>CM027862.1:37391496-38685652 GCA_016097605.1 Eucalyptus guilfoylei | reverse complement strand
TATAGAGATCTTTTTTATAAAGATAATCCTCGATTTGCAGTTTCCACCATCTGAAATCCTCCCCATTGAACTTATCGATTCTAATTTTATCTTCTGCCATCCTGTTTGCTTTCAATCGAACGTCATCGAAAAACCCTCGATGTTCTTGATTAGCCAACCCGGGCTCTAATACCAGTTATTCTGAAATCGCACGTCGATTCCAAAAATAACGCTCGCAAACAATTCACCAAGCAGAATATAATAATAAAATAACGAGAATCGAGATGAACACGCCGTAAAAATTTGTTATCGAAGTTCACCCGGACACTGGCTACGTCTCTCGCGCAGAGGCACTCGTGAATCCACTAGACTTCGAAAAAAGTTGGAATACAACGATAATCTTCTCTCAAGATCAGGGCACAAAGAGATTAAGAACCCCCGTCAAGAAAAAAACTCACGTTTTTTCTTCTCTCTTTTTCTTGCCTCTCTATTTCCTTTTTTAGCGTCTTGACGGCTAGGGTCTTGCCATCGCTAGTATAAAGGTATCACTTTTAACCTAAAAGCAAATCTAATAGAAAAGACAAAAAAGCCCCTAAAAACAAATATTTGGCTTCATTTATAACACCTCTAACATACATGTTGGCAAGCACTCAATGAGACAATCATGACTAGGCTCCAGGAAAAATGCAATCTGCATTTCATGAGAACATGAGCATAAGTAGAATCTTTTTTAACAGAAATATTAGCTCATGGTCATGTGTTAGCAATTCAAACTCCTAATTTTGTGGCAGTTCTCTCCAAGGATACAACCGAAAATAGGAATAATAACTAATTGATCTTCCGTTTCTAGGATATGCTACTCAACCCCCACCTGATTACAGCCATCAAAATCACCAGCTATTCATCTACGTCCACTTTAAGCAGTAAAATCTTCAGCAGGATGATCAGAGACAAACCGTTTATCTGATTTGCAGGGTCGAGGACCTGATCGAACAGAGGGGTGTAGCCTCGATGCTTCTCGTTCCTCAACAGCTTCATCTTCTCGCTCAAAGGCAGACCGAAGAACCGCCTGCTCTGGATGAACACCTCCTCCATCAAGTCCTGGCTGACTCCATGATTGATCACGTAGAAAAAGCCAGAATCAAGCACGCCTGAGGCCAACGGGTCGGATTCATCCGTCAGCGTCCCTCTCAACTCGGAAACCGTTTCCTCGGTTTCACGCACCAGAAATCGAACTGAAAATAGCAAAAAAAAGGCGGGAAAATCGAAGACCTGCTTCAGCAGGGACACTGACCGTTATCGGCGCTCAATAGGTCGATGAGGTCGAGAGCGGAAGACGGAACTCCGGCGACGTCGACGGCGTTCGCGTCATCCATGCTCGCCGTCCCGTTCGCCTGACTGATTTCACGGTGATGATGACGACCCACGACGATCGAGGTCGGACGGGGCTTTGAGTTGCAGGTGATGGAGGACACGGGGCTGAGAAAAGAAGCGGAAAAACGACAGGGGGATTATTCAATTCGATATAATCAATCATTTTTTAAAAAATATTTTTGAATTTGTTCAATTTTTACAAAGCCAACGGCTCCTAAAATTCGAAAAACCTAAATAATAATCATATTTACATGCGTGATTATTCTTTTTAATTTACTCTTATGATATTTCATTTTTGAATGGCTAAGAAAATTATAGATTCTTGGAGAGCTATTCCATTTTCTATTACTCCTCGGACTAACGCCTCATCTCAAATGAAGAGACTTTTGAACGATATGAACTCCATGAACCATATCAATCGCATTCCACAAATCATATGAATTACTTGCATGCCCGTCAAAAGTACAAAAACCGCATGATTTCCTATACTTTAACTAATGCTCTATGTTACATGATGCAAGCAACAGTAGAGTGAGCCAATGCAAGTAGGGGTAATCACCGAGATTGATTCAATCCGAGAATCGGATTGAATTGATCTAAACTGATCGATTTAAGGCTGATTTTAGGGAGAATTGATATAGTTCCCAGTTTCATCAACTTATAACCAACCTAGGACCAGCTCAATTCCTAGTTCTAAGGCCGGAACCGCTAGTTCTACTAGAGAACCGATCTAAATAGATTCCACCACTTCTGTTTTCAGGTTGAACCGAGAAATGAATCATGGTCTCCATTGTGAATAAACAATAACATAATTATTTCATCAAATATGTTACTGAGTGAAAAAGTGCAACTCTTACATTTTATTATAAAAATTTGATTTTTAACACAAAAAAAGAGTAATTCCCATATAGAACTGGAAACCGGCAAAATTAGGAAGCAACAATTCCAAAAATGACCGATTCAATTCCCAATCTCGAAAATTCGAAACTTGGAATCACGAGGTGGATATCTAATTTCAAGTCGAGAATCAACCCACTCAACAACCGATCATCCCTAGATACAAGATTGTCAAAATTTTGAATGTAATGGGCAAGACAATGAGTGTCATAGCATCTGTTTCCACTACATATTTCCATTTCAATCTCTTGCATAATCAATTAACTGTTTAAAATACAAGAAAGCTAGAAGAGTATAATTAACTTGGTAACTGCTAATTTAACTGTCTATCTCAGTGTCTTGGGAGATTTTCCACCTCCATTGAGAACAAAGAGCTAAAGAGATAGCCAGGTTCTTGTCGGAAGCTCTGTTTCCAGTGCTTGTTTCTGTGTTTTTACGTAGCGGAAGCGTCAGCTAGTCAAGCGTCACAGGAGGACTTCGAGACGGGACTGACTAATCCACCCTCGAGAAAGATCAGAAAGATTTCTTAGAAAGTAGCAGCCAGCGTAGTAGCTAAAGCGGCTTACGATCTCAGTTTGTGCCCTTGCTAATGCTACTCCTAGTCCCACCCACACGGACATGCTTTCTCTCTCCTCGGCTTAGCCCGTCATATTTTCAATCCTTTGTAGGCTTAGCGACACGCCTACCTCATCCAAAAAATCTTGCTAAATATGCCAAAAGTTGCATGTACAGTCCAATCCGCTGAAACAATCGTAAAAAAGCAACTGTCTGTCCGTTGAATCACAGGAAAGTCGGCGCCAAGAAATATGCATAGCGTCTCCATTTCATTTCCTTTCTTAAAGAGTTGCATGTACAGACTGCTAATTTAGGAGCCAAATCATGGAAGCAAGAAGACCAAACTATTACTTCCATGATTATTAGTTCTGTATGCATATGTATGTACATGCGCGTACCCCATTCGATGCTCTTCTCTAAGCTCATCAGGCACTTCTTTACGAGCTCTCAATGTATACCCCCTACTTCGGGCAAGTGCTGGTTGACAGGCTCCAGCTCCTCACAGGCAGGCACTAAACTTCTTCCTTTCTGTATACATCTAAATCAGCATGAGTATCGCCGTATCTTTGGGCCAAGTAGGTCTGACATAAGATGGGAGGAAACCTGCACGTGGATCAATTTTGAAGAAATTTAGTATAGGATCCGATGCTGCTGGTGTAAATTTGCTAATTTGCACCATGTCTAACAACTATTGGAGTCACGATCAAAAAACCAAAAAGTTAATTACTGGAGTAGCTATGATAAATACCACACCAAGATCCCCATGCGAAATGGTTCGAACACAATGCGAGCATGCAATCAATCATATCAATTGATCAAATCAGGGACAGGTCAATGCCTAGTTTCCGTATAAACATTTTTCTTCATGAAAGTGGAGTTAAAACTTAGATGTAGTCCTCTTAACATACACGAAAAGTCCAAGCATAAGCATATGAGTTTGGATGATCCTTGGTAATGCAATATCCACTTTGACAATCACGTACAAAGCAGAGCATCGACACTCAAACAAAACGCATAAAGTCCGTCATTTGAATCAAGGAGAAGAAGAACTACATCTTAGGGCCGAGATTTGACAACATGGGAAATAAAATAGCGACATCTTGATGATATATAGGAAAGAAACTAATTTACGGAAGAGAGCTTACTTGGGAGGATTTTCCTCTGACGTACATGTAGGCAAGCACCTGACGAGACACTCATGGTTAGGCTCCAGGAAGAAAGCAATCTGCATTCCGTGAGAAAATGAGCATAAATAGGACTTTTAACAGATTTAAGCAAAAAAAAATCATCAAGAAAAGAGAAGGTAATGGACGAATAATGCTAACAAGGGAATAAAAACAATTAGACTTTTTTTGCAGAAATAAATGTGCATTATTCCTGAAGATAGTTTTGAGTTGAGAGGAATTTCCTAAGAGTTTAATCACATGCTCGACTGACTCGCCACTAGAACGTGATCTCAAACCTAGGACCACTTTTTAATCAGCCTACAACTATCCTAGATTGGCTTCAATTATACACTGCTCTTCCTATTAACCAACCAATCGGACTTTTTTCAACAGACTCAACAAAGCTTCAAAATTCTCTTAATGGCTTTTGCCAAATTTTCCAAAAGATGACGTGTGAGAGAGAGAGAGAGAGAGAGGGCCATACAGAATACCGTTCTTGACCATTCCCTATAACTCGATGGAGCGTGGACCTGATTGCAAAAGCCAATATATATATATATATAGATTATAAATTTGACAAAAAGAAGCAAAAAAGCAGCAAGTCAAATTCTTAGAAAAAGAATAGAGAATGAACTTGCTAATTATGGAGAACTGCAGGACACCTATAGAGCTCATTTCCTATATCACTAAACACGTTTTCAAGCATGACGACCGTGCATGTTAAGCCTTATCTGTGGTCAGCAATCGCTATATATATATATATATATATATATATATAGATTAGTATAAATTTGACAAAAAGAAGCAAAAAAGCAGCAAGTCAAATTCTTAAAAAAGAACAGAGAATGAACTTGCTAATTATGGAGAACTGCAGGACACCTATAGAGCTCATTTCCTATATCACTAAACACGTTCTCAAGCATGACGACCGTGCATGTTAAGCCTTATCTGTGGTCAGCAATCGCAGAACACATACAAAGAGTAGTATCCAAAAATTGACCAATAAGAGCAATAATAACAAAAACACTAGGATAATTCTTTTATGGTTTATCATTTATAAAGTGGACTCTGTGTAGAAAGTAATGCAGGTCATCAACATAGCATTCCATTTCAACAACTGTGTTTAACTTGGACTTTTTTCCCGAGGCAACTCAGCCAGTAATTACGCAATGTCAAGAGTAGATGCTCTTGCACTACTAATGGGCTACTAATATCAACAAGAGCCAAGGGGTACAACTGAAGAAATTCTGGTAGAGTTTGGGACCGGTTACCAATCTATAGTAGCTTGCTTTAGAAAATCTCCAATCTTCATATTCAAGCTTTCCCCATGCCAATTTATTTGAATAGAGTTCTATTAAAGCATATTACCTGAAAATACAATTGCTCCATCGTTCTAGCATATCACCAAGATTCACTATGAACGCTCTGTACCAAATAGCCATGGAAAGAATGTTAGTTTTCAGGATTGTTGTGAGATTGTTATGTTCTGTCAAAAAGTTATGCGGAATAAAAAACATGCTTGAGCAATGACATATTCTCTTCCAAAATTTTTCCCTCTCAAACTTCTTGCAACTGGACATATGTCGTAAGACATGTTCTAATAATTGGACCAGCACATGATTAACCAAGAAAGAATGGTGGAGAACCATCATGTGAGTGTGTGCAATAGTGTTTGAGAGAGAGAGAGAGAGAGAGGGGGGGGTTGGGTGGGGGGGAGGGAGGGAGGGAGGGTCATCATCAAAAGGATTGAACTAATCAAAGTTATGATGAATACTTATACAGATGCAAATCACAGATATGAAAGGAGAAGTGGATGAGGGCACCTCTCTAAATTTCTAAGTTGGAACCAATTTTTATCACCCATCTGACAATAATACTTTCTCTCTAAACTGGCATATCATTGCCTTTGTACGAACAAGAACTATAGTAGCAGATCAGGGTCAGACAAAAACGATGTTTGTCAGAAAGTTGTGACTAGTCCGGGGGTAGTATTCCACTCAACACCAGCATGAAGTAATCTTCCAATCATGCGTATAAGGGGAAAATGTTATCATGTACATACTCCAATAAATCAAAAAAGTACAAGATTAAATCAAAGTTAGTCCAAGTTAAATTTGTAATCCACAAATCACTAGAATGTAAATCCTAACGCGATGGCTTCTACCAAAAGTGTTCAAGTTAGTTTAAATATGAGATCTCGAACATCTTCATCTCAAGTTCTGTTGGGCTTTACCCTTTCAAAGGTTGCACATATTCCCATGCTTGAGGTTTAGCATCCTTGTTCTTGCAAATCTGAATAAGTTTAAAAAGTTTCCTGCATTATAACCATGCATAGAGTCTGCACCAACAGTTTTATAGGAGAATATTTCATACTTGGAGACCCGGCACATCATCTGTTGCCAACAAGGTAAGAAACCCAAAGTCCGAATGTGCCCCAGCTCCATATATCCCTTTAGAGGGATCAGAGATTAGACCTAAAGGAATATCAACTGGATGAGAAGAAAGAATTGTCAGTCTTATTTTGTAGTTCACTGAAGTAAAATCTACCTTCATAATGCAACAAGCGCAAGATCGGAATAGGCTTGCCGAGTATTTCTGGCTTGTCAAAAAAATCAGCCTCCAGATCAAGTGCTAGAGCAATGATCCTTGCAACTACTTTCGCCACATTTCTGATGAGCATATTTACAAATTAAAAAGTTACCAAGATTAACTACCATCACTTTTTTATATCAACAGATTGCACTTGATCTTGCCACATAGATCATCTAGGCATTACTCTTGAGATATAACCAGATCCAAAAGTCAAATGTTTGAGAGATCCTATGCAATGAAAATTGTGACTACAATATCATCCCTACCAATATAAGAAGTAGACACTTGAGTTGAGGTTCTTGGTTAGTGTGATTAATAGTAAATCTCAACAGCTAAAATTATTTTATTCAAATTGCAGCAGAATTTCCTAGAAATTGTTAATCAGCAGTTACAAATAACTTGAAGAGATTTACACTTTGGCCAACATAGGATAAGAGTCCAAAAGAGCATAAGCAATTTGGCAGTCAGGGGCAATTTAACCCCCCTGGGGCATTAAAAGAACTTGGCACAATTTGATGCAAGTGAAAGGGGAAGATGGTGACTATTGGGGTACTGGAAAAGCCCCAAATTTCCCGTAAGAGAAACAGAACATCTCTGTATTATCTTTTACTCAGATGGAATATCTTTCGCATCTTGCAACTCACAATAAAATTTAATGTCCATAGATCTTTATCATCTATAGCAAAAACTCACAATGCCTGACTATGAAATATCTCCATCGTCTGCCTCCATCTTGGCAATATCTCTAGTGAAAACACAACAGTGAAACCAAAATAAGTACATATCACCAGCAACAGTTTGAAGTTGCAGATATCATATTAAGCAACTGGGTACCCTCGGAAGGCCAGAGATTTGGTCCAAAATGAGGCTTCTGTGCATCAGGATCATCCTCTGGGACTTCCGTCCCTATATAGTATCCCTCCTTATAATCTCCTATATAATGTCAATGAAATCATTACTACTCAAACGATCTTCAAAAAATAATAACCATATAAATACTAACAAGTTTCATCTAAATCCTCGTTGTATTGTTCATGGTTTCGTGTTAGCACTTCAAACAACTCGCTCCTATTTCTGTGTCGGCTCTGATGAAGTATCCTCACTCCTCCCAGAATATAATTACAACCAGGAATAATAACTAATTAATTGCATCTTCCTTTTCTAAGAGTTGCTACTCAACCACCAGCCACCAGCTGATCACAGGAAGCTATCAGAATCACCAGCTATTCATCTAAATCAGCTTTAAGCAGAAAAGACCTTCAGTAATCTGACACCGAAAAACGGGACAAATTAATTCGTCAACACAAACCCTGAATCTGATTCGCAGCATCGAGGACCTCATCGAACAGAGGAGTATAGCCAAGGTGCTTCTCGTTCCTCATCAGCTTCATCTTCTCACTCAAAGGCAAGCCGAAGAACCGCCTGCTCTGGGCGAAGACCTCCTCCATCAAATCCTGGCCGATTCCGTGATTGATCACGTAGAAAAAGCCAGAATCCAAGCACGCCTGAGGCCAGCGGATCGGATTCATCCGTCAGCGTCGTGAAGAATCAAAAAACCTTAGTTTCCTCGGTTTCGGCACCGGAAATCGAATTGGAATATCAGAAAAACTCGAGAGAATCGAAGACCTGTTTGAGCAGGGACACCGACTGTCGGATATCGGAACTCGAGAGATCGATGCGGTGGAGAGCCGAAGTCGGAACTCCGGCGACTTCGACGGCGTTCGCGTCGTCCATGCTCGCCGACGACGCTCCGCCTGGCAGGTCGTAGCTCGCTTGCTGAGATCGCCGTCCGCTCACCCGTCTGATTTCGCAGCGATGATGACGACGACTGACAATGATCGAAGAAGGACGGGACTCTGACTGAGTTGCTGGAAGGTGATGGAGGGAGCTGGGGAGGGTCGAAAAGACAAAGAAAACGACGGCGTCTATGACTTAAAAAAGACAGCTAAGATATTTGGCGCGACATTATCGTTTTGACAACAAGTCACGTGACTTCCTCGTCGCGCATTTTAATGCTTTCTATAAATTTCAAAGCATTTTTTCGTCTACTATCTTATGTGGTGTCAGCAAATTAGTATGTGGGAGTTTCTCAGAGGCATATGTCGAATCAGTGAAGTTGACCGTTTTGACATTTTGAACACCGTGCTTTATCGATCTCAGTGCGCCATCAACATCCGAAAAGCACATCTCCACATGTGCTCGTGGGTGAAAGCACTGAATGGATAGGTCGAATCAGGTTAGGTCAGGTTTTAAGATGAGTCAAAAATGGCCGAATCTAAATTGATTCATTTTTGTATAATATAAATCTAGTGATATTTACTCAATTCGATTTATATTACCTAAACACTTAAACCAATTTAGAAAAACTCAAATCCAAAACGAGATAAGAGTGCAAATTGAGCGAGTACGAGATCGAATAAAATGCAACAGAGAGTGAAGGAAAGTCAGAGAGATTTACTGAGTCTAAATAAGCTGTGAACCCATCTAATATTAATATTATTTTGAATTTTATTATTTTAAACTAATTTATAACACATTTCTTGAATATGATTGACACTATCAGTTAAAAAATAGGCTTATGATCCATTTGGATAGATCTACCCATGGGCTAGCAAGGGCTTGTGTCTCAAATGAGGAGATATTTGAATTATACCAACTTAATGAGTTGCATCGATTATACTCCATGAATTATATGAATTGCTTGCATGCTCATGGACAGCACGAAAGCAGCATGAATTCCCACACTTTAATCGACGCTCTACATTATAAAATACAAACAACGATGAAATGAGCCGATACAAGAATGCCATTGCGATTTCGACCTTAATGGAACAATAGACGTCATTGCATCCGTCCCATACCATATATTTCCATCTCAATCTCTAGTATAAATCAATTAACTGATGGTAAAAGAGGGTAATCAATTAGCTAGCTTTGCTAATTGAACTCACTTTTGGTGTTGGTTCTTGGGGGGATTTTGCACCTACATAAAGGACAAGAGCTGTAGAGAGAGAGCCAAGTCGCTATGCAAGTCGAATGGTAGACATAGCCACAGCAGCGCACCTGCTTGGCCTCCCCGCCGCTCTCGGGATCGCCGAAGCCTTCCATGCACACCGCACAAGCACCAGCCGTCGCCACCGTGACCCGCGTACCGTTTCCATCACCGGGACTGCCACTTCCGACCTCGCCTTCCGATGGCAGAAGCATTGATGATTCACCGGAGTCAGAGCTTCATCGAGGTCAAACATGAGGTCGATCGGATAGTCTGGTTTTGTCATCAGCTTCGAAGTAACGGTGGCCATGACAGAGAGGGTGAGATTTTGATTTTGAAGGAAATATGGTTGTCAAATAGTAGTTTCTTGGTCACCTTGGGAACTCATGGAGCAAAGGGAGATGATCCTCGTTCAATGTCCGGCCATCTTTTTATTTGGTATGATTTTGGACTCTATTGCTTACGAGCTTTCAATGGATGCCACCCTAATGAATATCTATGATTTAAACCTATATATATAGATGGATTATAAACATGAACATCACCTACATGAAATGTTAACTAAAAATAAGTATGCGCAATATCAAAGTTTATGACATGTCAATCGAAATACTATTTGCAAGAAATCATCTTTATTAATGGAGAATGTGTAATGTAACTATAATTTGAAAATTCATCCAACTATCCTAATCAATGGTGATGGATGGAATTGTATAATGAAAGATTGGTTAAGGCATGTATGCTAAGTTCCCCCTTTATTATGACAAGTGGTATCTAAATCTTTCGGACCGTCCGGACAACAGTTTCACTTTTAGAAATTGGAAATTGGACCAATACTTCCGAGAGTCAAACATAACCAGCCAATTCGGTCCAAATGGTCCATTTTTCTCAAAGTGGACAAAATTCACTACACATCCTCGAATTTCATATAAAACCAGCTACACAAATACCAAATATTCCATCTCCCAAGTCAAGTCCACCTCTCTAGACAATCTTAAGAGTGCACTCCTCCGTATCGATCTTGTAGATTTAGGATTTTTACTTTTGGAGTGCTCGCGCAATTACGCTTGAAATCAAGACCGCAAGAAAATGAGCAAATTTTGTCGCCATCTAAGTCAACACTTGCTGGTTCCATCTAATGTCTTTAATTCCCTTAGTAAAATGACCCAATATGAACTTGCATGTGTTCCGAACTTACCAAAACGAGTAGACATGTACAAACCACGGGTGCTTTAGAGTGTTTTGGTCGATTGTTCTTTCAGATTCTTCGATTATATTTGAGACACCTCGTCTCGAAAAGCCTGAAAAGAAAGAGAAAAAAACGCAACAAAGACCATCCTCCTAATTCTTCCAATCGAACCCAAACTTGATTGTTAATTATTAACACCCTCACCAAATTGTACGACCAAAATCCCTAGCAAACATAATCGGTTCCGTGGTAAATCCCTTTGCTTAAAGCTCTAGCAAAAGCACCTTTCGCAGATGCGGTTGCCAAGGGGCAAGGGCCCATGAATGGGATACAAGACACCTTCGCAGTGCAACATCTGAGTATAATATTCAAACAAAAGGTCCGTTTGTTTTATTGTAAACTTTATAATAAAGAAAAATTATTAATTTTCATTTGTTTTATGATTTATAAATATTGGTTGCCTTCTTATTAGAAAGAAAATTCATTTTCCATCATCAAAACTTGTTTGTTTGTTTTCGATTCATAGAAAGCATTTTCCGTTATTCAAATACCGAAAATTCGAAAAATATTACTTCAAAAATAGCTTTTCTTCACATAGACTGACTCGAAAAAACAGATATATAGAAGGGTAGGACGGGGATTTTGAACGAATGGTAAGGGTGGAATCTGGAAAATTGCAGAATTTAAAAGCCCTTCGATTTCAACGCCCTGCCAAACATTCATATCTAAAACAGAGGGCACTTGATATGATCACTACCTAATAAATGACTTGCTGCGTGGCATCAAATGGCGAGAGCGATAGAGACCTTTCCCGTACTTTGAATGATGACCGCCTAGTAAAAGGCTCGTCACGTGGCATTCTAGAGAGATTGTGTCGGGGATATTTACACAAATCGCAAGCGAACCGAGTGATTACGACTTATCGACATGCCATACGGCTTTTGCTCTTTGGACAAACGAGAAATGAAAGTGATTTGGAATGTTTATATGCCCGGTTTGGTAGGCTTCTAAATCTTTTAGAAGTATATCGAATACAAAGATTATGTATGTTGCATTCACGCATATACTCCTACGCATGATCCTCTAGTGGAAAGACCGAAGTAGTGTAGCATATGTAGGCACGTATACCCCTTCACAGCGTTACACGGTCACTATTTGACCATGAAGTATATAGTTCATATATATAAGACAAATATTAGCCTCTTCAAGTTGTAAATGGCATGCAATCCGGCAGTGTCTTTTTAAATCTCTTTTGATTCAAATGTGAGAAAGGAGAAGGAGCATAAGAAAAGATATTAAGAAGTAATGCTGACAATATCGAGATTATTTTATTAAATTGATTTGGATGTGACGGCATGTAATTGGGTCTTTAAATAAGTGAGTGGCGTTTGACATCCAAAAATTTTGTTGCGTCACTTACTAAGTCAATTTAGTAAACTAGTCCTGCCCTCTTATATATGGTAACGTGTAATGTTATAGAATATATGAGGGTTTGGAGTCTTAGCACTATTGATGTGATGTTGAGTGGACCTATCTGGTACTCTTTTTTTTGTCAACCCAAATGAAACTCTACTATGATGTTTAAGGTGAACCGTTTTAGGTTAAATTGCTAATCAAAACAAGTTCTTTAATTTTTGAAACCCAAAACGTACCATGCATACTTAAGTATCTAGTACTTATCATGTTACATATGTCAAGATCGGTTTCAAGGTACACTCAAATTCTACATATACTCTTAATTAAATAATTATGGTGAATCATCCCTTCTAACTTTAATCCACTGATAACAACTCATATTTAAGCATAGAGATTATCAAATATTAATAAAGTTAAAGTCTCATTCATGTATATCACCGAAAATGGAAACTTAAACCAGTGATTTTAAATTACACACATCATTTGAAACCATGAAATGGTGTAAGATCGCGTGAAGACACTTTTTTCAAGTTCTTGGTAGATCAGGAATCTAGCCACCAAAACATGTTCTCAAATTCTTGGAACTTGAAATCTATCATGTATATTCTAAAATTTGGAATCAGACTAGTTCCTATCGGTTATATTCTTAAGTTTTCAGTTCCTCTAAAAAATGCCCACCTCCCTACCGATGTTCCTTCCTTTGTATTGTAATATTTAAGGAAATGAATACTTTTCTTCCCTAAACGATGCCCACCCTGCCTCAATTGATAGAACCAATCACTTTTTTTTTTTCACTACTTGATGCTATATATTACGAATAAACAAATAAACGTTGATTGCTTTTATTTCTTTAAGAAATAACTATATGTAGTTGATCTGGTTCGATTTCTCTTTGAAATTAGGAATTAGACTGTTCTGATACCAATTTCACTTTTAGAAATTGGAAACTGGACTGACACTCCTAAAAACAAGATCCAATTGCCCGATCTGATTTCATTTGATTTGAGCGGTCTATTTTACACAGCTCCAGCTAAGAGTGGACAAAATTCACTACGCGTCCTCCAATTTCATATAAAACCAGCTACACTAATCCCAAACATTCCATTTCCCGAGTCAAGTCTACCTCTCTGAACTATCTTTAAAGGTGCACTCCTCCTTATCGATCTAGTACATTCTCGGTTTTTTCTCCTAAAGCGCTCCCAATTACGCTTGAACCCAGACTACACCAAAACGAGCGAATTATGTCGCCATCGAAGTCGACACTTGTTGGTTCCATCTAATATCTTTTAAGTCCCTTAATAAAATAACCTAATGCGTGCGTACCTATATGCAATTCTACTACAAAACTTCTTTTTTCCCGTGTGCATTCCGAACCTAGTAAAACGAATATAAACGTACAAACCACGGATGCTCTAGTATGCTTTGGCCGATTGATTTTTTGTAGATTTTTCTATCGTACTAGAGACACCCTGTCTAAAAAAAACTGAAAAAAGAGAGGAAAAAAACACTGTAACGAAGACTACCCTCCTATCTTTCTGATCGAACCCAAACTTGATCGTATATCCTCAACACCCTCGCCAAATTGTACGAGCAAAATCGATAATAAACATAATCGATTCCCTAGTAATCCATTGCTTGAAGCTCTAGCAAAAGCGCCTTTCGCAGATGCGGATGTCAAGAGCCCGTGAATAGGAGGACACAAGGGACCTTCGTAATGCAACATCTGAATGTAATGTTCAAATAAAAGGTGCGGTTGTTTTATTATAAACTTTATAAGAAAGAAAAGTTTATTAATTTTCATTTGTTTTATGATTTATAAAATAATTTTCCTTCTTATTAGAAAGGAAAGTAGTTTTCCTCTCATCTAAATTTGTTTGTTTTCAATTCTTAAAAAAAATGTTTTTCATCATTTAAATATTGAAAAGTCAAAAAAATAAATTCGGAAACAATTTTTCTTCGAATAGACGGACTAAAATAATACACACACACACACACATATATATAAGGGTAGAACAGGGATTTTGAACGAATGGCAAGGGTGGATTCTGGAAAATGGCGGGATTTGAAACCCCTTTCGATTACGACGCCCTGCCAAACATTCAAATCTAAAACCGAAGGCACTTGATATGATCACTGCCTAATAAATGGCTTGCTGCGTGGCATCAAACGGAGAGAGCGAGAGGAGAGAGAGAGAGAGAGACCTTTTTCCCGTACTTTGGCATGATGACTGCCTAAGAAAAGGCCGGTCACGTGGCATTCTAGAGAGATCGCGTTCAGGATATATATCAAAAATCGTAACTGAATCGAATGATTACGACTTATTAACTTACGTACGACATTTACTCTTCGAGCCATTGGAGAAATGGAAATGATTTAGACTATTTTAAATGCTCAGTTTGGCAGGGTTCTAGAATTTTTAGAAGTATATTGAGTAGAAAGATTATTTATGCCGCATGCACCCGCATGCACCAAGGCATCATCCTCTAGTGGAAAGAGTAAATTAATATAACATTTGCACGTGAATATAACCCTTGACAATGATATAATAAAGATAATAATTCGCATCTTTTAAGTTATAATTGACACGCACTTCCTCAGATAGGAGTACGATAAGAAAGAAATATTATGAAATAATATCGATAATACATATCTTAAAGTTTGAAATTGGACCGAATTCTTATTGGTCTGGTTTTCAGATTCTCGGTTGTTCTCGAAACATGCCCACTCCTACCGATGTTCCTTCCTTTGTATTGTAATATCTAAGGAAATGAGTACTCACGAAAACCAATCTCTCGTAGGTGGATACGTGTCCACAAATAGCGTGGGGCCCCCCTGCGGTCGACCTGTAGATAGGCCCCTCGCTAGTCAGCTGTAAGCCGTCCGATCCAAATCCGAATCTGAAGAGGTGTCTCATCGGCGTTCGCCTAACACGTGGCCGGTCCCAACTACATGGCCTCTCCAGAATGCTCTATTGGGTGAAAAGATATCGCCTGACGTGAGCCCTAGTGACACGTGGACTCCGACAGAATAGCTAATGAAAGGTCAGTTTCAAGCCTTAGCCGGAAAAGCAAAATTCATCGAAGTTCCTGGTAATTTTTTCCAAAAGTAGGAGTTGAAAATAGGAAAATCTCACTTGATATCAATTTCTAAGGTCGGCATAGCTGATTGCGAGATTTCTACCTCGGGAATTGAAAATTATTAGTTCAAATATCATCACTTGCGTATAGATTACTTTGATTTAGAGTCATCTACTCGTATTAAAAGTTTGATTGAATCAGTTTATGAAGTTTATTAGTCATTTCATAAATCTCCATACAACAAAACATCTATGTTAGTGAGATTGAATAAAGAAAAAAAAAACACCATTTTCAGATTGTTTTGCTTACGTTGATTGATTTCTTTTAATGGTCTGGATAAGATCTTAGTTGAAAGGGATAGGAAAAGATAATGATAAATAAGACTGAGATTCTAGAGCTAGGTTATCGATACAAAATTAAATGCAAATGAATAAATGATTAGTAACATCAATCGATAGTGAGATGACTTCCAATTTTTTTCTCTGGGATTGCCTTTAAGAGAATCGGATGTGTGACGTGAGGTGATTTGACATGATGAATTAGTTCATTATTAAAGGCCGATTGATAAAGTCACAAATCCATATAAACATGAGGTGAAGAGGGAGGCATGTGCACATAAAACGTTTGCATGTAATTATTTCATATTTATGTGTAACTTTTCACATTATTTCATGAATCAATTTAAATCCATCAATCTATCACTTGAATGGGTATCTTCAGAGCAAAAATTAAGCTTCATTGTAAACCGAACATCGTTATAAGTGCACCATCAAATTGAATAAATCATATGTAGAAAAACAAAACCAACCACTGAGCATGGAACATGTCATTTGATTCCTTACCCCTTTCATACCTTGGCAAGGTGTCCTGAGATAGATGGGCAATTTAATGTCGTGTCATTAGGGATGGAAAAAAAAACATCTGACGTGGCCATTCAGGGAAGTTTCCTTTGCGGCGAGACTTTGAACAACAAATACCGTCGTTTTAGCGAAAGGTCCCCATCAGGAGGTCAAATTCTACCTAATGCGCGGGCCCCAGTCGGGACACTTACGCTCGCCACGTAGCCGTCTAGGATGGTGCACCTGTCGTGGTAGGTGGGGCCCCGCCGAAAGTTCCTACCGATGATTTTCAGATTCCTCGTGATCCGGTGTGGGCTAGCGTAGGCAAAGGCATCACGTTAGCCCGTCGACCGCTCTTTTCTTTTTTTGGCTATTTAGTTTAGAAAACGAGCTTGTAATTATCATTCAGATGGACACAATTCTTATATTTTTTTTTGAAGAAATTGAACTTGATATTCAAAGATGAGTTTGTGATTGATCAGTTCAAAAATTTAAATTATCACATGAGACGGAGTGTTTTTTTTAATGTGGTCCTAATAAGTTTTGCGAGTAAATAATATGAAATTAATTTTTTCATCTCTTCTCATGGACAAATTCGATGAAAAGCAACTTGCAGAGTTCGATTCCAACGAAAACTTGGTGATTTATCGAAGAGTTCGATTTTTTCTGCTCTATTGATGTGAGAATCCACAAAATACATAAAATTGTGATTTTTTACGATCATATCTATTATGAGGTGTCTTTTATAATCTTGGGGCACGGCGCGTGAGGGTCCTGCTATCTGCAAGTCTCGTAGATGGACCACTAAATATTAAAAAATAATTTTCATATGGTTCCTACCCATGAGATATTATGATAAGCAATTAGCAATTTGCACGCATAAAAAATAGCGTTGACTCGCAGGAGTGCCTTACGGAAAAAGTTCCTGTCCACATTTAAGTTTATTTGAATTTCGAAAGTATAAGTCGAACTTGTAGCATATGACGACAGGTCAAATTAAAAAGAAAGCGATTTATTCTTTTGAAAATAAAAAAAGAGCAATGTTAGATATATGACAAATTATCTATAAAATTATTATTCTTAACAATACGACAAACTATAGATAACCATTTAAATAAATCGAGTTGTATTTAATCTCCCAATAAGTGTTTGTAACGTAATTTAATAAATTAGACTTATTATACTTAGCATCATCCAATTAAAAAGAGCCAAAAACTAAAATTAGGGATAGATTATGTGTATGCTACATAGACATCAAAGTAGGCCATATTAAAATTTTAGCCAGAGGGCCGGAATTACCGTCTTCAACATTTCTCATTTAAATTATATTAGCTATTGAAGTGCATGTACGATTATTTTATGTGTAATATCACAATGAATTAATAATCACATTAATAGCCTCGCATGGAGAAATGGAGTTATTTTAATTGTAACACCATACGGATTTTAATTTAGAAAGCAAACTTTCGGTGAACATGTTGTGATTATCTTTTAAAAAAAAATTAGAAAGAGAAAAGTGAGAGAATGATGAAATTGGATGTGGCCCCGCAAAGACAATTAAGGAACTCCACAGCATAGCTTTTAGGGGAAATTAGATATGCTACCCCTTTTTTTTTTGCCTTATCAATTTTATTGGTCAATTTTCACTTTTGTCGCTTTCAAGATAAAATGCATCACGCTGTGCGGAGGACACGTATATGACACTTTTGATATAAATATATAGGTGGACATCTTGAGAATTTTATTTTATTTTTATTACTCGTCTTTCCACGGCGCTCCAGTGTCAGTTGCCTCTTTTTCCTTTTCCCTTTTTCCCTTTTTCCGCAAAGAAGCGCCTTATAAACGTGGGTTTCGATTTTTTATTTAAAATATAGTTTCGGGTTCGCTCAGATTAAAAAAAATTGTTTTTTCCGCCGCCTCGAAACTTGAATTCAACGCCTTTTCTTTTATTTTAAACCCGAGAAAAGTAATTTAAGAAAAAAAAGAGCCTCCGAGCAAGCCGCGTCGAGAATAAAAAAAGAAAAAAATACGGAAAAAAAAGCCGGCCATTTATGACGCACCGTACCGATCACCCGGACACGTCACGCGCAGGCAACCCGAGCGCACGGGCTCCCGTGGACGTCGCGAAGCACCCGATCCCCCGCGCGACCCACAGAGACGGTGAAAGGACACGTGGCGGTGGAGCGGGAAAAGGGAACTGAATACGACTCCCAATGACGCCCCTCATTCCTCTCTGCGGATGCGTGTGTCGTTCGACTCATATCCCCTCACACGTGTCGCCATCCTATATGCTCCCCTTCCCTTCTTCTATCCATCTCCTCGCTCTCTCTCTCTCTCTCTCTCTCTCCTCCTCCCTTTCTCTCTCTATCTCTTCTGTAGGTTTTCCTCTGGGGAATGAGAGAGAACCAGCACGGAGAGAAGAGAGAGGGATCCCGCCGTTCGGATTATATATCGGAGCTAATGGAGCAGCCCGAAGAGGAGGAGCAGCTCGAGAGCTTCGACTCGGAGAGCTCCGGCGCGCTGTCGATACTGACCATCACCGAAGATCCCACGAGCGCCAGCAGCTCCGGCGACCTCTGCTCCTCCAGCGGGCCCGGGAGCACCGGCAGCAGCAGCGGCGGGAGCTCCGGCGAGATCCCTGCGTGCGCGGAGGAGGCGGCGGCGGCGGCACCGAGCCTGCTACCGGCGGAGCCAGCTCGGCCGAGGGAGGAGGGGCTGGCGGGGGCGACGGAGGCGGACGCCGCGGCGGCGGCGGCGGGGAAGCACAAGTGCGTGGGGAGGAGCAACAGGGGAGTGGCGTGGGGGTCCACCTCGATCATCGGGCGGCGGAAGGAGATGGAGGACGCCGTCGCCGTGGTGCCGGGGTTCATGTCCCACGCGTGCGACCACGTGGGGGGCTGCTCGGCTCCCGGCTCGAGGACCTCCGGCGAGATCTCGCCCGTCCACTTCTTCGGCGTGTACGACGGCCACGGCGGCGCTCAGGTAAACTCCCGCTCGCGAACCGAACGCATCTCCCCCGCGTTCATCATGTTTAATTTGCCTTTTTAATCCATTAACGCCGGCAATTAGGCCCGGAACTAATCTAAACCGATGGATATCTTACAATGCACGGGCCATCCCAATATTTTGGAAAAATCGGAATTAATATCATTATCTTCCTAATTTATTTCCATATCATGCAGTAATTCCATTCGAGTCAGCCCAATATGGTTTAATTTATCCTCCTCCCAATATAATTTAAAATTTCTTGGCCGGATCCTAGATTGGAACCTTTAAAATTTTTTTATTAGGCAAAACGGAAAAAAAGCGTAAATTTTTTTCTCACTTTTACCGACATTTTAAGTGATCTTTATTTTTTAAAAGACATTGTTTTTTTCTATTGAATGACCTTGGGGGTTGAGCAATAATGAATCCTGATAGAAGCCGGGAACACCTGTCGCTCGCGGAGTGGCCCGTGCGTCGCAGCTTTCGCCCGCCCTTTTTCGTGAGCCCGGGACACGCGTCTCCGCTCAGGCCGCGACAGGCTTTCCTTCTTCCCATAGAAATCCTGGGGCCGCGGGGGAGGCATCGTGGCCGTCCACGTAGCCCGGGCCATCTCCGGGCAGATGGGAACGTGGAGCACTAGGAAGGCGGAACGATCCAAGGGACGCGATCACATCGCTTGGTTTATCTTAATCCTTCCTAATCTTAGATCATCCTTAGCAATTCCAAATTTGATGCTGGGAGCGGAAGCCGACGGAGGGATGAAGATCATAATTTTTATTGTCTAATTTGTCCTAATTAAATTCCGGGTCGGACAGAAACTGGGGACGGACACTGGCGTTTCCGTTTGCTGCCACGTGTGGCATTAGAGAGACAGGTGGTCCCCTAGGCGCTTTTATGGCGAGCATAGCTTGTCGGAGCGTGTTCTCATGATCGGGTTTACCATGTGGTCGCGTCTGGTTGGATCTTTTTCGTGAGGTGGGGACCTCGGAAACAAGGCCCAAAGGTGGATTCACTGTTTAAAGTTCGCTTTTTTATCTTGCCTTTTCTACATAGAAAGCTCATGGTTATTCGAGTTCGGTATAGAGGATTTCGAAGCGGGGGATTGTTTGCGCCTTGTTTAAGAAATTCGTTCCGACCCGATTCGATCTCAGCCGTCGATCATTTGAGACCCACACGTGTGCCGAGTTTCAGCAAGAATTTGCCTAGAGCACTGAATGTGCGTTACATGATGACTTCTAGATGAATTAACTAGTCAGGATTTGAATGGTTCCACTTCTGCTCTAGTTTTTTATACACCGTTGATGTTTGCATGTCAGCGGAAGGTGCCATGCCAAATAGGGACAGCTGTCGTGTATGACCAACAGCTATCAGAGACCCATCAACATCAGAATATGGCTGGTACTGGTACATTTTATTCCAGAAGTGGCCTAACTATACAGATGGAACTGTAATATTGGCGGGGAGGGGACCCAAAAAAAAAGGAACTTGTCTGCAGTTCACGATGCCTTCCGATACTAGGTAGAGACTAGGAACTTGCTTAATGCGAGGGGGTGGGAGGTAGTTCATGATACCTTCTGGTGCTTGTGTACTTTTGTGTATGGTTGGTATGTAACAAATGGTATCCAACAAAAAGGAGCAACAGGTTAATCCCACTTTTCTATTGCTTTTTTCCTGGTCTCATTCAATGTGCTTATTCAGTGCTTATGAGAGCATATTCAGTGTGATTGGTCTGCGTTTGTCGGGTTGAAGGAACTTTTGCGAAGCCCAGCACTTTTGACATTTCATGTTCGTACGTTGTTAATTATATGCGTTCTAGTAGATTTTTCAAGAGCAGGAAACTATCTACTTTCCGTTTGTGGTTATGCAGGCACATGACCGATAATATTGTTATGGTAATTGGGGTCATGAAAATAATGGTATTGGCTCTAGTTGGTTGTCATACGTTGGTGCAGTAATCTTTTCGCTGAAAGATGGTGCTAATATTAATGTCAGTTTTGTTTGATTTTCATGGATCTTGTTATGGTATTCAAGGCTATTGACATTTGAGAAAAATAGAAATTTTTCTCACTTTTGAATGTATAAGTAACTTGATTAACCCAATTTAGTTTCTTCATCTACAGAGGATGTACTTGGAAATCCTCCTGGATCAATATGAAAATGACCTCCTTTACTTCATAACTCATAAAGCTAAACTTAACAGAGGACATTTAGTGGTATTCTCCTGGAAGAGATCTGGTCTGAAAATTATGTTTATAGTATAGTGAAATGTAGCATTGCAACAATGACGCATAATCCTGATCACCATATGCGATACAGTTATAATAATTTTAGAGTATGTAGGTGGCCAATTTCTGTGCTGCACGGATGCATGAAGTTATAGCCGAAGAATGGAACAGGGAAGCAATGGATGGGTTCGAGTGGCAGAGAAGGTGGGAAGCAGCTTTTTCTACCGGTTTTGAGAGGGCTGACAGTGAAGTCATGACTGAAGCGGCTGCACCTGAAATGGTAGGATCAACTGCGGTTGTGGTGATTCTATCCGGCTGTCAGATAATCGCTTCCAATTGTGGTGACTCAAGAGCAATTCTTTGCCGTGGGACTCAAACAATCCCCTTGACTGTTGATCAAAAGGTTATTCTATGAAGCACTTAAAATTTGACAAGACCTCTTGATGATATTAGTCCTGTTCAAATCTTTTCGCCCATTCAAAACATCTGCTGTGATTCTCCATAATATGACCTTCGAGAATACAGCTATGCCGTGTTGACCATGTGTGTGCATTTAATGGGATTGCATTGAACATGGGTTACACATCAAACTATGGTGACTTTGTCACATATTAATTTCATTAGCGCCCATGAATCCAGAAAGGATGCTAGCCAATTATGGCGTTATCCGAGTAATCCGGGCAATGTTCTTTGATGTATCTTATGTCTATGCTGATATGACCTTTAAATTTTTTTTTTGTTTTTGCTGATTTTATACAGCCAGATAGACATGATGAACTGATGCGGATTGAAGGAATGGGAGGGAAAGTCATAAACTGGAATGGTGCTAGGGTGTTTGGAGTACTTGCTATGTCCAGAGCTATAGGTTACTCTCATCTCTGCCCTTGCCATTCATCTGGTATCTTAATTCTTTAAAATTGTTACCATATCTCTTGAAAGGAGGTATCTCTCAGAGCATCTAAAATATGCTCTCATCCCTCTAGAGTGCTTCTTCATCCTCCTATGGTTATGACTTCAGAATAGATCTGCGGAATTTTGGAATTCCACTAGAACGAATGCTTTTAACGTGAAGAAGGATCTCTGAGGAGTATTTGAGTACTGTGTTCATGTTATTGCTCCTTACATGCTTAGGAGTCCTCCCGTTTGATGATATAACAGATAGGCTTTTCCTTTTCCTTTTAAAGCATGTTGCTTTGCGGGTAACCTTTATCAACTAAATTATTCCACCTTGAAGCCGTGAAATTTTATCGTGCTTCTGTCACAGATAGATTTTGAAGAGAACTCAAAACTGCCTAGACTTACAATGACAGGACCAAGGTGATAGGTGCCCTGATCAAATTTACTGTTTTAGAAGTGATGATATGGAGCAGATAAAAACAGAGAGCATGACGACAGTGCAAATGAAGACGTTATTTTCTATAGCCGTTGCCTGGAAGTATGAACTGGGAATATCATGAAGAAAATCTACCATGTTATGGTTTGTCTAGTATAAGAAGTACGACTTTGACAAAAAGAAAGTACGACAACGGCGACTTCTCTAATCTTGATTTTATAGGTGGATTAATTTTTCCATCCTACTTGTGGGAACTTAGGACTAGATTCTTGGGGATTAACTAAGAGAACCAAACGCCGTACTTTCAAAGCTTTGACTGTGTATATAATTAGTGCCTGACCTTTTTATATCAGCTTTGCGATGTAAAAGAAATTTCTAGTCATGTATATTTGAACTAATGAGCTTTGGTTTTCGCTTACTAATCATCCGATGAGTTTTAAGAGCACCACCAGCTGGCATTGCCACCAAACCACATTGAAAAGTCAGAGCAGAAAACCAATTTTCTGAATTGTGGTCTAATGGGCTTGGATGAGTGTTTGCCGTCGAACTTAAATTAAAATTGGTCATCCTCCTAGTTTCTGAGAAAGCCATATATGTTTGTCTTAGGAATTAGCAATGCAAAAGAAGCAGGAAATTACATGGCGATCATATTTGATTTTTGCCATGTATGGTAGTTTCAGACAGATTGAGTGATTTTGCAGAGCATTTGTTCTGGTAGGTTGTCAATCAACGTCGAGGGGAGTAGATTTCTCTGAACTCAACATATGGTGGTTGTAACTTGAACAGAAACATGATTTTACCGGTGGAGGTTTTCTTCTTGACTCCTTTCGGCAAACCAAATAGGAAGAGACTTTTACGTTTGTCTTGTCTTATTGGATCAATTGTTGTGACAAATCATAAAGCAGATTCCTTAAAGGGAGTCCTTCATGAGTGAACATGCTTTAATTTTCAAGATGGCACACGACCGTGCTTATAGTAACTTATTTTATTTTCTAGTAGACTTATCCAGAAATGCACCACAAAGAGATTGTCACTGCGATATTCTTGAAATTACATTTTGTATGAGCATATATTCTGGTTCTGGAAGTATGAGCCAGATTAAGTTTAACAATTGTATGTAGTACTTATGCATTGGTGCTTAGGGAGTCCATCCATTCTACTGTCGGTAATTTCCATCTATCTTATATTTCAGGTGACCGGTATCTGAGGCCGTGGATTATTCCAGTGCCTGAAATCACTTTTACGACAAGAGTGGATGAGGATGAATGTTTGATTTTGGCAAGTGATGGGCTCTGGGACGTCATGACTAATGATGAGGTTGGAGAGGTGGCTCGGCGCCTACTAAGGAGACGTCGCCGCCTCATGATGGTCGATGAAATCTCTCCAGCACAAGCCATAGCTAATTATCTTACTGAGACGGCCTATGGGAGGAACAGTTCTGATAACATATCAATCATTGTTGTTGATTTAAAAGCGAAGAGAAAGCGCCAGCAAAGGCCACAAGAGGGTTGAAGATACAATCTTTATCCCTCTTACTTACATCCCATTACTTTCCAGCTCTAATATCTGGAGATAAGGAGACCAGGAATGATCTAGTGATATTTTGCATTTCACAATGACTAAAGGAACGAATTTAGCTTGGATAGCTATCATCCCAACCTGTACAGAGCTGACTGGCGAAAATTTATCGCTTCCTGGAACTAGAATCGGTTGCTGCCATGTAACACTAAGTCAATCCTCAATTTTAGTTGGTTTGGTCAAAAGGAAAAAGATGACGAAAGCAAGCATTGTTCTACAGTAAGCAAAGCACTGTTCTATGTAA
The DNA here is from genome assembly GCA_016097605.1 of Eucalyptus guilfoylei. NCBI lineage: Eukaryota > Viridiplantae > Streptophyta > Magnoliopsida > Myrtales > Myrtaceae > Eucalyptus > Eucalyptus guilfoylei. The sequence continues at coordinate 38,661,211 of CM027862.1, read as the reverse complement.
CTTATTCAACGATTATCCTGCAAATGAAAGCCAAATTGTTCTTTCTTTGCATATCTTCATTTAAATTACCATCCATTCACACTCTTTGCCTGGTTACTTGGAGAACGTTGTGTGTTTGGATGAGGGCAACCCAGAGTCCCAAGCCAATACATGCTTGTCGGCATTTGAAAAATCCTAGAATTATGAGATGTCTATTCCTCTGTCTCACGTGCTTTAGGAACAAATTATATGTATGTGCTGGCTTATAAACTTCACGTTAGATTTATCAAAGCTTCATGTCTGTAAAATTAGCATTACCCTGAATATGCATTACGGGTGGATTGTCGAATCTGGTTTATCCTGCCAATCGTGACCAACAAAAGTATGGATGTATAGCTACAATGTTTTCTTTGGATAATAACAAATTAGGCAGAACAACTACTCCATGTACTAGATTTAGCTGGAGGATGAAATCACTGTACTGTGTGGAAGGAAAATACAGCAACTGTTTTGACAGGTATCGAGTTTACAAGGAAAAGGCAAAAGCTGTTTTCACAGATTGGGATCATTGAGAAACGATGACAAATTTATCTTTCTGTTGTGTCAAAACTTTCTTCGTGCCATTTGTTGTCGCACAACCTTGCGGCATATCGAAGTGATTATAGTAGCAACAATCTCTAACCTTACTTGTGAATTATATTGCGTTTCCTATCATGCATTATAGGATTATAAAAACAAAACTAGACACGCCATTAGTACTGATGTCATGATTAGAAATGCAATCTATACTCCATCATTATCTTCCTAGAAATGATTATGTGTTTTTTTCACATTTTCAAAAATGACTTCGTTTGACATCGGAATCACTCCAAAATGTGGATGAGTTGAACTTTTGGCAGATAGAGTTTGAGAATCCTCTCGCATTTACTATCTGATCTAGAGGAAAATTTGCAGATATGGTGCAGGATCTGGCATTTACACATGCGAATCCAAATCCTTGAGGCGCAGTGCTCAAAACTAACGGCTTCAAAGGTTCAATGTGTACACAGCCAATCAGCGGCAGTTTAGATCCGCGCATGTTTGTCACTGCCAATGAGTAAGCAACGCGAACGTCCATTCTAGGCAAGAAAAATTTCAATGCCGAAGCATCCTAGTATTTCTCTTGCTCATAAATTTCCGAATCTGAGATTTCTAGGATCATTAAATGCGTGCTCATAGAATTGCTCACACCATTAGCCTGAGTTTCAACTATAAATACGGGCTTTGGCTTGTCACTAGGACTCAAATCTACAGACCCTGCATTTGAACTATCCTCTGCTCTATCTGTTTTATCAAGAAATGGCGGATCTGCGGCAACAGCTTACCACCATGAGGCAGTCGTTGCTAGATGAGGTCCTCCCTGCACACCAATTCTCTATATAGTGATGGTTTACTAGCCCTGTTCATTTGTTTTCTCCAGATAACAATTTAATTACTTGGTGTTCCTGTAAGACTGTTTTCACTCTCTTTCAAGACGTGCACATTCTCCCTGTCTCTCTCTCCACATGCAAACTTGTGTCTGGATTTGCTTCACTACATTTACCATCAGTGGCGACTCATGAAAAACATCGCTGCAGCCATGCTGTTTCCTTCAGTCTCATGGTTGCAATAGGACAAACCTTTTCCAAGTTGTTAATACTACTCAATGAATGTTGTACTCTTGCATCAGGAACTCCTGGATGAGCAGTTTGTTCAGCTGGAGGAACTCGAAGCTGAGGGCAACCCCAACTTCGTGGTAGAAGTTTTTTCCTTGTATTTCCGGGACTCTACCAAGACCCTGGAATCTGTCGGGCAAATGCTGTATGTGCTTCGTTCCTTTATCACCTCTCATTCATTTTCCCCGTACTTCGCCTTAATATTAAATCAAAGTTCTAATGTATCCTGCACGATCCTGTTCGCTTAGGGAGAAGACACCTGTGGAGTTTGACAAGGTGGACAGGGCTCTTCACATGCTGAAGGGCAACAGCGCCAGGTAATCTGATTAGCATTTTCCCTGTAACTGTTCTAAAGAGACTCTGTGAAATATGAGAATTGTTCGATCGGACTTTCCACGGCCATTACTAAAGCAAAACATCTGTTCTTTTCTTTGTCGTGATATCTATTCTTGCACGTCGCAGCGTTGGCGCTTACAAAGTTGTGACTGAAGTGAATCGCATGAGGGATCTCATCGAAGAGAAGAATCGAGAGGTGATGAAAAATATTTTAAAGTTACCTTTAAAATTTCTTGAAATTTAATCTGAATAATTTTTCCTTGGCAAGAGATGGAAATCATACTACTCTAGCTGACGATATATCCTCTTATTTTTGGGGTCATTTTATTTGAGAAGTTGCAACGCCGCTTATGAGCAGCTGAAGAAGGAGCACGACGTGCTCAAGGGGAAGATGGAAGCATATCTCCAGGTCTCTCTCTCACTCATTTTCGTAAAAGCGTGCATATCGAACCCGCTCTTTTCCTGGGTTTTTTTAAACTTTGCACGTACTGATGGGTCGATATCCACGACCGTTTCAGCTGCTGAAGGAAGCGGAAGCTGCCGAGAAGCCTCACCAGGGTGGCGGCAGCAGCGGCGGCGACGACGAGGACTCGATAAGCGGCACAGAGAGCTCCTGAAGGCGGATGGAGCCTCCTGGCAGATCAGTAGGACTGGAATAAAGTTGGCGTCTGTTGTTTCTGTTAAATGTGTCGTCGACTGGGCCTGTCTTTTTGGCGGGACAGTCTCGTTTATTTACCTTTGCGTCTATCGTGTCGGAGAACCTTTTTGAGGGTTTCCTGTTGTGAGTCGTTTTGTTTCTGTAACGAGGGGCTTCCCTATGTTCTAGGATGTCCTCCTCTCCCGTTCTCCTTTGGTCTTGTCTTGTGTCTAATGAGAACTTCCTCTGGTCTGCCATCAAATTACTGAGTCCTAAAATCGTTGCTTGGGTTCTTCTAATCATCATTTTATGGTTTGGACTACATTCGCACGATACCACCGACCAAACATCGACATGAACTTAAGATTGTGATCGTGCACAATGTCAGATGATACCTCTATCGCAGCGGCTGAATTTCTTGAATTTTTTTGCTTAATTGAAGAAAATATTTTATGACATGAATATTAAAGAGAAAAATTGGATGCTATAAAGTTAATGGATGTATTAAAAAAAAAATTATATTTCTAATGCATTTCATGTTAAATGGAAAAAGTCATATGCCATGAGTCAAAAATTATATAAATACCGTAGATAACATATGTGAGAATATATCAACTTGTTCTAGGTTCTTGAATATAAAATCAATTTTTAAAATATTTTTCTTGAATGCATTGCTTAATTTATATAATCGATTTACCGTTCAAGATACGAGATTTTGAACGACTTAATTCACGAGTAATTTGAATCGAATTAGTTAGGTCATATGGGGCTCGATCCCTAAATCACTGAACACCATTCGGATTTTAATCAATTTCTATAAGTTGGAGTTTCAACTTCTTCTCAAATGATTCAACTTGTCTCAAACATAAATCCAAATGATAAATTAGCAGCCAACACAAGTTTAGGCGCTTGTTTGAACCGAAGCAATATAAATTGTTATTCATCGCAACCATCGATGGCAATTCATATTGGATTCACACGATCTAACAGTTCATAACCCTATATAGCCGTTAGTTGTTTATCTTTTCTTTTTCTTTTTTTAAGTAAGAGTGGTTTTTCTTCTATGGGAACGTGGTCGCCATCCGACCAGTCCGTGTCCGCCCACTGATCAGCAAACGGAGCCTTTTTACCCGACCCGACCCGACCCGACGACCCGCATGTGAAGATGAAGAGGACAGTGTGTCAGAGAGAGTGGAATCACATGCCAGATTCCCTCCTCTCTCATCGTAAATCTACTTCTCTCTCTCTCTCTCTCTCCATCTCCGATCAGCGTCTCCCGCCGCCGGCATTGCATTCAAATCTCGGCCGCCGCCGCCGCCGCCGCCGCCGGTGGTGAAACCGAAGCTGCTCCAAGCGGCGACATCCGCCTCCCTCTCGCAACTCCTCGCGGCACCCGTGAGAACCGCGCTCCTTTCCCCTCGCGCTCTCTCTTGCCTTTTTCTAATCCGGTATCTATTCGAGCGAGCGCTCTGCTCGGCAGTCGTTCGAGTCCGCGATTAACGGCGACGATGAATGTCGATTCGTATTCGATGACAGGTCCAGTTCGAGGCGATGGTGATTATCGCGGTGGCGGTTTTGCTGGGGATTTTAGGCGCTCTTCTGCTGCTTCTTCCTCGGAACCGCAAGTCCGGTAAGGCCTTCTCCTGCCTTTGCTTGTTTGAATATACAGCGTTGACTAAGTGAAGATCCAAGTCAAAGGAAAACACGTTCGTTTTAGCCTCTTGATTGCGCTGATTTCGGCTTCTTTTTATCTTTTACATCTTTTGTGCAGGCCATTTGGAAAAGGTTCAGTCCAATTCCAGCGCTCAGGTAACCGTCGGATTTCCGAGGCTGATGTGTTCACGTATTGCATTTAGCAATTCTAGTGCAGTTAGTACTCTATTGTGGAACTCTGGTAAAGGAATGCGATGCGATGCTTATTGTTGTGCGCGGGGAGGTTGTTCTTCGGCTGACTGATTCTTCCTTTATGTGTGCAATTACCTGCATACACCACCCACGAATGGCATAAATACATCTCTGGGTGTGCACGCGCAAGAGCACATGCGCGCGTGTCCTGTCCTGTTTTCGTGGAGTCTGAAATTTAATCAGATAAGGAAAAAGCTGTATCGAAACATTTTCGTTAACGATCGAAATATCTTTCTTTTATTCATTTTTGTAAGTGATATAAGTGATCGTTTTTAGGAAAATGATTTTTCAAATCATTCATTTTCTGGCAAAACATACAAAGCCCAAATGAATTATTTATGGTGAAGTAGTTGTACTTGGAGTAGGAGCTTTATACTTGTAATGAGAGCACTTTTGCTTGTGGAATTAATTGCAAGCTATATATCATCGAGTATCTAGTCAAGCAATGTTCCAGATGTATATATGTTCATATATGTGCAATCATTTGCATATATTATTGGGTATATATACGAGCATTGGCACACTGATACAGTGGATATGCATCTCATCTTACATTTGAATATGGTATCAGGCATGAGAAGAGAACTCTAATTACTGAGAAATCAAACAGGACAGGTCAATAAGGTGTATGAAGCATCTATTTCTATGAAAATTATTATATTTTGTCTACTGGTTCAAAGAATTCAGTTTGAGGCTGAGGTAGTATGTCGTCCTAATTCATCCAACATATTTTGCACAAAAAGTGAGAGCAGGAAAGTTCTAAGACATTGCTCCAGATTAGGTTTTAATAGGTAGGTCCACGTAGGAGTCGTTTCTGGGGAACTATGGTGTGTTTCCTGTTTGTTCCCGTTTCACATTAAGTACTTTTAGCTTCAAGCTATCTTCAAGTTAAATTGGGTAGCAGTTGTCTTATGTTATAAGCCTGTTACTTGGTATTAAGCACATTTTTCTTCTTAGTGTACTGTTTTTATTCCCCTACTTCTTGTTCTTCTGTCTATACTTTTGTATGTTTTGATGTTGCCTTCTTAATGGACATTTTCCCTTTTGATGATAGGGATCCAAATCTTACACTAAAGGCGATGTTGCTTTGCACAACAAACGAACTGATTGTTGGATAATCATTAAAGACAAGGTCTGAGTTTGTTTTCCTTCTTTCTGTTGACTTTTTGCTTAACTGAATCTGGTAATTAGCCACTATGTTAATGAAATTCATACCAATTTTAAGTTGCTTTTGTTTGGCTCTCGACATTAATACATGGTTTTGTTTTTCACTGTTTCCCCTATTGAATGTCATCCCTTTGTAGGTGTATGATGTTACCTCTTATGTGGAGGAACACCCAGGTGGTGATGCCATTTTGACTCATGCAGGGGATGATTCTACGGAAGGATTTTTTGGGTATGCATCTATGATCTGGAATGGCATGCATTGTTCTTACTGCTAATTTATGGGGAAATATGTCAGACCTTCTCTTAAATTCTAATCAAATCTCTAGTTACTTGTAGTATGTTGGTTTAATTGGATTACTTTCTAACGACCCGTTATTTCAATCTTTGGGTGATATCAACCTAACGAAGCAGTGCAAAGGGACGATGTATCCAAGATAAACTCAGTTATGACTACATGTATCATATATATATATATGTATAAGTACAAAACTGTAGTAGTTCCATGTGGGGATGATATGTTTGACACATTCGATTAATCTCATAATCTCTGAATATGTGGACAGGATATAATGTTATGCTACTAGATCAGAATTTTGCATTGCTGTTATTTGTCTAAAAAAGTTGTGAGATTCCCAAAGAGTTCAAAATCTAATTCGAGTCCTGGAAGATCATAATAGCCTTCCCTCTTCGGTAAAGCAAAAGATGAATACGGCCCTGGAAGTGCACCTGGGTTTGTCGTGTGTATGGTGGTTATTCAATGTTGATGTTGAGATGTTGATGATCAAGATCAATTTTGTTCCTCTTCTTCTCCTCCTACTGATATTTCTGCAAACATATACTGAGGCTTCCTGTTTAATTTTCTGAGACCACCGTATGATCTCTTCCTTGTACTTTCAGGCCACAGCATGCGACCCGAGTTTTTGACATGATCGAAGATTTTTATATTGGGGATCTTAAGCAATGACCGCTCATGGCATTCGGTTGCAAGATCATCTGGTCAGGATGCACTTCGGACATTGCATCATTTGCTTTTAGGTTTTGCTTCTTGTGTAATGTTGCTTGAGCATCTCATTCTCGTTCTCTCAGGATACCTCCCCAAGAGACAAAAGGCGCTAGTCAAAATTTTCAAATCTCAACGTAATTCCTTTCTCTTAGCAATGAGGGGACACCACCTCTGTAAAATGCATTTTTCAACGAACTGGTTGACTGATGACTGACGTTGGGCCGATCCCAAATTTACAAATTTCGGAAGTGGTCGCTCGCGAAAGAGCAAGCGACTTGATCGGACCACATTTTAGTATTTCAAATGCACTTTTTGATGACCTTCTTTGTTAATTCATAATCGAAGATAATTTGCTTTTCTTCACCCATTATTAGGCGTGGGTATAATCACGAACTCAGGGTTGCATGGACTTAGCATGACTACTGAAAGTAGAGTGATGTTAGGTATAGGCTGCTTTATCAGATCAGTGCATGAAGGTAAATGTTTAAGCGAGTGAATCATATTCAACATCTTCGACCCAAAAAAAGATCAAAAAAAGTTATATTCAATATTTAGTATATTAAGTGCAGAAAGAAGTGCACAGACTCTCATAACCTTTTAAGGTACAAATCACATAGAGAAGGACGTGGAAGTGGGCAAAAGCAAAGGCCTTCGAAAGTACATTCAAGTACACATTCAAGTGCTTGCATCTTTTCGCAGTCCTTATAAGCCGACTCTGACAAAGTTAGGCTATATTTATTTGAGTAGGAATTTTTTTTGTTATCGAAACCTTCACATATTTGATTTATTGAAAAAGATTATTTACAATCAAATACAACATACACCCTTAATATTAGGAAAACAAATTTCCTATCCTGAAAAGCTAAAAAATATTTTCTCAAAAAATAATTTCTCAATTTTTTTTCCTTTATCATGAATTTTTCCCAAAAACCACTTTATTTGAGCCGATGTTGAACTCGTGTGCCGGGTCAATTTAACCCCATGCCCAAAGATTGAAAAAGATCAACAACAAGCAATGTGATTCAAAAACAAATACATCGTATCCAGTCATAACCCACCCCTCCTTCTAAACCACTCCCCCACCCCCAACACCACCAAAGAAGACAAGGCTTTGCTAATTCAAAAGATGAACAACATGGAAGATCTACAACACTCTGACCCACTGAGCTATCGCTGGACTACAACGGAACACATAAATTACACGACAAAATGAACGACCTTACAGGATCAGCCCGAAAACAGAAAGGGCTGAAACTAAAAGAATATATCGGCCACGGTGGGAAAACGATTGGAAAGGAAGAAAAAAATCGAATGACTTTCTTAGATTTGCTAAAATCAAACAATGATAAATTTAATTGGCCGAGCAACTTCAAGAGGATCAAAGATTCCACTGGGGGCGCCGCCCGAAGCCCCTAATTCCAACTGCATATGGTCCAAAAATTGGAGGAACAAATGCGAATTCCCTTTCACCCTTTTTCTTCTTCTGCTAGACATCGAACTTCTTGGGCTGACGCCATTGCGCCAAACTTCTTGCGAGCGAGCTGATAAACAAGTTTTTAGGCGGCGATCCTTTTCTGCCATACAATGTCTTTCCTCCCAAATCTGTGTATTTTGGACCAAGATCCTTACCCCTGTCTATCTGCAATTTGTCAAGATGTATTAATGTGAATGAGCTGCTGTGAAAAAGCTCGAGTGCCATCGAAGCCGTCAAACTCAAAATGGGGAAGCTTAAGATTTTCATGTCCATATACCTTACTGATCTTTCCATCTTTCAAGTGGTAACGGATGCCAGACCAGTTGATAGATTGAGAGAAATGAGAACGAACCGCACTGACAGTGTACAAGAAGTTATCTACCAGCATCGCTATAAATACCTGTTAAATCAAGTCATATGGAATGGCATTAGCATCCAACGACCATCAATCCCTCCCCCCGTCTGCATACATATGAAATACACAAAGATCTTCCCAGCAATATTCAGAAACAAATATTCATTTGTCTTTCTAGAGAGCAAATATCATCGCGCCAGATTTATTTTATCCATCTCTCATCAAATCACCAAAATCCCTCAAACTATTGACTACACAGGCCATTCTCAACAAGTAAGGGAAGGTAGTGATACTTACAAGGCCCCAGTTATACGAAGCAAGGGAAAGTTGAGGTGCCTCAGGGGATAGCATGTTGCAGAGCTCAACTTCTATTCTTGTCAAGTTCCACATGGAAAGGAGTTCGGTAGCAGTGCACAGAACTAAGCATCCCACCATTAACAAACCTGAACGAGGCAAGTTGTAAGCTATAAGTTGAGTAAGAAGCCAGATACATCCAATCCCAAAAGGCAAGTTTTCAAGTCGGTAGGTGGGACATTCTGAGCACCCAAGAAAACATATCATCTCAAGCAATTGCAATAAGAAAATGTTCAAAGAATTTCGCAGACAAAACTCCTAAACTCTCAATTCACAAAATTCAACCGAACCACCATAAACGCCAAAAACAAAATAGAAAAAATCAAAATGTTTCTCATGAGTCATCAGTTTTTCACCCTCGGCTGGAGAAGAGGGAGCTGTCAATTCGACAAGTTTTCTTTGTATATTAAGAACTTGATGTGTTAAGAGGCCCACTTGTACAGTCAGCTAAGATCATCTATATCATGTCCAATGTTGGTGAGTTTCGTGCAACTAGAAGTACCCGGATCTCTAAGATTATCTATATGATGTCCATTTGTGCAGTCAGCGTCAACCTGGTGACCTGATCACCAACAAAAAGTGCCCGTGGACCCATTTCTTTTTAACTTAGTTATGTTAAGAGACATTAAACAGCATACACAGGATACAAATAGGGAATATTATCTGGGGAAATTCCCCACATGTCAAACACTATAACAGGATAACAGGATATTTCTAAATCCTGTCTGATATCCAAGATTGCTCGTACATCTAACAGTCTAATCAGGAAACCAGACACAGATTTACATTTCTTTTATTAAGTCAAGTTTCAGAACTTCAACCCATTTGCAATATTTTACCAAAAACTTTATCATCCATCAAGTAATTTGTGATTGGACCGGAACTAACACCAACAATCAACCTGAAGAAGGGAAAAATGCACTCACCAACATGAGTTAAGCTAGTTTCCTCAAATGAGTAACCTTTGATGTAAGCTCGTAGTGCTGCCGTTACATGAACTGAGGTCATTATATATGGTGCAACAAATCCCCAAGATAGATAGCAGTGCGAAGTAAATAATGCACGGTTCATTATCCAATTGACTTTTGTTGTGTATGATTCCAGAACAAATGTCTGCTTCCGTAAGTAATTCCAGTACCTAAATAAGATCAGAGTCGAGATGTGAGAAAGATGCAGACATATTTAAACACGAAGGCCAAGGAAAAATTGGTGGGCTGAGGAGAGAGCCATTCAAACCTAGAAAAACTAAGATCACTGGCTAATGGATGAGGAAAAACAGCAACAGGAGGAGATGAAATAAGCCTCTTGTGAGCCCCTGGAAAGGATCAAACAAGAAATCCAATCAAAAGCCAACACTATTATCAGATTGGAAAAGAGGGCTGAAGAAAAGGAAAATGATATTATGACTCATGATAAAAGGTTTTACGGGCATATGAAGCAGAAGACAACATACGAATAAATAACGCATCAACTGCTACATGCCACAAGCTGACCTTGGAGGATGCTATTGATCATAAAATATCTTACCAACCAACAGCATTTCAACAGGCAAGAGAAAAAATGATTGAATCTATGCCTACTCCACTGCTGGCACATTAATGCAAAGTACAAGTCGGGAGCAATTTGTTATGAGGACCACGACACAAAATGACACATCCACAAATTTGGAATGAGTTTTATTGTTTAAATGTACTTTGAAATCAACCTAGTCAATCAGACTTTTAGAAAGAGTTATTACCAGCAATAGCTGCAAGTGTCATATCGTCAGAGTACCCACCATCTTGAAGCCCTGAAACGACTCCATATCGGTCATATCTGAAGTCATCAGCATGCATCTGAAAGACAAATGTAAATGAATAAGAAAGAATGAGTTGAAACAGACAAAACTATTGTAGAAATTGGGATTGGATCCTTGCCATCATACACCCTCCCCACAAAAAGAAGGTTTTTCCACCAGTAGCAAAGCCCATCGAGCAAGGCTGCATATCAAAAAAGTTTCACAATATTGATAAGATGAACAGTAATGTAAAAGCTCAAGCTAAGAGTTTATAATCAAAAGCATCATAAAAACAGGAGGCTTCGCAATTGAGAGGTAAAGGGGAATGCTTGCTTGACAACCGATAAGCAGTACATATGTTTGAAGTCTGAAAAGATTATTGCCTTCAGAATTTCTCCATAGAATTCTATGCATCAAAAATAGGCATTGACAGGACATGTTACATATTGGCATCAGCAAAAGAAACGAATCACTCATTCCATTGCTCTCTGCAATGTGGAATTAGTAAAATCACTCCTCCAAATCTATAATATAGATCTATCGTGCTTATATGCTAGTGACAGATGCTACACTGTCAGTCTGCTTAAGGCTTTTTCAGTCAGGTTGACACCACCTTGTGGCCCTGCAACATCTTTGCTTATTATATAAGCAACACAAGAAAAAGAGAAGAGGGCCGTTTCTTTTTTTTTTTTTTTAGGGGGGGTTGGGGGGACTTGTAGGAGTCATTAAACTGGTGGGACTCCTAAGACTGAATAGTGCTTGGGCTTTTTGGCTTTAGCCATTGTTGGAATATCTCCCAAAAATTGAATTACAAGTGATTTTCAGATCTACTTTTTAAATTCAAAACCACAATCAGCATCTAGATGAGCACAAAAGGAAAAGATGGAAGAAAAGACCTCCCCAAATAAAAAGGAAGCTACAAAGATTTAGAGAATATCATACTTTGATAATATTGGTGTTTGTGATTTTTCCTGTTAAAAACACAATATCTCTTGAATCAATCAGTTAGCAGACCAGATGTAGCAAAATGGTTTTATCAGATCCAATGATAGAAGCCTCCTTTAAGTTAAATTCAATCACATTAGAAGCTGAAATAAAATAGATCTAAACAACTCTTTTCCCAAAAGTTCTAAATGTAAAGATGTGCCTACTACAATCAGCCATATATACAAATATCCTCCCGTTTGTGCAAGCTAGACTTTACAAGTGAAAGGTAGGATGTGGACATAACCACAATCAAACAATAACCTGAGGTTAAAATGGAGTAGTAAACAGAACAATACGAGAGAAAGTGCCAAGATCTAAATACCCGAAGCTCTCATACCATATTAGATTACAGCTTTTCCAAAAGCTGAAATGTGGTGACAATGTAAATCAAGCATATATAAAGTAACAACAAGGTATCATAATTCTGTTTAGATAGGCCCTTGTGAAAGTATCATGTCAGTGATGCCTTTTTTCTGCTCTTCTACATTACCCAAGGAAAGAATTGAGTGGCATACCATATGATACTCATAAATGCAGTAACTCCCCAGACTTCCAGATGGCAAATCAAGTGGATATCCAGTTTGGATAAATATCTGCACATAACCTCCAGAGTTAAAAACAAAGCGAGATTATTTATCACAACTCAAACATGATTATAAGGACCAAGTAAAAAACACACAGCATATAAAAATTAAACTAACAAAAACCATCTCCAGTAATTGTCACAATCAAATAAAAAGAAGCGAGTACAACAAGTACAGTCATACCTCGGGTTTCTTTTCCATCTCGGCAGTGAGTGCTCCTATGGATCCAGGATGCAGCCTAACGTCATCATCCAGAAACAAAACATATTTGGTGTCTTTGTGCATTTTTTCGACTCCCAACTGCAGTAAGGAGACAGACTCAATAGTGCAAAATAGCTGAGCCAACAAATCTTATTAAAAGCAGAATATTAGCAGGAAGGCATAATGAATCTTCACTTTGTTTCTCCATTTACTTGCTCAGATATACTTAGATAAGCCAACCCCTCCCCCTCCCTTCCCTTTTTTTTTTTATCTAAAGATATAAGTCAACTCGACAAAGAATCAAAAAAAAAAAAAAAAAATCCTTCCAAGATATCAGCATCATCCATCTTCCTTCATTTTTACTTTTTAAGGTTTACCATGTGAGTATCATGCTTGAAGGGCAACCAGATGATTTAATCTTCTATGCAAGAAAGCAAATTTTGAATATGAAATATCAGGGATAACCGCAAAGGAAAGAATCCAGATGTGTCAAGGAGTTAAAGCTCTCCTGTGATTTCTAAACATGTTCACGAAAAATCTCACTGTAAACTATGCCATAGATATGCAGCAGCTTTAGATACCAAAGAAACCTATTTATTAGTACACACTATCTAAATTTGCCGCTGCAGCAGCAAGAAAAGCAACAACAAGCCTTATCCCACTAGGTGGGGTCGAGAAATACATTTACTTAAGCGAATAAGGAAAAAAAAATCAAAAGAAACAGAAGTGCCCTTGCCATCACGAAGACCAAATACATGACAAGGACTATTAGGTATAAATAGACAAACAGCAGTCACCTACCAACTGGTTGTGGATCTTCTGACTACAAGTTGTTGACCAACCGGCCACGATAATCTTAGCATCAACATCATCCTGTGCATATATTGCACGAATATAAATTAAATGTGGGCCATTATGCAAAACAAACATATACAAACAGAAATATGCAGCTGAATATGGAATGTTCTTCAGAATGGTGTGACGCTCTATCTGCATCAGTATTTCCCACAGTAGTTGCATATATACCTTATATCTTCAAAATATGCAATAACTGCTAATGATAGCACATTCCTAGGTGCATAAGAACTACTTGCTGGGCCGAAACAGAAGAAACATGCCGATTGCATATGTACCTTATATTCTGATATCAACAAAGATGCAGCATGATAAGCAGGATCTTCTGTACTTTCCACCACAAAAAGAAATTCTAGAGGACCTCCATAGAGAGATGTGATCTGCCCAATACAAAGATTCAATCTTAGGCTAACCTAGAGATGAAAGCAAACAGTTCCAAGAAGATAGATGGAATACCAATCTTATACAGTTACTTCAATTGCAAATAGACCCAACGGTAATAAACAATTCAGAAATCCTTTAACAGAATATAATGCTAAATTGTCACCACTCTCGCCTAAAAGATGTGGAAGAACCTAACCTGAGTTCTCCAATTGTGCAAATTATGTTCGCCAAAACCCTTCAATGGCATCACAACAGACACTCTGGGCAGATTGACCTGCTTGGAGTGCTCCAGGTCATTGATATCATGACAAAGAAATGCAAAACTATTGCCACGTCTGATACTGTCTTTCATCCGCTTGATCTCTCTATTTCTGAATAAGAAGAGCACGATCGAAAAGGTCAGCAACATATGAACAGTAAAAATGCATCACCAAGATGAAGTCAGTTATTAGCCTCCAATGAGAAATCTCGGTACCTGACATGCGCAGCGCAAACCCACCCGAGAGCTAGAACTAGGCATATCAAACATCCCTACAATAAAAAAGTAAAAAGAATGGCTTAATGTTATCAAAGGCAATAGATAATAGCTCAGTCCAAAAAAGCAAACACACTTTTTTCCTTCGTTGATGAGCAGGATAGAGGACGGGGTCAGATATATCGAGGTAAAGGGCTTAAACATATTAAGGACAGCGATGATATTTACGGAAAGAATCTTCTCCAAAAAAGAATTGCATGCAATCCAATACTAACGGTAATGTTTTCGAATCTGCACTTGCAAAGAGCTTCAGATCAAGTTCTCGATCAGTTACGAGCCTAACCGACCGTCGCACATATTGAAGAATTATTCGGAAAGCAGTACCCAATCAAACACACGCCTGAATTTCCTAAACTAAATTCAAACCATCGCAATTCCCAAACAAAACCAGAGCTCGACGATTTGACACCACGCTCCTAGAGCTCAGAAAACCAATTAAAATCAATAATCTCATTCCGTCGACACGCCAGATTGAACTCGAATTCAAACCATCGCAATTCCCAAACAAAGCGAGAGCTCGACGATTCAACTCCACGCATCTAGAGCTCAGAAAACTAAAATTAAAAACCTCACGACATAAAAAAGAAACAAAATTAAAAAATAAAATAAAAATCCGTAATCTCGTTCATTTGGCTACCTGACACGCGAATCAGATCCAAAAGCCCGGGGAACGACCGGGAAACGAGAGCGCACCTGGATCTGAACGAAGACGGCGAAAGGGCTACAGAAGGCCCCGCTGAGAGAGAACAGGAGCGCATCCAGCGAGTCGAATGCCGCCATCACGCCTCCCGCCCCCTCGCTCCCTCTCCTCCTCCTCCTCCTCCTCCTCCTCCTCTTCCTTCCCCCACCCCGCTCGCTCGCCTCGCTCGCGCACGCCTCGATTCGGCAGGCAACGACCGCCGCAGAACCGGCACGGCAGCCGAAGAAGAAGAAGAAGAAGAAGGGACGGCGGCGCTCCGATTCCGGCTCCCCGCAGCTCCTCCGATCGGTCTCAGATCGCCACGGAAAGGAGCGGAGCGATCGAAGAGAGAGAACGAAGAGAGAGAGAGAGAAGGAGGGCGAAATCGAACGGGCGACTGCCAGCGAGGGAGAGAGAAAGAGAGGAGAGAGAAAGGGGGTAAGAGTGAGAGACCGCGTAATTTTATAAGTTTGAAGACGATGAAGAGGCTGGTTGGTCCTTCTTCACTCGCGTTGACCGCACATCCTGATGAACGAATCACAGAGGAGGTGGGAGCCCGCTAGACCGTTAGATGAGGTGGGGGCCTATTTATAGAGAGAGAGAGAGAGAGGGGGTATATTTGTGACGGGAGGGGAGGGGACTGCGGTGACGTGGCGGCCGGGGATTGGGCGGCGCCCTCGCCGCAGCGTGTGTGTGGGCGAACCGGGAAGATGCCGCTTTATGATCCGAATCTTCTTCCCCCCGGGCCCCCCCCCCACCATCGCCATCATCGTCGTCTTTTCGGTCGATCGTCCTCGTACGCAAGCTTTCTCTCTCCTCCTTTCTCTCTCCTGCCAAAAATAAAAAAATAATAAAAAAAGGAATTAAGCAAGCCGCAATATGAGATCGCAAATATTAAATACAACTCACGAATTGGCTTTTAGTTTTCATTTAATTAAAGTTACCATCACAAAAACTCAAAATTAGTATATTTATAATAAATTTACCTTAAACTAATTTGATGACCATCAAAAGCCTTAAATCAATACACTTATAAAACTGAACCTAAAACCAGTAATATTTGTGACAAATTATTCTCCATTAATTTGTGTTAAATTTGATTAATACTCTTAAAAATCACAATAACTATCATGTGTCATTCAACTTAGTAATTTGACATTATAATTTAACGGAAACTAATAAAGGGTAAATTTTCACATGTAAATTAGTAGTTTGAGATAAATTTATTATATGTATATCAATTTGAGATTTTTCATGATATTAATTTTTTAACATAAGATTTTGTAGTGTGTACTTATTTTTTTTTTAAACTTGAGATAATTCAAACTTACCACGGGCATGTAGAATTTTTATGCATAAAATTGCGTGTAATTTTTATATAAATTTTAATGGTTGAATACATAAATCTCTTCATTCAAAAACATCTACAAGCATAACCCTTCAAATTACTTTGAGTCGAGCAAATTGCGATTTCATCACAAAATCAACGTCTCACTCAATCAATGTGGAATCCACAATAAAACGAATAAAAGAATAAATTCAATGATTGTGCAACTCGTGTGTAACCCTCTTAATTGCAAAAAAGGGTTGGGGAAGAGCAACTTAATTATAGAAAATTAGATATGTTATATATTAAAGCATCGCATCGCATAATATTTTACAAAAAAAAGGGGGATTGGTGTTTAAAGCATCCTTATTCTATGAAAGCTAGATCAGGTATATATCACTCTCTTGGTTATATTTCTTAAAGCCCATAAGTTTGTCAAGTCCGATGTGGCATCATCATCTCACTAGCTAGGGGTGAGCATAGTTTTTGGGTAACCTAAAATCTGAGAATTGAACCAATTAGAACTTATCCGATTTTAGATTTAATGATATGCAAAGTAGGTTTCGAGTTCCAAAAGTTAGGGAGTCTGTTTCGATGGGATTCCTAGAACTTAGGACTTGGAACAAGTTTTTTTTTTTTTGGGTTTGTGTTTTCGCAATATCCTATGATATTCCATGGCATCTAATGATAAATGCATAATCTGGAACCACTAATCCAAGTTTATAATTTATGACTAAAATTTTTATTTTATTAATATTTCATATTTTTCACGTGTCTAAATATAAATTGTTGTTAATTAATTGTAAAAGCAAGTGGTGGTAATAAAATGTAATGCTTAACAACAATCGTTTAATTATTAATACAGGTGGAACTTAGGTTCCGGGTTATAGGATATATATGGTAGATTTCAGATTTCAAAAATTAAGGAATCTGTTTTAAGTTCCAGGTAGAATCTACATAGAACTTGAAACCACCCACCCCTACCGCCAGTCTCGATGTGCAACACTTTTGGATAAGTTCATCATAAGATGACGGTGGGTCAATCTGATAGGATAGGAGCAAGAGACAAAACTAAACTTAATGGCTACTCAAATCGTCTACAGGAAGGAAACGAAAATTTCCATCGCTAAGGCACTGAGAAAGAAAGAGAATGGTCCGCTAGTCACGTCCATTTAATATTTGCATTGACTTCGTGGTTTGGCTACTTGCGTGAGGCTAGAGGTCATGTCCGTGATTGCGATCGATTTTCAATCCAACCCTAGGTGTGTTCCTACGTGGCTTCTTGAACATTCGTTTGAATAATCGATTGTCACGTAGCCCGACATGTTTCGAAAGACGGACCCACAACTTGTTGACATAGGTTAAATGTAAAATGTCCTCTCGAGAGATAGGAAATTACCAGAAAAGACTTCAAACTTATTGTACCTATATTAATTTAGTCATAATCCTTATATTCATTGTACTTGGGTCGATGACCTTTGCTGGCCCTAGGTTTGGACGCTAACATGGACATTTTAATAATTTTTTTGAATTTTTCGATTTTTCTTTTCTTTTTTTCTTTTCCTTTACTTTCTTTTTTTTTTTGGACTTAGGTCCAGCAAGGGTAGTTGGCCAATCCTCACGGACCATAGGCATGGGCATCCTGGCTCTCATTGGATCCTACAAGTTAGTTTTGGACTATTTTGGTAATTGTTCACTCGAGAGATTTTATACTTGTTTGCCCATTTCCATATATGTGGTTGCGACTTATTTACGTAACCTCGATTTTTTTTTTTTTTGGTTGGAGATGTACCTCGGTTGACTAAGAATAAACTGATGCAAGCTGTGGAAGTGTGCAAGAAAAGACAAGAGAATAGTTTTTGTCGACCGGCCCGTAGGAAGATGAAGTCCTGGCATGGAAGGAACAGCGTGGTTTGCGTTCGCGCTTGGAATTTGAGGCTGTCCAATGTCAGTTGAATCATCAGCATCATTATACGGTACGACATCGTATCGTGCAAGTGTAAAACTAACTTCTACTTTCTTTTTTCGTTTTTGTTCTATGGTCATTTTCTATTTAGACGTCGCAACAATATGAAATAAATAGGAACCATATATTTAATATTCAATTGAACCAAACCGTTGAAATGTTGTGCAATATAATATTGTACTAAACCTCAAATGATTTGGAAATATTTCCTTAAAAATGACTAACATCTTTTGAAATAATTAGTTAATAAAAAATATTTTTATTGTCGATAACAATTTATGTGTAAATATTTTAATAGAAGATAAAATAGTTATTATTTTTTTTCTAAATGATACAAATAATCATTTTTAGCAAAATGGTTTTCATATCATTCAGTTTTTGTAAAATAAACAAAGTCTTATGGTGCATTGTTTTAGGGAAAGTGTTTTCTTGAAATTAGTTTTTTGAACATTCACTTGTTTGATTTGCCAAATAATGTTTAGTCAACCAAAAACACTCATGCCAAAATTTAGGAAAATGAATTCCTAAATCTAAGAAGATGAAAATACTTTCCAAAATTGTTCTTCTTAATTTTTTTTAATATTGTACTTTTTCTTTTAATTAAAAAAATCAATTTTTAAATATTTTGCTTTTTTTCTTTTCCTTCTTCCTCCTTTGCCAATTGCTAGGCATTAGCGATCAACCATAGGCAAGGACTAGCCTTGGGTGAGGTTGAGCTCACCATATCTCGAAAAGGCTCAAGTTCGTTGGCCTCGATCTCCCCCTGGTTGGGCCAAGTCAGCCCTCACTAGGCCTTGGTGATGGCGTCAGTGACTTGTCATGACCTTCACCGAACGCTAGTGATTGGCGAAGGAGGAAGAAAGAAAAAAAATTCATGATCTTTTTTTGACTTGACTGAAATCATTTTCTAAATGAGATTCAACCACCAAGAAATATTTTCGGTGGCATATTGCAAAATAAGAGAAAACTAATCATTTTTCTGAAAAAATATTTTCCAAAAAGTATTTTCTTTTTTCAAGAATTTTTTTTCTAAATAAATGCACTCTAAGTAAATTCACTTGACTCGGGCATACGAAATGAAACTAGCACATCGTCATCAAGTGCTGATAAGCAGGAAGATGGAGGAGATGAAGGAGAAGATGTTCCTTACTTCACATGACAATGCCAGCTCCCAAGCTTGATTGACCCACGTTAGCATATTTGGTAGCCATCACATCATACCATGTGACCCTTGGATTCTTTTCTGTCTTCTTTCATGTTTTTCTGCAGTCTTAATTGTTTTTTTATTTGGCTAAATCCGCTTGTATCCAATTCCATATGTTGTTTTCATATTGTAAGAGCATCCGTCTGGGGAAGGTGAAGGCACAAGACCACCTACCATTCTTCTACCTGATGATGTTTTATTATTATTATATATTTCATAGAGATATCTGATGGAGTTTTGTCTGATGGAATTCTTGCACACAGATTTAGGATGGGATCATCTTAGATAATTGGGGCTGCACGTAGTTTTCTGGTGTGTCTTTGTGTTTCTTTGTAAGTCCTGTGCACATGATTATCGATCCTAACGTGAATAGCGATTTACTTGCATCGTAGGTTGAATTACATTTATCGAAAGCGATGTCGTCCCGAACGTGCATCATGCACTAGCGCTCAAGTGCTTCTATGCGGTATTCTTTATCTGTAAATAGGTGAGGAGGGGCGATTAACGTTATAAGACAGGCGATCCCTTCGTCACTAAGCCAACCACCTCGGCGGTGTATTTACATGAGGTTTGTAATCAATTGAGAACAGGAAAAGGGAAGCTTCCTCTTCTCTTAAATTGTCTTTCCTTTCGATGTCTTATTTTTTGTTGCTCGCTGGAGTCCCTATTCCATTACGATGGCTCGAAAGATGTGGCATTGGTTCGTACTTTAGCTCCAGTAGAGCAGGAGCACCTAAAAGTTGGCATTTGTCTGGTCATGCACCCTTTTGCTTATGGTTGTTTCGCTTGTCTTTGCTTTTTCATATCGTTGTGGGCAAGAAGGCAAACTGCTGGAAATGGCAAACATGAGCCTCTCATGAAAGAAGAATGAGAGATAACACCACATAGTCAATCTCAAATAGAGCAACAACGATATGGAATCGGAATATGGTATGACGCTAGGATATTTGACCTTAAAGTTTACATTATTTAGTAAGAGAAAGTATATGCAAAAAGGGCTCATTGCATTCTTATACTTCGAATTTTAGCAGCACAGGTCACATTTGCATTCTTATACTTCACTCAATCAAAATTGTCAAATGCCTTGCGGAGCACGAATTAACCAGCTTGAACAAGTCACATTTGACAAAGTGCTCAACAAAGCAAATGACTGTTGCATGCACGTTCTTATCTTGTAGATTATAATGGTCATTTGTCGTTTATGTGGCTTAATGTAAATCCAAGCGATAGAAGCGATATTTTTGACTTACTTAACTAGACCAATTATCTCTCCAAAGAAGAAGATGGACTTTCGACCATTAGTATCGGCCATCACATATAATCAAGTGGACCCCTTGTTTCATAGTTGGTGTAGACCTTTTGGATTTTTTCTAACGTGCGATGAAAATATTATTTTCATGAATATTTTTCAAACATTCATGTACATCCATCAAATCTGCGACCTATGGAAATGGCCGTTACTAGGTAGGACACAACCATGAAATCTCTAGTTAGGTTGTCCAAGTGGTTTTAGATGGGCCGGTCTTTTTCTTGTTCTTGATTGTGCAGATCCGTCTCAGAAACCCTAAATAGCTTAGCTAAGCTAAAAGTCCCAATTCAAAACCACGTACAGTATAACCTATCGCCACAATAATTTCTTCTGCTTTCATTACTGTCGTGTGAGATTAAATTCGTTCTTCGATTTTACTAACATTATAGGGCAATAAATTTGTTTGCTTTTCTTTTATGACATATATAATTTATGGATCTCCAAAATAATTTTGATTTGGTTTAGCAAAGTCATATGACGTTAAAATATGATGTTAACTTAAAAATAGGTTTTACTCCTGGGCATCACACGTGCCATAAGTCTAGTCTCCTTGCATAATGAATAATACATAACAAATAATACTTAATTATTGCATATTATAAGAATGTTAAAGAGCAAGCAAACAAATGTAGAACAGAGATTTGCCAAACCATAGGCCGCTAAAGATTACCAATTTACATTTTAATGCAGTAGGAGCATACCCACTTTTGAGTTTCTAGTTCACTTCCATTTCTCCAGCTAGTTTAACCTGAACATTCACTGCATAATGTCACTCTATACGAGCAACCTACCTCTGGTTAAAAACCTCAAGATCATCTCTTGTTACCGGAAAACCTATTTTCTCAATCGGCAAGTTACTCATTCGAATTTTCGAATTTTAGGTAGATTATCTTTCCTTTACTTGAGGTTACTCATCTCAGCTATAAATACTCCCCCAAGCCTTAAATAGTAACAAACGATTTAAGTTATTGATTTTTTGAGAGACCTTAGTTTATCTAGTCTTTTCCTTCTTATGCTCTTTACTCCTAGTATGGCTTCAACCTCGCCAAGATCAGAAGTTCCTTTCATCTATTCGGCGTACCCTATTCATCTGGTATCAAAGCTCAGGATTGAATTGCCTGCGCATGGAAGAAATACAGGCGAACTTGTCCTGGAAGTGGAGGAGATGTGTCCTCAGAATCGACAGCTCCGAGAAGAGATGCAAAGTAGTGATAAACGTCACGAATTTGAAGGCTTTCTCTTCATCTGGTTATGGTGTGCCTATAGTATGATTATGGCTCTGTAGGTGATAAGTGGTTTGCATGAGTAGTTCGATGACTTGGACATATTCCGGCTCCATCATCGAGTCGCGGGAGATGTCCGAACTAATCGGATAACTATTGCCTCGTGCTATTGTGGAACTTATCGAACTAAAACTATTTCCATTCGACGACAACGGGATGCGATCTTCTCTGATAGATTGCAATAAAGACAACGTTGTATCACATGCGGGCAAATGTGTGTGATTGATGTGAACTCATGTGATGTTCGAGTTCTTGAAAAACCTCGTCTCTTCCATCGTCGTATCGTAAAGCGAGAGAGACACATAGCAACAGACCGACCATCCAATCCTCGCGATTTCTGGTCAGTTCCGTTGCCAACTTTGGGTTTCTCTATCTTGCTTTCTTATCCGGCGACAACCCTCTGGCGGTCCGTGTGGCCTCTCTCCATCTTTCTCCCTTCTACAGCGCCTGACGTTGGGGTTTAAGGATCGAGATGGGGCCACCCAAGGTCTGCTCTTGGGTACTGCCTCGCCACGCCAGGCCAATGCCGCTGGGCACAAAAACTCATTCTCTATAACAATTCTCGTATTATCAGATAGAATGACAAATCTTGGATATGATGGTAACTTTCTCTTCCAACTGGTTGGGAAAACTTGGATGTCATAACAACCAAACATCATATACTTCAGAACGAGGAGGAACTTCTGCATCGGCCGGAGCCGAGAGAGAGCAAACATAACCTAGGATTGAAAAAGATACTAATCAAAGGATGCAACCCATGGTCAAGTGGGTCGCTTCAGGTTTGATCCTAGTTGAGTCTCGGGTGGGCCATCCAGATCGCATTGCAAGAAAATGGGTCTGAGCCGGTTTTGCCTATATATGTGTTAGACACCCAAATCTAACCTGACTTGCCAATTTGCCACCTCTGATGTGATGAGTCTGCACTTTGTATCTCTAATCCTCCATCACTGCATCATCACCTCATTCTGTGCAAATGCCTCTTACCACTTTGATAGAAGAACCATCAATGGCATCAAGTACATGTATCTTTACCAATTAACCAATTTCTAAACGCTGAAGTAGATCCTAAAGAGATCCCACTTCCTCATGAATTTATCTTGAATCGGGATGTTTTGGCTCAATTTTATCCCAGTTTTGCCGAGGGAGCAACCCCATTATTTACCTTAAATTGGTCAAAATATACAGAATTTCTTACTTTTCGTGACGGATTAAAAAAAAAGGGGGTGTATAAACAGAACCTCTGTTTCTATCAAAGTTCCTTTCATTGTTCGTATGCACCAACTAATTATGAAATTGCATTGATAACCTCGACTCGTGTCCTAGCTCGTAGATTTGCCCCAATTATTTGTCTCTTACCTTCAGGTTTTTTTAAGTTATCTTCTGCTGGTTCAAGAGTTTCATGAGCTTCTTGTGAATCAATATCACTACCATTTTCCGCGTCATTTACTAAAATATACATGGAATTTGCCAGAACACTGGACAGGTGTCTCGTTCAAGCACACAGATCATTATTGGAGACCAAACGTTACATCTCCCTACTCAGTAACGTGTGCTTTTATCTAACAATGCGACCTTTTCTCATATTAAATTTCCTATCCAGAAAAGTTTGAAGTTCAGACATCAAACACAAATTCTCTTCGTAATCAAAAGCTACCAAGACACGGCTAAAACAATATATATACAAATGAGGTGTTTTGCAGCACAACACGTGGACGTGTCAGATCTGATGAATTCTATATGGAAGCTCCTATTTTCAGTGATTTAGATCTATTCTAGCAAACATATGACACACTCACCTAATCTCTTATCCACACAAAAATGTGCACCAAATCTTCAACCAAATCTGAGAGAAAAGATGAATGACCTAGCAATCATTCAACAAGAAAAGAACTTCAGACAAGCAGAAATCATCAACAAAATGACCTGTAAACAAACATAAAGTACCAGGAATCTCTACTTTCTATTACCAACAAACTGTCTTATTCGCTGTAAACAAGAACTCCTCTTTTTCCTTGGGTCATGCAAAAAAAAAAAAAAAAAAAAAAAAAAAAAAAAAAAAACTCTCCCTCTGGAGTTTCCCTTCCCCATTTATTCACCAGTTCAGTAGACATATGAACTCTACCTTAGTACCGTCATATTGCTACAATCCAAGAAGGTGATAACTAGCAGCAGCACACAAACATCTGCGCCCCCGATAACCAAATCCAAGCTGCCTATATAAACCCAAGTGCTCGTTCTCTGCTCCACAAGACTAAATTTCTGGTGACTCCTTGGGAGTAATAAGAGCTTAAATTCTCCACAAGATGTCTCAAGAATAAGGGAAATGAAAAAATTATACAAAGAAAGAAGAGATCAAGGCTCCTCAGCCATGAGATATTCGGAGTGCGAAGCTGCTAAAAGGGCAGCTCCTATGCCAGACCCGTCATTTGAGTGCTCAATAACAATGTTCTGCGCGACTTCCTCTCCAATCAACTCTTTTAGAGTGCTCTCCATGCAGGCACTGAATTTTTTGTAGTGCTCGAACAAACCACCGTCAAGTGCAATTACTGACTTCTGCTGTTCTGCTCCCTCTTTTGCGCTGTCTCTTCCCAGTTTTTTCAGGATCCCAACTATCCCAGCAGCAGATAGGCGAGCTCCACGAGTGGCGACAATGTCACAGAGCTCAACAACCACTTTTCTCATCTTCAAGGTAGTATTGGATATCTAATGGACACAGATTGCAAATTATACAGATGATTGCAAAGGTATTCACCCCCATGTCCTCCTGTCAAGAGGTATACAGGGTGCAGTCGAAAGGAACTAAAAAGAAATTTTGGAGAGGAAAGATGATTCTCTTTCACAGAGTATTGCTAAAAACAATGTGGGACTGTCACAAGAGGATTCTTTTTCTTGAGTCAGGGAAGATACCTAATAATATTAAGCCTCCAGAAAATCATATGGACAGTAAAGTAATTTATCACTCCAGGGAGAAAGCAGAATATACCTCTAAGATATCCCTCAGTTTGTTCCCAACAACTTTAAGATCGGAAGATGTGTCATGATGCATAGCAGACATGTCCGGAGTCCTTCAAAGTTGAAAAGAGCAATTTAAAGTTCTGAACACTTCATTGAAAATTAAAATACATAAAATGCTGGAAAATTTTTAGTGATGGAGAAGCATAATCTTTGGATCACATCCTATTGGCACTGCTGATCGAAATAAGAAGGCACACCGAGGCAAGACAACTCAAAGCAGGATTTAACGTAAGGCGCTTCAGTCTCTAAGGAAAAATGCAATTGACAATGCTTAGCAGATTACAATTGCGAGTAATGAGTGTGTGATAAGTTCAGCATATACCTCAACAGTGGCATTGTGAAATCAGAACTAGTAGAAAAGGACTACACAAGACTTTAGAAATCTTAACACAAAATAAGAGAGTGAGAATGCCGTGTAATGAGAACTGAAACCACAAAATCCAACTGTGACATCATTTATGATAAATATTGGATGTCACACTAAGAAGGGAAAAATCATATGTTGTCTCAATCATCTTTAGAAGTGACACAATAAAGAGCTTGCTAGGGGGGGAAGAAAATTCCCAGCGACTGATAGTTACTAAAAACAAGGGATGAGGAGAAAAGTATGTGGTTGACTTGGTAAAAGCTCCACATGAAAGGCCAAGGTCACTAATGATAATATACTGATTTGTGCAATCAAAATCCATGCATCATACGAGCATAACTATGTCTGACAGCCACCACAAATGAAGAACTGATCAAGCACATGTTGGACCAAATAAATCGACTTGACATTGTCTACTTGTCTAGAAATGGATTTGGTTTCTTTTTCAATTCAGATCACCTGTTGGTGGCAAAATTGCCCTGTCAACTCTTTGTTCAGGAACAGGATGACACAAACTTAACAGTTCAACATCGAGAAGGCAAAATCAAAACAAACATGCCATGGAAGATACACCAAGCAATCACAAGGACACCAAGTGAAATGCCAGATGACCAGTACCACACCTTAATATGAAAGGGGTTCTTAATTTAGGAGGAACATTGTCACCGAAAAATGAAGCTTCTTCAGCCATTTTCAGTAAAACTATACGCACAACTTCTCCCAAGTACATGCCTGATATTGTCTTCTCAAAAATCTACAAGAAAAATAAGCAATAAGCAAAAGACCACAACAAATGCATGATTAGGACATTGAAAGTAGGTCACCTGCTCTCCTGGGTTAAGACTTTCACTATCCAGTGCCTGATCATACTCTGTCAGGGGAAGGTGTGACGACCTGAAGTTGCCCCATTCCATGTTAATGACCTGCAAATTTCAGCAAAATAGGTAACTTTGTATAAAATTTTTGCACTGGTAATGAAAGTCCATAGCCTGATTCTGACAACCGAAGATGATGACAGAGATCTTATGTAGATAAAATTGTCACAACTAATTCTAGAGAAAAACTAAAGTCCAGTAATGTAAAGATTAATCACCATTTCTCCTGATTTAGGCAGAGGACCATGCCACTTAGGAATTGCCTGAGCCCTTTCAACATAAGCTGCATTTGTTCCGGTACCCAAAATGACAGCAGCAATTACATCGGAATTGTAGAATCTGCCCCCAGCTAATGTTCCGATTGTGTCATTAACCTACACCATGGCAAGCGAATAGATCCAGTGACAATTATTGACAAAGAGCAATCTTCGAACAAGAAAATCAGGATACTTTATCAGCAAAGCAATTTCAATCACAACCCTCCATTTAATACTAACCAAAGCTGTTACACGCATGTGGAGGCCAATTTTTTCCATTGCTTTGGTCAGTTCACCCACAACGTCCTCCCCAACCTACATAAACACAAACAAACAAGTAAGTCAATATAAACCAGAACCACCAAAACATAGGAATGAAAAGGTAACACCAAACCACAACAATAAACATCAGACAGGTCCCAGCATCTATCATGTTCCCAAAATGCCATATAGCCACATGTCTATTAAAAGCATGACTGTGCACTTTCCAGCAGATCACGACTAAATTATTTGAAAGCTAGGATTTGATCTTTCACCTTGAAGAAATATGGAAGCCCAAAAATGAAACAACCTTGATTAATTCAAACCCTGTGAGCCCCCTTAGAGCCATCTTAATTCTCAATTTCAGAACTTTCCATAAAAACACTTTAAGAAATTTGCACTCAAAGATGGAGGCATGGTGGCCAATATGATATTAAAAACAAGGGAAAGCTGACCGCAGAATATTCAGTTAATGTAGGAACGAAGAGTCAGAAACAATGTCAACCACCACAGTTAAGCATCATGCAAGCAACACTCATACACAACTCCTACTACAACAGCCAAGCCTTTCCAACTATGTCCGTCAGCTATATGATTCCTATTGTGCTATTGTCCTGTATTATAAACCAGATTTTCCATGATAACCAAATAATTGAGACAAAATCAGAAGATTTAAGAGAAATTGGGATCAGCAGTACTCACCGCATCTTCTATGGAAAAGCCCTTTGTCCATTTGATTAATGTCCCCGATGCTATAGATATTTGCCTAACGGGGAAGGAGAAGGTAAAGCCCAGCTCCCTTTGCCTACCAGGGTAAGGATGAGAACCTTCACCTTCTGTGGCAACAAACTTCTCAAGTGCCTTGGCAATGTAATCAAACAAAGCCTGAAAGATAAAATGAACATTAAAAAATGAGCGTAATGAGCAGAATTAACTTAAGTTTATTGGGTAGTGAAATGCACTCACTTCTGAAGATCCAATCATTAAGTAAGGAGGTATTGAAACTTCCTCAAATTCTTGGGAAACAACACCCTTTTCCTTTCCTCCCAACTGAACACGAAGGACCCGGAAATTTGTACCACCCAGGTCCAATGCATAAAACAATCCTTGCTCATTCCTAGAGCAGTGAGGAAGAGATACATGAGATTCGCAGAATCAACCAAAAGGTTATTTAGGGTGTACACAAAACCACAGCCGAAGAACCTATGAGCAAATCATTTTCGTGATACAAACACATTGCTCAGTTGCCTTCCCAATAAATGTCCTCCAAAGAACATCAAGCAGTACCCTTTCCATCATAAGAACCACTTGATCATATAGTTAACTATTAAGTTCATTCCACCAAACATATAAGCCTAATCAGTAACAAGCCAAAAATGACATTCCCTCATTCTCTATAGTCAAATCTCCCCTCCCCACCCCCCGGGCGGGCGCCCTCTCTTTTCCTTCTTCCTTCCTCTTCCTCCAAAGAAAAGGGAATCTTATCCAAACAAAACAGAAAATAGACTACAACAGCATTATTTCCATCTCGAAGCTGTACATAATATATGCGATCAACTTCATTTAGAAATGCAAACAGCACTGACGTTTGCTGATTACTCATAAGACAGTTCGAGGAACACTTCCTACAACCAAGGAAACAAGCCAAGGACGAATTTTTCCAAAACAGAACAGCTCCTAATAATCAATCGTAACCTAAATGATGCAACAGTGGATACAGTTGATTAATCACCGGTTTTCCAATTCATCTCAGAATCTCCGTATTAGCTCTTGATCACGCCATCGCAAGAATTCAGCAAGAAGCCCGTCAACCCAACAATCAATTGGCAATCACGATGAAAAAAAAAAAAACAGTGAAATTTGTGGTAGACCGAAAACACGAGCTTCCAATCCTGTACCCACCAACGGATTCGAGATCAACACAACAACCACAGACAAAAATAAAATAAAAAATAAAAAATAAACACATCAATACATGAACACCACCACAAATCGCAATGAAACTAATGAATGGGAACTGGGTGCGCATACCCAGTGGGGAGATTGTCCACGTAGCTGATGAGCATCTTGAGCTTACTCCCGCCCTCGGATGCGAGCCCGGCGTGCATCTCGACGGTCATGGCGTCCGCCACCTGGCGGAGCTTCCCGATTGGGGTCCCACACTTGTCCTCGAACTCCTTCAGTATGGCCATGGCCCTGGCCCATTTCCCGGATCTCTTCATCTGCCTCCTCACGACGACCGCCGCCCCCGCCGCCGCCACCGCCACCGCCGCCGCGCACAGCACCACCGCCACCTTCTTCCCCATCCTCAGCTCCTCCTCCGCCGCCGCCGCCGCCGCCGCCAATTACCCTTTATCCCTCTCTCCGTAAAAAATGATGGGTACCTACTCAGATCAACCCGCTGCTCCTCGCCGGATCAATTCTTGATCATGTTCCGCAAGTGGGTCTCCTCCTTTCCGGCCCCGAGATTGGGAGAGAGGTCGAAGTACGCAAAAGGCGCGTCCTTTTCCTCCCCTAGATAAGAGAGAGAGAGAGAGAAGGAGGGGGAGGTGCTGCGCTAGATACAGGCCATCGCCATTCGAGAACAACTGTAGAGAAAGAGCGATTTTCCCGGAAAAAAATCGGGTTTTTCTCGGAAAACGAGTGAACAGAAGAGGGCCGGAAGAGAAGAGGAGTGTACCAAAAACGACCAGCTTCGCTGCTCTGGCTTTTCTTTTTTTTTTTTGGCCTTTTTTTCCAATCGAAACTCGACGAAATTTAATTTAAAATAATAATATCCCTCGATTCATCTTGCCGGATAGCGATTGGCGAAGATTTTTTCCAAGAATCTCTTTTGGGGCTCGGGATTTTTTCTTTTCCATTTTTGATAGAGTTTGATTGTTTTTGATTCGGCTCAATCCTGCCCACATTGGAAGGTTCGGTCCCCAATTTCCGAAATTAAGGATCAAATCGAACCGGACCAATCAATTAGGTTCGGCGTTCTGATAATTCAATATAATTTGTCAAATTTAAATAAGAGAGTGCCTCGAACTTCTTAAGAGGTGGAGGAGGCTCGGACAAAAGAAAAGATCGAAAGAGAATAGTAGACGTAAGCGTCGTGGGACAAAAAGGAAAGACCAAAAAAGATAATGAGACATGCATTACATATTTAAGAAATAAATAAAAATAATATCCAAGTGGTCCTGTTTTTCCTTGAAATCAAGCATTGGACCATTGGACACCAATCTGGCGCTCTTAGGAATTGAACCAAATTGATCTGTTCAATCCAGTTCAAACGCTTTCCGAATTATTTAGACCATGAAAATTGCTGGAAATTCACGGAAGAAAAGGGGGCGAGAACGAGATCTGCTAGAAAAGGGAGAAAAAAAGAACAATTTTTTTTTGGCCTAGCTTTGGCGCGTGAAATTACGGTCGAGCCCTCCGAGGTCCGCGGGGTCTCGGGCGCCACGTGTCGTCACCTAATTGATTCTATCGGCCTTTCTCTCCCTCTTTTTTTTTTTCCGTCCCTTTTTCCCCCGCCGCATGATCCAATTAAAGATTTCCCACGTGCGAGGAAAAAAAAAAGGGGCGATTTTCCCGAAAGAATCTCGTGCCGTCTCTCATGGGGAGCCTCTTGCCTCAATAAATCTCGAGTTTCCTTTTTTAAAATTTTTTATGATTTATTAATTTGCTCACGACAAAAAAAAGAAAAAAAAAAAGGAGAGAGGGAGTAAATCCTGGTTTACACTTTCAATCGCACAACGTTTTGATTTCTATCTGTGAGGACAAATCCTATAGCAAAGGCAAATTGTCTAAGGAAAAATAAAATGGGAATCGAATTAATTGAGCAAATCGACACGCAGTACAATAATTCAATAGATATTAATACGCAGGATTCAATAAATTTGATGCCATGTGCGATTACTTAATATTTCAATTTTAAGATATGTTGTTGGTCTATTTGAGCTGGTGTGACCTTTAATTCAAGCGAAATAAAAATATTTTGGGTGGGGGGCGGAGAGAAAAAGAGCGAGACGGTGACGGGGGAATTTTCTTCTTTTCCCTTTTCATGCTGAGAGAGCGTTTGAATTTTAATTACCCTTTGACAATTAAAATGAGTACTTTTTTTGGGCAAGTGGGTGGGTGTCAAACAACCCATGCAAAGTGACGCAGCCGTATGTTTGTCTTTTTTATTTTACATTCAAAATTTAATTAAATATTTTTAATCTATACGGTGAAATGGATAGAGAGCAAAGAAGAGGTTGACTTTCAATTAGGCGTGGCGTGACGAAGAATGCACGAGGGGTTTCAACGATGATTCGAAAGAAGGGATGGTAGTGGATTGAATCGATGATAACGTTGACGAAAGTCTCTCTCTTCCTTCATCTCCTTCAAAAAAATATATATGTTTTTTTTTTGGTCGGTAATATATATATGTTGAGGAATCATTACATACCGAGAAATGTTGAGATTTCCATTAAGTTTCGATTTTAAAAAAAGGAATCATACTCTAATTGACAAATCGTGATCGATTTTGTTTTTGTTTGCCACTTTGAATGATGCCCGTTTTAATTCTCATCGTTGGATAAGCTTTAATGACCCCTTTTGGGTGCTCCGTCAATCATCAAGAATCGTAGGGAAAAGAGTTTGAATATAGACGCTATTGTACGCTCACGATATTGTGTCTCGTCAGATGCCACTCATTCGTCTTTGATTATCAAGCAATGACGAACTTTCGCACTTGCCATTTCTTCGAAATACACCATAAGCGCTTCAATTATTTCGTAATTGATATGGACGTACCATATAATATGTTATTATCATCACAAAGATAAAGATTACTAAAAAAGTCATAAATTTGTTGTGCGGATGAATATCAATTCAATTATAAAATTTTCAATTTTGACTAATTTAGTTTTAAATATTTCAACAATTTACGAATTTCATCATTTTAGATAATTTATACCAGAAATTACTAACATAAATGTTAATGCACGACAAAAAGACGGCTACGTTGATGTGATAATTTTTATAGTTTTTATTTTCTTTTTTGTTTCATTGTGGCCAAAGAGGATTGCAACCCTTGTTGACTGCGAGCAAGGCACGAAGGCCTTCATCAAGCACGTTGAGGACCAACCAGCGAGGGCTTATAGGGCCTTGCCCTTCATCAGCCACGAATAACAAAAAAAAAAGAGACAAAAATTATAAAAATTGTCAACATCAATACCGATTATGACACGTAAGGCTGTCAACATCCATGCTAGCAATTTCCCACCAAAATTATCCATAACTACGGCAAATTATAAAAAAAGGTTCATGACTAAATTTGACAAAATTAAAGGTTTATGACTAAATTAGTATATGTATGATAGGTTCATGACTTTTTTGATAATTTTCCCTAACATTAGAACATCGAAGCTAGAAATTTAATATCCGAGGGGGTAACTATACGTATGTAAAGTCTATTGTGAGGACTATGTATACATGGTCAAAAGTGTGCTCTTCATATATTCTCGGTGAAGGAGGGTTTTCAAATGGCATCCCTTCCTGATGTAGCCAGCGACCTATCGCCACCCTGCTTTGATTTTCAGTCCCTTTTTGGGCTTTCAGTTAGATCGATTGCTCCTAACCAGTTGGCTGTCTTTGAAGTTCGGCTTGGAAGTTTGGTCAATGTCCCCTTTGGGTCCCGACCCTTCACCAAATTGAGCATACCAAAACGTGGGATCACTGGGACAGAGACATTGTCGACAAAGAGCAAGGGAAGAGCGGGCGTGAGCACATGTTCGATCTTGGTGTCGTGCATGATGTTTTGAAAGGGCGATGGATCAACGATTAGCTTAAAGCGAGAACTGTGGCGGTTCGTCGGTTAGGATCCATAGTTTCACCTACCTGGAGGTGAAATCCATGTGAGGAGTCGTTGGGGCAATATTAACCTATCACGCCATGCCGTCACATCAATTATTCTCAGTGAATATCGAAAGGAATTATTATTTTAGAATTTCGTGTAAAGATTTAAGATTAAATTCATAAAATTAAAAAATTTAGAACTAATTCGAAATTTCCTCATAATTGTAGTAAAGCAAGCTCTATCCTTTGTATTTGTTTCTCATTAATTCCTTAGCCCCCAAAAAAGGAAAAAGGAGCGAGAATTTGACTGGGCGCGCCTAAATTTTTCTGGCAAATTTATTAGAATATGTCTTTATTTTTTTTCTAAACGATTGCCCGTTTTACAAAAGTCAAATGTACAGAAACCATTTTTATCAATAATGAGCATATTAATGGCTATTAATGATGAAAACATGCTCCCTTTTCTCATTTATCTAAACAATATAAATAATCATTTTCATGAAAGAACCGTTCAAATTACTCATTTTTTCCAAAACGAAAAGCCGTTTCCGTAATCAAGAAGAGGAGAGAGTACATGACAACTAAGAAACCTCGGAAGGTTTTGACCGAACCGATTTACACATGAGTTTCCTTTTTAATCAGCCAAAAATACAGAACAAAAAATTAGAGAGAGAGAGAGAGAGTATTAGATCTAAACCGGATGAAATTTTAAAATTAACCTCTTCACCAAAAAAAAAAAAATTTTAAAATTAACCAAAACCAGCTTAGTTGCTCCTGCCTTTTGTCCTTTCGCACTCCCCCCGAATATTGGAAATGAGATTTGAGAGAAGTGGTCCCGACCCCCCACATGGATCCCAACAACGGGAGCATCTCCTCTTTTTCAGGACAACGTAAAGCCCTCGAACATCTCAAGCATCCCGAAACCGATGTCTTTGTTCTTTTCGCCTCTCCTTCCCACGTGTCTTTTCCAAAACAAAAGTTTCGAACGGTGACGTCATAAATCGTCGGCACAAACCCCTCGCTCGTTTTAAATATCCATTCAACGGTCTCAGCAATGTCTTCGCAAAACAACTCCATCAACCAATTTCGCTAAGCTAAAGGAGAAAAGGAAATTTATTTACATAATGAATATCCTCTTTGTAAGATGTAACTATGGCCGAACACCGAAATATGATTTGTATCTCCATATCATGTCGGTGACATATCGGACTTCATAAGATACTTTAAATCCAGCCGTCGGTGAATTATTTAATGACTAGAAATTGTTCGATGGCTGTAAGGGTTGCATTTTATGTTTTCTACGCATGACGTCTCGGTGGTCCGTGAATTGATGAGTCATGTAGCAAATCCATATTATAGTTCTTTTAATGAGATGGTGCGAGAACTATCCAATGACTAGCACGTTCTTCTGTTCCCATGATTACAAAATGCCGCAAACTGTTGACTTAATTAGAGAGAGAGAGAGAGACATTTAAGACAGAGAGAAAGAGAGAGAGAGAGAGACATTTTTTTTTTTGAGAGAGAGACATTTAAGACGTAACTACAAGTTCTCCAACCTGGGTCAAAGGATGCAACGCATGATCACGCTTGTCCGAACCTTCATACATGGTCAAACTCAACTAAGGGCCCAATGCTGATTCAAACCGAAGCAGCCGTACCGTACCTAACCCAAGAACCATATCCGTAAGTCCACTTTGAATCCTCCTTACAAGAAATGATTCCAGAAGCAATAAAAAGACGACCCTTTCTAACTCCAAGCAAATCTCCCAAGAGGCGACGCCGAATTACAAACACAAAATGGGCGACTCATGCCGCAATCCGAGACGAAAAGGAAGAACATGGGCCGAAACTTTCCTGCCGGGTCGCCGGATCCGAGACGGCACGAATCATAAGTACAAAAGGGAAGGCGTGAACCGAACTTTCATGACCCAAACCCTCACGGCCCTGCCCCTGGTGAAACGCTAAAAGCAAAAGTCAACACGATGGAAACAGCGCCAAAGTCACAAAATGCGAAGTTGGCAAGTTGCGCATAAAACATTAACCGCTTGCTACTTAAACAATTCAACCTAAAAAACACGGGCGCGGCGAATGCTACATGATTCACGCGTGACGTTAATATGAATGACTCATTCGATCTTATCTCAAGCACCTTCTCCAAGCTTGCAATATTATATGCTACAGATGGCTTTATGCAGATCACGGGTCATTCATATGAATGACTCATTCAATCTGATTTCGAGCATCCTCTCGAAGCTTGCAATATTATATACTGCAGATGGCTTGGCAAAGTATTTGAATCCTGCTAAACACCAAGATGACTTTGGAGCGTCCTTAAATTATTGTGCACGCTTTACCAGTCCAGTCAGCATGCACGTGCAGAGAATTCCAGCTCTTTGCCACCACTATAAGTTTTGACAAACTAAATTAATAAGGAGCAAAAATTGCTGGGGAGTTTAAAACCTATTGCAATGCCATGGCCTGTAAACAGCAAAACATAACAGCAGATTGAATCAGTCAAGGGTGTGATGCTCAGAACACATAGCTCGGCACATTTTTACAATTTTGTATCAACTTCATAAAATGAGTCCCGGTATGTACAATGCAGTCCAGAAAAATTGGCAAAAGCAAGAGCAATCATCCACCTAGGTCTGCACGAGTAGGGATGACAGGTACCAGAAAGTTTCCATAAGGCGAATCGAAGATGCGGTAGTTTCCAGTGCAACCATCACGTTGTGCTTGCGTGATTGCAAATCTTTTGGCTTGTTCAATCTTCATATTCATACCACTGGAACTACCCTGCAGAAACATAGAGAAATAAAATGCCACCAAATGAAATCCAAAAGAAAATTGGTCATGTATGGAGGGACTTAGCAAAGAAAATGCACTTACAATCGAACTTTGAGTAGTAGATTTCCCGGCTCTTTCTTCATTTGCATGAGGCGAGGAAAGATTCCTGCAATCATGGATGGTTTATGTAGCTAATATCACGCTCTCATATGTCATAAGCAAATAAGAAACGTAGAAAAAATAGTAGGACTGCAACGACCCACTGCTGGCAGTGATTCACTAACACCGCTACTGCTGACTGACGAGGATCATCTTACTAAAATAACAACAAGACACTAACAAGGAAGAAAGAAAAGGCCAACACAGAAGGAGATTGCAAACTTAAGACCAATAAAGAGCAACTTCCATAAGCAAGAACCAACTATCAACTACACCCCAATGCAGAGGGCTGGTATTAGATGGGCTAGGCAAGCAAATACAGTCCAAGGCCAATTATAGGCAAACGTCTCGAACAAATTGTTGGCAACTAATGATGCAATAAGAGGAATGAGGATGATATTGTTTCCTCCAATATGAACAGAACTATGCAGTACGCTAGACATGATCAAGATCAGAATATGATATTGCCTGATAAAGAATACATAGAATGACATGTGCCATGAAGCAGGACTAAATTCATGTATAACCTGTAAACAGAGACTTTTAAAGTTTTGCTTTCAGGACCACAGATTGTGGGCATAGGAAAGCCACACAAAGCATTGTAAGTGCTTAATCTTAACAATGAAAAATAACCCCAAGTAATTCTATCCCCCAGACTCGCAACAATTGGTTGGAGCTAAAAAATTCATGAAGAGATCAGATTTCCTGGAACAGAATAAATCTAAAGAAGAGAATGAAAACTCTCTTAGAGTTTGAAATGGAAAGTAATGTAAATTCTCCAAAATGTGGTAATGGACATCAGGTTTTCTCAGAATGTAAAATTTGCCCGTTCTAGGAACATGACTGTTTTCTGAACAAGCTACACATACTGTACTACAAGCGGTAAAAAGCAAATTGCTGTAATCGTAAAACATGCAATGTAGATTTTCCTAATCGCATCAGTTTTTCTCTTCTAGGAGAAGTACACAGTCATTTGAAACCGTCCTGGAGGGTCCCACTCCAGTGTCCGCTTTGAGATGATTGGAAAGCTAAGTTAGCAATTCGTCAGGATAAGCGGTTGAGCAACTGAGAAGAGCCACTTCATGCTTTCATTAGGTCCATGTGGAAAAATCAATATTGCTCTGAGCAACATTAATCGGTGGAAAAATGGATAAATAAAGTTCACTCAACTGCTCATTCTAGTCCAAATGCGCAAGAGTCCATCTGCACGGAAGTACTCACAACTTCCTTCTAAGAACAGATAGACCTCCCTCATGAAACTCCTTAATTTTAAGCATGTCTTCATTTGAAACAACAGATACTGTATGCGAAAAATTGTCCAAATGCACAGCGGTACTTCCCCAATAGACAAATGAATCCGTCTCTCCAAAATTCCCTATCAATAGACAGTGGTACTTCCCCAATAGACAAATGAATTCATCTCTCCAAAATTCCCTATCACTAGACTCTATTAGATGAATCCAATACACATCATGATCCACGAGATTAACTAAAACCCATCCACTCAATCAACCAGGCCAGTCTCATCTCCACCCGAGATTTCCATTCCAACCAATTCACCAGACCATTCGGCTTTCCGACATAAGCTCGACTATTCTTACCATTGGGCTCAACATGGCAGGAATTCACTCAACAATGTCTTGGAAACAACAGAGAAATGAGCTAAAATCAATCACCCTCCGCTTCTGGTAGAATGTCAAAATGCTGCCATGTACACACGAAGCACTTCAATCCCGACCACCCCAAAAAAATACCATGATTTTTTTTCCTCTTCCAATGCCTAGAACCGGTCGATCGCCTAAACACCAAATCCAACTTCAAAAACCAATCTCACCGACCCTGAACTGAAAAATCACAAAAATTCCAACC
The DNA here is from genome assembly GCA_016097605.1 of Eucalyptus guilfoylei. Lineage (NCBI taxonomy): Eukaryota > Viridiplantae > Streptophyta > Magnoliopsida > Myrtales > Myrtaceae > Eucalyptus > Eucalyptus guilfoylei. The sequence goes on along the minus strand of CM027862.1, from coordinate 38,623,800 downwards.
CAACCCCTCATCTAATAAAGCAATTCAAAAATGGTCATGGGACTCATGCCAAGAAGCTTCGAAGTAGCAAAGCAAAGAATTTCCTCCACGAACCCTCTTACAACACATGTTTCATTAGATATTGTCATAAGATCACGTAGTTCTTGCCCATCGAAAACTGCAAAAAGACAGAAAGACAGAAACGAGAAAGAACGACCTGCGAGGCGGTGGATTGAGCTTTCTCTTCTTGGGTTCAGACCCCGCTCTATCCATTCGCTTCGGAAGAGCACGCGATACCGCAAATCGTAATTCACTCTCCCTCTCTCGTTTCCCCCGTGGGGCGACACCGATCGAATCGGGTCTGAATCGGGTCGGTCTACTCGAAGGGCCGCCGGTTCTGCGTCCGACGCTGATGATCCCCCCCGGTCTCCTTCCACATGAGCCCAGGCCCGGTTCTGAAGAAACCGAAGAAACCGGCCCCTCCACGTCATTATGGAGCCGGACCATTCAGCAATTGACACGTGGCTGTCTTTTTTTCCTACTAGAGAAAATATTCGAGAAAATATCGGCTGAATCTAATACTCCACGTAGGATCATACGTGAAATCAGTCAACGATGTACACGTGTCCATCGGGGCCCACGATTCAAATTTACTGGCTACAGACCCTGTCTCCTCTCTCTCCCCATTGAACTGCTCCGTTCCATTACGGATGGACATCAAAAATCACTCTAAAGCGTTAAAAATCGCTCTGCTCTGCTCTCTCTCTCTCTCTACTAGTGAACTATGACGCCAACGTGCCTTCGTCTCTGCCTCCATTGTCGCCTCCCCGATCATGTCATTACTTTATTCCCTCACTCCTCATGACCTCTGCTCTGCTCTCTCTTTCCTCCGCGAAGCGCCCCCTACTCATGAATGTCGAGGCCGTAGATACTCTTCTCGACTTCCATGCTGCTCTCTCTCTCTCTCTTTCATCCGTGAAGCTGACTCCGATGTTGATGCCTCCGTTGTCGACTCCCCGAGCCTCGCTGTCGCCTGTTGAAGCCCTATTGGCAGCTTTGATTCGTCCCTGCATCCGGAGTTTAGGGTTTTCTATAGATTTAGTTTGGATTGATGCAATGTGGTCAATGAAAAAAAGGCTACTTTGTCCAGGGTTGTGTGCTTGCGTGCTGATGTTAATTTTGTTCATATTTCCTTTTTCAATGCTTAGCCAAACTGGGACATTTCTAGGTGATTTGTCCTCATATGGATAGAATTGGGTTTGTTAGCAACTGTTGAGGTAATGTTACTGGTGAAGTAAATCTAACTCATTTCCTTAGATTATAGCATTGGCATTTGGATTAGCAGTTAGTATGGAAGAAAACTTATCCCTTAGATGTATGAGGGCAAAGAAGAATATGTGGAACGTATGTTAAATATGGTGTCGAGCATTACTTGACCTCTTGCCACTAGCTTCTCGTTGTTGTGATAAGTTAGACCTTTCCTTTTTTCTTCCTACCATTAAACTGATTATTGGAGCATCCACTATCGATCAATAGTAAAATAAACACGGTATGTCAATTAAGTAGAGATAAGCATCGAGATTTAAATTGAGTAGAAGAGAAGATTACTCAGAATGTGGGCTCGCTAACATAGTTATACAACACTCTAGTTCTTGTGAAGTTTGAATTTTTTTTATCTACTAAAAATTGATTCATATGAGCACCAATTTCCTGTAATTGCAATCTCTACTCTCATTTTGTAAATATTTATATCTAGAGAAGATGATTGTTCGTCGCTGAAGTAGCCTCTATCACAATGTAAATGCTTCTATCATGTTTTAGTGCAAAGCCGTGATGTGAATATGAATACTACAAACTAGTCACTTTGTCTTCCTTTTTAGTTCATGTGACAGGAGGCATAGGAGTGACTTATTTTGGTTTTCTCTGCAGGCATTCAAGATAGCATTTGAGGGTATGTAGACTTCAGTATATTTGCTGAATTGGAGAAAACGGTCAATGTTTTCCAAGTTAGAGACTTAAAGCTTCTTGATTTTGTGGCAACATAGTCATGCGTTTTGGTTAACAATGAACACAGAAAAATAAGAAATCCATATAGAGACATACCCCTAATCGCAACTAGCTTTTCCCATTCTATGACATGAGTGCCATAATTTGTAGCAAGCAAATGCCTAGCACGGACCATGCGTCTTTCATGTAGAACAAACCATTTGCCTTGATTATGGTAGGAAACATGAAACCTCTTGGTCAAGACTTTTTGACTTATTGACTCCGAAAACAGGTGGTTTCATAGAAGAAGCTTCAGCATTTTTTGACTAACAAACTGCAAACTACAATAACTTCTTTGTTTGTTAAGAAAATAATTGGTTTTTCATGATTTTGCAAGTTGTTATCGATGGAAACTACTTGGAGGAATCACACTTTGCATTTGAAATTGGTTCCAGCCAAATGCACCTTTTGATCTAGAGCTTGCTCATGTTGTTTGAATGATTTTCTAGATTTAGTTTATCACAGGGGATTTGTTGCCCATCTAACCTTTGACATTTTACTTCATTTGATGGCCATAAGAGATCTCGTATAGAGTGGCGGTGAGAAAACTTGATTTAATTGCTTTGTTTGATGTCAATGGTAGTCTTTGAGTTAAGGAGGGAGGGTTGAATGTAGAAAATTTATTCACATAAATAACTAATCAATAATGAAAAACAGATCCATATATGATTGTAAAATATCGAGGTCAATAAATACAGCGGAATTAAAGCATACATGTTTGAGCCATTGCTTCACTTGAAGAAAAGTAGATCACTCTGATAATCATGGATCTATTGGAATGCCAAATCTTCATCTCTATGACCTATTTCGATATAGCAGCTTTCAATGAGATTCAAGCAACTGATAGGTATAACCTATCCTTTTATAGGCTAGAGAGGGGACCTAGCAAACCCTAATCAACAGCATGTCAATTGGGCTTTTCCCATTACGGGCTTCAGTTAAACACAATTGCCTACACTTTGCTGCTCAACTAGGCTCGTTATCAATAGATGCCAATACTTAATTTAATCAGATCACTGTAGGGTTTAACAATTATTAGAATATCCATTAACCCGATTATTTAGAATAGAAAATCAATTAATTAATGTAAGCCCATATTATAGAAAATTTCCAACATTCTCCCACTTGGGCTACATTAATTAACTTATTTTATTTTGAAAAAGATTTTACATTGAAAACGACATTATCGGGTTAATAACTGAAATTTTGTTTCATGTGGCCACAATTTTAAAAAATAATATTCCAATAATAGCATCTCAATACCAATCTAATCCTATATAACCTCAATATAGGACTATGGAGATCAATGTGTTAAGAAAATGTCACAACACAAGACCTTCCATAATCACATATAATAAGTATTATATTTTCATGGATCATGTGCCTAGTAGTGTAGTAAAAAATAGTGCTAACATGTGATCAAAATATATACTATTTCTTATCGGTTTTCAATGCAATTTCTCAACAACATGAAACTACATTAGTGCAATTTCTAAACACCATGAAATTGCCTCAGTGCGATTTCTAAACAACATGAAATTGCACAATTATGTCATAATCCAACATGAGATCTCATAATCAGTGACATCCAGTCATCTTTAAACTAAAATTTGTTTAAAGATACTGTTTTATACTTCCATTTCTCAGTTAACAGGAGAAAGGATAACAATAGAATCAATAACAACAATTATCAAAATAAATGCTTTAATAAACATCATAAAAGCATTATCAGATCAAATTTTTATATAACTATAATATCAAGAAATACAATTTGTATAACTCCCACTAACAAAAGAAATCAAAAGAATCTAAAACACCCATATTCTTTACATATTCTTTAAACAAAATGGGTCATAAGCCTTTTGTTAGAGAATCAGCTAACATGGACTCAATTCTAATATTTTCAATCACAATGTCTTCCTTTTTGACCAAGTCCTTAATAGTATAATATTTGATCCAATTAACATTTCAATAGTGGCATTGTTGTTATTTATAGCAAAAGTAACTAGTTGTCACACATAATGCAATAAGATTAATTATGGGCAATAAGTATTTCAACAAAAATAATTAGTACATTATAAACTCCCATTTGGGCAGAGTGTATAATGCACAATTATTTTTGATCCATCCCCTTTGGGCAGACAAATCATTTAAATTATACATTTCCATGATATCAATATATAGAGATGATAAAAGAAAATTACATATAATCTTCAAGGATCAATCCCCTTTGGGCAGACAAATCTTTTAAATTATACATCTCCATTATCTCAACATAGAGGTGAATTACACATAACGTTAAAAAATTTATCCCCTTTAGGCAAATAAACCTTTTGAGTCACACATCCCCATCATTCATCTATAATATATCAATATAGAGGGGAATTGCACATAACTTTCAAAAAATTTATCCCCTTTGGGCAGATAAATCTTTTTGAGTCATACATCCCCATCTTTTAATTTTGGAATTTATCTTCATGCAATTTTTAAATTAATATACACAATAACCCCCTTTGGGCAGGTGATTGTATATACTAATTTTTATCAATAAGGAACTTCAACAATTTACAAACTTTAACAATTTGCAAATAATGTTCCATTTAATCAATGCCCAAAAATTCATCAAACAATATGAAGCACTTTACGACATGTGCTTCCCAAGATCATATTGCATTTATCAAATAACAATTTTTGTTACAATTTTATGTGCCTATTTCTACAATTAAACATGTAAGATTATTAAGTTAAACTAAAACAGGAAAGTAGAGATAATCTATACTAAATTAGGGAAAGTGGATATTGTTATCCTATCCCTCATGCCCTATAATAAATTTCCATAAATTAAAAATGGGAAATATAGGCACAAAATTATTTTTCATTGAATTAATATGGATAACAATAAATAATTCCAAATAAATATTTAAATATGCCAAAATTAAAATTTATCATACCAAAAAATCATAAATTAAAAATTAGGCATATTAAAAAAAATTGAAACAAAACGGGTTTCAGAGGAACCCTAAACACATCCCCATGCACCATTTCGTATGCGTTGGGCTAGCGGCTCGATTGGGGATCTTTATCAATTTCTATGGTGCTTCATTAAAAAAGACACTTTTGCACCCAATCAAAATCCAAGACGAATTAATCGAAGAAAAGAAAAGCAAAAAAAAAAAGAACTAAATTGACCATATCCAAGCTTCAAGAAATTATTGTTCTTGTCTTGTAGCTTCAATCTACTGCTACTCATCTTCAAAAACTCAAACAATAATACATAATACTAGAACCTCTAGACCTAAAAAATCAGCAAGATACAATTGAAAAGAAGTATCTCTTGATTCACCCCATCTAGAGGTTCTGCATTTGCATCGTTGAATTTGTATGTCCTTACAATATTTACGAGATCAGCATCACATAAGCCCCAAACCAAATTCAATACATAAATATCCCCATGAATATAATAATAAAATCCACACATACGTGATAAAAAAAAAAAAACTTAATTTCATCAAACCAAAAAAATTCAGCCCGTTAATTCACCATGTTACACTCTTCCTAGCGCTAAAGATAAAAAAAACAAAAAAAACTCTAAGCAAAGAACAAAGAATTGACATTCAGAGAAACCATGTCGAGTTCGCCGCAACAACGGCTTCTCATCTAATTCAAAGGAAAACCCTATTCGCAAAAGGCGCTGATTCAACATATAAACTCAAAAACTTTGCAAGAAACGATGTAGAAAGCAATAAGCGCTAAACAAATTGTCTTGACAAACACAACCACTTTAGCTATAAGCAAAGTGAATAGAGCAGTGAACAAGCACAACAACGTAGAAAAGGAGAGAACTTTTCTCACTCAATTCTCAATGAAATTATTCAAATTATATATGGTTGGAAATATCTCGACATGTAGAACAAAAACCCTATGGTTTTAGGATCAATTGAGCAAAAACATCCACACGAAAAAATAATGACAATATTTGGCTCAAAGAGGAAAATTTCGAATTTATCCATAAAAAGATAAAATTTGGGTTCTACAATCATATATAATTGGCTCTAATACCACATGTAGAAAATTTATTCACATAAATAACTAATCAATAATGAAAAACGGATCCATATATGATTGTAAAACACCAAGATTAATAAATACAGCGGAATTAAAGCGTACCTATTTGAGCCATTGCTTCACTTGAAGAAAAGTAGATCACTCTGATAATCAGGTATCTATCGGAATGCCGGATCTTCCTCTCTATGACTTATTTCGATATAGCAGCTTTCAATGGGATTCAAGCAACTGATAGGTATAACCTATCCTTTTATAGGCTAGAGAGAGGACCTAGCAAACCCTAATCAACAGCGTGTCAACTAGGCCCTTCCCATTACGGGCTTCAGTTAAACACAATTGCCTACACTTTGCTGCTCAACTAGGCTCGTTATCAATAGATGCCAATACCCAATTTAATCAGATCACTGTAGGGTTCAACAATTATTGGAATATCCATTAACCCGATTATTTAAAATAGAAAATCAGTTAATTAATGTAAGTCCATATTATAGAAAATTTCCAACATTGAATGCTAACTTTTTTTATCGTTTGATTCATTCCCAATCATTTCACTCAAAATTAGACCACGCTATTTGGTATGACAGTTGATGATAATTCAACTGGACAAGCAAAAGCACTAAGGATTGGTTCAAAGAGTTCCATCGACCGATGAATAAACTAATCCATTGAATATAGTACTAAGAAAGAAAGATGCTTAAATTAGTTGATGTCGATGGGACTCTCATGGCTCCAAGAAAAGTGTTGGTTCCTCCTTGTTTGTTAAGAAAATAATTGGTTTTTTATGAATTAAAATTAATTAGTTGATATGTACAAGTGCAAGTGATTGTGTTCTAAAAATATTTGTTTTGTATTTCATTAAGAGGAAACTTTGAAGATTATTTCTATTTTACAGGCATCACCTCAATTAATTTGCACTTGTAAAGTTATCGAATGGCTAAATCTGAGGTAAAACTTTACTCATACTATATGAAACATTTTCTGTTTTCTTTAGTAACGGATGTGATGTTATGTTTTTTGCTAGACCATTACGTTAATTACTTGTTGTTCATTTGGTTGTAGCATGAAACTTTTCATCTTGCACATATAATGCGTGACACAAAAAATGATTTTAAGGTTGTTGTAGGGATAGTTTTTTCTAATGAACTTGAAGTATATCATAAGTATGTGGCCTATGCAATTGGTAAAGGATTTGGAATGAGGAAGGGTAATACGATTAAAAATAGAAAATGAGAAATAATCCGGCGGACTTTTTTGTGTAATTGTGAGGGGCATTCGGTTAGCTCAACTAATTAAGAAAAAAAATGAGAGTTTTGAAGTTAGATGTGGGTGTCTTGCCCACATCAAATTTAAAGTTGATAATGGTGTCTATGAAGTTATAGAGCATGTTTTCGAGCATAATTATGCATTTGTATTGGAAAATCAAAAACATTTGATTAGATGTAGAAGAATAATTTCTGATATTTGTAAGAGTGTTTTAGTTGATATGATTAAAGTAGGCATTTTGGGGACTACGGCATATAAATTCTTAGCAAACGAAGCAGGATGAAGCAAAAACTTAGATTTTATTTTGCGTGATTATCAAATTTTTTGCAAATTGAAAGGAATAATGGTATAAGTATGGAAGATTATCAAAGTCTTTTAAATCATTTCCATTACATGCAAATGCAAAACTCAATATTTTTCTACGATGTATAAGTAGATAAAGATAATAGATTGACAAATTTATTTTGAAGAGATGGCTTGTTCAAATTTGATTATGACTGTTTTGGTGATATGCTAGTGCTTAATACCACGTATCAAATCAACAAATATTATATGATTTGTGCACCTTTTGTTGATATTAATCACTATTGGAAGAATACTTCGTTCGGCTATACATTTTTGTTGGACAAGATTGCAAAATTATTTATTTAGTTATTAGATATATTTTTGGAGTCTATTGGAAATAAGGTTCTAAAAACCATATTCACTGATTAAGACCAAGCAATGGCAAAAGCCATTAAGATGGTGTTTTCGAATACACAATACCAATTATGCACTTGGTACATCGAGAAAAAATATCACTTAAAATATTCCACATTTATATCATAAGCAGAGTTTTAAGGATAAATATTTCTCAGCGCTTACGTATATATGCAAATCGGATGATGAATTTGAATCTATTTAGAGAGAAATAGAAGAGGAGTGAGGTACTGAGAATAACAATTGACTTCAGAGATTGTATGGCCTTAGACATAAATGGAGTTCAGCTTTTGGTTATGATATTTTTTCATGTGGTATAAGATCAAGTTAAAGGAGTGAGGATACCAGTAATGTCTTCCAACATATGTCTACGAAGACATCAACCCTTGTAGAATTTGTCTACCTCTATGAAGAGTAACTGAAGCACATGAGAGAAATTGAAAATCAAGATGATTACAGTTCCTATGGGCAGCCCAAATTGCAAGTTTTGAATAATAGGATTTTGACGCAAGCTGCTTTAGTGTGTACCTATATCATTTTTCAAGGATTTAATGAAGAATTTTTGCAAAGTTGCTTTGAACATATTTCAAGTACTATATTCGATGGATTGTTTTATTTATTTACTCTCAAGTGTATGAGGGTTCAACATGAACACGTTATCAAATCTAACCCTAAAGACTTATCAATTTCCTGTGAATACAAATTATTTTAATCGAAAGAGTGGTTGTATCGTAATACATTGCACATGCTGAATAGGAACATATCGGTAGTTACGAGCATTCAATTTTCCTATATTTTGAAAAGGCGGACTAAGGATATCAAAAAATGGATTGTGAATGATAAATCTTATCAAATGTCACAAAGTCCATCTAAATTTAATTGATTTTCCATGTTAATGCAAGAATCTTTTGAATAGATGAGTTTTGGAGCCGAAGATGTAAATACTATGAGAATAATAAGGAAGAATATGGAAGAAACGAAGGTTGAAATTTCATCATACAAGTTAAGTGTAGTTGTGACTAATGCTAGTGTTGATAATGGTAACAAGGATCCTTTGTGTGATATCTCAGTATTGGACCCCCTTCAAAGGAAAACAAATAGAACAAGTAATGGAAGGCTTAAAGGCTCAAATAAAAAAAAGAAGAAAAAATTTAAGAAAGAACCACCCCCACAAATAGAAAATCGAGGTGAGTGGCATATTATTCTTATTAATATGATTAGTTAAGTTTTTTACTTATGTTGCATGATGCTAATTAACATATTAGAGTTGGTTGTCTAAATAACACATAATGAAACTATTTTCCCATATTATTCGAGTAAATAAAATCAATTTCAAAGTACTTTTTATCATAACAACATTGGTGGTTCTACAGTAAATCTAAATTTTTCATAATCAAGTATGTTGCTCTTAGTTCTCAATTTGTATTTATATTTTACTAATTTAGCGATTTTTTTTTTTGTAGATGCAACAATCACTTGTATATCATGCTGTTGAGGATTATGAATGGATTTTGTCAATTTTTTAGTCATGTATTAAATAGTTTTGCGTATAAAAAGAGCTTAATTGGTAATCAATCAATTTGTTTGTATGCTAGAAAACATTATTAGTACTCTCACTTTTTTTACTTGATCTTATATTGCATGAAAAAATACATGACCAAAAGCTAAACTCCATTTAAGTCTAAAGCTATAATCTCTAAAGCCAATTGTTACTCTTGTTGCACCACTCCTCTTCCATTTCTCTGTAAGTGGATTCATATTCATCATCAAATTTGCATTTATACATAAGCGCTAATAAATATTTATTCTCAAAACTCGGCTTATGGTAAAAATGTAGAATGTTTTGATTAGCATTTTTCTTGATGTGCCAAGTGCATAAATGGTGTTGTGCATTCAAAATTGCCATTCTAATCGATTTTGCCATTGCTTGGTCTTGATCAGTGAATATGGTTTTCAGAGCCTTATTTCCAATAAATTTCAAAAATACATCTAATAACCAAATAAATAATTCTACAGTATTGTCCAACAGAAATACTTAGCCGAATAGAGTATATTAGTCCAATGGTGATTAACCCAACAAAATGTGCACAAATCATATTATATTTGTTGGTTCAATATGTGGTATTAAATACCAGCATATCACCAAAACAGTCGTAATCAAATTTGGATAAGCTATATCTTCAAAATAAATTTGTCGATCTACCATCTTAATCTACCTATACATCGTAGAAAAAACATTAGGTTTTGCATTTACATGCAATAGAAATGATTCAAAAGACTTTGACAATCTCCCCCATTTTTATCCTTATTCCTTTTCGTTTGCAAAATTTTTTAACAATTAGGGGTGTGCAACTGGACTGGGTATACCCGGTTCCTGGATCAGCCCACCTGGAAAACAAGGTTGGGAATCGGTTCCCGTTGAAACCAGTCCGAGAATCGGTTCCCAAAATTCAGAATCGGTTTAAAGCGGTCCGGGAATAGGTTCCGAGTGATTACCCACCTAGAAATCGGTTCCTGGACCGGTTTTAGAACCGATTCTCGGACCGGTTTTGTAAGTAGAGGTTCAAAACCCTTTTTTTCCCCTCGATTTCTATTCTTACTCTCACAATCACATGACGTATTTCCTCTTGGCTCTTTCAAACACACACGGCACTCCTCCTTTGTCATTCCTCTTCCTCACTTGCTTCCCTCCCTCACCGGCTCCCTCTCGCATTGTCCAGTGGATAGACGGTGTTCGCCGCCGCCAAATTCTTATGTATCACATGGATTGGCTCGCCTAATTTCTCTTTTGTAGGAGGAGTTATGCTTGCATAAATGAATAGATTCATGTAGTTGTTGTGGGAATAAGACTAATATTAGACCCATATTTGTTGCTAATTCTTTGCCTTATGATTTTATTTATTATAATTAGCTTTGTGGATTATTATTTTTTCGTTTAGTCAAAAAGTTCATGTATTTATTTATTACAAGTGCTTAATGTTTTAATACAAATTAAGATAATTACGTTATTTTCTCGTGTATTAATATAAAATTTGAAGTCGTATAGGACATCGGGAGATTGCAAAACTGGTTCTAGTGAAAACAGGGTTGACCCTGGAACTGGATCGGAAAAACAGGGTGGGTCAAGTATAAGGTCCAATACAAACATGGTTGGGTATAGGGTCTAGAAAAGAGGAATTGGTTATAATAAGGTCGGGTACAGGGTCCAGGTCTAGACCCCTTCCACCCTGGACCCAATCATCCCTAAATTAGAGATGAAAGACCAGTGTTTATAGAGATTTTTTTGGCTCCTACATAATAGTACATCTAACGTGAGCCAACCTTATTTCATTTACACAAGAACCTCTTTATCTTTGAAATTTTTGAAAGTAGTAGAATGCTTTTTGCTGCTTGTAGGAAATAATTAAAGAGTTCTTTGCTTAGAAGAGAGAAAAGAAAGAAAATTTCTTCATGAACACCCATTTCTTTGCTATTTTCTTTTACAATACTTGCTTGCCAGAAGTAATCTCATCATCAACAGCTTGAAGCACACATAGCTTCGAGGATCTCCAATTGGCTCAGATATTATAACCTAAACAAGCTCCAAAGGAGAAAGAAAGGGAAACCTGATAGGTTTCCCAAATACTGAGCGACATGCACTCAATTAATTATTAACGACGGTAAAACGCATGCCTTAAGATTTGACTCGCAAACGATTGGTGGGGCTGAAGGACACTCGATGGTTCGAAAGCATCTCGACTTCAAATTTTGTAATAAATATCCATCACCCTCTTTGGTCTTGTAGATGCGGGAGAGACCGGCAACATCAAAGGGCTTGAAAAGCAAAGGGTGTTGGTTGTCCACAAGCTCATTAGGACACTGGATCGTGCCTTGAACTGAAGAGAAGAGTCCTATGCAATATTGTGCCTCGTGCCCACTCATCATTACAGGTGACAAGGGCTGTGTTTGTCACCGTGTAATCTCCCATTGCTCCATCCCTACACGAAAAAAAATGAAAAAAAAGGGAGAGGCTCACAATGATGATGGTTTGTCTCATCACAAGCTAGCATCAATTTCGTTGTATCAATATGCATTCAACCGTACACAAATCTATGTTTCACATGTGAGCCAGTCTATAAGAATTTCACAAAGAAATCAGCTTTAATGTCGTAATTCTAGCTATTGCCAGACGTGATGTCAATACTAGAAATATAAACAATAATTTACTGTTGATATGTAAGGTCAGGTTCCCGAATTCTTGCTCGATGCTCTTATAGCATGTTACCTACTTTTTGAAGCAAATTCAATAAAGAGAGAGTGGGTGGGGGGAGACTCACGTAGAATGACTCCCCGGCGAGGACAGTCAAAGAGGTAGCTGAGGAAGGGGCAACCTCGAACCAACATCCGTCCTTAGTTTGCACTTTCAATCCGTTCACATGGTTCTGGTGAAGTACGATCACGAAGTTTGCGTCGCGATGGCACCAAGCCCTAGACTTCTCGGACTCCTCAATCCTAGGAGCAGCATATCTCATGAGACGGAAATTGTATCTAACCGACTTGGCTAGAGATTCCAGGTACTTGTTTACGCCCAAGCTTCCCAAAACGAGCTTCTTCACTAGTGAATCCAACTCCAAAACCCTCGTAACATACGCATTCATTGTCTCGCTGCATATTCATGAAAAAAGGCGCACATCGAAACCACAATTTCTGTAGATAGGGCTGTGGATTGGCATCTTCACAGATGATTCATTTTACATTTTCTTCTTGCATTGAAGTAAATGAAAATCAAACTCGCGTCATTAGTGATCCATTTGATAGACATGGCTCTTAACACTTCCTTGATTGGAATAAATAATATAATTACCAGTAATGACAAAAAAGTGATTACCAAAATCTTGTGTTTCTTTCTGGCCACATGAGATCTGCTAATCCTTCGATAGAGCCCGAGTTGGAGGCGTAGCCAACTCCAAATGCCTCGTAGAGAGGCGCATGAGGAAGATTTGCATGTTAGCCGACGCACGGCTTATCCGGGAAGTCAAATCGGCACTTCACATCGTTTGGAAGCTTGAGCAATTCCTCCAATTCTTGGAACGCATCATTGTGAAGCTTCAAGGTCATCTTATCATACAAGGCTTCGAAGCAACCGACTTCTTCAAGGGCTTGTCGGAGTTGACTTTGCGAGGAGTCCCATCGACCTGTCCCTGGCTTTGAGCCATCTAATTCGGACAGATCTATCTGGGGAAGCTTTAGAGTTGAAAAAGAGCTCATGATTAATCTGTCTTTCATTCTGGGTACTTTTTCTAAAGGTTTTCTGCTATTCTTTCCCTGGGGGGGTTCTCTGTTGAGTTTATAGGGCTTGGGGTCCTCGTAGTAGCTACTGTAGCAATTTGAAAGTTACAATCTTTCCATGAAGAATTGATTATTTTCCTTGTTTTCCCCTCTTTTTGTGGTTTAAACAAGAGTTAACCAGTCAAGGCAAGTTTTTCTTTTTTCTTTGGCATATAGGTTTTGCAGTTGGTGACTTGACTTTAACTCAAGCAATCATGCGGTTGCCATCCTCTTCGGGCATGTCCACATGGAATACACAATCAGCAGTTAGGTGAAAATTGAAGCCTAAAATTAATGCCTCGCCCAGGAATAGCAACCCCTGCAAGCAAAGAAGTAACTCTTACTTTTGAATATTGCTATTTTATGATCTTTTTAATTATCGCATGGATTGAGTACTTAATCACATTGGATCTTTTTCTCTTTGTCATTGATCTGTTTCACTTTGTACGATTGAAGAGTGCCTATCAACTCATCAACAGAGAGAGGCATAATTCTTTGTCTCCCGAATTGATATTTTCACATGGTTCCGATCCTTTAAAAGTCATCGCAAAAGTTTGTTGACCTTCATTAGAGCAGAAATTGGTTGACCTTAATATGCCAACCCATTTACAATTTATGTAAATCGACTGAACATATCTCCAATAGACTCTCCAGGTTTCATCTTGAATGATTCATATTAACCAAGCAAGATATTTATTTTTGTTTCCTTTACATGATCTGTTCTTTCATAGGTGACATGAAGTCTATCCCAGACTTCTGTAATTATTTTACATGAAGAAATTCTATTATATTCAGCGGGGGACAAAACACAGTATAAAAATTAGATGGCATTTGCATTAAGAGCTTGTCTCTTGGTAATTTATGCTTGGTTGGTTTCCTCAGCATCTTTGTCTAAGACTTCTTATCCCTTGTTAGATGCAGAAGTTGCCTTTGCGTTTATTCTTCTTTTTACAACATCCCATTCTAGTGGATCTCTAGATCTCCGGAATGCCTTCATTTTATTCTTCCACACACTGTACTCTTTTCCATCAAAATAAGGTGGCCTGGTATTACTCTCCCCCTCCACAAGTCCTGGTGCTAAACAACTAGCCATAGAAAATCTTTAGCTCATAAGTATGAACACTTCAACAGATGAGCACAAGGCTTTTATACCAATTGATAAAGCTAGTATGAACACCTAGAGGGGGTGAATAGGTGTTTAAATTTTATTTTGAAAAATAAATTTCGAACAAAGTCTGATAACCAAACAGAGTCTGATAAACAAATCACCAAACTTTTGAAGAATATTCAGAAACAAATAAGAGATTGAATTGATTTTTGCGATACTTAAAAGGATGCAACATATTTAAATAAAAAGAGCTAAGGGAAGAGAAAATTACACACAAAATTTATAGTAATTAGGCTTAGATTAAGTTTACGTCCACTTTCTTATGCCAATAGTCTTTAGGCTGGAATTCACTATAGCATCAACAAAGAAGTACAATTTTTTCGAGTGTAACCACTTAGTGGAAGATTCATTTTCTCTCACTAAGTCACTTTTTTTGTAATTTTCTCTCTTGAATACAATTTGTAAGAACTGTCGATGAAGAACAAGTGGTTGGAAAGATTTCAGATTTTGGAATTTCAATTTTCATGCACTATCTTAAATAGACTAAATCACCTCCTTAAATACTCCTCCATGCCTCACTAGCCGTTGGCATTTTCCAAAGGAATTTATTTTGATCAATCCGGTGGACAGAATTGATTAAGGAAATCTTATAACAGTTGAAGATTGAGATGAAAATCCGTTGATTATGGTTGCCCATACAATTAGAATCTAGATTTTCATAAGTAAATGCTTCTAAAAAAGGAACTTGTCTTCAAGATTGATTTCATTAATTTGTGATTGATTCCATCAATGTATTTATTGAAGGTAAGTGAGATTCTTCGCCAAAGAATCGGATATTGAAAAATAGATTCCTACCGTGTTCATTCTGAATCATTGTTGTAAGATCAATAAATCTGAGTTTGATACCACCCCATGTGGTGGTGGCGTTGGTTCGGGTTTTGTCCTCCTCACGACGGGGACAAGTTCGAATCCCAGTGTCGTCATTTGTGGACTTACCTGTGGCGTCAAGGTGGTGGTTTCCTTGGCATTACCCTAGGGTTTACTCACCGGCTGCAGGCTGTATGGGGTTCCCTGGGTCACCAAAAATAAATAAATAAATAAATAAATATGAGTTTGATTGTATCTTTGTTCTGGACTCTATTAATGAATAGGCTTTGGCAAGAGTCTGCGATATAATTTCAAAAGTATATTATTCTTCAAAATAAAAATAAGAACAAGAAAGTTTTGTTAATTTCAAAACTATGGTAGGAGTTTTCTCGACATAAGTAAATTTCCTTTTTAAATCCTTTTGAAAAATTGAGATATCCACATTCTGATTACTTAGGGTGTATATGGCAATCATTCAATTCAATAACAATTTTTCTATTCCAGACTTATTTCTAGAATAGAAATTCGTTTGGTGATGCAATTTTTTTTATTTTTTTTATTTCTGGAATAAATTTTTAGTCTAGAAATAAGTTTGGAATAGAAATGAAAAATAAAAACTCTTCTCATCGCTTGTCCTCTCTATTAGTCGACCACCTACTCGTTGATGCCGTCATCTGTTGCCGATTGCTGGCTACCTTCCGGCAATCGTCGCCGATCGTCGGTTGCCATCATTCGCTGTTGTCTGCCGACTGCTACCACTGTTCATCGGTCGTTGCCACGGCCACCATCTGTCGCGCCCCAAGAAAGAGACATTTTATGTCGTTATCAAACGTAATTTTATTTCGAAAATAGAAATTTTGCATCGTTATCAGAAACGAATTTTTGCTCAGAAAATCATGCAGAAATAAAAATAGAAAAATCTATTTTTCTTCCAAAAATCAATTTCTGACCAAAATGGTTATCACCGCACCTTTATTGTGTCTTTTTTTCCCCTCTGATTATTCTGTAGTTTTTGTTACGCTAACTATGTTCTCTTTCACATTGGATCTTTGCCTCTTTAGAAGTCCCATCAAATGGAAAAGTTTAGCAACAACCCGAGAGTGTTAAATTCAAAATATATTTTCCTAGAAAAGATACACTGGGTAACCAGTATTGAGGGAAAAACTCCAAGTGGAGAGTGCTCTGTCACAATCGAGAGTAACGGAGCCATTCCCTTCTCATTTCCCAACTAGAATTCTACCAAGATAAGGCATCCTTTACGGGATTAACTCGAGATATATTTTCAATAAGGTCCAAGTGCTTCACTAAGGCATCAATTCTTCATGATTTATAGAGATGAAAGACCGGTGTTTATGGAGACGTTTTTTGGCTCCTACATAATAGTACATCTAAAGTGAGCCAACCTTATTTCATTTACACAAGAACCTCCTTTTCTTTGAAATTTTTGAAAGTAGTAGAATACTTTTTGTTGCTTGTAGGAAATAATTAAAGAGTTCTTTTCCTTAGAAGAGAGAAAATAAAGAAAATTTCTTCATGAACACCCATTTCTTTGTTATTTTCTTTTACAATACTTGCTTACCAGAAGTAATCTCGTCATCAATAGCCTGACGCACATAGCTTCGAGGATCTGCAATTGGCTTAGATATTATAACCTAAACAAGCCCCAAAGGGGAAAGAAAGGGAAACCTGATAAGTTTCCCAAAAACTGAGTGACATGCACTCGATTAATTATTAACGACGGTAAAACATATGCCTTAAGATTTGACTCGCTTAGTGGGGCTAAAGGACACTCGATGGTTCGAAAGCATCTCGATTTCAAATTCTGTAATAAGTATCCATTGCCGAAGCTCCACTTTCGACCTCTTGGAAGAGACCGGCATAATCAAAGGGCTTGAAAAGCAAAGGGTGTTGGTCGTCCACAAGCTCATCAGGACATTGGATCGTGCCTTCAACGGAAGAGAAGACTCCTATGCAATATCTTGCCTCATGCCCACTCATCATTACGCGGTGACAAGGGCCGTGTAACCTCCCGTTGCTCCATCCCTACACGCAAAAAAATGAAAAAAAAAGGAGAGGCTCACAATGATGATGCTCTGTCTCATCACAAGTTAGCATCAATTTCATTGTACCAATATGCATTCAACCATACACGAATCTATGTTTCACATGTGAACCCGTCTATGAGAATTTTACAAAGAAATTAGCTTTAATGTCATAATTCTAGCTATTGACGGACGTGATGATCAATAATAGAAATATAAACAATAATTTATGATTGATATGTAAAGTCGGGTTCCCGAATTCTTGTTCGATGCTCTTATAGTATGTCACCTACTTTTTGAACCAAATTCAATAAAGAGAGAGTGGGTGGGGGGAGACTCACGTAGAATGACTCCCCAGCGAGGACAATGAAAGAGGTAGTTGAGGAAGGGGCGACCTCGAACCAACATCCGTCCTTAGTTTGCACTTCCAATCCGTTCACATGGTTCTGGTGAAGTATACTCACGAAGTTTGCGTCGCGATGGCACCTAGCCCCAAGCTTCTTGGACTCCTTGGTCCCAGGAGCAGCATATCTCATGAGACGGAAATTGTATCTAACCGACTTGGCTAGAGATTCCAGGTACCTTTCTACGCCCAAGCTTCCCAAAACCAGCTTCTTCACTAGTGAATCCAACTCCAAAACCCTCGTCACATATGTTTTCATTGTCTCGCTGCATATTCATGAAAAAAGGCACACATCGAAACCACAATTTCTGTAGATAGGGCTGTGGATTGACATCTTCACAGATGATTCATTTTACATTTTCTTCTTGCATCGAAGTAAATGGAAATCAAATTCGCGTCATTGGTGATCCATTTGATAAGCATGTCTCTTAACACTTCCTTAATTGGAACAAATAATATAATTACCAGTAATAAAAAAAAAGGATTACCAAAATCTTGTGTTTCCCTCCGGCCAAATGAGATCTGCAAATCCTTCGATAGAGCCCGAGTTGGGGGTGTAGATCATTGCAAATGCCTCGTAGAGAGGTGCATGAGGAAGATTCCCAAAATAGCCGTTATACGGCTCATCTGGGACATTGAATCGGCGCTTCACATCAGTCGGGAGCTCGAGCAATGCCTCCAATTCTTGAAATGCATCATTGTGAAGCTCCAAGGTCATCCTATCAGTCAAGACTTCGAAGCAACCGAATTCTTCAAGGGCTTCTCGGACTTGACTTTGCAAGGAGTCCCATTGACTTGTCCCTGGCTTTGAGCCATCTAATTCGGACAGATCTATAAGGGGAAGCTTCAGTGTTGAAATAGAGTCCATGATCAATTTGTCTTTCTTTCCAAGTACTTTTTCTAAACGTTTTCTCCTATTCTTTTCTTGGGGTTCTCTGCTGGATTTATAGGGCTTGGCATCCTCGAAGTAGCCACGGTAGCAATTTGAAAGCTACAATCTTTCCATGAAAAGTCGATTATCTTCCTTGTTTTCCCGTCTTTTAGTGGTTTAAACAAGAGTTGACCAGTGAATGCAAAGGTGATGGTTATCTTCCTTGCCGTCATGTCTTCTACGTGTAATACATGGAAACAAATGAGCAATCAAGTGAGCCTGAATTTTTTTTTATGTTATCAAAAACCTTAAATTTACCCATTATGATACAAGTACTCGAATTCTGTTACGCGTGTATAAATTTGAATTTTTTTGTGACATAAAAAATTATAGGTATTTATGTTATAATGAGCATAGATTGAGGTTTTTTGAGAATTTTTTTAATATTTTGATTTTTTTTTAAATTCCCACCGATGTTTTGAAAAATGATAATAATAAAGAAAAGCAAATTGACTTTTTGAAGGTGAGCGAGTGGCTGGAAATAATTACGAGCCTTTCCTTGTGTCCCTCTCCCTCTTGTTCTCGTTCGTCGTTCAACTAATCGTACGGGTCACGTCACGGAGATGACGATTAGATGGAGGCTCCTGATACCGACACACGTCATTTCAATGGTACAACTAGGCTTGCTGGCCAGTAGGTGTGTCCGGATACGTGTGCAAGATGGGCCCCACACTCTTTGCACATGACTAGGACCGTGGCTTGCCGGCCAGTAGGTGTGTCCGGTTACGTGTGCAAGATGGGCCCCACACTCTTTGCACATGACTAGGACCGTGGCTTGCCGGCCAGTAGGTGTGTCCGGTTACGTGTGCAAGATGGGCCCCACACTCTTTGCAGATGACTAGGACCGTGAGTTGGGTTGGAGGGCTACGATAGATAATCCCCCCATTTTTATTTATTTCATTGACCATATTTTAGAAAAACAAGGTAGGCATTTATGCGCTTTCTCTTGTTTGTCTTTTTGGTCCCCAGAAGGTATACCATATATATTCACATGGAAGCATCCGGGAGAAAAGGGCACTCTATTCTTATATTCCAATAAAAAGTCGTTATTAGGTGATATTGACCACTAAAATGGTCGAATGAGTGCTTTGAAGGAGAAAAGAACTGCTTTCTTGTTTTCCTGTTTTTGCACCCTTTTTTGGGATATTTTCTGTAAAAATGAACGCTTTATTTGTTTTGCGAATATTAAATAATTTGGAAAATGTTTTTAAAAAAAATGATTGCACCCTTTCTTTGGACATTCTAGTAAGCTTTGTTTGTTTTATAGAAACTAAAAAAATTTGGAAAATATCTTCCTAAAAACAATAACTTTTATCTCTTATAAAAATGAATTGATGAAAAATATTTTCTTCATCCGTAAAATTTTTTAGACATAAACTTTACTCGATTATGGAAAATTCTTTTTATTGACTAAGCATTTCAAGCAATACAAGCGATCGTTTATAAAGAAATAGTTTCTAAATTATTTATTTTCCCGGCGAAATAAGCAAATTCCTTTTATATTCCTTTTATGCATCCATATATGACAAAATTAGTGAATGACTAGTAGGGTTTTGAATAATGATTTCTTTACTGTCCTACAGCATTGAAAAAGCTTCTTTGTAGCGTTCTAGCTTGGCATGACAAAACCATTGTAATTATCTTATTTTCTACATATATTATGAAAAGAGTATCTTCTCTATATGATTATAGATATTCTTTTTTTTTTTTGTCTATTCTATTCTATCTTTCAACTCACTCTCAAGCTTTTGCCTTACTTCTTTACAAAGCGTGGGAGTCAAATTCCATACTTGAAACTAAACGTTTTCATCTGTAGCCCCTTTTAAAATGTGGAGATTCGTACCCCTTACCTGCTCATTCCTATATGGGAAGGGTGGCCATTGGAGCATCATGCATTCTCGTGAAAGGGTACTAAGTTTTATATTGCACATAATTGACACATACCTACATTGGATTTGGACATATGAAGTTGAAATTGTTAATGCGACTGCATTTCTTAGTTTATTTTAGGACTTGATTGAATTTTACGCAATAGATTTTTGATTGATTTGCAATTTTTCCGTTGAGCTTTGAGATAGCTTGCTTGATGAGGCGATGGGTCTATAGCCAAAAATATGTGATCAAGCAATAAAATAAACAAAATAAAGGAATCCAATCGGATATCGGATTTACGTGGATTGGTCAATGGAACTAACCTGAAGGGGAAAGCAAAACAATTTTTTTTTTTATTTTTTATGAATTGAGCGATATTGCAAATATTACAAGGACACTCGAGTTACCGAAACACTCGAGTGTTTCCTAACTCTTAATTATATGCAATAATTCAAAGTTTCACAATTTCTCGCTAGTCAATTCCATAGATGAGTTACATAAAATTTTATCACAAGATTTTCACGTTTCAAATTCTCATGATGAAATTCATGAGCTGCACGATTAATTGTCATGAAAGAAAGTTATTTTTTTGGATGCAATTTACAAAGAAAACTCACTTCTTATATAGAAAAGATTTGGATCCAAAATAGGAAATCTACTTAAACTAGGAATCCTACTCCAACTAAAAGTAAGTCTTGCTAATATGATGGCACCATTATTTACCATCAATGACGATGCCACAATGACCACAAATTCCCATATGTGTGGATTTGGCTACTGGAGCTATGGAAATTAAAGATATTGAAGGCCATAACTAAGAGATATTGAAAAGCAAATCCACAGAGGATTATTATTTTATTATTGAATGAAAAACATTATGGAATATTGAATTTAGGAAATATTTTTATAGTTCTTTTAAATGGCACAAAAGTGTTTTCAGTTGTAGTACTTCCAAGCCAAATCCAAAAATAATAAAAAATAAAAAAAATGCATGTAATAAAATACACAACTCACTTCTAAAACGATCCAAAGACAGAAACAATACAAATAGAATTCGATCCCTTTAATTTTTTGTTAATTTCTTTTTTCATATTCTATTTATCCATACTCTCTTCGGCAACCTTCTAAAGCGCGTGTAAGTTATGTGCGCGATATAAAGTTCATAATGTGGAACTCTTTTAATTCATCGTATTGGCTTAGCTCATCCAAAATGAAAAGAAATGAGTATCCAAGCATGAACTTTTACTTTAGAAATATGTTAAGTTTTCCATCAGTGCAAACTAAACAATTCACTCGAAATCATTGATGTGAAACACTAACTTTTGTTTTGGGACAAAAAAGAACCCGGTTCACTAACCTTGACTCTTTCATTTTTTGGCTACTCATTACTCTTTCTCATTGAAATGGACAAGTTTTCGTACTAGTTTCCATGTATGAAATTCTTAATGGCTAGTCTTCTTGTCTTTTTAAGTATATTTCTTTTTAAAATCCTTTTGAAAAATTGAGATATGCACCTTCTGATTACTTAGGGCATGCATAGCAATCATTCTATTTCTATTCTAGAATAATTTTTCAGTTTCGGAATAGAAATCTGTTTTGTGACGCAATTTCATTTTTCTATTTTTAGAACAAATTTTTAATCCAAAAATAGGTTTGGAATAGAAATGAGATATAAAAACTCTTCTTATTGCTCGTTCTCTCTATTAATTGGCCACTTGCCCGTTGTTGCCATCATCCATTGCTAGTCGTCGGTTGCCTTTCATCGATCATTGCCGATCGTCAACTGCCATTCGCTATCACTGTTTGCCAATTACTGCCAACGTCTGCCAGTGGCTATCGCGACCACTATCTGCCGCCCACCAAGTAAAAGAAATTTTGTGTCGTTATCGAACATAATTTTATTTCGAGAATAGAAATTTTGCATCGTTATTAAACAGAAATTTTTGCTCAAAAATTTCTGCAGAAATAGAAATAGAAAAATATATTTTTCTTTCAAAAATCAATTTTTGACCAAAATGATTATGATTTGCGCCTTTATTGTGTCTTTTTTTTCCCCTCTAGTTATTCTGTAGTTTTTTTTTTTTTTACACCATCTATGTTCTCTTTCACATTGGATCTTTGCCTCTTTAGAAGTCCCATCAAATGGAAAACTTTAGCAACAATACGGGAGCGTTAAATTCAAAATATATTTTCCTACAAAAGATACACCGGTTAACTAGTATTGTGGGAAAAACTCCAAGTGGAGAGTGGTCCGTCACAATCGCGAGAGTAATGGAGCCATTCCCTTCTCATTTCCCAACTAGAAATCTACCAAGATAAGGCATCCTTTACGAGATTAACTCGAGATATATTTCTCAACAAGGTCCAAGCGCTTCACTAAGGCATCAGATTTCCATGATTTATTGTGCAACTGGATCGGGTATACCCGGTTCCCGGACCGGCCCACTCGGAAAATAGGGTTGGGAATCGGTCCCCGTTGAAACCGGTCCGGGAATCGATTCCCAAAAATTGGAACCGGTTTAAACTGATCCGGGAATAGGTTTCGAGTGATTACCCACCCGGAAACCGGTTCCTGGACCGGTTTTGGAACCAGTTCTCAGACCAGTTTTGTAAGTAGAGGTTCAAAACCCTTTTTTTCCCCTGATTTCTATTCTTACTCTTGCAATCATATGACATTCTTCCTCTTGGCTCTTTCAAACACGCACGGCACTCCTCCTTTGTCATTCCTCTTCCTCACTTGCTTCCCTCCCTCACGGCTCCCTCTCGCATCGTCTGATGGACGGACGGTGTTCATCGCCGCCAAATTCTTGTGTATCACATGGATTTGCTCGCCTAATTTCTTTTTTGTAGGAGGAGTTATGCTTGCATAAATGAGTAGCTTCATGTAGTAGTTGTTGGAATAAAACTAATATTAGACCCATGTTTGTTGCTAATTCTTTGCCTTATGATTTTATTTATTATAATTAGTCTTGTGGATTCTTAATTTTTCGTTTAGTCAAAAAGTTTATGTATTTATTTATTACAAGTGCTTAATGTTTCAATACAAATTATGAGGATTACGTTATTTTCTCGAGTATTAATATGAAATTTGAAGTCGTATAGGATATCGGGAGATTGCAAAACTAGTTCTAGTGGAAACAGGGTTGATCCTGGAACTGGATCGGAAAAACATGGTGGGTCTGGTACGGGGTCCAATACAAACAGGGTCGGGTATAGTGTCTAGAAAAGAGGAACCGGTTATAACAGAGTCAGGTACAGGATCCAGGTCTAGACCCTACCCACCCTGGACCCGATCACCCCTATTAACAATCATATAAGATGGGGATAAGTGCCGCAAAAGTCCTAAAACTTGTCACGAAAATGCAATTGAGTACTAAAACTTGCAAAAAGTGCAATCAAGTCCTAAAACTTGTCAAATTGTTTCAATCGAGTCCTAAAGTTAACACCGTTAGCCTTTTCCGTTAAAAATGCTGATGTGAAATTTTAAATAATTTTTTATTTTCCACGTGGATTTTTTAAATTATTTTTTATTCAATTTTTTTTTAAAAATAGATTTAAAAACTAAAAAGAAAAGTTAAAATTTATTTTTAAAATTATTAAAAAAGAAAAGAAAAGAAAATAAGCGGCTCCCCCCCTGCCACCGTCGTCACACATCATTGGAGGGGTCGGCGACGGTTGCCAGCCCCCCGTGAGGGTCAGCGACAACTCGCCTAAGGCGCGCGACGGTCGCCGACCCCCCACAAGGGCCGACGGGCCCAGATTTGGGCACCCTCGCCCTGGCCGGGCAAGGGCCGGCCACCCCCGCCCAAGGTCGGCGATGGTCGCCGGCCCCTCCAGTGATGGGCGGCGGTAGAGGCGGGGGAGGAGCCGCTAATTTTATTTTTTTTAAAACTATTTTTAAAAATAAATTTTAACTTTTCTTTTTAGTTTTTATATCTAATTTAAAAAAAAATTGAATACAAAATATTTTAAAAATCCATGTGGAAAATAAAAATTATTTAAATTCCACATTAGCATTTTTAACGGAAAATGCTAACGGTATTAACTTTAGAACTTGATTGCATTTTTTTGCAAGTTTTAGGACTCAATTGCATTTTCGTGACAAGTTTTAGGACTTCTGCGGCACTTATCCCTATAAAATGAAATCTAATTTTTTGCTTTATCCTACTTCATTTGCTAAGAACTTATATGTCATAGTTCCCCCAATGCCTACTTTAATCATGTCAACTAAAATATCCTTACAAGTCTCATAAATCATTTTTCCACATTTAATCAAATGTTTTTGATCTTCCAATACAAATGCATGATTATACTTGGAAACATACTCTATAATTTCATAGACACCATTATTAACCTTAAATTTGATATGAGCAAAACAGCCACATCTAATTTCAAACTTTTCATATTTCTTTTCTTGATCATATAGGCTAACATAATACTCATTACAATTACACAAAAAAGCCCGTCAGATTATTTCTTCTTTTCTATTTTTAACTGTATTACCATTCTTTACTCCAAACCATTTGCTGAGTACATAAACCACATACTTATAACATGCTTCAAGTTCATTAGAAAAAACCATCCCTACAGTAAACTCAAAATCATTTTTTATATCACACATTATATATACAAGATGGAAACTTTCATGCTACAATCAAATGAACAACAAGTAATTAACAACAAGTAATTAACGTAATGCTTTTACAAGAAAAATAACATCACATCCTTTATTAAAGAAAACAAAATATGTTTCATATAATATGAGTAAAGATGAACCTCAGATTCAGCCATCTGATAACTCTACACATGCAGATTAACTGAGGTAATGAGTTTAAAACAGAAATAATTCTTCAAAGTTCCCTCCTAAGGAAATACAAAACAAACATTTTTAAAATACAATCACTCGCACTTGTACATATCAACAAGTTAAATCTAGCTCAAATAAAAACCAATTATTTTCTTAACAAACAAAGAGAAATCAGCACCTTTCTTGGAGCAGTGAGAGTTCCATCGACATCAACTAATTTAAGTGTCTTTCTTTCTTAGTACCGCATTCAATGGATTGGTTTATTTATTAGTCGATGAAACTCTTCGAACCAATCCTACTTATCTACTAATTTAAGTATCCTTGCATTTAACATACTTTCTATATATTTTTCTTTGTCCCCGTACATCTAAAGCATAAAATTTACTCCCATACTAACTGCTAATCCAAATGCCAGTGATGTAATCTGAGGATTTGAGTTAGATTTACTTCACTTGTAGCATTACCTTGACAGTTGCTAACAATCCCAATTCTAATCGTATGAGGACAAACCACCAAGCAACGTCCCAATTTGGCTATCCATTAGAAAAGGAAATGTGCACAAAATTAACATCAGCACACATCCTTGGACAAGGTAGCCTTTTTCTCAGTGACCACGTTGCATCAATCCAAACTAAATCTATAGAAAAGCTAACCTTCGGACGCAGGGGACTAATCGGAGCCACTAACAGCGCTTCGATAGGCGACGGCGGGGCTCGGGGAGTCGACGGCAGAGGCGGAGGTGTCGGCGTTCATTAGCAGAGGGTGCTTCGCGGAGGAAAGAGAGAGAGAGAGCAAAGCAGAGGTCGTGAAGAGTGAGGGAAAAACACAACAGCATGGCTTGGGGAAGCAGCGGCGAAGGCGGAGACCTCGGCGACGTTGGCGTCGCTGTTCACGATTAAGGGGCGCTTCACAGGGGAAAGAGAGAGAGAGAGAGAGCAGAGCAAAGGTCGCGAAGAGTAAGGGACAAACGTGACGGGGGCTAGGGGAGGTGACGACGGAGGCGGAGGCGGAGGCGCGTCGGCATCGTGGTTCGTTAACAGAGAAGCGAAGGGGAGAGAGAGAGAGAGCAGAGTGACGTTTACTGCTTCAGAGTGATCTTTGAAATTTTGATGTCCACCGTAACGGAACGGAGCAGTTCAATAGGGAGAGAGAGACACACACACAGGCGAAAGAAGAGAAAGGGTCTGCAGTCAGTAAAATTTGTCCGTGGGATCCACCGGCGCCACATGTCGATTGCTGAATGGTCCTGTCCATGGTGACGTGGAGGGTCGGCCTGTGCAACATTTTCTCCGAATTACGGACCAAAAATACCCATTGATATGCATAGCGGGAGGGGGAAAGAGTTCCGTACGCGTTCATGGGATGCTCGCTTTGAATTATAATTACCGTTCAAAAGGGGAGCCTGCCATGTCGCACGGTCCCTGCCACGGCCGTGCAGCACGTCCTTAAGCACCGACCACCGCTCGAAGTAAGCGTCGCATCAGTCGGCCTGATCGTCGCGACGATCTTTCACTAAAGCTTTTGGGTTTCAATCGATGGTCGGTCGAATTTTGCCGAATGGGCTCCACCCAAAGTAGCATGTCCATCCCAAGGACAGTGGGACCAGGGAGGAATGCTGGGAAAAAATAAAAAAAAATCGACCGCCGGATTCGTCTGCGACACAGCAGAGGGAGGTCTTGTCGCAACGTCGTCATTATTGTCTGCATCCACTTATGGCGAAGGGAAACAAACAAAGATGTCCCAGAAAATTCCCTGTTCATCGACGTTGACTTTTCATTCAGCCTGAACACGGCGAATGCGATACTGTTTTCGTTCGCAAGTTAACCCCCCCTTGGAAACGACTTCGAAATTCATTTTCACTTGCCTGTTTGCCATGGGATTTAAGTAGTGGGTGTTGGTCGGATTCTGGTTTGATGGAAACAGAACTTCAATGACATGTCAAAAAGCCATTATTATTAGGAACTGGATTAGGATTTCATGTTCGTTCTCTCCAAATTGAAACTTGATCAAATAAAAAAGATATCGGTTCGTTTACACGATTTCACGGGATCTCAAATGTAAACACACAACGTTCTTCTTTCTCGATTTGTATCTCTATCGCGGATCATCTTTCTTGAGGAGCTGCTGTTGCAAGAGCGCATCGACTGAAATTTGAGTCGAATGCATCTGACACCCAAGTATGAAAATTCCAATAATTACCTTTCTTTATTAACCCTTTCTATATTAACTGAAAAAATATATTGTTTCTTTCGGAAACCCTAGAGTGCAGTTCGACAAGTCATCTTTCTCTTGCATAATTGCATACGACCTCTGCATGTTTCAGTCCATTTTCTTGTCTCGTATTGCTGTCTTTGTCCGAGCCCGACGACAGCTCCTGTTCAACACGAAAGCAAAAGAGACAAAACGCAGCATGGAAAACATCAAAGTTTCCCGCCCTCTGCTTCCTTGTTCCTTTTCTCCGCCTCCTCGTCTACCGAAAAGCCTTGTATTCTTTCCAACGAATGAGCGCCGCTCTGCTTCTCGGAAAATCCAACACCTGCTCTGCAAGAAACCGGAAGAAGAGAGAGAGAGAAGAAGAGAACAAGCGACCCAACTGCATCGATCTCTCCAAGCTTTTCGTGTTTTTTCCCCTGGATAGTTCGCGTCTTTCGGAAGCTGCTGGTGGTTTCTTTCGAAATGGGTCGGGCAGTGAGGTGGCTCAAGGGCCTGTTCGGGATCGGGAAGGATAGAGAAGTCGTCAAGGACGCCGCCGACCGCCGCGGCCACCAAGAACGCCGCCGCGCTGGCGGGGGACTGTGCAACAACCCGGCGACGATCCCGCCCAACATATCGGCTGCGGAAGCCGCCTGGCTGCGGTCGTTCTACGCGGAGGAGCGCGAGGAGGAGCGGAGCAAGCACGCGGTGGCGGTGGCCGCGGCCACCGCAGCGGCTGCGGACGCGGCGGTCGCGGCGGCTCATGCTGCGGTCGCCGTCGTGAGGCTCACCAGCCGCGGCAGGGGCACCGCGTTCGGCGGCTTCGGCTGCCCCGAGAGGTGGGCCGCGGTGAAGATTCAGGCTATTTTCCGGGGATATCTGGTGAGCAGTGTTTTAAAGATTCGCCCTGTCTTCATTTCCGTTCTGTATTTGATCGTTTCTTCGGATGCGGAACAGGCGAGGAGAGCACTGAAAGCGCTGCGAGCGCTGGTGAAGCTGCAGGCGGTGGTGAGGGGATATCTGGTAAGGAAGCAAGCCACCGCCGCGTTTCACTGCATGCAATCTCTCTTCCGAGCTCAGGCCACCGTCCGTTCCCGCCGAGCTCGCGCTCCTCTCGCCGCCTCCGACGTCTGCGCCACCGCCGCCGCCGAGTGCCCGCCGCGCCATTCCACGGTACGATTCGGCCATCGAAACGCGTCGGCATCGACCCCTTTCGCGACGAACTCGTTCATGCTTGTCGACTCTTGCAGGAGAGATCGGACGACGCGGGAAGCGAGTACTCAGCATCGTTTCACAGCATGAGGCTGTCGTCTTCTCTCGACGCCGCGACGGTGATCACGACCGCCGAAGGGAGCCCGAAGATCGTGGAAGTCGACACCGGCGGGCCGCATTCGAGGCCCGCCAGGCCTCACCCCGCCGACACATATCTCTACGCCGAGCCGCCGGCGCCGGCGCCGGCGCCTCCCCATCCGACGTTCTCCTCCCCCCTCCCGCTCCGTGCCCCGCCCCGCCTGTCGATCCCGGAGCGCCGGAGCTTCCCCGACGCCGAGTGGGCCATGAGCGGCGGCGACGGGTGCCGGGTCTCCACCACGGCCCACAGCACGCCCCGGCTCGCGGGCTCCAGCCTCTGCGGGCCCAGTGGGCCCGCCACCCCGTCCGACAGGAGCGGCGACTGCGGGGACGGCTCCTCCTGGGGGCGAATCAGCGGGCGGTCCCCGAACTACATGGCCAGCACGGAGTCGTCCGCCGCGAAGCTGCGGTCGCAGAGCGCGCCGAAGCAGAGGCCCGAGCCCGGGTCCAAGAGGCGGCTCTCGCTCCTCGACGCGGCGGCGGGCTCGCGGAGCAGCTTGAGCGGGGCCAGGATGCAGAGGGCTTGCTCGAGAGCCCAGGGGGTGATCAGCTTCAAGAATGCCATACTGGGCAAGCTTGAGAGGCCCAGCGAATTTGGCAAAGAGGCGGACAAGAGAATGTGGTGAAGATTTTCTCTGCAGGAGGACATGAAAAATCATCCTTCTTGCCCCTCCTATTTGCAGTCATATTTCCAAGAACATTGTAACTTTACTCATTTAGGGGGAATGACTTGGAGATTTTGGCGAACGAACGAAGGCTCGACTTTATGTTAGTGAACCTAGACCTGGCCCGATACCCATTTCCCGAGAATGCAAATGGGTATTTTCAATGTCTAGTAAAAGCTGGCGGCGTCATTTCGTATATACCAATTTAGGAGATCAGACATGTATCTAAACATTAACTAGTGGCAGATTCTACATCTTGATCTCAATGGTGACTGACGTTACATCTTGATCCATTCGGAGCCATCGACGAAGCGAAGGGAGAGAAATGGCTTAGCTTCCTCATCGGTGAGCTCTCTCGACCACGACACTCTCCCTGCGAAGCTTGCCCCCGGTCCGATGCACTTGTACTGGCCATAGAACACAGTCCTGCATTCCATCGGCCCCAAGAAACCGTACCACAATTAGGGTTTCATATTAAAAATCGTCATCAGTACTAAAATTATATTTTATTCAATTACCCTTTAAATGAAAATCTTCGACCGTCAACACAATGAGCCCCACTTGCCTCAATCATGCTTGTGGAAAATGCGTAGCGTGTACAAATAAAATGGAATGAGCACTGTCTATGCAAAAATGCATATCTTATGCGCATGCTAGAAGGGAAGGCCGACTTAGTATAAGTCCCAGAAATTGCCCAACATGGAGAGATCGCTCTTGGTGGGATTTGTATGGATTAGGTAGGTGGTATAGGGTTTTTAATGTTTTCTGGGTACGCTCCAGGAAGGTGCATTACACGTAGATGTACATAGGGAAAAAAGAGCTAAAGGACATGGCGCTTCGGGCACTATTCTACTAAGGCTCAAGCCCTTTCCACTTACGTAATTCCGGAGCCGCCCCCGCGCTTGCAAAGGGAGTGTTCGGGAGGGCAGTCACGTCATTTCAGAACTTGTGAATGGTTTATATAATATGCTGTTTGCAGAGAGCTGACCATAGGGGGAAAAAGAGTAAGATGACAAATACGTAGACCCATGAGCATGGCCTGAATGGAAAAAGGGCGGTGGCACCGTCCAAAGCACTAGGTTCATTTGAGGACACTGGCGATAGTGGTGGTGCTTCCTGACCAAGCATTGTACAAGATAAGTATTTGGAATAATTAGACCACAGACCTAATTTTTCTTAAAATTGTTCCGAGAAGTTGCTTTAAACTTTATGAAATCCGGGGTTCGAATTCAGTCGGTGACTATGTCGATATGGTGATTACATTTGAAGCTATCAATATGAAGAAGGGATTGCCTAGTTTCTAGTAAGGGAGGAGTACAAGAATTTGCTAATGAAGTGAAAAG
This sequence comes from Eucalyptus guilfoylei, assembly GCA_016097605.1. NCBI lineage: Eukaryota > Viridiplantae > Streptophyta > Magnoliopsida > Myrtales > Myrtaceae > Eucalyptus > Eucalyptus guilfoylei. The sequence continues at coordinate 38,592,860 of CM027862.1, read as the reverse complement.
ATATTCGATGAATTCAGCTAAAGTGCAAAGGAAGCATCCTGACATTTTAGTAACTACTTCGTTAGTAAAAGAAGGCCTACTGTGTTATGCACCTAGGAGAAGGCTAAGATGCACAATTAGAACCGGATCTTTGGGTGGACCACTAAATAATGCTGAATCAAAGAGACTTCCTATATTCGAATTTCTCCCGAAAAATTATCGCATGGACTCGAATCAATACCAATGTGATGGAAAAAGCTAATCAATTTGGGAGATAGGAAGTCGATATACGTACATTTCGCGACCGGGATCTCCCCAGTTATACCAACCCTTGGGGATGATGATGTTGTCCATCCAAGTGTAGGCGAAGACGACCCTCGAAAAGGGACCCCATGCCCTCCCGAGATAGAGAGCGCCCGAGCCCGTAACCTTACATTTGAGGAAAGAGAACCCCGTGTCTTCCAGCATACTGCTCCTCCCTTGAGCCGTCAGTGCGCCTATGTTTAGTGCTATCGCGTGCACCTGACAACTCTGCATTCCACATAACCATCAGCGGCGCGTCTTATAAATCATAGTATCATGTATGCGTACAAGTTTTAGAGAGATGTCGAAACATGTCATTTGTGAAAGTGCTGTGACACAAGCATCCTTTAGGACATTCCTTAAATTGGATTGCACCGAGCAATCGGGTCCAACATTCTCTCATGTAAGAAAAATAATAATTTTTGGTCAAGTGACAGCAGACCAAAGTGCCATTTCATAAACAAGTCTTAGATGAAGATTTTAAGGAGGCAATCTCCTTTATTGAAATTTTAATTAGCTAGATATACCATGTCTACTTTTGGTTTTAGAAGAGCTTTTCCTACCAAAGTGTCCACTCCATTAGCATCCTTGAAAAGTAAAGCTCGCTTCAGAGGCCTGCAAAATGGTGGTGCTGACTTGTGGCTTGAGAGGAATTAGACCACTGCCACATTTTTACATCTCCCTCAAAAAATGAACTTCTAAATTCTGACTATGTGTGGCCATTAAGTTACGTAAAAAAACAAAAATAAAAAATGAAGATGAAGAAATGAAAGGCTAAAGAAAGCAGGAAAATCCCCTGTTCTTATCAAATCACCTCTGCTCAGCATGTGACGTGAATCGGAAGAAATTCATCGTGTTTGCTTACTTTATATTTATAGTGATAGGTAGAATCAATCATATTATACAAAAAAAAAAAAAGGTGATGATAACGCTATATGATGTTGAAATTTGATTAGTTTGATTTATTAGAATTGAGCTTAGGTAATTTTTTTATTTATCAAGCAAGAATGCAAGCAAGACAGAGGACTAAAATTCCCAATCCAACCATGATGTTGAATTGTTCGTTTCATAAATTGAGTGGAGGAGATAAAGATGAGAGACAAAAGAGAGTTTGTAACCTCAAAGAGCGAGAGACCATTGCCGAAGATAAAATCCACAGAGCCTTCAATGTAACAATCCTTGTAATAATGCCTGCCAAAATGGTCATAGAGCGTGTCCTGAGCTCCCAAGAAACTGCAGCCCCAGAACGCCGCCGTGTCCGCCGATATCCGGAACGCCACCGCCTGCTTCCCTATTGCTCCCGGTTTCGGCACTGGTGTGGTGTTCTGCATCGCAACACCCCCCATAAGGACAAGCTTTAATACATGTCATTGTTAGATAATGATGCCACAAATCATGAAGACATGAATTTGCAACCTTTCAAATAAAATACAAAAATTATCAATTAGGATTATCAAGTAATGTCGGATTCAAGCTGGCTTATCAGACTTCTGTATCATTTGTACTCGTGGGCATGTCAAGTGAGGTACTGAATTGACATGTATCAAATCGCTCCTCCTAATTATAGCAAAAAAGAAAAAAGTGCAGGTTTCGCACCTACTTTTTACCATGACACAAATTGCCATTGAAATGTACACTATTTGGAGAATATGTGATCTCAGAGCCGGCTGAAAATCATTCATTTGTGACTGAGAAATTAGTGATGGAACCGGAAGGAGAGATAGTGACCTTGAAGGTGATGTTCTTGGCTATGAAGAAGGGTGAGTTGACGCCAAAAGTGGCAGAACCATAAGTCCCCATGTGCTGGCCTTTTGGCCCTGGCGTGTCTGCTGTGTCTCCCCATTGGACTATCGTCTTAGCTGCCCCTGCGCCTTCAATCGTGATGAAGGACTTCAATTGAGGAATACTCACTTTCTCCCTGCAGTAAGGTTCCAAAAAAGGGAAGTTCAGATCAGACCCCATATGTGCAATCTGATGGCAAAGCTGGAAAGGAGGATAAAGCAAGGGCGGTTTACTTGCTGCAAGAGTTGTTTGGTCAAAAGACACAAACATTTTTCATAGTACATTAAAATATGAGGAGAGAGATAGAGAGAGAAAGAGAGAGATAGAGACTAGTTTTCCACCATCTCAAACCTGATGCCAATGAAAGATTACAAAACAAGTGAGTGTGGACAAGAAGAACTCTAGAATCAATGGTCACGGAGAGGGAGAGAGAGGGAGAACCAGACCGACTTTTTTTTTTTTTTTTGGGTCAAGCCCCCAAAAGGCAAAAGAACATAGTCAACAAGACAAAAAAGTGTTGCAAACAGAGCTTGGAAGTACATAAACGTGTATACAGAACAAGAAGAGGAGTGGAGAAAAAAGAGAGAAAGAGGACAATTTCGACTCACGTGTAAACTCCTGCATGAACCTTGATCACGACCCGGACGAGATTGATGAAGGGGAGCGAGTCAATCGCGTCCTGGATCGACGTGAAGTCGCCGAAGGCCGGGTTCTTGTCGACAGTCAGGGTGTAGGAAGGGGAGAGCTTGTTCTTGGCGGTCTTGAAGATGGAGTGGTTGAGCCCGCCCACGAACTTGACCCACTTCATGAACTGCTGCTCGGAGTACTGGGCCCGCGTCATGTTCTGCGGCACCACCGGCTTCCCGGCCGAGCGCCCGGGCGCAGCCCCTTGGTGTGGCACAGCGAGGTCCTCGAGCCGAGGAGGAGGAGGAGGAGGAGGACGATGAGGTGGGAAGCGAGGGAATGTCTGTTTTCTGGCATTGGCACGGAGAGAATGATAATGGGAATGAGAAAAGTGGAGGGAATGTTTGGACGTGAGAGTTCGAAGTGGTGGAGGGGAATGCCTTAGCGATTGAGTTTTATATGCGTCGATGGTCATTTGCTTTTTCCTTTTCTCACGTAGCATTTCGGTTTTAGGTGGAAAGTGATGCTGAATAGGAGAATCATTTGACAGAACACAGAGAGTCATAGGTCACGGGCGCTTCTAGTACTGACATCAATGTAGAGCGAGAGAGAGAGAGAGAGAGAGAGAGAGAGAGAGAGGTCACAAGAGAGGAATGCTAGCCACAGGACAGGCTTCTGATGGGTGCGCTTTTTGGCTTTACAAATGATTAAATTAATGAAGAATGGAGGAAAGGTTGGGACAAACGAAGAGAACTTTTTGCCAAGCGTTTGTTGTTGTTCCTGTTAGTGCCCGTGAGTGTCTCTACCCTTGCGTTTGGATGGGGAGTGTTAGGTATGCTCTTGGATGGGCATGGATCCAATCCATCCGCAAATTGATTACTTTATTATGAATTTAGAGTGTACATAACGTTTGAGCTAATGGAGATGAATGTCATTGACATCATCATGAATTTTCAAAAATGACTTTGTGCAGCTCGATGTATCTACAATTCTTGAATCGAATCAACTTAGGTCTCATTAATGCTACCAATCGAACGTGAGTTGACGTGAGCATTAGAGAAGTATTTGCCCGGTATGGTCTTGTCCGCAAATTCTCTTTACTTTTCTTACATATTTTCTTTTACAATTTATGACTTAAACGTAGAAACTTGACTATTTGAAATCTCATGAAATACCTTCCAAACCCCATAAATCGATTAAATTTAGATCACGTGCAAGTGATCCCGACTCATAGTAGTTTACATGCAACCGATAGATTCGATCAGGTGACTTTCGATTTTCAAACTGGAAATTTCCTTATGCCCCACCAATTCCAACCGACCAATTCTAAGATTTGTTTTTTTCCCTACATTTTGGTCTTTCCTAACTTTGGACTTAAAAAATGGATGGCATCGATATAAGCTCGACCTAGAGCCCGACCACCTGAGCCAGTGTTATCCGAGTCGATTGCCGCTCGATCCTTCTCACTGACACGGTCTAGGAGAAGGCGATTTCGGCGAACATTCCCAGATGATTAGTGTAAATGCACGTCAGCTTTAACTAGCCAACCTAATCTTTGGGCCGATTGGCAAAGGAAATAAATTAATCACTTGGGCTTGCAGCTCCAAAAAGTTTATTAAGGAATCAAGAACAGCCAAGCCCACCAGGTGCCAACACCTCTTTTTTGGGACACCAACATTAGATTGAGATAGGTCTTTTGTTTGGACGCAAACCAAAGTCTGTACAGTTCATGGGGCCGATTCAATCTTTGATCTACCTGATATACGCCTTTTTTTTTTAAGCCTTTCTCGTTCGAACTCCACCAAAGCCCAGTGCGGCTACAACGTGGCATCTTTCAAGGAGAGACTTGGAAGCTGATTTCCAGAACGGGTGTTGGACCACAGTGAGTCTCTAGGGCTGATTTGAGTTCTAATTCTCTTTTACTGGAAAAATGAAGATGTTACCTACTTTGGGTCGTCGCCCTTTCGTCAAATATCAAACTGCAGATATTCATATGATCCGATCATATGATTTGATTTTCTCTTAACTAATATGTATGATATCTGAGTAAAGCACTTTAATAGTCTTTTAACACTTCGAGATTGCATAAGCAAAAATCTGTTTGTTTCAGAGAAAATTTCAGGATAAAAGAAAATGGTTTCTAAAAAATTTTGGAAAAACATTTTTTTTTACTTTTCAGGTTAGGAAATTCATTTTCCTAACTTTAAGAATATATTTTTTTAACCGTAAATGATTTTCCGTTAACTATCATTTTCAACAAACCAAACGTAGAAAAAATCATTTTTGTCAAACAAATAAACCCTAATGAGTAAAACCTTCGCCGTGGCAAGGGGAAAGAAAAGATATTTATTACCAAGATTTTACAGTATCAAGATTTTGAACTGTAACATCACAAGAGAGCACAAAGAAGCACGTAGAAACTCACGGGCCTAAGTGGCTCTGCAGTCTGATAAGAGGAACGTCTTCCTCTGAAAATCAAACACCTGTTTTAGAACCTCTCGTGGAATTGACGAAACGGAAAACGAGAATGATTTGGAGATTTTTCTCTGGCCCGTGAACAGGTCCATCCAAATCACTAATTGGACTTTTGATGCTCGATGTCGCAGCACGAGAAGGGCTCATTGGGTAGATCATCGCGTCCAACATCAGAATCCGGTTCTGGGAAAATGGAAGGAAGGCTCATTTTTTTGGTAATGAGAAATTGTGGTGATATCGACACAGTCGGCAGTGCGAAGATAGAATCTAAGTAATTATAGAATGATAGCATCAGGATGCCAGCAAATTGCACTCGAGGTTTTAATCAAACAGCAGGCAAGAAACTGCAAATCACTATCTCAACGCCAAGGGAAAAATCAAGGGTTAGAAAAAGAATCTAGCACAATAACCCCCTGACCACAAAATACGGTTATAGAATATTTATTTTCGTAAGAAATACATAAAATCGCCTAGGCGATTGACAAGCAATCTTCAATCTCTCATCGGACTCACCATCGAAACGACAATTTCCTCGGAAATTTCAAAAGGGTCTAGGTTCACCCACAGTGACATCACGTGTATCGGACGCTGATGGAAAATGATTGATAGCAAGTGAAAAGGACAATTGGGTTTTTCTTATTTCTGGTTGTCTCGTTCCTCTAGGATCTCTGTACTTTTGATGACACTGAAGGGCGTGCCCCGAGGAGAAAAGGCTTATGCCCTCAATTATTAAAGAATCCAAAGGTTGGAAGGTGTCTCCATCATCAGAGTCATCAGATAGACATGAAGCATTTAGCAAAAGGCGTAATCAATGATCTCTTATCCTGCCTCTCCAGCAGCTGTCGATTACACAAAGGCCCACCATTTGTAAGGCTGAAAAAATCTCCATCCGTCCCCCTCTCTCTCTCTGCAACAGAAATTTTAGAGCTTCTCTTCGTACCGCTCCATCAAAGGAGTACCATCTCTTTTACACACCCAAAGCTAGAAACTCCCCAATGTTCAAACTAGCCGCATCGGCCTTTTTTGCTTTAACCACCACCCTCACTCTCTTCTTCTCCTTCCCTTCCCTCCGAAATCATTCTATCATTCCCTCTTCCTATCGACCTCCATCTCTGACAATGCCTCCGTGGCCCACCACCTCTACACCCTCACCCGCCGCCCCCACGTGGCGGGGACGCCCGCCAACGCGGAGGCCGCATCCTACGTCCTATCCACCCTCACGTCCTACAACGTCCCAGCCCACATCGCCTCCTACGACGTCCTCCTCACTTACCCGATCTCGCGCTCCTTGACGCTCACACGCCAACCCCCTGACCCGGCGATAAAGTTCATGCTGCGCCAAGAGATCTATGATGGAGATCCCTATGCCGATGTGGCTAGTGAAGTATTCCCTACCTTTCATGGCTATGCCAAGTCCGGGACTGCCACTGGACCCGCGGTTTACGTCAATTATGGGCGAGTTGAGGACTACGAGACATTAAAAGAAATGGGAGTGAATGTCACGGGTACTGTAGTATTGGCGAAATATGGGCAGATATATAGAGGAGATATTGTGCATAATGCATACGAGGCAGGGGCAATAGGGGCGATCATATATACTGATAGGAAGGATTACGGTGGTGGAGGGGGCGATGTGCGGTGGTTCCCGGATGACAGGTGGATGCCGCCGAGTGGGGTTCAAGTGGGGTCGGTGTACACAGGGACCGGTGATCCGGCGACACCGGGATGGCCAAGCACGAAAGGAAGTGAGAGGCTCTCATATGAAGAAATAGAGAAGGAAGGGGATGTTCCTCTGATACCTTCACTGCCAGTGTCAGGAGCTGATGGTGAGACTATAATGGGGTCACTTGGTGGACAATTGGCAAAAGATGATTGGCAAGGGAGCAAAGATGCTCCTCCATATAGGGTTGGACCGGGGCCTGGGATCCTGAATCTCACTTATTCTGTAAGTACGACATGGGTCATTAGTTCCTATTCACCAAAGTATCCACTTAAAACTAATCTATATAATGGTCAAACTTTACTGAAAGAGGGCATTTCCTTGTTGTCAGGGAAATCAAACAATAGAAACAATAGAGAACGTCATTGGAGTGATTGAAGGAGCAGAAGAACCTGATAGGTAAGTATTTTACTTTCCAGAGGAAGAATGCAAATGCATTCATGGAAGTGTTTGAAATACCAAATAAGCTTGCATCATAAGAACTGTAATGTTTGACTATAAGTAGCTTCTTTCTTAATGTAGTAATCACTCAGATTCTACTTTTTCCAGGTACGTTCTGCTAGGCAATCATCGGGATGCATGGACATTCGGAGCAGTTGATCCTAATAGTGGTACTGCAGCACTGTTGGAGGTATTTAGTTCTCCAATGTGAAACTATAGTGCAGAGAGATTGTGAGAGTGAAAATGAATCCGAGTCACTACAAGTAATGTAGAACAGTAAAACTCAAGCAACTTAATCCATCTCGCCCCCATGCTGGCTTTACCTGATTCCTTGCAAGATGTAGGTTGCACAAAGGCTAGGAAAGCTACTAAAAAAGGGGTGGAGACCTAGAAGAACAATCATCTTCTGCAATTGGGATGCTGAGGAATATGGCTTGGTCTCTCCCTCTCTCTCTCTCTCTTTCTCTCTCTCTCTCTCTCTGTGCCCGTGCGCACTTGTGTTTTGAGTGCCATGCTTAATAGAACTAAAAGAAAATCTACCAACTCAGGTAGGGTCAACTGAATGGGTAGAAGAAAACAGAGCACTGTTAGCTTCAAAGGCTGTCGCTTACCTGAACGTTGATTGCGCGGTATCAGGTGCAGGATTCCATGCTGCTTCAACTCCACAGCTTGATCAACTGCTCAGACAGGCTGCTCAGCAGGTACCTTGTAACTAGCAATCCTGGCTTGAAATTAAATGGAACATATAGGCAATGGAGACATAAATTCTTCTGGCATTAAAAAGTATTTGCAGAAGCAGACTCTCCTAATATTTTTTAACTTGAGTTGTCTGGATTTCAATCTTTGTGATGCTGCATTCAACATCTGTAACTAACTCAATCACTCAGTTAATTCTCTTTTAAAGGTTCAAGATCCAGATAACTCATCCCAAACCATATACGATTCTTGGGCTGGGCAAAGCAAATCTTCCCCCATGGTAAGCATAAAATTGTTTCATAGCAATGCCTCATTCCAAAGATATAAGCACATGAACTACAGTCTGATATACAAGAATCGAGATATAAGTACCTTGCCTCCAGCAACAAGCAATCATGTTTATTTTGCATTGGCTTCTGTGATATGAATATTACTTCCATAAAGCAAAACCTGTCTCATCCATCCTCACTAATTCTTGGACCTTGATTATGGAGGTTGATCGGTTAGGAGGTGGTGGATCAGACTATGCAGCTTTTGTTCAGCATGTTGGTGTCCCAGCAGCAGACTTATTTTTTGGAGGAGGTAACGTTGACAAAAGTTTCTGCTATGAGATGACTTAATACTTAGCATGGAAATGCTAGTTCAGAAGGTCACACAAACAAGACCATTATAGCATTTATTTATGCACGCTAGTGTCTTTGATTTTCTTGGAGGTTAAAAGCACTGCAATATGTAAGCAACCATTTTGACTAGGAGGCTGTGGAAATTCATGACCGCAACAATTTTGCTTATATTTATGCCTTTACTAAGATGGATCTAGAAGAACCCAAAGCTTCCAATCACTCCTCTGGAAAGAGGATGATGAGTAAGTGCAATTCTTGAAATTCTGTTCAAAATAAATGTAAGTACTTACTTACGATCATTCTGTACACAAGACTGCCGATGTCTCTCAACCAATAGGATACATAGTCTTATATGATGTGGAGGTTTTAGCAACATCACTCGCATCACCAACTACAAAAGGACACATCCAGAAGGAACTAGCACAAGTGGTTGTTTCATCGTGCTAGGAGCAAAGCCTTAGCATGTCATTCTTGACGATGAAAGCAACTAGCATTAAAAGTCGAGAAATTTGCACCGTCTCATATGTTCTTCAGGAATTCATTTGTCAACATGTCTGTAATTTTCCAAAATCAAGCGAGCAAACAAGCCAGGAGCGCCAAGGAAAGGGGTTAGGAGAAAAAGAAAACATAACTCCATCTCTCACTAGCCAATTTTGACTTTCTACATTCTAGTTTTCACCTTTAATCATTTGGTTCCATCATTTTGTACTTAAGTATGACTACCGTACGCATGATATAATCCAAATTTGTAAAATGAAAGTTCTTCTAATGCTACCTTCTAGTTAACTAAGCTTTGAGATCCTTCACAGAACTACAGCCTTCTGGTTCCTCATAACTTCAAGTTCTAGACATTGCTTTCAAAAGCATCTACAGTATAATTCACCAATAGCATGTTGATAAAGAATCTTCTTCTGCATTGCAGGATACCCAGTATACCACTCTATGTACGATGATTTTGTTTGGATGGAAAAGTATGGTGACCCAATGTTCCACAGACATCTTGCAGGTACCACATAGACCTTCACATGATCAGGAGAAAAAAATACATGTGCATGAAGAAGAGACATCAGTTGGATCAGTAATGCCTCATTAGCTTATAATCTGTCCCATACTACCACTAAAAAAATTTGCACCTCCGGTACCAGTATGTCGACTGGAACTTGTACCAATTTACTGCCATATCATTTTGTCTCCAAAATACTGGCATCTGACTTCTCTTTTTTTCTGTAAACAGTGGCAAGCATTTGGGGTCTCACAGCTCTCCGTCTAGTGGATGAGGAATTTCTACCTTTCGATTACCTCTCGTATGCATCTGAACTTCAGGTATATATCAATGCTGAGTTGGATGTAGTAATTTTGACTTTTGAGAAATTCAATAGTTTGCAGCAAGTTGTTGGAAATATGGATAGATGAAAGTAAAAAATCCAAAAATTACAGGAAAGTGCAAAGGATTTAGAAGATGAGCTCTCAGATAAGGGGCTGAACCTCACCCCCTTGTTTAAGGCCATTGAGGATTTCAGAGGAGCAGCCACCAAAATAAACATTGATGTAAAGGTAGGTCTTAATAGATAGCAACAGTAAAATTTTCATTCTCATAGTAATCACTGATAGAAGAAATTAATCCCAGGCGATAAAAGAAAGCAATAGCTGGTCATCAATATGGAAAGAGTACCATATGAGAGTAAGGGAGCTGAATGACAGATTAATGATGGCGGAAAGAGCATTTGCAGACCCTGATGGACTTTTCGGAAGGTCGTGGTATAAGCATTTGGTATGCTCATTCTTCCTCATGTAATTCTAGCTGTTTTAACCAAGGGCAATTTTCACAGAAACAAGATAGTGGAAATACTCCTTGGTGACCACTATATCCACATATTTACTAATAAAGTGACTTGTGAATTTGCATATTGCAGATTTATGGCCCTTCAAAGCATAATGATTATGGAAGTAAATCCTTCCCTGGAATAGATGATGCTATTGAGGAAGCAAAGAAAGTCAGCACATCAAACTCATGGCATTCTGTACAACATGAGATATGGAGAGTCTCTAGGGCTGTCAAGCATGCCACACAAGTGCTCAGTGGCAAACTCACATGATAAAGCGAAGTCTTTCATGTACTCCATAAACTTTTCATAAAGTAGGATAGGCAGTTTTAGTGAAGTCCAAACTATGATGGTGGTCTTTATCTAATGACCACCAGTACAACTCTTAATCAAAAGAAACCGTTGTTATTGCGATGACTTACTCTAAGCTGAGTAACACACTAATTTTATTACCCGTAATGTGAAATGCAGAGCAAAGGGCTTCTAAATCGTTGTTCCAGTGTCATTAATTACATCCATAATATATGTAACGCGGACCCCTGATATATGCTGCAAATTATTTTTTCCTCTTTTTCAGCACTCACACTATGTGGAAAATTAGAAAGTACCTTACATCAGCCATTCACCTAGCAAGCAGAACATAAATTTGCTCTGCATTAAACTGCAGATTGCAAACCTAATCATCCTTTAATCAAGCACTTGTTTGGGCAAGGATGATTACAAGAATCACAGGTAACTCGCTGCTAAAGTATGCAACTCTTACTAGCAATGGTCATGGGTAGTTAGCATTGGAAAGATCACATTGGCAACCTGTATAACTTATGATCAAAAGTAATTATTTCTATTCCTTTTGCATCTGCCAATTTTGTAGCTCTTATTGATTGAAACATGCTTCAAAGACACATCCCTATTTTCCAAATTGCACTCACATAACCATTGAACCATAGTCAACTTTACCCATCAGATGCCTTAAATACATCGCTTATACTAAAAATCATTAGTCAGTTCAGTCACGATAGCTTTTGAGAAAGCAGTTCCTTGACATGAGGACAGTTTCTTTGGCCTCCTTTATCCTGACCAAGAGTTGGCTCCTTAAAGCCCCTTTGGCATTACAAACTCTGGCATTGGGAACTCAGATTTGGGCCCCAAAATCAAAAGCTCAAGTGAACATATGAGGACACATTCGTTTATCAGATCTTATATAATTAGCTTTCATACAAATGAGGTTGAGAAAATAATGTAGAAGAGGAAACAAGGCAAATTCCTGACTGACAATATATGTTACTATTCTGTACAGACTGTATCACTGGACTACAAGAAAAAATTCATGGAGGATAAAGTTCAATTAAGTTGACTCTACATATATACAATTAGTAAATTTATGCATGGTCTATTTACTTCCAAACCTTAATAGCTCCATCCCTACTGCTTGAAATCAAGAGTCTCTGGTTCAACTTGACTGAGGCTAAAGAGATGATAGAGTCACGATGACAACCAGCAGAATCGGTGGCCGCAGCAGCAAGGACAGCTTTTGCTGTCAGCTTAGTTGTTAAAGGTCGTCTCCTAGTCTCCTGTTCACCATGAAAAAAGGCTGAAATATCAGCTTACTGACCAGTCTGACAGAGTAATAGTCGAATTTTTCTTTGTAAGTCTTTCTACCAAAAGTTCCCCTTGGTTTCAGATAACTACAAACAAACCTAGCATGCCCAGGAGAAAAAGAGCACAATTGTTTAACAAATCTCATTTCAAGGATGTTTAGTCCAAGAAAACTGAATGGGGGCAAGTCGCAGAGAAGTTTGGTTTCCTTAGATGAGGTGACAACAAAAAGGCAGTGATAAGTTTCAATGCCATAGAATATAAAGCTATAGAAAAGTGATATAACACAAGCTATGGAGTGCATTAGCCAATAGTTTCTGCTTCGAATAGCAGTTTCCAGCTAGAACTAATAGGTATGGTCAAACTGCCAGCATCTTAGAGCAAACAAGTTTAAGGATAGGAAATTAATCTTCATTATCACCCATAACTCAATCATGGTTCATATAAGCATAAAAGATTTTTAAATGCAGAAGAATCAATATTATGTTACATGAATTCTAAGTATCTTGAAAAAATTGTCAAAAGAAAAGAAAGTAAAGGCAATGGAAATCCATACTGAAGTTTTCTGCGCTATATCAAGAGCAGTAATGCCTGTGAAGGCAAGAAAAACTTTCTGTCGAAGTTTGTAATGGTAGGGTTCACAGAAGATTGCTTTGGGTTCAAGAAGTGCCCATATGCTCTCTACTTCTTTCTATAAAAAAGAAGCATGTGGCCTAGTAAATCAGAACGCCTACCTGCACAATTTGCACCCCAAAAGATGATCTGGATTCATAAAAGTCGTCATTTCCTATGCCCTTTATGTTTGGTCCACATACACAGTATGTTCGATCAGGGCTGCAAACCCATTAAAGTTCATTAATCATAAAATGAACTGGTTTGATACATGCCAGCAAAAAAGTATAGAGTCAAGTCAAACCTGCAATGTTCCCATCGGCGTATTTTCAAATCAGTACCCCCTGTTAACAAATCACCCCCAGGTAACGGAAGCAATGAACGAATGCCGGGAAGCCGAGGAGGAGGTTCATTCAACTCATCAACTCTGTACTTTGGGTTCACATTACGTCTCAGATCAGCTTTGTAACTTGTTTTGTTTGATGGTCTGGCCAGTGCCCAAGGCACATCAGACACTTCACCATCACCCTCATAATTTGCAACCCTCATCACCTGGAAATATAGGCGTATTAGAGAGTGAAGGAAAGAAACAATTCATATCAGTGGGCACCAAACATTTTAAATAAGACAATGTATAGTTCACTTTTCACATTTGAAGAAAGACTGAACATTCCTCCTGTACTTTTTGATCAGCCTAAGGTTCATATTTTGAATAAGTCAAAATCCACAGTCGGGCAATGACCTAAGTAGGATGTCGGAAAGGCGCCACAAGTATTTTTTGACTCAGTAAGGCTTAGTTCATGGGAACACTTCGATGCTAAAGCCTGTTATGGCCCGTGGCAGTATGTTGGCAGTTTAAATGCAAAATATAAAAGCTCTTCCTGAGGTTAAACAAGTTATAGTTATTGAGGATGATTAACTCTCAGAGCAATGAAAAACAGGATGGATGAGTTGTTTCTAACTTTTCAATTTTGCATCAAATTAGTAACCATGCCCAGCAATCAATGCACTAAGCCAGGTTGTCATTGACACATCTGTCTCAAATCTTCCAATATAACTGATATCTCCACATGAAACAATTGCAATCCTCAAATCTGGTGTAAGAGAACCCATAAAATAATAAGTATCATACCCAAGGCTATGATTGGGATATTTGGGTGAAAGTTGGGAATAGTTGTGAGAGAAAAATGGAGGGAAAATTAAATTTTGTGATACTTTCTCTGCAAATTCCATCACATTGGTGCTTCCAAACATAGTGCAAAGGCTATTTATTCTCCATCTCCATTTACAGGCAGAACTACACAAAAGAGACATAGGCTCCATTTGCATAGTGCATGTTTAGGGTGTCTCCACTTTCAATGAGGAGCTGTACATGCATTATCTCACAAGTGTAAGTCTCAAAAGCACTAGGCTACCTAGAAGATCAGTTCTTGATAAAGTTGTACCGAGGAGCATGTTTTCTCTATTGTCTTTGTCCAGCTCAATTGCCTCATGAATTATTTCTCTTGCCTGTTCCTTCTTATCGATCAGCAAGGAAAAGACAGTGCATTAGCCAATTTATGCATGATGTTCTTAATTTTATGTTTTTCATTCCTGTTTAGATCATGGAATTGACACCTCATTACAAAATTACACCAATGTTACTGTGGCAGATTCTTAATGCTACGATTTAGAATAAGAGACCCTTATACCTGATGGCAGCTCCCATTCTCTGCATTCCAAAGGGAAATCTCATTAGAGCCAGCGGCAACATAAACAAGTGGTCTTGTCATGGCAGATGTGGAAGCATTTGGAGGAGGAACGAAAAGACACATCTTCTCTATAGGGCAAACAACAGAATACTGCCATGAATTGACAGGTATAAGGAACCTCAGGTCCCAGAGAGTAAGCACACCCCTAGAAGACCCTGAGACAAACCAATTTCCACAAGGTCCTGCAACTATAGAAGAAACATAACCCTCCTCAGGTGTAGTTGCCAAACTCCATGCATTCAAATTACTTCTTGCATCAAACAGATGAATCCCACCATTTTGGGTGCTGTACATAACCATTTGACCGGAAGTATTATCAGCACTATAATTCATTAGGCTGAGCACAGCACCTTCCTTAGCATCTTTCTTTTTAATATCAGCAATACCTGAATACTTCTCAACAACATTGCCAAGACCTCTGGAGATGTAATCCACAGAAAACATATGTATTGTGCCATCACAAGCTCCAACAATCACTTGAGCAGAATTCCGAAGAATTGCAGTACAAAGTGCACGGCTTCCTTCCAAGTGATACGTTAGCCTTGACCTAAATGATATGTCTTTTTCCAATTTTCTTGAATCCCACACCTTGACAGTGGAATCATCTGAAGCACTAACAAAAAAGCTATGATCAGTTGAAACTGCAATATCGTTGACAGCAGAGCGGTGTTCCTGGAGGTGCGCAACTAACACTCCACGTGGCCTCCAACCTAAATCTGGAATGGTCGATGCACGTTGAAATGAAGGTAATCCCATTATATCAGACAATGTAGAAGCATCTTCCATACTAACTGTGCTCCCTTTCACCATGTTAGATAATCCCATCTCTTGAAATTTGCTATTACCAAAATTTGCTTGATCATTCTCTCTGCTATCTGGTTCATGTACCACCCTATAAAATTGTTTCGAACCACCGCTGATGCTGAATGAACCAGAAACAAGCTTTGGTGCTGGAACTGAACTTGCCAAGGAAAATGATTTGCTTACAGTGTCCATCCAAGGCATGGATGATGAATCAAAACCCAAGGAATTCACTTGCACTGAAGAAGCAGATGGTGCAGAAGAATTTCCAGTTGATCGCTTATCTACACTGAAGGAGTATAAAGGAATCCCTTCTGATGATTTGTCACACATGAAGCTATTCAAACCACCAACTTGTGAAGCCATCATACCTGAAAATTGCACTTTTTCTGAGCATGCAGTTTCTATAGTGCTAGTAGTCTTTGGCATATAGCTCCCTGTGGACCTTAGTTTTGCCACATTATCATCAGACTCAGTTAGGCCTGGCTGATTTAAGGTACTGTCAATTGAGCGTTGCGTATCAAGATTTAGTGGCTTATCTAGCCAGCTTTTCATTGAGTTTGTTTCTCCTGAACCCCTCTTCAAGGATTCGACAGTTTCCCATTGTTTCACTTGTGCTGACGATTTGTACCATATTTTTCTCTGTCTCTCCAACATGTCTGAACTCCTTACACTTTCCAAGACTTCGTAGAACACTTGTTTTGCTACCGGAGGATTTAGACATGAAAGAAGAACCTTCTCAGAAGCTAAAGATGCCGGTTGCCTCTGGAGGAAAGGGCGTATAAGTGGTGCAAGGAAAACATAGGAATCGACAGCACCTAAACTCTCACTGCTAGCTGAGATGAAGGTGACAACCAGTCTTCTCACCCACTGGCTGGGATAACATAACAATGGGAATGCCCGCTCTATCATTTCAAGCAGAGTCCTCTTCCTCAATAAGCCACCTTTACACAAAATGGTCAAACAATCCAATGCATTGACGACAACAGCCTCAGTTGGATCGCTCAAAGCTTGCTCAATGTAAGGTAAGAGATATTCCTCCACACTTCTTTGGCCAACAAAAAAGCATACATATATGATCTGCCCATAGAATACTGCCCTCAGCTGCTCATCTCTATCATTCAGGAAAGCTGGCAGAATAGGTAACAGAAAGTCATTACTCTGTCTCTGTCCGAAAAAACAACATAAGATACCAACATCCTGGAGGAGTGCCCTCCTAATGCTTGGAGTTTGCTTGAGACCCATGACAAGTTCTTGAACAACCTCAGCAATTGACTTCCTCAGCTGGGCAAGTTGTGCATCTGTACTTGCTGCTTGCAGCTTTTTAGTTGTTTCACTAGAAACTGAAGGTGATTTCTGTTGTAAACTCAATTCATCCAGTACCCCTGCCTCACTCAAGCTTATTGAATGAAGCAAGAAACGATAGGCAGTGAGAGCCAATTTTGCTATATTGCTGGCATAGCATATTCTCACACTTTCCTCTGGATCATCAGGTAGCATCGATAGCATGGGAAGAATATATTCTGGAAAAATTTTAGCATCACTGGGAGGAAAATCCCGGACTAAAGGAAGAATATAGCATAAAGTCTCTAAGGCAGCAGAACGCACGATTGCTGCTGGATCAGAAAGCATAGCAATCACATAAGGAATCACACGCTGTAAGCGGTCTTCATCATCAATATATAGGGAGCATGTAGTCAGCAAAACCAGGGCTCCTCTCCTCAAATGAGGCAGCTTGACATTGCGTATACATGCACAAAGCAAGGAGGCAATGAGTACCATACCTTCACACTTCATACTATTTTCAGGTACTTCTAAAAAAGGCATGCCAAAAGTATCCAAGTTGCCATCATGTGCAGACATCAGATCATTCAGCTTCTCAATTGTGATCTTTTTCATGCAGGGATGGTTAATTACCCCAAACGCATGGGAAATGTGTTTACTTGGTTCATTAGGATCTTTTATCCGACTTGTTTTGAAATTCTGCTGCATTGAACAATTGGACTCATCCTTCCCTGCAGTCTTTGCATCATCCCTAACCAGATCACTCTCATAACTGAAACCACCACCTTGGTCCTTTGATGAGTTTTTCCCCAGATCCTCTCTTTTTCTCCCTGGGTCATTTTCCAACTTGTCATTTAGTTTTGTAACCATCTTCACTGATCGATTACCAGATGTTCTAGCTCCAAGATAAGATTCCTCAGACGACCTATTGTTCATCATGTGCTTAAGTATCTCGTTGAAAACACTCTGACACATTGCAACCTATAACAGATATTAAAAAGAATCAATGGTCTAATATGAAACGAAAGCAGCAGTAAATTTTTTGATTGAAATGAAAGGGCATTACCCTTGCATCAGGCGGAAGAGGATTGCAACAGCAGTAAAGATTGTGCAGAAAAGGCGAGAAGTAGCCTGGAAACACAACGCCAGCAAAGGTCTGTAGGTAACTTTCGGCAGAAAGGCGCCATTCTGGCTCCAATTGAATCATATGAAGGATCATCTTCCGAATTCCAGAATCTGGGATCTATGATCACAAATCACACCAATGAGAGTCCAACAAACAGAGGAGCTGGAATGTGTGTGTGTGTGTGTGTGTGTGTGTGTGTGTGTGAGAGAGAGAGAGAGAGAGAGAGAGAGAGAGAACCTTTTCAAGATGCTGACTAGGATCATACTGCCCCCTCCGATAAGCAAGAAGCTGGGAGAGCTCAAAAAGTGGTTGGCCCTCAAGGAAAAGCTCTGCAATTACGCACCTAAAACAACAATATGGTAACAAGCTAATGTAGTTGCGCTGCAAAGCTAGACAAACTAGATTCAAGCCAAGCAATATTTCAACAGATACAATCAAATTACTTATACTCAATAACTGTGGGGAAAAAAAACCAATCACTTGCACCATCTAATTACCATATCAAATGGAATCAACCAACAGCCGATTGATATGAACACCTCAGTAATGCATCCATTCCATAGAAATAATCTCTAGAATCATTAGGAGTAGAATCAGAAAGAGATGCAGAGAGTGTCTGGGAAAGGTTTTCTTTCAGGTGCCATATCTCCAATGAGGCAAAACAAAATCCTAGAAATTAATGAGTTCACCACTACTTGCTCCATTATAACCAAATGTCCAATACTACATATACAAATACACTGTCTAGCCATAAATTGATGTGAAAGTATGTTCAATATAGGCTACAATGCAGTATAATATTATGCAAACAGACAAATGGGCAATATGTACTATAAGTGCTGTTCTTGAAACACCTAGCTAGACTCTCCTGTAAGCACATTATTGGTAACATAGAGATAGACTTTGCATTTTTTATAAGAAAGTCTGTACAGATGATTTATAATAAAATTTCCAGCAATACAAAATAGGAATTTGGGACAGCTTCTGCTGTCCTCAGGAAGTGACAAACCGTAAGCTGCTGCTTCTCATGGTAAAAATGCTTACCCTACAGCAAAGATATCCATAGATGGTCTTAAAGGTGCATCTTGGGCAACTTGCATCTCACCTCCATGCTCATAAAATCTCTGAAAGTTAGGGAAAAACTGGTTGGTCGTTACCCAAGTAAAATCCTTAGACTACATGAAAGACTAACTTCAGAGAACAATCTCTGAATTACACAGAGGACTAACTGCAAAGAACAATCTCTAATAATTCCCGGCAACAAATGTATATGCTTGGAGAAGGCTCACAAGGTTTGAACAAGAAATTCTCAGATACATCTCATGACTTCTAAACAAGGATTAAGGAAGTGCAATAAAAAGACTAAGGAAAAGCATGCACACCTAATGAGTTTTGCAAACATGACCAAATCATACATCAGATGGTTTTCAAAGAGTCTCCTGCTGTCTAAAAATTGGAATTGTATGCAAATAAAGGCATTACCAGGGTCAGGCATGGAAAGGCTATTGGTACAGAAAGCTATTCATGTAGCTACCCTTTCAATGTGAAAGATAAGTACTGACCTATAGATAGATTGTATTGATCTGTACCCCAGATTGTCTTGATTCAAGACCATACACAAGGAAACTTGCTATGCAGCCATACTAATTAGAGGAATCATAAATCCAAATGCAATTCCAAACATCTAAGACAGAATCTTGTAAGGATTAAATTTAAGTTGGCCCATTGTTCATTTTCTAAACAAGAAGGCATAGCAAGGATGTCTTTAGATCAGTATTATTAAGAAAAGAGAAATCACTCTTTGGCAGGAAATAGAAGATGTACTGCTCCTATTAAGTTACATCACTTTCTTGACTAATTTTACCAAACAAAGCAATAGGAAATTCCCTCAGATGTGTTGTGCAGAAGGAGACAAAATGTCTTCAATAGGGCTACTTCTTCGTAACATCCGCAGTTTAAGATGAATGTGGTACTTCCTATGGAAGAAAGGATTGAAGTCTTGGCCTTTCTCTTAAAACTAAGACTGCTGAACAACACATTGCTTCCTTAAGCATATGGTTGTTATATGGTTGTTTGTTTGATGCACATCCACAAAGTCTTCGTCTCATAGAATCTCAATGAAGTAAAGGGAAAAATATATGGTATAACTAGAAAAGAACCAAAGTTACAGGAAAAACCAACCTCAGGGGCAAGATAGCATAGTCTTCTACCTCCAGTGTCAAAGAAAAATGAAAAATCCGAAGGGTCATCATAGGGGATATAGGTAGGCTTGAAGGAGGCAAAATCAGCAAGGTAAAGCCAATTCCATGAGGTTACAAGCACATTCTCGCACTTAATGTCCCCTAAACAAGGCAAAGTGTCAGAAAGCAAAAATAAAAATAAAAATAGTAATAATGCTAAAGGAAAAAATAAACATTAGTGATAGGCCCAACCAACTGAACCCACCATGGCAGATTCCCTTTTCATGGCACTGCTTCAGCGCAAGGAGTAACTGCAGAACCACCAGATCATAAGAGCTGAGATCGGAATGCATACTTGACACCTCAAATCAAGAGGGTTAGAGAAAAACCTGAAATGCCAACCATTTCTTCTCGATGATATTAAGGAAAGGGCGAGTACTCAACCGATCATGCAGATTATTGAAGAAGTACTGCCTTAACAGATAGGCTGCTTTGTCAGTTTCCTGCCAAGACTGCAAGAAGACACGTCCACATGAGGTACTGAACAAGCACTCTTCTCATATTTAAAAAGCAGTTGGTTTTGGGACCCAAAAATCAAATTGCCGACAATAAAGTTAGAAGCACATTTCTTATCTTTGTCCACATTGAGTTCAACTAAGCGAAGTACTCCAAGCCAAAAATGCAACTATACTCTATCACAAAAGAGATCTTCAATCTAATTGGTTATCGTGATGAACATACACCTTAAAAATCCTTCAAGCGCCAAACACTAGCATCAAGTTCAACCCAAGTGACAGTTTCAATGTTTAGAATCAATATGTCTCTAAACTATAAATGAGAACAGTTAAAAATGACCCAAATTTGAACTCAGAAGAAACAGAATGTTATAACATACTGACCAGCTTATACATCATGTTCCTAAAATTACACATAATCTTGGGCATGTATATCTCTTTTCCTCAACCTACACTGTCACCCACACGTAGTAGTCTAATTCGCATCTTTGAAAGTAGAAAATGCTGGAGAGTAATGCCCTTTTCCATCCATTAAGTGAAAGCAAATGCATTACGAGCGCCAAAACTGTCATCGTTTCCCTCTACTCCGCGAAACCTCCCAGTAATTCCCGCATTCTCAGGAGGAGGATAAGCAAAATCCACATTTTCACTTTTCAACCCCCCCGGAAATACTAGAAAATTCGACGAAGCTAAACTACCACGCAACTACAACCTCCAAAAAAAAAAGGCATAAGATTCACCCGCAAAAAAAATCACTCCGCAGAGGATGATGAACTCGCAAACAAACAATAATTGACCGAAGCAAAGAGAAAAGGCACTTCCAAGCACCAATCGCAACTTCCAAGCACCAATCGCAACTTCCAGCACCAACGACTCCCCCTA
This sequence comes from Eucalyptus guilfoylei, assembly GCA_016097605.1. Lineage (NCBI taxonomy): Eukaryota > Viridiplantae > Streptophyta > Magnoliopsida > Myrtales > Myrtaceae > Eucalyptus > Eucalyptus guilfoylei. Next base: position 38,571,647 of record CM027862.1, on the reverse strand, counting down.
CCCCAACCTCGCCCTCTCTCTCTCTCTCTCTCTCTCTCTCTCTCTCTCTAACACCTGATCGAGCTCCGAAAACTGCAATCGAGCGACGAATCCGACCTGGAAGGACCAGACGTGGGGGTGATCGATGGCGCGGAAGGTCTCCTTGATGTGGAGGAGGCGGCGCTCGTACTCGCGGAGGTCGATGCTGTCGTCGCGCTTGAAGTAGACCTTGACGAGGACGAGGCCCTCGTCGTGCTTGCACTGGATCGTCTTGAAGAAGCGGCCCTTGCCGAGGACCTCCTTGAGGACGAGGTTGTAGGAGGAGGGCAGGTCGTGGAGGTAGTACTCCGACGCCGACCCCTGCTTCGTGCGCGCGATCTTGTTCCCCATGGACGAGAGGACGAGCGATTCCGTGAGGTGCAAGTCTTACGGAGACGACGCCATGGATGGATGCCGATGGGGCTTTCTTACGGAGACGACGCCATTGATTCTGGCTTTTTGTTTCACGGGGTTGCGTGCGGAGGTTGGGGGCTGCGAAACGGCCAACGGCAAGGGCGATCGGATCAGCGGGAGGTGGTCGGGCTCGGGATGGGCCAAACGTCGAGCCGTGGCGAATTGCTGTAATTATATCGTATGGTACAAGAGTTTTTTTGAAAAGACAGGGTGAAGCGTTCGTGCTCCTTTGTTTTTTTTTATAAAAAGTAACAGCGTTTTTGATAAGATTTCTGTTCAAAAATTATTCTCAAAAACAAAAATAAAAAAAAAAACTATTTATATTTCCGTTGAACAATTTTTTAACAAAAAATGCGTTTGGTAATCGCACAAAATTTCCGTTCTCCGAAATAGAAAAAGAATAAAACACATTTGTTAAACTTGTATAATTTTTTTATTTCTTTTAATTTTTTAATATTTTTATTTTCTTTTTTTTTTTTCTTTTTCTCTTTGGCGGTTGCCGGTCTCCAACGAAGTCGCCAGCTCTCGTCGGCCAATCACCAGCACTGGCCATGGCCAAGGCCGATGACCGGCAAAAGGAAGAAGAAGAAAAGAAAGAGAAAAAAGAAGAAGGAAAAAAATGTTTCTCGAAAGTGTTCCCGGAAACAAGAAATAAGTTTTTTCTACTTCTTTGCTTTTACGTTCAATCTATTCCTAACAAAAGTGTAAATAAACGCGTTTCTATTCTTTTTTTGTTCTCCGGAACAAAAAAACAAAAATTTGTGTTCCGAGAAAGAGAAACAATTTTAAACAAACACACCTTAAATGAGATGAAATTTTTTTAAATAATTATTTATATAGTTTATAAACATGAATAAATGAAAAATATTTTTATTTAGACATAAATTATTATTGATAAAAGTATTTTTTTATTAGCTAATTATTTCGAGTAATTTAAAAGGTGATTTTCGATAAATACCTATTAAATCATTCATTTTTCACGCTATAAATGCAATTTAAGAAGTAATTTTACTTGTTGGGTCAAAATGCTTGCGCCTTTCAAAATTTCACCAAATATCCAATTGTCAAACACCTCTCTCTCCCCCTCCTTTTTCGCCTGTCGCTGAAATGCTGGTGCCACCACACCCGCCACATCCCTGTTGTTGTGCCTAGAGGTATCAAAATGGGTCTTAGATCTATATATGACCCATTTAAATCATAAATTGGTCATATACGGGTCACTTGTTTTTAACAAAAAATAATTAAATGGGTTTACTTTGATAGGTGGGTTTTAAGTGGGTCTTAACTCTTAAAAGAGAGAGACTCTTTCTTCTCTTTTTAACTTTACAAAAATATTATTTTATAAATACCGAAATTATAATTATTTTTTTTTTTATTTTCTTTTTCTTTCTTCTTCCTTCGGTCGCCGGCACGGCAATGGCCGGCAACCGGCCAGCCGAGCCTCGAGCTCGCACCTCGCCAAATCTAGCGAGGCTCGAGCCTCGCCCAACGCTGACGAGTTCGAGTCTCACCCTCACCCGACGCCGCAAGGCGGCGCCCCTCGCAGGATCTGGCGAGGCTCCAGCCTCACCGTCCGTTGGGCGAGCTTGAGCTCACGTTGGCCGACCTCGAGGCTCGCCGTGGCCGACCGCCGGCCATCGTCGTGGCCGCGGCCGGCCAAAGAAGAAGAAGAACCAAAAATAAAAAAAATATTATATTTTAAAATAAAAATAATTAAAATTCGATTTTTTAAAATAATTGTTTTAAAAATTATAAAAATTGTCCATTAAATTTGTGTTGTATAAAACTATTTTAACAATAACATTTTTAAAAAAATAATATATATATAAAAAGAAATAAGCTTGGAAGTTTTTTAGTAATATAATCTTTAAAAAAAAACATAAGAATAAGTTATCCTAAATTTGGTTAAATATGAAAAATATTTTATTAATATGGGTCGATTGGGGGTATTGGTCAAAAAATTTACATTATGCTTAAATGGGTTATAAATGGGTTAATGGGTCAATTTGGGTCGACCCATTAACGACCCGACCCAAACCCAACCTAATATACCCGTTTGACACCTCTATTTATGCCTAGTCTCATCATAGTTCACACCTCTTTGCCATTAGAGCTTGGCTTGCCGTCAACCGCCATGCTGTACCTCTCTTCCCATAGTGAAGGCCTGCTTGGCACGATCTTGATATTGCCACTCAGTCTCGAGCGGTGCTAGGGACTCGAGCTTAACGATGTTGAATTCAGGCATTGTGTACCTAGACCTTACTCTTGATGCCCAAGGTGGCCACGGTTAAGAGTGTTAAAAAGCGAACCGAACCGAATTGAAAAATTCAATTTAAATTATTCAATTCTTATTTAGTTTGGTTTTCATTAAAAATTGAAACTTCTTTAATCGTTCGGTTTTTATCAATTCGGTTAACCAAACCAAACCGATAAAATTTAAAATTTTTCCCTTTTTATTGTTTTAAAAAATCATTTTTTAATTTTTTTCTTTTCTTTTTTTTCTTCTTCTTCATTGGCTGGTCGCAAGCCGCCACCGCAAGGAAAAAAGAAAAGAGAAAGAATAAAAAATAATTAAAAATCTATATTTTTTAAAAATAAAAAGATTATAGAAAGGGATGTATGTAGGGAAAAAAACAAATACAAAAGTAAAAACCGAAAAACTAAACCGAACCGAACCGGGATTTTGGTTCGGTTTGGATTGAATTTGATTCGGTTCAATAAATTTCTTTATCGGTTCAATTCGGTTCGGTAACGAACCAAACCATTTACATCCCTTGCCACGGTAGCAAAGGGAACGTCTCGGGTGCAGCGAAGGCTGGCCGCGAAAGCTTGGCTAGGCATGCTCGTGGTCCACGGTCGAGCTTGGTAAGGCCATGCGCGACTCGCACCGTGCAAGGGAAAAATTGGAGAAAGGAGGCCAAAAAGAAGTAGCAAAAAGAATGCAAAGGAAAACCAAAAAAGAATCCAATTTTCTCGGTGCTGACGTGTCCAAATTTGAGGGTGAAACTTTACCTTATTAAAGAGGACACTAAATTCAATGATCTTAATTCTTATAAAAAAAAGGCCTAAAAGGCTAAATAAAAAGAATCAAAGATGTACGAATCAAGCATCCATCTTTATATATATAATGTTTGGGCTTGCTAATATGCCCAAGTTATCTAGGAACGGAACGGAACAGGGAGTGGACGTGGATGTCGAGTCATCTTCAAGAGGTCGCATCAGTTCCCTCGGAAATCACCATGGCTCGTGTCGTGTCACGTGTGTCGCGAAGTTCAGATGCGACAATCTCGCCAAGCAGTGAGTGAGTGAGATCTCCGTCGCCGGCGAACCGATTTTCCGTCCGGCGATCGGATCTTCATCGTATGCAGAGACAGAAAAAAAAAAAAGGGAAGAGAAAACACCCAACGAGATCAAACCATCGCCGTAGATAAGACACTATGCACAGAGTACATCCCGTTCTAATCACATTTCGTTTATTGGTCGTTCGTCAAACATCAGCAAATATCTACACTCCGATCCACCCGGGGACCGCCGGCCGTCGAGATTGCCGATCAAGCGTCCCGAGTCCGGCCCTCGCTCTCGTCCCCGTCCTCCGGATCTTCGAAGTTGGGGTCCTTGGCGTCCACGGCCTCCTCCCTCGCGAGCCCCATCTCGGCCCGCGAGTACCCGTCGCCGGACCACGTGAACTTGCCCCCGTGGCCGCCCTTCTTCGGCGACCCGTTCACCCCCGTCGCCGACTTCCGGCGCTTCCGCGCGTCGGGCCTCGGGTTGGCCCTCGGGCTGTTGCTGCTCTTGCCCGCGTTCTTCATCTCGCGATCGGTCGATGGATCGATGATGAGGTGGTGGCGAGAAATGGGGTGGGGATTTATACTGGACGGAGACGCGAGAGAGGACAGAGCGGCAGGGCTAAGAAGAGAAACAATGGAGAGAGAGAGAGAGAGAGAGAGAGTGAAACTGTGGGAGATGGGATGGTGTGGGAATGTGATTCGAGGAACATGGCGAGATGGATAAGAACGAGCACTATAGTTGTCATCATCATTATTGCTATTGCTATTATTTTAATTTATTTAATTCAATCCATAAATTTTAATTTAATATTCAATGTGTTATGTAAACTTTTAAATATTTTGTATGATTTAAGGACTACATTAAATGTTTATCGATAGTTTAGAGATCATATAAAGAAAGTTAAAAGTTTAAATATAACATTATATATTTAACCAAAGTTCCGATATGATAATGCAAATAATTTAAAGTTCAAGGTTGACATTATACATTGAATCGAAGTTCGAGGGATTATTTATGCTATTATCCATTGTTTCTCCGATGGTTTAATTATGGATCAGGGATCTTCTCTTACTTGAGGATTTCAATTGATCACGTCCGTTGTGCATTTGGGTTAACAATAAAGGTGGGGATGAGGCGATAATATTCGGTTTTGGGCTTGGAATTCAAGGAAAAAAATTCAATCAACTCGATTTATTAAATTGAAGTATTGTAAGTAGTTTTTTTTTTTTGGTCAAAAGAAAATTGTATTCATTACTCAAAATGATGCGGAAAGTACATAGTCTTTATAACAAAAAAAAAAAAAAAAAAAAACAGAACATGAATACTGAAAAACAAAGCCGAAATCTAGAATACAAGGAGGATCGATGGAGCATTTGCAAAGTTAAACACAAACTTGTTCCATATGAATAGATCCGTCAAACAAAATAGACGGCTGATCACTGGATCTCGTGTCTTTGTTAGTGATAAGCATATTCTAGAAATTATTTCTTCAATAATTATGGCATTGTCAATTGGCAATGCACACCTAAATTCGACTTCCTTTATACTATAGTTGTACGGAAACAACTATAGTAGGTTAAACAAACACAGATCTAACATGTGGATGAGAAATTTTTTATAATTTAACAAGAAGCCAAAACTCCTATAATCATCATTAAGATTGGAGGCAGAAAACTTGTACATGGAGAAAGCAAAAGGGCATTGAATCCCCAAAAGTATATTTATTAAACTCCAAGATCTAAATCGAGAAAAAATAGCACCCAAACCTAAAACTAAATTGAGAGAATTCAAATTCTCAAATTGAGAACTAGATCGGGAGAGTAAAGCCACCAAATCTAAATCGGGAAAGAAGAAAAACTAAAAAAAGACCAATAAAATGCAAACAAAATCAACTAAAAAAAGGAGGTTGGGAGGGTGAGATTAGCTCAAACCCTCCCCCATTTCTCCCATAACTAAAGGTTGAAGAAAACGACAGGAAAAGAGAGAGAAGAGGGAAAAGACTTTTCGGCTCCCTAAGTAATGTTAGTAGTTAAAAATGAACTCTTGTCACTTCAATTGCTTTATATTAGTCATGAACCCGCGCATTGTGCAACAAAAAATAACTCATGCACACATAATAACTTAATTACAACTTGCAGGTTTTTTTTTTTATCTTTTATGTTCAAAGTAGTCTATAGACCAACACTATGGAGAATCTAAATTGACATTTCCTTAAAAATAAAAGACATTTATATTTATAATACATCTTGATAAACCTTTTCATGTATATAAAATCAACTCATTGTGATTATATGATAATCAAAATTGATAGTTCCTATTAGGTAACTGCATATTTGATAAAACTACAAGTTAATTGTTGAAAATTTAAGTAGCGAGTTTTAAAAAATGTTAACAATTAATTAAGATGATGTATGATAATGATCAAAATTAACTGTCGGATATTATTAACCTATTACTGAAATAGAAAACAAATGCCATTGTTGGTAGCTCTTATCAATATATTTGGTAATATTCTAATTACTAGCAATTATTTTTCTATTGAACAAATTGAGCAAATCCTCTCTTGCATACCAATTTTAGTTTATTTTTTACTCAATTGAATAATTTCAGTCAATTTTATTCAAGGTCGTGATGAAACTTAATCACATGAAATGCCGAAAGTGCTGAATTTTTAATTTGCAGCATTTAGTTGGATAATCAAATGGGCCATAAGTATCATTACAAACATAAGATGAAAACTTTATCAATATACAAAAGTGTAGCATAAAAAGTACCGGATATATAACTTGGATAAGTATAACGTGCTCAATATATATATATCTAAGAAATATCCATTATCACCCTCAACCATCCTAATGCGCATCCTAGTTCACACAGGACAATAAATTATCCACGAATGGAAGAAATCTTCTAAGAACATGCATTTGGAAAATGAACGTACAGCATTCACATAGTCTTTCACCTGACTTATTATAGAAACACGAGATTATAAAAAAGAGGGAAAATTTCAAATAAGACTTCAAAGTGAATGAGTTTTCTCAAAAAAGGGTCTGAAATAAATGTTATCTTAAATAAGGGTATAAAGTTGCTATTTAATATTAAATAAAGGCCTAAGCTCTGGTCAAATCTTCTTCAACTTTCGAGCACATGCTTATTTTGGCAGCACAATTAGGGGCATAATCTTCCAAAGACATTTCTTCTTCTTTTTTTCCTTTTTATCTTTTAATCTTTTCACAGTTCATCTTCTCTGTACTTATGCCTGGAGGAAAGTTGCAAGTCTCAGTTCACCTCAATCTTCTTCCTCAACAACAATGGCAACCTCAACCAACAAGACGAGTTACAATGGGCCATGCATTCTACTCTTCCTGCTCCGGTTCAAGAACTCTCACGGTGGCGACAAGTCCTCCTTTGTTTTCACCGTTGTCCCTAGGTACTGGAATCTAGTGGTCATGATCTCACCTTCGCCGTCTCCCCAATATCCGGGCCTCCTCAATGCCAATGATGTCAGTCAGCTCTTTAACCATCTTTTTGCTGTTGAGTTCACGGTGTCCAGGACTTCAAGTTCGGCAACATTAATAACAACCACGTTGGGATCAACATCGGCAGCTTGGTGTCGAATGCTTCTGCTCCGACCACTTGTTACGTCGCCAACGATGATTGAAGCAACCTAAATATTAATCTGAAGAGTGGGAAGGCGATGCAGGCGTGGATTGATTACAATTCCAGTAAGAAAGTGATCAACATGACAATTGCTCCTAGTTTGGCGAAACCCAAGAAGCCAATCTTGTCCTTCAAAGTGGATTTGTCATCGATTTTCCACGAGTTCATGTATGTTGGCTTCTTTGTTTCAATTGGTGTGCTAGTGAGCTCTCATTACATAATGGGCTAGAGTTTTTGCATTGATGAGGTAGCGAGAGCTCTTAAGATTTCATCTTTGCAATCGTTACAAGACATGGAGAATAAGCATCCCTACACAACACAGCAATCTTGGTGTCATCAGATGTTCTTGCAATGTTAGGGGTTCTCCTTGTGGTCCTAATCATTCGAAGGATCAAGAACGCCAATGTGGTCTAGTAGTTAGGGATGTGTAAAAGAATTGGAAACCACTCGGAACCAAAATTGAAACTAGTAGTTCTCATGGGGATTAGTTCGGTCCTCAATTCCAATTTAATGGAACCAGCGAATATTGGTCCGATTCTTGGTTTTATGCGTTTAACTACCAATCCACTCATTCAAACCGGACTACTATATATATTTTAAAAATTTCATATTAATTACTTAATTATTTTGTAGCTTTTCAACCAAATATATGTAGATTTATGTATATTTGTAGTTATTGGACATTATTGACTAATTTTATCTCTTGAGTGTATAATAGGATTAACTCTATAATTTTTTTTTTAATTCCATTTATCCATTTACTTACTTTCTCAACCAAAACAAAATAAATAAATGTGAATGAATGAGAGAACCGATTGGAGATGTTCATAAGAGCCGATGGATTATTTTAAGAGTATGATTAAGTCTCTCATTAACCATTCCCATTATTAAATTATGTTGACATTCAAAAAAGATTAATCAAGCGATTGATGTTTTAACTTATGTGGAGGTTATGACTCTTAACTTGGAGTTTAATTTTCCAATCCTCTTTTTTTCTAATGGATTTTATTGATCAGTAAGAATAATGCTAGTCATTTTAATTTGATACACAATATCAACTCCCCAAACAGTACTATACGAATCAGTACTGAACATCCCCTTGTAATTATACATGCTCCCATAGCAATAATATATTTTGGTTCAGGCATTTGTTCATATAATCTCACTAAAGAATGAGCCATTTTCATTGTTACTTGCCTATTAAGTGTCGGGAAACCTTAAGAGTACCACATCATGACCTTCAAGAAATTAAATTTTTAGTTAATGGGTATTATCTATTCATTTTGTTTTATAGTTTTCAATCCTTAATCAAAATTAATAGCTCGCAATTCAACTTGTATATAACGCCAAACAAGCTTTGTAGGCATTGGGGATCAATTCCACAGACCCACCCAGGAACCGGACCAGACCAACGATCCATGGAACAAACGAGCGCGTCTCCGTTTCAATTTTTAGATTCGGTTCTTAGTGAGTAATTCCTAGTTCCAAGGTGGGAACAGCCCACTCGGATCATGCTTGTCTCTACTAGCAGTGGGAGCTTGAAATCAATCCTCACCAACTTGTATCGTTGGTGAGCTGGAGTGAGCTTGAGACCTGCAACTTCCCTCCAAAGCTCCCACCTAGCATGGAGAGGATGAACAGTGAAAAAGATAGGAAAATAAAAAGAAGAAAAAGAAATGTCTCTAGACAAAAATGTCCCTACTCATGCTATCAAAATAAGCATATGCTAGCTGGCCGTTGAAAATATGGCCAATTTGGTGAGTCGTTTGAAATTAAATCGCCACTTTAGATTCTTATTTAAAATTAAATGGCCACTCTAGATCCTTATTTGAAATTTTCCCTATAAGAGAGAGAGGACAAACATGTTTGGGGATTTCTAGGTCTATAGATTGTCAAAATAGTTGAAGAAAAGATCTTCCCCTACAATTGAAGAATCTGATTCAATGTCGAGGAATAATAAACAACCATTACGAACTAAGATAGAAATATTTATGATATTTTTCACCCAACTTTACCTATCCTTTTCCAAATTCTATTCTCTACTATCTTTATTATCTTTATGCCTTTCCAAATTCTATTCTCTAATGTCTTTTCCCCCATCTTTTCTCTAACTATTCTAGCCTTTTTCCAAACAAAATGGTAAAGAAAAAAACAAAGAAATGGGCGCCACCTTAGGGTTGCTGGCTCTCTCCTTGCGACATGGAGGATCCACAACCTGCCCTGTCTTTCAATGTTTAGCGACAACAGGATTTGCTCAACACTCTCCTATTGATCGTAGAGAATTCACGACCCTCTCTATCTTGGCATTGGATGGTGTGGAGTTTATTTCGCAAAAAAAAAACTAAATAAATGCAAAAGTCGCAAAAACAAAAAAACCGGGTCACCATGACAAAGGGTAACCCTCTATCAATGCTTGCACCGGATCACGTCATCTTGGGTCGTAAATGGTGGTAGTGCCCTTTGCAATGATGGTCAAGGCTCCGTGACGCCCTCCTCCGAGGTGGAGGAGGGTAATGATTCCTTGTGTCCCCTTCTTTTTCTCCACATGATACATATATTTACTTTGAAAGAATTTAAAAGTTTGGTTTAAGGGCCGACGTGGCGTTTGCTCGGACAAATTTAAAGCAAAAAGTGAAAGTTCAGCGCACTAAATAACAGAGATAAAATCAAGTGACCCGATTGTAAATACTACCACAAGTAAAGTTTACTCCCATTTCCTTAAACCGCCACAACAGTATTTTCTAGAAACGAGCCAACCAAAATATCCACCTGGACCGCATCCGCTGACGTGTCGCCGCTTCATTGGACGGGCCGCGAGCCAGCCGAAACCGCGGACTCTGCTGAAAATACCCTAGCGACCAGCACCGGCGCCGGCGGAAAAAGCACGCATTCGGCCTGTGCCGCCACCAGCGAGAAAGCAGGGGGAATAATAAATAGAGAAGGGGGGCCGTTATGAGAGGTGGTCTCGCGCTGCTCTCCACCGCCTCTCCTCCTCCGCCGCCGCCGCCGCTCCTCTGCCTCCGCCGCCTCCGCCTCCGCCCCCTCTTCTCCTCCGGTGAGCCTCTCTCCGTCTCTCTCTCTCTCTCTCTCTCTCTCTCTCTCTCTCTCTCTCTCTATCTCTAGGTTTGGAGTCGTTTCGGTTCTTCAGCTCCCGCGCGCGCGCGCTCCGCCGCTCGTTCCTTTCTACTTTCGCCGCCGGCAGCCGGTGCCGATTTGCCGGCGGCGATCGAGAGGACTTGCCGCCTCCGCGCGCATTTCGAGATGCATTGTCCGCTTAGCTTGCCGTTTGTTCTACTGAGGCCGTCCTTCTCAGGTCGCGATTGCCGAACTGGCGTAGTTCGCCTGCGACTGAGCTCGTTGTGCGGTTTTTTTTGGTAGTCGGAGAGTGTGAGGTTCGGAGGTTGGGGGTTTTCAGGTTGGCGGTGCTGTTGAGGTCGGGCTTTGGTGGAGATTCTGTGGGAATTGCGGTGGTTTGTGAAAGGAATTTTGGAGTGTAATGATGCGTGCGCCTTGCCGTTTGTGCTTTTAGGGATATGTTTTGTGACTGATTTTATTATGCCTGTTTCATGTGATGTTTGGTGGTCGATTTTGTGTTTATCTCTCGTGCGAGTTCTTCCGGTAATTTCTTGTAATCCTTGTGAAACTAGACAGATATCCTGAGAGTGAAATCTAGGAGATCGGTTTGGACCATAAGGATGCAAGCAGCGACAACAATGGCGAGTGTAAGTAAACCAAGATTTTGACACTTTTCTTCGGGATTTGGCTTTTGCCGCCGCTGCCAGCGCCAATAACTGTTCTATTGAAATTGTTTTTGTGACGGTCTCGCTTGGCATTTCCCAGGATCAAGAAAACATTGGCAATGTGAGGAAACAGCTGGCAAAGCTGTTTGAGACATCTCTTAGGACAACAGTCCCTGAGGAATCAGATGTTGAGCCCTTGGTTGCTGCTTGCACTGCCAGGTTTGGCGATTACCAATGGTATTTTTTTAACCCACCTTCTGGTCATTTGGAAATCAATAAGTTTGCTGGAATTGTATGAATTTATCGCTGTGCATTTTCCAAACATGAAGGTTTTTTTGGCCTCATCATGTTTTTCCGCTTTTGATTTCTTAATACTAATTTGTGACGTCCATGTGTCGTAGCAACAATGCTATGAGCCTATGGCCAAGGATCAAAGGTAAAAAGACAGAATTCAGGGGTCCCCCGGCAGTAGGACAGGTGCAAACTATGTGCGGCAGAGTTCTTTAGTCCATGAATTTTCTGGCTGAGGATCTTCTAACTTGTCAACTTTATTCTCTTTAGGCACTTATGAAGAACCTTCCTTCATCTGAAATGGTAGAGGCGTGCTCTGTTGCTGGACCTGGATTTGTGAATGTCACATTATCGAAGAATTGGATTGCCAAGGTGATTATGTCTCGAAAAATTCTGTTTGCAATTGAATGCCATTGATACTGTTGTGGCAGTTGAAATAGATCTTATGTAGGAGGCCAAATTGAGCACCATAACTCACCTAGTGGTAAATCTTTTATTGGTACTCCAGAACATTCAGAAGATGCTGATTGATGGAATTGAAACATGCGCGCCAGGGCTCTCAGTTAAAAGGGTGGTGGTCGATTTTTCTTCTCCTAACATTGCAAAAGAAATGCATGTTGGACATTTGAGATCTACTATAATTGGAGATACACTGGCCCGCATGCTGGAGTTTTCAAACGTTGAAGTTCTTCGTAGAAACCATGTTGGTGATTGGGGTACACAGGTGATTCCTGAAAATTTGCTTGTTGTGTTGACTATTTTCATAAGTTGGAGACTGATTTGTCTTAAAATTATAAGGGGGCATAAAGCTTATAGCTTGTGCTTCACTGGGGAAATGAATCTTTTACATTCTGAATTTTCATCCTTCTCATCAGATTACACATTTTAAAAATTGAGTGCTAGCTGCCTTTTCCACTTTGAGAGAACATAGGCCTACTTCATTTCATTGTCCTGTTGATGACTATTGATGATGCAATGTGCTCTTTTGAACAAATTAAAAATTTTGTTTTATTGTATTGTCATGCCATAAGTGACTTCCCTGCTGTATGGGTTTTGCAGTTTGGCATGTTAATTGAGTTCCTTTTCGAGAAGTTCCCAGATTGGGAAAGTGCTGGTGACACTGCCATTGGAGACCTGCAGGTTAGAGATGTTTTATATATCTGACTACTGAAGCTTCAACTGATGACATGCTGTTTAGGACCTTGTAAAAAATGGCATAAAATGCTTTGTTGTCTGCCTTTGATCTGGGGAGTGCTCATTAAATTCCTATTGGCAGTTAGTATCTTTCTTTCATTCAGATTCAGACATTAATCCGTGAAGTTGTCACCTGAATCTAGCATTCCATCATTTAGATATTTACTCCACTAACCCCTCTCCATCTCCCTGGGTTAAGATTTTGCAGTGGAAGGTTTTCAACCCCCAATGTTCTTCTCCACTTGAACTCCTTGTGCTTGCTTATTAAGTATGGTAGGAAATAACGGAGTTGGTGAAGAAGACCTAGCTATCGATAATAGGCTTTTGATGTGACTGATTGTGGTTCCTGTGCACTTCAGTTTATTTGTGTGTAAATGGGATGAGGTATGTGCAAATGCCTAATTCAATCATTTTTTTTTTGTTTTTTGTTGGTTTTATTTCCTTTCTTCTAGTTATTACGACGGTGGACCTATTGTGGCAAATTCTCTTTTCTGGTCTATTTGATTTTCTCTCTTGTAAACGATTCTGTATAGGGTTATATTCCCCTGTAAGAGGTGATTTTTTTTGTTCAAAATTAATTTGCAACTAATTCAGGAAATTTCTTGTAACTCTGGATCGATTTGACAACTATTTAGGAATGAGAAAATTGAAAATAATGGAAATAATCAGTTTGGCTTTCTGCTAACTCTTGATCAATAATTTTTCTCAGTCAGTTGTTATTTTCACATAATCTTTCCCTTGACATCTTATAATTGCAGGCCTTTTTAGGGCTCCATTATTTGATTATATCAGCTTTTTGTCTATTTGACAACTTATTTTCCTAAAGAAGTTTTCTTTTCCTACAAGGGATTCTTGAGTTTTCTTAGCATGCATCGCGAAAAGTTTTAGGCATTTCAATTCCTTATACTTTTGAAGGTTGTTTTGGCATGTTGATGAAATTATTTTTGCAAAGTGCCTCAATTGGGAAGATTTTAGTGAAACTTCCATGGGAGACCTGCAGGTTACAGAATTCATTTTTTTTTCCTAATATATTTCTGAGTGCTGTTTATATGGGGAATATGCTGTTTTGTTTGACTGTTTACGAGGGGCATAATTATGTCTTGATGTGTGCTGTTTTTTATTTTATTATTTTATGTCTAACTAGTTTTATTATTTTATCGGAATTGGTCATTCATATGTGAACTGACACTTGAATCTAACATTCTCTATTTTTACCACACATATGACATCATCCCATCAACCCCCGTGTTTCCATTGCCACCCCCAGTCATCGCCAAAAGGATTCTGGATCTCTAATTATTTGTTGCCACTCAAGTCCCTCTGGCCTTTCTTATATAGCATGGAGAGGGAAATAATGGAGTTGGTGAAAGAGAAGTAAATGTTAGGTTCAATAGGCTTACTACTTAATTGGTTGTGCGGTCCCTTTGTAATTTAGTCTGAACTGGAGTGAGGATATTTTCCAATGCCGACATTGGTTATCTTTGATTTTATTTCCTTGTCCTCTAGGATGTGGAAGGGGCATAGGCCATACCAGCAGCCAGCATGCGTTTTGATGAATGTTATGTTTAACTGCTTTAATTCTTATAAGACAGCAATTTGACTTTGTTATTTGTTTGTAGTGATTATGAAGAAAGAGAAGGAACCTTTAATGATGGATTCTCTTTTTAGACATATAATTGTAAATATTCTCTATAGGGCTGTTCATATTATTTCCTGGTCATCTCTTCAGTGATTTTTCTTTTGTTAAAAATGAAGTTACAACAGCTGGGAAATTTCTCATATGTAGGAATGGGAAAAGATAAGAGAGGAAACTATTTCCCACCTCTTGATTGCTGTTTTACCTTGTTCATGTTGTTCTTTTCTCAATTTCTCTTTCTTTCTCCTTGATGTTGCGGTTGCTGCAGGCTTTTTATGGCTTTATTATCAGCAACATTTCTTCTTTATTTGACAACTCTTTCTCCGATATAAAGAAACTTTATTGTTTTCTATTGTTAGTTATTTATTGTGTTTCGCATATTTATAGCTTAAATTTTGGAGGGTTGCAGTTTTATCCATTTGTGATGGAGGTTGTTGTTGTTTCAAATGGATTTTTTAACATAAGCTGGGTGAAATCTCACTAATTTCTATGCACAGTAGCCCTCTCTGTGTAGTCAGATTTTCTGAGCTTAATACCTTTTTCTTCCAGTTGCTTTTGTCTTTCTTTGATGTTCATTTTTCAAGGATCCAAAAGACAAGCAACACATTGAACTTTAACATTAAGCATGATAGCTTACGAAATCTACATGGGATATTCAAATTCTTCTCTGAAACAGAATCAATTGGGCTTAAAGATTTGCTTTACTAATTCAATTGGTGTATTCCAGGCATTTTATAAGGCATCAAAACAGAAATTTGATGAGGATCCTGTTTTTAAGGAGAGGGCACAGAAGGCTGTGGTTCGCCTCCAGGTTAGTATCGTGTACTTAGGACAGCTGCAATTTCTATATTCCTATTTTTTTAACTGCCATTAGGACAAGTAAGTCTTTAGTTGGGTGACTGTTGAACTTGTGTTCAGGGTGGGGAACCAAGGTACCGCAGTGCATGGGCGCAAATCTGTGATATTAGCCGAAGGGAGTTTGATGGGGTTTATCAGCGCCTTGGGGTTTCATTGGAGGAGAAGGTACTGTACATTGTGGAATTCCTGCCATTAGTCAGCATGTGGTTTTTATTTTGTAGAGATGTCTAATGATTTAAGAACTATTTTGACTCATGCGATGCTTTTTTCTGTACATGAGTGATCATTGATCACTCAGTCGAGATATATTTAATCTACAGTGTGCATTTTGACTCAGTAATCAATTTGAGGAAGTCATGGTGATGGAATACTTCTATATTATCCATAATATTAGCTCCATGGAAAATCTTCTTCTTTTGAATGCTTTACTTATCCTTTTTAGCAATGAGAAGGATGATCCTTTATGTGGTGTTGAAGATTTTAAGAACATCACTATATGAGCATTGGGTCCTAATTTCCTCTAATTTTGTTTTCTGTGACATAGTGTTGGAGCTATGAATTTCTATTTGACTTTAGTGGCAAATGTTTTTTTGTACATGGTGGGAATAGTGCATTTCCACAACTAAGCATCTTAACTGGCAAATCTTACTACTTTTTTATGCATTGCCTTTTGTCAGGGAGAAAGCTTCTACAACCCATATATTCCTGGTGTACTGGAGAAGCTGAGCGAATTAGGGCTAGTAGAAGAAAGTGAAGGAGCTCGTGTGATATTTGTTGAAGGTTATGAGAGACCTGTTATCGTGGTGAAGAAAGACGGCGGTTACAACTATGCATCAACTGATCTCGCTGCTCTTTGGTTAGATTTCCTTAAACTTGGTCATAGTCTTTTCTTATTTTACATGACCATCCTTTAGGTTAATTTCTTTAAATGTTTCTTTAAAATGATTTATCTTTCTGCTTAACATGTCCACTTCATGCATTCACATTCTCGCCTGTAATGCAGTCAATTCCTTTGATTTGACTGTATATTTGGGAGGCATTGGCTAAAGGTTTTTAGTGAAGAAGGAATTGGATATTTAGTGTATGGTGGTTTCAATTGTTATTAGAACTGATGCAGGTAATCAAGGTTTTCACAAAAATAACAAGACACAGCAAATATATTATAAGCTGTAGATACGAAAATGTCTAGGGTTAAGAAAACTGAGAACTCCTAAAAGTGTAATCTGCTGTAAAGAATATTAGAAAGAGGATGGCTTACGCATTATGGATAGGGTTTAAGGACTATCTATAATTAATTCAAAACAACACTAAAATCTCAGCCCTTTATCTACTGTAAGATCTAATCTCCATCACTGAACCTCATTGAAAATCACATGCTGGTGGTGCGACTCTTTAAACTCTAGAGAGACAAATGAATATTAAACAGAAAAAGGAAAAATTCCTGTAAAACATCCAGCATCGAGAACTCTTATTCACAGACACTCCTCTCGTCTACCTAAGTTGCTCAACGTTACGATGTTTTCCTCTATTTGAGGAGGGGCATTAATGGTCATTCAGAAGCATTGTTGTTATTCCAGATTCACTTTATGTTTTACATTGGTGTTCTACTATTGTTACTTTTAAGCGATAAGGTCTCACCTGACAATGGTGCAGGTATCGCCTGAACATAGAAAAGGCTGAGTGGATTATTTATGTCACCGATGTTGGTCAGTCCGAGCACTTTCAAATGTTTTTCAAGGTGAATATTCAGGGCTGTATGCCTTTCTGTTTAATTTCTTTCCCTTGTTTATTGTGCTATGGAGTATAATGATTAATTTGTAAATTCTCTGCATTCGATCTTTATGAACTCATTGACTTGAGGATACTTGCCGGCATTGGCTTATACATTATAGGTCTTCTTTACAAGTCCATATGTTTGGTTAGTGGCATGGAGTTCTTATGCCCTTGTTTCTGTTTTTTCAGGCTGCTAAGCGTGCAGGTTGGCTTCCTGATGATGATAAAGCATACCCTAGGACCAACCATGTTGGCTTTGGTCTTGTTCTTGGTGAAGATGGTAAGCGTTTTCGAACTCGCAGTACTGAAGTCGTTAGACTTGCGGATTTACTGGATGAAGCCAAAGCTCGCAGTAAAGCAGCACTTATTGAACGTGGTATGTCACTGTTCTTTATTTGGGTTTCATGAAACTCATTGGCTCAGTTTAGGATGTATACGTTGCATTGATACCGGAATTTCCTAATTGAAATTAATTGTTTGATTTGCACCTTTTGACTACATAAATATTGTTATCAGCATTTCATTTAGAAGCCTTTGAAATTTATGGTGGAACTTTCATCAGGCAAGGATAAGGAATGGAGCGAGGAGGATCTTGACAAAATTGCAGAGGCAGTGGGTTATGGAGCTGTGAAGTAAGTCCCCTATCCCGCTAGTGTGCTTGCCATGGTTTTTGTTATGTTGGTTCCCTGCTCAGAAACAGCTCTGATGAGATGGTTTATGTCATTGAGTGGGTCTATTACCAAAATTCAAGTTAGACATTAGTGCATTGAAGAAGGCCTCAGTAAAGCTTCGGGAAGCACAAGCTGAACTAAACCTAGACTCTAGCAACTGACAAATAAGAAAATTTTCGGGAGCAATATACTAGTATATAGAAACTGTGATGGTTTAGAAAGATCCTCAGAATATTCTTCTATGCTTTTGCTTTTTGATAAGATGTTATTATATGCTTTTTATCTAGAATTGCTTAGAGCATTTTCCTTGCTATAAGAGAAATGGTTGAGCATTTTTTTGTGAAAATTCATTGCATGCCTTACGAAGTAGTTGTCTGTTCTGTCCTTTATATGGATTTAGGAGTAGAGAGAATTGATATCCTGAACTTCTCTTGTAGGTATGCTGACTTGAAGAACAATAGGACCACCAACTACACCTTCAACTTTGATCAAATGCTTAATGATAAGGTGAAGATTTATGTTCTCCATCAATAGCTCTGTCAATAATTGGTGGGTGTAGCTGACATTGCTGCCATGATTATCAGAGAAATAAAGTCCTCTCTACTCCTTAAATTTTTACTGTACTAGGCGAACAAAATTACTTTGGTTGTGTTGACTGGATTTGGTTATTAGATTTTTTATTATGTTCCACTCAGTTCATGAGTTTTATATCCCATTTTTACCTGCTCTCACATGCATGCACATGCTCCTTATTTCTTTATCTGTCTTTTCTTGATTCCTTTTTGGCTAAGTTGTTATTTATGATGACAGGGGAATACTGCTGTCTATCTGTTGTATGCCCATGCTAGGATGTGCTCAATTATCAGAAAATCTGGTAAAGATATAGAGGAACTCAAGAAAGTAAGTAGTCTGTCTGTTATTTATGTTCAATTGGATATGGGCATATGCATTTATAATGCAATGATACCAACCTCCTCCCCCCCCCCCCTCCCCTTTCTTTCTCTCTCTTTCTCTCTCTCTCTGGGAGATGGGAGATAATAAAGTATTGCACCTTCATTTTGCCATTTATAATTTTAGTAAAGTTTATGGAATTTTACAACAACTCAACTAACAATGTCATCTCTTATGAATGCTAATTAAATTACCTCCTGGTGATTAATTTGGGACTTGAAGCTAAAAATAACTATTCCATGGTGCTACAAGTTCATCATTTTTCATTTGTTTTTTAACTCATGCTTCTTGGCTGTAGACCGGAAGCATAGCATTGAATCATCCAGATGAACGGGCATTGGGGCTTCATTTGCTCCAATTCGGTGAGGTAGGACATGAATTGACCATGATTTTGACAATGTCAGGATATTCTCTGCTGCAAAGTGGGATATATATTAATATTACTTTCTTGATCGTCACTTTGCAGACTGTGGAGGAGGCTTGCACTAATCTGTTGCCCAATGTGTTGTGTGAATACCTGTACAATTTGTCAGAGAATTTTACCAAATTCTATTCGAACTGCCAGGTACTATTACATCTTTTGCCTTCGTTTTGCTTCCAGATAGCAGGACATGAACTGCTACTTGTTTCAAGCATTCATGCCATGTGCACTTGTTTCATCTCTTCACTGGTTTATCCTTGTCTGGTTGTCGAGTTTGCTAAGGGCTCAAATCATTTTGTTTTTTTCTTGTTCTTTTCTTTTTTTTTCTCTTCCTCTAAGATGAGGTCCGGCAACCTCGCGGGAGCCTCGCTGGCCCTCGGTGAGGGTCCACCTCCCTTGTCTAGCTGGTCGCTGGCTAGAGGATGAAGAAGAAGAAAAGGAAAAAAAAAAAAAAAGAAAGAAAAATATAATAAAATTATTAAAAAATTAAAAGAAATTCTTAGTCATAATAAAATTTGAGGGCCATACCAAACGCATTTCTATTCCAGGAATAGAATCTTAGTGTAGTTACCAAACGTTTTCGAATATTAAGAAACTCATCTAGGGAACAAAATCAGAAAAACCATTTCTAAGCAGAAATTGTTCCTTGGAACAAAATGGTTACCAAACGTAGAAACTGCCTCCTTAAAAGTGCTAAAATTTAAATTTGAGGTTTGAGTTGCATCTCTCAAGTGGCCAGAGTACTCCTGATATTTTTGAGAAACGTTGTTATTTCTGGATACCCTCCCTAAGGTCTGAGCATTGCCTGTGCACATTCGCAGTGATATGAGGTTGAGAGGTTACTTCCTTTTGATGGCTATTTCCATGATGCTTCGTTTCCATATTTGACCCTATTCATCAGTGAGGGAAGTGGCTATATCAGGATGCATATGGATGAATTACATTATGTTTATCCCCTGCTTACACAGACTTAAGCTATGCTTAATGCATCTTTATGCAGTTTAGCTGCAATGTTACTGGAAATTGTCCTCAAATGTTGAAATTACCCGCAGGTGGTTGGATCAGCAGAGGAGACCAGCAGGTTGCTGCTGTGCGAAGCAACCGCAGTTGTCATGAGGAAATGCTTCCATCTCCTTGGGATAGTGCCCGTCCACAAGTTATAAATACATTTAAAAGAGAATACGTTTTTCCAAAATATGTGGGTTTTACCACACTGATTCACCCAAAGATTGGGTTGATCATAGGAAACAAGATATGAAAGTGGAAATTTTTCGTGTTTAGCTTTGAATGCATGCCGGGGCAAGAAGATTTTTTGTTGGGATGGCCTCAAATCTTCTCTCTGTTTTCCATGTATTGCGTTGCACGGCATTTGTTGTATACCAGAGAACACCGGCATGCTATCACGGGTGGAAATAGATCTTTTAGTGCATATCGAATCTAATCCTTTTGCTTTGAAATCGCAATTATGTGCTTCGCGTTGTGACTGGCGTTATGAGTTTCAATTTGCTCTTTTTGCTTTCCTGGCGAATTTGAAATTGTCAAGATCAACTCGAAGCCAATAAACGCTAATCAAAGTAAGAAAGTGACCCTAATCGACCCTGATTTAACTGGATGACCACTCGCGTCGTTCCTCTCTACCCACGATTGCAACGTGGCATCATCAATGTCATTATCATCCTATGCTATTGGCGCGAAACATCTTTGTCTTGACGTATGCATTATTGATCTGGTACGAGATACGAGAATGCCATATGCTTATCCATTCTCTTCGATGGAAAGATCGTACAATAACATGTGATTCATCTTTATCTCGTAGTATGCATTCTTGATCTAGTATGAGATACGCGAACGCCATTTGCTTATCCATTCTCTTCGATGGAAAGGATCATACGATAACACAAGAAGATGACGATGCTTGCTTCTTGTAGATCATTTTTGCCCCGACGAAGCCTCGACACTTCGGGAATAGGAAAAACCTCTTCAAACCACCTCGCAACTACGCTCCTCCACCAGCATAAGCGACTGTTATGCCGATCCAGGCAAGGCTATTTTCCGACAGAATAAGCAAACGTCTTCAATTTTACTTAGCACATAATTTGTTTAATGCCCCATCTCATCGTACAAGTGTTGTTGATTACATGTTTCTTTTCGACAGCCGATTTTGAACATTTTATCCTTCCGTAGATGCATCGATAGACTAGGACTAACAATTGAAAAAAAAAAACGCATCAGGTACTCCTCCAAAATTACCGGCTCCTTGATCATTTACCCTAAACTCTTCCCAAGTCATACAAAGCAAAAAAGCAAAAAAAAAAAAAGCAAAATAAAATAAAAAATAAAAAACAGAAAACAAATCATCCATGGAATGGACGATGTATCGAAGACTAAGTGCTTATGCACATCGAGCAAAACTCAAAAGGTCTTGAGTATCGGAACGGGCGGTCTATTGCCGAGTGAAGTAAACCTCTTCCCTAGATGTGAAGCAGCAGAAGAAGAAGAAGACGATGATGAGAAGGCAGATCTTGATGACGAACCCTTCTTCGATATGATGGCCTTGGGACTGAACGACTTGCCTGAACTGTCCAGGCCTCCTCCATAGCTCTTGCACAGCTTCAATCTCTTTATGCAGGGCCTCTCCTTCTTCACCAGATCCTGCAGGCTCTCGCAGCTCGCCAACGACGTGAACGACTGCGACTTCCCGTCATAATACCTCGAGAGCCCTCTCCTGCAGAACCACGAAATCAATGAATTCAATCACCGTCACTTCATGAATGTGTACACTACGGTTTTGTAGCTGTTGTTTATAGGGTTTTATTAGGAAGTTCAGCTCCACATTCTTTCTTTTGTCGACTCGGAATTTTTCTTTCTCATGCAATCCTAATGCTTCAAGAACTACCGTACTACGATATTTCCTTGTTCTTCTCTCGATGAATCAAAACTAAGAGGGACCATTTTCGGGTTCGCTCTCGTGCTCGTGCCTTGATTCGTGCCGGCCCTATTATGTCATGAAACACAAGAAATTCTCTAGATGACTAGCCTATTAACACGAGCGTAAGATCAAGTTTGAGGTAGGTAGGATGACATTTTATTCTCACACATCTGATCGAATCGAATCGAATCCTAGCTATGACAGCAGAACTAAGTACTACGGATCGAGTTCGAAATGCGGGACAAGAAATGATCAAACTTACTTTATAGGAAGCTGAGCCATGAGGTCTGATAACTCGTACAGAGGTCCGTGCTGGCCCGCAAGAGACGACGAGGACGATGAAGATGAAGGAAACGAATAAAGGGTCGACTTCGAAACCGAAGGCGAAGAAGAAGAAGCATCCTCTAGGAGATCGGACGAAGATGACGACGACAACGAGGAGGATTCTTGAGAGTCTCTCGAGCCTTGATCTTCCATAGACGTCTCTCTCGATTCCGAATCACCGCAGACATTATCACCACCACCGCCACCTTCCGTGATCCTCCACCCCTCGTTCCTCGGACGACCGTCAAGAAACTCCAAACCCAGATCGCCAAAGCTCTGGTCTTCTCCACCCATTGATGTCATGTATAAGAGAGAGAGAGAGAGAGAGAGAGAGAGAGAGAGAGATTGTGTTGTGGTCTTATCTCTGAAGACTTTCTGTGCACGATGTATGAAGTGATGATCCGCAGGGTCGCTCTTAAGGAAGCATCTGGGTGCAGCATATAAATACCACGTACTCAAACAACGGCAGCAAAAGGATAAGGTAACGTGATGTGTTTGAATGCGCAACGGAGAGAGAAAATAGTAGTTTATCTCCACATACCAAAACGGCACCGAGGTGGCACATGGATGGACAGGATAGGAAATGGACCCATTTTTCTAATTCAATCCATTAATTATGTAATTATCTAATCTTTCTTCTTTCTTCCTTTGGTCAGAATATAATTATCCAATCTATTTATTTTTCTTGGTACGTTATGGGCATTATCCTCAAGTAGTTGTCGTCATCGTCGGGCTTCTTCCCCCCGATTCTCATTCCTATTCTCGTTCTCCAATAAATGGTCCGAATTCATTATTGGAAGAAAGCCCTTTTTTCCCCATCTGCGAATGAGGATAAGGCATGATTATCTCTCTCTTTTTTTCATTTTTCTTTATTTTTTAAATACTTTTTTCGAAGACATCCATACAGATATCCGAGTCACCAGTATAAAACACATCTATCCCTTTCTCCATTGATGGGTAACTGATCAAAAAGAGGAGCCCCCTTATCATTTTGGCCTTCTTTTGCCTCATAAAGCAATAACACACCTGCGTCCGAATTTTGACCTCTCGCCTTTCGAATTTTATAAATCTCCAATTTCCTTTTCTAGAACGAGGGAGTCCCGTTGAAAATAAAATGGGTTTAGGTCACGAGTTTGGTCATCTTATTTAGGCGGATAATTAGTCATGATCCCGTTGTCGGTCACCGATGATTATCCGTTTAATTGACAAGCACTGATCCTGGGTACATCTATTGTTAGAAACACGACTATTCTCGTTCATCTCTATATAATACTAAGTCTAATGTGATTGACTTGCCGGCCAAAGTCAAAATTATGTGGAGTTTTCTTCTGGGTTTGCGTTCTTTGCGGGGAGTCTAAGATTTGTTTTTTAATTTTATTTTCTAGACCTAGTCCATTTCAAAATTGACGGGGCTTAAATGTTATCTCTCGTTAGGGCTCTAAGTCCAACCAAGAAGTCCCTATCTTGAACTCTTCTTACCCCACGGTGATTGGACTAGTAAGTAGCCTAGGGCTAATTTTCAATGTTAGGGCTTGGAGTCCAATGGTCATACGTTTGAATCCCCAGTCGCTCCTCGGCCTTAATAAGCATTGATTAATTCAAGACATAGATTTGAATCCCATAATGGCATAAGATAACCCCGATTCTATTCTCACTAATATCATAACAGATTCTATGAAACAAGCAATAGAACATGCTTTGAAGAACGGTCCATCGACGCCAATTACCCATTCTCACCCTATTATTCATAAAAAGAAAAAAAGAACTTGGACACTTATCTCTGTTTTGCACTGTTTTTCTTGACATGAAATCGTTAACAAACTTTGAATAGAACCCGGCTGCTCATCGCCATTACATGGTCAAACAACGAGGCTATTGGAATAAACTAATCCACAAATGGAAAACACAGATACCGACAAGCCTCCGAAAAAATTATTCCCCCTGTCCCTCTTTCTAACTTAGCCAAAACACCAATCCCAACTCGCCAAAACCCCGAATCCCCAAAGACCAAAACAGCGTCGTCTCTCATCGCGTTGCCAGATAACGCTCATCATTAAAGTAACCGAATCGAATCGAGAGAGAGAGAGAGAGATAGAGATAAAGACCAGACCAGTCCAGTCCACATTACCCACGAATTAAAAATGAGAGTTTCATTACTATATTATATATGCAAAGATATCTACTAATAAATGCAATTCCCTTTAGGGTTTTCAAGGCGTGGGGAGTTGGGGGAGGAGAGCTGGCAGCAGGAGAGGATAAGAAGGTTGACCTGGGGAGGAGTCATCATGGTGATTTGAGGGGGGAGGACAGAGAGGATCTTCCCTTTCCTTCACAGGTTACCACACGTTTTTGTCTGTCTTTTTAGGCTGTCGTCGCCCACCCCCCACACCCTTTTCGATTCTCATCATCTTATCCACGCACTTTTTTCTCCCTCCTTGCCGCCTTACCTAATTCATTTCCATTAACGCCCATAGATTGTAAGATTGGGCCCCCACAAAAAGTTCCTTATCTGATTTTGATGCCTACCCTTCATTTATTGGTCTTTTTTTTTTCCCCCTTTTTTGCAAACCTCACCTTTCTTCTTCTTATCCTTCCTTTCGAAGAGCTCGGAGAAAGCGAGGACGGCGGGCCAGAAGGGGACGGTTTCGGGACGACCGATCCCGTTCCAAAACCCTAATCCGGTCGGTCCCCAAGTAAAATGTGACGTTGGCTCGAGCCTAAGATGGTTTTTTTAAATAGAGTCTCAAAGCCATCCCAATTAAAATTACAGATACTTGCTCAAAGCCCCACAAATATATGGTTTTTAAACACATGCATTTCAAGATAAAATAGGGAAAATAATAAAAAAAGTCTTACACCTATTTTATGACGGTTAATTTGGTCATAAACTTTTAAATTTATTCAATTTAGTCTTAAACATATTATACAAGTGTTAATTAAGCTCTAAATTTTTCAATTTAGTTAATTCAGTCTTAAATCATTTGACATCTTTCTCATAAATTTTGACAAAAAAATCATTGATAAAAACACTGCTCGTGTTACATGGTATGACTAATACTAATGTGATAATTTTTTTTAATCTTATTAATTCTATCTATTATGTACTGGCGTGGGTTGACTCTCATCAACCGTAGGCGAGGCTAGCAGCCCTTGTTGACATTGGGCAAGGGCTTGCGGCCCTCTCCAGATTTGGTTAAGCCACAACACCCAAATCCGACGAGGACCCGCGAGGGCATCCTAACTCTCGCCTGTGTGTTGGGGACCTATACCAACAACTGTCAAGGCTGCGAACAAGCAAAGAGAAATAAGAAAAAAAAAGAAAAAAGAAAAGGCAAAGACAAGAAAATCAAAAAGTTCGAAAAGTTTGAAGAAAATGCAAAATTATCAACATTAACATCCATCGCCACATATAACAATCGATCTATATTAGTGATTTCTGACCTAAAATTGGCCGGAAAGACTACATTGGTAAATCATCAAGATTTAAGGCTAAATTGGCCATATCAAAAAATTTAAAACTTAATTGACATATGTACAATAGGTTTATAATTTATTTTTATTTTTTTGTAGTTATCCCAAGGACAATGTGGAGCATTTAAGGACAACAAAGTCCATAATTCCAACATTATAATTAATCGCGTTCGGGTCTTGGGGGTGCCCACCAGCTATTTGCCATTGTCCCCCTCGAATCCACCAGGATTGATTTAGAAGAAAGGTTGCTCCACCCACCTTTTTGTCATGCAAATTTATTGACCTCGTCTTGTCCACACGACTGAAAATTTGCGATGTTTCATAGTCGCACGCGATTCACGCATACCTCCGCCAATTAGTCCGGGCGGGGACCAAAGGGTGGGACCTTTTACCCTTCTAGAATCCCCTGAATCATTCAAATTCTACATGGTCAGACTCTAACGATTGACTTGGTTGGAGGAAATAAAAACAAAAGTTTAGACCGGGTATATAACTATAACTAGGAGGCAATGTCCGTGCTCGCGTGCGAATATAATCGGAATCTTTGATTTGCAAAATGTGATCACGCCCCCTTTTTTTTTGTCGAAAGTACGATTGATATTGATTTACTTAACCAAGTTCTGTGCATACATGTCAAGAACATTGGCACATAAAAGATCAAAGAGAATAGGCGGGGGGTTTGATACCCAATTACTAGGATACGGTTAGAATTCAATTGTGGATGCGAGGATATGGTTATGAATTCAGGATGGACACTGAAGTTTAAAAGCATTATATATAATATGGATTGAGAATGAGAAATAATGATCGAATTAGTTAACGTGTCCGCTAAGCATCATGTTGCAAGAACTAGTCTCACCTAGTTATTTGAATATAATTAGTGAATTATACTAAATGATTGGATTATCATCTCCTAAAGGTCCGCTTATCTTTAGGAAACGAAACTAGTAGCCTAGTTCCGACGATAATACTTGTTTTTGACAAATGCTACAATGACAACGACAACAAAGTAATATGTTAAGGACCGATTAGGCCAATGCACGATCCACGTCGCCGTTTCTTGCAAACCAAGTGAAGCCCTTTGTTCCACCGGGCGGTTCGGCTTCGACCTGCTCTTTGTCGACCGGGTCCAGCTCGTGCAACTTCTACTCGAGGTTCCCAAAGGACTTAAATAGAAAAAAATTCAAAATATAAATTGCATTTATTAAATTGTAATCTAAAAGTCTATTGTGAAGTACCTTTGAGTAAAATAGTATTTGAATAAATTTACATATATAAATGACTTTTGTGATTAAAAGAAAAAAAAAAAAAAAGTAGTTGCTCGGCGAAGGGCAAACAGTTGCCAACGATAGAAATTTGTCGCCAATGACGTTTCAGGTTGCAAGATCTCAAGCGGCCGTCGGAGACCACCAGCGAGGGTTGCCTGGGTTGGGCCACCCCTGGCGAGGGTCACGTGACTCAAGTGAAGGCCGCCTGAGGTCGCATGACCTCGGTGAGGGCCGCCTAGTTGTGCACCGAGGTAGTGCGACCCTCGCAACCCCTTAGGGTGGTTGCGCAACCCAGATCTAGATCGCTGCGACCTTCACGAGTCGCGGCCGATGGCCCCTCGCGGTAGTCACCGCAACTCAAATCTAGGTTGTCACGACTTGCAGGGGGTTGGGCAACCTAGATCGCTCACCGCCACAACTGACTTGTGGAGGTTGCGTCAACCCAGATCAAGCCTCTTGCGATGGTCGTGTGACTTAGATCTAGGTCACCGTGACTCACGGGGGGTTGTGCAACCCAGATCATGCGGCGCTGCGACTCGCGGAGGTCACCTGACCCTTTGGCAACAGTCGCCTGTGTCGTTGCAACCTCCGACATCTCTCTAGTCATCACCGACCCCTTGTAGCCACGTATAACCATGTCGACCGACCTCAACGGAGAAGATAAACAGTGTCATATAACAAGGGCAAAAACGGTAAAATAGAAAGTTGATGAGGATAGTTTTGAGTAAAGAAAATATACACCACCCTAATCTCGGGTATATGGAGAAAGCTGAAAACTTAAGATAGCCTAGAACCTATTTTGGGCTTTCAGTCTTCTAAAAGCCCACTTTTCTCCAATGGGGTTGACAAAATATTTGCCAAACACCTAATATTTGGCTCAAGACGTTTTGGGTGTCCAAAATCCCTTCCAAAGCCCACGCCCAAATGCATCCTTAGTACAACTAAAGTTTTGGCTATCAGATATATCAAGAAACGCATCTTCGAGGACGATACAAGCCGCGCCGGCATCCTTAGAACGTCTTGCGTCTGCCTCGTGCGAATATGGAGTCGAGACATCCGAATTTCGCGAGTGTCTCGTCTTCATTGACTTGAAACGCAAGGTGTGCACAGAGAGATGAGGATGGTCTCGAGACGCGAATTGGCTCAGGAAATTTTGGATACAGGGTTGAGGAGGTTGAAAATCTTGTGAAGTTGAACTTTATAATTATCTCACCACAAAGGAGGGCAAGAGCCCTAAAGACAGTAAGGGCGTCGTACTAAATGTCTTGGTCTGGACCAATTTGATTTAAAGGTCTCGAGTTCACAGACCTTATGCATGCTGTTCATGTTGAGTTTGCGGGTGTTAAAAGCCCAAAAAAAGAATTGAATATAAAAGGAAAGGACAACTTGAATGATGTGGAAAAATATGTCAAAAGTCCAACCCTAAGTTCACAGACGAAGAGAAGACGCATGTATATAAAGAAAATATTATGGTTTGGTAACATTTCTGTTTTAAAGAATCATTTTTTTTTCAAAAACACTTTTCTATTTTTATTCGCTGGAATAGTTTCTAAGTATGGTAACTATACAAAAATTTTATTCCCGAGAGAAAAATGCGTTTGGCACGATCCCATATATTTTTATGACTTAAAATTTCTTTTAATTTATTAGTAATTTTATTACATTTTTCTTTTTCCTTCTCATTCCTCCAGCCAGTCACGGGTCGAACTCGGCCAAACAAGGGCCGATGAGGTCGCTAGCATCGGGGGCCTCGCCAACCACCGACGAGGTCACCTCAAGCCTCACAAATGTGGGCGAGGTCACGCCTCACCCAACCTCAACAAGGCTCTAGGGGGGCCTCGCCAGTGGCGACTTCGCCAAGCCTCGTCTAAGCGATCACCGACCAACAACCAACTAGGGGAAGAAGAGAGGAATAGAAAGAAAAAATAAAAGAAAAAGCTTGATTTTTGTTTCTTGAGTTGTTTCAAGAACAAGAGACAACTTTTTTTTTTTTCATGTTTCTATTCTAAATCTGTTTCTGAGAACAAAATAACTTAGCAAATGTGTTTCTGTTCTATTTCTATTCTCGGAAACAAAAGAACAAAAATACCTATTCGTTACCAAACGCAGCCTCAACCACGTAAACAAGCAAGGATACATTCAAAACCCTACTACCATGCAAGACGACACATGAGGGGCCGAAAATTCAATGTCTGAATGTTCAACCGCAAAACAAGAAGAGAAACCACATGTATGTAAAATAACATATAAACCTTGAAGACAAACAACGTGGGAATTGTTCAAGGGCAACATCAGAAAAGGCTTGATGCATCTGCCTTTCTTCTCGCATACATGAGCAGAAAATGTTAAAGAAGATGGATTATAAAGGCTAAGCATGGATTATAGATGCCTGTCTTCTTGTTTTCTTGTTTTTCAGGAGTCAGCTCTTTAAGGTTATGGAGCCAAAACAAGTACATCTCGGGTAAGCTCACTTAAGCTGGTAGGATTAAGTAGAAGGCAGAATTTTCTCAGTACAGAACCTTGGCATGCTGCTCTTTCTATAAGTAAGAGACTTCTATCATCATTTGCTCAATTGCTCAAGGGAAGTCACTCTGTGCGAATCCTCAACCACACACAGGAAGGATACATATGAGTAAGAGGATTTTACCCCATAAGCACTCACAGCTTAACATCTCGGAAAACTTACGGGAGGTTCCAAGCTACCTACGAGAATCCCAAGATCGATATCTTTGTCTTCAAACTTTTTGATGAAAGCATGACTCTGAAAGACGAAAGAATTCATTGTCAAAAAACCATCAGGGAGACTGTTAGATCTGAAACAGAGTTTGCATCACATATCACTTACCAAAAGGTCCAAAGACGAAGATCTTTGTTGAGGGTCCTTTTGTATGCTGAGATTCACAGAGGAAAGTGCACGTCAAAAAACAATACTGAGTTCTGATTCTACAAAAAGAAGATGAGGAAAAAGTTGAGGGAAGTATCGTGATTTGTCTTTTGCATTTGTTTTGGCTTGTGCCCAGCACCAACAAGCACTATGGGTCACCTTCTAGTTGATAGATCTAATTTATACAAAAAAAAAGGATAGCGTGATCTCTTTGAGTTGAACCTAACTTGTTTTTTTAGGGTAAAGGCATATCATTTTGCCACACCACTTCAAAGAGGATCATGCAATTGTCTCAGAAGAGCACCAAATGCTTTCCCCTGTTCAACTAGTTTCAAGAGACATCTCTCCTATTCTCAAATTGATATATTCGATCCCACATAAGCTACTGTGTGACTGATGCAATAACAGAGAAAGTGTTACAGCTGGGAATTGATCACAGAAGTGACTTGTGATGGATAAAAAAAAAAAACCATTGTCTAGGGCCCTAGGCCCATAAAGATCACAATTTAGGTGGGATCAAACACCAGGTTTGAGGGGTGGAGATAGCTTGCTGTCAATCCAGTAGGAGACAAAGAATGTGCTAGATAGATTTAATATTGTGGAGGACTTGTGCCAATATCCAAACCCTGGAAGCATGAAATATGAAACTGCCAAAGAGGTAAAGGCACGAGCTCGGCTTCACGTGAGGGCAAAAATGAGGATGCATGGCAATTACAGCAAACAAGTAACGAGACAGTGCTTTGTCCTTACCAGGAAGATACAAATGAGCAGAACTCTGGGGAAAACTGATCTGCTGGAGCAGAAGGTGGTGGACTTTCGACGATTGCCTCCAAAAGCTCATAAAAGCTTGGCCAGCTTTGCTGATCTTCAGATTGCATGTAGGGAAAGCGTCCTATAGCACATTCAAGTACTACCATGCCCAAACTCCAGATATCACTGCTATAGTCATATGTGCTCCCGCTAATCCTCTCAGGCTAGAAGTAATAATGAGAGTTAGTTGAACTTTCATAAACCTGTTCCATGCAAAAATGTTTGTTCGATGTGCCAACACAACTGGAAGTTATGACTCGGGACTGGAATGAGTTTCAGTTTCATGAAGGTAGTTCAAAAGCAGTGGTACCCACATACCGACATATAATTGTAAGTTCCAACAAATGTATCCCGTTGACCCATTGAGCTCGCTAGCATAGCACTGACACCAAAATCTGTAATCTTGACTTCACCTCTGTGGTTCACAAGCAGATTGGATGGTTTTATATCCCTGTGTATTACATGTCTCTCATTGTGCAAATAAACAAGACCTTGTAAGACCTGAACACAAATAATCAGCCGTTAGTGTCAAAAAGCTTCGTTGGAACTCTTCATGTTTTATGAGAGATTTTTATCCACATGAGAACTCAATACCTGCTTACAGACCACTGCTAAATATGGTTCTAGAATAGTCTTAACTTGTCTGATCACGTCAGCCAGGGATCCACGGTCCATGTACTCTAACACCAAGGAGAAAGCTCCATTGTGGTAGAACGAGTGGTAGCAAATCACGACATGTGGACATTGAGAAGCTTGATTTATCTTTAGCTCTTGTACAATCTGTTTACGGATCTCTTCTTGTATATTCATCTGGATGACCTACAAGTCCGAAATACACCTCCGATCAAGCAAAGACCAGAAACTTCCCAAAAGAGACTCAGAAGTAATAGAAGAACCTTCTACTTCTATGCAGTAACTGTCAATGAAAAATTGTCAGCAGAAATGCCATTGGCATATTCAGCATGAAACTCTACCCAACACAGAGAGAAACTATGGAAGCAAATGCATTCTGAAATTTTGATTTTCAAGATAATAGACTAACATCTAAGCTGCATGTGTACGGATAGTTCATTCAGTAATGCCACTGCTCTTCGAGCTTGTCGATAATAATCACTTTCTGTTTGAGAACCCGAACTTAGTCTAACCATGAACAGTTTAACCTCTGAGGTTTTAGTGCTGTGTGACATAGTTACGAGATTAATATTCAAACCACGAGCCTCTTAGGTTTAAATGTGAATTGAACTCAATCTAAAGATCCTTAAAGTCCTATCATCACATTCCTTATTATAGACATGTACATATTAAGCAAATTATGTTGCAAAATAAGATATTTTGGGCAATAGCAGTTGTCTCATTACTAGTGAGAAATGCCCTAATAACTCCAAATAGACAATCCTGACATCTACTTTGAAAGTATTGCTATCAGATATCTTTTCTAACAAAATTGTGCCGGTAATAAATATGAATGCACACACAAATAGCATGTAAATGCATTAGAAGATCATGATGCTAGATAGCAAACTTTCGCTTAAATTGTAGTAAAACTACTAATTTTGATTTAGATTATAGACTAATAATCAAGTTATTATTTCAGCAAGATATGATAAATCATGATAATTAGGAACATTCATTTGTATTATACATATATTAATGCAAAATCAATAAATCTGCATACAATTATGTGTTCTACAAATTTCTGTTCCTTTGAGAGATAGATGTTGCCTGAGCCTCAATCTAAACTATATCCTAGTCAAGTCAAAAGGTGATAGATGGATTTTGATTGCCGCTCCTCTTGGTCATTGACACTGGAATATATTTTCCTTTGCGATCCTACTCCTGCCCCTTTGTCATATCAGAAATTTGCTTGATGGAAAAGCAATACTTAAGTAAAATTACTTGCATAAGGGATATCTTGCAGATTGCATGGACAAGATAGATTATAGACCAAATGCAACATAGAAAAATATCAAATAGGAAAACCTGCTGAGCAACAGAGAAGCCTTTCATGTTATTATAATTACCTTTAGAGCAAATAGTTTTCCAACCCATTTATGGCGAACAAGTTGTACCACACCACCACTTCCCTTTCCTATGACTTTGATAGTCTCAAGGTCTTCCAATGAGAAGTCAAGATCAAGTTCCTTACCATTGGAAAGCTGCCATGTGGAAAAAGAACAGCAAATCTCATGAGCTCAAACTGGAACAACTTAAGAAAGAAGTGCTATGAAATCAAACATCCAGTTATGTCGACCATATTGATTGCCAACAGCAACAGTGACAAAGGAAAAGAAAATGTGAAAATCAAGTCCAACGCCATAGGAAGTTCAAGTGGACAAGGAACTGACTTTCTAATTGGCGAAGGTTCTAATAAGAAACACGGATCATCAACAATCGCAGATTCTCGCTTAAAAACATTTATGTTGATGTTTTCTACCAGCATTCGTGAAGTTTACACCACTCAATAGAGCTCAAATGCTACATCTAAAAGTCAAGTAATCTGGAAAGTTACTAGATGCAGAGAACAGTGGCACGAAGGAAACTATATTTGGTGAAGTAAGGAGAGAACAGGATAACAGTGGGAACAGGTAAATCCAATGGTCAATGTAACAGTACTTGATCCCTCGACATCTTAGAATACAAATTTCAGGCCAGCAAGCCATTCATGGAGGAGTCACATACTGCTTCTATTTTGCTTTGGGAATTTTAGACCATCCATGACTTCTTTCTTGGGCATCTATCTAATTGCTCTCCCATAGGTCATAAATCTAACAGCGTAGCACACGCATTATATGTAGCAATTCACCACACATTTGAGCAGAATTAGACAACTACGCTGGTTCGGTCAAATTGGCTTCTGCAAAAAACTTCACAGGATCCATCCGAGTGACAAATACCTATCCTCCGCAGGAGGACAGAGATAACCTCTCTTACGGCGAAGTGAACTTAAAATCAGACTTACACAAGACTCCTTTTCTTCAGACTTGAGCCGCAGACCTTTATGGTTCAATAGTAAATCACCATCATGGAACGTGCCACTTGCAGTCCTGCACCAAATTGCACCATTTAGATTCACCACAAGTCGAACAAACTCAATAGGACTAAATCAGTAAACTTCAGCTGCTAACTATGGACATAGAGTTGCACATCGACTATAACAGCTCAAGCTGTCAAATCACGATGCTGCCTCAATCTCAACTCAACACCAAGTAAACAGCACCAAAGGTTAACTTCATCCGCCGCGACGCCTCAATCGCATGCCCTTATTGGTTCATCTGGCATTTCCACGAGCAACAGACACAGTACCAAATCCTATGGGGCTTCTACTACGCGGCAATCGAAACATGCATCGCCGGAGAAACCGAAAAGTCCAGGTCGATTTCGGAGGCAATCGGAGCCGGCGACGACGACGGAGCTCAAATCCGAGGCCTAAAAAACGGACGGACAGTTCCGCGAAACCGAACGGGCGAAAAAACACCGCGCGCCGCCGAGGGCTTACAAGAAGGAGGCGATCGGGGCGTCGGGAGCGGGGACCGCGAGCTTGAGGGGCTTCAGCGGCTTCGTGCTCCTCATCGCCTTCATGCCTCTAGGGTTCCGCGCTGGAGGAGAAGCTCTGGCGATGGGGCTTCGCGACGCTTTAATGGCGGACGGAGAGTTAGAGAGAGAGTGTGTAGAGAGAGAAAGAGTAGAGAGAGAGTGTAGAGAGAGAATTGTTTAGACTGTCTGTCTGTTTCGAGGGAGATGGTGACGAGAAGAAGTCCGTTGGAGGAACCAAAAATTCAAACCGGAGTGGCCGCGCAGAATATAATAAAGACGGTGGAGAACATTTTTTGTCTTATTATTTTTCGAAACGAGAAATATATCATTGTTTTCACTTTATTTTTAAAAGGGATTTTCTTCTTCTTTTCAATATTTTAACCTTATTTTAGTCAAATATTTGACTGATCAACATGATCAAACTTTTATTTGAGAAAATGGTCTTACTTTCTACGTTTGAAATTTCTACCATAAATGATTTCAACATAAATTGATTCTCAACTTGCTCCAACAACTAGTTTATTGTGTACGAAATTGAACTTACTTGATAATTAGTTTCCAGAAAATTTTCATGATTCGAAAAAAGGAAACGTCATGTATGAGTAAATTAGGTTTAATTCACATGTATTGGCCAAGAAATATAGAGGGCTTTATTCTCTTTTTTTTGACGAGATATATAGGGCTTTATTCGAGTAATATTTTGGGTTATAGCGGAATTGGTTAGCCAGTGTTTTTATTTTATTTTGCTTTTTTGGCCTTGAAAATTTCGAGACATAAATATAAAATTATAAATAGCTCTTTTCAGTTTTCACAAAACTCAGCTCCCTCCTCTCTCGATTTTGAGCGCCAGTCCTCTCCCTCGATAGCTACCTCGTCGCTTGCAGGTGAGTTCCTGAACCGGCCCTTCATCTGCAGATGAATTTCCAACCTTTTCGCCCCCTACCCTTTTTCGCTCGTCGATTGGATCTCGCGTTTCCCTTTTCGGGTTGCGAGATTACTGCTGAAAAATCAGAGCTTTAGCGGTTGAGTTTCCTCCTCGGTTCTTGGCTCGTACGGTTTCGAACTCGAGGCGTTCGTCGTGGGTTTGAGTGATTCGAGATGTACGCCATTCAGATCGCTCTCGCACGTGATACCCCACAGAGTACCCCCAGAACGAGAACACCAGCAACATGCTTACTGGGGTTTCGCTGGTTGTGCTGTTTTGGTTGTATTGATGCTGTTCGTGATTTGGTTGGCAATGCTGTTGGTGGATAGCAGTGTGGAAAGATCGCATCCGCTGAATGAGATTTGCCCGTTTTACGAGTTGTGGGTAATGGTCGGCTGGAGTTGTGGGAGTGATCTTTAGGGAATGCGAATGCAACTGCGGAGTGATGGAGGCTTCGCTTGAATAGAATGAAACTAACCTGCACGAGCCACAGAGAATGTTTAGAACATTGTGAATCGATAAGCCCATGGTGACATTGGCCAGTGGGTTTCTTATGTAAATGGGGGATTTTCCTAAGGCCAAGTAGGGTTAAAAGGAAAAGAAAAATCAAACTATCTTCCCTTACATGTTCTAGGAACCCAGTAGAATATCCTTTGAGATGACTAATGTGAATGTTCATATCTTCGTTGTGCTACTGTGTTTCACGGATTTTGCATATCTTTATTATATGTTGTGTACTGCACAAGTAAACATCATGGTCGTTTTTGTTTTTCTCGGTTTTGCAGAAAACAAGGATGAAAGTCAAGCTCTTGAGTATCCTTCACACGATGCCTGGCTGCGCTTCTTGCTGCCCAATATATTCATAAACTGGCCAGTTAATTTGTTTGTTGTTTTCATAATAAAAAGAATAAACAGTCCAGTAATGAGAGCTTTGTTAGTGTTTCTTTGTGCCGTCGGGCTGTCAGTCAATTCTCTGTGCTGTCTGACCAAGATTTGATCTATATGTAGCTGTTTCCTGGATATTGCATTGGTGTAATCTTTAAACCTTTTCTCATTCAGTAATGGATCCTTCCACTATTGATTTCTAATACATCTTTCATTCTTTCCATTTTAATTGGCCAGTGATCATATATATCCTTCAACACATGAGTATCAAAATCAGTTATTGTCATTTTCTTATCCGTGAAACAGCAAACTTATATATGATCAGACATATGACTTAGACGAGAGATTTAACTTGTAGTAAGTCCTATGCTCCTGATTTTCTCTCAACTACTACTTTGTCCTCCTGCTAGTACTCTTTTTTTTTCTTTCTCATTGCTTCTTTTGATGCCCATTTATCTGTCTTTACTATTTGCTTTCATTCTTAATATAAAAAAGGAATTGGTGATATTCTTCACATTATGAACCATTTCAAGGACAACAGAAGAATTTGTAAAACGGTTCTCTTTAGTTTGCAAAAATTCATTACTCAAACGTGTGCATGCACAATTCATGTGCATTTGTTGTGCAAACTCAAAAACACACCTTTGTGCATGCTTGTGCACAAGAACAGAAGCATGCACGCGTGTGGGCACACACATACATCGAGAATAGCCAGTAGAAAAAGGAGGCTTGAATTTTGGGTTTATCTGCTTATTAGTCCCACATAGATCTTGTCATGATCAATGTTTTGATTCATTTTCACAGAAGTGTTTGGAGACTACCATCAACTGGTAGCAAGCATCTGCTTCATTCTTTTGTTACAAATGTTCTACTCTGTGGGGACAGTTTTCCTTGACCTATTTCTTCCTGAATTCCTGCTGGTATTATTGAACAGAGTAAGTACTCACCTTTAGCAGATAGCTGCAATAGGCATTTGTAGATTTGTAATAAAGAGGGAAGGACTTGTTCATTTGTAGTGGCTGCGGAACCCTAAATCTTCTGTTTATCTGAACCACAGATGGCATGCTGTCGCTTCATGGACTTGGGATGCCCAGGATGAAACGTGTGGAATTTGTAGGATGGCCTTCGATGGCTGTTGCCCCGACTGTAAACTCCCTGGGGATGATTGTCCACTGAGTAAGTTTTTACCATTCCGCACTCTTTTCTTAGTAAGGTATGATGTTATAGTTGATATTGCCTCTTGAATATAGATGGAGATTTCCTGCACTTCTCCTCTTGAGATGTCTGCATTTGAATCTGAAGTATCTCTACATAGTCAACAAGGCTTCAAGCTAGGCTAAATGCCCTGGGCTTTATAAGCAATTCAAGCAAATACTAAACAGCTGCTGTTTAACATAAAATGGTTGTTGCAGAAGGTTAAAAATGAATTTGGGCGTCTAATTTCTTTGCTGCACTCTGAAAAGGTCCCATTTACTTGGCTTTTTATTTCTCTTTTTGCTAGAAGAGGAGCAATCTTGGATATAGCTCTTGTTTCGAAATGTATGCGGCATTTGTCTGAGTCCAAATCATCCTTCATATTCAAAGTTCCAAGCTGAGCTTTTGTTTCACGCCTTTTTTCAGCTGAGTAAGCTGAGCTTGGATATTCTAAGTTGAGCTTATTGCAATTAGTTAAAACTTGAACAGGAACTGGATATTTATAATGTCAAATAGCATGGTTTTTTTCTGAAACATGATGTGCTGTCATTTCCGGTCTATGTAAGTGAACTCCCATTTCTCGAACCTTTTCTTAGTAAGGTATGATGTTATAGTTGATATTGCCTCTTGAATATAGATGGAGATTTCCTGCACTTCTCCTCTTGAGATGTCTGCACTTGAATCTGAAGTATCTCTACATAGTCAACAAGGCTTCAAGCTAGGCTAAATGCCCTGGGCTTTATAAGCAATTCAAGCAAATACTAAACAGTTGCTGTTTAACATAAAATGGTTGTTGCAGAAGGTTAAAAATGAATTTGGGCGTCTAATTTCTTTGCTGCACTCTGGAAACGTCCCATTTACTTGGCTTTTTATTTCTCTTTTTGCTAGAAGAGGAGCAATCTTGGATATAGCTCTTGTTTCGAAATGTATGCGGCATTTGTCTGAGTCCAAATCATCCTTCATATTCAAAGTTCCAAGCTGAGCTTTTGTTTCACGCCTTTTTCAGCTGAGTAAGCTGAGCTTGGATATTCTAAGTTGAGCTTATTGCGATTAGTTAAAACTTGAACAGGAACTGGATATTTATAATGTCAAATAGCATGGCTTTTTTCTGAAACATGATGTGCTGTCATTTCCGGTCTATGTAAGTGAACTCCCATTTCTCGAACCTTTTCTTAGTAAGGTATGATGTTATAGTTGATATTGCCTCTTGAATATAGATGGAGATTTCCTGCACTTCTCCTCTTGAGATGTCTGCACTTGAATCTGAAGTATCTCTACATAGTCAACAAGGCTTCAAGCTAGGCTAAATGCCCTGGGCTTTATAAGCAATTCAAGCAAATACTAAACAGTTGCTGTTTAACATAAAATGGTTGTTGCAGAAGGTTAAAAATGAATTTGGGCGTCTAATTTCTTTGCTGCACTCTGGAAAGGTCCCATTTACTTGGCTTTTTATTTCTCTTTTTGCTAGAAGAGGAGCAATCTTGGATATAGCTCTTGTTTCGAAATGTATGCGGCATTTGTCTGAGTCCAAATCATCCTTCATATTCAAAGTTCCAAGCTGAGCTTTTGTTTCACGCCTTTTTTCAGCTGAGTAAGCTGAGCTTGGATATTCTAAGTTGAGCTTATTGCGATTAGTTAAAACTTGAACAGGAACTGGATATTTATAATGTCAAATAGCATGGCTTTTTTCTGAAACATGATGTGCTGTCATTTCCGGTCTATGTAAGTGAACTCCCATTTCTCGAACCTTTTCTTAGTAAGGTATGATGTTATAGTTGATATTGCCTCTTGAATATAGATGGAGATTTCCTGCACTTCTCCTCTTGAGATGTCTGCACTTGAATCTGAAGTATCTCTACATAGTCAACAAGGCTTCAAGCTAGGCTAAATGCCCTGGGCTTTATAAGCAATTCAAGCAAATACTAAACAGTTGCTGTTTAACATAAAATGGTTGTTGCAGAAGGTTAAAAATGAATTTGGGCATCTAATTTCTTTGCTGCACTCTGGAAAGGTCCCATTTACTTGGCTTTTTATTTCTCTTTTTGCTAGAAGAGGAGCAATCTTGGATATAGCTCTTGTTTCGAAATGTATGCGGCATTTGTCTGAGTCCAAATCATCCTTCATATTCAAAGTTCCAAGCTGAGCTTTTGTTTCACGCCTTTTTTCAGCTGAGTAAGCTGAGCTTGGATATTCTAAGTTGAGCTTATTGCGATTAGTTAAAACTTGAACAGGAACTGGATATTTATAATGTCAAATAGCATGGCTTTTTTCTGAAACATGATGTGCTGTCATTTCCGGTCTATGTAAGTGAACTCCCATTTCTCGAACCTGTGTCATGGATGTTTTGATATCTCTAAAGATATGGTCACTTCTCCTTTCTTCCCAATTTGCCCTTCTCTCCCCCTCCTTGAAGCCACAAAAAAGAAGAAAAAGGAAAACAAGTGTGCTTTCTAAGAATAGTCATATTGATTACATATTCTGTGATTGTTCTGCAGTGTGGGGTGCATGCAATCATGCTTTCCATCTTCATTGCATCTTGAAGTGGGTGAACTCACAGACTTCTCAGGCACATTGCCCCATGTGTCGGAGGGAATGGCAATTTAAAGAATGACGAGTCAAAACTCACAAATCCTCCCATCTTTATTGCATCTTGAAATGGGTGAAGACACAGACATCGCGCCTCATGAGTTAGGAAGAACAGCAATTTATGGAATTACAAGCCAAAGTGTATGAAATCCTCCAACTCTTCCTTCTTTGCGCTTGAGTGTTTTTTAATTCAGCGAAAGGTATGTGCAGTTGATTTGTGAAGAATGATGTCACTTTGGATAAATGTTAATGTGAATGGCCAACATTACTTGGCGTTTGGCCCTACCCACTATGTAATAGCCTTATTGTCATGAATGTCTGATTTATAAGTGGGGTAATGTAATCTTTATATATGCACGAATTCAAGGGATTATCATGATACACAGTAGTCCTTAAGTACTGTCTAAAGATTGCAGATTTGCATGTTTTTCATACCTTACATTAAACTACATCTGTTCTGGTAATCTGAGTTTTACTTTTCTACAATCGCCTATGCTGTCGACTAGTTTGGTGTCTGTAGACATTTTTTTTGGATGTCTCCTGACCTGTGCAATTTGCTGAAACTGGCCAATGTCTTTAAGACTTTCTAAGCTATTGCACGACATCTTCCTTGAAATCTGAAGTGTTCTCAAAACCAGGAAAGATGAGGTGGCTGGATCGGTTTCGATTCAAAGTAGGCCTTGATGATACCCAGTTTTGATCACAGACCATTTGCTCAAAAATGGGCGGGCCTTGCTTATGCGCTGCCTGTGCATCATCCTCTTTGTCTATAAGCCTGCATATATTGCCAAGTTGCTTTCACCTGAGATTTGAACAAAACAGTTTAATAGAGTACCAAATTCAGGTACCCGTATACGAAAACATCGTCCTCTGTCAGTGTCACTATCACCAAGACCAGTTCCGTTTCCGTTTCTTCTTATCGAAGCACAAGAGAGATCCTTCTCCCACCTGTCATGCTTGAGATATGCCAATGCCAGAGGGACTTTAATTTTGTTGGTCAATGTGAATGAGTGAAGTCAAGAGACGTGGGTCTCAAGTTCTATATAGTTGACAAACTTGGTTTATTCACATGTCTTTCTCCGTTCTGCTGATCTGCAATTTGTCTTCATTTAATTCCTGAAACTGGGAAATAGATCTCTACTTGTACGCAACATCAAATTGAACACATCCAACTGGCGCTCTTTCCCACTGCCGACCATTTCCTGAGATCGGGAAATCATGCTTGACGTATCCGCAATCACCTCAATTGGATTACAGACTAGTGGCTTCCTTTATCCCTCGAGGCTTCATACTTGGACGGCTCTCTCTCTCTTTCTCTCTCAATATCGAAAGGAAAATTTCTAATTTTTGTCACTATCCTTACATGTTTTTTCTAATCAAGTCTCTTTATTTTTAATCTCTATTCAAGTCTTTATACTTTCACGAATTTTATAATCAAGTCTTTGTGGCGCAAAATTTGTGAGCTGACCTAACCATCATACAATGTTTTCCTCCAACGGGCACGTCAACTAGATTTGTCCAGATTTGGAAGGTGGGAAATGAGTGAAAGTTAAAAGAATTGATTAGACAAGTTAAAAGTACATCAACTTAATTAGATAAGGCATGAAAAAAGAGGGATGTGACATAAAGTTTTTATTTTTAAAGAAACAAAGAAGGTACCTGTCAGATTGCATTAATTTGATACGGCACTTCTCATATAATCTTTTCATCTCTCTACACACGCATTAAGCAATTACTTAAGAATAGTTACTCCATTCATGGACTATTGTGGCATGCATTCTTATCGTCACCGCTATCTGTCCTTGTCACTTATTACCCCAGAACATAAAATAAGATCTTTCTTTTGGAAAAAAACCCCTTGAGAAAGCATCGTCGACCCAAAAAACCAACTTCATCGAAGAAAACAATTCCTTCAAAAATGACTGTCTTTTCAAACCAAAAGAGTCGACATTCGCTTCATTATTAAGCTTTAGATTTCAGATGGGCTGGTCCATGGTGGGACCGGCCCACCGGGGTTCGTTAGTTGAGGGGAAAATGCCAACTATGTAGATGTTGATGGTTGAGTACGTGCGTGGGTCCTTCGCCCACATGGGACCATCACCAACTTGTCCTAAGAATCCTAGCATCTTCCTCTCTTGTTTCCCTTATGGCTAAGAAAAGCAAGTACTCTCTTGCCTTTAGCTCTAGCTAGGGTTTAGAGCAAGACATCGTTTTGTACGAAACCGTAAAAAGATAATTAAAATAGGATCGAAATTGTCGTGATTTGTTCCTATATTTCAATGTATGGTTGAAGATAGAGACATTACATGTGAATTCAAATAAACTTAGACTAGAGTGTCACGCATGTCCCTAGAAAAAAGCAATAAGATGACCAGCAACGAGAGTACAATTGGAAATAAAATTCCTGTGCTTTCCGTTCTATCTTTCAATTTGTAGATTGTCACAATTAGGGTCGCAACAGTCTTGAATGCACTTTTTGTCTTTTTTTCAAATTTCATTGCTTAAGATTCAAACCTGGGAGAAGATTATCGTGGGTAATTTGATCATTTGACATTAAAAAGAAGAAAAAGGGATGGCATGTGAATTGGCAACTCCCAAGTCCCAACAACAAAATGAATGAATGAATTATTATGATTATTGCTGAAAATGATTTCATCTTTATATATGGCATCGATCGCGATTTCTACTTTTTTGAGATAACACAAGGATATTTTACTTTTCATTTGATTAATTCCGGCATATGTATTTGGTAATCAACCATGTCAAATGTTCATAAAAGCTATTGAAATTTGGGTATTCTCAAAATTAAATTAATCTTCGGCATCTTTTGAAATGCCAATTTATTTTCCCGACTGGAAGTCATTTATTAAAGCAACGATATGTTGGACCTACCTCTCTAAGCGGAAGCCTAATTCTCTTTCTCATTGTTCTTTTTTTTTTTTTTTTTGAAGTCGGTTCCCAATCTTTAATTCCCATTCTAACTATCCTTCGACGCGACGAACGTGAGCTTGCTTTTGTATGATTATCTGGTTATTTGAAAAGATAGAAAGCGAAGACAAATTCAGGATCCATTTATTTGAAAAATATTATTTTCCAATGTTTAGATAACAAAAAACTAATCATTCAATTGGAAAACATTTTTCATTTATCGAAACAACATAATTTAAATTGGGGGAAAAAACTTCCTCTTTTGATGAGTGAGAAATCACTTTTTTTAAATCACTAGATAAATGAAGACTATTTTTTTTTTTTTTGGTAACAATGATTTCCATGGGAAATTTATCTTTTACTATGAAGTTTTCAATGAAACAAATGCATCACAACTCCATTTATTTTGTGAAAAAAATGAATTATACGAAAAACACTTTCCAAAAGAAAATAATTACTTGTATTGCTTGATAAAATCAATCAATGAATAATATTTTCATTATTGACATATTGAAAATATTTTCCATTAATTCATTTATGTAAATTATACAGACAATGATTTATAATAAAAAATATTTTTTAAATTATTTATTTTTTACGAAATAAATACACTCTAAATGTCTTTGCATTCACGAATGTTCTAGCATGCCCTCATTTTTTTTATTACGAAAAAAATTATGAAAAAATCCTTAGTGAGGGCTATCAACGAGATGAGATTGAAAGCAAATATCCGAAAATCTGCCGACG
This sequence comes from Eucalyptus guilfoylei, assembly GCA_016097605.1. NCBI lineage: Eukaryota > Viridiplantae > Streptophyta > Magnoliopsida > Myrtales > Myrtaceae > Eucalyptus > Eucalyptus guilfoylei. The sequence continues at coordinate 38,528,247 of CM027862.1, read as the reverse complement.
ACACAAAAATCATCGCACTACAGACAAGACAACTAGTGACAAAATATGAAAGAACGAAGAGAAGGTCTCCCGACATGTTCGAGTATCCAATCACCCCGAAATCAGCGACTGCTGGATTAGAGGGCACATTAGCCTCTCACATATCTCCACGTGTCAAGTAAAAAAAATTAAAAATAAAAAAGCAAAAAAATCAGATTTTGTTTGGAAAAATGCCTTCTTTGTGAATTTTTTATCTACTTAATATTTTGTGGAGTAATAATCCTTTTTTTTCCAATTTTTTTTTTTTTTGAGTTTGAGAGAAAGATTGGGTTGCTTCAATTTTTTTTTAGTTATATATATATGTAGAGAAAGAGAGAAATTGGTTAATTGGTTTCTTGGTAATGACATAGATGGCATAAATGATACCAGGAATAAAGCCACACGGATCCAGAACCCCACGTGCAAATATATAATCAAAATCGAAACCCCAAAAAAAAAATGATTATTTTTTTCATTTCTTTCTCCTGCCAATCTCAAAATAATACTTTTTTCTCTTCTTTGCTTAATAAACAAAACGCCAAAAAAAAAAAAAAAGAAGAAAAAAGAACTTTTGCCTTCAACATGCACACGCATCAAAACAATTAAACCTCCCACCTAACATGAACCGACAAAACTTTTTCTTTTGACCAAAATAAAAAAGAAAAAAAAAATTTTGCCTTCAACATGCACACGCATCAAAACAATTAAACCTTCCACCTTACATGAACTCTTTTGACCAAAAAAAAAAAAGCTGACAAAACTTTGTATACAAATTAAAGATGAACACTTTCAGATTCCATACAGGTTTTACTTTAAAATACCCATTAAAATACCCATTGAAATAGGTTTCCTCATTTCTTTAAATTTGGAGCCTACCTCACATACTTAGGAACGTATTGACAAGAGATAGCAATGGCCGACAAAGCTTAAGGTTTGAATAGTCTAGTTTGACTTAGTTTTGGGTGGGCATACGAATTTAGCAATTTCATTATGGGTATTTTTTTTTTAAATGACACTTTTGTATATAGTCACGAAGATGATTGATGCAAAGGTGTGAAGTGATTTTCCAAAAAAACTCAAATATGTATTTAAATTTTTCAAAAATAGAGGTGTGTAAGTGGTCCTGCGAAATTTGAGGTATGTTTATGGTAATCTTCATTTCGGCTTTATATTGAGGGCTCTTCTTTGTTGTAATGGACCTCTCCGCAATTAATCTTTATCAATGCACATCCGACTCACGTGTAGCGACTAAGGTTTTGCTCACATGAAGGCGACACGATCAAACACAAAATTTGCCCCATCCGAGCTAGGCGCTTGACGACTAAGTACATTCTTTCTTTAATTGGTAAAATAATGATCATACACCTGCAATCAAGTCCCATGCGAAAACCTGGCTAAACCAGGTTGGTTGTTGACTAAGGTTTCGTTGCTTGCAAGCATTGTTGCCTTATTTTAAGGTAATACAAGGGGCAGTGCCGCTTGTATTTGAAACAAAATCAACTTCAGATTCTTATTTGTGAAAATGAGGGTTTTCGGTCTTTATTTAAAAGAATGTCAAATTCAGATTTTTATTTAAGAAAATAATGGTATTTCATATCCTTATTTGGAAAATTTCCCCAAAAATTTTGTGCTAACCCGACAGCATTCATGAGTCTCACAATGCCATCGCATCGTCTTTGAATGGTTGTTCCTTTAAAATTGCGCATTAGTTGATCCACAACCTCCATTGCTTTCTCTTGGTACCTATTGACCTCATTGATCCATATTTTTGTCAACTATCATGTACATCGACAACTGATTATTAGTAGTCATCAAATGTGCATTAATATCGATAATAATGCTTGTGGTCGTCAATAATGGGGGTACATGCTTATTGAAACTTTACATTCTTGTTACGCGCTTTTATTCATATAGACAATTCGGCCATTTTTTAGTGCAAACGACAATATCAATCCTAATTTAATGGAAATACATGCATTCTATTGAATAAAACGCCACAAAAAATCTCAAACTATGCCCACTATAACACAAATATCCTGAACTTTTTTTTTTTTATAATCATTAAAAATCCAAATTTGTCCATGATGACACTAATAACCCAAACTTTTTTTGTGTCATAAAAATCCTCTAACTTATATCAATGTGATAAATATACCCTCGATCTATATATCACACCGATATAAGTCTGGGTAATTGTGTTATGGTGGGCAAGTTTAAGGTTTCTATTATACAAAAAAATTGAGGTATTTGTATCACGATAAGTATAGTTTGAGCTTTTTGTGATATTTGCCTTTTAATTAAATTATAAGAGTTTAATTTTATATGATGAACAAGATCCTAATCTAAGAAGGGAAATGTGACAAACCATACATCCGCCATATCTTTCACACATATTACATTTATGAAAAAATTTCTATCTTCCTAATAATACTTATCTTCTCTTACTACTAACATTCTTCTAATATTTTCTCTTCATATAATTACTTGATCAGTTTTAAACATATTGCATGATGTTGATTTGGTTATAAACTTTCTAATTTTATTGATGTAGTCATAAACCTTTGCACAAAACTCTAACATAGTCCTCCCTATTGATTACTGTCGAAAATTGTTAATGTGACGTCTAATCTTTCACCAACCATCCTATGTGGTATATACATAGACAACTCGCGGAATGCTATATTAGCAATATATATTCTCAAGAATATCTTGAATTTTATGGAAAATGAATCATTCGAAGGAAAATTTTGAAAAAACAACTACTCTTGTCGCTTGATATAATTAGTTCATAAATGATGTTTTCATTATCGATAATGATTTGCGCCTAAAATAATTTCATGAATAATGAAAATATTTCGCTTTGATTTGTTACCATAAGCAATTTAAACGGTAATTTTTTAACGAATATTTTTCATCATTTTAAAATGTCTTTGCGAAAATGACTGGCGTTACTTTATTCGGCAAATTGGGACGCTGTCCCTCCATTCACGAACGTTCGAGCGTATCATCATTGTACTATTGGGAAAACTTATAAAACTCAGGTGGGGTCAATTAAAGAAATGAGATTAAAAAGTAATCCGAAAATCTGCCGACATATGGGGAGTGCGACATCGTACATAAGAAATGAATCCAACAATACAACAAATAATCACACTACGGACAACTAATGACAATTACAGGAAAAAACCAAAGAGAAGAAAGGACACATTCGAAGAAGATGACATCCCACGAAATCCGCGACCGTTGGATGGAGGCGCATCGGCCCATCACGCATCGCCACCTGTCGGAAGAAGGATTCAAAAGAAATATAAAACACAAAAGGATCAGATTTTTCGTTAAAATGCCTAAACTCGCACGTAATCTTCCTGACGTGTTTATTGAATGTAACAGCGAAATCTACACACTTAGAAGCCAGCAAATACTGGACACGTGTATATCTGATTTAAAAATAATAATAAAAGAGGCCCACTTAATTAGCGGAGGGCCCAGGTATGACTCATCATACGAGCTTATCTACTAATTACTTTGAGAGTAATAATCCCTTTTTATTTATATTTTTAAGAGAAAGAGTGATGGGATCCTTCTAATAATTATTTGGAGTAATAATAATTTTCATAATTATATAAATAGAGAGAGAGGCTCACCCAATCAAGTTCAGTTACTTGGTAATGGCATAGATGGCATAAATGATACCAGGAATCCAGCCTAAGATAGTGAGCAACACACAGATCCAGAACTCCACCTGCATACACACAATAATCAAAATCAAAAAGCCCGCCCAAAAAATCATATTCCTTTTTTTTTCTTTTTTGCTTAAACATTAAGAAACCAGAAAACTAAAGATAAAAAATTGCCTCCGAAAATAAGACTTTCACCCTCCTCATAAAATCGGCAAAAATTATTAGGGCAATTAAATATTAAACCATACCTTCGTCTAATAATTTAAACTTTTAAACTAATTAATAATAATTTCACAAAATCTTACGTGATATCAAAATTGATAAATACTATTATAAAAGTTTAAACCGTTAAATGAAAACATAGTTAAATATCTAATTACGTTAACAAAAACCCTACTAAAAAGACAAAAAACCCAGAACTCACAACTTCAAGGCAAATTAAATCTTTTCCCCCCTGAATTTATTTATTAAAAAAAAAAAAAGATAAGGAGCACGATCATCACCTGGCAACCAAACTTGAGGAAGACCCCGAGAGGAGGCAAGATGATGGCTAGGAGGATGTCGATGCAGTTCATCGTGCTCTCGTCCGCCATTTTCCCCTCTTCTTTTTCTCTCTTTTCTGCTAACTCTCTCTTTACCGAAGCGAAGGAGTGAATTTGCTCTCTGAAAGAAGCCCTTTTCGAACGAGCTTGAGAAAATGGACAAGAAACACGGAAGAGGGAGAGCGAGATTCAAGGGATATTTGCAGGCGAAAGTGAGCAAGGGATGCGGAATCCGGGGTCGTACTTATAGGGGGCCTGGGGTGACACGCGGCGGCCATGCCGGGGCTTTGCTTCCCCTGGGCGTTTGCTTGCTTCTGTTTATTAATTTATTCTTCAGAGGGATGGTGAATTGGGCCTTTTTTTTCTTTTTTTTTCCCCTCCTGCTCTAAAAAATGACTCGAATTTGAAGCTTAAAAGAAGCGTCTTCTTTTAGGATTGACCAAGAATCATGTCCAGCTCAGGATTACGAATGGGGAAGAGAAGATGGGCTCACGGTTCGTGATTCCTAAGACCCCCCCATGTGCATGGCTGCCTGCCACCCCTCTTACATTGGATTTAGGGTCTGCTTTGGACCACATCATTTAATCGTCGTCGTGATCTGTCCCCTTCATCTTCCGGAGTTTGACCTCGCGAAGGAAATCCGATCTATTTTTTATTTTTATTTTTATTTTTATTTTTAGTTCGGATAGTTTCCTAGTTTAAATAGGTAGTTTTAGGGCATGTGTGATCATCATCCTTTTTTTTTACTAGTTTTCTATTCTTTTATTTCTAGAAATATAAAAACCCATTTGATAACACGTGCTAATTTTTTAATTTACCGAAATAAAAAAATAACCAGGAAATTAATTTGGTATGGAAACAGTAAGTAAAAAAAAAAATCTACTTTGTTCCCGGAAACAAAATTGAAAAAAAAAAAACTATTTCTAAACAGATTTTGTTAATGAAAATAGAAAAGTAATCAAACGTACCATAAGTGGTTTCCTGAAATATTTTTGTTTTGAGAGATATTTCTTGATTAAAGAAAATACTTTTTGGATAATCATTTCCCAAAAAAACGTTTTTCCCTCATTAGGTTAGAAAATTCTTGGTCCTAACTTTAAGCATGCATTTTTTTTAACCGTAAATGATTTTCTATTAACTGATCATTTTTAGCAAACCAAACGTAGGATCGTCTAAAAACCCAATCCAAGGAAAATTCTTTCACTCAAACGAATAGACTCTTGATTTTAGTGAATTTCTTAAGAAGGGTCTTGATGGCAATAATGAATTGTGCGGGGCGCTTGTGAATTACGTCCTAGAGAAATCGCAAGTGTTTTGAAACCAATAAATCTTGTGCTGAGATCTTGTGAATCTCTTTGTGAGACTGAAAAACTATTTTGTGAGAAACAAATAGCAAACATTATGTGAATTATTGGGTATAATTATAAGTTGGGAAATACTGAGAATTTGTGTGTGTGTGAGAGAGAATGGGACACTTCAATTATTTTGTGGTTATGCATATGCATAGCCATCCACCGTTGTACATCGACAACTAAACAATATTGGTCATCAATTTGCATTAATATCGATAATAATCCTTGTGATCGTCGACAATGGGTACATGCTTAATGATACTGTCAACATTCTAGTCACGTGCTTTTATTCTTATAGACAACCTGACTATTCTTCGATGCAAACAACAATTAATATCAATTTATCTTTTGTTGCTCATGAGGTACATATAAAAAAAAAAATTATCCCAATTTCAAGGAAATACATGCATTCTATTGATGAGGGTTACTATTACAAAAAATCTTAAATCATGTCCATCGTGACACAAATAATCTTATTTTGTTTATCATTAATAACCTTAAAATTGTTTATTATGACACAAATAATCCCAAATATATTTTTTTGTCTTAGAAACCCTTAATTTATACTACCGTGACAAATTAACCATTGATAGGATTGAAATAGACGCTAAGTTTGGGTTTTTTTTGTCATTAAGAAAAGAATATATGGTATTTGTGTCACACATACCCTTAACATTTTTGAGACAAATACCTTAAAATTGCTCGTTATGACACAAATACCCCAGACATTTTTTGTGTCATAAAAACTCCTAATTTATACTCGCATGACAAATTAACCATTGATAGGATTGAAATAGAGGCTAAGTTTGGGTTTTTTTCGTGATTAAGAAAAGAACATAGGGTTTTTGAGCTATGCCGGGCAAGTTTAGGGTTTTCTTTACATAAAAAAATTGGAGTCTTTATGTCATAATAGATCAAATTTGAGATTTTTTGTGATATTTATCTTCAAGTTAAATTATAAAAGCTTAATTTTATATGATGAACAAGATCCTAATCTAAGGAAAAAGTGACAAGCCATATGTCCTCCATATCTCACACATTTTACATTTATATAAAATTTCTATCATCCTAACAAAACTCGTCCTCTTGACACAACATTCTTCTAATATATTCCCTTTTGATATGACACTCAATTAACTTCAAATATATTGCATTATACCGATTTGATCCTAAATTTTTCAATATTACCAATGTGATCATAAACTTCGGCGAGGGTGGCCCTCGCCCGAAAAAACTCCAATGTAATCATTTCTATTAATTACCATGGAAAATTACTGACATTACTTTTAATTTAGTCACCATCAAACGTCCTATATGGCACATAGCATAGTTTCATAGACAATTTATGGAACGTTGTATCAACATGTTTTCTAAAAAATAATTTATGTCTAAAATAATTTCATGTATAATAATAATATTTTACTCTAATTTACTATCATAAGCAATTCCAACTGTCGTTTTAAAAATATATTTTTTTTTTTTCGTCATTTTAAATTGTCATTGCGAAAATGACTCGTTACTTTATTCGGCAAATTGGGACGCTGTCCCTCCTCCGTTCACGAACGTTCGAGCGTATCCTCATTTTAGTAGGAAAACTTATAAATATCCAGTGGGGTCAATTAAAGAAACGAGACTAAAAGCAATATCTGAAAACCTGCCGACAGATCCAGGGCGCCATTTCATATATAAGAAATGAATCCAACAATACAACAAATCATCATCACCCTACGGACAACTAATGACAATTACAGGAAAAAAAACAAGAGAAGAAAGGACTCATTCGACGAAGATGATATCCCTCCCTATGACCCAAAAAAATTAAAAAATAGAAGAAGATAATATCCCACGAAATCCGCAACTGTTGGATGGAGACGAATCAGCCCATCATGTGTTGCCACCTGTCGAAACAAAAATAGAAAAAGTACGAAAAATCAGATTTTTCGTTAAAACGCCTGAACTCGCACGTACTCTTCGTGATCCTTTTATTAAATATTTTGCGCATTCAAAAGCCCGGAAGTACTGGACGCGTGTCCCTACGCGTCGTGGTCTATTATATCTGGTTTGAAAAACAATAAAATAAAAGAGACCCGCCTAATTAGGGGAGTCCCCGTGCATGACTCGTCATATAATTTTATCTACTAATTAGTGAAGTCCCATTTTTTTCTTGTTTTTTTCCTTTTTTGGGGAGAGGGGGAGAGGGAGAGGGAGAAAGAGAGTGGGGTCCTTCCAACAAATATCTGAACTAATAATATTTTTCAAAATTATATCGATATAATACATATATATATATGCGCAGAGAGAGAGAGAGAGAGCTTACTCAATTAAGTTCAGTTACTTGGTAATGGCATAGATGGCATAAATGATACCAGGAATCCAGCCGAATAGCGTGAGCACCAAACAGATCCAGAACTCCACCTGCAAATATACATACATAAGTCAAAATCAAAACCAAAATCAAGATCAAAACTATTAAGAAACCCTCCCATAAATTATATCTCCTTTCCTTTTCTTTTTCTTTTTTTGCTTTTGCTTATACATTAAGAAACCAGAAAAAATACAAAATAAAAAATTTGCCTCCGAAAATAAGACTTTCACCCCCGCATAAAATGGGCAAAACCCTACTAAAAAAAGAGAAAACCCAGAACTCTCGACTTCAAGGCAAATTACTATTTTTTTTCTCACTCTAAATTAAAAGCAGAGTTAAAAAGGAAAAAAAAAAGAAAAACAAAAAGGAGAGAGAGAACAGGAGGGCGATCATGACCTGGCAACCAAACTTGAGGAAGACCCCGAGAGGAGGCAAGATGATGGCTAGGAGGATGTCGATGCAGTTCATCGTGCCCGACATTTTTCCTGTTCCTTTCTGTCTCTTCTGCTACCTCTCTTTACCAAAGCCAAGGAGAAGCGAAATTTCTCTCTGCAGAAAAACCCCTTTTCGAACGAGCTCGAGAAAATGGAGAACAAACAGAGAAATCGAAAGGGAACGGAAGAGGGCGAGCGAGAAACTCGAGGGATATTTGCAGGTTACAGTAAGTAATAAATGGATCGGGGGTCGTACTTATAGGGGGCGGGGCCGACACGTGGCGGCCAGGCCAGCGCTTTGCCTTTCTTGGGCTTTTGCTTGCTTCTTTTATTTTTTTATTTTTTTTTTTTTGGATCTGTTTATGATTACCGACCAAAAAAAAAAAAAAAAAGATCTGTTTATGATTTTATTCTTCGGGCGGATGATGAAGAATTGGGCCATTTTTTTTTTTACGTTCTTCTTTGTAAACTGATTTCGAATTTCAGACTTGAAAGAGGCATCTTCCTTTCGGCTTGCCCAAAAATCATGTACAGCTCAGGATTATGAATGATCATGATAAGATGTGTTCATGGTGATCCTACAACCCCATGTGCATGTTCCCCTCCTCCTCCACCACCTCCTCCTCCCACCGACTTGGGGTTTAATTGGACCACTTCAATCACGACCTGCCCCGTCTCATCTTTTGGAATTTAAACTCGTAAAGAAAATACAATTTTAAATTTTTGATAGTTTCCGATAGTTTCCTAATTTAAATAGGTAATTTAAGGACATGTTTAATAATCGTCTTGTTTTTCTATTTTTTTCCTTTTATTCCCCAAATGAAAAAAGCGGATATTTATTTGATAATATCTATTAATTTTTCTATTTACCAAAATAAAAAGTAACTAAGGAACAAATTTGACATAGAAACAATAAGTTAAAAAAAAATATCTAATTATTTGTTCATAGGAACATATTTGGAAAAAAAACTAGGTTTGAACAAAAATTGTTATCGGAAACATAAATGTCACCAAATTCACTTTGAGTGGTGTCTCCAAATGTGTTTGTTTTGAGAGAAATTTCATGTTTAAAGAAAATGCTTTCCTGATAATCATTTTCTATAAAAATGTCCAGCCCTTGTTAGGTTAGGAAATTCTTTTTCTCAATTTTAAGCATGCGTATTTTCTTTGATTATAAAAGATTTTATGTAGATCGATCATTTTTAGCAAACCAAACGAATTCTTTTCAGATAAACAAATATACTCTTGATTTTAGTGGACTTCTTAAGAAGGGTTCCTTATGGTAACAATCAATTGTGCGGTGCGCTCGTGAATTATGTCCTAGAGAAATCGCAAGTGTTTTGAAACCAGTAAATCTCGTGATGGGATCTTGTGAATCTCTATGTGAGATAGAAAAATTATTTTCTGACAAATTATTAACGTACATTATATGAGTTACCGGATGTATTAAAAGTTAGGAAATGTTGAGAATATTTGACCATAACTCGATTGTGATCGTGATTTCCATGAAATCACTTTATTTATAGTGCAGTCTTGTGCTAATCTCCCCATGAGACGAGTCACATCAACCAAATCATGTAAAATACAACATATGATAAATTTTCCTGTTTTATTTATTTTATCATTTATTCGCTTATCTTTACAACAATGACGACGAAGAAGTTGTCGAGTGCAATTTTTAATAAGTAAAATGGAGATGGTCTTGAATATTTAATATCCTTTTACCTTTTGCTACTCGCGAAGTACACGCAAAAAGTTTTCGATCTCAATTTCATGGAGATACATGCATTCTATTGAAAATTACAAAATTTAATTTTAAGCGATGAACAGCATCCCATTCGAAGAAGAGTAATGTAACCAACAATGTATCCTCCATAACTCTCACACATTTTTCATTCATAATAAAATTTCTAACATCTTAATAAAACTCATCTTCTCATAAGACGAGGCTGTTCTAATATTTTCTCTTGACATACTGATTAATCTTAAACGTATTGTATTAATATCGATTTGATCATAAAATTTAGGATAAAATTTTCGATATTATCAATATGATCCTAAATTTTGTACAAAACTTCAATACAGTCCCGCCAACCAAATGCCATAGGAAATTACTGATGTGGCGTTTAGTCATCTGCAATGTCTAACGCGACATACTAACATGGACAATTTATGAAACATCACATCAACAATTTCCAGTGGCATATGACCAAAATGACTAAAAATTTGAAAATTACATTGATCAAATTGAAAAATTTATAATTGAATTGTAATTTTCATTTTTCTCTTCACATGCTCATTCATTGTTGTATTTTCTTTGTCCATACTTCGAATGAGTATGTGGATTACATAATAAACAATATAATTTCGGTGTTATTGATCACTTGCAAAAATGAATTGAAAAGGCTACACGGTGGACTAATTACTAGTTAGGATCTATCATATATAGTTGCAAAAATGAATTGAAATGCTACCCTCGATACAATACAACTAATCAGGGCAATCCCGACAAGATAATGGTAAAAAAAAAAACTATTTGTTGTCATTTACACTCGAGCCTTATATCCGAAAATTTAATTAAGAAAAAAACTCCAGCCTTGGGTAAATGTGGGGCCCATTTGTCTGTTCACCTAATCTTTAGATCCTCGTCACAAGGTGTCCGAATATAAACCGTTTTCCACAAAGAGAGAATCGACGTATAAACCACAAAGAAAGCTGATTTCGTGATGCCGATTCGATGACGGCAAAAGCATAGAGCGCCAGCGATTTTGAACTGTATAAAATCAGGGTTTTTGAGTCTTGAGGAAGTTCGAGCATAAATTCTTTTTTTTGAAACCGAGGGAATCGTTGAGGGAATCATTTGGATACTTCATGAGTATGCTTCATCTCTCATTCGCGCATCTGAGGTATGAATTTGAGAAAAAGAAAAGAAAAAAAGGAGCATTCACATTAGACGCGTACATAATTCGAAAGGAGCAGTTGGTGTGTACTTCAATTGGTCAGATTGAATTAAATGAAATGAGGTCTCTTCACCCTCTTATCTTCAGAGTGCGTCGACATTCGTTGCAAATATCGCAAACAAGGCATTTTGAGTCTCTGACCCAAATGGGTGATTAGTTTCGAGATGGGTCAATTTCCACCTTGAAACCCGGAAACGAACTTAGCAAGATTGATTCTCAATTTGTGGAACCTAAAATTGCCCCACCCACTCCAATAATGGAATTTTTGAAACATAAAAAGAACAGAATGATTACTAATTAGGGTTTGCTTTACAATAAAAAATTAAAAAAAAATAAGAAATCTTAATCAGGCCATCAATCCGGTTTGACCTTCGGAAACCACCTAGAATTGGCCGGTTTTGTCCGGTTTGCAAGGTGGATTGGGATCAATTCACACCATACCAACCAACCCATGGCTGGAAATGGCATGAGGTTGCACAACATCAATCTCAACTTGATTGAATATGTATAATTCTTGCAAAACATTGGTTATGCAATGTCACTAGCAGACCCTAAATGCCGAGCTCAAACAGAATTGTGTAATTTCGATAGTATCATAGAGGGAGACGAGCGACGTGGAACCAAATCCATCATAACTTCGTCAATCACGTAATCTTATTCTCGCATGATCAAGCTCGATTGGAGTCACTCTAGGCTAAAATTTAATTTAATTTATTTTAATTCATTGACTTTTATCGAATTTACACGTACCCACAAAAATTATCCGATTCGCCCTTTGTTTTGTCCAAAAAAGAAAACAATTCTCGACAAAGTGAAGTCACAGGAACTTCGTGCTTGGTGCTTGGATAACGGCGGCTTCGGAGGCCGACGCTATGGACGGTGGAGATATAATCCACGGCTCAAACGCGGAGGACGTGCTCGAGCACGTGACCGAATCATCTTCTTCTATACGTCTCCCTTTTGTCGGTTCAAAAAGACAAATTAAATAAATAAAATGTGTTTATTGAAATTATTGTTTCGACCGGACATTAAGGAATTTGGCAATTTGCAGCCGACCTGACCTTCCCACGTGTGCCAGATATGTCGTGTGGGATTTCCTTTTCCTTTTCTTTTTATCTTTTCTTTTTTTCAGCGTTGAATTAGTAAGGAGCAACGTGATTAAAGGGGAAAAGGAGGTGGCGGCTTGGGAAAGGGTGATTAAATAGTTGTTTAAGACACTTAATAACTAATTAATCTTTTCGAGATCATGGATTCGTGCATCTAGACAGCTCCACAATGCTGGTGCATATGCTCGAATTTCGAAGGTTTATTTTATTAACTACTAGGGGTGATCGGGTCCAAGATAGATAGAGTCTAGACTTGAACCTTGTACTCGATTCTATTTATATTTGACCATGTACCTGATTCACCATGTTTTTCGGTCTAGTTCCAAATTTAACCCTGTTTCTATTGGAACCTGTTTTGCAACTTTCCGATATTTTATACGATTTCGAATTTTACATTAGTAGCGAGAAAATAATGTAATCCTCCTAATTTGTATTGAAACATTAAATACTCGTAATAAATAAATACATGAACTTTTTTGACTAAAAGAAAAATTAAGGATCCACATGGCTAATTATCATAAATAAAATCATAAATGGAAAGCAAAAATCATAACATTGCATAAACATTAATAACAAACATGAGTCTAATATTAGTCTTATTTCCACAACTACTACATGAAATTGTTCATTTATACAAGCGCAACTCATCCTACAAAAAAAACACCACCGGCCTTGGTGGCTCCGTTGGATAAGAAACCCTCGGGGGGTCGAAACCATTGAATTTAATAATTTAATTTGCTATCGATCATCTTCCATTAGATTTTAATTACCAATTGAAACCATTGAATTTTGGATAACCACAATCTTATAAAAATTAATATAAAATAGGGGTCCGCATTGATATTGCGAAACTTGTCATGTTACATCTTTCCCTCATGCAATTCTTTTGCCTTGCTTGACCAACATCCCTTTCCTACAGCGGGGTGGCATGAGAGATGCCTCTGATTCTATCTCGAAAAGTAAATCTTGCACTACATTTTGATCAATGAGAAAGATGGAGACTAGGATTAGCCCGGGACCCTTCTATGGCACCTTGAGAAATCAATTCTCCTTCTCTCACATCATAATCAAAGCTGTAATTCTTAAAAAAAATGTACCATACCATGACGTACGAACGCTTCGTATGGACATTACCACAAAAATTCAACTTAGATAAATCTGGATTGTCCTTTGTAGTGAGAGTTGGTCAGTAACTTTCTCCCGCCCAAGGGACTGCCAACGAGCTTTTTAGGCAATCTTGCCTCTGTACTATAAAGATCCCCAACATATCATGGCGTTCGATAACCCCTACTTTCGCAACTTTTCAATATTCTATACGATTTCGAATTTTACATTAGTAGCGAAAAAATAATGTAATCATCCTAATTTATATTGAAACATTAAGCACTCGTAATAAATAAATATATGAACTTTTTTGACTAAAAGAAAAATTAAGGATCCACATGACTAATTATCATAAATAAAATCATAATGGAAAGCAAAAATTATAAAATTGCATAAACATTAGTAACAAACATGAGTCTAATATTAGTCTTATTTCCACAACTACTACATGAAATTGTTCATTTATACAAGCGTAACTCATCCTACAAAAGATAAATTAAGCGAGTCAATCCACGTGGTACACAAGAATTTGGCGGCAACGAACGCCGTCCGTTTGTTGGATGGTGCAAGAGGGAGGGAGGCGATTGAGGAAGAGGAATGACGAAGGAGGAGTGCCAGGTGTGTCTAAGAGAGCCAAGAAGAAAAACGTCATGTGATTGCGAGTGTAAAAATAGAAATCAAGGGAAAAAAAAAATGATTTTTGACCTCTACTTACAAAACCGGTTTCTGGGTGGGTAATCACTCGGAACCGGTTTCAACAGGAACTAATTGCCGACTCTGTTGTCCGGGTGGGTCGATCCGGTTCCTGAGTATACCCGGTCCGGTTGCACACCCCTATTAACTACATTGCAATGTATGTAATGACTTGATCAAAAGGCCCAAAGAGAGGGAAAAAAATGGTACAATTACTCAAGGGCTTATGCCGTTGGAGAAAGATGCACGAAAGAGACTGTTTTGTGTTGGTCTTTTTTTTTTAGCTTTTGCGAAGCATATTTGGAGCTAATTGATTGGTTAATTAATTTTGCAAATGTCGATTTTATTTGTTTGGGATGAGGTGGGGATGCAAAAGAGACTATTTCATTGTTAGTCTTTTTCGATCTTTTGCCAAGCTAATTTTGGAATGTCAAATTTATTAAATTAGGATGAGTGTTGATGCAAACGAGACTGCTTCATAGTTCATACTAGTATTTTTCAGCATTTCCAAAGCTAATTTTGAGTTAATTAATTAATTAAATCTGGAATGTCAACTTTTGTAAGTTAAGATGAGATGGTCACGCAAAAGAGACTGTTTCGTTTTGGGTCCTTTTTCCAGCTTTTCCATAGCTAATTTGGAGCTAATTAATCAATTAATTAATTGTGATATGACAATTTTATTTGTCTAGGACGAGGTGGGGATGCAAAAGAGACTATTTCATTGTCGGCCTTCTCGAGCTTTTGTAAAGATAATTTGGAGCTAATTAATTAATTAAATTTCGAATGCCAATTTTATTTATTTAGGACAACGTGGTGATGCAAAAAAAACTGTTTCATATCGGTCATTTTCGAGCTTTTGCAAAGCTAATTAATCAAATTTTGGAATGTCAATATATTTGTTTTGGATGAAATGGTGATGCGAAAGGGACTATTTCATATTGGTCTTTTTCAAGCTCTCCCAAAGCTAATCTAGAGCTGAATAATTAATTAGTGAATTGTGGATGTCAATTTTACTTGTTTAGGATAAGGCAATGATGCAAAGGATACTATTTCATATTGGTCTTTTCGAGCTTTTGCTAAGCTAATTTGGAGAAAATTAATCAATTTTTGGAGTGTTGATCATCTTCGGTTTGGGATGAGGTGGGGATGCGAACATCGGTTATATATTTTTACGATGTGGCGGTGGTGCAAAAGAGACTATTTCTTATTGGTTGTTTTCGAGCTTTTGCAAAGTCATTAATCAATCGTGTGGATTTTATTTGTTCAGAACAAGGTGGGGATGCGATTTGATTGGGAAAAAACAATGGAGTTAAACATGACGTGGGAAAGCCCATTCACAAGACTATCTATCCTCAAAATACAAGGGCGATTCCTATTTTCAGCTCAATCTTTTCTTAGGGAAGAAAGTTTTTCATTTCAATTTACCGAAAAGTAGCGTGATCAATAGGCTGGTTGAGAGGATCTTCATTTGTCGAGCCCAGCCTAATTGGGCCTAGCTTCGAGTTAAATTTTTTTGGGGCCTCATTCAAATTTGAAGAATCAGTTTTTGATTGTTTTGAGTCTGGTTGGGTTACAATCACGTTCATCGAGTGGCTGGGCTTGGATGAATCTTGAGAGAATCCCGGGCTTCATTTTGGGCCTTATCTGTGTTCGGTCTGTACTAAATGATGAAGAGATGTTGGGCCCATGTTGGCCCTCACGCATGCGGTCCGTAGAAGTTAAAAGTTCACGATCTTTCGAAGGACGTATCTCTCGACCACGGCACACGAGCTTGAATTTGCTTTGTTCTTCTATGCAAACTAAGATTGATGCATGAGGTACATATAAAAAGTTTTTTATCCCAATTTCAAGGAAATACATGCATTCTATTGATGAGGGTTACTATTACAAAAAATCTTAAATCATGTCCATCGTGACACAAATATTCTAATTTTTTTTTATCATTAATAACCTTAAAATTGTTCGTTATGACACAAATAACCCCAAATATTTTTTTTGTCATAAAAACCCTTAATTTATAGTAGTGTGACAAATTAACCATTGATAGGATTGAAATAGATGCTAAGTTTGGGTATTTTTTTTGTCATTAAGAAAAGAATATATGGTATTTGTGTCACACATACCCTTAACATTTTGGACACAAATACCTTAAAATTGCTCATTATGACACAAATATCCCAAACTTTTTTTTTTGTGTTATAAAAACTCCTAATTTATACTCACGTGACAAATTAACCATTGATAGGATTGAAATAGAGGCTACGTTTGGGTATTTTTTTGTCATTAAGAAAAGAATATATGGTATATGTGTCACACATACCCTTAACATTTTGGACACAAATACCTTAAAATTGCTCATTATGACACAAATATCCCAAACTTTTTTTTTTGTGTTATAAAAACTCCTAATTTATACTCGTGTGACAAATTAACCATTGATAGGATTGAAATAGAGGCTAAGTTTGGGTTTTTTCCGTGATTGAGAAAATAATATAGGGTGTTTGTGCTATGTTGGGCAAGTTTAGGGTTTTATTTACATACAAAATTGGAGTCTTTATGTCATAATAGATAAAAAGTGATGTTTTTTGTGATATTTACCTTGGAGTTAAATTATAAAAGTTTAATTTTATACGATGAACAAGATCCTAATCTAAGAAGGAAAATGTGTCAAGCCATATGTCCTCCATATCTCTCACACATTTTACATTTATATAAAATTTCTATCATCCTAATAAAACTCTAACACGACACCCGTCTTCTCTTGACATGACATTCTTCTAATATATTCTCTTTTGATATAACACTCTAAGTTTCAAATATATTGCATGATACGGATTCGGTCCTAAATTTTCCAATATTACCAATGTGATCCTAAACTTTTGTGCAAAACTCCAATGTAATCATTCTGGTCAATTAACATGGAAAACTACTAAATTTGCATCTAATTTAGTCACCATCAACTGTCCTATATGGCACATGGCACATAACATAGACAACGTTATAATGACAACATATTTTCTAAAGAATAATTTATGTCTAAAAAAATATTTTACTCTAATTTACTATCATAAACAATTCCAACGGTTGTTTTTAAAAATATATATATTTTTCATCATTTTAAAATGTCTTTGCGAAAATGACTCGCGTTATATTTTTCCTCCTCCACTCACGAACATTCAAGCTTATCCTCCTTTTTATTAGTAGGAAAACTTATAAATCTAGAGTGGGGTCAATTAAAGAAACGAGATTAAAAGCAATATCTGAAAATCTGCCGACAGATCCAGGGCGCCATTTCATACATAAGAAATGAATCCAACAATATAACAAATCATCATCACGCTACGGACAACTAATGACAATTACAGGAAAAAAACGAAGAGAAGAAAGGACTCATTCGACGAAGATGACATCCCTATGACCCAAAAAAGAAGAAGAAGATGATATCCCACGAAATTCGCGACCGTTGAATGGAGACGCATCAGCCCATCATGTGTTGCCACCTGTCGAAACAAATATACAAAAAAAGTAGACAAATCAGATTTTTCGTTTAAACGCCTAAACTCGCACGTACTCTTCGTGATCCTTTTATTAAATATTTTGCACATTCAAAAGACCGGAAGTACTGGACGCTTGTCGTTACGCGTCATGGTCTATTATATCTGGTTAGACAAAAAAAATAAAATAAAAGAGACCCACCTAATTAGTGGAGTCCCCATGCATGACTCATCATATAATTTTATCTACCAATTAGCGGAGTCCCATTTTTTTCTTCTTTTTTTCCTTTTTTCAGGAGAGAGAGGGAGAGAGAGAGAAAGAGAGAGAGAGTGGGGTCCTTCTAACAATTATCTGAACTAATAATATTTTTCAAAATTATATCCATATATATATATATATATACGCACAGAGAGAGAGAGCTTACTCAATCAAGTTCAGTTACTTGGTAATGGCATAGACGGCATAAATGATACCAGGAATCCAGCCAAAGAGCGTGAGCACCAAACAGATCCAGAACTCCACCTGCAAATATACATACTTAAGTCAAAATCAAAACCAAAATTAAGATCAAAACTATTAAGAAACACTCCCATAAATTATATCTCCTTTCGTTTTTTCTTTTTTTTTTGCTTTTGCTTATACATTAAGAAACCATAAAAAATAAAAAATAAAAAATTTGCCTCCGTAAATAAGACTTTCACCCCTGCATAAAATTGGCAAAACCCTACTAAAAAAAGAGAGAACCCAGAACTCTCGACTTCAAGGCAAATTACTATTTTTTTTTTCTCACTCTAAATTAAAAGCAGAGTAAAAAAAAGAGAGATGTGGAGGGCGATCATGACCTGGCAACCAAACTTGAGGAAGACCCCGAGAGGAGGCAAGATGATGGCGAGGAGGATGTCGATGCAGTTCATCGTGCTCTCGTCCGCCATTTTTCCTGTTCCTTTCTCTCTCTTTACCGAAGTGAAGGTGGAGCAGATTCGCTTTCTGCAGAAAAGCCCCTTCTGAACGAGCTTGAGAAAATGCACAAGAAACAGAGAAATCGAGAGGGAACGGAAGAGCTCAAGAGAGAGATTCGAGGGATATTTGCAGGTTACAGCGAGCAACAGATGCGGGACGGGGGTCGTACTTATAGGGGCAGGGCCGACACGTGGCGGGCCAGCCAGGGCTTTGCCTTCCTTGGGCTTTTGCTTGCTTCTTTTATATTTTTATTATTTTTTGGATCTGTTTATTAATTTATTTCTTCGGATGGATGATGAAGAATTGAGGCCGTTTTTTTTTTCCCGTTCTTCTTTATAAGATGATTCGAATTTCAAACTACAAAGAGGCATCTTCTTTTCGGCTTGCCCAAGAATCATGTACAGCTCAGGATCATGAATGATCATGATAAGATGCGCTCATGGTGATCCTACAACCCCACGTGGGATCAACCCCATGTGCATGTTCCCCTCCTCCTCCTCCTCCTCCTCCCCCTATTGGACTTGGGGTTTAATTGGACCACATCAATCACGATTTGTCCCGTCTCATCTTTTGGAATTTGAACTCTTAAAGAAATTTCAATTTAAATTTTATATGGTTTCCGATGGTTTCCTAATTTAAATAGGTAACTTTAGGACATGTTTAATAATCGTCTTGTTTTTCTATTTTTTTTTCTTTTATTTCTCGAACGAAAAAAGAACGGATATCCATTTGATAATGTCTGTTAATTTTTCCATTTACTGAAATAAAAAAGTAACTAAGGAATAGATTTGGCATAAAAATAATAAGTAAAAAAATCTAGTTATTTGTTCATAGGAACATAAATGGAAAAAAAAAACTAGTTCTGAACAAAAATTGTTATAAGGAACATAAATGACACCAAACTTACTTTGAGTGGTTTCTCGAAATGTGTTTGTTTTGAGAGAAATTTCATGTTTAAAGAAAATACTTTCTTGATAGTCATTTTCTAGAAAAATGTCCAGCCCTTGTTAAGTTAGGAAATTATTTTTCTTAATTTTAAGCATGCATATTTTCTTTGATTGTAAAATATTTTCTGTTGATTGATCATTTATAGTGAATCAAACGAAATCTTTTCAGATAAACAAATATACTCTTGATTTTAGTGGATTTCTTAAGAAGGGTTCCCCATGGTAACAATCAATTGCGTGGTGCACTCATGAATTACGTCCCAAAGAAATTGCTAAGTGTTTTGAAACCAATAAATCTTGTGGTGGGATCTTGTGAATTTCTCTATGAGATTGAAAAAATATTTTGCGAGAAATTATTAACATACATTATGTGAGTTACCGGGTGTATTAGAAGATGGGAAATACTTAAAATGTTTAACTATAACTCGATTATGGTTATGATTTCCATGAAATCACTTTATTTATAGTGCAATCTTTGCTAATGAGAATGTTTAACTATAACTCGATTATGGTTGTGATTTCCATGAAATCATTTTATTTATAGTGCAATCTTGTGCTAATCTCCCCATGAAACGAGTCACATTGACAAAACAATGTAAAATACAACATATAGTTTATTTTCCAATTTTATTTATTCTATCATTTATTCGCTTATTTTTACAACAATGACGACGAAGAAGTTGTCGAGTGCAATTTTTCAATAGTAAAATGGGGACGGTCTTGAACATGTAATATCCTTTTACCCTTTGCTACTCGTGAAGTACACAAAAAGTTTTCGATCTCACTTTCATGGAGATACATGCATTCTATGAATTTGAATTACAAAATTTAATGTTAAGCGATGAACAGCATCCCAGTCTAAGAAGAGTAATGTAACCAACCATGTATCCTCCATACCTCTCATACATTTTACATTCATAATAAAATTTCTACCATCCTAATAAAACTCGTCTTCTCATAATATGAGGTTGTTATAATATTTTCTCTTGATATAATGATCTGATTAGTCTCAAATATATTGTATGAATGTCAATTTGATCATAAACTTTTCAATATTACTAATATGATCGTAAATTTTGTACAAAACTCCAATACAGTCCTGTCAACCAATTGCCATAAGAAATTACTGATGTGGTGTTTAGTCATCCCCACACTCTTACATGACAGACTGACATGGACAAATTACGAAACATCACATCAGCAATTTCCAGCGGCAAATGACCAAAATGACTAAAAATTTTAAAACTACATTAATCAAATTGAAAAGTTTATAATTGAATTGTAATTTTCATTTTTCTCTTCACATGCTCGTTCATTTTTGTATTTTCTTTGTCCATACTTTGAACGAGTATGTGGATTTTGTAATAAACAATATAATCTCAGTGTTATCGATCACTTGCAAAAATGAATTGAAAAAGGTTACAAGGTGGACTAGTTACTAGTTAGGATCTATCATATATAGTTTCAATGTGAGCTATTGAAATGCTACCCTCAATACAACTAATCGGGACAATCCCGACGAGATAATGATAGTATATATATATCGATACAACTAATCAGGGCAATCCCGACGAGATAATGATAATATTACACTCGAGCCTTATATCCGAAAATTTAATTAAAAAAAACTCGAGCCTTATATCCGAAAATTTAATTAAAAAAAACTCGAGCCTTGGGTAAATGTTGGGCCCATTTGTCTGTTCACCGTAATCTTTAGATCCTCGTCACAAGGTGTCCGAATATAAACCGTTTTCCACAAAAATAGAATCAACGTATAAACCACAAAGAAAGCCGATTCCGTGATGCCGATTCGATGACGACAAAAGCATAGAGCGCCAGCGATTTTTGAACTTTATAAATCAGGGTTTTTGAGTCTTGAGGAAGTTCGAGCATAATTTTTTTTTTTTTTTTTTTTTTAAGGGAATCGTTGAAGGAATCATTTGGACACTTCCTGGGTATGCTTCATCTCTCATGCGCGCATGTGAGGTATGAATTTGAAAAAAAAAAAAAAAAAAAGGAGCATTCACATTAGACGCGTACAAAATTCAAAAGGAGTAGTTGATGTGTACTTCGATTGGTCAGATTGAATTAAATGAAATGAGGTCTCTTCATCCTCTTATCTTCGGAGTGTCGTGACATCCGTTGCAAATATTGCAAACAAGGTATTCTGAATCTCTGACCCAAATGGGTGATCGATTTTGGGATGGGTCAATTTTCACCTAGAATCTCGAAAACGAACTGGGCAGGATTGATTCCTAGTTTGTGGAACCAAAAATTGCCCCACCCGCTCCGATCTAGTTCTAGGGTCAGTCTTGGAATCGATCATATCTTCTTCTACTTTAGCTTCTTTTGTTCTCTATGAATGTAATTTTCCAAACATAAAATGAACAAAGATATTACTAATTAGGGTTTGCTTTACAATAAAAATTTAAAAAAATGAGAAATCTTAATCGGGCCATCAATTCGGTCTAACCCTTGGAAACCACCTAGAATTGGCTGGTTTTGTCCGATTTGCAAGTTGGATTAGAATCGATTCACACCATACCAACCGACCCATGGCTGGAAATTGCATGAGATTGCACTACACCTATCTCAACTTGACCGAACATGGATAATTCTTGCAAAACATTGGTAGGCCATAAATGCCGAGCTCATACGGATGTGAGTGATATCGATAGGATCATAGAGAGGGATGAGCCACGTGAAACCAAACCCATCACAACTTTGTCGATCGAGTGATCTTGTTATCGCATGATCGAGCTCAATTGGAGTCACTCTATGCTAAAATTTAATTTAATTATTTATCTTAATTCATTGACTTTCATCGACTCTACACGTACCCACAAAAATTGTCCAATTTGTCCTTTGTTTTGTCCAAAAAAAGAAAACAATTATCGACAAAATGAAGTCACATGAACTTCGTGCTTGGTGCTTGGATAACGGCGGCTACGGAGGCCGACGCTCTGGACGGTGGAGATATAACCCGCGGCTCAAACGCAGAGGACGTGCTCGAGCACGTGACCAAATCATCTTCTTCCATACGTCTCCCTTTTGTCGGTTCCAAAAGACACTTAAATTAAATAAATAAAATGTGTTTATTGACATTATTGTTTCGACCGGACATTAAGTAAGTTGCAACCGACCTGACCTTCCCACGTGTGCCAGATATGTCATGTGGGATTTCCTTTTCTTTTTCTTTATTTTCTTTTCCTTTTTCCAGCGTTGAATTAGTATGGAGCAACGTGATTAAAGGGGAAAAAGAGGTGGCGGCTTGGGAAAGGGTGATTAGATAGTTGTTTAAGACACTTATTAATTAATTAATCACACCAATAATACTTCACGAGATCATGGATTCGTGCATCTAGACAGCTCCACAATGCTGGTGCATATGCTCGAATTTCAAAGGTTTATTCGTGGATGTAATGACTTGATCAAAAGGTCCAAAGAAAGGGAAAGAAAGATGACTTGAGGTCTTATGCTGTTGGAGAAAGATGCACGAAAGAGACTGTTTTGTGTTGGTCCTTTTTTTTTTTTTTCGAGCTTTTGCGAAGCATAGTTGGAGCTAATTGATTGGTTAATTAATTTTGCGAATGTCGATTTTATTTGTTTGGGATGAGGTGAGGATGCAAAAGAGACTATTTCATTGTCGGTCCTTTTCAATCTTTTGCAAAGCTAATTTTGGAAGGTCAAATTTATTAATTAGGATGAGGTGTTGATGCAAACGAGACTGCTTCATATTAGTATTTTTCAGCCTTTCCAAAGCTAATTTTGAGTTAATTAATTAATTAAATCTGGAATGTCAACTTTTCTATGTTAAGACGAGATGGTCACGCAAAAGAGACTGTTTCGTCTTGGGTCCTTTTTCCAGCTTTTCCATAGCTAATTTGGAGCTAATCAATCAATTAATTAATTGTGATATGACAATTTTATTTGTCAGGACGAGGTGGGGATGCAAAAGAGACTATTTCATTGTTGGCCTACTCGAGCTTTTTTTGTAAAGATAATTTGGAGCTAATTAACTAATTAAATTTTGAATGCCAATTTTATTTATTTAGGACAAGGTGGTGATGCAAAAAAAAAAAACTGTTTCATATCGGTCATTTTCGAGCTTTTGCAAAGCTAATTAATCAAATTTTGGGATGTCAATTTATTTGTTTCGGATGAGATGGTGATGCGAAAGGTACTATTTCATATTGGTCTTTTTCAAGCTTTCGCAAAGCTAATCTAGAGCTGAATAATTAGTTAGTGAATTGTGGATGTCAATTTTACTTGTTTAGGATAAGGCAGTGATGCAAAGGAGACCATTTCATACTGGTCTTTTCGAGCTTTTGCTAAGCTAATTTGGAGAAAATTAATCAATTTTTGGAGTGTTGATCATCTTCGGTTTGGGATGAGGTGGGGATGCGAACATCGGTTATATATTTTTACGATGTGGCGGTGGTGCAAAAGAGACTATTTCTTATTGGTTGTTTTTGAGCTTTTGCAAAGTCATTAATCAATCGTGTGAATGTTGATTTTATTTGTTCAGAACAAGGTGGGGATGCGATTTGATTGGGAAAAAACAATGGAGTTAAACATGACGTGGGAAAGCCCATTCACAAAACTGTTTATCCTCAAAATACAAAGGCGATTCCTATTTTCAGCTCAATCTTTTCTTAGGGAAGAAAGTTTTTCATTTCAATTTACCGAAAAGTAGCGTGATCAATAAGCTGGTTGAGAGGAGCTTCATTTGTCGAGCCCAGCCGAATTGGGCCTAGCTTCGAGTTAAATTTTTTTGGGGCCTCATACAAATTTGAAGAGTCAGTTTTTTATTGTTTTGAGTCTGGTTGGGTTACAATCACCTTCATCGAGTGGCTGGGCTTCAATAAGTCTTGAGAGAATCCCGGGCTTCATTTTGGGCCTTATCTGTGTTCGATTTGTACTAAATGATTAAGAGATGTTGGGCCCATGTTGGCCCTCACGCATGCGGTCCGGAGAAATTAAAAGGTCGCGATCTTTTCGAAGGACATGTCTCTCGACCACGGCATACGAGAATTGTGTTCCGAAGAAATTTGGAGTTGATTCCCTTTCATTGTCTTGTCGTTCGCTCGTTGTCTTATAATTCCAAGCAATCGGATGAGCTTGGATTTGCTTTGTTCTTCTATGCAAACTAAGATTGATGCATGAGGGCACGGGTGGGAAAATTATGATCGGTTCTAAATCTATTTATGAATGTCATTTTAATCATAAATTCCTTGATTTTATCAATGTAGTCTTAATCCTTTATATAAAGTCTAATGTTGTTTTTCTTGCCAATTTCCACCTGAAAATGTTGAAGCAGTGATCTAGTCATCACCAATCGTGTTATGTGACACGATTGATATCCATGAATGTCATTTTAATCATAAATTCCTTGATTTTATCAAAGAATTGCATCAAAATCACGTTATTTTATAAATTTTTTTTTTCCCCTTTTTTTCCTTTTTCCGAGCTACTATCCATCTTCTTCTTGATGTATTCTTCGGTTGCTGGTCAATGCCAACACAAAGCCGTCATCGCCATCACCAACAACTTCACTGCTATCAAAATCAAACTCAGCCATAGCCACCAGATCCACGATCATATAGGGCATAACGTGGTAACGTTTATGTTTCTCCCCGATTTCCATTCTTTTGTTTCCCATAACAAAAAAAAGAACAAAAATCTATTTAATGTAACGCAAACATATTTTATATTTCTCGAAATAGAAAATAGCCGATGAATAGATTTGGAATATAAATAAAAAACAAAAAAACGTAACTTCTTATTTTTAGGAACAATTTATAAAAATAAGTCATTTTTTTTCTTTTCTATTTTTCTTTTGTTCTTCTTTCTTATTGCGGCCATTATCGACTGCTTGCCAACCATTGGCCACTCGTGGCCATTGTTGATCGATCGTCGCCGCCCTCCGCCGCACGACCATTGCCCATAGCCCATTGGCCACCATTGCCAACCGACCAACGCCACCAACGGCCGTCATTGTCCCTTGATTGCCAACCGTTGACTACCGACTGTCACCGCCGCCCAACTGCCAACTGTCACAGTCGCCCTTCGCCAAGGATCACTGCCCATAGCCCATCGACCGTCATCACCGGCCAACGATCGCCATCGACTACCGTTGATGCCGCTTGATCAACAGCAGCCGACCCCACACAACCATCGCCTACAGCCCCCGCCCGGCGGCGACAGTTGACGATTGTGCGGCGGCGAGCGACGGTTGGCATTTGTCGGTCCATGAACAAAAAGAAAAAACAAATAAATATAAAAATTTATGAATCGTACTAAACACATTTCTATTTATTTTATATTCCGAGAATATAAATTTTGTAGAGTTATCAAACACGTTATTTTACTTAGAAATTGTTTCAAATAATAAAAATAAAAAAGAACTATTTCTAAATATAAATTGTTCTCCGGAGTAGAAATGTTACCAATGCGCACCCATAGTAGCTACTAGCTACCATCACGTTTCCTTCTCTCTCTCTCACTGGGTGGCCAACCTTTGTCAATGGAGCTCACTTACTGTGAGGCTTTTGCCTGCCTTATGCATGAGATAGCGCAAACCAGAGTTGATCTATCTCGAGTGCCCCCATTAATGGAGGTCGGCAAGCTTGAGGATCCTAGTAAAGCTGGACCTGGCCTTCTCAATGGCCCCAACCACATCCCGCCTCGACGTCTTCTCTGTGCATATGAAGAACTGCGACCTCTGTTCCTGACCCCGTCTCCTCGCGAAGCTCTCGCCCTTTAACTTAGACCTATAGATCGACTCCCCATCAGCGGTGAAGTCGCCGGCTTGCCACATGAACCTAGGATCATGCGGCGGAACACTGACCTCTTGGAGTGGAGCGGCTTCCTGTTGCGGCCGACGCCCTTCTCCCCGGTGTAGAGCGCTAGGAAATTCTCACCGCGCTACAAATCATACCAAATGAGACACACTTAACCTAAGCTTTTTTCATTGACATTAGAAATCTCAAATTTGTACATGTATGACACATTTACCCTCTATTAAGATTCGTCAATGAACACCATCAGAAATCTACTTATGCAAATAGATATCGTGTGAATTAAGTGAAATAAAAAATGACTATTTTGACTAAGAAATTATTTGACTAAACATTGACAGAAGGTAAATGTGTCACACATGTGTAAGTTTGAATTTTTTATGTCACCAAAAAAAAATTTAAGGGGAATATATCATAATGGATATAATTTGAAGATTTGGATGTCACAAAAAAAAGGGTAAACGTGTCACTGTAGCTATTATTTGAGATTTTTCGTGATTTTTTCTTAATAAAAAACATGAATAGAG
Organism: Eucalyptus guilfoylei; assembly: GCA_016097605.1. Classification (NCBI taxonomy): domain Eukaryota; kingdom Viridiplantae; phylum Streptophyta; class Magnoliopsida; order Myrtales; family Myrtaceae; genus Eucalyptus; species Eucalyptus guilfoylei. Next base: position 38,501,264 of record CM027862.1, on the reverse strand, counting down.
GCGTAAAAAAGGAAAGAAAATAAATAAAAGAAAAATAAAAAAATCTAGAAAATCTCAAAAAAATGTCAATATGTCATGTACCTTATGACTAAACTATCACGTCGGCAATTTTATATGTAAAATGATAGGAGGATCGCATTGGAAATTGACAGAAAATTTTAGGACTATGTTGTTATTCGTTCAATAATTTTAAGCTTCGATTCGGTAACTTTCCCGATCACAACAATTTATACGCGGACAAGATTTTCAAAAACAACCGACAAGGCTATGGGATCATCTATCGGAATCGAGATTAAATCGCTTCCTTTGAAGATAGTGCTCGAATGGGCTTAACACGTGTGAAGTTTGCTTTATGAATCGTCCAATTTCTGTTTGAGGTCGTGGGGTGGTGAGGAATAAAGTAACGAAACAATAGCAAAGGAAAAAAGCATCGATTTGCTGCCTTTTTCGGACCGAAAGATGAGTGCGAATGCAATGCAGCCCGTTCCAAGGGAGGAATGCATTGTGCAACCTCCCCTTACGTCTCATTGACTCGTGTAAAAATAGAGCTCATACCATAAAAAATCCCTAAGTTGGTATACATATAACAATTTTATCCCAATACCTATGATAAATTTATCATTCGTTAATTTCCATTAAATTTTATTATCAAATTCTTAAGTTGGAGGGCATATGACAATTAATGATTGTACCGGTTTGAGAATTTACCTTGTTAGTTTTATGATTATTCGTGATATTAATTCAATTTAACGAAAATTAACGAAAAGTAAATTTATCATAAATATATTAGTTTGAGGTTGTTAATAGAATTTGTAACAGGTGTACTTTTTTTTTATAATAAAAAATTTAGTATATGGTAAGTTTGTTACATGTATATTAGTTTTGTGTTCTTCGTTGTATTATCCCTTAAAAAAGAGATTTTGTACTTTTCTTTTTCCCTTTAGAGTCCTTTATTAAATTTTACTTTATTGTGCGATTGATCGGGATATCCTCATAGTTAGACTCGATTTTGAGATTCGACCCAACTTGACCCAACCCCTATGTTTGACCTAGGACATTATTTTTCAAAGGGAAAATTGTGCAAATGGTCTACAAATTTTGATCGGATGTACAATATTATTCTAAACTTTTAATTTATTCGATATGAATCCCTAAACTAAAAGTAAATATTCAATGTAGTCATTTTGTTTACTTAAATAATAAATCACATTACTTGATATGTCGAGTTAGACTTCTAAAAATGACAAGCCAACATGATCCTGATTTGAAATGGATTTTTTTTTTTTTTTAACTTTAACCACCTCGAGACAAATACCAATTTGGCCCGGCCATGGCGTAAACCCTATGGGATCGAGCCACCACCACAGACCCAGTTGCGGGTGAGTCGCACGAATGCGATGCCTCTAAGATTCAAACTCTTCATCTTCGTGAGGGGAGAAAAGCGCCATTTGTGTCCATGGGCGCGGGCGGGTGGATATTTCTATTTTTCAAAGCCACTTAATGGAGAAAAATGATATATAATTCAAGAACTAAATTAAAACATTCATTAATAGTTTAGTGATTATATAAGGATGAAATTACATGTGGAATTGAACCTCCGAGGCAATTTGTGTTAATTTATTTATTTTTATAATGTTTTCCACATTTTAAATTTCGAATTCCACGGAAAACGAGCGAAAGGACAGACATGCCAAAAAGCCCTGGGGGCGTACCCGAGGAGCGTCCGATTCAAATCCAGTTAATAAGACCATCTGAAGTCCGGTCCCTCTCTCGCTACCGCCTTTCCCGTACGGTCCCAAATTCACCACTCGCCACCGTTCGTCTCGTCTGCCGCAACCCTGTCCCCGACCCATACGCATCGGCCTCCAGCCCCTACTCCACTCCCTATATTTACAGAAACAAGGCACCCCACGATCGGACGACGCGAGCAAAGTGACAAAAACCGCACCGCTCACTTTTCATCACATCATCATCTCTCGCTAAGTACAGTGTCGGGTCAAGACTCTCGGCCCTCGAGCTCCCTGCATCTAAAGAGCAAAGCCTAGCTTTTCTTTTTGGCACAGAGACAGACGGGGACGCGGTTCTCAAGAAGGGGAACGTTGGAGCAGCATTTTTGCTGAAGTGGGTCTGAGGAATAAAGTGAAAGGCTTATCGTGAACTATCTCGGAGACACAGAGAGCAGAGAGAGAGAGAGAGAGAGAGAGAGAGGAGGGAGCAAATGGGAAGAGGGTTCAGGCTCATCTTTGCCACTTCGCTGTTGCTCATGCTTCTGGGTTTGTCTTCCTTCTTGAATCTGGATTCCTTTTCTGTTCTTTCTTCCTCAATCTTCAATGGGTTCGCTTTTTTCTCAGCTGTCTTTGGGATTGATGCGCGTACTGTTTGTAGTTTCTTCGCTTGCTTGTCTGAAGTGTTGATCTTTCTACCTCCTGCCATTTCTAAACCATTTGAAGACTTGAAAAAAGGAAAGGGAGTCACTACCTAACTTGGACTTATCTGCATTCGGCTCTTGAAGTCGCTCAAGTTTGCATTTTTTTTCCCCTCGTCTTGATGCATTTTGTGTTTGGGGACGTACATTGCGCGTGCACTGTCTCTCTCACCATTCAAAGTGATGGCTTTGTTTCGTCACGCTTCATCGTGACGTGTGCTCGGAGAAAATAACTTGATCTCTTCTCTTGCTTCGATTACTTGCTCTAATCAGTTTCGATGCTATGCTCTGCATTTATGTTTCTAGTGAGTAGGCAGACTATCATTCTTGCGTACAGCTAGAAATGCAATTATTAACTTAGCTGACCCACCTTATAGATTGCATACAATCTCATGTGGACCAACCTACCTCCCTCCGAGAGAGAGAGAGAGAGAGAGAGAGAGAGAGAGAGAGAGAGGTACAGGCTCAAAGACTAAGTGCATTTCTTGAATGTGAAAAGGCATGGGCAAATTTTGTGGAAGAAAGGGGAAAAATTATTTAGTAACATCTGCAGATTACCAGAGTTCGTCTACTCATGCGCACACTGTGTTTTAGGAGAAACAAGGGATTTACAAATATTGAAGGCAGTAAGGAATACTTTTGGGAAGACATTGATTGGTAGCGTGATGGACAAATTGGTCTGAATATTTGTCTGAAAATGGCAGTCTGGTAATGTTCGAACATAACCACCAACCCCTTGAATAAGAGCAACGCTAGGCATACAAGGATCGAACTATAAAATGGGTACATTCTCTAAGTGTCAGACTGGAAGTGGGCATTTGAAGGACCTTATTGTATTGTATTCAACAAGCATTAAGGATTTGGCACATCACCTAGTACACGACGATTTTGTAAACCAATCTCATTGTACCGAGCAATTCTCCAAAAACAAAGCCTCAAGTTTTTCTGTTTAAGTTGGATGCTGAAAAATGAGTCTTGGAGTCTATGGTGCATGGAATGTTTTTCTGTAATAGAAATGCCCAAGAGAGTGCAGAGTGGAGAACGGACTTTCTAATTGTAGTATACTTATCCTGCCACCCTCATGTAAGCTAATTGGTCGCCCCATTTATTCAAGCTAATGATTAGTCAGTAGCAGATTCTTTACTATGTATTGAACAGAGTTAAGTTGATTTCCATTGAATTTCTTACGGTAACTTATCTTCTGAATGGTTGGTCCAAGTAGATCAACCATTGTCAGATATTTAAAGCGCTTAATATCTTTTGGCCAATCCGTGACACTTAATTTGGGCGAGTAACTTGGATCCTTTTTTTCACGTGGCAGACCTGTGCAGAGGAAGCACTATCGGTATATGCTATGGTAGAAATGCGGATGACCTCCCAACACCTGACAAAGTGGCGCAATTGGTTCAGCTTCACAACATCAAGTACCTCAGGATTTACGACTCTAACATTCAGGTTCTCAAGGCCTTTGCAAACACAGGAGTTCAGCTCATCATTGGTATTTCAAACTCAGACCTATTGCCGTTCTCTCAGTTCCAATCAAACGCCGATACTTGGCTGAAGAACAGCATCCTCCCATATTATCCTGCCACAAAGATCACGTACATCACTGTCGGCGCCGAGGCAACAGAAATTTCCAGCAATGTCACTGCCCTTGTGGTACCAGCAATGCAAAACATCTTTACAGCCTTGAGAAAAGTCGGTCTACACAAAAGAATCAAAGTCTCCACGACCCATTCTCTTGGAGTTCTATCTAGATCCTTTCCGCCTTCAGCAGGTGCTTTTAGTAGTAACTACGCATCTTTCCTGAAACCCCTTCTGATATTTCTTGCTGAGAACCAATCTCCTTTCATGATTGACATCTACCCTTACTATGCCTATCGAGATTCGCCAAACAATGTCTCTCTAGACTATGCCCTATTCGAGTCGTCCTCGGACGTGATTGATCCAAACACTGGGTTGCTCTACACCAACATGTTTGATGCCCAGATAGATGCTCTTTACTTTGCTCTCACGGCTTTGAACTTCCGGACCATCAAAATCATGGTCACTGAAACAGGATGGCCATCTAAAGGTTCTGCTAAAGAAACTGCTGCAACTCCAGATAATGCTCAGACTTACAACACAAACTTGATCCGTCACGTGATTAATGACACTGGCACTCCTGCAAAGCCTGGTGAAGCATTGGATGTGTATATCTTTTCGCTTTTCAATGAAAACAGGAAGCCTGGTTTGGATTCTGAGAGGAACTGGGGGCTATTTTATCCTGACGAGACGAGTGTGTACAATTTGGACTTCACTGGAAGAGGCTCTGTGGATGTGATAACCGGAGCAAATATCACTAGTTCTAATGGAACTACGTGGTGCATTGCTTCGGCTAATGCATCAGAAATCGAATTGCAGAAAGGCTTAGACTGGGCCTGTGGATCAGGAAATGTGGACTGTTCTGCGATTCAACCCAGCCAACCGTGTTATGAGCCGGACACCTTGGTTTCTCATGCCTCGTTCGCCTTCAACAGTTATTACCAGCAAAATGGCGCTACAGATGTTGCTTGTAGCTTTGGAGGGGCAGGATTAAAAGTTGACAAGGACCCAAGTATATCTCTTCCTTGTCACCCATTAAAAAGCATAATCTTTTTTCCTGCTTCTTTATGTTCATCTATGCTGGAATTCAAGTGGCCTTTATGTGATTTGAGTTGGTCGAACAGGCATTGGTTCAGGGATAATAACACGAGAACATTTAACCTAACCAGTTGTTGAACTTCCACGTTTTAAACCTTGTTTTAGGATAAGTTATCATTTTTCCTCCAACATGTATGTTAGTTTTCTCTTGATGATGATCATACCTGATTTAGGATGCCAGTGCAACTTAGCTTCTACTTCCAAATGTTTTCTCTTGGTAGCTGAGTTTCTGGCAATGCTAATTGGAGCTTTTGGTTGCTTCTGGTGTATCAGGTTATGACAAGTGCCTTTATATGACTGCCGGGTAAATATCCATATGCAGTTATGACTCCCTAACATTTTAAGCTTGATAATCCTTGCACCAGTGCTTGATTTCTTGTCCTTTGTATACTCAATGCAGGAGCAACAAAACCGCTACAAGCAATACTACGGCCATTTCTTCAACTTCTTCCTCCCAGGCAGGTGAAGTCCATATCTTGGCATTAAGCTCCACTATTATGACATTTTTCCTGTCATTTATTTTGATCATTGGCAACATCTAAAGAATCATGGGGAACTCTGCAAAGAGGCGGTGGCGCGAAGGTGGAAGCCTTTCCACTTTATGTAGATGGATCTGTGCGGGAAAAAAGAATTCCCATTTTTGTTCTTCTTTCCAAATGACGTTTGTCCGTTGAGGGCAATGTGGGCTGCTAGTTTTTCATTATCATGTTAATAGAAGTAGTTTCAGGAAATCCTGTTCTTCATGGAAAATTTATCTGTACAAATAGCCCAAGCTGGTTCTTCTTTTTTAGGATTTTGGTGGACCATCTAGTAGTCATTTGGGATTGTAAAAGTGAAAGGGGTTATGGTTGCGATCCCATGTAAGTTGCAAGATGCGAAAATCCAAAAAGGTTTAAAGGATTTTGTCCTATGTCTTTGATTTAACTGAAGTAAGTTGCAAAATGAGAAAACTCAAGGTTTGGAGGGCTTTGTCCAGTGTCTTGGATTCTCTGAGGTGGTCTTTTGTCGAGGCTCTAAAACGGTAAACAGCAGTTTGTCGTTTTGGATCAATTTTTGGTTATCAGATGATTGTCCTCAGAGAAGACCGTTCTACACACCCCGCTCTGGTCCCATTCGAAATTTCATGTTTAGCCAATTTCTTCCATCGTTAGCTGATTATTTTTTTTTCCATGGGGACCAAATGTTGGTCTCCTTGAGTGACTGGACTTAATGAAGCATCCTCAATGTACTCTCTCAACGGGAAAAACCAATTGGGAAAAACGAAGTAGATGATAACGAGGATATGATGAATTGAATATCCAAAAAAGATGGCAGAATCATTATAGAAAAAGAGGAAGGACTGAAAGAACTAGTACTTAAAGTGGCACTGAGTCTCAGTGGGGTGGAACGACATTTATGCTTGACAACTGACATGGTGAAGCTCTTGAATCTGAATTCTGAAGGGCTGATAGTTACAAGAGTACTTGATTTGAATTTTGGTTTGCTGAAAGTATCGGTTGGCATGTACAAATGAATTTGATCGGTGGACGAAATCAAAGAATGCGGTTATTTTTACATGTCTTTGCAATTGCTTCCGTTTGTTTGGAGTCTTGGACCAAAAGTTATTATGCATCATCAACATGTCAATGATAATTTTTGTTGGGAACAGTGTTCTAATCCAACTTAGAGGAACGAATTGCCAATGGAATTGCTAGACCTAAAGGAGTTCCTTGAATAGAGGATATTGATGTCTTGAGTTAGACAACATGAATGTTAAACGCATTCAACACATAGTCAAAACTTGAAATCTATTGCCAGCACCATAAACCCCAAAGAGGATAAGGTCGATACATCATTTGTAGTAATGTATGCGAAAAATCAAGGTAAATAAGCCAACAACACTCGGGGAATGAAATACCTTTACCGCCACACGGTCATTTTACGCAACTTGTCGATCCAGGATGCGCAAACTCAGATGCAGAAGATGAGTCAGAAGCTAGACCTCGTGGACAGGGGTACTGGATAGATGGAGTTGAGCAGAGGCCTACAGGCCCTGATCGATCAGGTAATCTCCGAGCCTCTCGACAATCATGTTGCACTGTCCTGGAGTCACGGGTTCCTCATAGACTCCGAAAACTAGAGCTTGCCCGGTTTTTTTGATCGTAACGCCTCCAGATCCCTGCCATATCAGAATGCCCTTAATTAACATGATAGAAATGAGCAAAGCCATTTCAACCCTCCAAAACAGCTAACATGACTGAAAAAACTTCGACACGGTGCGATAAAAATGAAGGGTCTGCGGTGTGCTGCAAGAACAAATTCACCCTTCTAGTCCATATATCCCCACAGGATAGCTAGCCCAATAACTGGAGGAAGGACTGGCCTTGTGAATGCTAGACAGACACCTAAAACAGCCTTTGGGGAATCCTTTGGAGCACCCAAGAAAGAGCAATGCAAGATCCTAGGAAGAACTTGTCTTGACAAATGAAAGTTAAATCAACTAACCCAGTTACAAATATTCAAATCTGAGCTCTCTCGATCAAAGTTAACCTTCCACGATGTTACTCAATCTTCGAAAGAGGTAAAAAGATCGAAGATGCGATACAATATGAACAATTATATACTTCACCTTCTTTCCGCGGATGACGACGCCAGGCTCCCCCTGAATAACCATGTACTTGGTACCGCCAAGAAGCAAACCTGTCGGGGCGAGATGACCTGGTTCCTCAAAATCTTTCAGAATGCCAGCAATTTCTGGAGCCTTGAACTGGTAGGGGAAACAGAATGCCAGAAATACTCAAGAGCAGCTCGACAATACCAACAACGATTTAAAAAGAGAGACGGTCGAATTGGATTCGAGCATGCGTAAAAAATCGATCTTCTCAAATGGGTTGGTTCTACATGACCATTTCAAGCAAATTAGCAGTTCACACGAGCTCCTTACGCTAGCTCTGTTGGAAAGCAAGGGCGGAAAATTCCGTTTCCGGTTCCTCGTTATCAGAAAGCTGACGCGACACGACATTTTTCGTAACGTTTAGAACGAGTCAACGCAGATTGATCCGATCGTGCCCAATGCAGATCATGCATTCAACTGCATGAACGTCGATGGAACGACAGATGATCCGACATTGGTGCCGTGGCGATCAGATCCTTCCGACGGGATAAATTTAAAAAAAAACCGCGGGAAGAAAAGCCGCGAGAGATCCGATCAACCGAGCACGCAAAAGCACTAGCCGCAATGCAATGCATGCAGAGAGAGAGAGATAGAGAGAGATAGAGAGAGAGAGAGAGAGAGAGAGAGAGAGAGAGAGAGAGAGAGAGGGGCAGACCTGTGGGAAAGTGGAGCTCTGAGCCCAGATGCTGCCGTCGTTGCCGACGATGGCGGCGGCGGAGAGGTGCTGGCCCTGGCCGTCGATGTCGCACATGAGGTGATCGTCGACGTAGGTCTGCCACGACATGGTGGTGGTGACTGGTGGTGGTGCGCGGGGGCGTGCTTACGTCGGTCCAAGGATCAGGATTGCCGCTTCACTTTAGTCTCTCGGATTGGGGAAGTGGGGAAGAGCTTCGGGCTTTGAATTTGCAGAGCCGGAGCTGGAGAGCTAGAGATAGAGAGAGAGAGAGAGAAAGGGGATCCGAGCGGCATGGGATCGATGCTCTTCTCCACCGCCCGTTCGGGCGGCGATTTCTCCCGTCCGCCCTTGACGTTCCGACCTTGGAGGGAGGACCCTCCATCTCTCTCTCTCTCTGCAAATTATCTTTAATTAGGTCATTACTTTTTATAGTTAGGCCTTTTTTTTTTCTTACACCAGGCTTAGATTAGCTTCTTTTTTTTTTACATATATTCACTTTTGATAGAACAAAATTTCCCTCTAATTATGGGTTACCCATGAATAATAGATACTCAAATGATGAGATCATTCAAAAACACATGTTGAATTTTCGTGTTTAAGTTTTATACTAGTGATGTTGGTGACACGTCATTTTAGAAATTGCTATATGTCGTTTTTAATCATCTTCCTAAAAAGTTCAATCTCTTGGTAAATTATATGCTACCCAATGTCGCATGCCATCCTGCAGTAACTACATATGAGTAATTAGAAGAAGGGTATTTCACAAAATAAGATGATGAAAATTGACGAAGGAAAATGGTCACTTACTTTTCTTATATGGTAACAATCTAAGCACGTTTAATATAAAGTTCAATCGATTTATGGCGATATGCGTCACATATGCATATAAACTCAAAGTAATTTGAAAGGAGAACATTACTAGATATAAGTGTCCTCTCAATTGGTGAAAAAGAGTCACATGCAAGCACTTCTTAAGTTAAACTTCAATTTTCCTTTTAGGCAATAGGGGAAAGGTGAATCCAACCCTTAGGGGTCAGTGCGATTAGTTGGGCTTGGAAGATTTCCAATTTGGGAATTGGAGGCCATCTGTCTAAATTTCACCAACCACGTACAAATTGCTTGAGTTTGAGCCTTGTGACAAGTCCAAGTCCAAGTTTAACTAGTTCATACTTCACGGGGCATGCGAGGCGTTTTACGGGCTTTCAAGTAGTTAGGTTTTCTTAAACCAAAAAAAAAAAAGTAGTTAGGTTTTCACGTCCTTGTCCCTAAATTATCAAAAAAAGAAGAAGAAGGGAAATCGACTCAATTTATCTTATAACTTTCTGAGCAATTAATTGAAAACATTTTTTAGAAAGTTGAATTGCTCCTCCAAGCATTGTAAGGAGAAGAATGAGCCTGTGAGTAAACCCACCCACTAATCGGCCCAAAGATAAAAGCCCATTGATTAGAACTTGTGGGCATCTCCTTTTTTTCCTCGAGGATCAAAAAGATGTTAACTCATATGCATACACACACATGTATGCATTTTTTTTTTGGGGTCAAGAATGTTAAACTTATAAATAAAGAGTACTTCTTATGCATTTTTTTGTTATTGTAAAAGACCAAGAGAAAATAAAACTCACTTTGATATATTGAAAATTATTCTATCTATCCTTTCAAAAAAGAATAAAAATAAGAAATATTATAAGAATCGAACATTTCTTCCTTTTCATTTCTATCAAATCTTTTTTCTTTATTGATACTAATGGTTAAGCTGGAGAACTTGTTTTACTAGAACTAGGTGTACGGCACCCTTTATCAAGTCTAAATAATAGGACCAATTGGTTCCCTATGCGGTTCGGTGGAATCGGTAAATTTACTGTTTTGTGCCAAAAATAAAATGAAAAATGGGAGAAATTAGGAGGAATTAGAGTTTGTTTCTTACAAAATTTAAAAATATATATTATATATATGTAAAATTAATCAATCCCGCCCGGTCGGTCTGCTAATCGGTTCCAAAAGTGGGAATTGAGAATCAGACTGCCCTCTTTGGGAACCGCCCAAAATCGGCCAGTCCAGTTTGGTCCAGGTGGTTCCCAGTCCAAGCGGTTCCCGTTGCACACCCCTACTAAATAATCACCAAAGCCACTTGTCTACAATACCAACCCTCACGTCTTCCACTGCTGAATACCTTCACTATGAACTTATCTAGTCGATGCTCATGCCGTCCCTTTTCTTATGGTCTTCTCGAGTTAAAAGACAGACCATGCTTTCGCACTTCGGTTGTAAGGGCATGCCGCGTTCTTAACGGAGGAGGAGCCTTACTATTACACAGCGAATTAAAACCGCAGGAAACTGGTACATAAATGCCATAATTCACCTATTTAAACGCTGCCATAGATCTGAAAAGTACATATAATAGAACTATAGAGTGAGGAGAAGTTCCTTCAAAGGAGATTCGTTCGCTGTCTATTCCGACAGAAAGGGAAAAGTGCTGTCCCTCATTTCACGGGAGAACAAGAACACCAAGCATGGTCTCCTAATTCTATTGCCTAAGTCATGTGAAAAAAGAAAAAGAAATCTATTGCCTAAGACCCCATCTGAAATGACTGATTTACGCCAAGTCTAATAACGTTGATTACCCCAAAAAGCTCCTTTCATTTCTTTTGCTACAGGCATAACAAATTGCCCCAAAAGAGAATAAGCATATGAGTCCCATTAACGAGTGTTTTCAAAATACTTATTAAGTATATCAAATACAAAATAATCCTCTTTTCAAAGCATGATTATGCATAACGCAAAGTGGTTTGTGAATTGAAAATCGTAAAGTTTCCTTATTCAGTTGCCTTAGTATCTCGAAAATAATACTCGTTAACAAAACCCTAATTATTCATGCGAGTGACCGCACCAAAAGCCTTTGCTCCTAAAGAAAACATCCACTTGGGGGGACAGTCAATGAGAACATCAATAATTCCTTTCACCTACATTATTATTATTGCATTGACATGCTTTGGGGGAGGTCTTCCCTACTCCATTATTTATCGATCCGGTTCAACTACCATCAATTCTAGGGTTTCTTTGTGTAGTTTAATTTATTTGGTTTAGTACAGATTGATTGTGATCATTAGCATCATAATTAGGGGGATTGTAGGATCCACATTCATGAGGTTTGGGAGGCTTTTTGAGCACCACAGTAGTTGATTCTAATCACGACAAAGTACTGAAGTTGCCCCCACCATAAAAGCCATGCCTTTTTTATCAAACTTCATGGTCATGTCATGCTGGCGTTTGCTTGACTAAGCAGCCATTCTTGTCTATCCAGCTCATTAGTAAACTTGACGTTTAGTACAAAACTTGATTAAATTATCTTTTGTCCAGTTAATAATTCTAGAAATCTCGTTACCCGTTACCGTGTTAAGATTACATTTACATGGTAAACCTTTGTGGATTAGATCATTTTGTACATGACATCATGAGAGACAGTACAAGCGGGGACAATATCCGGGCTTGAGTAAACGTTCAAGCATGACGCTCGATTCATCTTTATAATATGCAATAAGGTCCGAAATGTATCAATATCCAACTCGAGTTAGGTTATTTTGATAGAGAGGGGGAGGGAGAGAGAGAATTTCTTCTCCACATGATATAAAAAATGATATAGGAGAAATCAAAAGGGTATGTTGGGATTCAAATCCTTAACATGTGTTCCGATACGATATCAAATAAATGGTTTATCTATAAACTTAAACTGTTAAAGAAACGGCCAAGGCCAATCATACACTTGTAGCAATATCTTTAAGCATAATGGGCGAGAATCTTCATATCATGTATGGTTCATTCATATCCTGTCAAAACTGTTCAAGGATACGTCAACTGTCACCTCTTCGTCTCATCATCTCCATGGAAACCCTCATGAGGGGAAGAAAGATCATGCCACAACACATGTAGAACAGGAGAGAACAACCATTAGCAGACGCTTTCGCTTCACGTGAGAACTGGGAAAGATGTTCCCGATCGGGTCTTGAATTGGGTCCACACAGAGACAAGCAAATATTGAAACGGATCTATAATCTTTTTTTGGACGTACTCGGGGTTCTTTGATTGACGTCGCTCTTGCTAACGTTTATGTTGCTCACGACCCACCTAAATATAGTGTCTCGTTGTCTTTGGACGGAACAATAATAAATGCGAAACCCTACTGCCCATTCATACGACGTTTGTGATATTCGGCTCAACCTTAAAAAGGAGATATGATTCGAGGGTGTGAATAGCTTTATAAATTTTCTAATTCAGAGGAAAACATTAGAAAGAAGAAGAAGAAGAAGAAGAAGAAGAAGGAAGAATTAGAAGAAGATGTAAACTTTAGGGCTAGTAGAAATCCGGCAATTGAATGCCCAAATGTAACTGAAGTTCTAAAAGAATGGTGTTCAATGGGGTGCTATCGTACTTGATTACTTTGCATTAGAAAAGATTAAACTCACGAATAATTATATCGTTTATGTCTTAAGAGATTTTGATGTGACTTCTTGGCGATCTTTAGCTCAAACCATATAATATCGTTTGGCAATCTCAAGGTGCAATTAGGACTCAAGCAATAAAATATAGTGCAACTTACGTATCTTATTATAATTGATGTAAAAATGAGCTTAAGCAAGATATTTATCAGTTGATTCTTGACCGACCTAGATTGAGCTAAGGCGGAAGGTTTGCCGCTTCCCCTGTTTCTCCCCCCATTCTCTTCTGGCCGATAGTCACCATCGCCGACTATTGATAAGAACAATGCTCACTAGTCGTTTTCAATGATTAATGCTCCGTATTATTCATTTATTTCCGTGCTCATTCTGTGATGTCGTCGGTCTAACAGAATATGCCGGCAGTAGGCTTATTCAAGCTAGGTTTTCAAAAATGACAATGTAAGCACACATACATTTGTTTCGATGATAGGTAGAGACTTTCCTTCTCAATTTACCCCTTAATTAAATAATTAGTGAAGGCAATAGATGCACAATGAATATAGAGTCATCACTACGCAAATCTTTCCTCGGCGTATTCACTGAAACTCTACTCATGTACATCCATGAAACCAGAGGCCGACAACATTAAGCTCTTGCAATAGTTCAAAAAACCTTAGACAAGACGATATCCCATTGGGGCTTCCAAGGGCCAAGACAGAAAATTTCTTTTCATTTTGCTGCAATTAATGGCTGCATTCTCTCTAATATCCAAGAGGTTGTTCGTGTACTTTTCACTAAGTCCAAATTATAAACTCTATAAACCGAGATCTCTCATGAATGTTAAAACCCTAATAAATTATTGGTCGCACAGCTCATTTTCTCATCAAAATCATCTATTCATGAAGTGTCCCACCAGGGACACCGACCCACATAACGTAGCAATTCAACAAAGACTCCAAAAGAAAAAAAAGAAGGCATCGATGCATGCTTTTGTATGAGACGGTTGTGTGGATATCAAACACACTTAAATGGGGGATGGACAATTGCATGCTCCCCACGCTCGGATCATAGAGAATTCGGACCCCACCATTTCCAATAAACTATCAAGAAGATTGAAAATATTAAATGAACAGATAAACAAAGTGGGTTGGGGTTGGAGACTATAGTATATTCATGGTAATTTGATGCCGTAAAGAAAAAGGATAAGGTCAGAAAAGTGTACAGCAAAAGGTGCATGCAAGTAATTAAATAAGGGCAACTTTACGATAATCATGGCCTGTGATGTCGAATGGGGTCGCGGCTTCCTAAGTGTAGAGATTGGGCAGCATATTCTTGACTATAAGGGCTGGGGCTAAGATGATTGAAGATTCTTTTAATTGAACTTTTTGAATATGCGTCCTCTGTGTAGATACCGATGGAGCAAAGTATGCATAAACGACAAGAGAAGCCGATAAGTTTGGGGAACCGGTTGTACATTCATAAACAACTCAAATAAGAGTCAATAAAACAAAATTAGTGGACAACTTGATCAAGAACTTAGTAAGCCACCCAAATAAAGATTAGTAATTTCATATTGTTGTTGGTAAACTTAAGGTTTGATAGGCAAATAAAGTTAGTAAAAGATTAGAGAAGATTTTTTTTTTTTTTTTGTCGAGATAGGAGAAGTCGGCAATAAAAAGGATATAATCAACTCAAATAAGAGTTGATAATGCAGAACTGGCTAGCTGGTAACTTAACTAGAGAGAAGATGGTAATCACTATACTTAAAGTTGATAATTAAAAAAAAAAAAAAGAGTCCGTAAATTTAATGGGTTGATAAGTAGGGCAAAAAAGAGTTGGTAACTTAATTAAAAAGTTGGTACTTTTTCTATAAAAAAAATGGCGAGCCGATGGAGGAAGCCAGCGTTCGGCGAGGGCGGCCCTCGCCGGCGTCGGGCAAGGGGCGCCCTCACCAAATCTAGCGAGGGAGGCCCTCGCGGCCCGAGGAGGCCGCCCTCGCTTGACCCGGTCGAGGCCACCCTCGCTTGACGCCGACGAGGGCGACCCTCGCTGGACGCCGACTTCCCTCCGCCATGGCCATCGGAGGGAAGAGAGAAGAAGAAAAAAATTTTTTTTTAAATGTAGAAAAACTTGGCAAATAGCTCAAAAAAATTTAGGGTAAATGTATCGAGGGTTGATAAACCTTTGAGATTTTTAGCCATAAACAAAATTGGCAAATAACTCAAACGAGCCATAAACAAAATTCAACAAACGTGAGTGTTGACAAATTTAAAGCTTTTTGTAAGAAATACAAATAAAATTTGGTAAATGATATCAAAAATTGATAACTAAAAAATCAGATAAATTAATAATTGACTCAAATGAGAATTGGTGATATAAACCATGTTGATTATTTAATCAAAAAATATTGGTTACTCATTCTTAAAAATATTAGAAAATTCTTATAAGAATTGTTAACTTGAAAACATTGGTAAGAAAAACGAGTAAAAGTTGACGAAAGATAAAACAAATTGTAATTTACAAATTGTAAAAAAAGAATTTGAGACTTCATAAAAGTATTGGTAAGTTATGAATAAGGTATCGGGAAATCAGGTGACTAATAATCATTTTTACCAGCAGTTTTGCGATAGTTACCAACTAGTTCAACATTCTACAAACATGAAAAGAATACTTCCATTTTTTTCTTTAAAGCATAAGCAGAACCGTCCTTCGTTAGATATATAATTCCACTTTTCACATTTTTTTCATCAACTACCCAATAGAAGCGAAAATTATCATTGGGGAGCTAAGGAACTTTTACCTTTTCTGATTTGAGATTTTGGAGATAAAATTATCATTTGCATTGGGGTCTCAAATATCTAATTTGAATACTTGAATCAAAGCTTGAGAAACAAAGTAGTACGAGGAGCCAAAGTGCCCGGACAGAAAGTGCCATCTACCTTAACTAAAGTGAAACATTCGATTGCACATCACCTCCTTTAATTTGATTAAACTTGATTTAATTTATATCCTTCAAGAACACGACGTATCGCCTCTAAAAATCATGTCAATATGCCATCTATTTTTTTTCAAATAATTGATATAAGGTAAATCAAATGCCCTTTGAAAATCCAACCCGATCAAACTAATACATCACCCATCACAAAAGAATAATTATGGTCCGTTTATTTTGTGAATAATGAGTGATTTTGAAAAATATTTTCCTAAAAATAATTATTTATAAAATTCAGTGAACAAAAAATATTTTCATCATCTCTTATAGCATTCAAACATAAGATTGTTATCGATAATGAAAACACTCTCTAAATCATATTTTCTCCGTGAAACAAATAGTGGTTGGATAAATATATACATTGAAAGGAGAGAATAATCTATAAGGTATATGGCTCAGCCAATTACTAAAACATGAAAAAACAAATAAGACTAAGGGTGATTGGTTTCAAAGGTAGAGACAGAATTGGTTCCTAGTCTTTAGAATTGGGAATCGATCCTATTCACCTAGAATCGGACCTAACCAGTAGTGAAAAAAAAAAAAAATCATTACCCAAATACTTTGTAGTTTTTGCCCTTGTTACTTTGAGCGGATTCGGTGAATCAGAAATTGGACCGGTTTTTCCCGGTTCTAACTTATTTCCACTGGAACTACCTAAAATTGGCCGATTCGATCTAGTCCAGTTCTCGAGTTGGATTAGGGATGGATGCATACCCCTAAATAAGATCATATTGTGAATATGATATATACCATAAAAAGATGGATAAGCTTTGGCATTGGATGACCCATTTCCATGATTAGCTGTTTCATGATTATACCAACTCCTCTGTCTGTCTCTCTCTTTCTATCTCTCTGTATTAAAGTAGTTTGGTTGGATGTTTTGGTCGTTTCCATAGAAGCCATTCCTCATGTTAGCTGGCTGTGCTTTCAAACTTGGCAAGAGTCATTGTATTGATATGATAACACAACTGTCGTATATTTCGGATATTCCTTTTTGCCCATAAGCAATGCTACTAAAAATTATTATTTTCTTTTATTACATTTTTCCCAATACTTGATAAGAAATATATACGATAAACTCTCTTGTGAGAGCACAATTTGGGAGTCGAGACAAAACGTGAACGATTCTATTGGTCGTCTCCTCCCATGAAAGATCAAAGGATTACCTAACTAAAATTTCTATATTTTTTCTTCAAATTACTTAAATAAGTTAAAAAGAAAGAAGGAAGTCCACTGAAATTATCCATGGTAGTACCCATTTTGATCTGATATATCACTCGCAATTTTTAATAAATAATGTTTGCACTCGCCCCTCTCCAATTCCAACCTATTTCTCCTTATCATAACATAAGGTTACATTTTCCCAATTAACGTTATAAATGTGGTTAATCTTTCGACCTAAAACAAAAGAATTATTTTGTGGTTAATCAGCCGCCAAAATGTTGTTGTCCAAAGAACAATCAGCAAATTTGTCAGCGAATGCCACGTCAACAGTTGATTTTGATCATAGCAATATAATATTTTTCCCACATTAAGAATCTTGGGGACAAATTAAACCCAAAAAATAGGAAAATAGTCGAGAAAATGTGTACATCCCTGTTCGTTTTAATACGAAATTGGACGATCTGGAAAACAACTTTCTAATAATAATCAGTTATATCTTTCGGAATAATTAGCTAATAAAAATATTTTTATTATTGATAATAATTTGTATTTAAATAATTTTGTGAATAAATTAGTTTTGATTCATATATTTTTATAAACATGAAAAGAGCATGTTTAAGAGAATATTTTATAAATTATAATATTTTCGGCAAAACGGACCTACGGAAAGACGCAACAAAGACTCTTTCTCTTCAATCTTCCATGCAAATCTTTTCTTTCCCCCATCATCACAACGTGGGTGACAGCCTGAGCTTAGCTGTGCTGGCCCCGCCATGCATAGAAAGTGGGGTCCGGATTTTTCCTGAGAAAATATTTTCTCGCCAGCTTATCCGCTTTTGCGCTTTTTCCCGCAAGAGGAAAAATTTTCCCACCTCCCTAACTTTACATGGGCCCCTCCCCTGGGTCTTCTCTAGTAATGCATTGCTCAAATTTGTGCATAAATGCTGGATTTTAGGGTTATTGTGACTGGAAATCGAAGTTATCTGGAAAATAGAATAAGATAAGGTAAGTATTGAAATGGGTCTATAAAAGAAAGAATTTGTAATTGGTGTTTTACCTCCATTGCCTGGTTAGAAATTTAGAATTCTTAGTTGTCTGGAGCCCCTTTGGATGGGGGAGAAAAGCAAATGCAGAAATGTAAATCTTCATTATTGTAATATAGGGAAAATCTGAATTGTGACTATATTGATAGGACCTTAATAATTGGAGTGATGTCTTGGTCAATGCTTGAGTTGGCGTTACCAATACTTAGCAAAACAAGCCAAAGTTAATCTAAATCGGGCTGTTAATGTGCTGGCTTTGTCATTTCCAAAATCAAAAACACGGTGCGTGTCATTGGGTTATATTCTTTTTTGAAAATCGAATGTGTCGGATAAACATGCATATCGCATTTTTCATCTTGTCAATTTGAGAAAAATGGTGAAAGGGGGAATTTCAATGAACATACTCAGCAAAAATTTGAGAAATCGAAAAAAAGAAGAAAAGAATCTTCGCATTTTTCGTATTCACCTTTTAAATTCACATAACTCTCTATTTAAATCATCTTCTTTGGAGATTGCGGACATAAAGGACATCTCTCAGGTGGGTTTTTCCCCTAGGGATATTTAAAGTGAAAAAGAGGAAAAACAGTGCAAGCTGCGGCGCAAAAGTCAGTATAGACCGTGGAATGTTTCACATAGTTTATTTTTATTTTATAAATATTCACCCAAAAGTCTCTCCACGGTCTCCTCTCCCATCCATCTTCCCGCGAAATTAGGAGGTAGAGAGAGATTAGATTACCAAATAAACGTAAAAAAATAAAAATAAAAATAAAAAGAGAGATGACACAAATAATTTTAGAAATTATATATATCCATAAAGTCTTAATATTCGGAACAAATATAATTAAGTCTTAAAATTTTTTCCAAAAATGTAATTGGATTTTAAAACTTAAAAAAATACATTTAAACCTTAAAACTTATCGAGTTGGTGCAATTAAACCATTTCTTTCATCAATTCCGTCCAACTTCGCAGGTGAAAAATGCTAATAAGTTTTAGGATTTGAGTGCACGAACTTAATAAATTTAAGGATTTGATTGTAGTTTTTGAATATACTTTTATGATAAGTTAAACTTATCAGCACACTTATTCCATGATGATATAAATTTTGGTAACCAGTGCGACTAATCAAGGAAGGAAAAATCCACAATATGTCTGACTATTCTCACATAATGTATGCTAGTGTAGCATTTGTTTCAATTAGATAATTCGATGGGTGTTCTCGGGACACTTGTTAATCCAATTTGGTAAAAGGAAAATGACAAAAATGCCCCCTAATAGACAAAACAAAACAAACAAGGAAAACAGCTACGCTACACTCCATACATGCGTGAGAGAGAGAGAGAGAGAGAAAGAGAAAGGGAGACGTTAAAACCGGTGAGAGGTCGAGCAGACGATTCATTTGCAGTTCATGAAAAGCTTAGACGTTCACGAAGCTCTCCCTCTCTCTCTAGAATCACCGTGCTTTCTCTCTCTAGAACCTCTCCCGTCCGTCCAGGCCTCCGCACTGACCAGCGCCGGCTCCGCGCACTCTCGAGGAAGAACCCGAGAATGGATCCCTGCCCTTTCGTCCGCCTGATCGTCGAGTCCCTCTCCCTCAAGCTCCCCGTCGACCCCTCCAAGCCCGCCGTCGCCGGCGGCGGGATCCACCCCTCCGCCACCCCCTGCTTCTGCAAGCTCCGCCTCAAGAACTTCCCCGCCCAGACCGCCCTCCTCCCGCTCTCCTCCTCCAAGTCCGCCGCCGACGCCCCGCCGGACACCGCCACCTCCGCCCCCGGCTTCCACCTCGACCCCGCCGCCCTCCGCCGGCTCGCCGGCAAGCCCTTCGCCCTCCGGGTCTCCGTCTACTCCGGCCGGATGGGGGGCCGCACCTGCGGGGTCAGCAGCGGGAAGAAGCTGCTCGGGCGGGTCCAGGTCAGCGTCGGCGTCGACGGGGCCCAGGCCCGGCCCGTCGTCTTCCAGAGCGGGTGGCTGAAGCTGGGGCCCGCGCCGGGGAAGGCCGCGCCCGCGCGGCTCCACCTGGTGGTCCGCTCCGAGCCCGACCCGAGGTTCCTGTTCCAGTTCGGCGGGGAGCCGGAGCTCAGCCCGGTCGTGTACCAAATCCAGGGGAGCAACATCCGGCAGCCGGTGTTCAGCTGCAAGTTCAGCGCCGACCGGAATTGCAGATCCCGGTGAGTCTTTTAGGTGCATGTTAGCGTAGCCTCACGTCTCCGTGCTAACGTGCGCTCGGGGTCATTTAATTTTCGTTGGAATTTTATTCCAGGGGAAGGAGTGATGAATGATGATGATCATTATGCTACGTCCATTAATTAGAGGGGGGGCCTATCGGCTGTGAATTATTTTTCACGATTTTTAGGGGTTTGGTTTCTGCTAATTTACGCATGTGGGGTTGTCAAATTTCTTTTTTTTTTTGCCTCACTTTTGCAAGCTATTGAACTGAAAAAAAGAAAAACAGAAAATTGAAGCACATGGGATTGTTACAATTTGGTCAAGGACCCTATCTGGTCCTCACCTTGCCTTTCTTTCATGGTGGGGGTAACCCCCTTGACCCCTCGCTCTCTCTCTCTCTCTCTCTCTACTTTGTACTAAATTGAAATTTCACTGTAAAAGATCCTAAAAGGTGAAAAAGCGTAGAGAGAGAAGTGGCAATCTTGGAAGATTTCTTTTCCCTTTTTTCCTCCCAACTTTTTTTTGGGGATCTGCCAGCATTATGAGCCTAGACCGTAAGAATAGGCAATTTAGGCACGTCGCTGCCGGAACTTTGACATATAAAGAATTAGGTCCATGGTTTTCCTCTTTCTAGGTCGTCTGAAATTCGAAAGGAATACAAAGTTCAAAACTTTCGGGAAAAAAAAAATCGCTGTTCAATAGGTCCAGATCATGTGACATGTGATGCAGCAGTAAGATCTCACTCATGCCATGGTCGGTCAGACCCTCCTGAACAAATCTAATATTTTTCTTATTTGCGACGAAGTATAAGGATCGATGTAGCTGACTTTCTACGAATTACAAAAGTGGGTCGATATTTAATGGATATTCTCGATAGGAGTTCGTCGAATCAGCTTTGTTTAATGATCCTCTGCTGCTGCTGCTTCTTCGTTATGTGCGACACATACAATATTGCGTCGGTTCATTGATTCAATCGTCACTGATCACGATCTGTCCTCCGTGCTGTCGTAAATGGAAAGAGAGCTTTCTAGTAGCCTCGAATCTTCAGGACAAGCATCGTGATTAGTTTTAAAAAAACGAGGGGCGGTCTTCGGGTGACGGAGCCCAGTTTGGTCAAAGAGACAGCTCCATATCTTCTCCAACTGTCATTGGCAACCACCCTCGATTCTTCCCATGTGCAACAACTTAGGTCTCGCCAATATTAAAATTTGCAAAATCGATCATTAAGGGATTTGATGTTTCCAATAAATTCTCTGCTGACCCTCGATTTATTTAATTAATTCGTGTCGATTATAGAATATTTGATCGTTCAGTTCTTGTTTGGTACCTTGACTAGTGACTAGGTAGTCTTGGTCCAGTCATTGTTCTAGTTTTAACAATAATTGATTTCATCATTATGGAAAACCAGATCATTGGCGTCGGATTTCCCCAGCAGCCGAGGATGGATGAGGACTCTGTCCGGGGAGCGAGAACGGCATAGCCGGGAGCGGAAGGGGTGGATGGTCACGATCCACGACCTGTCCGGCTCGCCTGTGGCGGCCGCCTCCATGGTGACCCCCTTCGTGCCCTCCCCGGGGTCCGACCGCGTCTCCAGGTCGAACCCCGGCGCGTGGCTCATCCTCCGCCCCAACGGGTACTCGGTCAGCAGCTGGAAGCCCTGGGGCCGGCTCGAGGCGTGGCGGGAGCGCGGCCCGACCGACGGCCTGGGGTACAAGTTCGAGCTGGTCACGGAGGGCGGACCCACGAGGGGGATCCCCATAGCCGAGGCGACGTTGGGCGTCAAGAGAGGGGGGCAGTTCAGCATCGACGTCGGGTCGAGCCTGAAGTCGCCGGTGAAGGGCTTCGTGATGGCGTCCACGGTGGAGGGGGAGGGGAAGACGAGCAAGCCGGCGGTGCAGGTGGGCATGCAGCACGTGACCTGCATGCCGGACGCCGCCCTCTTCATCGCGCTCTCCGCCGCCATCGACCTCAGCATGGACGCCTGCCAGCTCTTCTCGCATAAGCTGAGGAAAGAACTGTGCCATGACGATCAAGATTGCTACTCCTGAGAAACCATACATCCCGAGTTCGAAACACATGCCCTGCTAACTGATTTTTCCGCAGTGATGACTGATCAGTACTTGCTCAGCCCGGAGACCAAAAAAAAGAAAAAAAAGGCTCTGCGGATTTGAGCGGAAAAAAACATGGTTGCGCACTCCACAAAATTTTTTTCTTGCCCACGATCGCGATTTGCTTCTTGGATTGGATTTTGATGATTTTGGTACTTGTAGAGTTGGGGAGTTTAATATCGGTGTTGTCATTACCAACACTTCGGAGAGATTTTTCTCTTTGTTGAACACATTTTTTCTTTCTTCTTTTTGTATAATTTACTTATCGAAATTGTACAGACAGGGGGATCTGGGGTTTGCTACAGTTGTTTGTTCATAAGAATATATTAACTGATTCTTTGATTTCTTTGCTAGCTCTCTTTCTGGATTGACACAAGCTATAAGCTGTTATTCATGTTGTCTTCTTTGCTGGGTTTGACATTGCGGACACGTGAAAATGATCCTGTGTCCCTCGAAGGTTGTCGTCTCCCTGTGATGGTGACTGGTGAAGGGCTGCACTTTTCTTGACGCATGACACTATCTTTTCTTTCGGTAGATGTATTTTGATTTTGCCTAAAATGATTGTGTCCTCTGCCCGACATAGAAGATAAGCTGACATTTTTTCTGCGCCGGAAGCAATTTCTCTTGGATCAAATTGATTCACAAGGCAAAAGCATGGACATTTCTTTTTTGAAATCTTGGAGACCTAAAACAACATGGGTTCAGAAAACCTAGAACAGCACGGTCCAGAGTTATTTTGGGTCGAGCCTTTTCCTTCGTTTGACGGTCGAGTCAGCTTCTAACAAGAACGGATTTCAACTCATGTTCATTGTTCGGTCTAATAGCACGATCACTCTCTCTCTCGTGCTCACTCGGCTCACAATTGGGTTGCCCAACGTCAATGCTCGCTCCCTTCTCCATTCATCAACTCTCCTGCTTTATAAAAGAAGCGCGACTCAGAGATTTCCGTCGTAAAAAATTAGCCGGATGCATTTCATTCCACAATCCACATTCAGACTAGCGGGTATAGGTCACAGTAGGTTGGGTCTTCTTGGTTATCATCTGTTGCTTTGCCATGGTCCAGTGGGTTGAGTTCCCCTACTGGACCACCACCTTTTTAATATTCAGTTTTAATTCTTGGAAATTCTTTTCTTGAAATCCAAGAATCAGTAAACCGGAGACGAAAACTCCAAGCGGTCCTGCAAATCTAGTTTCCTTATTCAGCCCTAATCAAAGGGAGAAAAGTAAATAAAAATTTTCCTTAATCGGGCCAAGCAAAGTTCAAGAATCGCTTCGGTGCGTGCATAATCAAAGCAAAATATAAAGAAAGAAAAGGAAGAGAAGAAGGAGAGAAAAACACTGCTCTTCACTTCGTACCCCGGTGTTCACCATGGAAGGAACATCAGTGTACTTAATATCGGTTTTTCCCTTTGTTGAAGACATTTTTTTCTTTCTTCTTGGTCTTCTTCCTTTTGTGTAATTTACTTATGGCAATTGTACAGGCAGGGAGATCTGGGGTTTTGCTTAATGTCTGATTGTTTGATTTCTCGGCTCTCTCTGGATTGACAAGCTACAGGCTGTTACTCATGTTGTCTACTTTGCTGGCTTTGTCATCGTGGACACGTGAAAATGATGCGGTGCCCCAAGGTTGTTGTCTCCCTCTGATGGTGACTGGTGAAGGGCTGCACTTTTCTTTCGGTAGATGCATTTTGATTTGCTTAAAATGATTGTGTCTTCTGCCCAACATCAAAGAAAACCAACACTTTTTCCTGTGCCGGAGACGATTTTTCTCGGATCAGATTGATTCACAAAGCAAAAAGGAGGCATATTTCCCGTTTGAAATCTTCGATGAGGCAAAAGCAAAGCCTCATAACAATGTGTAAAGTCTTCTAATTGTGCAAATCTACAGCGAAGCCAGTTTTGTGGCTGCATTCGTCGTGGCACACGAGGATGTCGAGTGAAGAGAAAATTCTGCGAGGTCTTTGCCCGAACCAGACGGGAACCCACGCCAAAGGCTACAATTCGGCTTTTCTTGGGTGCATCTGATCGTGCAGCACGAAACCGAAAGCAGCCGAATGCCTGCTGAGCTTCTTTCTCTCCCTCGGTTTCATCGTGAAGCCGCACTCATCGGCTCCGGCGCTCGACAAGTTAGAACACGGGAAGCGGGAACAGAGTCGAGATATAAGACCGAGATCGAAGAGAGCTTTGAAGTCCACATGATAATGGGGTGGCATCTCCAGTCCAGAATGGGCTCTGAGTAGTTTCCTCCAACTCCTCCATTCTACAGCTGTCCTTCCACTCTTCTCTCGCATATGGTGGTTTTCGCGCTTCGTCAGATGAGATGCTGAAGATGCTCAGCTGGACCTACGCCGGAGGTCCATGCTATAATAAATGTTTAATAATTCTCGTGCACGTGCGGAGGGCCCGCCAATCTCAGCAACGTGAGCTTGTTACACGAGCAAGGGCACCGAGGTAATGGGCATGAGCTTGATCCATTGGACCTGGGCCTGTGTAGCCTACTCTGATATTGAAACAACCCCTTCTGAGCCCGTGGATGGAACTCATCATATACAACCACGCGAGGCTCCTGTTCACAGAGCAGCGAAAGGGGCAGGCCAGGGATGGCCCAATGGGACGGTTCGGTGCTGCTAGACCGTTGCCTTTTCTCAATTTTTTATTTTTTTAGTTTAATTTTATGAAACTTTTTCTTGAATTCCTAGGAATATCGGTAAACTGGAGACCTGTTTCGGACTTAAAAAGGGTCCCAGGTTTGGGACTCGAGTTAAGGTTAGGTAATTTTTTTTTTTTTTTAAAGAGACAAGAAAAAGTTCAGATTTAGACTTTGGATTAGACCTAAAATCGGGGGATTTTTCCGGTACTTCGATTGTGCTGAGGCCCTGTCCCACAGCGGAACACCACAGCTGTAGCAAACAATTAATAAGTCATATGCGGGGAAAGCTCGACCGCCGAGCTCAAGTAAGTGGGCTTGTAACCCTAACGGCGACATCAAAGTGATGGAATGGTGGGCTCGGATCCGTTGTGGTGGCCTGCCATGGTTGGACGATGAGCGGAATCCATTTTCTTCGGGCTGCTCGCGCGCATGGGCCCCCACGGGAGGGTCCGTTAACGTCCGTACCCCACTCGGGCTTTGACGTGGCCCAATGGGGGGGAGTCGCGCTAAACCGTTGCCTTTTTGTTTCGACTCAGAACTTCTTCTTTTCTTGATTCATCAGAGAATGAGTGGAAAAAAAACGAAAATTGGTCCACTTGATGCACAGAGATAGGGGCATCAACGACCTCCTCTCTTTGTCCCAAACGAAAATGGCGACTCTCTCTTTCCCTGTATTTTCTCTGTCACGGAGTTTGCTGGGATAAGCAGCGAGATTACCAACTGTGCCCTCGACAAACCAGGGGGCTTAGAAGCGCCAAGGATCCTCAGGGCAATTCAAGCCTCCTCCTGGGATCACCGGGCAACCCCAGCCGAGGCCTCTGCATCTGGCCGGTTCGGTATGCCAATTGGGACGTTCCGGAAGGAGCACCGTGCAATTCTTGGCTGAACCCAGAGAAGAAATTATAGGCCACGGTGAGATTCGCTAGGCTCTTGAGCGAGGTGACATAGGTCGGGCAGGACCCTGGATAGCTTGTTGTGTCCTGGGTTCAGGACCTCGATCTATGTCAGGCACGAGACGGTGTCCGGCAAGTGACGCCGGAGCACCCCCATGTCCAAGAACACCCCAATCCCATCGTGGATGCACCCGGTGAGCTGATTGTACAGACAGGGAGATCTGGGGTTTGCTACAGTTGTTTGTTCATAAGAATATATTAACTGATTCTTTAATTTCTTTGCTAGCCCTCTTTCTGGATTGACACAAGCTATATAAGCTGTTACTCATGTTGTCTTCTTTGCTGGCTTTGACATTGCGGACACGTGAAAATGATGCTGTGTCCCAAGAAGGTTGTCGTCTCCCTCTGCTGGTGACTGGCAAAGGGCTGCACTTTTCTTGATGCGAGACACTAGCTTTTTCTTTCCGTAGATGCATTTTGATTTGCCTAAAATGATTGTGTCTTCTGCCCAACATAGAAGAGAACCAACATTTTTCCTGTGGGAAGCAATTTCTCTTGGATCAAATTGATTCACAAAACAAAAGCATGGATATTTCTCGTTTGGAATCTTGGAGACCTAAAACAACATGGGTCCAGAGTTTTTTTGGGCTGGGCCTTTTCCTTCGTTTCACGGCCGAGTCAACTTCTAACAAGAGCGGATTTCAACTCGTGTTCATTGTTCGGTCTAATAGCTTCGTTTGAGAATGTAGGTCGCGCGCTTCCGTTTCAGCAGACATCTCAAGGTCCGAAACTGTGGTTTGCAGGGGGACACGAACGTCCCAAGCCCAAAACTCAAGTTTCCACACTCTCTCACACTTGCTCAGCTCGATCACTCTCTCTCTCTCTCGTGCTTGCTCGGCTCGCAATTGGGTCGCCCAATGTCGATGCTTGCTACCTTCTCCATTCATCAACTCCCCCGCCTTCCAAAAGAAGCACGATTCAGAGATTTCCGTGGTGAAAAATTAGCCGTAATGCATTTCATCCCACAATCCACATCCGGATTCGCGCGTAGAGGTCATAATAGGTTGGGTCTTCTTGGGATCATCCGTTGCTTTGCCGCTTAGTCAGAGGAGAGACTAGAGGAGCTCAGCTTGTACCACATGGACATTCACAGCATAGTAAACAGTATATAAGTCAAATGCCGGTCCCGGCAGGCCGCCAAGCTCAGCAACGCGAGCTTGTGACGCAGGTGGGGACATTAAGCTGATGGGATAGGGGCCTCAGATTTATTGGGGGCCCGTTGTGGCTGGAGTCTTTGTTGGGCCTGCCCGTTCCGGGCCGGGTTAGAGCTCATGTGGTCCGGGCCAAGGCTCTAGACCGTGCTGGCGCCCTAAGGGCGCTTGAGCGTGGCTTCACAGACCGGGGCCCACAGGGTCGTCACTGCGCGGGCCTGCCATGGCTCACGATGGGTTGAGTCCCTACCGAGCCACCACCTTTTTAATTCTTAGAAAATTTTTTCTTGAAATCCAAAGAATCGGTAAACCGGAGGTGAAAAATCCATAAGGTCCTGCAAATCAAGTTTCCAAATCTACTCCACAATAAAAGGAAGAAAAGCAGATAAAATTTTCTTATGAATCGGGCCAAGCAAAGTTCAAGAATCGCTTTGCTGCTTTGCTGCGTGCATATCAAAGCTAGAATATAAAGAAAAAAAAAGGAAAAGAAGAGAGAAAAACACCGTTCAACTTCATGTCCTATGCTCACCATGGAAGGAACATTAGTGTACTTAGGGTGTGTTTGGCAACTTGCCAAATGGTAACAATTTTTGTTCTTTTGTTCACCGGAGTAGATTTGGAATAGAAATTTGTTTAGTAAAACTTTTATTCCCAGGAACAAATTTCTATTTTTTTTTATTCCCGGAAGTAGATTTGGAACATAATTGAGAAGTAAAAAAAAGTTGATTATTTATTCCTGAGAACAATTTCAGAATCAAGCCAACCCATTTTTTTTTTTCTTTCTTCTTGTTCTTCTTCCCTCTCTTCTCTTCTTCAACCACTGCCACTGCCGTCCACTGTCATCGATTGCCGGAGGCTCACCAGGCTAAGGCGAGGTTCAGCTAGCTCGTCGGAGGCTCGCCCAACCATCGACAACGGGCGAGGTTCGACTGATGAGATGTGGCCTCAGCAAGGGCCGGCGATGCTCCGGCAAAGTCGCTAGCTCTCGTCTGGTCAATCATCGGTCATCCCAAGGCCAGCGACCGACAACCCTTGAAGAAGAAGAGGAGAACGGAAAGAAAAAAAGAAAAGAAGGAAAAGAAGAAAAAGCAGAAGAAAATAATAAAATAAAAATTAAAAGAAAATGATTTGAAGTAGAAATTTTGAGGACGGTGCCAAATGTAATTCTATTACGGGAATTGAAATTTTGGACAGTATCAAATGGTTTAAAATGCCTAGAAATTGCTCTCGGGAACATAATAAAAAAGAATAATTTCTGATAAGAAATTGTTCCCGGGAACAGAAGCATTACTAAACGCGCCCTTAATATTGGTTTTTCTCTTTGTTGAAGACATTTTTCTTTCTTCTTGGTCTTCTTTTTGTGTAATTTACTTCTAGCAATTGTACAGACAGGGAGATTTGGGTTTTGCTTAATATCTCTGATTCTTTGATTTCTCGGCTATAACTCTTTGGATTGACAAGCTACAAGCTGTTACTCATGTTGTCTACTTTGCTGGCTTTGACATCGTGGACACGTGAAAATGATGCGGTGCCCAAGGTTGTTGTCTCATTTCTCAAATTAAATCAAGTGTGCTACTTTGGAGGTCACAACTCGATTGAATCCTCAAAATTCTCTCATATCGAGGATATAAACTTTATTTCTTACATATACCACATTCATGTGATTTTAACTTAATGACATTGATAATTTGTCACTAAAATCACATATTATGCCAATTACATTACTTTGTTCATTGATACACATTAAACTTTATACAAATTATGATCATACTCTAAACATTATTTATGTGATGATATACCTGTTAACCAGCACCTGTATTTGCAAAATCATAAAAAATACTAGAAAGTACGCGAAAATACCATAAAAATACATGTATTTAAGGTTTTGTATGTATTTTTACATCTATAAAATCATCGAACATATAAAATAAATATACCACGGTATAGATAATCACCATATGAGCACGCAGTCGTCAACTACATGCCAATCGGAGACTCCACACGCCTCCACGCACCATTTGAGTGTGCGGTGCGTGGAGCACACGCGCAGGCGCTCCTAGGCTTGTTTTTTGGTCTAACTAGTTTCTGATTTGATTGTACGGTTCAACCGGTTGACCGGTCCGGTCAACGGAAAATCGGTTTGGGCGGGTTAATTAGGTCAATCGAGTCGAGTCAAGTCGGGTAGTCGGATCGTTGACGTCATGATGAAGTCAGCCCCTGAGGGGCATGTTCTCAAAGCACGCTGCCGCTTGGCAGCGCATGGCTACGCGTGGGGGCGCGTGTGGTCTCCTTTCGTAGTGCACCACCCACGATTTTGCTTGTCTCAATGAGCTCTTTTTTTTTATATAATCAAAATTGATTACAAAAAATCACGAAAAATGACAAAAACTATACATTCATGTTCTAGTTTATGGGGGCTTTGATACCATATGTTAGTCGCGAAAACGCAATCCCACGATCTCCATAACTAGAAACAAGAACACATATAATCGAATAGAAAGATTAATGTACTTATTTTGGAATTCATTGTTCTTGGTGTGGAAAAGTGATGATCCAAAGCATAAGTGCTTCTCCCTTATTGCCCTCTGTATTACTGGCTCAATGAGACGACTCGTCATCCTTAGTAAATGCTACTTATGTGAGGATAATAGGGTGTGTGTTAGGGTAGAGGAGAAACTTCAGCACTATTTATATAGTTTCCAATCAGCCCTCCTCATTACAGGTAGGACACAATTTGACTCATACTAGCTAGCCCATATAGACTAATTAAGAAACCTTTTATCTCACAAGACCAATATCGTAAATGTAAATTATAATATTAATTAATGTAGCTATATTAGAAAAACTCTTACAACTTGACCCAAAGCATGGCAACTCGAGCGAATTTTATGTGCATATTAGCAATCTTTTGAGCGGCTTGTGCTGCAAAATTATCTACATTTCAATTCTTTTGCCAATTAGAGAAGATGGCATTGAGGTTTTTGGAGTGATGGAATTCATAATCTTGCATCTGTTTAATGTATCTATTTGCCAGATCAATTCTATATTACAAAGGCATCAAGTTTTCTTCTAACCGAATCTGTAAGCTCTGGGGGAAGAACATAATTAGAATTAAAGTAGAGTGCCATATCTTTTTGGGAAAGGATTATCATCGCCTCTACATCTGGAAAAATATCCATTGTTGGGGACGAGCATGTCCTTCTGGAATAGTTCGCTATCCATTGCAAGGGTATTAGATGGCTGAAATATGAATCCTCCAAGTAGTGTTATTTCTAGCAGGAGTGGTGATGCCACTTTGTTTGTTTTGAGTAGGGGAAAAAGTCTGCGAGCTGCAATAATTTTTACTTGGAAACCTCGCCAAGCTGTTGGCCACATGCTTCTCACTTCAGTGTGGTTTTGTAGAATTCCGCTTAGGATTTTAGTCATTTGACATTCTGGAGAGCGCTTGTCAGAGTGCAACCTCCCTTCCTTTGGACAAACGGAAGACTCTCTCCCATGCTATTCTTTTGGTAAAACCTATCACTTCAGCACCTAAGGAAGGCCCATAATTCATGTCATCCCAATACAAAACATGTCCTAATAGCTAGAAAATTTGTTAGTTTGTGAAGTCATGTCTATTGGCAAAGAATTTTTGGAAAGTGAACCAAGTGTGAAACCCAAAACTTCAGTTAGAATCTTCATGAAATTGCATCTTCTGGTTAGTATTCATCTTGAAGTAAAGAAGATTGTGCCTTAGGTTGAGCAACAACCCTATATGCTTCTTGTGAAGAATTACTGCATCATTGGCAAAAAGATGTGGGACCAGTTACCTAGTCCTCAGTCCCAACCACTTATAACCTATTCGTTATACTAGACATCCATGCTTTTGGTGATGTTTCCAAAATCTTAGATGTCACAGAGGTGCTATCTGGAATTCTTATTTTACCAAAAGCTTTAAGAGGTTGGATCATTGAATGATCTTGAATTGAATGGCATTGTAAGGCATAGTGGCATAAGGCCCTTGAGCCAACCTACTAAACTTATAGAGTCTTGAATGTTTTCGTCCAAAGGATTTATGATACCGGCTTTTGTCAAAGTTATTTCATATGAACTTGGTCTGAGATTGCAAATGCCCGTGGTCAAGTTAAAATATCCATATATGTGATCTTGCATTCACCTTGGGTCAATCCTGTGGATAGAGATCCTCGCGTTTTAGGTTGCCTTCACTGTGAGCTATTCTTTGGTTCAGTTTCCAATTGAGATGCTCTTTTTTTTTTTGGTCGAATCCTACTCATGAACCATAGCAGTCCAATGTAAAGATTGTTTCATCGACTTGGTCCTTTTATTGGTCCTCTCCAATAAGAATGCTATTGGCTAGGCTCTTTTGCTAGAGTGTGGCACATGCACATTGCAATGAAGCTTGAAAAATAAGGACATGGAAGCTGTCCCATGAAGCTTTTTTTCAGGTTCAGCTCCAATTTTGCAAAATTGCAGCTTAACAATTTTCTCGGAAGTCCTCATTCATATCCTATTTTCATGCAATGCAATGGCCGTTCTAGCACTTTTTACTTTGCTTTTGTCCATAAAAACTATAGAGCCTCCTCTTTGTGCCTGCTAAACTCTTTTATGGTCTTATCCATCTATATAAAGCATGTACAAATATGGGATTGAAATGCCGATATGTGACCCTGGAAATAGAGAGTAGGTGGTTCTAACTATTGCAAATTGTTTTTCCCTATTGCTCTCGACTCTTCTCTTGAAATCTTCGACTTTTTTTTTAATCACTTTGCCATGTTGTTGTCACATTTAGGGCCCCCAGTAAAAGGTGATGGGAAATCGCCATGCTGTCTAGACATTTGTTAATGGAATAGGAAACAGTTTTTCGTGAAATCCTCGTGTTTAACTGCATCAATTTCTATGGTGGATCGTTTTTATTCCAGATCAGATGGATGGTTCAAACTTTTACGTTTATAGATTCTTCGTGTCCCATTCGTGTCACTGTTTGTCTTTATTGTTTATGCTTTTTGGTAATGATGACTCTACTTAAATTATTTCACTGGCACAGCCCATGATCTGCTGATAATGCTTAGACATGAATGGATTTCTTTAATTTTCCCGATTGATATTTGCTTCCATGAATTTTATTCTAAATGCTACTCTAAATGCTACTGCTGCTACTGCTTCAATTGAGAGCATCTTCTCTCACTGAACATGCTAACATGAGAGGCGCAATGGGAATCCTATATGTGTATACATGGATCTGGAGGTTGGACGAAGGAGATTAGGCTGAGAAGATATATTCACCAGTTACTGTTATACTTTATTAGTACGTCCATATTTCGTCTTAATATGTTATGATGAAGAGATACCTTTTGAAAGGGTACGAAAGAAGTCATAAAAATAACTTCCGGAGATAACCGATGGGATGGTTGGTAAAAAGAATGTTCAGAAAGAAACTATCCTCTCTTCTTCTCCTCTCTCCATCAGAGAAAAAAAAGGCATTCTATTACTATTTTGAGAAAACAATTGGTATTAATATTGTGGAAATTGGATGTTTTTCTGGTGATTATATTCGGACCATCGTGAAGTCATACCGTTCGTCGTTCGCTCGTAATTCAACATTCGTTCCTGGGTAAATTATTCAATATGCATCTAAAAGGTTAGTTGTTTCTTCCGCCGACTTTTTTCCTACATTGGTATCAAAACCCATGTTATGATTTCTGTCTTATTTTTCATCGAATTTTCTCGTTTGCTATTTGATATGGGGATCAAGAGGATGAACTTCACATCATTTGGATGTTCATTGCTTGACTGTTGCAACATGAATCGTCGAAAACGAACTAAAGCGAAGAATGGGTTTGGAGGTCATGTACACTCGTATGGTTTTGGCCATTTTTTGAAATATTTTTTCATCCAAAATCAAATTTTGAATATATAGGATGAAAGAATTCATCGAGATGAGGGAAGACACTAGACGCGCTCGACACATTGGTCATGCCTAGCGCGTGAGCGCCACATGTGTGTCGGTGAACTGACGCGTGCTGACGTCATCGATGACGTCAGCCAACGGTCGGTAATCGCTGGATGACGTCACCACATCGGCGACAGTTCTCTGGAATTGGTGCCCTAACCCAACCTAATCGGAGACCTAACCCAACGACCCAAACCCGTTGATTGGTCAACCAGTTCGACCAGGTCAGCGGTCGGGCCATTGGACCGGTTAGATCGGTCATTGGTGGGACCAATTGGACCGGTTGGACCGGCTAGGAGCCTTAATGGCTCGCTGGCATGTGTGCCACACGTGTCGCACACTTAGACGACGCGTGTAAGCGCGTGGGAGGTCCAATAAGTGCGTGGTCTACGGCGTTTGGTTCATATGAATGTGTTCCATACTGTGGTATAGTTATTTTACATATTTGAGGCTTTTAAAGGTATAAACATGTGTACGGAATCCTAAGTATGCGTATTTTTGGGATATAAGTGCATTGTTTATTCTTTTTAATTTTTATTTTCTTATGGTTTTGGAAATAGAGAAGCTAGCCTACATTAAAATGATCATATATATGTTGTGTAGAGCTTGGTTCGATGATAACATGTATATAGTTTAATATGCTTGCAATTTTCTAATTCCAAGCAAACTTGAACAATGGTTGGAAATTCTTGATTTTTTCATTACATGTCAAATTACGGTTTCGATTATAATTGCTGTACGTTGCTTCACATCATGTTATGTCTTTTGTGTTAATATAAAAATGTGGAAATTACATGAGGTCATGTAATTATTTTTTAGTGGGAGTTCGTGGGTTAGTAGAATTTGAAGAAGTAAAACTTAAAATTTGAGCAAATTAAATTAATTAATGATAGTAGAACAATCGTACATAGAAGCTGATTGGAAACATAGTGAGCTTTCGTTTCTGTATCTTTTGTTGAATTATTATTAATTTAATTTGTCTTTGCTACTAATTAAATATGTGTGTTACTATAAAAATGTGTTAGTATTTATTTTACGTTTATTATGTCAATGTGTTAGAGTGATTGATTATGGCTTCGGCATCAATGCCCATCATGGCTAACCTCAATAAGGATGAGAAGATGAACTGTGACAATTATGATATTTGGCACCGAAAGGTTCAATATATCTTTGAGGAGTAAGAGGTTTTGGAAATCCCCAACCACACAATGGATGAGCATGAGCATGGAACTTCAGCTCAGCATATGAGAGATCAAAAAGCTTATCAAGCTTTGAACAAAAAAATAGCATTGTTTGTATCATGTTGCTGAGTTATATGCAAGATGATCTCATGTGTGAGTTTGAAAGTTATGATAAAGTTCAAACAATGTAAGTTGCCTTGAAAGATAAGTTTGGGAGTACATCTACCATAAAGTTGAGGAGACTCACTATCAAGTTTGACACATACCGAAAGCGCTCAAATGTAACGATGAGGTGTTTCAGGAGATTTCAAACATGATTCGTAAGCTGAAGTCGGCAGATCACTCTCTTATTGATGAACAACAAGTTTAGGTTGTTATAAGATCTCTTCTTGACAGTTGGGAGTATATGTAGATCAATAAGATACACAATGAGAATATTGTCACTTTTGACGATATAGCGTGTCATTTGGAATTAGATGATGAGCGTCTAGAGGCTACAAAATCCTTTACCTATGCTTATGTTACTAAATCAAGTTTGTGCAAAGCTTCGAGCTTCAAGCGCAAAAAGAACCATCAATTCAACAACAAAGGGAAGGAGACTGATCATGCATTTAAAAGAGCTAAGACCTTCCGACGGAAGAAGCATGGTAGGAAGAAGGATAAGATCAAGATGAAGTGTTACAATTGTGGCAAGATGAGTCACTTTACTCGTGAATGCATTGAGTCAAAAAATGTACCTTATTACTCTATTACTTTAAGTAGTGCTTTTGTTTCTAGCACTCTAATGCTTGCTAAATCTCATCCAACGTGGACTGTACATTCAGGAGCAACAGACCACGTAGCTAGAGACCGAGGAGCATTTATGGAGTATCGTCAGATTCAACTTGGAAGATGATAGATATATATTGGGAATAACTCAAGAGTTAAAGTGATGAAGGGTATCGGCATATATAAATTAATTTTGTGGTGATCGAAGTCTATTCCTACATGATATTATCTATATTCCAAATATTCGACGCAACTTGGTCTCCGTAGTTGTTCTTCTTAACTTAGATTATGTTTTGAATTTCCATGGTGATTGTGTTGACATTTTATTTGGAACAATTTATTATGGTTTTGGTCATGTATTTAATGGTTTTATGATGTTAGACATTGACTATGATATGTACAATGTTAATGTTGATGTTTGTTTTTCTTTAATTGCATCTTCTAGTAATGTTGAGATTGATACAGGTACTTGGCATTTGATTTGCTAGACTAGGTCAAATTGTGTTACAAAGAATGCAAATGTTAGTTAGAGAAAGCCTTTAGGATCACTCGCTAATGTTGATCTACCCGTATGTGAATATTGTCTAACAGGAAAAGCAACTAAAAAACCATTCGATGAAAAAACTAGAGCCGAACTTCCACTGCAACTCATACATTATAACATTTGTGTTCCATTGAACATGAGAGCGAGACATGGAGTCTCATATTTCATCACTTTCATATATGACTTCACACATTTCGGTTATGTCTTTCTAATCTCCCATAAGTTAGAAGTATTAGACTGTTTTAAACGATATATGACATTGGTAGAGAATTAGTTGAACAAAATAATAAAGGTATTGAGAATCGATCGCGGACGTGAGTATCTGTTTAAGCAATCCAATGCTATTTGTGATGAAAAGGAAATTGTACGACAATTGACTATTTTTGGTACTCCGCAACAAAATGGTGTTGCTGAGAGAATGAATAAAATCCTATTGGAAATGGTTCGATCTATGATAGGGCAAGTAAATCTACCTATCTCATATTGAGGAGATGCGTTATTAACAACTGCCTATGTACTTAACCGTGTGCCCTCAAAGTCAGCCACTTCCACCCTTTATGAATTGTGGATTGGTTTGAAACCAGACTTATGTAATCTACGTTCTTGTGGGTGTGCAGCTTATGTTCATGATTCTTCCCATAAATATGGTAAATTAGGCCATAGGGGAAGAAATGTATCCTTATAAGATATTCCGAATACTCTAAATGGTATGTGTTCATAGGTAAACAAGCTGATGGAAGTGTGACCAAAATGGAGTCATAAGATGTCATGTTTGGAAAACGATTTTTCTAGTAGATGTGAGATTGATAAGGACTTCTAATTAAATGAGAAGGAAGATCTTAATAATACACCCACTAATGTTGTCGAGGGAAATGAAGATTTACCTTAACATACAATACCTAGTGGGAGCGTTGCATCGCTTAGCGAACTAAATTTAAGAGAAGTTCAGTTATGAAAAAGTAATCGTAAAAGTATTTCTCATCGTTGTTTTAAGATTAAAGGAGAAGCTTTTATGATTGTTCTGCAAGACGATGCCGAGTCTAAAACTGTTCAAAAGGCTTTCTCATCATTTGATAAGGAAGAATTGAGAAAAGTTTTGGAATATGAGATGGAGTCATGAGAGCAAACCACATCTAGGACTTGGTTGATCTAACATCCAATCGCAAAGCTATTGGAAACAAATGGGTTTTTAAGATTAAGCAAAGAGCGGATGGATCCATTGAAAAGTATAAAGCTCGTCTTGTGGCGTAAGGTTATTGTCACACCCTCGCCCCACCTCTGGCACGAGAGCATGACCCGGTGGATTAGCATCGACGCCCTAGGCAATGTTGAACGTCTTGAAATTCTTTTATCTTTAGTTAAGCACATACAGAAGCGATCATAAACAATCCTTGTACAAACAAACATGGAAATCGGGCAAGACATATGCAAGCCAAGCAAATAAAAGTAACATATTCATATACATATTCACATATCAAAAGCTGTTTTGATTACATGACCATCCTAGTCCTCGGCTACTTATTTCCGTATATAGTCAATCAAATGACTGGGGTAGCCTAGCTTCTTTGTTGAGCAGCTCCCATGCTAGGTTAATTCCATTCTTGGATCCATAAGGTAATAGTTTTCTTTCGATAAGTGATGTCCCCTTTATAAGTCTACTATGTCCATCATGGTGGTAGTCATATCAATAAGGTGGTCGGGACGGATGGACATCGAGATCGGTTCACCCATTACACACTTGAAATTGTGAGAACAACAAGAGTGAGTCGATGACTCAGTAAGTAGAAATCCCTAATTCTCTTATAAGAGGATATCTCGCCGTCAATCGTCAGATACAATATCACTACTCACTTGTTGATGGCAAATCAGCAGTAAAGTTCGTGCCTTGCCTTGACTTGCTTATGCATATGAAAGGCTCTCAACTGTCTATGTGCTTTTAAGAATCAAATACACGGAGTTAGTGTATATGAACGAGCTTTCCAAAAATCTGTGGCTTATGATCATTTCGGTCACAGAAAGGGATGGTATATCTCATGAAACTCGTTCAAGCACTAAGTGACCCAATTCAAACATATACTCAATTCGGGCTCGTGACCTTGACTTGGAACCATTAGCTCAGGCTTTAATATTATTCATAGTCATTGAGACCCCTCCTCGACATCCGGGTGTGCTCGACACTCGTGCGGGATCATGAATTTACTTAATGCAATAACAAGCAATAGAAACACAACAAACATAACAATACAAAGCCAACACAAGCAAATGATGAGATAATCCTAAAATCGATAAGCGTAGTATATCGCCCTATCGAAGAGTTAGGAAAATCTACTTGCTACTTTTTAGACCTAACTCCAAGATACTTCTTTGGTGGTTGGTCGGCGTTTAGGGCAGCTTGTAAGAGAAGGGTGTGAAAGAGAGGAGAGGAGGGGAGAGGAAAGGAGAGAAAGGGCAAGCCTTAAAATGTGAGAATGACTCATCCTATTTATAAGCCTCATCCTCTTAGATTTTTATTGCAAGCTCATGATTACACCTAAGAGGCAAGTTCGCCTAGCTATCCTCTTGAGTTGGTGCCTAAGTCCCTTGGTGTTCACTTGTGATTGGTTCACATATTGACTTGTTCTCCAAGACTCAATTTAGGTTTGTTATTACCTATAGTGCCTAAGGAGACATATAAGCCGTTTGATGCATCATGTCTACTTCTAATTGGCTAGTTTTTGACTTGTTCACCAAGGCTATAATTTAGGGCCACCATACCTGAAGATTTATCTAAGATTTGGTCATCAAGAAACTTGGACTTTAAACAACTTGTTCTCCAAGTTAACCACATGATCGTGTGACTCATTAAGCTCATTAATTAGTTAGCTTCTAAAAGCATTTGATACATTCTTATCTTCAAGCAAAGAAGACTTTAGATTGGCTTCCTCCTCGAGTTAGGCGTGTAGCCCCCTTCCCCTCCAAGTTGAGCGTGTGGTTTTTCCATTCTAAGGTGAAAACAATTTTGAGCAACTTTTGAAATAAGTTCCATTACCTTATCAAACGGGCTTGAAAAATTATAAAATTTTAATATGTTGTAGAGAAGACTTACATAATATTTTTCATGAAGAATTCAAGCCAAATTCCTTATGTGGAAAGAGTAGAAAATCATTGAACACAATCCGAAAATTCGTCCATCGAGCAGATTCAATGGTCAGGAGAGAGACTCATTTCAAAATCCAAATCTTCACAAAACTCTTTGAAATGTTAATATGTTGTATATATGGATGTCATTTAAAACTTTTGTGAATGAAGTATATCCAAATTCGAAAGGGAAGATTTTATAAAAATTCGAAAAAGCAACTTGATTACCGTTTTCACTATACTGAGCAGGTTTTATATGGTAATTAATTGGGTCTTCGTCCCAACCATTTCATCTCAGAAAAATCTGAATTTTAAGTTTGTTATAGATTAAGATGTTTTGACGACTTTCATGAAGAAATTTTCTCCAAATTCAAAGCATAAAGAGCTCTATAAAATTGAAAAGCAGGAAAGGTCTAGTAGTTTTGAAAAACTAGGAAGTCAAAACCTATGAAACTCAAGGTGGCAAGTCTATGGGGGAGAGGTGGCGCCCTACATGGCTTGCAAGATCACTTGTTATCATTCTCTTAGGACATGAGTCATCTCCTTTCATTAATTATTTGGGATACATAAGTCTCCACATTCATTATCCTAATTTAATGCATTTGACTCTTGTTCTTCAAGAAGATTGGCCTATCTAACTTAGCCTCCTAGTTGGAACCAAAATAAGGATCGAAATCGAGGATGTTATAGTTATACTCAACAATAAGGTATTAATCATGAAGAAACATTTTCACTAGTTACAAGGTTTGCCTCAATACGTTTTATCCTAGCCATCGTTGTACATTTGGACCTAAAATAACATCAAATAGATGTAAAGACGGCATTTCTCAATGGAGAACTAGATGAGAAAATCTATATGAAACAACCAATAGGTTTCATAGCTGAAGGTCGGGAGTGTAAAGTTTGCACACTTCATCGCTCAATATATGACCTTAAGCAATCATCTAGATAGTGGTATCTTCGTTTTCATTGAGCCATAACGTCTTTCGGATTCACGATGATCAAAGAAGACCATTGTGTATATGTCAAACAGTCTGAAGATAAATTTGTGATTTTATCACTTTATGTAGACGATATTGTGACACCCCCGGAATGGCCCCCGATCCGTTAGGGTCGCCACAGTTTGATTTCCTTTCAGTTGTCCTGATAATATATCACTCTGATACATAGAATTATAATAGATCCATAAGTCCTGGGGGTTTATATCATTTAGATCGGTCCCTGCGCAGTTTATATAGCGGAAGCACATCCATCAACTCCCTTTTCACAAATTAAAACGATGCACACCAACTAAACACATTTATAGGTAATAAGCCGAACACTTTTATTTACATAAAACTAGATGGACATCTTTAGTCGGTACACCAAAATGCCGTAGTCTTCTATACTCGGCTATACTTCAAAAGATGACCGACATCTTTTCCAACAGTCGCATACCTAAAGTCCATCGATCGGTGTCGGCGTCCAAAAGTTCCTTCCTCTACTGTCCTCCTCCTCACGGCCATATCCAACCACTCGGTCCATCTACTGGTGGCGATGGCAGCAGAGGTATCTTGTCTAGTCTGAAATGTTAGTCCCCAAAAGGGGTGAGTACAACCACTCAGCAGTAAAAGATTCATTAAGCTATATCATGCAATACCATCAATATGTAGATTCATGCAAGATAGACAAAAACAGGTAGTCAAAGGATAAGCATGCATCAAAATCATGAAATTCTTCAATGCAATGGCAAATGCAGTTTCAAATGATCAAAATGCATCATGTCCAGTTACACCAGTCCCGATCATAGGGCCAAATTGTAATGACATGTCCCATTCCATGCCATACAATTTAGTCTCATAACCAGACCACACTCACACTTAATATAATCATCGATTTTAATCATTCAAACGGTTTTATCCCCCCAGAGGACCAACATTTGCATCCTTATGGGATTCCGCACCCAATCCTGGCGTCACAAAGTCCTCCGGAATTACGCCACCGGGCCACCGGGCATCCAGAGCGTGTTACGTTACACCTTCGAGCATCCAGCACACACCTCCGGGCATCTCGCATCCCACCTGGCATCACGAGGAACCTCCGACACACACCTCCGGGCATCTCACATCCCACCTGGCATCACGAGGAACATCCGGCACACACCTCCGGGCATCTCGCATCCCACCTGGCATCACGAGGAATCGCCGGGGCTCGCCATGAAAATGGTTACCCCTGCCTTCCGGAATTACGTATCGACATACCACTAGGCATCCCCTGGAATTACGTACTGATATACCACCGGGCATCCTGACACTCCCGGGGAAAAACCTCTGGGCATGTATTCATAATACAACCAGGCATCCAAAGGGCATCGACTCATTCGAACCTTTGGGCATCCCGACTCCCAGGGCATCGTTGACCCGAGGGTCCAACGGCAACAATTAGCATCTTAATTTCCAAAAACACTTTTCAATGCAATGACCAAATGTCCCTTGAGTCTCATCAAATCTCAATATTGCATGATATGCTGGATGCCAATATCATCATGCCACATAACCACTCAAGATGCATTTACCTTTAGGACAAATTGAGCAAATTCGGAACAAAACGGCTCAAACCTCACAATGCACAGTTTTAGAAACAATTTCGGAATAACCCCTAAATGAACTCAGAAAATTCTGAAATTTTGATATGTTATAAAAAAGACCTAAAGGAAAATGTTTCATGAAGAACACTAAGTCAGATTCATTGTATATCAAGAGCATTAATCGCTATACTGTAATAGCTTCCAGATTTAACATTTACAAGGAAAATCGTTTTACTGACCAAACCTTGTCCATTTATTCTCAAATTTTGATATGTTATTCCTAGTAATGTGTCCTACAACTTTCATTAAGGGTTCGAAGTTCAATTCTTACTAGATAATTACAGAAAATTCACAGAATCATCAAAGGTCAAGCTGTTCTCTACAAAACAGTGTACTGATTTCAATAGATTCACTTCTATCTTCATGTTTTTGCATTCATATGGCTATAGCTAGATGTCTAACTCAATCTAATGGGTGTTCTATTATGTAAAATGGTTCCTTTCCTTATCTTCATAATTATAAATCAGAGTGACAATTAAAAAGACTTTCTATCTAAATTTCTCTAAAACAGAATCGGTATATATGGTTTTCTTCATTTCTAGTTCAATCAAACCATTTGTTTCTCTACCAATCTATCTTACAACACTTCAAGACTCTTCCACAGCATCTAAGAACACTTTCAGCAAGTTCTTATTAACAGAGAAACCTTCCACAGCTCGGCTCAAAGCATATATTCATCCACAAGCTCACTCATCTCAACATACACCTCATTTCTTCACTTGGCAAGCATCACTTCACTTTGCTCAATCAAAACAGCCAACTTTCACCAAGTTTTCGAGACATACAAGACTCAAAAGCAACATGCAATGACTTCTAACTTCAATCTAGTACTCATCAAGCTCAAATCAACACAAAACAGCAACAGTACATTTAATCCCCCACAGATCAGCACTCAATCTTCATCTCAATCATCCGAAAACCCAACATGCAGTTTCCATTCAGCATTTCCTCAAATCTACCAGCACTTCACTAGATAATCACAGCATGCATAACATAGATTAATGAACTTCTACTTGCCTCACTCCTAAGCTCAATCGACAAACCGAACGGGAAGCTCGGAACCTCGTGCGTGACTCAACGGCGACGAAGACGGGCAGTAGCACGGACACGGCGGAAGGCGATCCTCCTCTTCCTCCCTCGCGGCTCATGCCTGTACGCCTGCTCACCCTCTCTTTCGGTCTCTCACTCGACCCCCTCTCCCTCTCTCACTTGCTCGGTTCACTCCCTTTCTCTCTCTGCCCTTCAATTCCGAAACCCCCTCCCCTTTTTGTTCTTTGATTAATAATTAATCACCTTTTTGCATGTAGAAATTTTGATGATTGAAGCTGCAATGGACAAGTGACTTCAAAGAATGAACAAGTGGAGGCAATCAAAGACAAGTGTTGAATGGCATCCCCCCCGCCTTCTTGGTCCGGTCGACATTCTTGGGGGTTCTTTGGGCTTGCTTGGGCCCGAAATTTTGAGCCCAAAAGTCCTTAAAATAAAAGCCCAAAAATCTTTTTTATTTATTTTATTAAACAATTGGTTCCCACCAAAATTAATTTAATATCCCCATAATCAAATTGCTTCATATACAAGGACATAATCGAAATTCTTGCGTGCCGTCCAACATCCTCAAAAATTTTATTCTTTAAATTTCAGCACGCATATTCCTTACGAGAGACCGAATTCCATCCTTTCGGTTCAAAAATAAAATATTAATCAATCATAGTCCAAAGATTTTCTCTTGTTGCATGGTTGATCAATCCATTGCTTAACATATCATATCAATCCAATAAACAAATACGAATTAATGCCCGTAAATGATATCAATGCCATAGTCCGACGATACTTCCATCGATTGATCATGACTGTCACCTATCCGAGGATCGTCTAAATTTTTGGATGCCACAGATATTCTGTTGGCTGGAAACGACAAGAGTTTGGTTATCACCATAAAATAGTGGTTATCCTCCAATTTTGAAATGATAGACTTGGGAGAAGCTACTTATATATTAGGAGTTAAGATCGATCAAGGAAACTTCTTACTTTATCACAAGATTCTTATATAATGAAGATTCTTGAGCATTTTAATATGCAATATTATAATCTCATTGATATCCCTGTCATGCAAGGTGAAGGCCTAAGTACTAAAATGTGTCCTAAGATTCCGGAAGAAAATAAAGAAATGGAAATTGTTCCTTACGCTAATGTGGTCGAAAGTTTGATGTACGCTATGATGTATACTCGACCCAACATATGTTATGTCGTGGGGTTGGTGAACCGATATCAATCAAATCTCAGTCAAGCACACTAGAAAGTAGTGTAGAGGATCCTAAGATACTTAAAAGATACCATGGACTATCGACTTTGTTATCAAGTGAATAATTTACGGTTATTAGGCTATTAATATGCTGATTGGGAAGGAGACCTATATGAGCGTAAATTGACTTTTGAATATACGTTTCTGCTCAATGAATGTGCAATTTCTTGAAATAGCAAAAAACAAACATGGCCTTGTCTATGATGGAAGTAGAATTTATTGC
The DNA here is from genome assembly GCA_016097605.1 of Eucalyptus guilfoylei. Lineage (NCBI taxonomy): Eukaryota > Viridiplantae > Streptophyta > Magnoliopsida > Myrtales > Myrtaceae > Eucalyptus > Eucalyptus guilfoylei. Next base: position 38,457,459 of record CM027862.1, on the reverse strand, counting down.
ATGCTCTGCCGCAATGCAAGAAGCAATATGGATAAAATATTTCTTGGAAAATTTAGCCAATTTCATTGAGGTTCCAAGATCGGTGATAGTTTATTGTAATAGTCAAGCGGCCGTTATCTATGTGAAAGATCTCAAGTATCATGGAAGAACGAAACACATTGACAAAAAAAAACACAACTTCATCAAAGATATAATAGTGCAAAATAAGTGATCCTTTAATACATTTCAGCTAATGGAATGGTTACTGATCCATTTATGAAGGCTGTTCATAGAGACGTGTTTTTGACCCATAGGATGTCTCTAGGGTTATGTAGAACGTGATATATAATATTGTAGAGGATGATTGGTTTATATATATGTGAACGTATGTATTGTACTTGTTTGTCTTTAGTGACTTGATAGTACAAATCCATTATGAGACTAGCACAAACACACATATATTATTGAAAAGTATGTCAGCATGTAATGATTGGCTCACTTACACGAGCAATCACCTGAAGTGCTATAGTTAGCACATTGAGATGAGACTTTATGTACAAATAAATGCTAAAAAGCAAGTTTAGTACATAAAATAATATGTTGTCTTAATTGGAGTCAAGATGAGGTCTGTGATTTGTATATGATAAGATAGAACATAATAGTGCCACGATCATGTATGCCTAAAAGATACCGGATGCGAGTAGTTAATTAGGCATTGTAGAAAGTGAGCCGATATAGTACTCGAGTTAAACTAGAGTATGTGAGAAGCACGTGACTATGTTTAGGCTAAGATTTGAATAGTGTATGTATTTAATAAATGACATACGCTCTTATAGAAAAAGAAATCCACTATAGCATGTAACTCATACTATATGTGCATTGTACGACTGACAAAGGAATGTGAATGAAATTATCTCCATTTACTCATCGTGTGAGCCTTTAAGGTAATTTATATTTTACCTTATTTCGTGCCCTATGTTACTTCTGACTATGTTCTCGAAATAAAATATCAATGTTGTTATTTTAGCATGTTACCGGTGATCATAAATAGATATGGCTTTATGGGACATGTCTATGAAAGTAGTTATTCTGAAATGGAAAGAGACATAAGTGTGAAAGAAGACTAATGTTATTTTACATCTGTCATATGTATTTACTAGTTGACCAATTATATCGCCTTTTGTGGTTTTGGATATAATTGTAAGTACACGATATTTTGAGAATAGTCTAGTATAGCATTTAAGTGATAGGTATACTTGGACTGATGTACCAAAATATGTCTAGGGCACTGTGAGACATCAATTATTTATTTCTTTTTTAAGGTTGTAGCCATTATGTCATCCCTAATAGGTGCATAATTTGAGCTCTCAAGTGCAAGTGTACTTACTGGTCGCATGACTTTCTTACCAGTATGAATTGTTTCTAAAGTAGATGAATGTTGAATGCCTTATATTCTTGATAGAGTACTATTAAGCTCATCATGTCTGAATGAGAGATATACTTTATTAGTATGTCCATGATGAAATACGATTAAGACACATTGTTTCGTTTTAATAAGTTATGATGAAGATACACCTTTTGAAACGGTATGAAAAAAGTCATATAAATAATTTCCAGAGATAACCATTGGAATGATTGACAGAAAGAACGTTCGGAAAGAAACTGTTCTCTCTTCTTTTCCTGTCTCTATCAAAGAAAAAAAGGCATTCCATTACTGCTTCGAGAAGACAATCGGCATTAACACTGTAAAAATTGGATGTTTTCGTCGTGATTGCATTCGGACCATCGTGAAGTCATATCGTTCGCGGTTCGCCCGTAATTCAACATTCGTTATAGGGTAAATTGTTCATTGTGCATCTAAGAGATTAGTCATTTCTTCCGTCGACTTTCTTCCTGCAATTACCATGCAAAGGATGATGTCCAATCAACCTATGCTGGATCATTTTTCCACAATGGTCGAAATTACCACATGTCTTCTTATGAGGACAATGTGAGTGATCATCTCCTCAATCCCTCTTGAGTCTCATCTTGATTCTCTCTCTATTAACTTATGATCCCTTTAATGTATTAGATTTTGTTTTTGCACCCCAGGAGACGACTGGTTTATTAGTCTTCCTCAAGTTGCTGCTTCACCATTCATATGGAAAGTGCTTAAATAATGTTGGCGGTTCGACGAGGCATTTTTTTTTCGATCCCAAGTGTGCCAACGATGCCAGTGTCACTCCAAAATGGTGGGACCATTTGCACTGCACCATGTCTCATTATAAGTTTGTTCTCGCAATCAAGAACACTTGGACGGAAAGTTACGTGATAGAGAAGCTATTTTATGCTTTGGATTCAGGGGCGGTCACCGTTCATTTCGGTGCCCCCAATGTCATGGACTTTGTCCCTTCGCATTTGATCATAGACGGGAACAAGTTTAGCTCCATGGAGGAATTGGCAACTTTCGTGAAGTCCCTTGCTAACGATCTGGTGGCATACGCCAAATACCATGCATGGAGAAGATGTGGTGTATTAGGTAATTATGATAACACACGAGCGGCCAGCCTCAACACCTTGCTGTGCCGGTTATGTGAGTTCATTAGCAAAAAAAGTGGCAGGAATGCGAGAGCTTTATGAAGAGTTGATTCTTTTTGAACACCCATTTTGTTTCCTTATCATCCAATTGATGCGTGGTGTTTTATAAGTTTAGTCCATGGACATTAACATTTATAGAGAGAGAGATGGATAGATGAGGAGATGGTACATTAGACATTGACATTAACAAATCGTCATATTAATGAATACATATTCGTCATGATCTTTGTGTTTGGCCTTTCTCTCTGACCTTGTGAAGCAAAGCCAGATTGGTGATTAGTTGTTGCCGTAATTGCTTTGTCATTTTCGAGTTGATTCTATCCTTTCGGGTAGCTTAAAACTCAAACTCATATGATTGAGGATTGGAGAGGAGACATGGAAGAAATGGCTTGGGAAGGATTTAGGAGTCCATGTATGAGCGGTAAGCGGTATGTGGTGAGAGCCATACGGACAGTAATGAGAGGGGTTTGCATCAATGTGGAGATGCATTGCGTTCTCCTTAAAGGGTTGTATGATCATATCATGTAAATATGCTTTTATGGGTTGATGGTGCGAAACAATTGAGAGGATTTCATTTTTATTGGGCCCATGTTTTTATACTAAGCAGTGGTCTTCTTTTGGGTCCATAATTGACCCTTAGTCAAAGAGCAATTCACGCCTATAATGTTGAAAATTGATGGTTTAGGACCCATGAAGTGCCAATATATCAGATGAGAAGTAAACCTTTGTTGTAAAATTAAAGAACACGAAAGCTAATAAGGATCTTACAATTAAGTCAATGCGAAATCACCGAACAAATAAATGAGGAATAGTAAAGAACCTCAAAGATTTACATAATTCAGTGTAAGTGTCGGTACCTACATTCATAAGAAGTGCCAATAGTAAAATGTACTATAATTAGAAAATCGAATTTACAAATTTTTCAACACGCTGGAGTGTTTCCCATGTATAAATTAAACCCAAACTCAGGGAATTTGTAAATAAACAACTTATTTTGGATGTAAAAAACTCAAAGCACAAATTACACGTTTGACCGTGATCAAATAGGAGCTCTCTTTGAAATGGCCAAAAATCAAGGACCTTGTCCATTTTTTATTTCCTTTCTTCACGGCATGGCTTTCCAATTGCTGTGAATATAAAATTAGACAAGTATGTGTATGCCTTTTCCTTTGGTTCAGCCAATTTATAGTACTTTTGAAGTCCAACTCTTGGTTTGGGTTAAACTTGCATATTTATCCAATCGAGTGGGGTTTCACCATGTAAGAAGGTGTCTTGATCAATGGAAAAACATATGCTTTTGAAGGTCTTCATTTCTTATTTAGTTCAATCTGGAAGAGACTTCACTTGCAGCTTGTTAGGACACAGAACCCACTCACAATGGAGAAGCATATGGCGATTATGTTCCTGTTTTTCTATACCCAGCTCACATTATGGACGAGTTCAGCGATGCAAACCAATTGGACGGATCGGCTTGCTTTAATCTACTTTAGAGATAGTGTAGATGAGGATTCGCTCGGAGTCTTGAGCTTATGGAATGACTCTTCTCATCATTGTGAGTGGCCAGGTATTGAATGTGGTGGATGGCATCCCGAAAGGGTTGTGTCCCTCAACCTTAGGTCAAAAGGCCTGGGCGGTCTTCTATCGCCTCATGTCGGAAACCTCTCTTTCCTGAAAAACCTCATTCTACAGAACAACAGCTTTCGTGGCGAAATTCCGCAAAGCATTGGCCACTTATTTCGCCTTCGCCGTCTCATTCTTAGGGACAACTCTTTCGGCAAAGAAATGCCCACCAATCTTTCTCAGTGCTCAAATCTTAAGAATTTGAATCTCATCAACAACCAACTTGTGGGCAAAGTTCCTGATGAGCTAGGCTCTTTGTCAAAGCTTCATCACCTAGGTTTGGCTACAAACAATTTTATAGGATCTATTCCTCATTCTATTGGAAATCTCTCCCAACTTTTCACTATTTCCATTGCGGAAAATGTGTTGCAAGGAGAGATTCCCAAGACATTGTCCAAGCTTCGTGGTTTGCGGTTTCTTCAACTAGCATTTAACCAACTCACCGGTGAGATCCCTCCAACAATCTTCAACATGTCCAGCATTACCTATTTCAATGTTAGAGGCAATCAATTGAGAGGGAACATTCCCCCTTATATCGGCGATACTCTTCCTTCACTCCGTTACCTTTCTTTTTCTAGTAATTTGTTTACTGGCGTTATACCTCCATCCTTATCGAATGCCTCCAGCCTTCAGAAGTTTCACTTTGGCTATAATAGTTTTCATGGACGGATGCCCCCAAATATTGGAAGGCTAAAAGCTCTTAAAACTATGTTTCTTACGAGTAACTGGTTGCAAGATGACTTTAGTTTCATTACCTCATTGGCTAATTGTTCAAGGATGAGAGCTATTGAGGTGAACCACAATTTTCTTGAAGGTCTATTGCCGGATTCCATAGGCAATCTTTCTAACAGCGTTATATATATTGATATGTCGTCCAACATATTGTATGGAGCCATTCCTCTAGGTATTGGCAATCTCTTCAACCTGTTCTGTCTTAACTTATCAAACAATTCGCTTGGCGGTCGTGTTCCTTCTTGTATCGGAGCACTCCATAACTTGCGGAGATTGTGCTTAAGCAATAACATGCTAACGGGAGAGATCCCATCATCAATCGGCAATTTGACGTTATTGAGTTTCCTTTACTTATCATTCAACGACTTCTACGGGGAAATACCACAGAGCCTTGGTTATTGTAGGCAACTGACTGAGCTTGAGCTTTCAAACAATAATTTGAGTGGTCCAATCCCGAGGGAGGTTCTTAGTCTTTCTACCATTTCGACTATCTTTAGCTTGGCGCATAACCAGTTGAGTGGATCTCTTCCGTCTCAAGTTGGGTCCTTGGCCAATCTAGTCGAATTGGATCTATCTTACAATAAGTTGACAGGACTAATTTCTAGCTCCATTGGCAAGTGCTTGCTATTAGAGCGGCTCAACCTAGCAGTCAATTCCTTTCATGGTGAAATTCCTCTAGCTTTAGGCATATTGCGAGGCTTACAAGAGTTGGATGTTTCCCATAACGACCTCTCTGGTGAAATCCCAAGCTTTCTTGCTCAACTTACAGATCTAAAGTACTTGAATCTATCTTCAAACAAGCTTGAAGGAGAAGTTCCGAAGCAAGGAGTATTTCTCAATGCTAGTGTAGTGTTCATCCTTGAGAATTGGAATCTTTGTGGAGGTATTGTAGAACTAAACCTTCCTTCTTGCAAAGCAAATACCTCTAAACCAATTTGGACCAAAAAAGGTATAGTAATCGCCACAATGGCAGCCATCTTGTCAGGCTTCATTCTGTGTCTTTGCTTGTTAATTATTTGGTTATGGAGAAAGAAGTCGAAAAAGAATACCTCTTCAACTGAATTGCTATTTGAACACCAATTTTCGAGGGTCTCTTATGGGGAGCTCTTTAGAGCCACAAATGGATTCTCTGATGATAGTGTGATCGGTAAGGGGAGATACAGTACTGTCTATAAAGGAACTGCACAGGAAGGCGGCTGGGTGGCGGTTAAGGTGCTCAACTTGGGCCACAAAGGTGCTTCAAAGAGCTTCCTCTCAGAATGTCAAACCTTAGGGGCCATAAGACACCGAAATCTCATGAAGATATTGAACGTGTGCTCAAGTGTGGACTATCAGGGCAATGATTTCAAAGCTCTATTATATGAATACATGGCTAATGGGAGCTTAGAGAATTGGATACATCAAGGAAATGAAGAGGAAGTTGAGCATGAACATGAACATGGAAAGCCAGGACATCTGACACTAATGCAAAGGTTAGACATTGCCATTGACATAGCTTACGTTATGAAATATCTTCACGAGGATTGTAGCCTAAAGATTGTACATGGAGATCTGAAGCCGAGCAACGTCCTTCTAAACAACGAGATGATGGGGCGAGTTGGGGATTTCGGGTTGGCGAAGATCAGCTCCGCCTTGACAATAGAAGCCATGGACATTGACAACCGCAGCAGCTCAGTAGCAGTGAGGGGTTCCGTAGGCTATGTCCCTCCAGGTAAGAAAATTTTCTCATTAATTGTCTAAGTTTTATCTATGTTGGCCTTGAGATGAAATTTTGATTTTCTTTGCATATTGCTTGATGTACACTATTTTAGAGTATGGCATGGGGGACATGGTATCCACACAAGGCGATGTGTACAGCTATGGCATTCTTTTATTGGAAATGTTCACTGGGAGGAGACCCACGGAAGAGGCTTTCAAGGACCATTTAAATCTCCACACCTTTGTCAAGGTAAATCTGCCAGATCGAGTGATGGAGATCGTGGACTCGACCATTTTTAATGGAGAAAATGAGAATGACATTGAGAGGATGAGAGACATCACCTTCATCCTAGGGATTGGAGTTGCGTGTTCAATGGATTCACCTCGAGACCGGATGGACATGGCCAAAGTACTCAAGGGACTACATAAGATTAGGGCTAGGTATGGAGCCGAGCAGAGGCTTGGTTAAAGCAAGTTTAGCATGTAGACACCTAAACTAGACTTTGTCTTAGGATTAATTTAGCTTTGAACAAGAAAAAATTTGGAAGGTTCAATATAAGTACTCTATCTCCATCCCTTTCTCCATCATTATCGAAATATTATCAAATTATTTTAAGATTCCGTCACATTTGATGAACTTAAAATTGACTATGTAATTTTGCTTATATGTCTAAGTAATTAGTTTTCTCATTAGATTACTTCCTTGTCTTCACATATTTTTCTAATTCCTATTAATTGTAAGACATTATTTCCTCAATCTGATGAAATTTCTGAATATTTTAATAATATCGTAATATCTCCCCTAAAACTCAAGATTGTTCTAAGGAAATCAACTGGAGTTTGGAAACTAGAAAACCAAGCAAGAAAAGGAGCCTTTGTAAGACCATATGTTGTTTGAGCATCAGAAGGGACATGGACAAGATCAACAGTTCCTCGGAGTAATGGTTGTTATCAATATTCGATTCCACAGATGAGGGAGACTCAACCAAAGGCGTGGCAGTAGTATGTGTGAACTTACTCGAGTGAATTTAGTTGCATATTAGCAATCTTTCGAGCGTTTTGTGCCACAAAATTATTTGCATTTCAATTCTTTTATCAATTAGAGAAGGCGGTATTGAAGTCTTTGGAGTGATGGAATTCATAATCTTGTATCTGTTTAATGTATCTATATTCCAAATCGACTCTAAATTACAAAGGCATCAAGTTTTCTTCTAACCGAATTTGTAAGCTCAGGGAAGAGCAGAATCAAAATCAAATCAGAGTGCCATATCTTTTTGGGGGAGGGATTATCATCACCGCAATTGTACATCTAGAAAAATATCAGGTGCTGGGGATGAGCATGTCATTGTGGAACAATTAGCTATCCATTACAAAAGTATTAGATGGCTGAAATGTGAATCCTCCGAGCACAGTGTTATTTCTAGTAGGCGTGGTAATGCCACTTTGTTTTGAGTTGGGGAGGGGGGGAGTCTACGAGCTGAAGTAATTTAAATCTAAATACCTCGCAAAGTTATTGGCCACATACTTCGCACTTCGGTGTGGTTTCGTAGAATTCCGTTTAGGATTTTTTACTCATTTGACAATGATATTGGATTGGAAGATAGATATATTATAAGAGGAACATTCTGGAGAGCCTTGTCAAAGTGCAACCTCCCTTCCTCTAAACAAATGGAAGACTCCCTCCCATGCTTTCCTTTTGCTAAAATATTTCACTTGGCAGAAGAACAGCCTAAGTGCCATAACTTGGCACGGAGGGACACTTAAGTGCCAGTTTCGGAGTAAAGTGGAACACTTAAGTGCCACTCCGGCCAAAATCTGGCCAAATGGCTGACGTGGCAATTTTCCGGCGAGTTGAGTGCAAAACGGCGTCGTTTTGCACGGTGACATGGCGAGAAAATGCAAAAACGACGTTGTTTTGTGTTTGATGTGTAAATAATTAATATAAAAATTAATTAAATTAAATTTAAACTTAATTTTATTTAAAATATTCTAAAACATAAAAAACTTAAAATTTAAAAAATTAATTTAAAATTTTAAAAAACTTCCATATTTAAATTTTAAGTTTTTTTAATTTTAAGTTTTTTTTTTAATTTTAAGGTTTTTAAATTTTAAGGTTTTTAAATTTTAAATTTTTTAAATTTTAAGTTTTTTAAATTTTAAGTTTTTTAAATTTTAATTTTTTTAAATTTTAAGTTTTTTAAATTTTAAGTTTTTTTTTAATTTTAAGTTTTTTTTTTAATTTTAATTTTTTTTAATTTTAAGTTTTTTTTTTTTAAGTTTTTTTATTTTTTAAGATTTTTTAATTTTGAGTTTTTTATTTTTTAGAATATTTTAAATAAAATTAAGTTTAAATTTAATTTAATTAATTTTTATATTAATTATTTACACATCGTACACAAAAACGACGTCGTTTTTGCATTTTCTCGCCACGTCAGCGTGCAAAACGACGCCGTTTGCATCCAACTCGCCGGAAAATTGCCACGTAAGTCATTTTGCCGGATTTTGGCCGGAGTGGTACCTAAGTGTTCCACTTTACTCCGAAACTGGCACTTAAGTATACCTTTATGAAGTTATGGCACTTAAGTGTCCCTCCGTGCCAAGTTATGGCACTCCAGGTGTCCCAAACTCTATTTCACTTCAGTACCAAAGGAATGCCCCATTATTCATGTCATCCCAATAGAAAACATGTCCTAACAACAGAAAATTTGTTGATTTGTGTCGTCTTGTCTACTAGTAAAATTTTATTGGAAAGAGAACCAAGTGTAGAACCCAGTTTGAGTCTTCATGAAGTTGCGTCTTTTCAATTAAAATGATTATTTTCTGATTCATATTCATCTTGAAGTGAAGAAGATCGCACCTTAGGTTGAGCAACAACCATAGATGCTTTTTGTGAAGAATTAATGCATCATTGGCAAAATGATGTTGAACCAATTACCTAGTCTTTGGTCCCAACCACTTCTGACTTGTTCAGTATACTAGAAGCATTCTTGCTTTTGTCCATAAAAATTGTAGAGCCTCCTCTCTGTGCCTACTAAAAACTCTAGTCCTATCCATCTCTATGTGCATGTACAAATATATGATTGAAAAACCAATATGTGACCCTGGAAACAGACACTAAGCGGTTCTAGCTACTGCAACTTGTTTTTCCTTATTGCGCTCGGCTCTTTTCTCGTGCAATCTTCAACTTTTTTTTCTCACTTTGTCATGTTGTTATCATATTTAGGTCCCCCAATAAAAGGCGACAGGAAATTGCCCAGCTGTCTAGACATTTGTTATGGAATAGAAATAGTTATTTTTGAAATCCTCATGTTTGACCACATCAATTTCCATGCGGATTGTTCTTATACCTAGTCAAATAGGTGGTTCATGCTTCTACACTTATAGATTCTTCATGTCCCATTAGTGTCACTCTCTATTGATCATTTTTTTCTTTTTGGTAATAATCTTTCTACTTAAAATATTTCATCGTGTCGCGACCCGCCTTCTCGCAAGGCCCCTCTCATTTCAGGGAAGGATGGTGATTAGGGGTATTTTCTCGCAAGTTCGTGCTTAGGGTCATGTCCACCAAAGACGTCATCACCTCATCTTCGGTTTCGGTCCATTGAGTTTGAGGTCTACACAAATGCGGGTTCTTCCAAACCCATACCCCCCGCAACAACGGAAAGGAGATCGGACGCATGAATTTAGGGGTACTTTTATCATGGTAACCCTATCGGTTGTACTTTCACTCAAAAGGATGGCATCACTTCATCCTTTTAGACTACTACTACATTGAGTTTGCTAAATTATGGTGAATCTCCACGAGACTCATACTCTGCACGACAGGTTCATTTTTATTATTAGTTGTATTAGACAATCTAAAATATAATTCTAGGAGTCACCACTAGCCTCATTTTTGGAGTTGGCTAGAAAACCCAATCGAGGGTAGGAAGTGATCCTTCGATATCCGCGCAACCAGAGATTCTAAAGTTCGGGAACTTAGGCTATGTTAATATTTCCATTAATGTCCTTTTGGTACCTAACAGTCGTCATGTTTCCTAAGGTATTCATGCGTGTCTTTTTACTTTTTTGTGCAATAAGAAATTAACAAAGTGATCATGTGTGGATGGTCGATTTCAATCATTCTACTTCTACTTAAAAGAAGGAAAAGAAAGCAAGCAAGGAGAATTAAAAAGATAGTGCCATAAGTAAACATCCAAGACAGTTTAAGAAAAGCAATAAATCTAGCATACAATCCTAAGATAGAAGTAAAGAAAGTAAAGCAAAGAAAAGGAACCCGCAACTTGTCAGGCATTTATACAATACTAAAATAATCCGAAACATATATCAGGAAATGAAATTAATAGTACAAAAATAGGGTTGATAGGATATCGATCATTCCTCGTCTTCGGGCTTCGAGACAGCCACCTACATGGGCCTATTCTAATTCTATCCTTTAACCAAACTATGATATGAATTAAAAATGATCTCAACAACATTCATGGCAACCAAATAGGTAGTTCATGGCAATCAACAAGCATGTCATTTTACATCAAACATCTAAAGAAAAATACTCAAGCAAATCAAGAATGGCCTCGGGGTCGACCTTTATATTTTATGCAACGATCCCTTTAAGATGCGTACCTGATTCATTTTAAATGGTTTGTAGGCATTAACCATCACTTGTATTCACTTGTATTCATTTTAGAAAACTCCAAAGTATATCTTTGCGGTTCGAAGCAAAAAATACAATTTGAATATTTTTCTATTATTTTATTTTTTATCTGTCAGAAAAAAATGAGAAGTTAATTTCCTATTTTTGTAAAGAAAAATACAATTAAAAAAAAAAAAAAGGAGACTTAAAATGAACGTATCTTTCTCACATTCATTCTTCACCATCCCATTGTCGGAAAAAAGATATCATATGTATCGATATTCAAATATTTGGATTTGGTACATGAAGATGTGATTCGATAGATCTATCTTATCTATAGAAATGGATCTTGTGTTTGGAATTAAAGAAAGATATTTTAAAAAAAAAAAAAGGCTCTTGTGTTGTGATTTTGAATAAACCTTTCTCTGTGAAGGAACGAAATATCAATTTATCCCTCTTCAATATCCTAGGAGGAAGAAGAAAATGGAATTGGAAATATCGACAGATTCTTGCAAAGTCCAAATTAATAGGAAATAAAAAAAGATCCAATCTTACAATTTTTTCTCCATCGAATTTGAATATAGAATAGTGGATATAGTCATGATTCAATGGGCTAGGTCTATTGATTTCTAATTTTTAGAATTGATTTGATTGGAATAATGGAAAATAGGAATATTTGGCAATTCAAGAGACGGCTTATGATTATTATCAAACCCCTAATGCGAGTTCTAAGTGTCACCCAAAGTACCCCATGAGTACATATATCGCACATATGCATCCATCTAAAAATCACAACCATAGTTGAGAAGTGAGCATGCATGCAGGCCATTGGACCTTAGTTCTCAATCAATCAAACAAATTAATGAGCCAACACCAAATCACTTATTTAGTCATTATACACCAAACATATCCACATGGAGCTACGGACACCTGGAGTGCCAAAACTTGGCACGAAAGGACACTTAAGTGCCAAAAGTTTAGAAAGTGACACTTAAGTACCAAAATCGGAGCAAAATAGATCACTTAAGTGCCAATCCGACTAAAATTCGACCAAATTGCTGACGTGGCGATTTTCCGGCGAGGTAAATGTAAAATGGCATCATTTTGCATGCTGACGTGGCCAAAAAATACAAAAACGACATCGTTTTGTCTCCGGTGTGGTAAATAATTAATATAAAAATTAATTAATTAAATTTAAAACTAAATTTATTTAAAATATTTAAAAAAATAAAAAACTTAAAATTTTAAAAAAGGGGGAGCCAAAGGGAGGCGGCTAAGGGCTGAGCCCTCACCGCCGCCGCCTCGCTGCCACCGCTGAGAAAGGCCGACAACGGAGGGGGGAGGGTCGGTCTGGGTCATCGGCCCTTAGCCGACCGGCGGCGAGGGCCCGCGATCCCTTGCTGGATTTGGGTGAGGGCCGCAACCCTCGCCCCAGATCTAAGTGAGGGCTCGCGGGCCCTCGCCGCCGAGAAGGGTCGGCGACTGGCGACGAGGGCCCGCAAGCCCTCGCCTAGATCTAGGGTGAGGGTCGACGGCCCTCCCCTCAGATCCGGCAAGGGCTCGCGGGCTCTCGCCACAAGTCGGCCAAGGGCCGGCGATCTGGGCGAGGGCCGCGACCCTCGCTCAGATTCGGCGAGGGCTCGCGAGTCCTTGCCGTCGGTCGGCCAGGGGTCGGCGACCCCGGCCGACCCTCCCCCCTTCGTCGCCAGCCCTTCCCGGTGGCGGCGGGGGCGGTGGCGGCGAGGGCTTAGCCCTCAACCACCCCCCTTCGGGCCCCCCTTTTTTTAATTTTTTTTAAAATTTTTACTTTTATTTTTTTTAATTTAAAGTTTTAATTTTTTTAAAAATATTTAAATAAATTTAGTTTTAAATTTAATTTAATTAATTTTTGTATTAATTATTTACCACGTAAAGACAAAACGACGTCGTTTTTGCATTTTTTAGCCACGTCAGCATGTAAAACGATGCCGTTTTGCACTCACCTCGTTGGAAAATCGCCACGTCAGCAATTTGGCACTTAAATGATCCATTTTGCTCCGATTTTGGCACTTAAGTGTTACTTTCCAAACTTTTGGCACTTAAGTGTCCCCCCATGCCAAGTTTTGGCACTTCGGCTGTACTTTGTCCCATCCACATGTATTCTATAAAAGCGAATACATCAAAAGCTACAAGATTCAAGTGATGTCCAAAAATCATTTGAGAGACCATCAAACAATGGGTTTAAAGAAAATTGTTAATGATATGGTATAGTTATATCATGGCTACAGAACACATTTAGCCACGGTTAACTCGGGTACATCAATGGGCACATTGATCAAGCTTCGCAAGCATTCTAAATATGGTCCAAACCTAGATAATATCAATATAAAGTTGAATACATAATTTGGAAGTTTTGAATAAACAATGTAATGTGAAAGTTTGGATGAAAGGGAGACATGATTTCATCATAGCTATAAGACACATTTAATTTTCAAGGCTAACTCAGGAGCATCAATGGGCACATTGATTGAGCTTCGCAGGCATTTTAGATATGACTCAAACTTAAACAAAATTAATATCAAGTCACCACTCAAACCGTGCTAAAACATTTTTAAGAACGAAAATTTCCAACGTGGGTATCACATGAATGATACTGTGATATTGTGTCCCAAGAAGGTTGTTGTCTCCCTCAGATGGTGATTGGTGAAGGGCTGCACTTTTCTTGATGCACGATCCTATTTTTTCTTTTGGGTAGATGCATTTTGATTTTGCCTCAAATGATTGTGTCTTCTGCCCAACATAGAAGAAAACTAACACTTTTCTTTTGCCGGAAGCAATTTCTCTTGGATCAAATTGATTCACAAAGCAAAATCATGAATATTTCTTGTTTGAAATCTTGGAGACCTAAAACAACAGGGGTCCAGACTTATTTTGGGCTGGGCCTTTTCCATCGTTTGATGGTCGAGTCAACTCCTAACAACTAGGGGTGTAAATGGGTCGGGTCGGGTCTTGATGTTACCCGACGCGACCCGAAACATAAGGGTCACGCATTATGACCCGACCCGACCCGAAACACATCAGACTATCTAATGTGTTTTGGGTCGGGTCGGGTCGGGTTTCTGGGTTTTCACCTTTTTTTCTTCTTCTTTTTTTTTCACATTAGACCATCTAATGTGACGGCGGCTTAGTACAACCCACGGATGAGAATGCCACCTACCATTACAATCTGTTGAAATATCCTGTAGACAAGAAAATGAGAAACATACATATGGAACAATTCTCCTTTCATGGGAACGTTCGATTCTCTACTCATCATTCATCATTGTCGCGGTTTACTTCGCCAGTGATTGCATCTCAAGTCGCTGTCGTTGTTCTGCTTCTTTCTCTTTGGCTTCTACTTCTCTTACAAGCTTAGGCATGCTTGTTGATTGCTGATGCGCGAACACACCAAGCACACAAAATCAAAAGCCACACTATTCCTAGCAAATGCTCATCTAGATATGAGATAACAAGATTAATCCACACTAAGCCAACCCGAGGGGGAACCAAAAATGGGTTGTGCATGTGGTGTCATCAAAGCTTCATGGCAGCAAAAATATCAGTAAAGGAACTCTGACCAAGATCAATTCAATCCAATGTCAAAAGCATGCAATATCCTGCAACAATTGAAATGGCTACTTAAGCCATCACTGTACCATATCTGATTCCTACATGTAAAATGTAAGAGTACACAGAGAACAATCTAACCATGGAGTGTGGACAATCCACCATAATATTTTGAGACACAGAAATGTAAAAACTGAAATGATTTTCTTTCACCAAAATGCTCATTTCTCCTCATAATAACCGGAGCTTTGCTTGCTAGATTGCATCTCAATTAGCTGCTACTATTCCTCCTCAGTCTCTTCGGCTTCTACTTGTTTCTCAAGCTTAGGTTTGCTTGTAGATTGCTGATACATGATCCCTCCAATCATGCAAATTAAAAGCCCCACTCTTCCTAGCAATTTGGAATGCTTGTCCCGGATAACAAGATTAATCACAACTGTCGATAGCTTGGGTAGGCAAGCCAAAAGATACTGTTAGGAGTGCAAAAAAAAGAAATAGGACTCACACAAGTTGCATATTATAAAATACTAACCTCTAATACGTCATTCATCGAGAGAAGTCAACATCGAGCTTGACTCCGTGGTCGTATTTGGCAATTCTACAATAAATTCACGATGAAAATGAGAACACTAACATATGCATTAAAATAAAGAAATGTATAAATATTCTACAATCATATTTTCTCACCCGACTCAAAGATTTCAAGGTCTTCTAAGTCCTCCTCAATCGAACATAAAAGTGGCGTGGATCGCAACCAATCTTGAGCACATATAAGAGCTTCCGCCATGGTTGGGGTCAAGGAACTACGAAACACATCGAGCACATGACCTCCCGTGCTAAATGCCGCCTCCGATGCTACAGTCGAGATGGGCACAGCCAAAATATCTCGAGCAACAGTAGAAAGTATAGGATATCTCAATGAATTTCCTTTCCACCAACTTAAAATATCAAATTCAGAGTTATAACATTCACATGCTTCCTCCATGTATTTGTCCAGTTCTGATTTTTCATCCAAAAATTGTTGTCCAGTTTGGCTAAAATACATTTCAGTCATAATATCAGCACCAACCACTAGGGATCTTGACATGCTTACCATCCTTGTGCTCTTTAGCCTCAAGTTGCTTTGAGGGCATACACCCGTGCGATATTGCTCAAACAATAATGTCAAAGATGTTATCACTTTCTCTTGTAAAGTTTCTGCCTCCCTGCTATCGTAAACATGACTAATCATCCACTTCACATAGTCCCACTTATGTCGTGGGTCAAGTACGCAAGCAATGAATAAAGTGAGATTGATGTTGTTTACATTGCCAAAATACTTACGGAATTTCGTTTTCATTCTTTGAGCCATTTCTCGCAAGCTTTGCTCCTCATTTCCACAATATCTCTCAATCATCATATAAATCCCATACACGTCCTTCGCCATATTATTACTAGTGACATAAGAAGAACCTGAAACTTTTATAGTTGTATCAAGGGACAACTTCAGAAAAGGAAGAAAGCGACGTGCATAATTCCAATCTTCACAAGTGGGCAACCCTTTCCCCTTGGAAAGCTCTTGAGCATATTTGCTATCCCGAAATTCCAAATTGCTAAAAGCTCTTTCAAACTTTAAAGCTGATTCCAACATCAAATATGTTGAGTTCCAACGAGTTTCCACATCCAAACATACAAGACTCTTCGACTCAATATTCTCTAACTCAACACAAGCCTTGAACTTTCTTAGCCTGCTAGGGGAAGATCTCACGTAACGTACGGCTGAGCGTATTCTAGCAATTGAATCGTTTATGTCTTTTAACCCATCTCTAACAATCAAACTTAATATATGGGCATAACACCTCATATGGAGTAACTCACCTCTTAACAACAGAGAGTTCCAAGAGTTAAGTATCTTTTTCAGGTATTGAACTCCTAAGTCATTCGAGCTAGCATTATCTACAGTGATAGAAAAAACACTGTGGATCCCCCAATCAGTCAAACATTTCTCAATTGCTTTTCCTATTATCTTAGCAGAATGACCTGAGATCTGACAAAAATTTAATATCTTCTTCTGCAATTTCCAATCAGCATCAACAAAATGAGCAGTCAAACACATGTAACTTAAGTTTTGACAAGATGTCCATGTGTCAGTTGTTAGACATACTCTAGGAGATGTCTCGGAGAAATATTTTTTCAATTTGCTTCTTTTCTCCATGTATAAGTCATAACAATCATGCCTCAATCTATTGCGTGACGGGATTAAGAATTTTGGTTGAATTCTATTCACAAATCGATGAAATCCCTCATGCTCTACCAACTTAAAAAGCAATTCACTAAGAATAAACATGATCACTAGTTCTTTTCTACTAGCATCCTGATCAAATTTCCAAGGACCTAATGAACTACCACCCCCAACAACTTGACTCGAGGCACTTCTTTGCCTTTTTCCGGTGTCTGCATATGGATACTCCTTACATCTAGCTAGATGATGATGCATTGAGCTAGTCCCTTGCCCACTAGCACAACCAATAAGAGCGCTACAATATAAACACTCAGCCTTTTCTTGACCAGGAATCTCTTTAAAATGCTCCCACATTGTAGATCTCCTCCTTCTATTTGTGACATTAGATTCCCCTGCTGAAGACATCTAGCAATCATAAAAGATGATATTTAAGGGCTGAACCTAGTAGAAGAAACCCACCTTCACAAAAAAACGAAACAAATGGAGAAAGAACAAATTGAGAGAACCAGATAAAAAGTGCTCTATCAATAAAAGACACGCCAATAACTTGACATAATAATCAAAGCAATAGACAATTTCTTCACATTAACATAAGTAGAATAACTTCCCCTGGACGAAACTCGAGAAAGAAGAGAAGAGAGAGAGAGAGAGAGAGAGAGAGAGAGAGAGAGAGAGAGAGAGACTAAAGACATATACAATCCAAGAGTTGATCCATTTATCTAAGACCATCGATTGCTCGAAAGACAGGACCAAATGGCAAGTGAACCTATTGAAATGGAATACAATTACATGGCAAGCATAAAAATATATTGTCTTCCAACAATTCTTCCAAACTCAGGGATAGTGGAAAAAACAGATTGCAAAGCAAAACAAAAAAAAAAAAAAAAATAGTAGGCAAGTAGGTATGAAAGAGAAGACTTTTAGCTCAATTAAGAAATATTGGCAGTCAAGACACCAGAAGCCAGGGGAAATTGCTGTTTTAACCTTCCAAAATAGTTGGCTCCCTATTTATAGTCCTAATAATGATCTCGATATGCAAGGATTACAAAGGAAAAAAAATCCAATGTGACATGATAAAATTGTTCAATGAAAAACTAAGCATCTGAGAAGAGTAGTCTAGTGTAAAATGTTCACATTTGAAATGTTAACACGAAAGACATAAATCATTCATATTCTCTGGCTTTTTTAGTGCCAGACCAAATAGTAAAGAAGCAACAAAATTCGAACATTGACATTGACGAATGCACATTTTTATTGAAATTGGACAGAGACTATGTACAACAGCTGACATGAACTCCACATCAGTCCAGCTAATTGTAGTATTGACAGAAGGCAAATCCCATAGATATTCCTCGTACTCAGTACTAGTTGCAGCCGCTAAGGAATAGCTAACATACAGAGAAATACATATTAATGAACAAGTTACAGCCGCTATTATGCTTTCAATGCACCGGTCCTTATTTCCAATCAAGCATGTCTAGGAGCCAGAGTACCTCTTCCTTGGAGTTTGCAAATATCTTGATAACTCAAAAATATAAACCTTTTTAGTAGGGATCTGAACCTAGTAGAAGAAAGAAAGACCCCGTTGAAGAATTTAACCATAGTACAAACAGTTAAGAGTCTTCTTCAAAATAGCATGAGGCAGGGCATCAGAATCTTAATCCTTCAGGCAAACAATCCAGCAAAGTAAAAACCATCACTCCGCACATAGAATGCTAAAGAAGCAAGATATCAAATTAATAACAGCAGCAGCACAAAACCAGCAATAGCAAGTTAGCAACAATGACAGCAAGAATTGCATAAAAAAAAAAAACCCCACCAACTTTGACAACCGCAACTTCTTTTTGGTGTTCTTCTTCGCCAGCAGATGCTGCTTCCCAGCTCTCCTCAGCACAATCTTCCCTCTCCCCGTCACCCTAAACCGCTTCGTCGAAGCCTATCCACAGAATTCCCCATTCACACTCCGACCAACCATTCATTTTAACAAGATAAGCTCGAACAAGAAAGACCCATCAACAGAGAGACCCACCAAGAACCAAAGCACTAGACAAGACACCGCAAAACCACGATATACCCAAAAGAAAGAAAGAAACACCAATTGAAGATAAGCATCCAAGAAACAATAAAAAGGAGCAGAGATGGCGTCTGAAGAACAAAACCTTACCAAGAATGAGAAGAGCTCCGATGCCTGCCGACGAATTTAAAGACCCTGGATCAAGCCGTCGTGTAAACGCACGCGCGAGAAGTCGTGGCAGAATTTCTCCTCACTCCGAGGAAAAATCAAAATCGACAGCTCCAGCGTTTTCCCACTAAAACAATAGGAATCAGCGGCGGCTAGGGTTTCGGTGTTGAGACGAGAGATAGAGACCTGGACGGCGACGATCGATTGATTCGGCGGCGGCTAGGGTTCCGGCGTTGAGACGAGGGGTGGCGATGGCGAGGCGGAGGTGTGTCGACCGGAGGGCGGCAGCGGAACAGAATCCACGAGAAGCGCAGTCGTTGGAGAAGAAGCCAAAGGGGAGGAGTTTTCAAAAACACGTTTGTTTAGTGTTTAGTGTTTGTGTTTGGTGACTTGTTTGGAACAAGGGTGTTAACGTGTTTTAGGTCGAACAATGTTCCAACCCTGAACCCGACCCGAAACATGTATTCCGCTTGTTTCATATTTGTTACTCGAACACGACCCGAACACGAAACATGTATTATATTTGTTTCGTGTTCGGGTCAGGTCGAGTTGGGTCAGGTCGGGTCGGGTTTTTTTGACACCCCTACTAACAACAACAGATTTCGATTCATGTTCATTGTTCGGTCTAATAGCTTCATTTGAGAATGTAGGTCGCGTTCTTCCGCTTCAGCAGATGTCTCAAGGTCTGAAACTATGGTTTGCATCGTGAAATGAACGTCCCGAGCCCAAAACTCAAGTTTCTCGCACTTTCTCAGACTCACTCAGCTCGATCACTCTCTCTCTCTCTCTCGTGCTTGCTCGGCTCACGATTGGGTCGCCCAACATTAATGCTCACTCCCTTCTCTGTTCATCAACTCCCCCGCTTTACAAAAGAAGCACCATTCAGAGATTTTTGTAGTGAGAAATTAGCCGGATGCATTTCATCCCATGATCCATGTTCGGACTTGCGGGTTTTGGTCATAATTGTCGCGACCTAATTTTCGGGTGCACCACCTAAAACTAGGTTAATGGATTACTAAGTCTTTAACTTAGCTCGGGCTCTCCCAAACCCATACCAATTCGCGACTTAAGGTTCAAGTTTTTTAACATGCAAAAGATTATTATTTATGAGTCACCACTAATCGATTTATGGTAGGTTGATTAGACACCTAAGTAAAATAAATGGAGATTTATTTTACTCCTACAAACCGTAGAAGTGCGGGGACTTTTACTCTGCTTAGAATTTTTCTAATGCCCTTTCGGTACAATTTCTTTTATTTTCAAAAAATGTTTTTGCAAGCAACTTGGATTTATTTTAACCTAAATTACTACCATGCAAAAATGACCACACGGATGCTCAAACATTCAATAAATAAATTGCATCACACAAAGCAAACAATTTTTTGGGTTTTCTTGAAAATTAGAATTCTTTTATAAAAAATGCATTTTTTAACTAAATGACTTAATCTTATTAATATGCAAATTCTAATTAAATGGGCCTATTATGCAAACTGGTTATTATGCACCTCATGACCTAACTTCACTAATGAACAAATTCTGATTAAATGATCCTTTTATGCAAACTAGTTAGCATGCACCTAGTATTTTTGTATTTTTTTTTATTGAAATTCAGAATTAATAAAAACCCTAATTAAACTATCTAAAAAAGGGATAAATTTATAATTTATTTTAGGGATTAATTTGGCTTAAACCCTATCCTATCTTAGAAAACTATTTTTTGAAAAATGAGATAATTAAAATGTGCGAACATTATCTAAAAAATTAATTTAGGTCAAACCCTAACTTATTCCTAAAAATGCATCCCTAAAAATGTAATCCTAAGAAAATTCTAATTTATTAAACCTACATGTCTGATTTACTAAACCTATATGCTCATGCAGAATTTTGATTTTTGATTTTCTGATTTTTTTAGTTTTTTTTAAAAGATAAGTAATTATTAAATAAATATTAAATCTAAGCTATCAACAAAATAAAGGATTAAAATAATCGAAAAAATAACCTGTTGTCTCACAGGTCAAATTAACAATTATCCTGACCCTAATTATCACGACAAAGAGATCAAAATAATTAAAAATCTAATCCGAAGTCTTACGGATCAAATTAATAATTATAATAATTTAACAATTAAAATTCTACCAAAAAGCCCAAAAATTAATATAATTAAAAAAAATATCCGATGTCTCTCGGATCAAATTAATAATTATAATAATTCCGGACAAAATCCTTGCGAATAATGCCTACAAAATGCACAAATATTAACATTGACAAACCCTATTCTAACTTAAACAATAATAACAAAATTTAAAACACAATAAAATAACATAAAATAGACAAAAGAAAGAAATAAAAATAAAACTAAAAAAAATAAACTACCTAAAGGAGGAGACTTGCGGCAGCGTTGGTGGGGTGCCGGACGGACAGTGGCGAGCGTCGGGACTCCAGTGAGCGGCAGCGCAATGGCGCGAGGGGACTGGCAGTGCAAGGGTGGCGAGTCTGGCAGAGCGGTGCAGGTGCAGGAGGCGCAACGCGAGCGCGGGGGAGCAACAGCGGGCGTTGGAGGTGCGGCGATGGAGCTGCGGGCGAGTCCGGCGGAGCAGCAGTGGCGGGTCACAGGTGTAGAGGCGTGGCGATGGGTGTCGACTCAGGCAACAGGGGTCACCGGTGGGAGAGGCTCCGGCGGCAGACGGAAGGCCGGCGCGCGGTCATCGGGGCACCTGGCGTTCGGTGCTGCTGGTGCGGAACGACGAGGCAGCAGCAGAGTCGCGGGCAGAGGTGCTGTGATCGGCGGGCAAGTGCTGCAGATGCTCGAAAAGAGGGCGAAGGCTTGTGGGCTGCTGCGGGGCGAGTTGTAGGTCGGGGGTGTCTCGGCGGGGAGCGGCGGTGCAAGGGTGGCGGTGCCGACACGGTAGAGGCTGGCGTCGCGGTGCCGGCGCGACGTGCAGCTGGCGTGTTGTGGGTCTGGTGCGCGGAGGGAGCGGCGGGACGTCGTGCGGCTTTGCGGAGAAGGAACCCATGAAGAAGAAGCACAGTGCACGTCTCTTTCTTTTCTTTTTTTTTGGTTTCTCTCTCTCACCTCACGTGTATTCGCACGTATTCCCTGCTGACTTTTGTACTTTTCTTCAGTAAAAAGGGGCAAACATCCCTTTGACCTGACCCCTCCAAAGAAAATTGAACTCAAAAGAAATGAAGGAGAAAACCTTCCTCACTTTTGCTCTGAATTTTTTTCCGAAAATCACTCTTTGAATTCGCTCCCAAAATTTTTCGAAAAAACGCCCCCCATGTCATGAAAAATGAGCCTCTCTTTTATAGTGATTCAAAACGATTCTCTTTACACGTTTCTCGATTACCATTTCTTTACATCAAATCAAATCTGTATGATTTGTGATCAAATCGATCAATTTTCGCCATTTTTCACTTGATTTCAAAAATTGTTGCTGCATTTAACAAAATCCGGACATCCATCAGAATTCCATATTTCCTTGCATAATTCAATCAAATCAATTTCCCCCATTTCATTTTTTTTCTTTTTATTTGTTCAAAATGCAATTTTATTTTTCCAAAATTAGGTGTCAACAATAATAATAGGTTGGGTCTTCTTGGTTATCATCTGTTGCTTTGCCGCTTCGTTGGAGGAGAGAGACTAGAGGAGCTCAGCTTGTCCCCCATCGGATATTGACAGCCATAGTAAACAGTATATAAGTCAAATGTCGGTGGTCCGGCGATGCCAAGCTCGGCAACGCGAGCTTGTAATCTTGGTGGGGGCATTAAGGTGGTGGAATGCGGGCCTTGGATTCATCGGGGAGCCTGTTGTGGCGGGACTCTTTATTGGGTCTACCCGATCTGGGCCGGACTAAAGCTATGTGGTCCGGGCCAAGGCGCTAGGCTGTGTTATGATGAAGGGGCTAATAACGCTTGAGTGTGGCTTTACAAAGTAGGGCCCAGAGGGTCGTCGCTGTGCGAGCCCGCCATTGCTCAATGGGTTGAGTCCTACCGAATCATCACCTTTTTCATTTGGGTAAAAGCCACTAATAATCTTACAGTAAATCTATTGTGACACATTTACTCGAAGTTTTTTGCTTTTACTAAAAATCCCATAGTATGTCTATTGTGACACAATTACTAGAAATTTTTTTCTTTGGATAAAAGCAACTAAAAATCCTACAGTATATTTATTGTGACACATTCGGAATTTTTGATGTCACAAAAGAAAAGTTTGGAGTTACCAATCTTTTAAGCTTCCAGTGAATCTACTCACGAATTCGGTCAGTATGTTATACCGATGTTCAAAAAAAAATGCTTTGGTGTTGAGCCAAGCATGGAATTCTTACCATCTATCTAGAATGTAGATAAATGTGCCAAACTTTTCTTTTGTAACACTAAAAATCCCAAATTTATATTTACATGACACATTTATCCCAAAAAATTAGTGTCACATAAATATAAATTAGGGTTTTTTGGTGTCACGGAAAAATTTTCAAGGGAAATGTGTCGTATGGACAAATTTGGGGTAAATGTGTTACAATTGGTAAAGTTTGAGAATTTTTTTGTGACTTTTTCCCTTTAATTTTCACTTATAATTCTTAGAAACTTTTTTCTTGAAATCCAAGAATCAGTAAACCGGAGATGAAAACTCCAAGCGGTCCTGCAAATCTAGTTTCCTTATTCAGCCCTAATCAAAGGAAGAGAAGTAAATAAAATTTTCATGAATCGGGCCAAGCAAAGTTCAAGAATCGCTTTGCTGCGTGCATAATCAAAGCAAGAATATAAAGAAAGAAAAGGAAGAGAAGGAGAGAAAAACACTGCCCTTCATTCGTATCCCGGTGTTCACCATGGAAGGAATATCAGTGTACATTATATCAGTTTTTCCCTTTGTTGAAGACATTTTTTTCTTTCTTCTTGGTCGTCTTCTTTTTGTGTAATTTACTTATGGCAATTGTACAGGCAGGGAGATCTGGGTTTTGCTTAATATCTGATTCTTTGATTTCTCGGCTAACTCTCTGGATTGACAAGCTACAAGCTGTTACTCATGTTGTCTACTTTGCTGGCTTTGACATCGTGGACACGTGAAAATGATGCGGTGCCCCAAGGTTGTTGTCCCCCTCTGATGGTGACTGGTGAAGGGCTGCACTTTTCTTTTGGTAGATGCATTTTTATTTGCCTAACATGATTGTGTCTTCTGCCCAACATAAAAGAAAACCAACACTTTTCCTGTGCCGGAGACGATTTTTCTCGGATCAGATTGATTCACAAAGCAAAAAGGATGCATATTTCCTGTCTGAAATCTTCGATGAGGCAAAAGCAAAGCCTCATAACAAGGCATAAAGTCGTTTAATTGTGCAAATCTACAGCGAAGCCAGTTTTGTGGCTGCATTCATTGTGGTGTTGTAATTATGGTTAATGGATCAATGAAAGCCAATAAATTAAGATACGTCTTTTCTGTTCACGTATCTTTTTTGGATTCATGAATTTCCTAATCTTTTATGTTCACGTATCTATTGAGTTCATGAATTTTCTAGATTCATGTATCTTTTAGTTCATGTATTTATTGAGTTCATGAATCTCTTGAATTCATGTATCTCTGGATTCATGAATCTCTTGAATTCATGTATCTCTTGATTCATGAATTTCGTGGATACATGTGTCTATTTAATTCATGTATCTCTTATGTACATGAACTAAAAATCTCTATAAATAGATGGGAGCATAGAGCTTCATGAAGGTTTTTTGGGTTTTGGTTTTTCTGACTCGATTCCAAAAGGCTTGATATTCTTTTTTACTCTTCTATTTTTTCTGAGTGTGCTGGTTCAATTGAACGATTCGACTGAGTCCTATTTGCATAGTGCTAATCCAAATAGATTCAAATTTGTATCTTGGGAGGCATAGTTCGTGAATCTGCGGAGCACCTTTGGCATGAACTAATCGCCTTAAGGAGATTCGGATATCCGTACCTCACCTCTAATTTTATGTTATATCTTATTTTCTTCATCTCCAAGATTTGTAAAGGGAAGGATATTATAAAGTTGTTATCATCTTCTTTGCATTGATGTTCTAATTACAACAAACAATTTGTGTTTTCTTTGGATTAATTTCCAACAATCTTAAGGCGATTATATCACTCACTGTTTGTTGTTCTTGTCAGATTATTAAGATGGCTGAAAACTATCAAGTGCCCTTCAATGTCCTGAATGTTTCAGGAGACGTTCTTATGGTCGATTCGACCGTTGCTATGGAAGATGTTCAACCCTCAGGGTCTGAATTTGTAGCAGCCAATGCTACGGGCCCTTTGGCCAACACCAATTTTGGTGGTGCGGGTACAAGTCACATGACTGGTATGCCCGGGACTGTTTTTCAGAACAGTTTAGGCCAAATGGCTTTTGGCTTTGTTTCTGGAGGGATAGTTCAACGAACCTTGCCTACTGTGATGGCAACACCTCTAGTTACAGCTAATGAAAGATTGTCTGCTGTGGTGATGTCCGAAGCATCTCTAGTGTCGAACATTAATGGCCGGTGGCTAGATACAGGTGCCACGAATCACATCTGTGCAGATAAACACATGTTCTCATCTTATGAGAAGGCTGAAGAAGATGAGAAGCTTTATATGGCTAACTCTGCATCAGCAAAGATTGTCGGAAGAGGAAAGGTGATCCTGAAGTTTACATCTGGCAAGGAGGTCGCCCTACTGAATGTGCTACATGTACCAGAGATTCGGAAAAACCTAATTTCTGACCCCATACTTGTCAAGAAGGGTTTCAAAGTTGTATTTGAATCTGACAAGTTTGTACTATCAAAAGGAGGGATGTATGTGGGGAAATGGTACTTGTGTAATGACCTGTTTAAAGCCAATGTGGCTGTCATTGATGTAAACTCAAAGTATGTGTACCCAAAGACTATTAATAAAGAAAAGTCTTCAGTTTACACTGTTGTGTCTCCTTATCTATGGCATGGTAGATTAGGACATGCAAACTATGGTACAATGAAGAGAATAACAAACTTAGAGTTAATTCCAAGATTTGAGTTGGATGCCCGTTACAAGTGTGAGACTTGTGTTGAGGCCAAGTTTGCCAATAAACCTTTCAAATCCGTTGAAAGAACAAGTGAACCTCTACAATTAATCCATAGTGATCTATGTGATTTAAAATTTGTAGAAAGTAGAGGTGGAAAGAAGTACTTCATTACTTTTGTGGATGACTGTACTAGATTTTGCTATGTTTATTTACTAACTAGCAAAGATGAGACTATGAGCATGTTTGTCAAGTATAAAAATGAAGTTGAAAACCAACTTGATAAACGAATCAAAGTGCTTAGGTCTGATAGAGGAGGAGAATACAGTTCAATCAATTTCAAAGAGTTTTGTGCTAGTTTTGGAATAATTCTCCAAACGACTACACCTTATATTCCACAACAAAATGGAGTTGCTGAAAGATTGAACGGGACACTAAAGGAGATGGCTAACGCCATGCTTTTGAGTTCAAGTTTACCTCAGAACTTGTGGGGGGAGGCAGTTTTAACTTCAAATTATATTCTTAATAAAATACCCCACAAAAAGACAGGTAAAACTCCATACGAGTTATGGAATGGAAAGTTGACATCCTACAATTTTCTAAAAGTGTGGGGGTGCATAATGTGATTTATAACGGTAAGTCTAGACACATTCGTTGTAGACACAATACCGTAAGGCAGTTGCTCTTAAATTAAATCATTTCTTTTGACTTTGTAAAGTCAAAGGAAAATATTGCTGATCCACTGACAAAAAGTTTGTCAAAAGAGTAGATAAACTGCGCATCGAGGGGAATGGGTTTAAGAGCCTTAACCCAATAAAGAGATTCCAGGGTGGAAACCTAACCTATGCAATTGGAGATCCCATGGACTAGGCTCAATAGGACAACGCAAATTTTGGAAACTCTAGTGTAAGCACTGTCTCCCATTCTTATGATGCAACAGTTCTTTCCTACAACGTTATTAAAGGTACGCTATGCGTTTAATGATTCCTATAACTTGGAATGTAACATTCAAGTAAAATATGGTAGGATATCTTTAATAGGAATGCACCTATATGCGTGGAGTTGGCCGACTTTATGAAAATCTTTAAAGGCTAGATTTTCTAAAGCACGCATGAATCCCGAGAGGTTCCGGGCCGAAAGAACGAACACAACCGAGAACCAATCTTGAATTGGAAATACTCCGTGTGAGATTTATTGTCTAGGCTTACACAAACAACTGGCGATTCAAGGCTTAGTCCATCGACTAGTTAAGTAAGTCCGATAGGCTTTCACTAAAGAATGTTCAAAGCGAAAGCTACCTATCTTGATGCGGTGTATTTCAACAGGCATGCTCATATTCCTTCGAGTAAAAAATGTTTTGTTGATCCATTAATGTGGGGGATTGTTGTAATTATGGTTAATGGATCAACGAAAGCCAATAAATTAAGATACGTCTTTTCTGTTCACGTATCTCTTTTGGATTCATGAATTTCCTAATCTTTTATGTTCACGTATCTATTGAGTTCATGAATTTTCTAGATTCATGTATCTTTTAGTTCATGTATTTATTGAGTTCATGAATCTCTTAAATTCATGTATCTCTGGATTCATGAATCTCTTGAATTCATGTATCTCTTAATTCATGAATTTCGTGGATACATGCGTCTATTTAATTCATGTATCTTTTCTGTACATGAATTAAAAATCTCTATAAATAGATGGGAGCATAGAGCTTCATGAAGGTTTTTTGAGTTTTGGTTTTTCTGACTCGATTCCAAAAGGCTTGATATTCTTTTCTACTCTTTCTTTTTTTTTCCGAGTGTCTTTGGTTGATTGAATGGTTTGATAGTCACTTTTGCATAGTGCTAATCCAAATAGGTTCAATGTGTTATATCTTGGGAGGCATAATTCGTGAATCTGCGGAACACCTTTAGCATGAACTAATCGCCTTAAAGAGATTCGGATATCCGTACCTCACCTCTAATTTTATGTTATATCTTATTTTCTCCATCTCCAAGATTTGTAAAGGGAGGGATATTATAAAGTTATTATCATCTTCTTTGCATTGATGTTCTGATTACAACAAACAGTTTGTGTTTTCTTTGGATTAATTTCCAACACGTGGCACACGAGCATGTCGAGTGAAGAGAAAATTCGGCTAGGTCTTTGCCTGAACCAGAAGGGAATCCACGCCAAAGGCTACAATTCGGCTTTTCTTGGGTGCATCTGATCGTGCAGGACGAAACCGAAAGCAGCCGAATGCCCGCTGAGCTTCTTTCTCTCCCTCGGTTTCATCGTGAAGCCGCACTCATCGGTTCCGGCGCTCGACAAGTTAGAACACGGGAAGCGGGAACAGAGTCGAGATATAAGACCGAGACCGAAGAGAGCTTTGAAGTCCACATGATAATGGGGTGGCATCATCTCCAGTCCAGAATGGGCTCTGAGTAGTTTCCTCCAGCTCCTCCGTTCTACAGCTGTCCTTCCACTCTTCTCTCGCATATGGTGGTTTTTCGCGCTTCGTCAGATGAGATGCTGAAGATGCTCAGCTGGTCCCACGCCGGAGGTCCATGACATGATAAACATTTAATAATTCTCGTGCACGTGGGCTATTCCGCCGAGCGCTTGGCAACGCCAGCTTGTTACTCGAGCGAGGGCACCGAGGTTACGGCACATGGGCTTTATCCATTGGGCCTGGGCCTGTGTAGCCTACTCCGATATTGAAACCGCCCGTTCCGAGCCTGTGGTTGGAACTCATCATACAACCACGTGAGGCTCCTCTTCAGAGGGCAGCCAACGGGTCATTGCCTTTTCTCATTGCTTTTAAGTTTAATTTTATGAAACTTTCTCTTTTTTTTTTTTTTTTTCAACATGAAACTTTCTCTTGAATCCCTAGGAATATCGGTAAACTGGAGACCTGTTTCCAACTTAAAAAGGGTCCTAAGGTTCGGGACTCGAGTTAAGGTCAGGTAGATTTTATTTTTTCACGAGAAAAGAAAAAGTTTAGATTTAGATTTTGGATTAGACCTAAAATCAGGTGATTTTTCCCGGAATTAGACCCACCGCAGGACCAAAACTTGTGAGCTCTTCGTGACTTTGACTGTGCTAAGGCCCTCTCCCATATCAGAACACTACAGCGATAGCAAATAGTTAAGGGAAAATCCCAAATAGGGACTCAAGGTGCATACTTTTTCTCAAAAGAGGACCTAAAATGGAGCCTGTCTCAAATAAGAACCAAAAGTGGTCATTTAATCTCAAATAAGGACCTCACTTGCCGGCCGGTGAACATATGCATCTCCAATGCATATTCCAGTGACCTGATTAAGGGTATTTTTGTCCAAAAAAATTCTTCTTTTATTTTCGATTTGTTCTGTTCTTTTTTTTTTTTTTTTGTCTATGGTTGCACTGTTCATCATCTTCTTTGTCCCCTCTTCATCTTCTTCTTACCCAGACCAAGAAGACGAGCAAGCCGATGGTGCAGGTGGGCGTGCAGCATGTGACTTGCATGCTCGACGCCGCCCTCTTCATCGCACTCTGCGCCCCCATCGACCTCAACATGGACGCCTGCCAGCTCTTCTCGCATAAGCTGAGGAAAGAACTGTGCCATGACGATCAAGATTGCTACACCTGAGAAACCATACATACCAAGTTTGAAACACATGCCCTACTAACTGATTTTTCTGCAGTGATGACTGATCAGTACTTGCTCGGCCTTGAGACAAAAAAAAAAAAAAAAGACTGCGGATTTGAGCGGAAAAAAACATGGTTGTGCACTCCACAATTTTTTTTCTTGCCCACGATCGCGATTTGCTTCTTGGATTGGATTTTGATGATTTTGGTACTTGTAGAGTTGGGGAGTTTGATATTGGTGTTGTCATTACCAACACTACGAAGAGGTTTTTCTCTTTGTTGAACACATTTTTCTTTCTTCTTTTTGTATAATTTACTTATAGAAATTGTACCGACAGGGAGATCTGGGGTTTGCTACAATTGTTTGTTCATATTCATAAGAATATATTAACTGATTCTTTGATTTCTTTGTTAGCTCTCTTTCTGTATTAACGCAAGCTATAGGCTGTTGCTCACGTTGTCTTCTTTGCTGGCTTTGACATTGCGGACACGTGGAAATGATGATGTGTCCCAAGAAGGTTGTCATCTCCCTCTGATGGTGACTGGCGAAGGGCTGCACTTTTCTTGATGCGTGACACTAGCTTTTTCTTTCGGTAGATGCATTTTGATTTGCCTAAAATGATTGTTTCTTCTGCCCAACATAGAAGAGAACCAACATTTTTCCTGTGGGAAGCAATTTCTCTTGGATCAAATTGATTCACAAAACAAAAGCATGGATATTTCTCGTTTGGAATCTTGGAGACCTAAAACAACATGGGTCCAGAGTTTTTTTGGGCTGGGCCTTTTCCTTCGTTTCACGGCCGAGTCAACTACTAACAAGAGCGGATTTCAACTCGTGTTCATTGTTCGGTCTAATAGCTTCGTTTGAGAATGTAGGTTGCGCGCTTCCGTTTCAGCAGACGTCTCAAGGTCCGAAACTGGGGTTTGCGGGGGGACACGAACGTCCCAAGCCCAAAACTCAAGTTTCTGCACTCTCGCACTCGCTCAGCTAGATCACTCTCTCTCTCTCTCTCTCGTGCTCACTCGGCTCACGATTGGGTCGCCCAATGTCGATGCTCGCTACCTTCTCCATTCATCAACTCTCCCGCTTTCCAAAAGAAGCACGATTCAGAGATTTCCGTGGTGAAAAATTAGCCGTAATGCATCTCATCCCACGATCCACATCCGGATTCGCGCGTAGAGGTCATAATAGGTTGGGTCTTCTTGGGATCATGCGTTGCCTTGCCACTTAGTCAGAGGAGAGACTAGAGGAGCTCAGCTTGTACCACATGGACATTCACAGCATAGTAAACAGTATATAAGTCAAATGCCGGTCCCGGCAGGCCGCCAAGCTCAGCAACGCGAGCTTGTGACCCTGGTGGGGGCATTAAGCTGATGGGATACGGGCCTCAGATTTATTGGGGGCCCGTTGTGGCTGGAGTCTTTGTTGGGCCTGCCCGTTCCGGGCCAGGTTAGAGCTCATGTGGTCCGGGCCAAGGCTCTAGACCGTGCTGGCGCCCTAAGGGCGCTTGAGCGTGGCTTCACAAACTGGGGCCCACAGGGTCGTCACTGCGCAGGCCCGCCATGGCTCACGATGGGTTGAGTCCCTACCGAACCACTACCTTTTTAATTCTCAGAAACTTTTTTCTTGAAATCCAAAGAATCGGTAAACCGGAGATGAAAACTCCAACGGTCCACAATCAAAGGAAGAAAAGTAGATAAAATTTTCTCATGAATCGGGCCAAGCAAAGTTCAAGAATCGCTTCGCTGCGTGCATAATCAAAGCTAGAATATAAAGAAAGAAAAAGAAAAGGAGAGAAAAACACCGCTCCACTTCGTGTCCTGGTGCTCACCATGGAAGGAACATCAGCGTACTTAATATCGGTTTTTCCCTTTGTTGAAGACATTTTTCTTTCTTCTCGGTCTTCTTTTTGTGTAATTTACTTCTAGCAATTGTACAGACAGGGAGATCTGGGTTTTGCTTAATATCTGATTCTTTGATTTCTCGGCTATAACTCTGTGGATTGACAAGCTATGTCTACTTTGCTGGCTTTGACATCGTAGACACGTGAAAATGATGAGGTGCCCCAAGGTTATTGTCTCATTTCTCAAACTCAACCAATTATGCAACTTTGACAATCACCACTCCATTGAATCCTCGAAACTCTCTCATATGGGAATATAAACTTTATTTCTTACACACACCATATTCATGTAATTTTAAACTTAATGACATGGACAATTTGTTACTAAAATCACATATCATGTCAATTACATTACTTTATTCATTGATACACATTAAACTTTATACATATTATCAATGAATCATACTCTAAACATTATTTATGTGATGATACACTTGTGAACCGGCACATGTATTTGCAAAATCATAGAAAAATATAGGGAAGTACGCGAAAATACCATAAAAATACATGTATTTAAGGTTCTATGTGTATTTTTACATCTATAAAATCATCAAACATATAAAATAAATATACTATGGTATAGATAATCACCATATGAGCACGTAGCCGTCGACCACGTGCCGATTGGAGACTCCACGTGCCTGCACACGCCACTTGAGTGTGCGTCGTGTGGAGCACAAGGGTAGGTGCTCCTAGGGCTGTTTTCTAGTCCGACCAGTT
The DNA here is from genome assembly GCA_016097605.1 of Eucalyptus guilfoylei. Classification (NCBI taxonomy): domain Eukaryota; kingdom Viridiplantae; phylum Streptophyta; class Magnoliopsida; order Myrtales; family Myrtaceae; genus Eucalyptus; species Eucalyptus guilfoylei. The sequence goes on along the minus strand of CM027862.1, from coordinate 38,425,001 downwards.
TCCAGTTTGACCGCAAGGTTCGATCGGTTGACCGGTTTGGTCAACAGTAAATCGGTTCGAGTGAGTCAATCAAGTCAATCGAGTTGGGTCAGGTTAGGTCGCCAGATCGTTGACGTCACGATGAAGTTAGCCCTTGCGCATTGGCGCAAGTCCTCGACGCATGCCGCCACCCAGCGACGCATGGCTACGCGTGGGGGCGCGTGCAGTCTCCTTCCGCAGCGCACCACCCACGATTTTGCTCGTCTTGATGAGCTCTTTTGTTAATATAATTAAAATTGATTTTTACTACACAAAAAAAATCACGAAAAAGGATAAAAACTATACATTCATGTTCTAGTTTATGGGGGCTCTAATACCATAAGTTAGTCACGAAAACGCAATCCCACGATCTCCATAGCTAGAAACAAGAACACATATAATCGAGTAGACATGTTAATGTACCTGTTTTGGAATCCATCATTTTTGATGTGGAAAAACGACGATCCAAAGCACAAGTGCTTCTCTTTTATTGCTCTCTGTATCACTGGCTCAATAAGATGACCCCTCACCCATAGTAAATGCTACTTATGTGAGGATAATAGGGTGTTTGTTAGGAGCACTATAGGCCCTCTCATTACAAGTAGGACACAATTTGACCCACACTAGCTAGCCCATATAAACTAATTAAGAAATATTTTATCTCACCTTATGAGACTAATCCCATAAAATGGTAAATTACAATATTAATTAATGTAACTACATTAGAAAAACTCTTACAACTTGACCCGAAGCATGGTAGTAGTCTGTGGGAACTTAGTCAAGCGAATTTTAGGTGCATATTAGCAATCTTTCGAGCGGCTTGTGCCACAAAATTATCTACATTTCAATTCTTTTGTCAATTAGAGAAGATGGCATTGAAGTTTTTGGAGTGATGGAATTCATAATCTTGCATCTGTTTAATGTATCTATTTGCCAAATCAACTCTATATTACAAAGGCATCAAGTTTTCTTCTAACTGAATCGAAGCTCTTGGGGGGGGGGGGGGGACAGAATTGGAATTAAAGTAGAGTGCCATATCTTTTTGGGGAAGGATTATCATCACCACAATTTTACATCTGGAAAAATATCCATTGCTGGGGACAAGCATGTCCTTCTAGAATAGTTCGCTATCCATTGCAAGAGTATTAGATGGCTGAAATACGAATCCTCCAAGTAGTATTTCTAGCAAGATGGTAATGCCACTTTGTTTAAAGTAGGGGAAAAAATGGTGCGTTTGGTTAGATTTTGGGAAAAGTCATTGAGAAAATGTAAATGACTAAGTTAAAGGGGTTTTTCAAAATGCAAATTGTCAATTGCAAAATACCTTGGAGCAAAATAGTGTTTGGATAAGTTGTATTTACAAAAATCTTTATTATTAAAAAAAAAAACTAACTGGTGAAGGGCAGCGGCCACCGGCGGCCATTGTTTGAGGTTGCCGGACCTCAGGCGGCCCTCGGAGACCACCGGTAAGGACCGCCTAGGTCGGGCAACAATTGACAACCCAGGCGAGGGCTGCTTGCGGTTGGGCGACCCCCGGCAAGGGTCATGCGACCCCGGCTAAGACCTTCTCTGAGGTCGTCGACCATAGGCAAGACCCTTGCTTGAGGTTGCGTGGCCTTGGCGAGCTCGCTTGTGGTCGATGACCTCGGCGAGGTCTCGCTGGGGTCGCTTGACCCCAGCGAGACCTTTGGCGAGGGCCGTTGCGCCGGGGCTCACGTGATCCTAGCAACCTTAGGCGATGGTCTCGGTGAGGGTCGCGTGGCCTAGATACCGCCGAAGGTCGCGCGACCCACCAGCGGTCGTCGCCTAGGTTGCCGTGACAGTCACCAGCTTCTCTCTCTGCTTCGTCGCTCAGCCCTTTGCAACCCTGCGCAACCTGGACGTCCGCCTCAACGAAGAAGATGAACAGTGTTTCACAAGGGTTTCCCAAAGGTTGAAAGCCCAAGGCACCCCAAGACTAGCCTTGGGCTTTTAGCCTTCAGAAGGCCAGCTTTCCCCTAATGGGGTTTGTAAAACTTTTCCCAAACACTCAATATTTGGCCAAAAGGCTTTTAGGTGTCCGAAGCCCATTTTCAAAGCAAGTCCCAAACGCACCCAAAGTCTACGAGCTACAGTAATTTTGACCTGGGAACCTTGCCAAGCTACTGGCCACATACTTCTCCCTTCAGTGTGGTTTCACAAAATTCCACTTAGGATTTTAGTCATTTGACATTTTGGAGAGCGCTTGAGTGCGACCTCCCTTCCTTTGGACAAACGGAATACTCTCTCCCATGCTATTCTTTTGGTAAAACCTATCACTTTAGCACCTAAAGAAGGCCCATAATTCATTGTCATCCCAATACAAAACATGTCCTAACAGCTAGAAAATTTATCAGTTTGTAAAGTCATGTCTACTGGCAAAGAATTTTTGGAAAGTGAACCAAGTGTGAAACCCAAAATTTCAGTTAGAATCTTCGGCTCCGTTCGTTTCACGGAAAATAATTTCCGGAAAAACGTTTTCCAGATTTTCCGGCGTTCGGTTCACGAAAAATGAATTTCTTAGGGAAAATATTTTTCATGAAAGGAAAAAAAAGTCTTCTAAATTAGGGAAAAATATTTTCCACTTTTGAAAAGTGGAGATCATTTTCCTCACTTGATCTTTCTTATCTTACACCTCTACAAATCCTCACTTCCTCCTCCCCTTTTTTCTTCTTCTTTTCTTTCTTTATTTGAATTATTTTTTAATTATTTTTTCTTTTTCTTTTCTTTGTTTCCCATATTCTTCTTTCTTGGCTAGTCGTCGGCCGTTGCTAGGCGAACCTCGAGCTTGTCGATCTCAAGCTCACGCTCTGCACTCTTGCTTATCCTTTTTATTTATTTACTGTACCTCGTAGTTGTACATTGTTCAAGCAAAATGCTCTACATGATTTGCTTCTTTTTTTTATTTTGTTTATTAGAACACAAAAAAGACGCAAGGGGAACATGCCACTCAACTGAAAGATTCTCATTAGGGCTATATATGTTTTGCTTCTTTTTAAAATCCATACGAACATTTTTTTAGAGTAGATGAGCATTTGGTGACAATGAGGGAACAAAGATATGAAGCAAGTTTGCCTAGATTTAAAGGCAAGTTCATATTTGATGGATTTCTAGGTGAGTAAGTGATGCATGCCTAAGTGGTGAAGTCTTAGAAAATATTTTCCTTACCGAACACTGGAAAATATTTTCCAAAACATTTTCAGGTTTTAACCGAACACCAGAAAATATTATCATTTTCCTGGAAAATGATTTCTGGGAAAATATTTTTCGAAAATGGCCTATTTTCCGTGAAACGAATGGACCCTTCATAAAGTTACATCTTTTAGATTAACACAATTATTTTCTAGTTAGTATTCATCTTGAAGTGAAGAAGATTGTGTTTCAGGTTGAGCAACAACCCAATATGCTTCTCATGAAGAATTAGTACATCATTAGCAAAAAGATGTGGGGCCAGTTACCTAGTCCTCAGTCCCAACCACTTATAACCTGTTCGTTGTACTAGACATCCATGCTTTTGGTAATGTTTCCAAAATCTTAGCTATTGCAGAGAAGCTATCTGGAATTCTTATTTTACCAAAATTTTTAAGAGGTTGGATCATTGAATGATCTTGAATTGAATGGCATTGTAAGGCATAGTGGCATAAGGCCCTTGAGCCAACCCACTAAACTTATAGAGTCGTGAATGTTTTCGTCCAAAGGATTCATGATACCAACTCTTGTCAAAGTTTTTTCATATGAACTTGGTCTGAGATTGCAACATGCCTGTGGTCAAGTTAAAATATCCATATATGTGATCTTGTATTCACCTTGGGTCAATCCTATGGATAGAGATCCTGGCGTTTTAGGTTGCCTTCACTGTGAGCTATTCTTTGGTTTAGTTTCCAATTGAGATTCTCCTTTTTTTTTTTTTTTTGGTCAAGTCCTACTCATGAACCATAGCAGTCCCATGTAAAGATTGTTTCATCGACCTGGTCCTTTTATTGGTCCTCTCCAATAAGAATGCTATTGGCTAGGCTCTTTTACTAGAGTGTGGCACATGGACATTGCAATGGAGCTTGAAAAATAAGGACATGGAAGCTGTCCCTTGAGGCTTTTTTTCCGGTTTAGCTCCAATTTTGCAAAATTGCAGCTTAACAATTTTCTTGGAAATCCCCATTCATATCCTATTTTCATGCAATGCAGTGGCCGTTCTAGCTCTTTTAACTTTGCTTTTGTCCATAAAAACTATATATCCTCCTCTTTGTGCCTGCTAAACTCCTTTATGGTCCTTTCCATCTATATAAGCATGTGCAAATATAGGATTGAAATGCTGATATGTGACCCTGGAAATATAGAGTGGGTGGTTTTAACTATTGCAAATTGTTTTTCCCTATTGCTCTCGACTCTTCTCTTGGAATCTTCAACTCTTTTTTTTTTATCACTTTGCCATGTTGTTGTCGCATTTAAGGCCCCCAGTAAAAGGCGAGGGGAAATTGCCCTGCTGTCTAGACATTTGTTAATGGAATAGGAAACAGTTATTCGTGAAATCCTCATGTTTAACTGCATCAATTTCTGTGGTGGATTGTTTTTATTCCAGGTCAGATGGATGGTTCATACTTTTACGTTTATAGATTCTTCGTGTCCCATTCGTGTTACTGTTTGTCTTGATTGTTTATGCTTTTTGGTAATGATGACTACTTACATTATTTCACTGGCATAGCCCACGATCTGCTAATAATGCTTAGACATGAATGGATTTCTTTAATTTTCCCGATTGATGCTTCCATGAATTTTATTCTAAATGCTGTTGCTGCTGCTGCTTTAATTGAGAGCATCTTCTCTCACTGAACATGCTAAAATCAGAGGCGCAATGGGGATCCTCTACGTGTATACATGGATTTGGAGGCTGGACGAAGGAGATCAAGCCAAAAAGATATCTTCATCAGTTACTGTTATATTTTAAAAGTACGTCCATGATGGAGTGCGATTAAGACGCACAATTTCGTTTTAATGTATTATGATGAAGAGACACCTTTTGAAAGGGTATGAAGGAAATCATATAAATAACTTTTGGAGATAACCGTTGGGATGGTTGGCAAAAAGAAAGTTCGGAAAGAAACTCTTCCCTCTTCTTCACCTCTCTCCATCAAAAAAAAAAAAGGCATTCCGTTATTGCTTGTAGAAGACAATCAACATTAATGATGTGAAAATTGGAGTTTTCCTTGTGATTGCATTTAGACCATTGTCAAGTCATATCGTTCGTCAACATTCGTTCAAGGATAAATTATTCATTGCGCATTTGAGAAGTTAGTCGTTTCTTCTGCCAACTTTCTTCCTACATTGGTATCAAAGCCTATGTTATGATTTCTACCTTATTTTTCAAGGAATTTTCTCGTTTGCTATTTGATATGGAGAACTTCACATCGTCTGGATGTTCATTGCTTGAAAATTGCAACATGAATTGTTGAAAACGAATCGAAGTGAAGAACGGGTTTGGAGGTTGTGTACACTCGTACGATTTTGGCCATTTTCGAAATATTTTTTTTCGGCCAAAATCAATTTTTGAATCTACAGGGTGAAAGTACTTGTCCAAACGAGTTGAAAGATGGGTCGAGTGCCGCCGGAAAATGCCAAACGTGCCTACACATGTGGCTTGAAGACGTGGCGCGTGCGTCAGCAAACTGACGCGTGCTGACGTCAACAATGAGGTTAGCTAACAGTCAGTAATTGCCAGATGACGTCATCAATGACGCCACCCCATCGGCGGCAGTTCGCTGGAACTGGCTCCTTGACCCGACCCGACCCGACCGGAGACCTGACTTAATGACCTGAACCCGTTGATTGGTCAACCAATTCGATTGGGTCAATGGTCGGGCGGTTGGACCAATCGGACCGGCTAGGAGCCTTAATGGCTTGCCGGCGCGTGCACCACACGTGCCACACACTCAAGCGACGCGTGTGAGCACGTGGGTGGTCCAATTTGTGCGTGGTCTACAGTGCTTAGTTCATATGAATATGCTCTACATTGTGGTATAATTATTTTACATGTTTGAGGCTTTTAAATATATAAACATGTGTATGGAATCCTAAATATGCGTATTTTTAGGATATAAGTGCATTGTTCATTCCTTTTAACTTGTATTTTCTTATGGTTTTGGAAATAAAGAAGCTAGCCTACATGAAAATGATCACATATATGTTGTGTAGAGCTTGGTTTGATGATAGCATGTATATAGTTTAATATGCTTGCGATTTTCTAGTTCTAAGCAAACTCGAACAATAGTTGGAAATCCTTGATTTTTTCATTACGTGTTGAATTACGATTTCGATTATAGTTGCTGCATGTTGGTTCACATCATGCTATGCCTTTTGTGTTAATAGAAAAATGTAAAAATTACATGAGGTCATGTAATTATTTTTCCAGTGGGAGTTCGCAAGTTGATAGAATTTGAAGGAGTTCTCACCTAGAACTTAAAATTTGCATAAATTAAACTAGTTAATGATAGTAGAACAATCATACATGGAAGCTGATTGGGAACATAATGAACTTTTGTTTTTGTGTCTTTTGTTGAATTATCATTAATTTAGTTTGTCTTTACTGCAAATTAAATATGTGTGTTACTCTGAAAATGTATTAGTATTTTCTGCGTTTATTATGTCAATGTGTTAGAGTGATTAATTATAGCTTTGGCATCAAAGACCATTGTGGCTGACCTCAATAAGGATTAGAAACTAAACGGTAATAATTATGATATTTGGCATCGAAATGTTTAGTATATCCTTGAGAAGCAAGAGGTTTTGGAAACTTTCAACCACACCATGGATGAGCCTGAGTATGGAACTTCAACTCAGCACATGAGAGATCAAAAAGCTTATGAAGCTTGGAAAAAGAAAAATAGCATTGCTCACATTACATTGCTGAGTTGTATGCAAGATAATCTCATGTGTGAGTTTGAAAGTTATGATAAAGTTCAAACAATATGGCTTGCCTTGAAAGATAGGTTTGGAAGTACGTCTGTCACTAAGTTAAGGAGACTCACCATCAAGTTTGACATATATTAAAAGTACCCAAATATAACGATGAGGCAGCATCTTCGGGAGATGTCAAACATGATTTGTGAACTGAAGTCGGCAAATCACTCCTTTACTGATGAATATCAAGTTCAGGTTGTTATAAGGTCTCTTCCTAACAGTTATAAGCATATAAAGATCAATATGACACACAATGAGAATATTGTCACTTTTAACGATATAACGCATCATTTGGAATTAGAGGATGAGCGTCTAGAGACTACGAGATCCTTTAACCATGCTTATGTTGCTGAATCGAGATCGTGTAAAGCTTGGAGTTTCATGTACAAAAGGAACTATCAATTCAACAACAAATGGAAAGAGATTGATCAGGCACCTAAGAGGGCTGGGACCTTTCGACGCAAGAAGCGTGGTAGGAAGAAGGACAAGATCAAGATGAAGTGCTACAATTGTAGCAAAATGGGTCACTTTGCTCGTGAATACACTGAGTTGAAAGAGGTACCCTATTACTCTATTACTTTAAGTAATGCTTTTGTTTTTAGCATTGTAATGTTTGTTGAATCTCATCCAATGTGGACTGTAGACTTAGGAGCAACAGACCATGTAACTAGAAACCGGGGAGCATTTGTAGAGTATCGTTGCATACAGCCTAGAAGAAGATGTATATATGTTGGGAATAACTCAAGAGTTGAAGTGAAGGGTATCGGCACATATAAATTAATTTTACGTGGTGGTCGAAGCCTATTCTTACATGATGTTCTTTATGCTCCAGATATTCGATGGAACTTGGTGTCCGTAATTGTTCTTCTTAACTTAGGTGATGTATTAAATTTCCATGATGATTGTGTTGACATTTTATTTAGAATAGTTTATTAAGGTTCTGATAATGTATTAAATGGTTTTATGGTGATAGAAATTGACTATGATCTGTACAATATTAATGTTGATGGTTGTTTTTCTTTAATTGCATCTTCTAATAATGTTGAGATTGATGCAAGTACTTGGCATTTGGCATGCTAGACTAGGTCACATTGTGTTACAAAGAATGCAAATGTTATCTAAAGAATGCCTTTTAGGGTCACTTGCTAATATTCATCTATCCGTAAGTGAACATTATCTAGCCAAAAAAGCAACTAGAAAACTATTTGGTAAAAGAACTATAGCCGAATTTCCATTGCAACTCATACATTCTGACATTTATGGTCCATTGAACAAGAGGGCGTGACATAAAGTTTCATATTTCATCATTTTTATAGATGACTTCACGCGTTTCGATTATATCTTTCTGATCTCCCATAAGTTAGAAGCATTAGACTGATTTAGACGATATATAGCATTTGTAGATAACCAGTTGAACAAAACAATAAAGGTATTGAGAACCGATCGCGGACGTAAGTATTTATTTGAGCAATTCAAGGATTTTTGTGATGAAAATGAAATTGTACAACAATTGACTATTTCTGGTACTCCGCAACAAAATGGAGTTGCTGAGAGAAGGAATAGAACCCTATTGAAAATGGTTAGGTCTATGATGACGCAAGCAAATCTACTTATCTCGTATTGGGGAGATGCATTATTGACTGCTGCTTATGTACTTAACCGTGTACCCTCAAAGTCAGTCACTTTCACCCCATATGAATTGTGAACCGGTAGGAAACCAGACTTAGGTAATCTACGTTCTTAGGGATGTGCAGCTTATGTTCATAATTCTTCTCATAAATATGATAAATTAGGCCATAGAGGAAAGAAATTTACCTTTATAAGATATTCTAAACACTCCAAAAGGTATATGTTCATAGGTGAACAGGCTGATGGAAGTGTGACCGAAATGGAGTCACGAAATGTCATGTTCTTGAAAAACGATTTTCCTAGTAGAGGTGAGATTGATAAGGACTTCCAATTATATGAGAAGGAAAATCCTGATAATACACCCACTAATGTTGTCGAGGGAAATAAAGTTTTACCTCAACATACAATACCTAGTGGGAGTGTTGTATCGCTTGGCGAACTGAATTCAAGAGAAGTTCAGTTACGAAAAAGTAATCGTAAAAGTATTCCCCGTCATCATTTTGAGATTGAAGGAGAAGCTTTTATGATTGCTCTGCAAGACGATGCTAAGCCTAAGGCCGTTCAAGAGACTCTCTCATCCTCTGATAAGGAAGCATGGAGAAAAGTTTTGGAAGATGAGATAGAGTCAGTAAGGGCAAATCACGTTTGAGACTTGGTTGATCTACTACCCAATCGCAAGACTATTGGAAACAAATGGGTTTTTAAGATTAAGATAAAGGCGGATGGATCAATCGAAAAGTATAAGGCTCGTTTTGTGGCGAAAGATTATACTCAATAATATGGTATAAATTATGAGAAAACATTTTCACCAGTTGTAAGGTTTACCTCAATACGCCTTATCCTAGCCATCGTTGCACATTTGAACGTAGAATTACATCAAATGGATGTAAAGATGACATTTCTCAATGGAGAACTAGATGAGGAAATTTATATGAAGGAGCCGATAGGTTTTATAACTGAAGGTCAGGAGCATAAAGTTTGCAAGCTTCATCGCTTAATATATGACCTTAAACAATTATCTAGATGGTGGTATATTCGTTTTCATCGAGCCATAATGTCTTTCGGATTCATGATGATCGAAGAAGATCATTGACTCGGTTGAGACTCGAGCGAAAGTCTAGAGAGCTGTGGAGGTGTGCCGGGGAGTGGGGAAACGCAGCGAGGGGATGGGTGGTGGCCGAAGCTCGCCCGAACTGGTCGGGATGAGCTACGGCTGGCTCAGTTTCGAAGACGCACACCAAATGCTCGATGAAATGCTTACCTGGGTTCTATCGGAAATACGGCGGTCAGGTGACGTGTCAACGGCAGTAGCGGCGGCGGTGTTGCCCTCCTTCCTTTAGATCTCTCCCCCGGACCTCTCTTTCCCTCGGTCTGCTCCTACTCTCCTTGTGCCATGCCCCACTTTGCCTCTCCCCCTCGGTTCTCCTTTTCTTCTTCCTCTCTCCCCCTTCTCCTCTCTCCGGTCCTGTCTTTTCTCGCCCCTATCTCCTGCTCCTGCTCCTGTCTTTTTCACCCCTATCTTCTGCTCCTGCCCTCATGTCTCTTCTGCTGCTGTGCTGTTTTTTCTTTCTGCAGGTTACCGCGCGCGAGGAAGGCCAAAGGAGGGAGATAACTGGGGCTCGGGCCGGGCCGAAAGGAAGAGGAGGCTGGGCTGGATGGGGGGAAAAAGGAAGGCCGGGTTAGGCCTAGCGTGGGGGAAAGAGAAAAGAAAGAGGGGTGGGCCGGGCCAAGGCAGGATCCGGCCCGACCCGACCCCTAAGGCCCTTTTTTTATAATTAATTTTTTTAATTTTTTTAATTTTTTTTATATATACTCGAAAATACAAATTAGGTGTCAACATTAATCATTCTTCCGCTGACTTTCTTCCTACAGTTACCATGCAAAGGACGATGTCCAGTTTTCCTATGCTGGATCACTTTTCCACAATGGTCGAAATTCCCACGTGTCTTCTTATGAGGACAATGTGTGACATCCTAGATTTTTCAACCCTGTCTTCTACTGAATGAATTGGGCATTTCATTGACGCGCCAATAGGGCTGTTCTTAGAGCTGATCACTCTCGAGATAATTAGGCTATTTGGGGAAACCAATAAGGATTTTAGGGGAAACAGACTTAAGAATTCGACTAGGAATCGACTTCTCGACCGTGTCTATCATTAGAGGCCATTGCGGCACAGTATAAAATCGATTAGAGATTGGAGATAGGTCGGTTCGACTGAGGTGTGTGGCTAATTGTGAGTGACACCACTAAATTAGAAAATTCTCGTCGATCGGCACTAGACTGATTTTCTTATTGTTTTGGTACCCTGTGTTCGTATTTGGATTCTCGAGATTTTCACGACAACTGAGAGTCGCCAATGAGTCGAGTGGGTTCAGTGTGGCTCGAAGAAAATCGACCACGAGTCACTTGCACTAAAAATGCCTGAAAGTTACCCGATAGCCTAGGTCACGCTAAAAACGCGTCGAATAGAAATTAATTGTGAATTCGAGTCCGATTTCAGAAATTGAAGATTCTGCCATGTCACAATAAATTCTATGAACGTCGACTCAGTCTCAAAAGATTTTTCAAAGAGTTCGAGATTTTTACGGAAAATCGTTTCGGACGTCGCGGAAAAATTAGCGGAAATTCGATTTAGCTCAGTTGAAGGAAATTTGGACTTTCAAGCCAAGCCTTTAAGTGTCAGGGACTTACAGAAAATTATACGGGATTTTTGTTCATTAAGATTGGACCTCAATTTGGGAAATTGAGTAAGGAAATTGAATTTAATATAGTGAAATTCGAAATTGGACATAAGACTGAAAAGTTGGGACTTTAATTTGGAATATTTGGAGGAATTTTGGTGGAAAGTAATGGGGGACCAATTGAGATATACATGAGGGCTTTAGGGAACCAAGCATTTAATGGAATGGTTTAGCTTGTTGACTTTCTCTCTCTTTTTCCTTAAGCCATCCTCTCACATCTCTCTCCCATGCGCATCATCTTGCTCGACTCCTTCTTCATCTCCACGGTTTCTTTTTCATCTTTATCCCTTATGGTTCTGCTTTATTTTATTCCTATTTCGCCGGTTCCTGCTTTGCTTTTCATTTTTTTTTTCTTCACTGCTCCTCATCGAGAACGAGCCACTTCCCCCTCAACGCCACATGCCCCACCATCTTCGGTATTCCTTCTCATTTCTTTTCCATTTCACGTTTAATTCTCCACATCACCAACGCCCAAACCACCCAACTTCCACGTTGCTGCTCCATCAAAACCCCATCTTCTCCATTCACCGAATCATCCCACCATTTACCATCTTCCTCGTGAAATTCTCCTTGAACCAAAGCCCCCCTCCATCGTTGACTTCAAAGCCCACGCGTCCGCTTCTTTTCCTTCGGTTGCTAGCGAATTCCAAAGTAACTTTCACCAATTTCTCCTAGCTCCGCCATGTTTAAGTCCACAATCTTCGGTCTCTTGTTGGTTCGTTGATTCCTCTTCATGCCGTGACACCACCGCCAGCAACTGCTTCTTGTTCGGCCCAACTTCTTCGTGCAAGCCGAGCTTCTTTTGGTCAGCGAGTCCCACGCCAGCGAAGCAGTTTCTTCAACGCCCCTTGAAGACCAGCGAAACCACGCGTCTTCGCCCTCAGCTCCGTGGCCCGCATCTCCATCTTCAGCCACCAGCAAATTTCGAAGACCTACAGGTCCGTTTCTGCTTCGGTTGGCAGCGCTCAGTCCAACGGATTTCACGACCCGTTCGAAGCCCATCTTCGGCTGCATCAACGGCCCAGTAATTTGGCTAGCAAATCCAGCAACTTTGGCCCTTATTCAATAGTTTAGTCCAGCCAACTCAGTCAAATTTTGGGCCCAACAGTAAGCCCAATTCAGCAGCCCATCTCAATTGAGTCCACAAAGCCAGCGAAGCCCAACTTGAGATCAACCCATTCGAAGGCAAGCCCAGTCCAAAGTAAGCCCAGATCAAGCTCAGCCCAAGAATTTCAGTAGGCCTAAGCCCAGAATTTCTGCGGGCTTGCAAAGTTCTTTGGCCCGGCCCGGGTGTCTATCGTCGCCGCCGAAATTTTGGGATTCGGCCGCCGTTGCGTCGTCATCGCGGTGTTCCGGTCTTCGCTTTGCTAAGTGAGTTTTACTCACTAATGCTTTCTTAGTTTGCTAATGATGCCTAAGGGTTAATTAGATTTACTTAAGTGCAATTAGATAGTTAGATTAGTTTAGAACAATTAAATTAGTGACTTAATGATGCATGTTAGGTGGTTAGACTTAGTAATTAGCAAGTAGAGAGCTTCTAATATTTATTGAATGCATCTCGGGGTTTTCCTGACCCGTTTCAGGTTCCAATTAGGCATCACGGGCCTAGATTGGATTTTTTAATATTTATTTATTTAATTTTCGAAATTAATTATTTAATTATTTATTTTTCCGGAAATTCAACCGGGATGGCTAGTGACCGAAATTTCGTGCTAATTTCAGTGGTGCTTTTTGTTTATTTAATTGAGCATTGGTTTGTGGAAATTAAGTGAGTTGATGAGTATGTGGGAATTTATCCCAAGATTGATCAATGTCAGTGTTCTATTAGAAATTGGAATTGGTCGCGTCCGTTGGGCCGTAAATTGCCACCTGATATAGGTCGCGCCCGTGGGGCCGTATATTGCCACCGAATAGAGGTCTCGCCCGTGGGGCTGTAAATTGCCACCTAATAGAGGTCGCGCCTAATAAGGCTGTAATCTGCCACCTATTAAAGGTTGCGCCCATTGGGCCGTAATTTTCCATCTGCTACCTATTAAAGGTCGCGCCCATGGGGCCGAGAATTGCCACCCGATAGGGGTCGCGCCTGATAAGGCCGTAATTTGCCACCTAAAGATAAGTCGTGTCCTTTGGACCGTAATTTGTAGCCAAGAAGTTTGATAGACTATGCTCGTTGAGCCGTGAGAAGATTTGAGACTGAATAAGTGAGATGACCAGAGAATGGTCGGATTGGCTTGTAATCGACTAGGTCGATTGATCATTGCTTTGATCTGATGTTGTGAATTGATTGATTGAATGGAAATGATCGATGAATGGTTTGATTGAGACGTAATCGACTAGGTCGATTTGATCGATGCTTCGATATGTGATGCGATTGCTAGGGTGCCTATTGAACTGTGCTAATATACAGGTGGAATCTGAGGCCACGGTAAGTCCTCTGACTCATGTTGTGCATAGGCAGCCCTAAGGTGTATTAGTTTACTAATCGGATCTTAGGGGATAGAACTTGCTGAGACGTTGTCTCATTGGTTATTGAATAACCATTTCAGGTCCTTAGATGCAGTAGACTTGGATTTTGAAGATCTCGAAAGTTCGGTGCAGTCTGCTGAAGGCTCCAGTTGGAGTATGGAGGATGATGAAGAGGATGACGGGGACCGTAGCTTGTAGAACCCCACTTCTGCTTGTAGACCTTGTCTTTAAACTGGCTTAATGTGAATTAAATTTAATGGTTCACCTTGTATATAAGAGTGAAGGTTTTTAAGAGTTTGAAATTTAGTCCTACTGTGCTATCCCAATGTTTTATTGCCTGGGATTTTTAATTGCTTCCACATGTGCATATGAAAATGAAAGGGTCAGCGATACGTCATAGGATATCGCAAATTTTTAATCGACCAAGGTGAGGGATGGGCGCATGCCCGAGGATCGAGGCATGACATCGCCTTTTTGTGGTATCAGAGCGAAGTTGAAGATTTGAGTGATAAGGAGTGATGGTTCTTGGGATAGTAGTAGGGTGACCTTTAAATTCATGCTGGTGCATGTCTATGATAGTTGATTGGTAGAACTGTTTGTCGTAGGTGAATCGCTCATCTTCTAATCCAGTGTGGATTCGAAAGGCAGGTGTTAGTAAAAGACTGAACCATGAGCGAGTAGGAGTAAAGAACTCCTAGTAAGAGGATAGTATCCTCTATAACTCGGGGTAAATTGCTGAGAAAGGTCAGTACCCGAGGTGGTTATCGCAGAGTGTTGGCTCTGGCCAGCTCGAGCGTAAGAGTACCACCGCAAGTTGGTACTAGTGTAGCAGCGTCAAATGATCCTAAGTTCGATGGGATTGTTCTGATGCTAGTGTTCCTTAGGAACTGGATGAGCCAGCAAGCGCAGGATCAAGTTGTTGTTGTTGCCACCTTTTCCAAGATCCAACCTAGAAGGATGATTAGGGAATAGATTTCGATATCTGAGTCAAGATTCAACACAGGCAAACTTGGAATTCGGTCAGGGTAAAGACTGATGATGAGGGAAGAGTATTATATTCCACCCAATAGGAAGGATGGAATAGTCAGGTCAGCATTTAGACAAATGGAACATGTTGTTCCATAGAAGATGGTACGGATCGGTCTTGTGTATTCTGAGGATAAGAATTTGTGGTAAGTGTCGCCAGTACGGATAGTGCTTTATGGTTTATCCGCATAAGTAGATGGAATCTCGACGACGGTTACTGCTGTCACCGTCGATAGGACAGGTCAGGAGAAGTGAGTCATAGAACGCACTATGGAAATTTTGGGATAGGTCTCCATTACAAGAAATAGTGCATGCTAGCACCTGACAGGAGATAGAAAACTCACCAGTTAGGTGTCGAAATTGTGGGGGAAAACTTGGATGAATTCAGTGTCCGGGTATGGCAAGAAGAACGAGAATGGAACTGACCCGGCACTAGTCAGAGGAAGAATGTTTTGGGGAAAATACTATCAGAGTATCGTAGCAGATTTTTGGTGAAGTTTGGGGAACTTCAGTTTATTGAAATAAGTGAAAGAAAGGGGAATCACTAGTAATAGTCATGCTTGACTAGTTGCTGAGGTGTAACTTTGACGCTATATGAGTAGAGTGGGCTCGTGGAGCATCTCGTGGTAATGAATCATGGTCATGGAGCAATTCAACTTAGTCCAGTAGCACATGAAAGTGTCAAGTTTATTGGGAGTCGAAAAGAATTTTTGATTTCTTTAATCTTGTCGATTGAAGACAACCCACCTGTTAGATGGAGATTGCCGAGGTTACTTGGTGATGGTTGTAATTAAGACAGATTGGAGAATTGGAGATGGAAGACATCTCAGTGGTTTAAGAATGTCTAGATGTGTTGTCATAAGAACTGTCAGACAGTTGTTAGAGAAAGAGATAGAAATCTCGATTAAGCTAGCACCAGAATAGAGCCACTCTTGAAGGCTCCTTACCAGTTATTGTTGTCTGAATTGATAGAACCAAAGATGCGGATGTGAAGATTGAGGAATGAGGAATTAATGCATATCAGTACATTATTTTAGGAAACATCAGTTTTGTGGAGAGAGAAAGGAAGATGGTTCGTTGCAATCATGCATCAACCATCATCGACTTAATTAGGTAACAATGAAGGACAAGTGTTCATTGCCAAAGATTAACAAATTGTGGGATTAGTTGCAAAGAGAGTGTTAATGTTTTCAAAGATTGACTTGGGATTATGAAGTCATCAATTGAGAACCAGAAAGGAGGTTATACTGAAGACAGCTGTTTGTACTTGATTGGGTCTTTACGATAATATTGTGAGATCGTTTGGCCTGGTGAACACTCCAGTTGCTGTTATGGATTTAGCCAACCGAATGTTCGAAGAATATCTAGATCAATTGTGATCGTATCTTTCAATGAGATTCTGGTGTATTCGAGAAATACTAAGGAGCTCGAGAGACACCTGAGAATGGTGAAAGAATTTCCATGGACCTGATCAAGACCGAGTCAATTATCAGTGGACCAAGACCGACAATAGTATCAGAGATCAGAAGCCGTATGGGTTGGACAAGTCACTTAAGAAAGTTCGTGGAAAGAGCCTTAACATCAGTCTTGTCATTGAATAGACTCCTGAAGAAATGAGAGAAATTCATATGGACAGACGAGTGTGAGGATAAATTCCAAGAGCTGAGGCAAGAACTAGCTACTACACTTGTGCTGATCTTTCCATATGGGTGTGGAGGAGACGAGATCTATAGTTATACATCATTTAAAGGATTGGGTTGCGTATTGATGCAACATAGTAGGATTGTTGCACACGTGTTCCGTCAACTGTGATCTCGCGAGTTGAACATGAGATGGTGTCGTGAATCAGAACCTTGGCAGGACTAGAATGGTGCTATATGGTATCAACCCGGAGGAAAGAAAGAAGTCACTGATGTGTTGAGTCAAGAGTCTCCAATTGTGCACATGCTAACTAAAGTATAGACTTTACTTGAAAATGGTTCGAAATTCGGTTTTCAAATTTGAGGTAGGCTACCTTTTAAATTTTTGCAACCGCCCTCAAAATTGAAGCAGATATACAAGCATGAATTAGACGCTTCAGTTGACAAACCAGAATGTTTAGAAAATCCTGCAAGAGGATACCGATAAGGGAAAAGTTGACGTTCACATTTCGGAAGATGGAACGTCGAGGTATCGTAAATGATGATAGATGTCAGACAGTACAGAACTTGAGGAAAAGACCTTGTTAGGAAATTCGCTGTAGTATTGCAGTATGTGACAGACTTACCCAAGGAGTTAAGAGGGTAATGATTCAATTTGGGATAATGGACAGCAGGTGGATGAAACCGACTCGTTCCATTGATGTGTGAAGGGATCTTGATTTGATCAAACACAAAGAAGTGTACGAAAGCCAAATAGTTCATCTTCGTGGAGTACCGGCGGTAGATTTATATCAGATTTAGAACCAAGGATTTCTAGTTTCAGCAGGATAGTCAGATGGATCTTTCAGAAGTACCGCTTAGCGGAGTGTGTAGAATATCAGTTATGGGAAGGAAATTACACGAAGAAAGATCACAGGCCCAAAGTCAGTTCAACAATTAGTGATTTCAGTTGTCGTGATCATAATCATATAATAGACTACTTAAAGCCATCAGAAAGATTAGATTTTGTGAACCAAGAAAGTCCCCTTGGTTAAAGTGGTCGGACAACACCACGGGACTGAAGAAGCAACCGGGGAAAGTGAGACTCAATGAGACGACGATACCCCCACCTTTCGTCAGGATTGGTAAAGGTTTAAATTTCGAGGACGAAATTTTTATAAGAGGAAAAGAGTTGTGACATCTTAGATTTTTCAACCCTGTCTTCTACTGAATGAATCGGGCATTTCATTGACGCGCCAATAGAAATTTGTTCTCGGGCCGATCACTCTCGAAATAAATATGCTATCTGGGGAAACCAATAAGGATTTTAGGGGAAACAGACTTGAGAATTCGACTTCTCAACCGTGTTTATCTTTAGAGGCCATTGTGGCACAGTATAAAATCGATTAGAGATCGGAGATAGGTCGGTTCGACTAAGGTGTGTGGCTAATCGTGGGTGACACCACTAAATTAGAAAATTCTCGTCGACCGGCACTAGACTGATTTTTTTATTGTTTTGGTACCCTGTGTCCGTATTTGGATCCTCGAGATTTTCACTACAACCGAGAGTCGCCAATGAGTCGAGTGGGTTCAGTGTGGCTCAAAGAAAATTGACCATGAGTCATTTGCACTAAAAATGCCTGAAAGTTACCCGATAGTCTAGATCACGCTAAAAACACGTCGAATAGAAATTAACCGTGAATTCGAGTCTGATTTCAGAAATTGAAGATTCTGCCATATCACAATAAATTCTAGGAACGTCGACTCAGTCTCAGAAGATTTTTCAAAGATTTCGAGATTTTTACGGAAAATCGTTTCGGACGTCGCGGAAAATTAGCGGAAATTCGGTTTAGCTCAGTTGAAGGAAATTTGGACTTTCAAGCCAAGCCTTTGAGTGTCAGGGACTTACAGAAAATTATACGGGATTTTTGTTCATTAAGATTGGACCTCAATTTGAGAAATTGAGTAAGGAAATTGAATTTAATATAGTGAAATTCGAAATTAGACATAAGACTGAAAAATTGGGACTTTAATTTGGATTATTTGGAGGAATTTTGGTGGAAAGTAACGGGGGACCAATTGAGATATACATGAGGGCTTTAGGGAACCAAGCATTTAATGGAATGGCTTAGCTTGTTGACTTTCTCTCTCTTTTTCCTTAAGCCATCCTCTCACATCTCTCTCCCGTGCGCATCATCTTGCTCGACTCCTTCTTCATCTCCACGGTTTCTTTTTCATCTTTATCCCTTCTGGTTCTGCTTTATTTTATTCCTATTTCGCTGGTTCCTGCTTTGCTTTTCTTTCTTTTTTCTTCATTGCTCCTCACCAAGAACGAGCCGCTTCCCCCTCAACGCCACATGCCCCACCATCTTCGGTATTCCTTCTCATTTCTTTTCCATTTCACGTTTAATTCTCCACATCACCAACGCCCAAACCACCCAACTTCCACGTTGCTGCTCCATCAAAACCCCATCTTCTCCATTCACCGAATCATCCCACCATTTACCATCTTCCTCGTGAAATTCTCCTTGAACCAAAGCCCCCCTCCATCGTTGACTTCAAAGCCCACGCGTCCGCTTCTTTTCCTTCGGTTGCTAGCGAATTCCAAAGTAACTTTCACCAATTTCTCCTAGCTCCGCCATGTTTAAGTCCACAATCTTCGGTCTCTTGTTGGTTCGTTGATTCCTCTTCACGCCGTGACACCACCGCCAGCAACTGCTTCTTGTTCGGCCCAACTTCTTCGTGCAAGCCGAGCTTCTTTTGGTCAGCGAGTCCCACGCCAGCGAAGCAGTTTCTTCAACGCCCCTTGAAGACCAGCGAAACCACGCGTCTTCGTCCTTAGCTCCGTGGCCCGCATCTCCATCTTCAACCGCTAGCAAATTTCAAAGACCTACAGGTCCGTTTCTGCTTCGGTTGGTAGCGCTCAGTTCAACGGATTTCACGACCCATTCGAAGCCCATCTTCGGCTGCATCAACGGCCCAGTAATTTGGCCAGCAAATCCAGCAACTTTGGCCCTTATTCAACAATTTAGTCCAGCCAACTCAGTCAAATTTTGGGCCCAACAATAAGCCCAATTCAGTAGCCCATCTCAATTGAGTACACAAAGCCAGCGAAGCCCAACTTGAGATCAACCCATCCGAAGGCAAGCCCAGTCCAAAGTAAGCCCAGATCAAGCTCAGCCCAAGAATTTCAGTAGGCCCAAGCCCAGAATTTCTGCGGGCTTGCAAAGTTCCTTGGCCCGGCCCGGGTGTCTATCGTCGCCGCCAAAAGTTTGGGATTCGATCGCCATTGCGTCGTCATCGCGGTGTTCCGGTCTTCGCTTTGCTAAGTGAGTTTTACTCACTAATGCTTTCTTAGTTTGCTAATGACGCCTAAGGGTTAATTAAATTTAATTAAGTACAATTAGGTGGTTAGATTAGTTTAGAACAATTAAATTAGTGACTTAATGATGCATGTTAGGTGGTTAGACTTAGTCATTAGCAAGTAGAGAGCTTCTAATATTTATTGAATGCATCTCGGGGTTTTCCCGACCGTTTTGGGTTCCAATTAGGCATCACGGGCCTAGATTGGATTTTTTAATATTTATTTATTTAATTTTCGAAATTAATTATTTAATTATTTATTTTTCCGGAAATTCAACCGGGATGGCCAATGACCGGAATTTCGTGCTGATTTCAGTAGTGCATCTGTTTATTTAATTGAGCACTGGTTTGTGAAAATTGAGTGAGTTGATGAGTATGTGGGAATTTATCCCAAGATTGATCAGTGTCAGTGTTCTATTAGAAATTGACTATGAGAGATTGTGAGTTGAACCTCAAAAGCCACCAAAGTATGGCAATGCCAGTGGGGCCGAGTTTTGTCACTGAATTTGGAATCGGTCGCGCCCGTTGGGCCGTAAATTACCACCTAATAGAGGTCGCGCCTAATAAGGCCGTAATCTGCCACCTATTAAAGGTTGCGCCCATTGGGCCGTAATTTTCCATCTGCTACCTATTAAAGGTCGCGCCCATGGGGCCGAGAATTGCCACCCGATAGGGGTCGCGCCTGATAAGGCCGTAATTTGCCACCTAAAGATAGGTCATGTCCTTTGGACCGTAATTTGTAGCCAAGAAGTTTGATAGACTATGCTCGTTGAGCCGTGAGAAGATTTGAGACTGAATAAGTGAGATCACCGGAGAATGGTCGGATTGGCTTGTAATCGACTAGGTCGATTGATCATTGCTTTGATCTGATGTTGTGAATTGATTGATTGAATGGAAATGATCGATGAATGGTTTGATTGAGACGTAATCGACTAGGTCGATTTGATCGATGCTTCGATCTGTGATGCGATTGCTAGGGTGTCTATTGAACTGTGCTAATATACAGGTGGAATCTGAGGCCAAGGTAAGTCCTCTGACTCATGTTGTGCATAGGCATCCCTAAGGTGTATTAGTTTACTAATCGGGTCTTAGGGGGTAGAACTTGCTGAGACGTTGTCTCATTGGTTATTGAATAACCATTTCAGGTCCTTAGATGCAGTAGACTTGGATTTTGAAGATCTCGAAAGTTCGGTGCAGTCTGCTGAAGGCTCCAGTTGGAGTATGGAGGATGATGAAGAGGATGACGGGGACCGTAGCTTGTAGAACCCCACTTCTGCTTGTAGACCTTGTCCTTAAACTGGCTTAATGTGAATTAAATTTAATGGTTCACCTTGTATATAAGAGTGAAGGTTTTTAAGAGTTTGAAATTTAGTCCTACTGTGCTATCCCAATGTTTTATTGTCTGTGATTTTTAATTGCTTCCACATGTGCATATGAAAATGAAAGGGTTGGCGATACGTCCTGAGATATTGCAAATTTTTAATCGACCAAGGTGAGGGATGGGCACGTGCCCGAGGATCGGGGCATGACACAATGTGAGCGATCATCTCCTCTGTCCCTCTGAAGTCTCATCTTGATTCTCCCTCTACTAACTTATGATCCCTTAAATGTATTAGATTTTGAGACAACTGGTTTATTGGGTCTTCCTCTCATTGCCTTCCTCAAAGGAACAAACTTGCACAAAAGCTCCTCAAGTTGCTGCGTCGCCATTCATTTGGCAAGTGCTTAAATAATGTCGGCGATTCGACGAGGCATTTTCTTTTGATCCCGAGTGTGCCAACGATGTCGGTGTCACTCCAAAATGGTGGGACCATTTGCATTGCGCCATGTCTCATTATAAGTTTGTATTCGCAATCAAGAACAATTGGACGGAAAGTTACGTGACGGAGAAGCTATTTTATGCTTTGGATTCCGGGGCAGTCACCGCCTATTTCGGTGCCCCCAATGTCATGGACTTTGTCCCTCCGCATTCGATCATAGATGGGAACAAGTTTAGTCTAATGGAGGAATTGGCAACTTACGTGAAGTCCCTTGCTAACGATCCGGTGGCATATGCCGAATACCATGCCTTGAGAAGATGTGGTGTATTAGGTAATTATGAAAACACAAGAGCGGCGAGCCTCAACACCTTGCTGTGCCGGTTATGTGAGTTCATTAGCAAAAAAAGTGGCAGGAATGTGAGAGCCTTATGAAGAGTTTATTCTTTTTTAACACTCATTTTGTTTCCTTATCATCCAATTGATGCATGGTGTTTTATGAGTTTAGTCCATGGACATTAACATATATAAAGAGAGAGATTGATATATGAGGAGATGGTAGATTAGACATTGACATTAACAAATCATCATATTAATGAATACAGATTCGTCATGATCTTTGTGTTTGGACTTTTTCTCCGACCTTGTGAAGCAAAGCCAGATTGGTGACCAGTTGTTGCCGTAATTGCTTTGTCATTTTCGAGTTCATTCTATCCTTTCAGGTAGCTTAAAACTCAAACTCATATGATTGAGGATTGGAGAGGCGACATGGAAGAAATGGCTTGGGAAGGATTTAGGAGTCCATGTACGAGTAGTAAGCGATATGCGGTGAGAGCCATACTGACGGTAATGAGGGGGGTTCGCTTCAATGTGGAGATGCATTGTGTTCAGCTTAAAGGGTTGTACAATCATATCATGTAAATATGCTTTTATGGGTTGATGGTGCGAAACAATTGAGAGGATTTCATTTTTTACTAGGCCCATGTTTTCCATTAAGCAGTGGTTTTCTTTTGGGTCCACATCTGCCCCTTACTCAAAGAGTAATTCACGCCTATAATGTTGAAAACCGATGGTTTAGGACCCACGAAGTGACAATATATCATGTGAGAAGTAAACCTTTGTTGTAAATTAAAGAACACGGAAGCTCATAAGGATCTTACAATTAAGTCAATGCGAAATCACCGAACAAATAAATGAGGAATAGTAAAGGACCTAAAAAATTTACGTAATTCAGTGTGAGTGTCTGTACCTACATTCACAAGAAGTGCCAATAGCAAAAATATACTATAATAAGAAAATCGAAGTTACAAATTGTTCAACACGCTTGAGTGTTTCCCATGTCTAAATTAAACCCAAACCCAAGATATTTATAAATAAACAACTTATTTTGGATGCAAAAAACTCAAAGCACAAGTTACACGTTTGACCGTGATCAAACAGGAACTCTCTTTGAAATGGCCAAAAATCAAGGATCTCGTCCATTTTTTATTTCCTTTCTTCACGGCATGGCTTTCCAATTGTTGTGAATATAAAATTAGACAAGTATGTGTATGCCTTTTCCTTTGGTTCAACCATTTATAGTACTTTTAAAGTCCAACTCTTGGTTTGGGTTAAACTTGCATAATTATCCAATCAAGTGGGGTTTCACCGTGTAAGAAGGTGTCTTGATCAATGGAAAAGCATATGCTTTTGAAGGTCTTCATTTCTTATTTAGTTCAATCTGGAAGAGACTTCACTTGCAGCTTGTTAGGATACAGAACCCACTCACAATGGAAAAGCATATGGCGATTATGCTCCTGTTTTTCTATACCCAGCTCACATTATGGATAAGTTCAACGATGCAAACCAATTGGACGGATCGGCTCGCTTTAATCTACTTCAGAGATGGTGTGGATGAGGATCCGCTCGGAGTCTTGAGCTCGTGGAATGACTCTTCTCATCACTGTGAGTGGCCAGGTATTGTATGTGGAGGACGACATCCCAAAAGGGTTGTGTCCCTCAACCTTAGGTCAAAAGGCTTGGGTGGTCTTCTATCGCCTCATGTTGGAAACCTCTATTTCCTGAAAAGCCTCATTCTACAAAATAACAGCTTTCGTGGTGAAATTCCACAAAGCATTGGCCACTTATTTCGCCTTCACCATCTCGTTCTTAGTAACAACTCTTTCGGCAAAGAAATGCCCACCAATCTTTCTCAGTGCTCAAACCTTGAGAATTTGAATCTCATTGACAACCAACTTGTGGGCAAAGTTCCTGATGAGCTGGGCTCTTTGTCAAAGCTTCAACATTTAGGTTTGGCTATAAACAATCTTATAGGATCTATTCCTCATTCTATTGGAAATCTCTCCCAACTTTTCACTCTTTCCATTGCGGCAAATGGGTTGCAAGGAGAGATTCCCAAGACATTGTCCAAGCTTCGCGATTTGAGGTTTGTTCAATTGGCATTTAACCAACTCACCGGTGAGATCCCTCCAACAATCTTCAACAAGTCCAGCATTATCTATTTTAGTGTCGGTGACAATCAGTTGAGAGGGAGCATTCCCCCTTATATCGGCGATACTCTCCCTTCTCTCCGTTACCTTGCTTTTTATAGTAATTTGTTTACTGGCGTTATACCTCCGTCCTTATCGAATACCTCCAGCCTTCAGAACATCTACTTTGACCATAACAGTTTTCATGGACCGATGCCCGCAAATCTTGGAAGGCTAAAAGCTCTTGAAATGATGTTTCTTACGTCTAACCAATTGCGAGATGACTTCAGTTTCATTACCTCATTGACTAATTGTTCAAGGATGAGAAGTATTGGGGTGAACCTCAATTTTCTAGAAGGTCTATTGCCGGATTCCATAGTCAATCTTTCTAACAGTGTTAGAGTAATTAGTATGTCGTCCAACACAATGTATGGAACCATTCCTCTAGGTATTGGCAATCTCTTCAACTTGCTCTATCTTAACTTATCAAACAATTTACTTGGCGGTCGTGTTCCTTCTTGTATCGGAGCACTCCATAATTTGCAGAGTTTGTGCTTAAGCAATAACATGCTGATGGGAGAGATACCGTCATCGATTGGCAATTTGACGTTATTGAGTTTCCTTTACTTATCGTTCAACAACTTATACAGGGAAATACCACAGAGCCTTGGTTACTGTAGACAACTAATCGGCCTTGAGCTTTCAAACAACAATCTAAGTGGTTCAATCCCGAGGGAGGTTCTTAGTCTTTCTACCGTTTTGACTATCTTTAGCTTGGCGCATAACCAATTGAGTGGATCTCTTCCGTCTCAAGTTAGGTCCTTGGCTAATCTTGTTGGATTGGATCTATCTTACAATAAGTTTATAGGACCAATTTCTAGCTCCATTGGCAAGTGCTTACTATTAGAGTGGCTCAACCTAGCAGTCAATTCCTTTCATGGTAAAATTCCTCAGGCTTTAGGCATATTACGAGGCTTACAAGAGTTGGATGTTTCCCATAACGACTTCTCTGGTGAAATCCCGAGCTTTCTTGCTCAACTTACAGATCTAAAGTACTTGAATCTATCTTCAAACAAGCTTGAAGGAGAAGTTCCGACGCAAGGAGTATTTCTCAATGCTAGTGCAGTGTCCATCTTTGAGAATGGGAATCTATGTGGAGGTATTGTAGAACTAAACCTTCCTTCTTGCAAATCGAATACTTCTACACCAATTTGGACCAAAAAAGGTATAGTAATCGCCGCAATGGCAGCCATCTTGTCAGGCTTCATTCTGTGTCTTTGCTTGTTAATCATTTGGTTCTGGAGAAAGAAGTCGAAAAAGAATACCTCTTCAACTGAATTGCTATTTGAACACCAATTTTCGAGGGTCTCTTATGGGGAGCTCTTTAGAGCCACAAATGGATTCTCTAATAACAATGTGATCGGTAAGGGGAGATATGGTACTGTCTATAAAGGAACTACACACGAAGGCAGCTGGGTGGCGGTTAAAGTGCTCAACTTGGGCCACAGAGGTGCTTCAAAGAGCTTCGTATCAGAATGTCGAACCTTAGGGGCCATAAGACACCGAAATCTCATGAAGATATTGAATGTGTGCTCAAGTATGGACTATCACGGCAACGATTTCAAAGCTCTATTATATGAATACATGGTTAATGGGAGCTTAGAGAATTGGATACACCAAGGAAACAAAGAGGACATTGAGCATGAACATGAACATGGAAAGCCAGGACATTTGACACTAATGCATAGGTTAGACATTGCCATTGACATAGCTTATGCTATGAAATATCTTCACGAGGATTGTAGCCCAAAGGTTGTACATGGAGATCTAAAGCCGAGCAACATCCTTCTAGACAATGAGATGATGGGGCGAGTTGGGGATTTCGGGCTGGCGAAGTTCAATTCCCCTGTGACAATAGAAGCCATGGACATTGACAACCACAGCAGCTCAATGGCAGTGAGGGGTTCCGTAGGCTATGTCCCTCCTGGTAAGAAAATTTTCTCATTAATTGTCTAAGTTTTATCTACGTTGGCCTTGAGATGAAATTTGGATTTTCTTTGCATGTTGCTTGATGTATATTATTTTAGAGTATGGCATGGGGGACATGGTATCCACACAAGGTGATGTGTACAGCTATGGCATTCTTTTACTGGAAATGTTCACTAGGAGGAGACCCACGGAAGAGGCTTTCAAGGACCATTTAAATCTCCACACCTTTGTTAAGGTAAATCTGCCAAACCGAGTGATGGCGATCGTGGACTCGACCATTTTTAATGGAGAAAATGATAATGACATTGAGAGGATGAGAGACATCACCTTCGTCCTAGGGATTGGAGTTGCGTGTTCGATGGATTCACCGCGGGACCGAATGGACATGGCCGAAGTACTCAAGGGATTGCATAAGATTAGTGCTAGGTATGGAGCCGAGCAGAGGCTTTGTTGAAGCAAGTTTAGTATGCAGACACCTGTCTTAGGATTAATTTATCTTTGAACAAGAAAAAATTTGGAAGGTTCAATTTAAGTACTCTACCTCCATCTCTTTCTCCATCATTATCGGAATATTTAAATTTATTTTGAGATTCCGTCACATTTGATGAAATTAAAATTGACTATGTAATTTTGCTTATATGTCTAAATAATTAGTTTTCTCGTCAGATTACTTCCTTGCCTTCACATATTGTTCTAATTCCTATTAATTGTAAGACATTATTTCCTCAATCTTTTGAAATTTCTGAATATTTTATTAATATCATAATATCTCCCCTGAAACTTAAGGTTGTTCTAAGGAAATCAGTTGGACTTTGGAAACTAGAAAACCAAGCAAGAAAAGGAGCCTTTGTAAGACCATATGTTGTTTGAGCATCGGAAGGGACATGGACAAGATCAACAGTTCCTCGGAAAATATGCTATCAAGTAGAGTAATGATTGTTCTCAATATTCGATTCCACAGATGAGGGAGACTCGACCAAAGGCATGGCGGTAGTATGTGGGAACTTACTCGAGTGAATTTAGTTGCATATTAGCAATCTTTCGAGTGTTCTGTGCCACAAAATTATTTGCATTTCGATTCTTTTGTCAATTAGAGAAGGTGATATTGAAGCCTTTGGAGTGATGGAATTCATAATCTTGTATCTGTTTAATGTATCTATATTCCATATCAACTCTAAATTACAAAGTCATCAAGTTTTCTTCTAACCGAATCTATAAGCTCAGGGAAGAGCAGAATCAGAATCAAATCAGAGTGCCATTTTTTTTAAGGAGGGATTATCATCATCGCAATTGTACATCTAGAAAATTACCAGGTGCTGGGGACGAGCATGTCGTTGTGGAACGGTTAGCTATCCATTACAAAAGTATTAGATGGCTGAAATGTAAATCCTCCAAGCACAGTGTTATTTCTAGTTCTAGCAGGCGTGATAATGCCACTTTCTTTTGAGTTGGGGGGGAGGGTGCGCCGGCGGGCGGGGAGTCTACGAGCTGAAGTAATTTAAATCTAGATACCACGCCAAGCTACTGGCCACATACTTCGCACTTCGGTGTGGTTTCGAAGAATTCCGTTTATGATTTTTTACTTATTTGACAATGATATTGGATTGGAAGATAGATATATTATAAGAGGAACATTCTGGAGAGCCCTTGTCAAAGTGTAACCTCCCTTCCTCTAGACAAATGGAAGACTCCCTCCCATGCTTTCCTTTTGCCAAAATCTATCACTTCAGCACCAAAGGAATGCCCATTATTCATGTCATCCCAATAGAAAACATGTCCTAACAACAGAAAATTTGTTGATTTGTGTCGTCTTGTCTACTGGCAAAATTTTCTTGGAAAGAGAACCAAGTGCGGAACCCAGTTTGAATCTTCATGAAGTTGCGTCTTTTCAATTAAAATGATTATTTTTTGATTCATATTCATCTTGAAGTGAAGAAGATCGCACCTTAGGTTGAGCAACAACCCTAGATGCTTCTCATGAAGAATTAATGCATCATTGGCAAAATGATGTTGAACCAATTACCTAGTCTTTGGTCCCAGCCACTTTTGACCTTTTTAGTATACTAGAAGCATTCTTGCTTTTGTCCATAAAAACTGTAGAGCCTCATCTCTGTGCCTACTAAACTCTGGTCATATCCATCTATATGTGCATGTATAAATATATGATTGAAATACCAATATGTGACCCTGGAAACAGACATTAAGCGGTTCCAGCTACTAGCCTACTACAACTTGCTTTTCCCTATTGCGCTTGACTCTTTTCTCATGCAATCTTCAACTTTTTTTCCCTCACTTTATCATGTTGTTGTCATATTTAGGTCCCCCAATAAAAGGCGACAGGAAATTGCCTGCTGTCTAGACATTTGTTATGGAATAGAAACAGTTATTTGTGAAATCCTCATGTTTGACTACATCAATTTCCATGGCGGATTGTTCTTATACCTAGTCAGATAGGTGGTTCATGCTTCTACACTTACAGATTCTTCGTGTCCCATTCGTGTCACTCTCTATTGATCATTTTTGCTTTTTGGTAATAATCTCTCTACTTAAAATATTTCACTATGTCGCGACCCACCCTCTCGCAAAGGCCCTCTCATTTCGAGGAAGGACGGCGATTAGGGGTATTTCCTCATGAGTTTGTGCTCAGGGTTATATCCACCAAAGACATCATCACCTCGCCTTCGGTTTCGGCCCATTGAGTTTGAGGTCTACACAAATGCGGGTTCTTCCAAACCCATACCCCGCGTGACAGCGGAAATGAGATCGGGTATGACACATGAATTTATGGGTACTTTTATCATGGTAACCCTATCGACTGTACTTTCACTCAAAAGGATGGCATCACTTCATCCTTTTGGACTACTGCTACATTGAGTTTGCGTCTTTTAGAACACGAGAACGGGAACCAAAGTCGAGGATATAGGACCAAGACCAAGGAGAGCTTGAAGTCCACATGATGGGCGGCAACCATTACCTTTTATTTATTTATTTATTATTATTATTTTAAATTAATTTGAGGGGCAGATTTGGGATTAACCATTACTTATTTTTTTCATTTTAAGTTAATTGGGGGTTCAATTCCATATAAATTAGAGATGACTCGTGACAATTTTTGGACGTAAGACTAACCGGGGCAAGTTTGGGATTAGAGTTAAAGTTGGTGAATTTTTTTAGAAAAAAATAGTTCATGATAGACTTGGTTCTATATAAATTAGAGACGACTCATGGTGATTTTTGGATAGAATACTAATCCGGGGTAGATTTGGGACTATAATTAAAGTTGGTGATTTTACTTTTTAGATAAAATAGTTTGGAGTAGACTTGGATTGGACCTAAAATCGGGGGATTTCCTAGGAAATAGACCCAGGGAAGGACCAAACTTGTGTTTGCGACTTGACCGTGCTGTGAGTACACGTGAAGGAAAGGAAGTTTTCATCTGTTGCAGAGAAAAGAAGGAAAAACTAAACGAGACTATTTTTACACAGCCAGAAAATTCCAAGTCCTTTTATGATCTGAATTCTTATACCCCTTCTCATCTCCATCTTTCTGCAGAATGGGCTGTCGAAGTCCGGACTCCTTGAGGAAGGAAGAGACCTGCGTTGGCGCTAACATGTCCGCAAATGAACAAGAACGTCATGAGAAGACATTGCAATCCATAGTCTTTGTTCATTTTGGCTTTATCGGCGCTTTTAATCAGAGTTCATTTCCTGAATCAGGCCAAGCAAAGTTCGAGAAAATCGCTCCGCTGCATGCTTAGGTAGTTTTTTGGCCACTCGACCAGAGTCAAAATCAGTCAGGATGTCGCAGTTTATATCAAAGAGATAAGAGGGGAGATTGCAGAAATCATTTTGAGATAGTTTGTGGGAAAGATTGAAGTGGTGCAGGGTAGAGAGAACTTTTGGGATAGTTACTCTGGGTTTGTGGTAACTATCTTCATGCTTCAACTAGACGAAGAGAGAAAAACACTGCTCTTCACTGATATCCTGGTCTTCTACTGTACGAACTGGTTGTATGAACTGAATAAATTGATGCATCAGAGGATCAAGGGGGAAAACGATATTAGTCTACTTAAAAGCTCTAATTTTTAACAGCACTATTTAATGTGAAATTGAAACTGACGTTCGGGAAGAAGGGCATCGTGCATTCTTGGCTGAACCCAGAGAAGAAATTGTAGGCCACAGTGAGGTTCACTAGGCTCTTGAGCGAGCAGACGTCTCAGTCTGGCTAGACCCTGGACAGCTTGTTGTGTCCAGGTTCAGGAACTCGATTACGCACAAGACGATGTCCGGCAAGTGACCCCATCAGGCGTCGAACACCTCCATGTCTGAGAACAGCCCAATCCCCTTGGGGACGCACCCAGTGAGCTGATTGTTCAAGAGCAGGATCTCTCCGATCTTATTGCCTAGAATGACTGTCTTCTGCCCAACATAAAGAAGACCGACATTTTTACCATGTTGGAAACAATTTCTGTTGGATTAGTATTATTCACAAAGCAAAACGGATGCGTATTTCCTGTTTGAAATCTTTGATGAAAGCAAAGTCTCATAACAAGGTATGAAGTGTTTCATTGTGCAAATTGACAGTTTAAGACAGTTTTATGGCCGTCGAGTGTCGAAAGGATTTGTCATTCCACGAGCAATGTCCCGTAAAGAGGAAGTTCTGCCGGGCCTCTGCCCAAACCAAACGGGGGAATCCACGACGCAGGCACGACTCTTCTTTCTGGGGTGCATCTGATTGTACAGACGAAAACGAAAGCGGTCGAATGCCGCAAAGGTTCTTTCTTTCCCTCAGTTTCTTCATGAAGCCACGCTCATCGGTTCTGGCGCTCGACAAGTTAGAACAAGAGAATGGGAACCGAGTCAAGATATAGACCGAGTAGTTGTTCTCCTCCTCCATTCACACACCACAAAGTCTTCTTTGCCCGAAGTCTGTTCACGACATATCCCTCTCCCTCCTCCCTCTCTCTCTCTCTCTCAATGGGGGGCTAAAGAAGCTCAGCTTGTCCCACATCGGACGCGTACTGACATAACAAACAGTTAATAAGCCTCGGGCACCGCATCATTGCTCGCTGAGCTTGGCAACGCGAGCTTGTAACCCGAGTGGGGGCATTAAGGAGGTGGGACGTGGTCTTGGGATACTTGGGTCGGGCTTCGACTGGCAATCATCTGGCCCGCCCGTTCCAAGCCGGGAGTTGGCCCATGCGGCCCGTGCGAAGGCTCGGGCCTCGTGCGGCACTAGAGTGGAGGGAACCGCGTGAGGCTGGCTTCACAGAGCAGCGCAAACCTCCCGCTCTCGGCAGTGGAAGGATAACGGGCCGGCGCCGGTGAGGCCCAAAAACGGCTCAAAGGACAAGTTCTACTGAACCACCACCTTTTTTTTTTTTAATTAACTTTTAATTTAATTTTTTTTATTTGTAGAATCCAAGAATATCGATAGAGGAAAAAATTAGGTCCCATCCACCACCACCGAGTAGGGGCGATTCTATCTGGAAATAATTTCTAGAAATCCAAGAATATCAATAGGAGAAAAATAGGCCCACTGTCAAGTAGGAGTGTACAACCAAATTGGTTCTATCTATGAATCAAATCGGACCACTTGAAAAAACTGGTCCCGAAACTCGTTATCATTGGAACCAGTATGAGAACAAGTTCTAAGTGAATATTCACCCAAAAAGTGGACTGAACCATCCTATTTTGGAACTGGTTCTATAAGCTAAAAAGTCATAATCCTAATTTCATTTTTCTCTAAATTCTAACCTCGGCACTTATTCGTCATTTGTCTTTCTTCAAAACTCCTCGCTAATCTTTCATCTTCCCCTAAATTTTTTGGATAAATAGGGAATAAAGTTTTATAATTTATATTTTAGGTCACGTGTTTGAACTTTTTATTATTTATTATAATCATCTATTGGATTGTTTTTTTTTTTGTAGATTAAGATTGTTTTTTTTTTTTTTTAGATTAAGATTTATGTTGTTCATCATTTACTTTGAATCGTTTCATCACCTAGACTCATATGATTTTGCTGTAAAAAAATGAATCAAAAAAAGGAAAAAAAAATAAAATGGGTTCTCGCGTAGACCTTAGAATTGGATCGGAAAAATAAAGTAGGTTTCAAAACGGGTTTCACGCAAATAAGGTAAGTTTCAAGGTCCAAAAATTGGGAACTGATTAGAACAAAATAACTTTTTTTAATTAACTTTTAATTTAGTTTTTTTATTTGTAGAATCCAAGAATATCGATAGAGGAAAATTAGGTCCACCACCAAGTAGGGGTGTATAACCACGAAGAATAATTTCTAAAAATCCATGAATATCAATAGGAGAAAAATAGGTCCTGAAACTCGATCTCATTGGAACCAATTCGAGAACAAGTTCTAAGTGAATATTCACCCAGAAATCGGATTGAACCGTCCTATTTTGGAACTATTTTATAAGCTAAAAAGTCAAAATCCTAATTTCTTTTTCCTCTAAATTCTAACATCAGCATTTCTTCGTTCTTTGTCTTTCTTCAAAACTCCTCGCCAATCTTTCATCTTACCCTATATTTTTTGGATAAATGGGGAATGGAGTTTTATAATTTATATTTTAGGTCACATGTTTGAATTTTCTATTATTCATTGTATTCATCTTTTGGATTTTTTTTTTTTTTTTTGCAAATTAAGATTTATGTTGTTCATCATTTACTTTAAATCGTTTCATTACCTATAGACTCATATGATTTTGTTGTAAAAAAATGAATCAAAAAAAGGAAAAAAATAAAATGGGTTCTTGGGTAGACTTTAGAATTGGATCAGATAAAAAAAGTAGGTTCCAAAATGGTTTCACACAAACAAGATAAGTTTCAGAATCCAAAAATTAGGAACTTATTATAACAAAATAAGTTTTAGAACCTACACACCAAAAATTGGGAACTAATTATAACAAAATAAGTTTCAGAACCGATCACACCTGCCACCTGCCGGAGTGAACAGCTTGTTGTACCGTGCTGTAAGGGCGCACGTGAAGGAAATGATGTTTCCTCCATCTGCTGCAGAGAAAAGAACAAGAAAAAACTCAGAACGCAGACTACTTTAACCGGCCGAGAATATTCCAATTCCTTTAACGATCCGAGCTCTTGTACCCGCCCTTTCGTCTCCATCTTCTTCTGCAGAATGAGCTGTCAAAAGTCCTGACTCTTCATGGTGAAGGAAAGCACCTAGGTGGCACTAACATTTAAGCAAATACAACAAAACTGCCATTACACAGTCGGCACTTTCAATCGGAGTCTCACTGCCTGAATAAGGCCAAGCAAAAGTTTGAGAACCGTTTGGCTGCATGCTTAAGTAAGTTATTGGCAGATCGACCGGAGTCGAAATCAGTTGGGATGCGGCGATTTATATCGAGACATGAGAGGGAAGATTGCAGAAATGATCTCCGACATAGTTTGCGACAACTTGAAAAATCTAAGCGGGGCACATTGTTACTGCCCCAAGATTTATCTAATAAATTGGTGCAGAGTAGAGGGAACTTTGGGGATAGTCACTCTAGGTTTGTGGTAACTCCCCACCTAGAAAAAGAGAGAAAAAACACTTGCTCTTCACTTCACATCCTGGTCTTCTCCAAGAAAGAAGAGCTTATGACCACCTATTCTATGTACTGGTTTCTTGAACTGAACTAAATAAGTCGATGCATCAGAGGATGAGTGAAAGAACGAAATAGTCTACCATCTTTAACAGCAGCTATTTAATGCAGGGACACCAGCATCACCAAACCTCTCTCTTTGCCCCAACAAAAATGGCGACTTTCTCTTTCTTGTCCCTATCTCTCCCCATATCTCTCTTCTGTCATGGAGGAGCCGGGATAAGATCGCCAACGGTCCCGGCGATATCGCCAACTGTTCTCGACAACGCCCCAATTGCCCCACAGACCAGAGGCTCAGAAGCGCCGGGGATCCTCAGGCAACTCAAGCTCCCTCCTGGGATCACCGAGCAATCCGGCTGAGGCCTCTGCATCTGCCGGTTCGGTATGCAATTGGCCACGAAATCGAACCCGACGTTCCGGAACGGGAGCACCGTGCAGTCTTGGCTGAACCCGGAGAAGAAATTGTAGGCCACGGTGAGGTTCACTAGGCTCTTGAGGGTGCAGACGACGTCGGGCAAGACCCCGGACAGCTTGTTGTATCCCAGGTTCAGGACCTCGATCTGGGTCAGGCACGACACGGTGTCCGGCAAGTGACCCATCAGCGAATTGTGGCTCACGTCGAACACCTCCATGTCCGAGAACAGCCCGATCCCCTCGGGGATGCACCCGGTGAGCTGATTGTTCAAGAGCAGGATCTCTCTGATCTTGTTGCCGCTCAAGAGGCCGAACGTGGCCGGGATGTTCCCACTGAGCCTGTTGTTGGCCAAATTCACCACGGAGGCCTGCGAGCTTCCCAATGTCTCCGGCAGATCGCCATCGAAGCGGTTGTTGTTGAGCAAGATCGCGTCGAGCTTGCCATTGGCGAAGAGCTCGGGCGGGATCGGCCCGGAGAAGCTGTTGTACCTGAGATCGAGATAGAGCAAGCAGGGCATGTCTAGGACCGCGCTCGGGAACGTGCCGGAGAAGCGATTGTTGCTGAGGTCGAGCTCCTGGAGAGAGGCGAGGCCAGCGAAGGAGCTAGGGACCGAGCCCGAGAACCTGTTGCTGTTGAGGTGGAGGAGGGTCAGGTCCGCGAGGGAAGACAGCTCCGGGGCGAGCGTGCCCAGCAGATTCGCGCGGTTCAGGTCAATGCCCGCGAGAACAGGACCGTTGCTTTCCAGGAAACCCTCCTGCGAATCTGCACAGAAGATCCCCTTGTAAGAGCACACGTTGGGACCGACCCAGTTCCGCAAAACCCCCTGGGGGTCTTCGGTGATCGAGGCCTTCCATGCTTGGAGTGCATTGTAGGCCGCTTCGAGGTTGGGCGATGAAGAAGACCCAGGTGGGCTTGGGCTGTTAATTCCTCCGCCAATCCAGACGCCGCCGCCGCCGCCGGCGCCCCCGATGCCGATGCCGACACCGGCGCCGGCGCCGCCGGGGCCGGCGCCGACGCTGAAAGCCTCCTCCTTGGGCATGAATTGGAGAAGCAAGAGAGCCAGAAGCCAGGTTCTGTCCATCCCTCGACGAGGAGGCGTCGACCCAAGATTCGTCTTCTTGCTGGAGGGCGTTTCTTGCAATGTCGCCCAGAAATGTGGTTGATGCATTGAAAGAGAGAGCCAGAGACAGAGAGCGGCGGTGGTAGGGTTTCTCGGTGTTGAATGTGCCTCTAGACTCTCCTCATTTCAACTTGTCGGATGGCTTCCCACGAAACATGCATCTCCTCCCTCCACGATTTCAGAACTTCCAGCCTCTCTTTGCTCCCTCCTAGGCGTTTCGCCTCGTCATGCACAACGTCTTCTGCTCGACTTGTCACTACCAATTCACTGCCTGTGGAGAAGAAAAGGGTTAGGTGAGCTTAGGAGTAATTACGCGCCGAAAGAGAGTGAGGCCTGGATTGAATCAGGGGCCTGCAAGACAGCAGGGGTCCGTACGGATCTTGGTTTTCGCTCGGATTTTGTCTCAGTACACTGCAACTAATACAATAATCATCACCAAATTTAACTTTAAGCAAAGATCTGTTCCGGAGCTAGAAGAAGACAAGAGCGGCTGCGGTTTTGTTTGGACGCGAGGACACCCTTTTTGCCGAGTTTTTCAGCGCTCTTTTCCCACGGCAGAAGAGGGGGGGAATCTGCAGACGATTTCCTCATGTGACCAACCTTTCTGATGAGCTTTTCGCAGAACGAGAAGCGGCTGGAGAAGGAGACGATAGGGTTTTCCAATTACTGGAAATAGTTGCTGCCTTTCATTTTCAGTCCGGAGCTCGAGGATAGAAACGGAAAATGCTTCGAATTCCAGAAAAATTGTATGAAAGAATGATGTACGATCTCTCTATATATCCATAAATCTGGGTTGCTTGATCGAACGTGTTCTTTGTCCGGTCGCTTTTTTGTCGTCCCGGTACAATGTTTGATGTGGCCTGATTACTATTCTCGATCTCACCTTTGATAGATTTTTGTTGTGCAAAGACCGGACTCTGTATGCTTTGATTTTAGTGGCTATGTTGTATTAAGAAGTTTGAGTTAAGGCTCGACTATGAACTCGAACCTTCATTCAACAACAAAATAAGAGACGTCGTTACATGTATTTTCATGGTTAACCAAATTAATGATAGCCTCATGATCATTTGAGTGGATACATGGTTAGATTAAACCTATGTATTTTATATCGAGATCAAGATCGGGGATGAAAAAATGCGAGCCCAATTCAAGTGACTCATGGATTGATTAGATTCCATCGTACCTATAATCACATTATCCAAATAAAATGTAGCAACCCTAATTCACCTACATGCCATTTTTTACATATTTTTCTTGATCCTTTGGAAAAAGGAGTGCTGATAATGGCTGCCAGGTAATGGACCGTGGCAGTCGACAATAATGTCCTTACCATGGTCGACTTCACTTCATAATTCACCACCAAACCAAGGCCCACAATCCTTCAATTTCTTTTCCCATCTTGTGTGTGTCGGACAGAAGGGGATTTTGTTTTACTTTTTTTCTTTTTTTTTTACTTCCGTTTAATCACGTGAAAAGTGGTCGATAGAATGATTAAACATCGGGTACATGTTAATCAAATGATTAATCACGTGAATTGGCCTCGTGATGAGGTTCGGAGCTATTCTCTTGATCTTTTTTGATCCCATTGAAATCGGAATATTTGGATTTTCTTTGAATTCCCGATTATTTTTCACGCTAATTATAAGCCACTGAATAATTTGCGCGGCTAAGTTAGATAGAATTATTTATAGGAAAGTAATGTAAAAAAAGTTCTTTATATTATATTTATTTTGGAGTCGAAGTCAAATGGCCTCGTTGACTAGTCTAGCTCCTATATATAATTTATGGTATGAGTGGGACGACTAGTGAATCTGCATTTAATACATAATTTACGGCAGAGAATGGCCCATGGATTATTTGTACTGTAAAATTTAATGAGATCGGGCTTCATCTTATCATTCAATCGATGGATTCAAATTGGAACCCACTAATTTCAAACCGAAAAAAAATGGAACTACAAAGGTATACATTTTGAGCAAAATTGAGTTTTATTAATTTTGTCGAGGATATGGCAATCCTAGAAGGAGATACATCTACGATTATATATATAATTAAGGACCTGATTGTAATTAACTAGCTATCTGAAAGGGTATCGGTACACAAGAACATGCAGGAATAGGTTCTTATCATTATGTCATAATTTAATTTTTATTTTGTTATTTTAAATTTGGGATGGGATATTAGTGTATCTTAGGTAATGGCGTTTAATTTATTCGATAAGTACTATTTTCTTTATGTTAGATGGATTGCAACTTCAACGTGCTAATTTGCTATTAATAATCTGCCATCCCTATGACTTCGTTGGTCCGTCGATTTCTCTAAGGGGGTCCAATTAAATCAAACATCGAATTTTTTTTAGGATAATGGAACTGGCCGGTCCTTGTGTCTTTTTAATTTGTTCGATTTCATCATGATACTTTCTTTTTTTTTTGCACTTTCAATTCTGTCTATTTTGTCTTATATTTAAAAAAAATAAAGCCACATGGAATTACAAGTCTACAACTTAAGGGTCTCATCAGCATTTTTGTTTAACATTTTAACAGAGGACCGATTCGAACAAAACATATGTGTAGATCAAGATCACATTAGTAAAAAGTTTACGAAAAATCCCAAACTGGTATATTTAAGATAAATTTATTCAAAATTATTTTTTTACAATAAAAAACTCCAAATTGATATATTTGTAATAAATCTACCATCCGTTAATTTTCATTAAATTGGATTAATATTATAAAAAAATCACAAACACGTATATTTGTAATAAATGGAAGGTAAAACCACAAACTAATTTATATTTGAAAGAAAGAAGTTGATCTCCTTACTTCTCTCGTGATACAATCCTCTTCCTGCTGAGCTCAATGCATTCATCAACTATTATGTGCTATCAAACTCATCAATTTGATGATAAAATTTAACAGAGACTAACATAGGGTAAAGTTATTACATGTGCATTACTTTGGGATTTTTGGTGATTAAAAAATTAATTCAAGGTAAATTTGTCACAATTGTATCATTTTGAGATTTTTCGTAATATTGATCCTATTAATCCTTAGTAAAAAATCGGTTTTTTTTTGTTGGTCTTGCTCTACTCCTATTTTAATATTCACTCTCAGATTTTTTTTCTCTATCTTTTTGCAAAGCGTGGAAGTCGAAACTCATACTTAAAACTAAATTGTCACACTCCAATCCCTAAGAAGATGGGAATTCAAACTTTCTATCTTCCCATTTCCATATGAGAAGGGTGGCCATTAGGGTGACCTAGTTGAAAATGTAAAATAATAAAAAAGATGGGAGAACTCATGTTTATTTCTTTTCGATTCCCTAAATCATCTCAATCAAGAAGAACAAGTAAATTGGCTTGATTTTACTTTCATATCTAAAGCACAACCCATTTGAAAAATAAATATGTGACGATACATCATATTCTCAATCAATGTAGGAACTTGAACAAATTTATCCAACTGTTACATCAACGAAGCAAATATGCGCTCATAGAAAATTATCCAAAAAGTCATAAATTTATTATTTGGCAATTTAATCCGAACATTATGGCGATTTTTCAATATAATCCTCTAATTAATTTTGGCTAGATATTATTGATGAGGCCGTCGGCCGGCTGGCCTACGTGATGTGATTGGTGTTGACGTGAACAGGTTTCACGTTTTTTTTTTGTTGTTTTACTTTTCTGACATCATATTAGAATTTATTTATTTTATCTTTTTTTTCCACTATTAATTTTTTAGGAAGGTGGACTAGGGTCACTTAGGCCTTGGCTCGTCGACCACTAGGCGAGGCCCTACAAGCCCTCACTTCTTTCAAATCTAGCCCACAGTAGAATAAGGACTCTTTAGATAAATATCCCCGTCACGGACCTACTCTGTTTTTTTATTCTTATTTTATTCTTGAACTGCCATCGTGGGGAAAGGAAAAAGGTCTGATTCACTTCTTATCCGCGAGGGAGAATCAAGATATTTTTTTGTTCCCCCCCAGTACAATCTTTCACCAAGGTAATCTGATTCTGCCTCATGTGCCCGTCGATGTCAATAAATAATGTAATGAATTAGATGGACCCTTCTTCTTTTTTCTCTTTTTTCCGGACGATCATCTTGAAATCGACGTGGAATGCGAACATCTATAGATGAAAATGGAATTTAAAAAAAAAAAACGTATCTCGATTTTCATTAGAAATTACGAACTTACACAATAATGTCAAAAATTGGAATCTACTTCGCATAAAAAAGCATAATCGATGAAAATTAATCCTGAATTACTCCTATTAATTTGGTGGGGAAATTAGGTTCATAGTATTGGGAGTAAGTCTACTTTTTCTCTCATGGACCAGATCGGTTAAATAATTTAAGTAAAGAGTGACAAGCAAATAGAAATGCATCATAGATGATGAACCATGAGGGCAACTATGTCAAATTAAAGGAGCTCACCTGATAGAGCAGACCACTAGAATTTTTGGAGATAAGATGGAGGGCAAAGTTCGGCTAATAAAAAATCTGATCGGTGACCACCTAACTTGAAATGTGATTACTAGCAATCGCAAGTTTATGGGCTCAATTGATTTGATTCTCAGTCAATAGAATTTGCAATCGATTGACTTTTCTATTTTTTTGGGGATATATCCATCAGGTTATGTCAAGGGCAGGCAACCACCTCTGGAGTTGACATAACTGGTTGAGGGCATTGAAGGATTTTTGGCTCATAAACCAAAAGTTGTCCGTCTGAACCGTTGGGGGTTAGAAGTGCGACCTAAAGGGGATGATTACGTTGATTTAGAAAACTTAACTATATTTCTTTGAATAACTAAACTTAAGTTTGATAGATGTAGAAACAATTTGATAATATTAGATACAATATGCTTCTATTAGACAAATTGAAAGAAACAAGTAAAGTAACCGAGGACGATGTACGAGGGTCTTTATAGTGGTTCGGGTTAGATCAAGTTTACGTCTATCCTTTTAAATTAATGGCTAGCAACATGATGTAATCCATTAGTAATCTTATGAGTAGTTACCACAAAACATTTTCCACCTGAAACTGATAGGTCATGCCATTAGTAAACAAGCACTAGTCACACATGATATACTTCTCAAAATGAGGATTACAATGAGTAATGGCAATTTTCAATAGAATGGAACACAAGTCAATAAAATCATGATCGCAACAAAACAAGAATGTGACTATATTAATGTTTGTAGCTTTTGCATTTTTTGATCATATCTCCTTCAGCGTGCATTGATCTTATATAGCCTTTGGTTTTCAAACTAGTCGTTGATAATATTCAAGAAGATCAATTTGCCATTGAAATGATGGACATAATCACTGGAGAATTGATTGCCCATGGAGAGGTTTCCCCAAATAAATTTAACTATTCTTGGTAATATTCCATTCAACCGAATATGTAACAATAGATAAAATTTTGTTTCAAATATTCCTTCTGGAGTTCCAGGCTTGAAGCCAGCCATTAAATTATTTTGACCTGCAAGATTAGTCAAGGGATTAATGGGATTTTCTTATCCAAATTTCATAATACAGTGAGTTGGTTTTATCAATATTCCCATGAATCTATCTAAGCATCATGTTGGCAATCGAATTATGTTCTCAATCCATCTAGTCTTCTTGAGTACACCGGTGTACAAGACCTCACTAAATTGTTCACATTATCACGATACCTCAAATCATGAACTTCCCATTCTTCGTGACTTGTTCACCATCTATCAAGGTCCTCTCACTTTGTACTTTGCATTCCATTAATAGAGGTAAAGCGTTATTTATATCAACGTTACATGAGATAAGATAACATATCCATGTACCAATTCATAATGAGAAATATATGGTTTTAATAACTTCAAACTATTTTAGAAGGTTTTTCCAACATGATTTTCATAATCTGCATGCAGACTACTTTAGATTAGAGTTATTTGCTTAGGGCAAATGTTTGAAATTAATCTATTCATGAGACTTGCAAGATGTTTCATGGGTCTCAAATTAGTAGGAATAGCTTTTGTGCACCTTGATTAAACCTCCTCCCCCAAGCAAGTTTAAGGGTGTATTTCGAGTTTACAGAGTGCTCATAACAAGAATTAAATCCAAGAGTAAAACCCTCTTAATATTTTGGTCCTTTTTTTCCCTTTGATTGTAATCTTGGATGATTTTTCAAGAATGCTCCCGAAAAGTGCCGTCGCCTTTAGAATCACATCACCTTCTCGACTCCTTCCATGGACATGCGGTCCCATCACTGATTAAAGTACCCGTGACCTTTGCTACTATTTAATGTTGCTCTCTAGTTTCAATATGGGGAACAGATTGCAATCCCTTTCAAGATTAAAAAAAAATATATATATACATATAAAGATAAAAAAAAAATTTGGATTGAGAAATATAAAAGTCTTGTGTCAGCTAGTCAAGTAGTCAACATCATGTAATTAAAAAAATAAAATGAACAGAAATGGCCTTATCTTGAAGCTAATCTGCCTGTCACTTCACACAGTTAGGCATATCATTAAACATCTTTCAGGATAATAGAATTCGTTGTTTTTTAATTTTGTTTATTTCGCCTTTTTGGACCCTATTCTTTTTATTTTTTGGCTCGAATATTCTCAATCATAAGCTCGTTTACAATTGATAAACCTACCATTCTTCTTGGTAATGCAATTCTTTTGTAATTAATAAATGCACATTTACTTCTTTGGCCTTCTTCGATTCTTGTAATTTTCTGTGTTGGTATGAAGGGAAAAACTTATGGACACAAAGGATAATTGTTCAGTAAACCTGATATGTGTATCAATTGTACATGTACCATCGGATCTCATAGAAATCTGCATAAGAGCCTTTGTTTTTAGTAGTATGGATTTATTTACTATAAATACTATGTCATTCGAACAATTTCCACATGTGCTACTCACGATCTAAGCACAAAAAAGAAAGTAGATGAGGAGTTTTAACTGTCGAACCATGTTGACGAGAGATCATTTTTATCATTTTCACATGATGTATTTCTCTTTATATATTAGAGTTGACTCAATTACCATAAATAATTAATTGAATATTCAATTCAATCAATTTCATAATTTTAAAGGGGAAAAAAATAAAGCACAAGCTTTATAGTCAAACCAAAATGCAGATATGAAAGCGCGATTCATTTTTCAAGTCATTCTCCTGATTAGGTAAACCTACTACATGTATCAAATGAATATGTACCTTCAGATCTCACGGCACCCGCATGTGGTCTAATGTTTTTATTAGTCTGATTCATTTACTATAAATACTATGTAGATTGAATAAATATTCCTGACCTAAGCCAAAAAATGGAATACATGATACATGAGCTTCGATCAACATCATGTTAGGATTGTGAACCCAAAAGGGTTTTGCAAGATCTACTTTCTCATGCGATCTAGGCATCACAATGAACATGGATTGCAGAGTTTAACTTTCGAATCATATTGACAGGAGATTATTTTAATTACTTTCGCATGGAATATTACCACGTTTGGTGGTATCATTAACCAAATTTCCAAAAACTAATTAAGTGAATATAATCTCATAAATTCATAATTATAAAAGAAAAGAAATGTAGCATGAGCTCGATTAGTCAAACCAAAACGTGGATATAATGGTACAATTAATTTCTAAACGCGATTCTTGAGATTAATCACATGGCTTGCATTGATTACTAAGATACCGAAACCGATCAAAGCGTATAAAACTTTCCATGAATATTGGAGTTAAAGAGGGGAGTTGATGCGACTGAGAATCTATTTCATGGCACCTCATAAAAAACTTTTTTATTATTTCTTCCTTTCGATATGCTTCACTTATGACCAGCAAATCAAATTTGCTTTTCGTTTCACTGAAAAGTGAATAATTTGGAAACCATTTTCTTAAAAATAATTGGTTGTATCACTTAAAAAAATCAATCAACAGAAGATGTTTTCATTGAATAAAGAAAATATGTTTTCCTTTTTTCATTTTCATAAGCAAAATAAGTGGTAGTTTTTAGAAAGATATTTCTTAAATTGCGAGCTCTCCATGAAACAAATGCATATCTAGAATCTCAATTATCAACAAATGTTACTAGGTCGATTGCTTCATATACAATGATAAATGACGATGAAAACAATCAAGAAAAAAATACATACGACAACAATGAAGTGATATAGTTCACTTGGTAATGCAGTTGACAAATTTGATTTTTTATTTTTCTAAGAGATTAATGAGGACAAATTATTATTAACAAGTAATTACCAGTTTTATACAAACATTTTAATTATTCATGTAGTGACACCCTGACGCATTTTGTGGACATCAAAAAACACATTTCATGCAATATTTTGCACAATCCCCACTTCCAAATAAAGGCCATGAGTGCGGCGACCATATAGAGAGTTGACGTAGTTAGTTTGGGCGGTGAGGAATTTTCGGCTCAGGATCTAAAAGTCCTGTCTAAATTGTTGAGTCTGGCAATGCGACCTAAAGGAGATGAATAGGTCTAGCTAATTAATCAGCTCTCACAATTGGTGAATTCTCCAAGAAGCCTAAAAGTCTTTTCGTCTCTCTTGTCTTTTTACCGTCTTCTTCTATCTTCAACCATGAGGAGGGTTTGAGCTAGTCTCACTCTCCACTCCATTTATTTTGATTTTCTTTTGAGTCTTTTTTATGTACTTTTCCTCTCTTTTCTTTCTCAATTTAGATCTGGAAGTAGCTCTCCTCATTTAGTTCTAGATTTGAAAGTTTGAACGCTTTGAATTTAGTTCTAGATCTAGGAGTTATTCTCTCCCGATTTAGATCCGAGAGTTTAATAATGTTTTCGATGATTCAATACTCTTGTGCTTTATCCTTGTATAGGTCCTTTGCCTCTAGTTTCAATGATGATTAGAGTTTCAGTGTTTTACTAAACTATAAAGATTTGCTCTTTCAAAAGTTAGATCCGTGTTTATTCAATTTTGGTTGTTTCCGTATGGTGATGGTGTGAAGAATGCCGAACCTAAGTGCGCACTGCCAATTGGCAAAGCTGTAGTTATTAGAGAAAAAATTTATGGCGTGTGCTCATCACTAATGACGACACAAGATCCGGTGATTGACCGTCAATTATTTTGCTTGACAAATCTGTTCTTTTAGAATGAGTATATGCTTAACATTGCCAATGCTTTGTTGATCCCCCTTGTATTCTAGATTTGGCTTTGTTATATAGTGTTATGGCCTTTACTTTGCTTCGATTTGCTTTATCATGAAAGTCTATGTACTTCTCATATATCATTTTCAGCCATGAATATAATTTTTATTAACCAAAAAAAAGGAGGATGAATAGGTTGATTTACAAAACTTAACTATATTTCCCTGAATAACTATAGATGTAGGAACAATTTGGCAATATGCTTCTATTGGATAAATAGGAAAAAAAAAAGTAAAGTGATTGAGCATGATGCACATAAATTTTTATAGTGGTTCGGCTTAGATTAAATCTAGTCCACTCCTCTATATTAATAGCCACTAGCAGGAGTATCTTATGAGTAGTTAGAATGAAGCACAAGTTGCTTCTATTTGCGACTAATAGATCTCACTATCAATTAATAAGCACCATTTACACACTTGTATACTCCTCAAAACAAGGATTATAATGAGCAATAACAATTCTCAACAGAATAGGACTCAAGTCAATAAGATCACGTT
Organism: Eucalyptus guilfoylei; assembly: GCA_016097605.1. NCBI lineage: Eukaryota > Viridiplantae > Streptophyta > Magnoliopsida > Myrtales > Myrtaceae > Eucalyptus > Eucalyptus guilfoylei. The sequence continues at coordinate 38,380,121 of CM027862.1, read as the reverse complement.
TGCAACGAAACAAGAATGTGGCTATGCTAATGTTTATAGTTTTCTCATTTTTCTCTCATATTTCCTTCAACATGCGTTGATTTTCTTATATAGCCATCGGTCTTCAAATTAGTCATTAGACAATTATCAAGAAGATCAATTTACCATTGGAAACGAGGCATATGATCATTGGAGAATTGGTTGCCCATACAATCAAATTTTTCTTGTAATGGTGATAATTCCCCAAATGGAATTAGCTATTCTTGGTAATATTCTATTCAATTGAATATGTAACAGTTGATTAGGTTTTGCTTCAAGTATTCCTTCCGAAGTTCCAGGTTTGAAGCTATCTATTAATTTTTTTTTTTTGGCTTGCAAGATTAGTCAAGGGATTGTTTGGATTTTCTTATATAAATTTTGTAATACAGTGAGCTGCTTTTATCAGCAATCCCATGAATCCATCCAGGCTTCCCGTGGGTAATCGAATTATGTACTCAATCCATTTGGTCTTCCTAAGTAAGCACACTAGCGTTCAAGACTTCACTAAATTCTTCACATTATCACTATCTCAAATCACGAACTTCCTGTTCTTCCCGACTTGTTCACCTTCTATCAAGGTCTTCTCACTTTGTACATTGGATTCCATTAATGGAGATAGATCGTTATTTATATCAGCATTACTTTAAATAAGATAACTTCTCCATTTACGAATTCATAACGAGAAATAGATCGTTCTAATAACTTCAAAATTTTATAAAAGGTTTTTCCAACATGAATTTCATAAATTGTGTGCAAACAACTACTATTTGTACAAGGTAAATATTTGGAGTTAATCTATTCATGAAGCTTGTAAGATGTTTCTCGAGTCTCGAAGTAGGAATAGCTTCACGCACCTCAATTAGACCTCTGCCCCGAGCAATTTCAAGGTCGCATTTTGGATTTTATTTGTAGAGTGCTCTCCACATGACATAAATCCAAGAGCAAACTCTTTTAATATTTTGGTCCTTTTTTTTTCCTTTGCTTGTAATCTTGGATGATTTTTAAAGAACGCTCGTGAAAAGCGCGGTTGCCTTTAGAATCACATCACCTTCTTCACTTCTTCTATGGACATGTGGTCCCATCACTGATTAAAATACCCGTGACCTTTCCTGTTATTTAATTTTGCTCTGTAGTTTCAATATAGGGAACAGATTGCAATTCCTTTCAAGATTAAAAAAGTATATATATATATATATAGAGAGAGAGAGAGAGAGAGAGAGAGAGAGAGAGAGAGAGAGAAAATTTCTTCGAGAAATATAAAAGTCTCGTGTCACCTGGTCAAGTAATCGATATCATGAAATTAAAAAAGAAAAAAGAACACAAAATGACCTTATCTTGAAGCTAATCAGCCTGTCACTTCACACAGTCAGGCATTATCATTAAACATCTCCAAGGATAATAGAATTTATTGTTTTTTTAGTTTTGTTTATTTCGCTTTTTTGGACCCTATTCTCTCTCTCTCTGTTTTGTTTTTTTTTTGGCTCGAATATTCTCAATCATAAGCTCGTCCACAATCGATAAAACCTACCATTCTTCCTGGTTATGTAATTCTTTTGTGATATAAAAAAAAAGGCACATTTACTTCTTTGGCCTTCTACAATTCTTGTAATTTTTTGTGATGGTATGAAAGGAAAAATTTAGATATACAAAGGATAATTGTCCGATAAACCTCCTATGTGTATCAATTATATATGTACCATCAGATCTCACGGAAGCCCACATGAGATCCGCTGTTTTTAGTAGCTTGGATTTATTTACTATATATATTATGTCATTTGAACAATTTCTGCATATGATTCTCATGATCTAAGCATGAAGAAGAAAGTGGATTGTGGATTTTAACTGTTGGACCAAGTAGACAAGATATTATTTTCATCATTTTCACATGATACATTACTCTATATATTAGAGTCCTCTCAAGTTACCAAAAATTATTAATTGAATATTCAACTGGATCAATCTCATAATTTTTAAGGGGAAAAAAATAAAATGCGAGCTTTACCGGTTAAATCAAAACGTGAATATGAAAGCACTACTTATTTTTCATGACTCTCCTGACTAGATAAACCTAATACACGTATCAAATGAACATGTACCTTCAGATCTCAAGGAACCTGCATGTGGTCCGATGTTTTCTATAATCTGTATTTCTTTTTTTGGTCAAATTTATAATCTGTATTCATTTATTATAAATAATAGGTAGATTGAACAATTATTCCTGACCCAAGATTGAAAACATGTTAGGATTGTGAACCAAAAAGGGGGTGCAAAATCTACTTTCTCATGCGATTCTTGCGATTTTGACACAAAGATAAACATGGATCGCGGAGTTTTACTTTCAAACCATATCGATGGAAGATTATTTTTCATCACTTTCATATGGAATACTACCATATATGGTAGCATTAACCAAATTTCCAAAAACTAATTAAGTACATATAATAAATTCATAATTATAAAAGAAAAGAAATGTAGCATGAGCTCGACTAGTCAAACCAAAACGTAAATATAAAGGTGCCTTAAATTTCTAAACGTGATTCTCGAGATTAATCACATGGCTTAAATTGATTACTAAGATACCGAAACCGATCAAAGCGCATAGAACTTTCCATGAATATTGCTGTCAAGGAGCGAAGTTAATGCGACTGAGATTCTAAGTAATGACATCTCACGAAAAGCTTTTTCTCTCTCTCTCTCTCTCTCTCTCTCTCTCATAGACCAGCAAATTTCAATTACTTTCGTTTCACTGAAAAGTAAATAATTTGGAAACTATTTTCTTAAAAATGATTGATCGTATTGCTTAGAAAAATCAATCAACATAAGATGTTTTCATCGGATAAAGAAAATATTTTTTTTTTTTTTAAGTTGATTTTTTTAGTAAAAAAATTCCTCGTATGATTCTTTGCAAAACAAATGATTTTTATCAGAAAAAGGTTGATTGCTTCATATAAAGTGACAAATGATGATGAAAACTATCGAGAAAGAACTATATGCGACAACAGCGAAGTTGTATAGTTCACTTGGTAATGCGTTGATCAAATTTGATTTTTTATTTTGGAAAGATTAATGAAGAGTAATTATTATTAACTAGTAATTACCAGTTTCATACGAACATTTTAATTATTCATGTAGTGACACCCTGATGCATTTTGTGTACATCAAAAAACACATTTCATGCATGAATTTGCACAATCCCCACTTCCAAATAAGCAGCTTATCCTAATTTGCTTTATTCTTGTTTTGCACCAAAACATGACCAACTTTCAATTATTATCGACATTTTATAGACTTTATTGATAAAAGCATAATTTGGTCATTTATGAACGGAATTATCGATAGCTCGAAGGAATCAACAAAAAGTGAAGTCGACAATATGCAATTGTTAACATAGTGAAATAAAGTAACCGTTGAGGTAATGGAGTTGAAAAAATCATCACGGTAATGAAATCAATGTAACCGTCCATTTAATCATGCGGTAGCTATTTGCTATCTCTGTTTGTGACTTCCTTTTGTAGCTTTTGTTTGTAACTTGCTTTTGTACCCTATGTTTGTAAGCCTCCTTTGTAACCTCAGTTGATAACTGTCGAATGTAAATTTTAGATAACCATATGGTACTCTTCGGAGGCCCCTTGCACAACTCAAACAAACAAATTTACTATTTTTTAATTATCTTTACTTTCTAGCACTGTACTTTTATCTTTTAAACTCATGTCATCAATCAAATTTTGGAAAGTTTCGTAATTGTAGTTTCTAAAATCACGTTGTTGATTAAATTTTGGCATGTATCCTTTTAATGGGTGTTGCATTGTTGATTAAATTCTGGGGTAGCATTTTTGTGTTTCTCAGGCTTTGTCATCAATTGAATTCCAACATAGTTTATTTATGCTCGGTTCCATTATTGATATTGTATTTTCCAAGCATTGTCGTTGATTAAATTTTGGCTTGATTTGTGTTTTTACAGTCATTCTGAAATTAAAGTTGTTAATTTCTTTATCACTTGCGATATTTTTTGTCCGGAGTCAATGCAAAATTTCTATCCTTCAATTAGCGTCGAAGAATGACTTTTAGTGAAAGGTATTTCATCATGAGAAAAATTCCGGCGAAATAGATCCTCATTTGAGAATATTTGACTCTCTCATGGAAAGAAAATTCTTAGCTGAGGGCTTATGGCGCAAAATTGTAAAAATTATAAAATTATGAAAATATGCTATGTGATTTTTCAGTTTCAATAATTTGATACATTTGGTACCCTTATAAGTTATAACCAATAATAAGAGAAAAGATGATCGTATCACTTGACGCTATAATGGGTTGCAATTAAGGGGTATTTAGATTTGAACAACATGTAAAACGGTACGAAGTAGTTTAGTTTAATTTAATAAGGAAATTAATGATCCTAAAATATAAGGAAATATCAAATAATATTTCTAACATATAATGACATTTGTAACGGTATTATCTTATAGGTATATAGAAAGAAATTATATGCCACAAGCAAAAGTGTAACAAGAAAGTCCCAAGCACACCTAAACACATACTTAATAGGATATTTGTAGTGATTAATAAGTTTAGAATTAGGTAATTGTTAGGCCATCAAATTGTCTAGTTTGGCCCCCCGAAAGAGTTTGAAATTGTCGAGGACAAAATAAAGCTTTGGCCTAAAAAATGGGCAGAAAAAGCAGGAGAAAGAAAAGGAAAGGAGAAAAAGCTTGAGAGAGATGCCTAATGCTCTAAAAAAATATCCTAATTTAAGTCTAATCACAATTTTATTTTGAAATTTTCTTTATTTTAAAAGTTTTATAACTTTTACTCTACTCTCAAATTTACCCACATATCAAAAAATTTCCAGCAATTTTATCAAATTATCAACGTCACTGCCAATGAATTGGTTGCAATTTTTGGAGACGCGGACAACGAGATTGGAATGAAAGTCCGAAATTTCTTTTAGACAGAAAAAAAGTTCAAGATGAATTGGAATTAATCCTAAAATTGAGAGTTCTTTAGAGATTTAGTAAGTCTTTTTAATTATGCGTGGCTGAGCACAAAAAACAATGAAAGAAGAAAAACCACAAACTATGCCTCATTATAGCACAAATATCCCAAAAAAAATTTGTATCATCGAAACTCCCAAACTTGCTCATTATAACATAAGTCCTCCAAACTTATATATCAAACCGAAATAGAGAATATAGATATCATGAGACGCACAAGTTTGGATTTTTTACGTGTCACAAAATAAAACTCGAGAATATTTATGTTATAGTGAACATAGTTTATGTTTTGTTTTTTTTTGGTGGTATTTGCCCAAAAGAAAAAGGAAATGGCAATTCGGTAATACAACCGCAACACGGAGCCCAAAAATTCACGCCACCTCCGTGGTCAAGCGTTTTGTTTTGACTTTCCGATTTCTTCTCAGCACTTTCCAAAAAACGAGAGGAGAGAGAGAGAGAGAGATTCTGAGTGGAAATGGTGGAGAGTTCTTGAATCCGCGGGTGGAGAAGAAAGGGCTCCGAATCCGATCGCGCGCATTATCCGATTCCCTCTCCTCCTCCTTTGCAGTCCTTCCCGCGCATCATCGAATCTCGAGAGGGCCGCGAATCTCTCTCCAGCTCCAATCGTGGGCCCCACCATCTCCGATTCATTTCACACCGCCTTCCCCTTCTTTTTCCTCACGATTCGAATGCCTTCTTCCTCCCTCGGCTTCCGGTGGGTCGTGAGCCCGGCGGCGGTGGCGGCGGAGGCGGCCTGATTTTCGGGTTTCCGGGTTTCCGGGTCGGGTTTTTTTTTTTTTGGTTTTTGCTCTGCCCGGAGTTGGTTGGGATTGTTGGGTTGGGTGGGGGGAGTGGTTAGGGTTACGGGGGGTGATGAAGATCGAGGAGGTGGAGGATGAGGAGAGGGAGAGTGAGAGGGGCGGCGGGGTTCAGGGGAAGATGGTGGTCGCGAGCTACGACACGAAGAGGGTGCTGGTGGGCGCGGGCGCCCGGATCTTGTTCTACCCCACGCTCTTGTATAATGTGTTCCGGAACAAGATCCAGGCTGAGTTCCGATGGTGGGACGAAATCGATCAGGTTGTTTTTTTTCTTTTCTTTTTTCTTTTGTGGGTGGTTCTTGCATCTTTTGATTGGATTTGTATTGGGTGAAAAGTTTGAGGAATTGATACTGCCGTTGACTTATGTACTTATATATGGTATGAGGTTTGGTCGGTTGGTTGGTCTTTGAGGGAGGGCTGGGAGGTGTTCAATTGAGTAGTCGAGAACTGTGGCTTTTGTAATCGGTGTGTTATGTGTGTTTTTGTGTGTTGTTTGTTGGTTTGGAGGGCTGAGAAGTGCATGTGAAGTAAATGAATGGGCACACCAAGAAGCTGGAGCGTTGACACAATCGTGGGTGTGGAGCGAGTTTCTCTTTGATGTTAACGATTTTGAAAGTCGAGGGTCGGATCTAGAGGGAAGGTTAAGCTCATATATGGTGGTGTTCCTTGAGATTGAATTTACAGCTGGTGTTCCAGAAACCTGCCACTGTTGCTACTGAAAAGATAGTAGCTAAGTGCCTGTCATGTGTTATGAAATAAATTGTTTGTCCTGACCTTTCCAAAGATGGATATTGAGATCGGTTTTATGGTATTCTCACGGAGTTGTTTTCTTTTGATGCTCTGCAGTTTCTTTTGCTGGGTGCAGTGCCATTCCCCAAGGATGTTCCAAGACTCAAGCAGCTTGGTGTTGGTGGTGTCATCACCTTAAATGAATCTTATGAAACTTTGGTGCCGTCATCTTTGTACTATGTGCGTATATATTGAGATCATATCACGTGCTTAATTTTCTCTACCAAAATCATCTCCCTGGAACCCTTGTTCTTGACAGGGTAGACTATACAGAGGTTAACATTTCATGTTATAGTTTCTTGACACGTTTTCATCCATGTAAACCTATCACAGATTCTAAAGATACCTTGGTCTATGTATGAGTCACTTATGATATCCTATTCATTACTTAACTAACTTGTTTGGTTCAGGCCCATGGGATTGACCACCTTGTAATACCTACCAGGGATTATCTCTTTGCTCCATCTTTCATTGACATTGGCCGTGCAGTGGACTTCATATACAGTATGACATCTTTGAAGCTCTGCTTTTGTTTTTTCTGTGTTCCTTTCTGACTCTGGCTCTATTTTGTCATCTCTGCTATAGGGGTTTCTTCAATCATCGGATATTTTTTTTTGTTGCCTTCATTCAGGAAACTCATCACGTGGCCAAACAACATATGTCCATTGTAAAGCTGGTCGTGGGAGGAGCACAACGATAGTGCTTTGCTATTTGGTAGTTTCATCTCCTACAGAAGAATAGACTCTCATTACTTGTTACTTTGGCATGTAGCTGAAGTTATGGAAGTTTGTTCCTCTCTTTTATCAGATAGAAGATTGAGCTCCTTTTTATTTGCAGGTAAGGTATAAACACATGAGTCCTGCTGCTGCTTTAGAGTACGTTAGGTCTAGAAGGCCCCGTGTACTCCTAGCCCCTGCGCAGTGGAAGGTGAAGACACGCTTGCTGGTTTTCATTTTTAGATCGTCTAATTCTAATTATTTCTTTCCTTGGTTGGAAAAGGATAATATGGGCATGATCCAGTCAAATTGAGTCAACACAATAGAATATCGAAGTTGAATCTTTTAAGAATTCAACGCTTGAGCTTGACCACTATTAACTTTTCATAAATGACCTTGACTCCAACTGCAAACTGAAATTTTAGGTTTTTTGTTTCTTCTGCTTGCTTGTGTCAATGTGCTTGAAAGAGAGAGATAGAGAGAGGATTTTAACTTTTGGTGCCACAAAAGTAACTGAAGAGTTATTGGATATGGATTTGTTCTTTGAAGGCTAGCCCATGATCTCTATTCCTGTATTATCATACTAGTCAAGCTGAGACACCTGAATCTAATCTAGTAACATGGAAAACTATATACCGGAGTCTAGTACCATGTCAATAACTTGATGAGTGGTAGATTATTGAAGCTATCGGAGAACTTCGATTGTTCTAGCTTTAGATGTACCGGTCGATGTTGTTGGAACTTCTTTTTTAGCTGTATACTTCTTCTTATCCGGTGGGTTTCATGCAATTGTATCCTGGTCTTAACAGTTCTAAGTTATTGTTTGTCACTTCTCAATTTATTATCTAAACAGGCAGTTCAAGAATACAGCAAGGGCCAAAGAACGATGGCATGTTCTCCATCAGGCTCGGGGGACACTGTCTATATAACAAACGATGATCTCGAAGGGTACCAGTGCACCCTGGGAGATAATTATGGTAAGGCGCTGGCCATCATCCCCAAGGTGACATGGTCAAGACCCATGATTGCAAGGTTGTCTTGTCTTTTCGCTTCGCTAAAAGTATCTGGTGGTATTGGGAGCGTGCCGAGGCGGTTGCCAGTACCGGAGGCACGCGCATGCTAAGGCATTTGTATGTCGTGGTGACTCTTTTTGGTGTTCGTACATGAAAATAAGTTTTATTGAGTAGGAACTGTCAACGGTATTTTGTGTCTAAGAGAGAGAGAGAGTGATAGTGTGAGAGGAGAGTTCAAGTGAGTATAAAGACACGAACAAAAGAGTTATTGTTGTGTGGTGTATTCTGCTTCATCTTGTTGTATAGATGTGTCTTTGCAATGAATTCTGACACCTTTTCTTGTTAGCAAATGGATTTCCCACTTATCGGTGATATCTGTGGTTATGGGTATCCCTGGATTACCAAAATACGCGAAGTGGGCAGTTATTGGATTGCTTTGATCTTCAGGTTGTATCAACTTCCGTTGTCTCGGGGCTTGGTTACCAAAGGTATGTCATCACAGGATTATCATGAGGCCTTGATGAGTGGCGAGTCACAACGCTTCCTAAGTCACCTCGACACTTGATGGCGGCTGTCGCCGCTGCTGGTGCTTTTTTGCTGGAGGCGGCGAATTGGCGGGAGCCACTCTCCCTCCTCCTCCCCCTTCTTTCTCTCTCTCTCTCTCTCACTAGCAATTTTATATATATATTTATATAGATTGTGAGGAAAAACGAAGAGGAAAAACGAATTTTGTATTATTCAATAAAGTTTAATATACACACACATCAAAATAAGCCTTAAAGGTCTTAAAGACTATTTTATCCTTCATACTTCGAACGCTCCCTTTTGAGTTGGAGCATGCTCAGCTTGTTACAAAATATGTTTTATCCTCTAATTATCCAGAGATTTAGTAAAGATGTCTGTAAGTTGTTCATCCGTTTGAATATAATTAGGAAGGAACACTTCATTCTTCAACTTCTCTCGAATATATGATATTATTCAATTCCTTTGTATGAGAGAACATGGGGTTGGAAGCTATGTCCATGAGGCATTTGGCGAATGAAATTTACCAAGTCAGCCCTTGTTCGATAGTTGTTCTAGAGACCAAATGGTGAATGGCTTCCTTATAGGAGATCATGCCACGCCTAGTTTAGTTTGGGTGTCTAGTCTATCAAGCGAGACAGCAGAACTCTTTAAGCTTAACATCTGGTCTCGGCTTGCTATGGCTTCATTAGGAGACTGGAATGAGCTCCCACCCAATTTGTGCACAGAAGGCCAATCTTGCCTTCAGAACTCTTAGGTAATATAATCCTTTGATCCTATAACTCTTAACATTAACAGTCTTGACACTACTCTCACGGATCAGTTGTATTCATTCCGGCTGCATCTTTACTCTTCACTTGATAACCCTAAGCACCACTCACAAGTGTCATGAGCACGGGAGGTTTCAAGGACCATGCCATTCTCTCCCACTCAATTCCGTAACGCCCTTGTTGTGGTCTCCTCTGTCACTTCTTTACGTCCCTTAACCATTGATGCGCCATTTTTGGGATCATACATTGAATTGTCACGCTCGCCCAACAAAATAGGTTTTTTCCATTGGTTGCCTCTTTTAATCTTAGTTATTCGAGCCCCTTTCGGTCAACTGCACTTTCTTTGGTAAGTGTGGCATTTTTTGCCAATTGCATCTTTTGATGGCACCATTTTCGCCTACTAAGTATCTTGACCCCAGCAGACCAATGGAGGTTCTTTCCTTGTTGGAAACATGGTAATAGACCTCTTCTTTGGATTCACCGAATGATCTAGGAACATTATCCTCATTTAGTGAGGAATCGATTCTTCTCCAACTCAACTCACTCGGCAAGGAACCAATTCTTCCACCGTGCTCCCATAATCCTAGAAGCTAGTTGAGAGTCGTGCTTTGGTCGAGCACCTTTTGCCTTGGCGATTCACTCTCCGCCCTCGTAGGACTGGGTAGACCACTGATACTCTCCAGTTCAACCCATACTGGAGAAGGAATCGAATCTTTGTCCAGCTCACCCACTTATTGGAGGGATCTTGCTCTGATACCATATTGTCACGGGTTGGCACTTCCTTGGCCGCGAAATAGCTCATGAGGCACTTGGCGAGCGAAATTCACCAGGTCAGCCCTCGTTTCATAGTTGTTCCAGAGAACAAATGGTGAATGCCTTCCTTATATGAGATCGTGCCATGCCTAGCTTAGCTCGGACGTCTAGTCCATCGAGTGAAATAGCAGAGCTCTTTAAGCTCAACAATTGGTTTCGACTTGCTTGCCATGACCTCATCAAGAGAGTAGCATTAACTCTCAATCAATTTGTGTACGGGAGGCTAACCCCGTCTTCAAAACTCCTAAATAATATAATCCTTTGATCCTAGAACTCTTAATACCAACGCCATTTCCACGAATTAGTTGTGTTCATTTCCTCTACATTCTCACTCTTCACTCGATAACCTTAAGCACCATTCACAAGTGTCACAAGTATAGCAGGTTTCACATACTGTGACACATGGATGCTGAATTTTTAAGTCTAATTCAGTCAATAATTGTTGAATTCACATTAATTCACATGTTACTTGTGTCATGACTCTATAATGTAGCTCAGCATTGGTGTGGGCAACAATACTCTATTTTTTACTCTTCTATGATACTAGACTTCCTCCAACCAAGGTACAATAGCCAATGGTTGATCTCCTATCATCTAGAGATCCTATCCAATCAGCGTTAGAGAATCCTTCAACTTGTTATGACCATGGTTTTAGTAGACAATTCCTTTCCCTATAGCTTTCTTCAAGTTCTCCAAAAAACTAACTTGCCACACTAACTGGAAAGGCAATATCTAGTCGAATGACTCTGAGATAATTCAACTTACCTACTAGTCTTCTATATCTCTCAAGATTATTAAGAATCTCTCTTTCTTAGTGACCGGTTTAACCCCTTGTTCCTTAAGTGAATTAAGAGACTTTGATCCAAACATAGTCTTAGTGAGTAAATCCAAGATGGGAAAATTGTTCAAAAAGTTCTGAAGCTATTGCACTTTCAAAACCGATGCTAAAGATAGGTCTTGAGTTCAGCCATACTAATCAAGTCATCTCCCGTGAGGATAATATCACTAACATACACAATCAAGAACAGTTTGCCTCCCCTTCATTGTTTATAAAAGAAAGAATAATCATTTCCACATCTAGACAGTTCAAAAGAAAGTATAGTGTCAAAAAATCTTCCAAACAATGCCCATCGGATTGCTTCAAACCATATAAAGACTTTTCTAATGTGCAAACTAGTCCCTTAAACTACTCTTGAGCAATAAACCTTAGAGGTTGCTCCATATAAACATCTTCATGAAGAGTATCATGCAAGAAAGTATTTTTGACATCAAGCTAAAACAAAAACTAGTTATAGCAGTAAGAGAGATCAAAATACAAACAAAAATAAGTTTGGCACTGGGAGAAAAGGTGTCTAGATAGTCAACCCTATACACCAAAGCATACCCTTTGGCAACAAGTTTTACTTTTAAACAAGCAAGAGCATAATCGAGATTGACTTTTACATCATATACCCATCCATGACAGGTAGTAATAAACATAGACACTCAACTAAGTCTAAGCTTAAAGATGATGTAACTTGTGATGTTTTTGATGTTCGTATTCTTGGTCAAATGTTAAATTTCATGAAGAGTAATATAGTTGATTTGGTAACTCATGTTGATATGGTCAAAGAACTGTAGGAGTATTTGAATGTGTTATATTCTGCCCAAAAAACTTATCGCGGAATCATGAACTATTGCAGGAGTTTTATTGATCTAAAAGGAAGTGATGTTCTATTACGTAGTACTTCATTGACTATAAGAGAACGTATGAAGAGTTGAATGTTGTTGTCACGCTCCGAACCCCCGAGCGCACAAACATCCCTTAATGGTCGATTAGTTGTGACGTCCGAGAATGCGTCGGCGACCCAATTTATTTATCTTTCGATTAAATGCAAGTTGAAGCATTTTATAAAACAATACCCAGTCAAACATAATAATTGGGATAGTAAGGAAAAGACAACAGACATTTCCAAAAGCGTTAGTTTTATTTACATACTATCAATTCTAGAAAGTTTAATAATTACAAGCCTTTCCACGTCCACTTTCTACCGACTATCAGGGTTAATCTAAACTTCACTAATGGTAGGGCTAGCCAAAAAGTGACGCATCTTGCGCCCACCACCACCACACATGAAAGTTCTCCACACTACGGCCTTCAAAAACAATAAACAATGACGGATGAGATAAATCTCAGAGAGTTAACGATCTAAGTCTCGATTAGACGCTAATTCGCCTTAGAGGCAGTCCACACATGCAGCATCACATAACCTTACCTCGCCTTGACACACCTCTGCATAATATCAATTAACACAGGCCAGTAGCAATGTAGTACATATAATTTATAATTAGAACACATCACATAACTTTCCATGTACAATACATCTACATGTGTTCCAGTTATTACGATTCCTCGGGTCACGATCAATATAAGAGTTGGCGGTCTTCCGGTATAACCAAGTATTGTCTCACCTTATGGGCATGGCATCGTCTAGGACTCCTGCCATAGACGGCATTCCATAAAGAGTATCGATTCAGTCTCAACCACGACTCAGTATCTGAACTCTCGCCGAGCATCCGATAAAAATCGAGTCTTGTCCCCAAACTCCCATTGGGTGATGGGTTCCATTAAGTGAACACTCAAGCATGCCAATACTCATGCCAATTTCATTTGTCATTATTAGCCCAATGCAAACGGGGTTCATGCTTAAACAACAACTCTAGCAATTTTTCACACATAAAATTGCGGTAAAATAATCACACATGATCACGTATGTAAAATTTACCTATTAAACTTTGTACACTTTCATTTTAAAACCTTTTTACCCCATTTAATATGTAAAACATAACGTCCAAATACGATACCTCAAAATCTGCTATTTACATGCCAATAGAACATTCTTTAAGAATAGTGCTTAAGGTTCATAAATTAGGCAATCAATTTCATAGCATAATAAGCTCAAACAATATGAATTATGCATAAATTCATCCAATAATTCAAGCATAAAATTCCACTTATTGATTAATAAGTCATTAATTGGCATTAATCGTCATTAATTAATACTAACCACAATTAATTAAGACTAACTACGATTAATTAAACTGATTATAATTAATTATGACTGTCATTAATTAATATAACTGCAATTACTCAAGAATAACTAAAATTAGTTAGGACTAATTGTAATTAATTAAACTAGCTACAGTTAATTGAACTAACTATGATTAATTAAGACTAATTGTCATTAATTAATCTAACTATAATTAATTAAACTTACTGCATTTAACCTTAATCTTTTTTTTTTGTCGGTCCTACTCTATTTCTATTTTAACGCTCACTCTCAGACTTTTGCCATATCTTACTCTATTTCTATTCTAACGTTCACTCTTAGACTTTTGCTCTACCTTCTTGTAGGGCGTGGACGTTGAAATCCACTCCTGAAACTACAACGTCCCCACCTCAACTCCCCTGAGAAGGTGGGGATTTGAACCCCCCACCTCCCCCTTCCAAGTTGGAAGGGTGGTCCACCTGGAGCAAACCCCAGTGGTTATTTAACCTTAATCTAAACTAGTCATAAGTGTAGTTAACAATAAATCAACATTAACTACCACAAACCACCGTTATTTATAAATTAATTCTATCCATGAATATAATTAACTCCATAATCTAGGATTAGGATGTTAACTCATGGTTTCCGGCGACGACGGGCTCATGGCAACAGTGGCACGATGGCTATTAGAACATGGGGCTCACAGATCGAATGACGGCACCATGGCGTGGTGGCAGTGGCTTGAGCTTACAACCAAGCTTGGGGGCTCGACTTAGTATGGTCCAGCAATGGTGGTGGGTTGCGGGTTGAGGGATGGCGTGAGGGATGCGGATGGACGGCAATGATGTTGGCAGTGGACAATGTAAGAAGAAGAAGAAAAAAAAATGAGAGAGAATGGAGGGAGGAGGTGGTCGGCAAAGGGAGAAGAGAGAGAGAGATTGAAGAATTTTTCCCCAAAATCTTTCCCAAAACCCTCTCCTCCTTACAATTTTCCTTCTTGTCTCATCTCCATTAATGCCCAAAAATCTTCTTGAAGGGGCAAAATGGACATTTCATAACTTTTGGCCAAAAAATCCAATTTTGCCCTTGGGCCCAATTTCTCGAATGGGCTTAGATGGGCTTGGTGGGCTTGACTTGGGCCCACTTGGCCAAATCCCTCATGCGCGAGGCCCATTGGGCCTTCGCTTGGCCTGACTACTTTTTCCGACTTTCAATTCTCAACTTGCTAATCATTATCTGGAAATTTTAAGCTTGTTGATAAATCGACGGATAAACGAGACGGCATCCTATATGTTAGTCTTGAAATTCTCGAAAGTTTGATACCCGACATTAAATTTCATGTTTAAAATTGATCAAATGCAACCTTAGTACGATATCAACTATCAAGTGGCTTTTAGGAGTTATCACGCGTGTTACTTGTGGTCAATAATTTTTTATTCATATTTGTATCTCTACAAATTGTGAATGACAATCGGTTGTTATGTAATAACGAGGATTTAATTACTTATCTCGAGTACAAGATTAATAGGAAATCGGTTTACAGTTCCTAGTGAGTATCGTAATTGTGTGGAATCTTCCGCGAACCGATTACGTACTTTTATTGAATCGATTTATATCCGTTTACTAATTTACTTATAACAACGTATATTATCTCTTGTCGATCTTTATGGTTGAATAGTCTATCATTAATTGAATTCTTTGGTCGTTTACGTGTTAATTCTTTATGACCTCTCCCAACAGATTAGTTAACTCGTGAATAATTAGTTCAGAGTAATTTATATATCGGTACATTAATGCAATAATCATTTCATATATTTTGAAAGAGATTGAATTTCAGGATATCACGGTTGTTCTCCCTATTAATGGCTATAATGGGATTCCCAAGAAGCCTTGGTTATGAATATGAAATAGTTATGTCTCAAATTCTTGGATAAAATACTATTGCATCACTCACAGATACAATTGCCCTGATATCATGTGAGAAACAATTAATTTTGTATCATTCAATAAAGTTTAAAACACACGCATGCACGCACATCAAAATAAGCCCAAAAGGTCGTAAAGACCACTTATCCTTCATACTTCTAACATAGATGAGCATAATTAAATGAGATGATGACCAATAGACATGATTTAATCAAATCAAGGAAATTGGAAGAGTTGAAAGAGCGAATTAAAAATTTGAATGAAGTGCTTAAATTAAACAGTTTTGTACTAATCTCATACACAAATAAGAATTGTGTTTAGTCAGCCTAAGCTCTCCAGTTTAAATAAATGAAATTACGATGGCTTCGTATTCGATTGATTTAGAGAGTTTATATTGATGACTGCAACTTCACATATTTCATTTAGCATCATGAGCATCCCCATTAATATGCACTTCGATTTATCACGAAAGTACATCCTATTTTACTGCATGAATTAATAATCAGGAGTATCAGGTGCTTGCTTCAAATAATAGTAAATGTCAAAAACGGCAACGAGCATAAGACGTCGGCCAAGCGATACATAATTTATTCAGGTCTCGAGTTCAGCCAACATTTTGTTTAGGAAAAATATTATTAGATCTAAGACGTTGCACAAAATATCACGAAATAACTCGTTCAGGAAGCGCCGCGAGCTTGAGGTGGCTGTAGGATAAGCTCAAAAAGAAGATGCACCTACCAAATTACATCAGATGGGCATTAAAAAATGATAAGTAAACCACCAGACTTGACAGCATAAGGCAATCTAGGCCTCGAACAAAAATTTCCCGCATAAGCTGCTGCTTCCCTGTTTCACTGATTATTGTTCAACAAAGAATCAGAGTCCTCCCTTATTTTTCCACCAGAGAAGTGGCAAAGAGTGCTCGAAGATATGCACTGTTAAAGAAGGATAAACTGTAAAGACAACTTCACAAGCCAGCACAGTCGATACTCATTTCGCATGGAACTTGCTGCTGATCGAATCATAAGTTGGAAGATAAATAACTGCAAAAGCAAAGGTGAAAAGATGTTAGGATAGACTAAGGCACATAACCTGAGAACCCAGAAAAGAAAATCGCAGTTACGGAAATTACCGTCCCCATATGATGCCATTGTTAAGGGGGATTTTAGGAGCTTTTGGGCCATGGAAGCAATATCCTTTGGCGTTACTTCATCAACAGCCTTTAGGAAATTCTCTACAGGTTTCCTGGAATGAACGAAGTAAACCTCCTTCAGATTACCAAGAAATTCTGAGAAACAAGATGAGTATATATTGTCTATACACAGGATAAGCAAGATGCAAGAAAAAGCAACATGAGGAGCAAAACAAGAATCAAAGAATGATTACTACAGTGAAGACTACCTTTTGGAACAATCTAACTAGCAAATCATTATAAACTTATGACATCAGAAGAGCTTGCCAAGGACTGAAAAGTCAGAATAATCATAGAATAGAAAGTCAAGAAAGATCCCAACAAATTCCCAGTACAGACATGTGGGATCAATATGCCAGTCTCAAAATCTCCAGAACAAGTTCCCAGATCCAACCCAAAAGCTCCAGAAAATCTAGAGGGACAGGCAACTTTCTGCAACACGCACGTAGCTTTCTCCTCACCTTGAAAGGGCAGTTAGCTCCAAGGTGTAATTCTTTCCTCAGTCCAGACTAGAGAAGCATATTTCCATGATGCTTACAAGTCAAAAAAGTAAACCCATAACCATCATCTAGGAAGTTCAATCTAATTCCTCGATGGCAACTGAATCCCATGATCCCAAAACTCACAAACAAGTCACCTAAAACTGGCAGGTAGACTACAAATTCACCCAGCCTCCAACACTTTTCCTAAAACTAGAAACTTTTTCACAGGGATCTTTGTCCTGCTACACCATCAGCAAAAGACCTCAAACTCTATTCCACAAGAAACACTAGAAAACATATAACTAAATAAATTAATTTTGTAATGCAACAAACAAAGCTCAGAGTTTCTTATGCAAAGATGTAAAGATAACTCATCACGAAATAAGCATAGTCTGTACATAGGTCTTACCTCTCACCGTACGTCAAAATTTGTCTGGCTATATCTTCTGAGGCAACCATCTAAAGGAAAATAGGAAAGTTAATGAACAATGCAAAAACTAACTGATCCTTGAGAAGGATGTACATCAACTTCAGTCAATGACTAACTTCATAATCCATAGGAAATAAATAAGAGGCAATGTTCACATACTCTGGACTCTAAGTTCATCAAAATGGCAGCCCTCGTTGATTGTTTGGCACGATCCAGCTGCACCTGATCAACTGCAAGCAAAATAAAGCACTCATTAGTAGTTTTCAGAACAAACACTTGGGAAAAGCACTATCAACATAAAGGCACAGCACTCAACCTTCTCCTGGTGTTGCCACTGCTATAAGCTCCTTTGCCGCAATATCAATGGCTTGGGCCGCAAAATCAGAGCCCTGAAAGCCAGAAAATTAAGTTCCTTATGTATATAATCAGTAAATAAGGAAAAAAGAGCACAGCACCAAAAAAAAAATGCAAGTCAAAAAAGGAGCTGCAAATGCTTAAGATAAATGGCACGATTAAGCCAAGGAACTAGGGCTGAGCATGGTGTGGTTTGGTGTGATATGTAGGCCAAACCAAACAAAACTGCAAAAATATGGTTTGATAAAAACTCAAGCCAAACCATTTTCTTACTCATTGGAAGCCAAGGGGGTGAATGATAACCATTCTGTTCCAGAAATAGGTCCTGGAAGAGAAATAGATTTTTCTATTTTTATTTCTAGAAGAGTTTTTAAAAAAAAATAACCGTTTGATAACGACATAAAATTTCTACTTTAAAAATATAAATTCGTTTGATAACGACACAAAATTTTTTCTTTTCGAACGGCGGTGGACCGGCGACCGGCGGTGGTAGCGGCCGGTGACCAGCGACCGGCGGCGGTGGCGGCCAGCGACCGACGGCGGCGGCGGCGGCAGGCAACCGACGGACGGTGGTCGACGGCGACGGATGAAGGACCGGTTGACGAACGATGAGAAGAATTTTTATTTCTCATTTCTGAATAGAGAAGTAGAAAATTTCTACTTCTGATTTTTATTCCAAACCTATTTCTGGAACAAGAATCTATTTCAGAAATAGAAAAATGGAATAAGTTTATTAAACGGATTTATTCCAGAAACAAATCTAGAATAGAAAAATTGTTTCTGGAACAGAAATTGCAGTTTGTCATGCACCCCCCAAATGAACCAAACCGTGACTAAAAGACATTTGCATTTTACTAAGATTTTTCTAATATCACCATTAGAGAAACATATATCAATCTAAGCGCCTTGATCCAAATTGACCAACAAAAGTCCAAATTGAGCACAAAATACGATTTTCTTCACGATGGTACCTTAAACATTAATTAAAAAAAGGACAACAAACATTGATAATCATGATCTATATCATATATGCAAAATACAGTTTTTCAATTTGATTTGGTTTTAAATTTTTGGAAACCATACCAAACTGCTAAAACGGTTCAGTTCGGTACAAAATGGTTCAACAGGTTAAACTATATCGTGCTCCCCACTACCAGGAACCACTGGCATGAGATTGCCTAGGCATGTTTCTTGACAAAAGAAGCAAAAGCAGGGCAAAGATCATTTTTTTTCCCTGTATATTGTGACATCCTATTACTAGCATATTCTGGCCAATAAAAAGGACCGAGAGATAAGGAAAATTTATCGATAGCAACAACTCATTCAACGACATATTCATCACAAAGAAGTCCTGAAGCAGGTCAATGACTATCAAAGGAAGAAGCAGGTGACCTTGCAGTGCGGGAGAATGTGATGACAAGGAGAAAGTGATAGAAAAGTACAACCTAAAGTTTTATTCAAAGCAAATATGAATTTCCTTATTCAACAGTTCATATTCAGGATTAGATCTAGAATAATATTATGGCCATATTTTTGAAAAATTATAATTGCATAATGGAAAGCAACTCTAGGTATTGTTTTAGAACTTCCAAAATAGGCTAGTCAGAACATTTCCTAAATATGACATCCATGGTTGCACGAGACTTCCTGCTGAGTCATCCATCTTGTGGAGGACCTTTCTTGTTCCATATGCCACATTTTCTCTGAAATTTCTCAAAACTCCATGCAGAGTTCAACGACACCTAAGCACCCCCCCCCCAAAAAAAAAAAAAAAAGAAAAAAAAAAGAGGTATTTAAAAGGAGAATTGGATATCACATCAACACCAAAGTTGCACTCTACAACCAAAAGAAGTCCTGAAGCAGGTCAATGACTATCAAAGGAAGAAGCAAGTGACCTTGCAGTGCGGGAGAATGTGATGACAAGGAGAAAGTGATAGAAAAGTACAACCTAAAGTTTTATTCAAAGCAAATATGAATTTCCTTATTCAACAGTTCATATTCAGGATTAGATCTAGAATAATATTATGGCCATATTTTTGAAAAATTATAATTGCATAATGGAAAGCAACTCTAGGTATTGTTTTAGAACTTCCAAAATAGGCTAGTCAGAACATTTCCTAAATATGACATCCATGGTTGCACGAGACTTCCTGCTGAGTCATCCATCTTGTGGAGGACCTTTCTTGTTCCATATGCCACATTTTCTCTGAAATTTCTCAAAACTCCATGCAGAGTTCAACGACACCTAAGCACCCCCCCCCAAAAAAAAAAAAAGAAAAAAAAAAAAAAGAGGTATTTAAAAGGAGAATTGGATATCACATCAACACCAAAGTTGCACTCTACAACCAAAATAGTCCAACGAAGACAGACCTTAAGCAACAACTTAAGCGACAACTTGACATGTCACCCTCTGCCAAATCCATCTCAAGAGAAGTATGGCATCGTCACTTTATGACATGTCTCCCACCCTAGTAATGGTATACCTTCCAACCATTGTTGTAGCTCACTTTATGTGATCCACTATCCATAGCCAACTAATATGGTACATATTGTACCTTTTTTTGGCCATCCACAGCTACATTGTATACATGTCAGTCATATCAATAGCTGCTAATACACCTAAAATGCCATTTCAATATTTGTTCACCTCCATTGAGTCAACAAAACCTTCAGCCTATAAAAGGAATGTACCTCCATCTCTAAAGACCATTTTGTAAAACACAGAGTCCCTGACTTAGGCAGCTATCCAGTCCTTTTCTATCCACTTGCTCTTTCTCAAGGTCTTACAGAGCATCTAATGAGTTTCTCTACATGAGGGGCCTCTTTGCTTCATAACATAAGAGAGCACCCCTTGCAGGAGAAAATAGTTGCGTGCATAGTGGGGGAAAAGAATATCCACACTGTCACACAGAATGTAAAAAAATTCCGAGAAGTGACTTACGGTAGTTGCTTGAATGCCAAAAATGCCAGTGTTATTGTAGATGTTGCTGAAAGCTGAAAAGGACTGAACTTGGGGATACTCATTTAAAACACGGAGATCTGCTCAATATAAATTGTGTCAATATGATTAACAATCCAAAATTCGAATGCATAATTAAACAGATGGAAGAAAAATGTAGTCACTAATAAATTCAATAGGACAAGGGCATAGAAGGATATGCACCAGATTCCAAACCGAGTTAAATGGACCAAGCACTGTTATAACATATACAGATTAATGCAGGATAATGGCAGCCCGATGCACAAAGATCCCGCGATGCACGGGGTCCAGGGAAGGGTTGGACCACTTTGGGTCTAAAGTACACAGCTTTACCTTGCAATTTTTGCAAGAGGCTGCTTCCGCGACTTGAACTTGTGACCTCTAGGTCACACATGCCAAGGAGCCACTTCTTATAACATATAAAGAAAAAGACAAGAAAGTAATGACGACTCACATAACCGCGAATACATTCCCTTCCCGGGACCACCTGCAGAGAAGGATCCACCACCCCCCAAAAGCATCTACAAAAACACAAAATGAACAAAAATTGTTAAAAACCCACATAAAAGGATTTTCTGTTATTTCTTCATTTTTGTTCCTATACTAATAGCAAAAGCCCACCACACTTCCTCTGAAGACTTTAAAAAGATATAGCAAATCGAATAGCAATTACAAAAAGCAGTATTTAGACCTGAAGAACAGTCAAACTCATTGCTTCCTTCTCCTTATGCCATCCGCCAGGTAATTCAAATCCAACAGCAAAGTGGGTTCTCTAACGTAAAAAGCAAAATAAGTCATTGTTTCAAAAATCATAAGCGAAAAGTACAGCAGAGCTACAAGAAAATCGTGGGAGAAAGATAATCATACGCACCCCTGATTCACCTTGACAACGATAATCACCTCCTGTATACACAGATTTCGGCTCCTCAAGACGGGGTACACCTGGTAAGTCAGATAATAGCGGTTCGGCAACTGATAATAGTTCCTCATGCTCTACCCCTGAAGCAGCAAGCACCATTCTAGGAGCAGTATAATGTTCCTGGAAATTTTGTATGCATATCACTTTTAACCGCAAAATCCACATGAAGAAGCAGTTGACTAAAAACGGAAAACTTCAGTTCTTGAGCGACATAGTATGAATTACAGACTGAATTCCCGAGGACTTACGGCAACAAATTCCTCTAAAATTGCACTGTCCAATCTGTTTATGGCAGACTCCGGGGCTAGAAGAGGATTGGCCAATGCACCGGAATAACCAGCCGAATGAAGTGCTTCTATAAGCAAGCCATGTGGGTTATTCGAGACTTCAGCTATCTCTGCCTTGATCTTTTGAAGCTGGAAATGATCGATATGAAAAGAAAAGCATCATATCATTTTACAACTTACTGAATTTAAAGGAAAATATAGCAGCAGTTAAACCAAAGACGTAATAAAACAAACCTGTTCATTGACCTCCCAATCAAGGAATGCAGGGTTCCTCACAGAATCAATAAGCAATTCAACCATTTCAGGAACATAAGTCTTCAGGGCATCATAGGTATATCCCATGTGCTCTCTAGAAGCTGAAGCTTGCACATTGCCACCAATTGCCTCCACTTCCCGGACGAGGCGTAAATGGCTACGGTTCTTTGTAGTCTTAAAGGCCATTCGTTCTAAGAGATGTGTGACTCCAGAAGAGATTGGCGTCTCATAAATTGAGCCACAATCAACATATAAACCTATTGAAGCAGCAGGATTCTGGTAATCAAAACAAGCAAACACAACTTTGTCAAATGAGTTTGAGAAAGGTTGTGCCCTTTGAATGGAGAAATTGCAAAGCACAAAGATGCACAATGAGAATGAAGAAAGCCTACGTACTGTGGATGTTTCAGTGGCTATTTTGACGCCATTTGGGAGAGTTGAAATCTTGGTTTTACTCGGTTCAACATAATCTGGCAATGGTGGCGGAAGGTCAACACCTGAAAGTGGATATTCAAGGGGAACCGAAGCACTGGAGCTCCCACCAGTCAGCCAGCTCAAGATGCCCCCTGAAGATGAGGACTTTGTCGCAACAGTGCTGGCACTGGCAGATCTCACTAACTGCTTGTTGCAAGCATGGCCCTACAAAAAAGATACAACAAATCACAACATACTTTTTCATGACCAGATTCTAGACAGGCCTATAGCTTATCAGAACATACAAAATGAAGCAAGGTCGGCCAGCTAAGTAAATTCAAATGCAGCTAAGAAGGTGTCAGTCTTCTATGACCAAATTTGAAATGCCAATACAACTCAGAGAACTTCTTTTCATGAAACTGCGCAGCAACTACACCCGCACTTCAAAGAGAATAACATGATCCACTCAGATAAAGCCTATAGGGAGAAGATCTCAAATGACTATTTTGCTTCCGTCAACAGCCACTACAAACCAGTTAAAATTAACTTGAGCGAACATGCGAGGCCTAGCTCGGGAAAATGATGCCTCGCTGGTCAATAGATGCTTCCAAAAGCAAAACAAGATCATCTACTAAGAAAGATAGTATCCGCACGACATTGAACGAGAACATGACAAGGGCTGCTACTCGCTATTGGGACCTTTGAGTTGGACTATTCTCAGTCCCAGTGTGGTTGATCATCCTCTAGGACCAGCTATTCATCATCACCTCAGAAAGCTATGCATATCATCCGAAATTAAAAGGAAGAATGTGAAAAATTTGTCAGTAACTTCATAAGTTAAGCTTTTGAGTGGAATCAGATATGGGTGGACCTATCAACTAGGTTTCGTCTCTACATCTTCACCTTACCAAAGAAAAATCGGGCTTCCACTGAAATTACTAAACACCATTTCCAAAGCCAATTGTTGCGCTGCAAGAAACCAGTTTCATTGGAAATGCCACGATGAAGAAATTGTAAGGCACAGAAACTCTGGTTCGATGGGTCGTTAATATTTATGTATACAGAGTCATGGTATGGTAGAAGCAATATGCTTAGTGTTGCAAGAGCAGGTAGAGGTCAGCCATTCAGGAGTGTAATCTCGGACCAGATGGAAGCAAAGCATGGACGAGGTGGGGAGTTTGCGCTCGCATTGCGGTCTGGAAACATCGGAGACCGTAGTCAGGCTTCTGATCAAGGAACACGAGCCTGGAGGTGCAAGGTGCCAGATGCGAAATCTATTCCTTCGGAATTTTGGAAGATAGACCAATAGAATGGTCTATGCAATTGCCAACCAATCACGAATTTCGACAAGGATTTCAACTTATAAACCTCATGACTCACGCATTTTCTTATCCAATCCCTTCGAATTTTAACGTGAGGCCGAATCGAACTCCGATTCAAGCCAGCGGGAACTCCCAAAATCAGGAGCACCTCAACCGCCCAACCTCTCGGACACCGCGCTCCCCGGTCAATCAAACGGGAGGGATTGGATTCGCTGAGGCCTCGAATCAGGCCCAGCAATCCAATCCAATCCAACCTCACAATCCCAAACGGAATCTCGCTCTCGCCTAATCACTATGCTCTCCGACACCGGCGCGAACAACGAGGCGCAGTCTACAATCAAGAATCCGCATTGAGCTACCGACGAGTCCGTCCACAAACAGCTCGCGTCCGGCCGAATCGAATCGGGAAAAAAGGAACGGCGGGAATCGGCGTCCGATCGGCGGCCCGCCGCCGCTCCTCGAAGGATGTGGAAAGAGGAAACTGACCTTCAAAGCCCTAACTCTCGAAGCTGCCGCTCGGTACATTTTCGATCTCCGACGTCGTCCTCTCTACCTCGCCGCCGCCGTCGTCGTCGTCTTCTTCTTCTTCTGTAGTCTGTGTGTGTAAGGCGTGAGCTTCCACCTGCGAGGAGAAGCACTTCTACTGGTCAACCGGATTACCGCTTGGACCGGTTCACTGGCTGGGGGTTCGGGCCCGTGGAGCCGATCGAATATTGGATGGGCCGGGCTATTAGATGGGCCGGTCTTGGCCCAGTTGTCCAAGCCCGCTCAGCTTCACGAATCGCTTAGACGGCCCAATGGCCCACAACATGCTGGCAACACTGAGCACCACCACCTCTTTGGACCTTCGCCGTTGGTTCACAATCGATTGATGTCCGACATTTGTGAAACGACGCATGTTGCACGCAATTTCGTCGGACGTCCTGCGGTCCGTATGAGATCGGGCGATATTTATCCAACCCAACATTTAGGCTTGCCAAACTTTTTTAATGGGTTTTTGGCCTCCAAAACCTTTTTCGAAAATGCTGAAATGCTTGGTAAGCCTAATGATTCTCGACCAAATGTTGACTTCGGAAAACTTGAAAGCCCAAGGTAAGGAGGGATTAGCCTTGGGCGAGATGCTATTTCTAAACATTTTTCTTCCTGTCTTGCCCTCATGAGCTTTCTCATATTCCTGTCTTGCCCTTACTAGTTTTAGGATTTGTGGTTGGTCGCCAACACTGGTGACGCACAATGCCAACATCGCCGCTTGGGCTTGCTAGTGACCCTAAGCCTTGCCACTGGACCCCGACTAGGGCAACCTAAGGTCGCAAGATCCCAAGCGACCCTTACCAACGTTAGAGTTTTTGAATAGAAAAATTGTAACCAAAACTCTTTGTATTTTCTTTTAACCAAATACTACTTGAACTCAAAGTTACTTTGTAAGGTGTTTTTCCCAAACGCAATATACATTTCCCCAAAAGACTTTGGCTTTCAGCATTTACATTATATCCAAAACTCATTTCCAAAGTCAAACCAAACACACCCTTAGAAGGGGCAATGGTTTCTTTATGATGTCATTTGAATGGATTGAAATTGAGATTTGGCCAAATTGCCCCTTGTGAAGCATGTTGACAAATCGTGTGATCAATTACAAGTGATATTTCATAGTGAAATTGCGAGGTGATTTGGTTATGAATTAAAAAAATTAAAAAGTGATCGTTCACAATTTGTGACAAATTTTAGAGA
Source organism: Eucalyptus guilfoylei (assembly GCA_016097605.1). Lineage (NCBI taxonomy): Eukaryota > Viridiplantae > Streptophyta > Magnoliopsida > Myrtales > Myrtaceae > Eucalyptus > Eucalyptus guilfoylei. The sequence goes on along the minus strand of CM027862.1, from coordinate 38,354,353 downwards.
ATAAAAATGAAATTAGCTAAAAATAATAAGTCTGCAAACTCTAATTTGCTTCCAATATTTAAATTTAAGATTATTCCATTAAAAGCCTACATTTCCAAAAGGGTGCCCCTTGAGTTTGCCAATCGCCACTTGCTAATTACACAATTAGCCCCCAACTTTGATTCAAAGTGCAATATTACTCTAAACTTTTAATTTAGTCAATGCAGCTCTTAAATTTTAATCTAATGTTCATATCATCTTTGAACTTTTAATATGTTCAATATAATCTCTGAATTTTTTATAAATGTTCAATCAAATTCCTAAACTATATGAAAGTCTCAAATGCCATCTTTCTATTAATTCAAATTTAAGAACAATATTGAACATTTTCATATAGTAAATGATTAAGTTAAACATTTATCAATTCATGAACTCCATTAAATAAATTAAAAATTCATGAACGATGTTACACACCGATCGAATTCAAGATGTGTATTGTGAAAGTTCGGCCATAATATCATAAATCAAGCTAAAGTTTAAGAATCTTTGTGACATTTGCCCTAATTTCTTCTCAAATCGTCGTGACCTCCTTCCCCCTGTTGCATGGCGTCTCCTCGTACATTTGTTTTTTTGGTCTTTTTCTTCTTCCTTTTTTTCAGTTCAAACATTCAATTGATTTTTATTTCGAAGTGCTAAGTTTCGGTCAAACAGTTGTCTCCTACTTTCGTGGCGCTCGCTGCCTCTGTCTCTCCGTCTCTCCCCTCGGCCTCGCTTCTCTCTCTCCCTCTCCATTCGAATGGATTACATTCGCTCCGCCTCGCGCGCATCCCGCTTCGACCCATAAAAGCCCTCCTCCGATCACTTCCACCACGATGATTGCCGCGACTGATGCGACGGGCTGTCGAAACGAAGGCCGAAACGAAGGCAGATTCTCCGCCCTGTGGTACCGGGTCTCTTCGCTGTTCGGACGTAAAAAACCGGCCAAGATTGGTTCCTACGTGAGCAGGATGGACACCAGTTCGAAGAAGATCGTCACCGGCGACGCCGGTTACGTGCTCGAAGACGTCCCCCATTTCTCCGATTACATTCCCGATCTCCCTGTACGTTGCGCTTTCCTTCTCTACCTCCATGCATGATATTGTCCATGTTCATGCACGTATGTATAGACACTGGATATTGCTCGTGTTCATGCACGTGTATAAAGACACCGGTAGAATCTTTTTTTCTTTTTTACTTTTTTGTGGTTGGGTTTCGTTTTCTTTTTAACACTACATTCGTGTTGATTCTCCTTGTCACGTATTCTGCCAGACATATTCCAATCCCTTGCAAAACCATCCTGCGTATTCGGTCGTGAAGTGAGTTTAATTCCTTCTGTTCATTGAAGTTCCCATGAAACTTGCTGCTATCAGTCGCTGCTGCAGCAAACGACTCTTCTTCATTATTAACATGCTGTCATGTTTCGAACCAGGCAGTATTTTGTTCATGACGACGATACTGTCACCCAAAAGGTCAGTTTATACTTTGCGAATTCTTTATTCTCTCTACTGGGTTTGCATATAAGGTGGTGAAAGAATTTCGGAAGATTCAACCATACCCTTGATTTTTCTGAGAGAGACAGGGTTTGGTTTCATTTGCTTTGGTAATGTCTGAAGTATTTCAACTCAATGACTCTAATCGTTGAAGGTTCTATTCATTGTATCAGTGCCATCGACAAAAGGACTAGGTGTGCTGTATAGTTGTTGCCTTAATTCAAAGATTGAATCATATGATGTGACTTTAGCATGCTCAATTTTCATAATTTAGAGGTTGTGGATGCATTAAGTCAGAATGCAAAAGCTCCTTAGTTATTATTACTTAGTCAGGATGGACTCTATTTTGTAGGCTATTGCCCACAAAAACGGTCCAAGAGGTTTACATTTTCGAAGGGCTGGACCTCGTCAAAAGGTATGCCGGTGTTTCTTGTGCATGAAAATAGGTACGTGGGTTGGAGTATCTATTGCTGGGGAGCTGACAGCAATTCTTGAATGAACTTTAGGTCTATTTTGAGCCAGATGAGGTTCATGCATGTATCGTCACATGCGGAGGTCTCTGTCCAGGGCTCAACACCGTTATCAGGGAGATCGTGTGCGGATTGTACCACATGTATGGTGTGAAGAAAGTTCTTGGAATAGACGTAAGTAATCGGTGTCAATTCTTCTCTGTTGCTTTTGTAGCTGTGTTAGATGTTATCCATTAGTAGAAGCAGCATGAGGTTCAATATGAATATCACGAGAGAGAGAGAGAGAGAGAGAGAGAGAGAGAGAGAGAGAGAGAGAAACAAAATCAATGTTAAATGTTAGCCACATAAACCAATTATATCTTTCTTTATTTGCAATAGTACAAAATCAATTAGCACTATGTTTTCTGACCTGAAGCACATGCTTCATCAGTGAGTCGATTCTTAAACCTGACCTAACCATGTTATTTACATAAGAGACCATGAACCACAACCAAGCAGATGCGGTGGTTTAAATTTTCATATGACAGCTGGTTCTGCACCACTGGAAGTTCAATCTTCAGGCCTTTGGATGGGATCATTTATCTATGGAGTTGAGGTGGCGTCATGGCTGAAAGAATCCTCTTTATGTCCCTGTACAAATGCAAGAAAACTAGTCTAGCTTGTCGACACATGCTGCACAATACAAAGCATTGTTCATTACATTCATCAGTTATAGCTTTTCCAGGCCCAGAGTTTTATCCAGAGAATAATTTGCAATGATACTAAGATCTACAACATATCATGCAGGGTGGATACAAGGGCTTTTATTCTCGAAACACGGTCCCCCTTACTCCAAAAGTTGTCAATGATATCCATAAACGCGGTGGGACCATCCTCGGAACCACGCGAGGTGGCCATGATACCTCAAAGATTGTAGACAGCATTCAAGACCGTGGAATAAATCAGGTCTCTTTAAGATATTGATCGGTCAGAAAGCTGGGTTGACAATTGCATTAGGATTCAGTTAGACCCTTTTTCTGCTTCTTCAGTGCATCACAAATAATCCCTCTAGCTCTCTTGTTCCAGGTTTACATAATCGGTGGAGATGGAACTCAAAAGGGCGCATCTTTCATTTTTGAGGTAGAATTGAAACCCATAAGTACTAATTGATGTCAATTGTTAATCTGAATAAATGTTGCTGTGTCATACATGTCTTCATGTACTCTTTCTTGAAGTTCTTTCAGTACAAAATAGTTATTGGCCAGATTTCTTAACAATGATTATATTATGTCCATTCTATTTTCTTATGTAATTTTTCCACTAAACTGCTTCAGGAAATTAAGAGACGTGGTCTTAAGGTAGCAGTGGCAGGAATCCCAAAAACCATTGATAATGACATCCCGGTACTCCATGCATAGCCCAATCTCTGAAATTGCTGTTGACGGATCTTGAAACCTTTGTGTAAACTGCGTCCTTGTTTAAATAGGTCATAGACAGGTCCTTTGGCTTTGATACTGCTGTTGAAGAAGCTCAACGTGCTATCAATGCTGCACATGTTGAAGCTGAAAGTGGCGAGAATGGCATCGGTCTTGTGAAAGTGATGGGTCGTTATAGTGGTAATTTGCCAATAGCCCTCACTTTAGTTTCCATGACGCTTGATCAGGAAAATCTTCACCAAATTAACATATTTCCTTGGCTTAAGAGGTTTTATCGGGAAAAGAAAAGCAAAAAAAGAGCAACGTGAACTTGAAAGATAAGATTCTGGAGGTAAATTGACCTGCAATATTGTGCCTCTAAAAGCATATAGACCTACAAGTATAAACATCCAGAAATCCAGCTTGAACTCTTGGCTACACATTTTTCAATTGCAAATGTCCAATTGTTGATGAATAGAAGTTGCTATTGAAATTTGAATTGCACAAAATTAATGCAATTTCCACGAGTGTGTATGCTTGTTTCTCAATGAAAGAAATTGCATTCAATGTTTTATGATCTTTTATGCTAAAATAGAAATAATCTGCAGGGTTCATAGCAATGTATGCTACTCTTGCTAGCAGGGACGTCGACTGTTGCCTCATTCCTGAGTCGCCCTTTTACCTTGAAGGGCCTTGTGGGCTATTTGAGTATATAGAGAGACGACTCAAGGAAAATGGGCACATGGTCATTGTCATCGCTGAAGGTGCAGGGCAGGAGCTTCTTTCTGAGAGCATGCAATCTGCGGATAAGAAGGATGCTTCTGGTAACAAGCTTCTCCGAGATGTTGGCCTTTGGCTATCACAGAAGATCAAGGTGGCTATCCTACTTAAATTACAGTCAAGAGTTTGATGCTCATATCTTTTTCTGAGACTTTCCACCCTTTTTGAAACTGCATGCAGTTGGATTTCTGATTTAGTATGAGAACATTGAACGGTCTTTCAATTTAAATTTCATTCCATCTTTGCTTTGTTATTGGCTGGTAGATTATAATTCTAATTGCTCCTTTCTCGACTTTTTTATTTATAAAGGGTGACCCGATGAACTTGCTTACACTTCCTCTGTTCTCAAACATCCTAGTGGCCATTGTTCAATAGGATGATGCTTGTGATTGAGGTGGACCGTCTTGATTTTGTGATACAGCAAGTTATTGTGATAGTCTAGAGGCATATATATAGTCTATTGGCATAGTCTGTTGCATTATCATGTCCATGTACACCCATTCTCTACCAGCAGGATTTCCATGTGTTGACTACAGAAATTATGGTCACTCATATAGCTCATTATCTTGTAACCTATGCCTGGCTCTCATGATTTATTGCCTATTTACAACTCAATGACGCTCCAATGAGATGGAGCTTCAGTGGCCGAATACCAATAATCTTATTGGCTAGTATACTAGTCAAAGCTCTGCCACAAGTAGTCTTGGAGACAGTCAAATCAGATGACACTTCCTCATTCTGCATCATCTGTTTCTGATGCTGGACTTCACACTGCATAATGAAACTCTTAAGATTTTCCATTTTGGCAGGAACATTTTGCCAAGAAGGCTAAAATGATCATAAACCTCAAATATATAGGTTGGTAATATTCTTGCTCTCTTAACCCAGAAAGGCTGGGAGATGACTATTATATTCAATATTCCTCTTTGTTTTGTCCTGCAGACCCTACCTACATGATCCGGGCTGTCCCAAGCAATGCCTCTGACAATGTATACTGCACGCTTCTGGCTCAAAGTGCAGTCCATGGAGCAATGGCAGGTTATACAGGCTTTACAAGCGGGCTTGTCAATGGAAGACATTCATACATACCTTTCTATGTAAGTTCATTCGATCCCATTCGCATAAAGGAAGGATGCCTACCTTTGTCGTTCATTTCAGTGGATAGTGATGGCAAACAGATTTTGAAAGCAATAAAGAAACATGAATAGCTGATAGTATGCAATTAGTTCCAACCAGTCGGATTTTGAATCCAGGCAGGAACACAAAAAAATATAATTCTTCTACCGAATGGACCCATGCTTCCTTCTAAATCTATGTTATAAGTTGTATTGACATTCTGCAAACGAATTGCATCAGCGACTCAATTTTGTGCTGAGTATCAGTGAGTTACTCACCACCATCTAGTATGCCCTACGCAGATATTAGCAAACCATGGTCCTGTTTGCTTTTGAGAAATTTCCAGCTTCTACATGCTCTCTTGTGTTTAAGCCGATAAGCTTTGATTCTGCACATGCATTTACTGATCAAAAGAAGTAAAGAAAACTATCAGATCATATGACAACCTGATCAATCTATTTGCTTATAAGACTGGAGACTACTACTTCTTTTAGTCAACTGATGGTTCCCTCCATTGTTCTGCAGCGAATCACTGAGAAGCAAAACAACGTTGTGATAACTGATAGAATGTGGGCGAGGCTTCTGTCGTCAACTAACCAGCCTAGCTTTCTGAGCGCCAAAGATGTTATCGAGGACAAGAGAGAAGATGAGGCACCGACCCAGTACTTTGATAACCAGTGCAACCCGGATAAGAGTAATTTGGTCAACAATGAGATCTGCTAAAATTGACTTGGATCTTATGCTTAAACGCACTGTATTTTAAGTTATATCTCTAGCCTGACATAGGTAATATGGGCGTGGTGTCGTTGCCCAAATCAATGAGTCTGCTGTTACCACTACCATCTTTTATGTTTCTTTGCTCCCCTAGTTAGGTGCACGGGGTTGAAAATCCTTCCTTTGTTGAACCGTCTTTCTGAATTCATGGTTATGCTGGTGTATCGATCTGTTATTGCCAAAAAATATTCTCTGAGCTTCTTACAAGAAGAAATTCCTGATTATCCTTCATAGTTTAGTTTTACCCCTCAGCCAGTTTGTGTTTAAGAAGTCAAGATGGAGGTTGTTGAGTTTTGACGTGTTCATCATCCCTTATGCAACTGGATTAGTTCTCACTGGTCGAACTGGAAAGCCTGGTGAGACCATTCACAGATCAGCTCTACGTCATGTATTCTTGTTCCAACTCTTCGTCCTTGTGCTGTCTTTCAAACGGGGGAGAAATCAAGCTGACCCATCGTCAGTAACCTCTTCATCACTCTTGTGTAAGTATGGAAGATAAACAAGAAACTACACGCATGTAAATGTGTCGTAGATCACTAAAGGAGTTCTATGACATACTGATCTATAGCATTTTTTGGTACATTTGAAAGAGAAGAAGGAACAGAAATCAGAAGAAGGTAGCTCTCTTTGGCGAGCTAATACATGTGGTGTAGTTTTGAAGATAGAGATTGTCACAAAACTGATTAGAGAACCCGTAGCAAGTAGATAGAGAGAAAGAAGGAAGAGAGAAGGAATAGAGAGAAGGAGGAGAAAGAGAACGTAAAAGAAAGAAAGAGAGGGTTGTAGTTTTCTGTAGTCGCAGAAACCCTACACGTATTTATATTGAATATAAATTGTATATAACAATAATATCTTTATGTAAGTAAAAAAAGGAAATAAAACTCTGATAATAAAGGAAACTTAATTAAAGTAACTTAACACTCCCCTCAAGCTGGAGCATATAGGTTACCCATGCCCAGCTTGGAACAACCAGCAACAAAAGCAGGACGAAATAATGCTTTGGTAAACATATTAGCAAACTGATCTCTAGAGGCAATGTAAGGAGTAGCAATCAGCTTCTGCTTCACAGCATCACAAAGTGACAGTCAACCTTAGTTCGCTCTTGAAAAACAGGATTCCCAGCAATATAAATAGATGCTTGATTATCACACATCATATCAATAGGTTGATTAATCGAAAATCCAAGCTCCTGGAGAAGAGATTTCAACCACAACAATTCGGCCACAGTATGTGCCATAGCACGATATTCGGCCTCTTAGTTTGTTTCTTCCTATAGATAGTAGAGCCCAATCATCAATCGTTAGTAGTAGTCGTAGTAGTAATAGCAGTAATAGTAGCAGCAACGGTAGTAGTAGCAGCAGAAGTAGCAGTAGCAGCAGCAGCAATAATAGCAGTAACAGTAGTAGTAGCAGCAGCAACGGTAATAGTAGTAGTAGCAGTAGCAGCATCGGTAGTAGTAGTAGCAGTAGCAGCAATAGTAGCAGCAACGGTAGTGGTAGCAGCAGCAGAAGTAATAGCAGCAGTAGTAGGAGTCGTAGTAGTATTACTCATGACGATAATCTCAATATAAATATATCTACCACAGAAATCTAGATTCAAATAATTATATGCTTGACGGAAACCCAGCAAGACCAGTCAACATAATCAATAAAGTACTCCGATTCTTGAATCCGTTGATTAGTAAGTGTTGTAATCCATGTTCACAAACCGAACCTAATGAATCTGATATCTTCCGATCTCATATGTATCAAGACTTGAAGAGGAAACAGATAAAAATTACAGCTTTAGGTGGCTGTGCACCAACCCTAGGGGACTCTCAAACCAGCAATAGGATTAAGTAATCAGGTAGTTAGACCTGCTCTGATACCATGTCACAAAACTGATTAGAGAACCCGCAGCAAGTAGATAGAGAGAAAGAAGGAAGAGAGAAGGAATAGAGAGAAGGAGGAGAAAGAGAACGTAAAAGAAAGAAAGAGAGGGCTGTAGTTTTACGTAGTCGCGAAACCCTACATGTATTTATATTGAATATAAATTGTATATAACAATAATATCTTTATGTAAGTAAAAAAAGGAAATAAAACTCGATAATAAAGGAAACTTAATTAAAGTAACTTAACACTCCCCTCAAGCTGGAGCATATAGGTTACCCATGCCCACTTGGAACAACCAGCAACAAAAGCGGGACGAAATAATGCTTTGGTAAACATATCGACAAAACGATCTCTAGAGGCAACGTAAGGAGTAGCAATCAGCTTCTGCTTCACAGCATCACGAACAAAGTGACAGTCAACTTCTATATGCTTAGTTCGCTCTTGAAAAACAGGATTCCCAGCAATATAAATAGATGCTTGATTATCACACATCATATCAATAGGTTGATTAATCGAAAATCCAAGCTCCTGGAGAAGAGATTTCAACCACAACAATTCGGCCACAGTATGTGCCATAGCACGATATTCAGCCTCTTAGTTTGTTTCTTCCTATAGATAGTAGAGCCCAATCATCAATCGTTAGTAGTAGTCGTAGTAGTAGCAATAATAGTAGCAGCAACGGTAGTAGTAGCAACAGAAGTAGCAGCAGAAGTAGCAGGAGTAGCAGCAGCAATAATAGCAGTAATAGTAGTAGTAGTAGCAGCAACGGTAGTAGCAGTAGCAGCAACGGTAATAGTAGTAGTAGCAGTAGCAGCAACGGTAGTAGTAGCAGCAGCAGAAGTAATAGCAGCAGTAGTAGGAGTCGTAATAGTATCACTCATGACGATAATCTCAATATAAATATATCTACCACAGAAATCTAGATTCAAATAATTATATGCTTGACGGAAACCTAGCAAGACCAGTCAACATAATCAATAAAGTACTCCGATTCTTGAATCCGTTGATTAGTAAGTGTTGTAATCCATGTTCACAAACCGAACCTAATGAATCTGATATCTTCCGATCTCATATGTATCAAGACTTGAGGAAACAGATAAAAATTACAGCTTTAGGTGGCTGTGCACCAACCCTAGGGGACTCTCAAACCAGCAATAGGATTAAGTAATCAGGTAGTTAGACCTGCTCTGATACCATGTCACAAAACTGATTAGAGAACCCGCAGCAAGTAGATAGAGAGAAAGAAGGAAGAGAGAAGGAATAGAGAGAAGGAGGAGAAAGAGAACGTAAAAGAAAGAAAGAGAGGGCTGTAGTTTTATGTAGTCACAGAAACCCTACACCCATTGTATTTATATTGAATATAAATTGTATATAACGATAATATCCTTATGTAAGTAAAAAAAGGAAATAAAACCCTGATAATAAAGGAAACTTAATTAAAGTAACTTAACAGAGATATCACACAAGCCAGAAGCTGGCGTTATTTGGTAATGAATGGTTTCTTGTATGACAAAAGAAATGAGTATAAAAACTCATTCATCTAAGCTAATTATGCACGAAGCCACTTCGTTATTTCGTGTTGATGTCGTATCAAAGTAAGCCAGACATAGGGAACAACCAGAAATCGAACTTGTTGCCTCCAGATATGGCCACAAGAGCAACAGAGACACATTGGCATGAACATGATGAATGTCTCTATAGCCTCATGCTCGGCTAATGCAGAAACAACAGATCAGAGCCGGTTTGTCCAACCCCGGGACAATGACTGGGACTCGTCGGCCTGAATGCCTTCCCCACAACTTATGCCACAAGTGCTGGAGATGCCCTGAGGCACTGTGACTTTTCGCAATTGAGGTTGCTTACGTTCTCATCGGCCATCTTCCATGCATGTTTTTCAAGCGTTGTCCGCCTGTAAATTTCGTTGACCAGCAGTGAGGACATGGCTTATTCAGAGCCATTGATGATCAAAGCAAGGTGGAAATGGAATGCCATAATACTCGGTGTCGAGCACGTGTATATGGCTCCTCGTTGGTCATTCTAGGAAAAAACTTGGACATCGGAAAACCCTGGATGGAAGTAAATGGCATTTCCGTGCATAGCAGATAAGATGTACGTTTCAAGTAAATCGAATTAAATGAAACCTGTCTTTTCACCATATTGGGGTAGGCCTTGTTTGATATGGATGCGACAAGTTCGTATATGAATCAGGCTTTTCCACTCGAAATATATTTGGCGCCATACTTGCTATTCGAGCCTTCCGATGCACATGGACATGACAATTTCCAATGCGTTAATCGAGTTAGAAGTCCGAATACTCAGCGTTATCCAAGAGGTAACCGATCCATACGACATGGCATTAGCATATGCAAAGTCCACCTCTATATGGAAATTGAAGGTCACATCCGAATTGCGTTTCCAACTTATATTCACATCGAAGTCCCTTTTTGTGTCCTACTAATGGAAAAAGAAACGGCTTTAAAGGCTTTTAGTTCTAATGCCACTAGTGCTAATTCTCATCCAATATCAGCGTGGCCACGCAGCGAGCACAGAGCATACTCTCTCGGGACAAAACATGCCGCACGAAGTGTGTTATTCCACGGTAATGCTGGAAAAATGTGATTAGATCACTACCACATTGTCACAATTTGTTTTCTTAGCACTGAAAAAGGGCCTCACTGAGATTGTAATTGGACGTGCGTGTTCTCCTGTCTAGCAACACAGCTTGCTAATGCAATGCCATATGGATAGAACTAGTGCGTCCTTATGCTGCAAGTAGAGCTTCAGCTTTCAGCAATCAGCAACTGGTAAGACTCGGCCAGAATAGATAAAAGAAGAATCTATGAAGCAATTAGAACAAAAACTAGAAGAAAGCAAACAAGACACCAAAATAACAGTAAATGAAGAACAAATCTATGCTTCCATAAATAATGAGATCCTTTACATACATAACAATAGCGCAGTGACAGCGTACACGATCAGTACAAAGCCAAAACTAAGCTGACATGCTTTCCCAGAGCCAAGAATTGACAGACCCTTTACACGATAACACTCACCCTACAACTCAAGTAAATCTTGTGACATGATTACAATTACTTTACAACTCATGTAAATCTTATGACTAATCCTTGCTTCTCAATAAGTAAGGCAATGACTAGAGTTAGAGCACAAAGCACCTACATCATCACATCTTGTACTATGTGCCAAACCCAGAAGAAAGAATGCCTCTAGAAAGAGCAGCTTTCAGAGCTCTGACCTTTTCATTGATGAACGGGACATCAGATCGAGTTATCGTAACCAAAGAGCTGCTGCACTTAGAACTCCTTTCTCCCGTGAACCCCGCCATTTATAAGTCAAAAAGAGAAGGTAATAAAAAAGACCCTGCCCTTTTCAAACATTTGAAGATCCCCACAGAAACAAAAAGAGAAATTGTATACAATTATAGTCCCACTTGCCCAGCTAAACAGTACCTGATTAGTATGCACATTAGAACTGCCAGAACACCTCGGGATCGTTGCTGTACAGGGAGTGATCTTGGATTTCCTGATTAGCCACGTGCCAATCAATGAGACGAGCTTGTATGATTTTGCACAGCACCAGCCCAGAAGGAAGCATCCACCATTCACTTTCATCCCTATTTGCCATCGAAACAAGAACATTAATATCTTTACTCTCACCGATGCAGTGTCCATCAAAAGAGAAGATGGCTTCAACAATAGCCATGCCATAGCAGCTGAAGGCGGATACTTACGCACTAAAATTCCAGGACTGAAAGTTTGAGCTTGAATGCTTTTTTCCACTGTGGTTCTTGTAATGAATAAATCCACAAATGAAAGCAACTACCTGTTTGAGTGTAAAGCCATAAAAATGGTTAGAATCTGCTTTCCTGCCAAAACAGATATCACTTGAATATGGTGTTTAACATGTCTCATGCGCTACTTAAACTGCCATAAACAGCCGGCAGCATAGGTGAACAGGAAGAACAATAGATGCACACCTCATTATTGCGTTGCTTCTCTATCAGATAGTACTATCAAGAAAGCTAAGCCTTTTACTATCAGATGAAGGATATGAAGTAATCATATCTCCAACATTAGCTGCTGCGTGACAGATTTGCGTCTTAGCAAAGTGTACACTTGAGAAGCAGTGTGAATATAACAAGGCAAGGGAAAATGATGAAGGTACTTGAACCCCCTAACAAACCTAGGGAAAAAGTTAATCTTCCAGTTCATTGGCATATCCTAAAACTCCTGTTCCCAGAATAATGCTGTCTTATTAAATGACAGCAGCAAAACAGCAATCTTGACTCTTCATCTCATTAGTGGATACCATCAGAAATACTAGTACATGCGAGGCACATGTGATTACAAATTCTGCACTTTAGTGTAAAATGTAAGCTTAAGATGAAGAGAACTTACGACATTGATCAAGGACGTGATGTTCCATAGAGCATATACACGTGCCAGGCCAGCTGATCGCCTTGGTCCATGACTAAATAATGCACTGATTCCAGCCGGGAAAGGATAAAGAAGTGCAAGAGGGAGTATAGACAATGCTAAAAGGAAGTCCAACAGAGAAATGGAGTAGAGCTGCAGCAAAGTAAGCAAGACTAAGCTAAAGTCTCCTAATAGCAGCATAGAGACCACCAAACCAACAAGATCCTGCATTAATGAGAGAACAGGTCAAAACAGTTTTCTACAAATCCATCTGGATATCAGAGAGAGAAAGGTTTATTGGCAAACTTGATGGACCTCATTAGAAGCATTTATTACCTGATGACCAGCTGGTTTGGTATTATAGACGACGAAAGATAGGGGAAAATATATAGCCTTCTTCTCTTTGAAAGTTCGCAAGCTTTTGGAATGTAGAACACCACCACACATTCTTTTATACGTCATTAGAGGTTGCTTCACTGCCGAGTGGTCCACCGGATCATCTCTGTAAGTTTGAGACAAACTGCAAATATACCAGAAACTTAAGCATAATGGCACTACCAAAACTCTGGCCTCAAAGTAGCTTGCATGAATATAGTTACCATGGTCGCTGCTCAGGTTGCAACAAACCATCTTGACCTTCAATGCCTGATGGTAAATTTTGATTTCCAACAGCACATGCTATAAGACCAAACTGGCAATATCCCGAAGCAGTAGGCTGAAAGGAAGCTAGGTTGAGATGCACGTCATATGTAACTAAAGTAGGGTTTGCATGTGTTTCAAGCCAGCTAACAATACGACCAAGTGTTACTCTTAGTTGTCCACGGCGCACTAATCGCAACTGAGCATTCAGACCTGCCACTAGTCGATACCATATTGTAGGTGGTATTGCCTGAGATCAGAAATAAAGAACAGTACATTTTTAAGAGAGATTATTTCAACAACATACATAAAAATGATTGTGAGTACTAGCAATCTTACTTGGCTCATAAGGCTAGTGAGGATATTATCATTGTGAAGGCAGAAAGGAGCCATGTAGCTCCCGTCGCCTCCGAATATCAAGGACATTGGAAATCTTTGATTCAGAGGAGGAGGAAGATCAGCTCGCTTTTCATCTCCACCAAGGAAAAAATCCAAATAGCCCAGCATTAGGTCAGATGTTGCGGCCACCTGCATTATGACATAAAGATCAATCCTAAAAGAATTTATTTTTTTTTAAATTAAAATCCCAAAAGAAGTTGATAGCCTGAATTTTAGCATAGCTACTGTTCTTGCACAAAGTGACACCATCATAACACATATTTCTAAAATATATTTATTTTGCGATATACAATGTTCAGATATGGATATACATCAAATGAGACATTCTTCTCTCAAGTTCATTTGGATGTGTCTATCAATGGATACTCTTTTCATTACAGTTCTATATGATTCAAATCCACGATATGATCATAAGGTACAATAACCCACGTCAGTGTTAAGTCCCAAAATTTTAGAAACCATGAGAGGTACTACTCATAGGGCAATATGCTTACACTGTTCACTAAGTATAAAAAAATCATAAAAAAGACGGTAGGATGTGTGAACTGACACCATCAACCTTCCCATCAGATGGTAAATTGAAGTGAGAAGAAATATGTAAAAGACAAGTTGACGTCAAGCTAATGGATCTACATGCTTTCCAATATCAAACCTTAATTCCCTCGTAAAGAGCACGAGAACGGCAAGAACGTAAGCAAGCATGATCATATTCCGACCGAACAAATTCACGAAGTTGCTGTAGTTTGTTTTTGCGACAACGCTGGAGCCATGACCATGACAGCGGATAGGCAAGAACAGAGAGAATCCTGTAGACCGATCCCTCCCACCATTGGTAAGCAGCTAAACCATTAATCTCATCTACAAATCTGTTAAATGCATCCTCAAATCTGCATATGTTTAGGTGAGAAGAATCATCGTAAGAGTATGGACTATGGACTACGGGAAAACTAACAAAGCAATAACTTTTACATATCAATCACCAGGCAGGCGTAGAGAGATGGATATGAGACATTGAATCCCACGGTATCTTTATATAAGCAGTGAGGGTCCTAGGGAAGGGCACTTACACAATCTCTATAATTTCTTCAGGAGGAGAGTGAGGTAGATGCCAAGGTTCGCTAAAGGTATTTGCCCCCATGAAGTACATTCTATGAACGTGGCTTTGAGATTCCTCGATCCTATTTGTTTCCATAACCTGAAAGATTACATTATTAACATAATAGATATGAGAAATTGGTGGTACCTGAATTTTAGGTATCAGGAGCAATAAGATGAAGAAAGCAATTAAGGGAAGTACCTCATTTAGTGACTCCAGAAAAGGGAAAGAGTGATCTATTCGAGAACTACGTCGAGGAGGAACAATGGCCGGTGATTCTTCGCCACCAACATACTTCGTCCGTGCAACACTAAGGACTAGAGCCAGCAGGATGAGGACAGCCAGGAGTATTAGACTAAATAACCATGGCCCACCAAAAGTGTATATTAGCTCTTCAAGAGCAGTATAACAATTTGGCATGTGAAATCTTTCGGAAACACATTTGTAGGGGCAAGGAGTTTCTGTCACCCCACCTGTTAAAGAAGATGGAGGCCACACAAAATCAATAACTAGATCTGCTAGGGACTACTTCTGAGGAGGGAAAAAATCTTCAAAAAAATTTAAAAGCACCTAAAATACATTTCAAAATCACAATGAAATAACAGACACCTCTCACTGCCATGTATATTGCACGACGGGGAAGCTCATGAAGTGGGCAATCCTGACAAAGGACTCTATCTGATCCACTTACATTCTTATAAGTACCCACAGGGCATTCCTGCCACACAATTTGAGAGATTAATTTGGAACATATAAAGGAAAACAGTAACTGCATCAGCCTACGCCAATCATACAAAAGAGTAAATTCATGCAGAATCATATGAGCTGGATGGTAGTAGATGTACAGGCATTAAGGAGCATACTTCAAGTCATCTCAGCGTTTGCAAATTTAGTAATCGTCAACAAGAGCATTCTAGTGCGCATAGATTCTAATTTACAACTGGTATAACTAGCTGAGACCATGTGAATTTGCACCTATCTAACAGACTATTGAATCAATTATCATTTGGTCTACCATGGCCACTAAACTTTCAATTGTCTCATTCGTCACTAAGTCCATTGATCAGTCCCCTGCCTTTGGCCTCCATTATCTTAATGTGGTTTTCAATTTAAGATGGTTGTTACTTAATATCGTCGACATGGCAAATTTGGTGCCATTCCAATGTATCATAGCATTGATAGGTCTCACTAGTTGATCATCAACCTTGTCAATGTCAATTAGCTTGCAAGTAACTAGGAGGATTTCTTTACCGCAAGGTGTCCGAGGCTCTTCAAGCATAAGACTTATCACCACTGAGTGCCATAGTCCCCATCCCACACACAAAGGCATTTAATAGAGCATCAAGTAGATTGGGTCCAGGCATTTTCTCTCTCCTCTATTGTTGCTAGCACCCAAAATGAAGCCAGATTAGGCCCTTTACCAGGTTTTCACTGTTTTTTTTTTTTTTTTTTTTTTTTTTTTTTTTTTTTTTTTTTTTTTTTTTTTTTGAGGTTTTTCAACTCAATCCCCTGGTCTTCAGTGACCAAATAGATGCCTTGTCTTGTCACCGGAAATGGGTTAATGATTAAAATTGCTATCAGTGTTCCCCTTACTTCTTTCGCTTATACCGGCACATAGATGCCACAATCCAGTATAGGCAAAGAGGAATCTAGGCAGAAAGTGGTGGCAGCAACCTAATGGATACACTTTACGAAGTCAAGTGATCAAATTTAAACAAATCATAGTTTAACAAGTTAAATAGGAGCAGTTAAGTCAATAAGCGACTTCGAAGTGTTGAGAACCAAGATCATACATTATCTTCTCTAATGACAAACCAAGTCCAAAAAATCTATTAAACTTGATTTTTGCAAAATCAACGGATCTGATGATAGTTTACCTTGCAAAAAACACCATAAAGCCCCTTTGGGCAGGCCTTTCCTGTAATAGTTCCATTTTCACCTGCAAGACCACTGCCTCTGCCAAATCCTCCCCTGCCATTAGGAAAAGAATTCAGACCAAAAACTTCATAACATTAGCACAACCATACCTCACTGGTGGAGGCCACCTGAGTATGAAACTGATCCACATGGCAAAATGATAATGTTTATTTCGTAGCATCACTAAAGTTTCACTTAGTGTTCTTTTATTCATCCTAGATGGTAGAGAGATGACAACCTAGAAAGCAACAGAAAAACTTTGAGGCTATCTAAAAACTCTCTTGCATTAAAGGAGAGGGTATTGGTTCAGGCATCAATATTTGCATTTCAACTTTTCAAGCAGGATAAAAATGGTATATTCGAAGCATTTTAATGCAAAGAATGTGCATCTCAATTCAAGGACCAGCCCTTGCACCCCAAAGCCAACAGAGATCAGCTTTCTTGAGTGATGACAGCCTAATATGATTAGAGTATCCTCTGTCTTTGTGTACAAATAGACCATGCAAGTCTACACTCACATGATTATTGTAGGCAATAAGCGTTGGTTGTTGAAGGCTTGCAGCCAAGAAAGTCAATTATGTTACAAAACCTAAAACTTTTTGAAGAAAACTTGAAGATATGTAGCGAGTGTTCTTTCATGGTGACAAAAGGACAAACTCCTGCAAGGCACGCTTCTCCTTCTTTAAGCCATTTATTAACATTTAAAAAGACTATATAGCAGTCTAGAAGAAAATAAGCTTGGAACGAAATTTGTCAAGCATTAATCAACACATGGCGATAATGAATGGTGAGTGGTCAGCCAAGTGAAAAAATGTCATAAGTCATCGCAATATAGTCATGAAAAACCTCGATCGCATCAAAATCTAGAACTAGAGTAATTTATCCGAACCAAAGCAGTCAACATGTGCATGTACATAAGCATGCTAATTGATGCACTCAAACTCGAATGAAGAAATTAGTAGATACAAACCCCGTTTGGATGTTTCCTTTGACACTGGCTATAGGATAATATTCGTCCCCAACAGGAATACTTGACCAGTGAAAGTGAACTCTACCGCCACCTCCACCACCACCACCATTGGGACTCCCATGTCCTCCAACAGTAGAGATGATAGAATAGTCACCAAGGACCAACGAATGAATAAACAGAAGAATAGTTCCACCAGATCCACCTCCAGGTCCTACATCTGAGATGGTCCTACCATCTGTTTCTCTTGTACTCTCTCCAAAACTCTCTCCATCTGCTTTGATGGAACCATCAATTGACACACTTGACAATGAGTGCTCCAGCGAACCCATTACTACTCAAGGAAATAAAATAAGATTAGCATTTGTGTGGAAGAACAAAAGTGAGATCACTAACTTAATGTAAAGATCATAAGCAAGCTGATCCTCAAAAGATATCCTACAAGTAAATGACTAAAACCCCATTATCGCAGAGGTATGAAAGAAAATGAATGCAAAATCAATATGGCCGCCAAGTTTTACCGAAACTTTACCTATTATACCACCTCCAGCAGTTGCACCAGCAAGACTATCATTCCCACTACCACTACCAAGCTCACAAGGCAATTCTGCATTCCCATATGTGACCCCACCTGAGATAAAACTCCCGTTATGAAATCCATCGCCACCTTTCCCACCATGGCCACCACCACCACTGACCCCATTATCCATGATTTTACCTCTACCAAGTCCACCCGTGCACCCTGCAGTGCATAGTGAATATTTGTAAAACTCAAGCAAACATAATAAATAGTGGATGATGAATTTACATGTGTTGAAAATAAGATGCTCCTTGTACTTAAAAAACAAGGATTTTGCAAAACCTAATCATGATAATATATAAACAAATGAGATAGTGCATCCTCCCTACCAAGCCCAGATACACTAACTGTTCCGGTGGAATGTACAAGTACTGCTCTGACCCAGTGAAAATGAAGCACAGAACCTGTAATGCTTCCTTCAACAATTATATCTTCGACACGACAGATCTGCAGAACCAATGTCAGAACACTAAGACCAAATTATTTTCCAGTGAAAGAACAAATCTGACTTAACCAGCTGGCCAGTAAGACACCTGAAGAGTGAATGACAATGAAGAATTGACATTACAGTCTTCAGGTGGATGTAGTAACTCTCTTGGACAATCCTGGAGCTCACAATAAAGTCGTGGAGTCCTGTAAAACACAAATATGAACATAAGAAAGTGATTGCATCAACATGCACTATCTGCTATTGGCAAGCACCCCAACTTACAAGTCATCATCACTGGCTGATTCCAAAGGACCTCGCAACGTAGACCCTGGTCCAACCTTCACAGATTAGAAGATAATCAGCCCAATATATACAGAATATGCAACAAAGAGAAACATAAGTTCAAGACAAAGCACACGAAGCATATGAGATTTATTCTAAGCAAATATCCAGTTATATGGGGACTAATGTAGGTAATCCCATGCCATATAATATGACCACCAACATTGCATGTCATATACCTTTTTTCGATAGACCTATAGAATCAATTAGAGACAACAAATTAAAATCAAACAACAACAGCTATGTCAAACTGATCCATTTAGCCAAACTTGGAAATCAGAAAAACAAGACATAATCCACTAAAGCAAAACCAAGAAATGAAGTCAGTATAAAATGTTCTTATGAAGCCAAGCTTATGATTGCAAGAAAATTTCTATTCTCTGTAATGACAACTATCTGAGCAAGTCATCGAGAAAGTTTAGTTGTTCAGCCAGTCAAAAGGTGATAGGTGAAAGAGAAAACATCAGGAGTCTCAGCATAGTACTTCAGTCCAAACATGTCGCGGTTGAAAATAAATCCAACTGAAATATGCCTCATACTTAACAAAAAATAGTTGTCATTATAAGGGAATTAGGAGAAAAGGGGTCTTCATCTTACACTGATGCTAAAGAATAATGATATGACCAAGCGTTGAGCCTCAATGAGATCGCCTGGTCCAGATAAATTCAGGCAACCTTGTCCATGAACTCCGAGATTTGCATTTGAATGTATTACAGATGATTCCTGGTACAAGTAGTAAGGGTGTTATTTTATATCATACCACAGCCTAAGTCTGGAACAAATAAAAAAGTAGGAAGAGATATACTACCCGCAGAACCACAAGATTGCTAGCCTCAAGATAGGATGTTGCCAAAACTGCATCGTGGCCCCCATCAATAAGCATCTTGGAGTTCCACATCAAG
The DNA here is from genome assembly GCA_016097605.1 of Eucalyptus guilfoylei. Classification (NCBI taxonomy): domain Eukaryota; kingdom Viridiplantae; phylum Streptophyta; class Magnoliopsida; order Myrtales; family Myrtaceae; genus Eucalyptus; species Eucalyptus guilfoylei. Next base: position 38,334,735 of record CM027862.1, on the reverse strand, counting down.
TGCATTTTGACCGACATACGAAGAGCTCCATAAATCTAAAGTAATAAAGTGTGATTGAGACATTAACATTATTAATCAGACATTGACAAACCCAAAAAACCAAAAGGAAAGCAAAGTTCCGCACTTCAGGTTTGATCGTCGTCATGGTTTTCTGTCCAGAAGCTTGTATGCTCCTATTTCTCGGTTTACACATTTGAAAGACAAGCTTTTATTGTCTTAGATCAAGATTTACAGTAATATGATAAAGTGCCTACATGACTTCCATTCAGGATTCTCAATACTTTAATTTTGTCATTGATAAGATCTTGGGTTTGAAAGAATAGCACTTCTAGTTGCAAGTACCCGTGCAGCAAAATCAGGTCATATTCCTTCCACAAGTATAGACAATGATGGAAACTGGAAGTTCCATTCTAACAAATGAAAGATTAAGACTTTGATGCTTTTTTCTTACTTCCCCTTTTATAATTTTCATTCAGCATAACAAGGCTGGATGTTGTGCCACTTAAATGATTATTTTTCAAGTTATTTTCCAAAGCTTGTTTTAAACGACATTCTATCAATAAATCAAGTTGTGCCAGCCAAAATGCTGTCCATTCTTGTTCACTGCAAGGAAGAACCTTCTTCACATATTATAATAGTAATTGAATAAGAGCCTTACAAATCCCCAGTAATTGTACAAAGCTATGAATCTCAGGTTATCATGAAATTTCTGCGTATGGTGAAGAATCCATGAATTCCATCATAAGAGTTGCTAATGAAGCCTAATAATCTTGGACAAATATGTAGTCATACCAGGAACTCTATAACACCACAACTAATAAGTGATGCACCTTAGAAAAGAGATCAAGATGGCATATCCATCTCTACCTAGAATTGAACATTTGGGCTGCTCTCAATATGAGATCAGCAGCAAAAGAAAGTTTATTAGTCACGATTTCTCAATTTCCTTTTATTGGTACTTTTAGTCTAGATTATGATTTGAAATTTTTTTTAATACTACTCATAACAAAGTCCCGCACAACTTCTAGGAATGGAGCTAGTAACACTCAAATAAAGCTCTAAGAAGCAGAACAAGATTTTAGAATATATCAGAAATAATAATTAACCACACATTTTTTTGCGTCTCGACGAGTACATAGTTGAGATGCTACTGTACATTGGAATAATAAATACTGTAAAGTTCGAATGCAGTACTTTATCCCAAACATGACTATAGATCATATGCACAGAAGAGAGAGCATATTTGTACCCGTATAAAGCTGTAGTCCTAAATATCAAACTTGTAGAATTCAAAGGAAGAAAGCAGAAAGGCCAGCAACTTGCCTTGATTACAGAGTCGCTCATTAAAAGCTCTTCTGCCATTAACTCAAATTCCGAAGTGCCAAGATGTGCCAGCCCAAAGCTCAGCATAGCACCAGATGACAGCCGAAGTTGGCCTCGAACCTATACATCCATACTCTTTCAACAAAGAAAAATGACAACGTAATATAGAAAGAATCACCTTGCAACCTAAAAGTTAAAACCAAGACCACTCCAGCTAACTCTAAGGGAAAGTCTGATTGAACAATTTCTTCGAACCGCTAAATTAGCTTATTTATTAGTTAAAACGTGCAGTCTCATATTGGACGTGCCAATGTAGATGAATTTCCTGCACTTCTGTTCTTTTTCTGTTGATAATGAATGCCCACTCTGTCCATAGATTTTTTCTATAGCAGAAGTCTCTGCTTCATTTGGCCAAACCAGCCTAGTCAAAGGACAAAGGCACAGTAAATTGTGTTACTACCAAAAACACCTCAAGGGACTTCCAACTGAATATGTTGGCAATATTTGAATATCTTGTAAGCATTCTTTTCGGCCCACATGATTGTAAGCATATTGCAAACTAATTCCAATGAGTAAAAGATAACATTAGAAAGCAAATAAAGGTCCTGCATCATACAGTGCACCTGGAAGGTGGAACCATAAAACAGTAGTAAATTTCCCGACAGATTGTTTACTAAGTAAACTAAATCACAGAAAAGAAATCAAAACTCAAGAGCTTAAGAACTAAATAGAGGGTAAAGTTCCAAATATTATTCATCTCGATTGGCAAATTTCACACTGAAAATATTGAATTTTAACTCCAGCATTTGGTAAACTCAACCATGAAAAGGGAGAAGAATGAAAACTAAAGCATACCTGGTTGCACAAGCAAAATCTCAAGAAAAGATGGACAGTAGAGACTAATGTTTTCAAAATGTCACATTCTTTCCCATAATTAGCAAGTTCACTATGTTAGGGTCATGTGAGATCAGGAAAGATGGATAACACAGTATTTTCTGATCCATAAAGTTCTTGAATTAATTAAACATGTCATGTACAAATTATCCAAGTACAAGAAAAAAAAAAGCCAGGAACCACATAAAGAAGGGGCCAGAACTTGGAAGCACCATTTGGTTGCTGAATTTAATTTTTCCATACTCTTTCCACTATTTTTTTTTCCATCACAAATACGAGAGAAAGTGAGGCTGAGAAGCTGCATTCTTTGACTAACTCAAGATACATTCAATAAACGTTAGATTACATATCCACTGGTAAGTATTTCCAGAAAAAGTGCGCAGTGGCCACCTGATTAGGAAAACAAACAAGCCCTGCGATGCTTAAAGGTTCAAAAACCAATGATTTCTACCAAGTACGATTGACTCAATAGCATAACTGCAAAACACAGCATTGAGACCTGAACCAATTTGATATTTGAAGTACTTAATGGCCTACCAGAAACTTAGCGAATATACAAGGAATGCGTATTTCTTGAGAATATGAAAAAGAGGTTCAACAAACCACTAACATTTTGGAGAGAATATAACACAGCAAATATAGAGCAAGAAAGTTTTTCACCAACCTGGACACGACCCCAATACAGAGGAACGCAAGCCTTGGCATGATTCTGAATATAAACATTTGTCCAAAGTGGCTGTTTAGGGAACTCTAGCAGAAGAGTGTCAGTATGAGTGGACAAGTTGTGATTGTTGACAGTAAGACTCCGAGGTACAGCATCATAGTAGGTCCCAGAAGCGCCTGCATTTTCAGGACAACCAGAACTTCTTCCCCCTGAAAAAAAAGCTCAAGATTTTATAACAGGGCAGTCAGGGAAATTTCTTATTGTAAGCCTACAAGGGAAGCTCACAGCGAATCTTTGTATAACTTGAAGCTCACTCCATCTGGACAACTCTAGATGTATATTAGAATGTAAAATTAGGGTCTGGTCTCACCATGGACAAAGTACCCTGTGTCATCATGTCTACTGAAAACATTTATGGAGATTCTTCCGCCCCCACCTCCAGCAAAACCGCTGCCACCTGCGGCACTAATAGTGCCAAATCCAATCCTGCATTTTAGAAGCGTCACTTTTAGTTCACAATTCATGCAATTCACATCGACGTGGACACAATAACAGAAGACACTTTATCAAACAGAACTGACTACGTTGATGAATTATGCATCTGATTAATGTGGCTTGATGCAAGCGTAGCAACAAATATAATGCTAAACAAAAAACGCTAGATCAGTATGCCTGCAAGTATATTTCTAGTAAAAAATATTCAGTCAGCAGTAAATAGCTAGTTCCTCGAGAAGTCCTTAAAGTGCTCTTGCAAGTTGCCACAAAACATAAACAGCAGTTGCTGCTCCTACCCTTCAAGAAGTGAAGTGATATGAATGAAAAACAACTGGCCCTTCAACATCATTTTAGTTGAAATGAGCAGTCATGCAACAACTTATAAAATTTGATTGTAAATTATGAACAATCGAACCAACACTATATTAGAGAGCGGGTTACCAACTGCTAAAGTCATTTGCTACAAAAAAGAATAGAGTATATGCAGCCACACATCGAAGCAATAACTTTTTATGCTTGGCTGTTCTAGTCTCAACATCAGAGAAGTTGCATCAAAGCAAGATGTGGGGATTAGTCTACCAGTTATGTCAAATGAACTATGAAACTTATTCTCAAAGTTAATAAGAAATCCTATTCTTATCTATAGTTCCAGATATTCAAAACTCGCACATTTACCCTTCAGCAGCAATGCAGAAGCATAATTTAGTTTTTAGTGTTTTAAGTCTTTTCCTTTCTCTTAAGTCTTTTATGATGTTATCAGATTAATAAACAGTCATGTGCCAGTCATGTGACTTTCAATGAGCTCCAGCGGCTGAGACTAGGAGTTAATATTTTAGATCATGGGTTGAGAGTTTTAATTCCTAGTATAAATAGGTCTTTAAGTCTCTTCATCATTAGCTCTCTCCATTCAAAATAAAGTATCGGTTTTTCCATTAACCCTAGGATGTCTTTCCTCTGTGCCAGAATCAATTCGATTCTATTTTAGCCCAGCTTTGTTTTTTTTTTTTTTTTTTTTTTTTTTTTTTTTTTGGGGGGGGGGGCTATCCTCTATATGCCTGGACACACCAAATTGGTATCAGAGCCTCCTGTTACGGTTTTTCGGTACATCAAGCACCTCTAATAAAGAAACATTTCAATGATAGAAAATTCTACATGGCCAATCATCAAAAAAGATACTCTTCTAGCTTCTTGATGAATGCCCCCTCTATAATTAGATGAACATGTACACAATGCACTTCAAAGACAAAGAAGTGGTTTCAAAACTAAAGTTAAAGTCAACTTATCGTCCATCTGAATCAATAACAATAAGGTCTGTTTCAACTGATCACCACCCAATGGTTCGAGAAGTTAAGCAGCAAATACACTGACTCCAAGAATCAATAGCAGGAGCACCAATCTCATTTGCTTCTTACCTAACCATCTGCAAGCTCATTATATTTTCTCAAAACAGCTGTAGTATCTATTATAGACGGAAAGAATCCTCTATGCATGCAACTAAGAATCTTACACTCGGGACCAGACAAGATTGACAAAGTCATCAGCCAACAAAAACAGCAAAAAAACACGGGGGACATCAACCCTAATGCCACCCACTTTTAACGCTGGCCATGATACACAGAACACTATGTACAATCAATTTCAGATATCACGATGCACCAGGAGGCTATGCAGAACATCTAAATGTGGCTTTAATCACTCAAAATGAAGAGACATTACATTCTATGAGCCTGAATATAAATGCTGCCTCCACTGCCTCCTCCACCCTTGTCACCACCATCACCTCCATCTGCCAAAAGACTCCCTGAGACCTCAATTTCATTCTCCACCTCGAACTTAATCCTCCCGCCTCCCTCCCCACCATAATCCTCTTCCTTACTAGTGGTCCCTCCCTTGCTCCCGTAGCTATATGGCTTGTCCAAAGACTGCCAAGAATATGCATCTCCACCCCACACATCATCAGGGAGCTTCTTATTATCAGTCAAACAATTCGCACCTCTTCCACCGTGTCCGCCGCCTGCCCCCTGCACCCCCTGGGGGGTGCCGCTTGTCTCCGCCGGCGGCTCCCCGGCCAATCCCGAAACGTTTATCAGAGACCCATCAATCAAGCAAACACTATTAGCTACCACATGCACTGTACCAGCAAGAATAACCCCATCTTGGCCTAGACTAAAATTGCCACTCATATTAACCATTATGAAACATCCCCCCATTGGGCAGCTAAGACGAACACCCGGAAGTATATATAAATTCCCTACACCTTTAATATACACGTCACCATCGAATTCTAAGGTCTTATTCAGCTCACAGGTCCTATCAGTCGAACCGACTCCTTCGAGATCCTCGCACGACAGCGGGGGCGGGAGCGGCAGGGCGGGCGGCGGGGGCGGCGAGGGCGGCGTGTAGTCGCCGTGGAAGCCAAGCACGTCACTGTCGGCGACGGCCGAGAACCCATCTCCCAAATCAGCGGAAAGAGCGGTCTTGATGGCGAAAATAGCAAGAACGTGAAGAATTACGATGCGCGGAGCCGTAATTGCGGTTCCGGCAGCCATCATCCCCGGCAAAGAAGAGGGTCGTCGGAAAACGGTGGGCTTCAGGGGGACGAATCGGAGGAGGAGGAGCTCCGGCGGGTCATTGCGCGCAATGGGTTGGAGCCAATTCCTTGAATTCGCGCGGCGACCGGATCAAAATTTCGCCTTGCTGGATTGGGGACGTCGGGAGGTTGCTTGCGGAGAGAAGGGAGCGGAAATGGGGTGCAATTAGAATTGGACTGAGCTGGAGGTTGAATTTCCTGTATAATTTTAGACAATTTAAAATTGGTTTTTCGATGAAATTATGGTTGAATAGACGTCAAGAAAAGAAACGTTGAAAGGCGTGTCAGGAGGTGACGAGGAGGACGAGGAAGGGAGACGAACAGGTGGACGGAAAGCGGCGCGTGTGCACGGCACGTGTGCACTTTTCCAATGACCCAATTGCTCATTTATATTTGTCTTTATTATTATTTTTCAATTGGGCCCAAAATTTGGTAGAAATTAAGTTCAGGCCCAAATTTGCACTACTTTGGGATGAAATAGAAGAGCAATAAGAGGCTCACCTGCAGCTGGCCTGTTCACTTTGATTCGATCCAATTCGATAAGACTGACATTAAATTAACTTTCAGTTCGATTCGATTTGATAGGATTGTGACATTAAATTAACTTTACTTCTATGTCTCGCCATCATAAATGAAGCCGAATATAAGGATGTCTATTCACCTGCATTATGGTTTCGTTAACGCTTGGGATGAAATTTGCACTACTTTGCGATGAAATTGAAGAGCAATAAGAGCTCCACCTGCAGATGGACCTATGGGTTTCGTTAATGCTTTAGCTTAGTTCGATTCGATTCGATAGGACTATGACTTTAAATTAGCTTTACTTCTATGTCTCGCCATCATAAACGAAACCGAATATAAGGATGTCTATCCATTCAATTATGTTAGGATTCGGAAAATTGCGATTCGGATTCGATCTAATAAGCCCGCTGGCGAATGAAGTTTGATCAACTAAGTTCTCATTATGCATCAATTTTTGGACTACTTCAACCTCATAATTCCTAATGGGCCCAACTCAGCCCAATTAGAAAAACCAAATCACTCACCAGTCACTACACGATTCTTCCCTAGCTCCAGGGGCCCAAGATAATATAAAGCCTAGGACTTGGGTTGGCTCATGGGAATAGTTCACATCCCTTAAAAAAAAGGCCCATTTTTTTTTTCTTTAAAAGAAAACGCAAAAAAATAAAAATAAAAATAAATCAAAAAGATTGTAGTCAAAAGGTTCATGCGGAAAGCTTTAGGCAGAAGCACCTGGGGAAGTAGAGCAGGACCAGCCATTGGGTTCAATTTCTTTAATCCAAACCCTGAGACACTCTCAAAACAATCCTCGTACCAGAATATTCGCACAGCCCAGCCCGTCGACTTCACCGATACTGAGGAATCATACCGTGGTCCAGCCCACTATTTTATCGACCGAATCTGTACTTGCTCCAGATTAGTTTATGGATGGGAACATGGAGAAAAGCACAATTTTGTTCTGATTGTCAATTGGTTAGGTGGAAAGGTAGAGCCTGTTATCAATGTGCTTAAAAAAGGAGTTAAGAGGACTAGGAAATGGTTTTGTGGATGCTTTTTCTTTTTCTTTTCATATTATAACAGAAGTTTCTCAATGATTCTATCTTTAGAAAGAAGGCAACTTTAGCAGGTCCAATGCTGTGAACCAAATCATGGTTCACATGGATCTGTTTCATATTTTTATCAGATTGATAAGTGGTCCTTGGGGCCCACTTCACAATTCACATGCTTTTTGAACAAGCTTGTGGGGGAGCCTATCCATGTCTGAGGTCTTTGATGGCATGTGGGCCTTCTTTGGGGGCCCAATGTGAAACCATGGTTAAGGCAAAGGAGAAATGCCCCAAGTCAGGATTTGCCAAAAGTGCTCTCTCTTCTTCACCATTTCAGCAAATATGAAGAGTAAAACTCATTTTTGCATAATGCAGTGGAAGAACATAAGGAATAAGAAGAGAATTTGAAGCTCAAACACACATTATACAAAACCGATCCATAGAGGAAGACATTAATTCTCTGACTTGGATAGCTTTTATATGATTACTGTTGCAAAGTTAAAGTTGCTCGCATATATATCAAAATTGCATATAAATATTCTCACGAAAGAGTAGGAGGTAGATTCGCTTGATGTGCTTTTATCCATCTCTAATTATAACTATCATCCCAATGCGTATACTGGATATGTAGAAATTCAATCTAAATATTTTTGACCGTTGAAGGCAAACCACATGTGTGAAAGCCATCATGTTATTGGTAATATCTAGATAGCTCTTGTCTCGGTTCAAATCAGTCTTATCTTTGGAACCAAGCCATTATATTGGATATATAACTTATACATATCCATTCAATATGTGACTATCTTACACATGTACGTGCAATACTGCTCCTAAAAGGTATCTCATATATTGGTTACAAAACTAACACAGTATATTCATTTAACTATGTCAGCAGTTGATGTGCATCGCCACTAACTTTGTATATATCTCTATCACGTGATACGTTCGATATATAAAATAACTTTCCCATCTTTTCCTTTGTAGCCAAACATCGTGCCAATGTTTTGAAACAATAGTTGTGTGGTCATTATTGAGAGCACTAGATTGAAAACCCAACCGCATGCCCCCACATAAACTCGAATATGCTTACAATATTGTAAAGTGACACTCAACGGCGGCAAAATAACCCCATGTCAATTTACCCTCCAAAAAATAATGGAAACAAAAAGGTTGTCACCTTCATTTTATATTTTTCCCCACTTCCTTTCAATGTCAACTTACAACTTGGATTTTATGGTGTCGTTTTCACATAGCAACCTTCAAGATCTTTACCCACCGCTAAAGCTTGGGCCAATGATTTGTCTTTCGAATATTTAACTCAATTGGACATATTGCGACAATTATATCTCACTTGTATTAAAATATTTCCCACCATCGAATTATTCTTTGGAGACTTAATCTTACAGGTAAATAGGTTCTCCTATCTTACAATCCACGGAAACATTCAAAGGGTCTCATTCATTAGTGTTTTCACGGCACTTGTTAAGCATTTAAATAAAATTAAGCAACTAAATAAGGAGAGTTTGGAATTGTCCCCGATCTGTTTGTTTGGCCCCTTTTATTGGGTTGAATCGGTTGCTTTGAAACTCAAATTTTGTTTTCCATTAAGTATATTTGACAAGTATATCGGGACACTTGCCAATGTCACCTTTATTAAAGAAAAAAAAAGTTGGTGTAGATATGGTTGGTATTCCTTCAAAATTAATGCGAGATTTTGCCCCCTTGGAGCAAGCATGGGCAACTACGAAACCTGTCGGCAGGCAACATGCCCTTGGGTTTTGAGGGGGACGTGGGGGAGGGGGAGGTCTTTCAAGTCACATCCAAGATGGTCCTTGCCTTGCTTTGGCTTTTTATCGCGATAATGATGGGACTAAACTCTAGATTCATGAGTCCAAAGCCTACTATTAATTGATTGCGGACCATAATTACTGATCCTAGGGACCCGGCTAGAACAAGACGAAGCTTATGCTTAAGCTTGGCGTCGCATCACCTAATTTCGATCGCCCGTTTCTCTTTCTTGCATACAAACGATCAGATGAAATCGAAAGTCGATGGCATGGAGAACAAAGCATACTGTATGTCCAAAACAGGAATTTGGATTTTTGATTGCTTCGGAAATTGAAGACTCAGATTATTTTTGTTATTGTCATTACGAAAGGTTCAATTACTTAAGTGTTAAATCACACATTCATTTATTAGTTTAAACTTTTAAAAAGGTTGACAATGGTTTTATGAAAATTTACATGGTATCAAAACAAGAACTTCCGCGCTCAAATTTTTCAGGACCTCTTTATTTGCCTCATTCATAATTATTCTTATAGGGATAATGACATAGACAATCCATAACTTTGGCTTAATGTGTAATTAGTCCCTGAACTTTAAATTTGTTTAATATAATCCATGAACTTTTAATTTGTTCAATATGATCCATAAACTTTTAATGTGTTCAATGTGGTCCCCGAAGCGATATATGAAAATGTTCACTATATTGAATAAATTAAATTTTTATGGACAAATTACACATTGGGTTAAAGTTCATGAATTACATCGAACAAATTAAAAATTCAGAGACTAATTGCACATTAAGCCAAAGTACATGGAATATTTATATCATTTTCCCATTCTTATACAAGGGTAAAATCTTGTGTATGCGTGAGAAGAAATGTTAATATATTTAAATATTAAATCATACATCCCTTAATTGATTTAAGATTTTATGATAGTCTATAGCGGTCCTACAAAATTTTATAGAAGAAGATAATGCCACGTTTAAAAGTTCTGGACATACTTCACAAAGGTACACGACCAAAATTAAATAAGGGAGATAAATATAAAATATTATAATAAGGAAGATAAGTGCTCTGAAAAGATTGGTAATTAGTACGTCCTACTTTCATACCGAAATAAAGAATCATCCGGATATTTTTTTATTATAAGAAGACTATTTATGGCGATGTCAATATCGATGATTTTCCCACGATATGACCGAGACGGCTCGACATTGACTATTAATACTCCACCAAACCAAGACTCCCTTCCCCTCACGTAGGAGTAGGACTACCAAAAGTAAATAATGAAAAGAAAGTAATGAAAATAATTTTAGAAAATAGTAATTATATTTTCTAAAGAGCCATCAACGATGACAAATTGTCCATCGCTTTCCAGGCTACGAGTCCACAAGATCCCCCATATCTCTCCAACGTTGACAAGCCCCCATCCTCCATTCCAAGGACGGTCGCTTTCACAAGAATTTGATAGGACCCTTCTCCCTTTGCCTTTGTTTAAACATGCAAAAGTCGAAACCCACCCCCACTGTTTCCGGAGTGGATTGACGCACCACTCCCCCCCATCACTTATCCCATTCTCTATCTTACCCACTAGCACTTTGAAACATCCCGCATTGCTCGACTAGTAGACTTTATATACCTTTATACACATACGATCCTTATCTACCTATTGATCTATATTACTGGATTGATACTTCTAATGTGTTTGTCGTTTCGAATCTGGCCTAAATGCGGCGGAGCGCTAGAGTATCCTGCATTACTTGTTTATGGGATTTTTGTGCCCTTTGTATATACGTGATTATCCTTCGCGATTAGTTTGAGGTTATAGGCTTTCTAACGACGCAAAAGTTCAACTTTGATTAGGTAAAATATTTAATTGCATTAGATACTATCACAGTATGAAAAAGTCGACCCATAAGTTTTAAGTTGATAGGACCTCGCTAAAAAGAGGTAAAATATGAGATGCTATTGGACTATAAGTATAACATAAATTGTTTTTAAATTTTGACTCAATATACAATGTGATCCTTGAACTTTTGATTTGTTCAATGCGATTCATGAACATGAACTCAATATGCAATATTGTCCTCAAATTTTTAATAGTGTTTAATGTAGTACGTGAACTTTTGGTGCATGTTCAATTTAGTCCATAAATTATATGAAAATGCTTAACATTATCATTTCATTAATTCAAGTTTAATGACAATATTGAACATTTTTATATAATTTAGAGACTAACTTGAACATGTATAAAGAAAGTTCAATGACAATATTACATTTTGAACTAAAGTTTGTTAACCACATTACGTATCGAATCAAAATTCATAAATTATCCGTATCATTTTCCCTTCTCATTTCAACTTACACAAATAAAACGAGCATATAATTTTTAATTTCGAAATTTCATCCTTAGTCGTTTTTTTTTTACCGTGGGAATCTGACCGCCCTATTTGGATTTTAAGCTTTTTGACGAAGTCGTCCCTGAATCATGACTCTTATGGCAACATCTTCCACTAAGGCTAAGTCGCTTTCAAGCCATTTAGGAGGTCCTCTTGGATTTATGTTTGAAACGAAGTAGTTCTCTTTTTCTATTCATAGCATCCCATCTGAACTACAATGTCCATCCAAATTAATTGCTTTATGTTATCTAGTGCTATCATTTCCGCCGTATTACATTAAACCGATGAAATCTTTCGTGATAATCCATATGAACGAATGAAAATGACTTGCTTTTATTTTCTTATACTGTTCATAACATCCCATCTCAATTACAAAGTCCATCCATATTAACTGTTTTATGTCATCCGGCACTATAATTTTCGTTATGTCACATTACAACCACGGAATTCTCCGTGATAATTGATATGAACGAATGAAAACGACTTCTTCTAAATATCCAAAAATGCGTCCTCTCTTCCTCCACAAAACCCTTCAACTACATTCTAAGTAGATAAACTTCTTTTCTTTTAATTTGGGCGGCAAGCAAGTCATGTTCCCATCGACGTCCTTTCGATCGAACCTAATTCGCCCCCAGGGGCTAAAGGACAGAGGAAAAACCAAATGACAAACGCAAGAGCACGTTGCTGTCATCGAACTTGGACATGGTTCTCGTCTCGCCTTGCATGCAAGGACAGGGAACAGTGGCCTAGTCAAATCAAAATCGAGACGTGATGTGTGGCGATCGAATCGAAACACTGTTGCCTTACCTAAGAGACCACGACTCGGCTGAGATTCGTCGGCCAAAGGCGGGCTGGGTTTCACTCATCCGGCGCATTCCCCCATATGATGCACGATGAATCCAGGGGACCCTCTTGGACCAGATTTATCTTGACCCACTACCTAAAGGAAAAGCAATATTGGAAAGTCAGAACTAATCGTTGGTTCGGGATCGTGTTTATCATGAGTGTTTAGCCAGAATATCTCTGCAATGAAACATTTTTCATCCAAAGTTATTTTTCGATTTTTAGTCAAGGAGAGAAGTTGAGATTCTACGCTAATTCCAAACAAGAGATATCACAAACCAACAAGAACCGATATCTCAAATTAGATCACGACTTTACAGATGCAAAGTGTCAAAATTTAATCGACGACAATATCTGAAAAGCACAAACTCAATTAAGCAACCAACTGTAAGCAAATTATACCAAAATTCAATTAACGACACAAATTGAGAACATATAAGTACTATGCAAAAATCTGATCGATGACATAATACTCATGATGGAAATACATATCAAAATTTAATTAACGATGCAAATCTGAAAGTTACAATTTAGGGAAATAAAGTGAAATGCACGAAAGATAAAAATATGGTACTTTTTATTTTTATTTTTGTGGGGAGCTTCTAGTGGACTACTGGTGGTATTTATAATGACCTAGCAGAAACTGCTCTCTGGCGGTTTCCAGTAACTACGATTTTCCGAACAGTTTCCATCAATTCTACTTTCCAGCGGGGTTAATATCATATTGTTTGTCAACTGCTCCATGATTCTATTTATGGACAGTTATTGTCTTGCGATTTACTTTGCAATAGCAATGTTCCATGATCTTATCCCTAAGTGATAACTATCCCCTCCAAACATGTACGCCCATTTCTCTTCATTCTCAAGTATTTTGATGTAGTCATGCTTCTCCGCTCCTTGAGTAGACATCCGCCACTTACTTCACTGCTCTAATTGTGCTATTTCGAATCAGTAACTATGTTGCTATGCTTCTCATGCTTTTCTCAAAAACTTGAATGGTATTTAGCTATTCACCCATCACTAGTATTCATAACCATAGTTCATATTAGTTTATCGTTGTTGGGGTTATCCCACATCGATCGTGGAAATGGCTAGTATTAGTTTACAAATGTGAGAGAAAACCTCACTCATTTACCCTTTGAGCTAGCTTTTGGGGTAAGAGACTCAGGATCATCCAATAGTCATCATGTACTGACAATTGCATATATGCTACTAATAAGTGCTTTGATGTGTGATGACGATCACTGTCCTTAGAGTATTATTTACCCCCACTATTGTTATTATCGGATTTAGAACAAATATATTTTCAAGATATACATCAAAGTCGTGGAGAAACGAGTTCAGTAATTACTCAATTATCTCTTGGAATTTCATATCGAATGTATTAAAGTCGCGTGTATAAAAAGAGAAGAAAAGAGAGTTTGAAGAAGTAGCATTTGTGAACAGTTGTGGTTATTACAAATAATATGTAAATTGATCTTTATAACTAATCGACACATCTCTTGAGAATAAGTGCATTATCTCCAATCGTCACCACTCTTCATGTCAAGAAAAAGTTCTTGTCATAACTACCAATAACCTCTTTTTATGGTAAAGAGTCACCTCTTTTCATAATCAAAAGTCAAGTATTCTCTTAACCAAGAGACTTTATGATGGCAACTATTTCAGTATTCCCAAACTTAGTTTGTTAGTTATGTTAATTTACATAAATTCATACATATAGGAAGGTATCTATTAAGATTTGAACCTTCGATTAGTGTAAATAATTCTATTAACGAAATCACTGGTAGATCAATGATTCCACTTGTTAATCAAATTATCGCACATATGAATTTAGACATATTCAATTATGAATTTTATATGCTTAAGTAGTTTTATGGCCTTGTGCTCCTCCTACATTCATGAACATTTGCAAAAATTCATTTGACTTTTGTTAGAAGCAGTATCACTTTTTATGTTCATATAGGTAAAGTTCCTAAATTTGTTACCTTAACATTGTTGGAGAAACATCTCCAAGTAATTTTAATGATGTCCAAACTATGATTAGTATAATGTTTACTATGGTATATGCAGATTTTATTTTATTTTATTTTATTTTTATAGAAAGGACTACGCAATGACTATTGTGTGATGCAATGGATGAAAGAATGCAACAAGTGTAGAAACGGCCTTTGCATAAACAATACCAGTGGACCTAAAGATCAACCGATGGCTATATTTTTATCATAGTTGCAAATATCATGTTGTTGGTGCTGTGACAACCACGAACATCTGGTGATGTTCATTGGTCAGCAAATTAGCTATCGTGGCTGAGCATTTGATAGTAGCAGAATCCAGTTGAAACCAGTAATCGAAAAGCTTGATTATATGACAAATCTGTCAGAGGTTGTAGTGATGGGACAACAGTAGATGCTACTCTTATGTAGATTGCAAATGTTCAGGAAAAAAGAACTATGTGGACAGTTCTATTTTTTGGATAACAACTCAACGGTTTTGGAGAAACATCTCTAAGTGATTTTGATGATGTCTAAACTATCCTTAATATAATATTTACTATGATGTATGCAGATATTTGGACCAAAAGATTGCGCAATAGGCATGGTGTGATCCACTGGAAAGAAGTTCGCAAAATGTCCTCATAGGGATTTTTCGTAAATAATACTAGCGGACCTAAAAGATCAGTAGTTGATGATATTTATGTCGATGGTGTTGTGACAATTACATACATCTAATAATGTCCGTTAGGTCCGTAAATTAGCTGTTATGGCCTTGGATTTGCACAGCAACAAATCCAGATGAAACATTTAATAGAGTAGCTAGGTTGTCTGACACGTTTGTCAAAGATTGCAGTGAGAAGATAGTAGTAGTTGCTATTTCTAGGTAGCTTACAAAAGTTCGAGAAAAAGTATTGTATGGGTAGTATCATCTCTGACACTAGTACCAACGGATCTCTGACGGCTAGATGGACTTCTGAAGCATCTCCAACGAGAAGATTAAAGATGGTTATTTAAGAGAAGAGCTTCTAAGCCAAAATGTTTGAGAGCATAATGTAGAATCCGACTTGCGGCTATTAGTCTAAAGGGTGGACATAGGCATGTGAATAAAGTCAAACCACTACAATTCTCTGTGTGTTGCTAGTTTCATCTATTTACTCTTATTTACATATAGTTGCTTCACGACTTTTCAAAACATCACGTTGACCTAATCTTTACTTAGATATTAGTTAATTTTCGTGAAATATCGTCAAATTTTCTAAAATAACATATTAAATCCTCTCTAAATTGTATTGTTAGCCGCCAACAAATGGCAACTCCAATAGCTTCTTACTCCTCTGACTCTCTTCCAACAGATAGATTGGATATGTACATAAAAGATGTGACAATTTGAGCGGCGGTGCGCGGGGAGGAGGGATGGCGGTGCGTCCGCGCCTCGGTCCCCGGACGTGCATAAGGAAGGGGTCCTTGTCCCACATCGCCTAGGAAGGGAGTCTTGGGCCAGTTTATAATGGCTTGGGCCTTTCTAACCTGTGTGACGCGTTTTAAAACCGTGAGGACTTAGTGTCCAAAGCGAACAATATCACACAGTGGGGCCCGGGTCGTTACAAATGATATCAGAGTCGACTCCCGACCGCGTGTGGGGCCATAGCGAGGGCGCTGTGCTCCCAAGGAGGGGAGAGTGTGATGGCCCGAGCGGCGATGCGCAGGGAGGAGGGATGGCGGTGCGTCCGCGCCTCGATCCCCAGACGTGCGCAAGGAAGGGGTCCCTGTCCCACATCGTCTAGGGAGGGAGTCTTGGGCCAGTTTATAATGGCTTGGGCCCCTCTAACCTGTGTGACACGTTTTAAAGCCGTGAGGACTCAGTGTCCAAAGCAGACAATATCATAAATGGGGCCCGGGTCGTTACAAAAGAGAAGGCCTAAGAAGCTGACAAACAATAACATTATCTAAAGATTTGCATTCAATCATGTTTCTAGCGATATGCTCTCGTCTAAGTGTTTCACTGAGTTTTGTATTCATGCCGTTTGAGTGATTGTGCTTTAGATTAAGTATTCAAGGGTAAGGCAGCAATTGAGTTCTAATAGTATGATCTATCTTGTAATGGGACTAGTGCTTGTCTATTGTAATTGTCTAAGTAGATTACTAGTACAATCTAGCCCGACTTGTAGCTATTAGTTTGAAAAGTGGACGTAGATTTGAGGATAAAGTCGAACCACTATATATCATTGTGTGGCATTATTTTATTGTCTTTTGCTCTCACAAGCACACAAAACGATCACGAGCTATATAACATCATCTTGACTCGATCTCTACTTAGCATTAGTTAATTTCCGCAAAAGATTGTCAAGTTTTCTAAAACAACCTATTCACTCCCCCTATAGGTTGTATTGTTAGCCCCCAACAAACATTGTCTTGTTAAAACATTGAACTTCATTAAGAATATTTTCTCACACTCATCTTCCTATTTTCCATGAATGTTAACCTTGTGCTCCAATACTCGATCATTGTCAAGTTACAATAGCTTGCTCTTATCAATTTAACTTTAATAATTTCGTTAGAAATTATAAAGTTGGGTTTCCATTATGCTTGACTATGCTAAGACCATTCCCTTAGCAGTATTACTTATTAAACCTCTCAAGAGTCTCTTAGTAAATGAATTAACATGTTTATCATTTGTTGGAACGTAAAATACTGTAATAACTCCATTAATAATTAATTATTGAACATACTCATGTCAGAGACTGCTATGTCTAGATTTTTCATTGTATATTTTATTGTATGCCCTATACATAGTTACCTTACTATCACAACGTAAAGATATGACTACCATTGGTTGTGGCCACAACTTAATATCCAATAGCAAATTCCGCAGCCATTTAGCCTCTTTACCAACCGCCAATAATGATATAAATTTATATTACATCTTTGAATGGGCTATACACGTTTGCTTCTTTGATGTCCAAGAAACCGCACCATTTGCAAGCTTAAAAACCCATCCAAATGTTGACTTATTATCAATTATGCTACTTATCCAACTAGCATATGAATATCCTTCTAGTACTGTTAGTTGTCTTCCATAGAATAGACCAATTGTTTTCTTCTATTTATAGCCTTCCAATGCACAATACTAGGATCACTAGTAAATCTAAACAATTCACACATAATAAGGGATATATTTGGTCTAATGCAATGCATAACAACATTAGACTTCCAATTGCACTAGCAAATTCTAATTGTGCTAGAGGTTGCCCAGTATTTTCCATCAATCAAATCGATATATCATATGGCACATTTTGACTCTTTAATTCTCAAATGATGATAACTTTGAATGATTTTATCTTCATCGTAGCCTTCACTTAAAGCATAACCCCCACTATGTTTAATCACTTTGATACCTAAAATTGTATCCACTTCTTGCAAATCTTTCATTTTACACTAAGAAGGTGGATACATTTTAGTTTTACTAATGCCAAGCATATTTGTACCAACAATCTAAATATTATCTACATATAAGCAAATTATAGACTCCACACTCTTTGGTAAATTTTAAGTAAATGCATTTATAAGCATTATTATGCTTAAATCCATATGATAACGAATCAAATTTTCTCATGCCATTGTTTCGATGCTTTCTTTATCTCTACTCATGTTGCCATTATGAACAAAATGCCCCTTGTTTACAACTTCTTGCACATAATTAGCCTTATGAGTTCAAGAGCCTCCCTTAATTCGAATGCTTTTTATCACACTTTCCATAATCAAGTTCTCGATCGTGTGAAAAAGTTTATTTTGATAATCATTCCAAGTTTCAAGGAAATTTTGAAATAATTGCAGCGGCTTGAAGAGGCTCATAAAATTCAATCATAAGGTCTTTGAGTTTGGCAACACATATTTAAAGTTCATCCACTTGCCTTAAAGACAGATTTTCCATTACAAAATAGTAATTCTATTTGTACCTTATTTGTCAGCGTTGTAATTTGGTCTCCAAGGCATTCCAAACGTCACCAATTTTTATGTAAGATTGAAACATTTAATATAGACGATGTGACAAAGTATAAGGAAATCCTTCATTGGCACTTCCTTTTATTATCCTTTTCTTGTAAAAATTATCACACCACTTTTATTCATTAATTTCAAAGTACTATAGCCAACATGAGATAATCTAGTATGCCACAAGAAAGATGAGTCGAACATATAGGCCTTGTTTGGTTCAGCATTTGGAATGGGCTTTGGGGCTCTAAAGGGGTTTGGCCAAATGCAAGTGGTGTTTGGTTCAATTTTTTGAGGACTTTGGGAAGATGCAATTGCATCTTGAAAAGGCTTCAAAGGCCTTTGGGGGAATGGAGGGGAGGTCCATTTTGGCAACTTGCATTTTTGAAATGCAAGTTCATCACTGTTCATCATTGTTCATCTTCTTCGATGGAGAAGCTGATCGGAGGCCGACGGTCGGGTTGTGCGTGCCGGCGACGCGGCGGCGACCACCGCCTGAGGGTCGCCCGACCCCAACAACCGTCGCTAGACCTCAGGCGACGCCTGGGTCATGCGACCCAGGTGACTAGTGGCTTGAATTGCGCAACCCACACGGCCGCCTGAGGTCGCGCGACCTTAGGCGACGGTCGCCGGGGTCACCTGACCCCAGCGACCGTCTAAGGGCTAGATCCGGCCAGATTCGGCAGTCTGGCGGCCGGACTTAAAAAAAAATACAAATATTTATTTTATTTTTTTAATTTAATAAAAGCCTTTTATAAATGCAAATTTTACCAAACGGTATTTTGGCCAAAGTTGTTTCTCAATGCAAATTTTACCAAACGATATTTGCATTTCAGAAAACCTCCTTTACCCAAAGGTATTTGCATTTTTACAAATGCATTCCCCAAAAGCCGAACTAAATAGGCCCATAAACAAAATCAAAACTTGCTTTTATACTTATTGTCGAGATTGCGAGCACTTGATACATCCAATATCTACATCTCCATGCAAATAATAATACCTTAAGATTGTTGGGGAAATTTGATTGCTGATGAAGATAGAGGAGTAGCCATAGATCCTTGATACTTTGAGGCGTGATTATGATCACTGTAGTCAAACATAATAATAACTTAAGGTATTATTTGCCCTGCAATTATTGCTGCCAAGTTTAGAACAAATATACCTCAAGGATATACACCAAAGCCGCAGAGAAATGAGTTCAATAATTACTCAATAGCTGTATTGGATTTTCATCTTGAATGCGTTAAAGTTGCATCTATGAAAATTTGTGACATACAAAATTTTAGGCCATTCCAATTCTTAATCTCTGATTTGAGATTTTTCTAAGCCATGCTATATGTAAATGCATGTGATTCTAAACTCGTGCTATACTAAAACTATAGGTCATTTGAGTTCTTATCCCTTAACTTGAGATTTTTCTAAGCCACAATATATGAAAATGTATATTAAGTGAATCTTCTTCAACCAAATTTAGCAGTCTTTTGGTTATGTGAATTAGACTTAGCATAGGAAGAGTATTATATGTTTGTTCTTCTTCTTTTCATTATTTGTCAAGATTTTTTCAGTGCCAAGCAATAAAAAACAAGTAAACATGGAGCACTACAAAGGTTAACCACAACCTCTATCAGTGTCTCCCCGTTCAGCTCTATCTTCTCTTTAACCTGTGTCTTCTTTCTCCTTTCTCTTCTTCCATGGCCAAACTCAAAGATGCCAATGTCCAGCTTCACATTGAAATAGAGCTCCTTCAAATTGGGGGGATGTCGTCAAGTATCGCTGTTGACCATGAGGTGGTGACTAGGAAGGAGGTGGCGACGCAATGGCAAGATAGTGTTGGAAATTTGCTTCGGATTGGGTAGAAATGGAATCGGACTTTAAGGCGTAATAACACTTTCTTTAAGAAATTATTTGCCTTACAATGTTACTAATGGTTACCAACAAAAAACCTCCATGATATAACAAAGTCTCGATTTAGAACACCAAATAGCAATTCTTGTATTTCTCTAAGGTCTCTCTAGAAAAACAATTGAAATGATGGTTGTAATTTTTGAAAGAGAGTTAGAAAAGACTTGGTAATCATTTCTTCCAAAATTGAAGTACTTATATTTGTCTCAATGAACAGAGGCAACTTTTCAGAAAAGTTACAAAGTGAACATGTATGTTGTCAAAGGTTATCTTAAAACGACACATTAAAATTCGAGATAAAAAAAAATATGTATATTTTTTAATCCCGAGTCTTATAATTTCTGAAAATACCGATTGAACAAATATATAACCTTTTGACTAATAAAGATTAGCGAGATAACTGTATGAAGGAATAATAATAATAATGATAATCATTAACAACAACAACAACAACAACAACAAAAAACAAGAATTAGTGCTAATTATTATCCAAGAGCGTGCAAGCAGGCCAAGTGATAAGTGCACCTAACAATTGCGCAATTATTCGCATACCCACATGCACATATTATAGGGTCTAACACTTGTAGAGTGACCCACTTCCTCCCAACTTTCCTCCATAAGACAAGTCAAAACGCTATTTTTTTGTTTAATAAATAAACAACCAATAGATGGCAACACACAATGGGCGTTTGAGTCATCATCGAGGAGAGGGGCTAAGTAATGGGTGGATTGGATTAGAGTTCTTCGCAAGTTGTTTTTAATGGTGGATGGGTTTGGACTATTGGCTTGGGTAGATTTGGAAGAAAACATAAAAAAGTTCATGAGATCAAAACCACTAGTAACGTCAGATGCAACTTGAAATGGAATTGCAAAATGCGAATGGTAATTATAAATTTTACAAATTGTTTAAGATTGAATTGGTAATTAAACTCGTTTGGAATTGGGTTAACATGAATGAGATGGGAAAAGTACCAAAAAAGTCCTAAACCTATTGTATTGGTACAAATTCAGTCTTAAACAATTCAATTGGACAAATTCAGTCCTAAACCTTTTAATATTTATACCAATTTAGTCCATCCGGCTAATTTTGGCCAGCCGGGGCTGATGTGGACGTCGGCCAGTGGCCGAATGCTAACGTGGTAATTTTTATGATTTTTTATTTTTTTTTTGATTTTTTTTTTTTTTTTTTTTATTAATTTTTCTTTTCTTTTTGCTTTTCTTTTCTGCTTTCTTCCTGGCGGTGGCCGGCAAGGGCCGCTAAGCCCTCGCCTGTCGCCAGCGAGGGTCACGGCCCTCGCTCGGCCTCTCCCAGGGCCACCGGCGAGGTGACTTCGCCCGGATCTAGGCGAGGCCAGCCTCGCCCGTGGCTGGCAAGGCTATGGCGGCCAACGCTAGGGCAGAGGTGAGGGCTTCGCCGCTGGCGAGGATCCCACGGCCCTCGCTCGGCCTCGCCCAAGGCCACGGGCAAGATGGCTTAACCTAGATCTAGGCGAGGCTGCCTCGCCTTGGCTTTGTTGCGGGAGGAGAGAGAGGAGGAGGGACAGGGAGCGGGTTAGGATTTCGAAGGCGAAGATCGAGCGGAGGAGCAGCGGCATGAGGCGCGGGAGGTGGGGGACCAGGGCCTCGAATTAGGATTTCATGGAGGTGAGGGTGGTAGTGACAAGGTCGAGAAGCTCTAAGGTCGACAGTGGAGGAGGCGCCGAGGACTAGATCTGGGCTAAGCCGCCTCGCCCGCGGCCCTGGGCGAGGCCGAGCGAGGGTCACGACCCTCGCCGGCGGCTAGCAAGGGCTTCGCGGCCCTCGCCTCCACCCTGGTGGTGGCCGCCATGGCCTCGCCAATCGCGAGCGAGGCTGGCCTCGCCCAAATCCGAGCGAAGCCGCCTTGCCAGCGGCCCTGGGAGAGGCCGGGCGAGGGCCGCGACCCTCGCCGACGGCAGGCGAGGGCTTCGCAGCCCTCGCCCAGTGGCCGGCGAGCCTCACCGGAGGCTCGCCGACCACCGCCAGGAAGAAGGAAGAAAATAAAAGGAAAAAGAAAAAAATTAATAAAAATTTCCATATCAGCGTCTGGCCATCGGCTGATGTCCACGTCAATGCCAGCCGGCCAAAATTGGCCGAATGGACTGAATTGGTATCAATATTAAAAAGTTTAGGACTGAATTGGTCCAATTGAAAAGTTTAGAACTGAATTGGTACCAATGCAATAGGTTTAGGACTTTTTTTGGTACTTTTCCCTGAATGAGATCAATCAAAGTCATTAATATCAATTTTTCATTTCTTTTTCTCTCCCTCCCTTTTTGAGTTTCAACTTTTCTTTATCTCTTCAACTTATGGAAGGAAGGGGCTCTACCTTGATCTCTCCCTCCCCTCCCAAGTTGCTTTTCATTTATTTCCTCTTGTTTCTTTCCTTACTCTTCAGAACTAGTTTTGGATATGGGAGTTTTGCTCTCCCGATCTCAAATTTGAGAGCTTTTTCTTGCAATTTAATTATAGATTTAAGGGTTTTAATGAATGAGTATTCCACCTTCAATTTTGTGCTTGTTCAACATGTTTTTGTTAAAAGTTTTGGCGTCTCGCACCTACTAAAGAGCTCAACCTCATAGGTGTCAGATTTGACCTTATTCAACATGTTTATAATATGTCTATATAGTGATAGTCTCGGGAACACCAAATCTAGGCACACATCACCAAAAAACAAAATTGTAACTACAAATGGAAATCTTGACGTGTGTTCATCACTGATGATAATGTGTAATTCGGTGATTGGCCGCCGATTATTTCACTTGTATGCAATCACAGATTTGGTCTTGAAAGATGAACATGTGATTATCTATGCCAACCGCACTTAGATGGTATATACCTTTATTTTGGTTTGTTCTGGAGCCCTATGAGCTTACCTTGTTACGAAAACTCTTAAGATTTCTTATGGATCATTTCATGTATCATTTTAGTGGTAAATGAAAATTTCTTTTGACAAAAAATAAATTAAAGCCATCAAACACTTGAATGACCCGTAATTATGATTACATATTATCTATCACGCAACATGGGTTCGGCAATTCTCAACACAAGTTGTTTTCAATTTGCATAGCGTAGACTAGGATTTGATATAAACGAAATGACCTGTTTTAAGACTTGTTTAATCCGTTCAAACATATTTCAATAAGGTTTGAGTTACATTGTTACCATGTCATCTTCCGAGCACGGCACAAATAGGCACATTTTCACCCGTTTAATGCTAGTTCGTAAAGACACTTTCATCGTTAAAATTTATGAAATGACAGGAATAAGGGATAAAATAAAAAGCATCTTAAAAGATACGAAAGCCATACGTAAAGGAAAACCCTAGCTAAAACTAAATTCCAACTCAACAATGTACAACTTCTTTGGGCTTGAGCTTTTGTATTTGTTAATGTATAAATACCGGGCTCGCGGATTTTAGGTACTTCGAAGATGTATATTACCAAGGGGCGTGCCTAATCGAATTTGCTTTTTTATTCAGGTGCAATGAAATTACTCGTATCCTTTAAATGTGTATTAATATGTAAGTATAAGTTATTTTGTATAAAACTTGATTTGATGCATGATGTTAACATATATTTATAAATTCGTGAATGTATTGTATCCGTCGATTTTCGATTTCCAACACATGACACATCTAAATAAACAAAAAATGACATAAATAATCCTTGAATTTTGGTAAAATATTCAATGTGATTTATAAACTTTTAATTGGTTCAATGTGATTCCTAAACTTTGACCAATTATGCAATTGGGGTTTTCCAACTTCTAATTTATTCAATGGCCTCGTTTAGTTCGGCTTTAGGAATGGGTTTTGGGACTCTAAAGTCCCTTGGCCAAATGCAAACGCGTCTGGTTCGATTTTTTGGGCGACTTTGACAAGATGCAATTGCACCTCTAAAGGACTCTAAGGGCCCTTAGTCCAAAGTAGGTCTTGAGATCCTTTGGGAACTTGCATTTTCGGAATGCAAGTTTCGGTTATTGTTCATCTTCTCCAAAACCACTGCACGGAGAAGTCGATCGGAGGCCAACGACCGCTGGCTAAGGGGTCGCGCACGCCGGTGACCGTCGCCTAAGGGTCACCCAACTCTGGCGACCGTCGTCAGACCTCAGGTGACGCTTGGGTCGCGCGACCCAGGCGACTAATGGCTTGAATCGCGTGACCCACGACCGCCTAGGGTCGCCCAACCCCGGCGACCGTCCGGGGGCCAGATCTGGCTATCCGACCACCAGATCCAGCGATCCAGTGGTCGAACTTAAAAAAAAAATACAAATATTTTTTGTTTTTTTATTAAATAAAAGTCATTTACAAATGTAAATTTTACCAAATGGTATTTTGGCCAAAGTTATTTCTCAATACACTTTACAATTACAATTCACCAAACGCTATTTGCATTTCGGAAAACCTCCTTCACCCCAAAAGCCAAACCAAACAGGCCCAATGTGATCTTTGAACTTTAATCTAACAGGTAATATGGCATGTAAAATTTTTATTTATTCAATATCTTCCTTAAACTTTGGGTATATCTCTATATAGTCTATGAAGTAGATTGAATATGTATCATAAATTTATAGATTATATTAAATAAATTAAAATTTCAGGGATTGGGCCGTACATACGCATTGTATATTTGATCAGAATCCATAGAAAATTTATGTTATAATTCCTTAACTGAATTGTGTGATTCGTGCTATATTTCGAGATGCATGACCCGTTCCTGGCCGTTGAAATAGACTTTTTTTTTTTGTTTTTCTATATACAGCGGGCGAACGTGGTTCGCTCGTTCGAAAAAAGAAATGAATTTATTTTTCATTTCCCAGATCTCGAGGCCAGAGCAGATCAGATCTCGCCACGTGTAACTCCCAAGCCCCGACCCACGCAGATTTGTCGTGACGCGGAAGCGCAAAACGACAAAGGGGACACGCGTACGGCCGGGAAGGATAAACCAGGGGACACGTCCAAGCCCCAAGGTGGGGCCCGTACGAACATCCCATCACATCCCAAATCGCTCCCCTCCAGAAAAAGAAAAAAAAATCCCACCACAAAAAAAAAAGAAAAAGCTGGGATTTCCCTCGTACGGCGGGCCGTTTTTCGTTTTGTCGGGGAGCGCGGGGCGCCACGTGTCGGCGCCTCGCGGCCCCATCGCGGCTGCGGCAGCCAGCGGCCCGCGCCCCCACCATTCTTGGAGGAGGAGGGGAGGGCGCTCCTCACGTGACCGTTTTTATTGCATTTTTGGCCCCCCTCCGATGGCAATTATTAATTTCCCTGCCACCCAAGTTGGCGAATTTGTACTATTGCCGCTTCGAATCTTCACCCGATTCGCGTGACCCCTCGTCGCTGCTGGCCCGTGCGTACTACCAGATGCGATGGACGGAATCGGCCACCTGCATTTGTTGTCTATCTGGTCGATAAAGGCATCTTTGCAATTCCAATCGAGGCCGGGCCGGAGCACCGGTAAGGGTTGATACGGAGATACGAATGAAACGTTGGTTTGGAATGCATGCCAACGGGACGATTTGATTCATTGATAGCATGTGTAAATGATGTGTTTGATATACGAAATACAATTTCTCTGTTAAATGCGGACGGAGTGATCATGGATCGAGCCTGGCCCTAGTTGACCCAAAGGACCGAACTGGGGAGGCTTTAAGCAATGTCTTTCTGGGCCTCTCTTGCCGACATCAGTCTACTCGAATCAGATCAATCTAAATGGAAATCTTCTTCTTCTTTATCATGAGTAGTTTTAGATTAAGATCTAATGATGTTATAGTGATTCTCCTACTCATTGATAGATGAAGATTTTGACTAATAGAGATTTGCCCAAGTCATTTCTTGAGAATAGGGGAAAACGAGTACGAATTGCCCCTGGAAAGGAATTCTCCTAAGCTACTTTTGTCAATGTCCAATGACATGCAATCTCATGAAGGGGAAAGCACTAATATCTCATCTCAAGGAGAAGGATATAAAGAAAATCTATATAATAATCAAAATT
The DNA here is from genome assembly GCA_016097605.1 of Eucalyptus guilfoylei. Classification (NCBI taxonomy): domain Eukaryota; kingdom Viridiplantae; phylum Streptophyta; class Magnoliopsida; order Myrtales; family Myrtaceae; genus Eucalyptus; species Eucalyptus guilfoylei. Next base: position 38,308,272 of record CM027862.1, on the reverse strand, counting down.
TATACCTAAACCTTATGGCTAGGGTACTATGAACATTACAAATGCGTACTTGCATTTCTCCAATCTTGAGTATCAGAATTTTTAAACAATTTTTGAGTAAGGATCATATTCACATGTGTTCCACACTCGCTAGCGTATGTGACAATAGTTGAGTGGTGCGATAATCAGTCAATTCTTGATTTGGAGACAAAGGTTGTCGTGTTGTCAATCGAAAAGTGATTGTTGGGTGACTATCATTTATGCACCATTATCATCCACCAATATCATTTATGATCGTCCACTATAGTTTAGCATTTACGTTTCAACTTCCCATCACTTAGTCGTCACATCTGTAATTTAGAATATTGATCCTTCCCTCCTTACAAAGAGTTAAATTAGCAATTGTCATAGAGAACGCAAAGGTACCGTTGAGTGGATAACTCATTGTTGATAATTAATGCTTCTAAATATTTTCTCCTTTTATTGGCCAATAATTGTGTTTAAACTCCTATTTTTGGAAGTAGAACAAGAGAACAACTTAGGGAGAAAAATACACAAATCATTCAGAAAATGCTGGCTGCGTGTATCATTTTCTAAGTAGAAAATCCTGCAACTCATGTGGCACTGTGACTGGACCTAATTGTTGCCAGATAAAAGAATCAAGATAGGAAAACACTAAACTTTCTAAAGTCCCTTTTGTTTTTTTTTTTTTTTTTTTATTCCCGATCCAATTTAACAGTTGTCACCTTAGATTTCGAATTTCCCTTGCAACATCTTCCCCAAAATCACAGGAGACCAAAGTCATAAAATAAAAAAAGAATGGTCCAGCCCTCCGGTTCTGGAATGCCCTGGAAATGGACAGAAGCGCTAGGAATTCGTGGTGGTGGGGCGCCGATACTGTCATTGGTTGTGCTGTTTCCTTCGTTAGGAAACGGGGGAATTTGTAGAATAGTACCTTACAAGCCGCTATGGCAAATTGCATTGAAGGGCCTGTAGATAAGCTAGCTCTCTCTCTCTCTCTCTCTCTCTTTTTTCGCTTTTAAGGACAATTTGGAGTAAGTTCCAATTGTAATGGGGCTCGTGTACATTTTCTGTAATGAGTTGGTGGGATGGATTTTGGCTGAAGACTCGCAGAGCTTTTGATGCTTCTGCACATGGCTGCTTTTAGTCTTTTATCCTTCTTTTCCTCATTACCTTCCTCCACGTATTCATCACCATGTCTCTCTTGGAATCATGAGTAGGGAGGGCTGTGGAAGTTTTTGCGATCTTTTCAGACATTGTTTCTGAGGATTTGCTGTTGGTAACTTTGGTGAAGTCAAGTCCATAGGACGTGGGAATAGATTACTAGGGCCTCAAAGAAAATTGGGTAAGATTCATGGGGCTGGTGGGACCTTGGATGACTTAACTAGGGATGTCGGCGGATCGAGTTAAATTGGTTTTACACCCTGTTTGAATCTTGGAGGACTGTACTTTGATATGTAGGATCGATTCTTCAAAATCTGATTCCGATGAATTATATGATTGGAGTAAGATATAGTATATGGGTATCCGAAGCCCGATCTCAACTAGAGATTAGTTTTTCTTTTTTTTCTTTTTTTGGAGAGGGCTCTAAATAAATTAGAAATTACGTTATTTGGGTTTTTATATGCATATTTATTAATTTGACATAATGAAACTACAAACTATTGGAGCTTGGGCAGGCTTGTTATTTTTTGTATATACAAATTCGTTTTGTTCCTCATCCTATTATATCAATGTTTGGCACACTAATATAAGAGGTGAGGTCTCCATTTCTAGCACCATAAAATTAGCATCCTTGATGTTCACTAGGCTCCAAATGACCTATGTCCAGTTACAATTATCATCCACTGCACACCAGCGTTATCAAATAGTCTTCAGTATTACCTGGGATGTGTTTATATCATTTTTTTTTTTTTTGGTGAATAAGTTTATATCATTGGAAATTTCATGATAAAGGAAAATATTTTTCATAAAAATCATTTTTAAGGAAAGTAATTAGTTTTCCTTTATGTTGTGTTTCAAAGTAATTGATTTCCATCTTACTAGAAGCAGAAGTCATCTTCTCCCAATTTAAGGCCCTTTTTTAGTCTTGGAATATATTTTTCATAGACTGATTAATTTTCTATCATGCAAAAGTTAAGAAGTCGGAAAACAATTTTTCCTTCAAACATGTCGACCTCTAAGTTTTTCTTTTTTTTTTTTTTTCCATATAATTCAATTAAGAAAAAGGAACTTTGGTTGATATTCTAAACTTGTTGCTTTGGGGGTGCCAAAGCAAACATCTTTTCTTTAGGATGCTCTAGAAGGACTTGCCTCCTAAGGAGTTACTGCTTGATTTGCTCAACCAGAACGTGTCCCTTGGGTTCCCATGCGTGGAATCTTATTGAGAGTACAGGAGAATTTAAGTAGTGGGGTCATGAATATGATAGACAGAGACATGGACATTGAAGACTAAGCTTTTTTTTACTTTGAATTCAAAGGGGCTGCCATTTTTCTTGTTCAATTTGATTATGCACCCCTTTGAGTGAAAGAAAGACTAAGTTGAGATCCAAGGGAATGAAATTATATACACATATTCTAGTATTTTCATGAAGTTCCGGGATTTGCGGTGACTATACAGTTTAAATATATAAATGTGTACAAAACTCATGTCCTTATCTCACCCTTTAGTTAGACGAATGTTTTTTTTGGTTTTGTTTCTGAAAGCAAAAAAGACAAATTTTCATGGGAAAACATCAATTGGTATCGGAAAAAAGAAACCCATATATAATCAATCCGGAAAAAGTGTTTTGTTTATCTCCATGAAAAATTTAGCAAAATGTTTTTTTTTTTTTCTGTGACCTGAGAACAACCGTATAGCCGGTAGCCGGCGGCGTAAACCCAGGGCGACCCGCAGGGACCCACCTCCCACGAGCCGCAGGTGAGTCGCGTAATGGAGGCGAGAAGTTTCGAACCTCTTCCCTGCCGATTGAGGGGCGAGGCGCGAACCATCTCATCCACCGCGGGTGGGTAAATTTATGGCCTGTTTGGTAACCATCCAAACAGTGCCTGATTCTGATTTTTTGTTCCCAGAATCAGTTTGGACGAGAATCGCGTTTGGTAAAATTTTTGTTCCGGGACCAAATTTGTTCCCGAGAACAAATTAGGAAGAGAATTAAGAATAAAAAAAAATTTTGATTATTGTTCCGGGAACAAAATTGAGAATAAAAACTCTTCTTCTTCTCTTTTCTTCTTCTTCATCGATTGTCATCCCACGATCCGCTTGCCGTCCGTCCGCCATCGGTCGCCGCCAGTCGCTGGCAACTAGTCCGACGAGCTTGCCGGAGGCTTTGGTCTGGCCTAAAAAAAGAAAAGAAAAAAGAAGAATAGGAGAAAAAAGAAAAAAAGAAAAAAAAGAAGAAGAAGAAGAATAGGAGAAGGAAAAAAAGAACAAAAAGAAAAAAAGAAAAAGAAAAAGAAAAAGAAGAATAGGAGAAAAAATAAAAAAAAAATAAAAAAAATAAAAAAAAAAAAGGAAAGGAAAAATAATAAAATAATAAAATAAAGAAAACAAAAGAAAAGAAAAAATTATAAAAATTATAAAAATTATTTAAAAATTAAAATAAATTAATTTGGAATTAGTAATCAATGAATACGATCAAACGCAATTCTATTCCGAATCGAAATTTTGTACGATTCTACCAAACACGTTCTTTTACTTAGAATAAGTTAAAAGAATCGAATAAAAAATAATCATTTCTCGATCGAATTTGTTCCCTTAAAATAGAATTTCTACCAAACACACCCTTGGCAAAATGTTAATCTCTTCTGTTTAGGGTAATGCATTTCTTATCCTTCGCAACAAAAAGAAACTTGATCATTTCTTACTCATGTGATTGGGAATGTGTATAGATAAATTGACGTGCGATTCGCATGCATCCTAGTGTTTTGGAAACTGGGTTATAAATATGCAATCTCCTACGTTTTCTTGCTCTCTTACCTCTTTCACGTGTCTAAATAATGGGGAGGAATTTCTATTTTACTTCGAATAATGAAAAGATGCGAGACGATGCAGTGTCATCTTCTTTTGTCTGGTCTCTCTCGCTATAGTGTCAAAAACAATACAAAAAACACTTATGTTTATAAACTCAATTTTTGTAGAAAACAGCCTCTGACATAGTAATTAAGGCGCGTTTAGTAACACTTTTGTTCCGAAAAATAATTTTTGAATAAAAATAGTTTTTTTTTTGTTTCTGTTTTTGGGAATAATTTTTTAGTATAAGAATGTGTTTGGTAACTACACAAAATTTCTATTTTTGGAAAAGAAATGCGTTTAGTAAAATTGTATAATTATGTTATTTCTTTTAATTTTTTTAATATTTTTATTATATTTTTCTTTTCTCTCATTCTTCCTCTTTGTGGCCGGCGATCGGCTGGGCAAAGTTTGGTGAGCTCGCCAGAGCCTTGCCTAACCATCGATGAGGCTTGGCCTCACCTAGATCTAGCGAGGCCAAGCCTCCCCGGTGGCCTCGATGGCCAAGCGAGCCTTGCTAGGCCATCGGCTTGCTTGGCCATCGGCGAGGCTCGACCTCACCCAGGCGACGCGAGGTTGGCCTCGCGCTGGCCTGGCGAGGCCGAACCTCGCGCCAGCAACGAGGCTCGAGCCAACGAGTCTCGCCGTGGCTTGGCGTCTCCTCATCGGCCCTCGTCTAGCTGGTCGCCAGCGCTAGCCATGGCCAAGGCTGGCGATCGACCAAAAGAAAGAAGAAGAAGAAAATAAAGAGAAGAAAAAAAGAGAAGAGAGAAAAATTGTTTTTAGAAATTGTTCCGTGGAATAAGAAGTTACTTTTTTTTTACTTCTTATTTCTATTCCAAATATATTCTTGGGAACAAAAAAATAGAAATTTTTGTTTTGGAGAACAAACACTTTTTAACAAACAGTCAAAATTCCGGGGCTTGTTAAAAAAATTAAAAATCTAAAACGAAAAATTTTGAAATTAATATATATTAACAACGAATATGAAAATCTTCTAAATCAATTTAATAAGCACATTAAGTTGTTATCAAGACTTTGTTTGTTTTGTGGAAAATGAATGATTTGTAAGTTTTTTTTTTTTTATTGATTATATCACTTACAAGAATGAATAATTGAAATAGATTTTTATAATCAACGAAAATTGTCAATAATGCAAATATTTTGGACGATAAAAATTTTAAAAAAATAATTTTAAATTATTTATTTTTCGCTACCCGTTTGTCGGGTGGGCTACTATACCATTTATCCAAGTGGTAATGGAGTATCTGCAAGATACTTTGACGTGAGTCTACCTTCTTCACCATAGGGTCTCCCAATTCCTTATCTATTTGTGTCTTTCCGATAGAAAGGAAATACGAAGGACAATACAAGTCTCCCACCCCAGGGCAATTCTTCCGCTTGTTTCCTCCTTAAACCTTTTAAGACGACTGCCGCGCCTAATTTCATAGAATATATGACATGAAAAATATCTTTCTAAAAAAATTAATCAATAAAAAATTAATTTATTTTTATAAACGATATAAATAATTATTTTAAGAAATGTATTTTCGAAATCAATTATTTTTAGAAAAATACACCGAGCCAAAGTGTCTCAATAATTGAGTTTTGATATCTTATTTATTGTTTCCCACTTTTTCCCTTCTTATCTATCATTATTCGATTCGCATTATTAAATTCAAACGGCATGGCACCTATGCCTAGGTAGATTCTAGATTTTAACAATGCTATTTATTTAATGTTTTTCCTTTTTTATCTTTCACGCGTATCTTTTACTCGCTTGCGGTAGCGGCGACCCAACCCAATTTCCCATTTTCTCCCTCGGTAAAAGCATTTATAGATCGACAGCCCCCCATCCCTCAATGCCCCGCATACTCCTATGCCACAGTGCCACGTGGAGAACAGTGCGGGAAAACCACCACGTGTAAGCCCTTAACAGGCCAGTCGCGCAGGATCCACCCGGCCGCCCGTCAGGGTAGCAAAGCTCCGGCGAATTTTTACTTTTTAATCTTTTAACCGCGACAAATCGGCATTTTGCTTTCCACTTTCTCCGGCCGAGGTAATTCTCTTAACCGCGGTTAAATACCGCCCAGACCAGAGTTAAGCCCCCCCACCGCTTTAAATACCGTCAACCTCATACTCTTCCTCGTCCATAAACTTCCAAAAACCCTCTGCAACGTCTCGAGCTCCGTCAGGAGGAAAAAAAATAAAAAAAGAAGAGATGATGCTCGGAGAGCCTCACCGCCCTCCTAATCCGACGATCGACGTTCCTCCCTGGCCGATCCTGGACGATCCGACGGATGACGCCGTACCTCACTCTCCGTACTCCCCTTACTCGCTCAATGCCGGATACGGCGGCGGCGGCGGCTGCGACTCCTCTCCCTCCGCCGCCGGCCCCGGCCACTTCCAGGACGTCATGGCGGCGCTCCGGCGGTTCCTGCCGTCGAACCGCCCCGACACCGACCCGGACCCGGACCTGACGTCCTCCCGCGAGGCGGACTTCCCCATGGACGTCTACTCCTGCGACAACTTCCGCATGTACGAGTTCAAGGTGAGGCGGTGCGCGCGGGGGCGGTCGCACGACTGGACGGAGTGCCCGTACGCACATCCCGGCGAGAAGGCCCGCCGGCGGGACCCGCGGAAGTACCACTACTCCGGCACCGCGTGCCCGGAGTTCCGGAAGGGGAGCTGCCGGAAGGGGGACGCGTGCGAGTTCGCGCACGGCGTGTTCGAGTGCTGGCTCCACCCGGCGCGCTACCGCACGCAGCCGTGCAAGGACGGCCCCGGGTGCCGGCGCCGCGTGTGCTTCTTCGCGCACACGCCGGAGCAGCTCAGGGTCGTTACCCCGCAGCAGAGCCCCCGGGGGGCGGCGACGCAGCTCCCCTTCATGGCGTCCCCGAGCACGGTCTCGCCGGAGGAGTCGCCGCCGATGTCGCCGATGGCGGCCGCGGTGACTCACCAGTCGCTGAGCCGCTCGCTCGGGTCGAGCTCCGTGAACGAGATGGTGATGGCCTCGCTGAGGAACCTGCAGCTGGGTAAGGTGAAGACCCTGCCTTCCTCTTGGAATGCAAACGCTCACGTCACCGCCGCCGCCGCCTCTACCACCGCCTCTTACGGGTCGCCGCTGCGACCCGGATTCTGCAGCGTGCCGACGACGCCGACACGGGTTCCGGCCCGGCCGGGGATTGGTTACAGGGATTTCTGGGACCAGGTGGAGGAGGAGGAGGAGCCGCTGATGGAGAGGGTGGAGTCGGGGAGGGACTTGAGGGCCAAGATGTTCGAGAAGCTGAGGGAGGAGAGCTCTCTGTACCGGGCCGACCCGGAGCAGCCGAGCCTAGGCGGCGGCGGACCGGACGTTGAGTGGGTATCGGATCTGGTGAATTGATTCTGATCATGGTAAGTGGGAAGCGACAAGCGAGTGGTTCTTCGTGTTCCTTTTTTGGGGTTCTTCTGTTTGCAGTGTACAGGACATGGATGGTTGGGTGGAGACGTAGAGAGGAGGGGCTATGGTCTCCGGAAGAGAAGCAGCAATTAAGATTCGGTGTATATATGTGAGTCTTTAGCGTTAAATTATTAATTAATCACCATATATATATGAAGTAGATACAAATATTGTAGAAAGAGGTTTCCTTTGGAGGGTTTTCTGAGAAGATCAGATGGAAGCTGTCCTGATCTTTTGTATTTGTGGGGGTGGTTTTCTGGGAAGATCAGCACAAGATTGCGTCATTTTTTTTTGAGGTCGGGAAGCAGAAATTGGATTTGGCATAATTTTATCCCTCTTTTGGAAATGTCAAAAATCTGGGGCAGAGTGATTAAGGTAAAAGCTAGCACTCTCAACTGATTGTTATTAGTGTTCTTTCTGGCACCTTATCTTTTTTACCGTCGTATGTATGGACTGGCCGAGGTTTTTCATCCCAGCGATTCCTGGGTGTCTTTGTGTATATCTGAAGCACCACCGTATGATAAATGAAAATCTGTTCTTTTGTCATCTCCCATACCTTGTATCCCTCGTTCTTGTCTGTTTATTGTCGATCTTTCTGGCCCCTTCTGCGGATCCACTCTGGCAAAGCTGCTCGGTTGTTCTTGAGTTCAAGTGTAATCTGGGGTAGTCGTTCCTATGGTCCTTCCATGGCGGAAGAAAAGCTTTGGAAAAGTTTTGTTGAATCAGCACCCGACAAACTGCCGGAACATCCATCGGATTTTAGTGACTCGCGGTTTCGTTCTGCGGGCGTGAATTTGTCTGCTCTTTATTATTATTATTTTTTATATTTAATTTGAGTCTCGTGAAGCACTTGTTTTTAATTTTTTTTCCGGACTCAAAATAGTATTCTGGATTTTTCTAGATGTAGTAGTATCAGTACGGAAAATCGTATAATGGTAAAATGGAAATTCTGAAGTGACCTTGCTTATCTTTTCCAAGTGTGTGCTCGGGTGATGGTACTTTTTACTTTGCCACTCGATTGTTTCAATGAATAATTAAGAAAATTTTTTTTTGAAATGCAATTGGCTTGAAATAATTATTGAATGGAAATTTTACTATTATTAAAAAATTATTTTGTTTAAATATTTAATAAATGATAAAAAATATTTTTCGTTTATTCTTTGACAAATAAAGACGTAAAGTTATTATATTTGTTAAAATATTTAAATAATAATGTTCATATTTATTTAATAGTTTAAGTTTTTAGAATTATTAAATTTGAATCCTATGAGGTTTCATTTGCCTTTAATTAAATATCAATTTAATTAATTATCAAGTTAAGCGTGAAAGAATAGTGTTAGAATTTTTAAATAATAAATTATATTTTTATTTAATAATTTAAAATGTTAAAATAATAGACACACGGTCTATAAAATTTCATAATATTTTTAAATTATTTATTTTTTGATAAATAAAGGGAGCAAAATATTATGTACCACGATTAATTTAAGGTTCTCATCAAATTCCTAGGATGTTCCCGTTTTGACGTTTTGAAGTCAATATTTCAAATTTTTTATGTAAACTATGGCCATTTTGAGTAAATTTAAAGTTATTTTGTGTCATTAGTTGTAAGACTTGGCGTGTTAATGATACCTAAAATAGGTCGGAGTGCATCATAATTGAGAGTTTTCTTATGGTATTTTTGTGCAAAAATTTAATGAAAGAAGCCCTCAGAACGATCGAGAGCGAAAGCTAAAGCACGAGCATAGACATGGGCGACAATTGTCTATTATTTTTCCTCCTCCAAACACGCAAAGATGTCTTCGCAAAGAGGTCTTCGCATTTATTTATTCATTTATTTATTTTTTTGGTCAAAGTCGTCACATTCACTGCCCCAGTAAAACGCTCTCGAGCTTTCCCTTGGCTCCCTCTCGGTCCGTTGGATCGGCCTACGCCGTCCACGAGCCGTCGGATGCGCCCGAACCCTACCCTTTTTGTCAATGCACAGGGATCTTAGTGATGCAAGCACAGTGTCCATTTGTCATTAGCCCGTGGATTAAGGTGAAAAGAAGAGACAAGTGGAAAGAACAGAGCACAAAAGCCAAGGCCGGCGGTTTTACCGATTCGTGTTTTTGGTGATGGTGAAATTGTTTTTGTCTGAATGGGGTTTCAAGACATTTTGACTTCTCCTCTGGGGTCCCCTTTGGATTGAATCGGGGTGACACTATCCTACGACTAAAATTGAGCTAGGATTGCGAAAGACCTTGTTATACTTCTAGATTATGGGAGAAGAAAAAACAGGAAAAAGGAGAAGGCTAGAAAGTCTTCTGAATCCATTCTATCCCCGTGAAATTAAGGGTGACTTTAAGATTCTCGTGGCCTACTTTGAAATTTGGCCTCCTTCTCTACTTTAAAACTTTTTTTTTTTTTTTCATATTTTGCAAGTTTCTCGATGTTGACTATTATGGTACTTTAGATATTGATGTATACAGTTACATATACTTTTTTTTCGTTAATACATTGAAAAACCCCAAACTGGTACACCCGTGACAAATTTATTTCGACTGACCATACAAAATCATAAACTGGTACATTTATGACAAATTTACCCAAAACTAATTTATTTGACCGCAAAAAACTCCAAACTGATAAATTTGTGACAAATATACCCTCAACTAAATTGGATTAATACCACAAAAAAATTACAAAAATATTGTAAACTGTGACAAACGGAGCATAAATTTCCAAATTGGTATACTTGGTCAATTGTCATGTGTCATTTAACTTAATATTTTGACAGTAAATTTTAACGAAAATTAACGGAGGGTAAATTTGTCACAATTGTACCAGTTTGGGGTAAATTTGTCAAAGGTATACCAATTTGTGATTTTTGGTGGTAAAAAAAATAATTTGGAGTAAATTTGTTATAAGTATATCGGTTTGGGATTTTTTTAGGATATTAACCTTTTTTTTTTTTTTTATCTTACAAAGAGAAATCAGTAGTGAGAGCTGAAACTAAAAAATGACTGATAAGCACGAGCAATTGGGTGCAATTAGACGTAGAGGTAGATTATTTATCTATAGTTCGGCCTACTATAAATTGAAGTCATTACTTATCGATGGATGAAAGAAAAATTGAAGCACTAAAAGCTTAAGCTACTAGAGTGCTTTGCTATCACGAGGGGTTCTTTTGGGTTTGCTTGTTTTGTCTTGTGACAATTAAAAAAGAATTGTAACCATTTTCACTTTGACATTAGAATCTAACTCGATATTTTTATTTTAAAAATAATGAAAATTATGTGGAAAATTACATATTAGAGGTGATTCATAGGCGGACTTGGGCTGGACCATCACATTAGGCCTGAAATGTTGCCCAAGCTCATCCATCGAAATAAAAAAGAAAAAACTTGTAATAAGAACTATGCAAATTCAATGTGCTTGGTTTGAGCATCGTAAGACTGGGCTAGAACTTTCAACGATAGGCCCTTGTTTAGGCCCGCTTAGAAGTGCCTTCAGGCCCTATAACATTGCCTCACCTATGGGTTGCTATACTCATGATCAGGTTTACTATAGTAACTTAGTAAGTTCATATTTTGAGAAGATTTCACATGCCTAAAATTATACAAAAAAAAGTTACGATGCATGAATCGTAATATTGGAAGGGAAATATCAAAAATAAAAAGTCACTTCAATGGATTTTAAATACCAAAACTCTTAGGGTTTGAACTATTGACATTGACTCATCTATTTCTTGTTGGGATAAGGAATGCCGACGGGAGAGTGGAAACCCAAAAATGAATGGAGGAAAAGTCAGAGATATGGAGCATGAGAAAAGTATTTATTTGAGTTAAACACGTAAATCTTTGGATTTCGTATCCTATCTTATTCAATCCCATCCTAATTCAAAATCTAAATGATCAAGCACCATTCTAATCTTTTAGATTACTCCTCTTATCCCCGACCCTGTTATTTCGGCGCCAATTATATGTCCAAAACGGGAATTTCCAATAGCAGGGTGATGGGATTTGCCTTTACAAAAACCCTCTTGGATGCACAGTCAATCAAAGTGGTGGTCGATTGTGGATGACAATCATCAACTTTTCTATGTCAAAGCAAAGAATATTTGTCTCTTATGGCCAAATTCTAATCATCATCATCATCCCTTAAGCTGTAATCTTAATTTTTTTGTCAATGACAAGCAAAGCTAAGAATCCAGGAAAAGGATGGCCTTGTAGTGCATTTTCCCGGCACACGGAAGCTCCGGTCAACACGAGTGAATGGTACATCTTCCACGAGTTCAAAGTCCTATGGTCGATGGCGAAGACTGTTAGGTTTTTGTGCTTTTCAAATTTCATCATCTTAATGACTAAGGTTTTTTTGTTTTTTGTTTTTGTTTTTTTTTAAATCTTTATACTATAGGCTAAAACGTCGGGTAGATTACGTCGTTTTTCTTTTTTGTTAATTTTGGGCGGGGCATGGCCTGAGTTGTATAGATTATCACTGAAGACATGATGCATACCTTTTGATGGCTACCTATGTATATGTGTAATAATAATAATAATAATAATTCGAAGGCGTGATTGCACGCCATGATGTGTTTTGCCACTAAATTTCCACATCCACGCTTTGATGGATAGGTTGATAGTGAAAAGGGAAGAAGCAGGCACAGATGAGGGTCACCATCAAATTGCCTTTGCTTGGTAAGTCAATAGATTATATAATTTTTTTTTTCTTGCACAATCAATATCGACTTCGTCTGTGCGGACTACGCAATCGATTATCGATTTCATCCTTGCGCACGCTATTCCATTACGTGGAATGCTTTGGTTTATTAGATAAGGAAGTGAATCAGTTTCAAATTAAACCTAGGAAAACTCGTCGAGTACCAAGATACCCAATCTTCATGTACATCTCGAGGATTTATCTGTTTTTTCGATGATGTCCCACGAGTGTTGAGTGCCAAGAAAAATTCTATTCCTCTACAAATTACGATGAGTCACACAAAGGAGATTGTGAGTTACCTTTTCGTTATTTTTTTTTCAGTTTTATCAAATTTGCTACTTTTGGCAAGGCCACTTGTAACTTTTGCAAATATTGATTTTATCTTTTGGAGTATTTCTTAGTACAAACTGTGTGGTTATATAACTTGTTGGGCATGTTAGAATGTTGAACTTCAATGGACTCTTACATGATCATTGTTCGTGGGTTTGTCAATGTCGGTATTGATAGGGTTAGAAATTGCCTGATTTGGGCTTTGCTTGAATTAAGCTTTTGGGCTTTGGGCCTTTCGCCTGTTGTGGGCCCAAATTTGGAGGCCGGAAATGGAGGCCCATTTCTATGATTGGACTATCACGGTCTCGGTAGTTCTTTCTCACTAAAAGAAAAGAAAAAAATTATTATCTGCTTTTCCTCTGGTTACTGTAAATTTGTAATTACCAAAGCAGGCCTGCGCGTTGCGATGAAAAAATTTAACAATGATTCTTTAATTTATTTTTAGTAAAAATATCATTTTAATATATTTATTTATTTTTATATTGAATGACTTATTTACCATTTAATATGATCAAGGTCAGAAGTGAAACATATGTTACTTATTAAAATGACATGTCCTCTCATGTTATGTATTCTTAATAGAATAAATGTCAATATAGCACACTAAAATCGTAATTTTGCCTATTTAACACTTCTTTCTCATATTGTTTTAGATGTGATAAAAAAACTGATTTACTTATCATTTGATACAATTAATGTAAAAGATTAATAGATAGAAAAAGAAGTAAATTATAAAGATATACTCGTATAGAAAGACTTGTACAATTTCGAAAAAAAAAAAAATGAAATGAACTTATTTGGTGAAGGGAACTAAATTTCTTTGGCAACTTCATTCATTGTTTTGCTGATATCATTTATCAGAATGATTCTTTTTTTGCTTTAGTTTGATAAGATAAAGTAATTTGATAAAAAAATTAATATAAAATTAAATCTAATTTCTACAAAAAAAATGAGTTTGTATCTTCGTATTTAGACAAAATAATAAAATAATAAATATACACTTCATGCTTGTCGAGAGATAAAAAAATTGACACTTGATAATAAGTGGCAGTTAACGTTTCTGTTTCTCCAAATTTCTATTTTTTTGTTCTTTGGAATGAAAAAAGAACAGAAACCTGTTTGGTAAAACATTTGTTCCCGGGAACAGTTTTGAGAAAAAAAAGGAAGTTACTTCTTGTTCCCGAGAACAATATCTAGAAATAAGCCAATTTTTTTTTTCTTTTGTTTCTCTCTCTTGCTGCGGCCACCTCCAATCGTCTGGAGCCACCGCCGATCGCTGGCCGTTGCCGCCGCCCGCCAACCGCCGCCCAGGCGGTCGTGCAGCGGCAGCGACAAGCGGTGGTCAGCGATCCATGAGTAAGAATAAAAAATGAATAAATACAAAAAAGAAATTGTTGCGTTACCAAACACATTTCTATTCTTTTTCTATTCCAAGAGTAGAAATTTTGTGTAGTTACCAAATGGATTCTTTTGCTTAGAAATTGTTTCCCGGAATAGAAATAGTTTAGAAATATTTCTGAAAAAAAAAGCTTCCCAAATAGGAAAGCGTTGTCACGCGGCCCTAAGTGGCGGCCCCTTTTATACACATTCGCTAGTGGAATACAAAGTAATTGTAACAAATATTATTACCACAATAATATCAAAAGTATTCTTATTTTATTATCCTAAATTTTATTTCTTACGTAATATATCCATTAAAAAAACTGAAATGCTTTTTTCATATTTGGATTCAACTGCAGGATACTTTTAAAGGCCTATCAACAAAGTAAAATAGAAAATGAAAAATAATAAAAGACACATGCGTTGATTGATTCTGAAATGCATAATAAAAAAATTACAATCCTACACTCAAAAGATAAGTTGAAAAAAGAAAAAGAAAAACAAATGATGAATTTGTCTTTGTTTGGATTAAAAGAAAATAAAGAGAGGAAATCGTATGCTAGTTTAAAACGGCATGCGATGTATTATCATGGACATTCAAGAGCTTCGCTCTCAGTACACCAGTATAGTGTTCTTATAGATATGGCCCAGACAGTGATCATTCAAGCCGAGATTATCATAATTTATCTTGCAAAGCAATTATTATGACGACAAAATATTGTCATGCATCGCTTGATAATAGGTCTTCGACTATTTTTGAGAGCACACAAATCTGGTATGTTTGTAAAAGTAAACAATATTTGTATGCGCAATTGTGAATATCGTGAATATACAGTTTCACGTGTGAAATCAAAGACTAATCAAATCTCTCTCGAACACGACACCAGATTTTGACTGATGAAAAGATTTCTACTGCGTAGCTATTGTGGCTATTGTAAAAATGTCAAAGGGCACAGAACCCAGGACTTGGTCCTATTAGGGTCCATCACTTCATCTAGAATCCAACACGTTTGAGATTTCTATCACCAGAGTGGTTGAAAAATTGGGGGCCCCTGCGGAATCCCTCAGTCGCTCCTCGGTCTCGGAAAACCTCGTTTATCTCAGGACAGAGATTCAACCGACCGGATCATGGCAATAGAATAACCTCGACTTTAGTCCCACTCGTTCCCTGATGGGGCTGCGTTGACAAGCTAGCTCAAAGTGGGCAGCAGTAAAGACTTGAGCAGCAGAGAGATCGCTGATCCCGGTCGCCTTTTCACAACCTTTTTCATTTATCAAAAAACAAGGTGGAGATTTCTTATCCTGGGCACATCCATGAGAACTAGCATAGCAACCCATCGCCACAATTCCTCACTCGAATCCGAGTTCCCGGGACATAAAAAATTTGCAGTTTTAGGTTCTTGAGTCAAAGAGCGTGGGAATGTTGCTTGGCGTAGGGGTTAAAGCTCAGTTCATAATCTTTATCTGGGTGAAGAGGGAAACTACCCTGGATAAACAAATGAATTTTATCTCAGCACAGCCGGGAAGAATTTTTCTTGTGAGGATCTTGTCTGGACAAGCTTTCAAGTTGACACTATCTTCTACGACAATTGATTATTGATCTAAACTCTTTCTATCAAATAACCTAATCACGTGTCCAGAAGCGTGAACTATACGCTAGATGTCACGAAACATCTTATACTTCAAACAAGTTTTCAGTATTATGACTGATTCTGTCATCATATTATTTATTAAAACGTGGGTCGACATCCTTTTCATCTACCAGTTTTTTATAGATGGACAATGTGCTTTTGAGTTGCGATCAGATACCGTTTCTCGCCTCGTCCGCCATTGCATAACAAGCGACCTGGTTAAAATATCCAAGAGGCTGATTTTGTAAATTCTACTAGGTCTTCAACGACTTGCTCATCAGAAATTCCACAAGATGATCTCAAAAGGCAAGCATACATTTCTTCACGGAGCGCCCACACCGACTTGGCTCTCTCACCTAAGTTTACAAGAAATTGCAGCTGCAAGCAAACGTTGCATCGAGACAGGAACCTGATTGGAAAAAAAAGACTGGGCAAGTCACAAGGTCAAGGTGTGTATGTCCCAAGTTTGTCATCCACCGCAATTCTTGCTATATATAATAGTTACAAACGCTCATCGATCAGCTCTCTGACGTTGGGGTCTGTTTGGCTGTTCTGCTGTCCCTGAGCTCTTGTCTAGTCTCACCAAGTGGCGGCCATGGTAAGAGCTCCTTGCTGTGACAAGGCTAACGTGAAGAGAGGGCCTTGGTCACCTGAAGAAGATGCCACTCTCGTGAACTACATAAACAAGCACGGAACCGGTGGCAATTGGATCGCTCTTCCTCGCAAAGCCGGTCTCTCTCCCTCCCTCCCCTCCTCCCTCCCTCCTCTCTCTCTCTCTCTCTCTCTCTCTCTCTCTCTCTGAGATTGCTTTTCATGTGCTCCTTTTTAACTTGAGATTGCCAGAAATATTGCTGAGTGGAGTTCAGGACTCTCAGGATTGTGTAGAAAGTTTTCAGTTTCCGTCTTCTCTTGAGGAACTTGATTGTTTCATCTGGATGATTAATGGGATCTTCTTTGTTTTGGATGTTGAAGGGCTTAAGCGCTGTGGTAAGAGTTGCAGGCTAAGGTGGCTGAATTACCTGAGGCCAGACATAAAGCATGGAGGTTTCACTGAGGAGGAGGATCAGGTCATCTGCACTCTTTTCTTTACCATAGGAAGCAGGCAAGCTTTTAACAAAGTTCATTCCATAATCAGGATCTTTTTTCACACTAGTTGATTTCATTAGACTTCAACAAACTTCCGCAACATTTCAGTTATGCCAAACTCCGATAGAAACACCATGCTTGCTGTTGACGCAGATGGTCGGTGATTGCTTCCAAATTGCCAGGAAGAACAGATAATGATGTGAAGAACTACTGGAACACCAAGCTGAAGAAGAAGCTAATGAAGCAACTGGCTTCTCTGAAAACAGTGCCTGAAAGTAACTTTGACTATCAGGTCTGCGTACAGAACTCGGCCTCAATCGATCCTGAGACCAAGAATCGGGAATATGCTGCTAATTCAATGGGGTTCCCCAAGCAGAACTTCAATCCAGGAATACCCACTTCAAACTCGAGTCTTCTCTGTCCTCCAAGTCTCACTGAAGTTTCGGATTTTAGCCATGTACCATCGTCCACGCCAGAAGTTTCAAGTCATTCTGATTCGTGTTCTGTGGTGATGAAGAGCAAATATTCAGGGTCTGCAAACGGCGGTTCCGAACAGGACCAAGTCCTATTGGACTTTGATTTTGATAGTATGCTCAATGACTTTGGCTTCCAAGATCAGAGCAGCTAAGCACAGTTCATATTTCCCAAATGCCACCTTCACTCGTCAAGTCATCAACATAAGGGAAAAAGCAAAAAAATAAAAAGGAACCTTTAAGATTTTGCAGTAGGTGATGGGAAATTTTAGTGTCCTAGTTCTATCGAAGCGGTATGAAGGGTGATTTGGTCGAAGTTAGATGTGAGATTTCACTGTTCTTTGTCATGATATATATTTTGCTGTGGCCTACTCATCAGAATCTCCAAGGTATATCCTCGGTTTACGTCTTAGGATGAATCAACGTACTTGAATACAAAATGCAATGAGCAAAGTTTGCTCATGAATTTACATCAGCTGACTCACTCAAAATTGGAAAATCAATTCTTTAGTTTATTACTGATGTAATCGACAGAGCCCATCGCAAAAATTTATGTAGGATCCTGTCTTCTGCAAGGATGATATAATACACATGCTAAGATCAAACAAAGACTCGATCCAGACAATAATTTCTTCTCTTGCTCTCTACTCCACTCTCGTGTATGTATGTGCAGACGCATAATGGTCCACACATCGCTTGCTTGAGAATGACGTGACGATCCTCGAAGGGTGAGCGCTAGTAAATTGGCGAAATGTATATTGTCAAAGTCTTGGCTATGATATATCATATACCGTAACTGCTACGATTGTATGGTGAAGCCAATGCCTTTCCTCGGAGGTATCTAATGAAATTCCGTGTAGAATCTGTTCTTGCTTCTATTCCTCTGGCTGGCATATCTTCTTCGGTTCAAATTGCGACTCTTCAAACGGCTGCACAGTTCCCTCGGGACCTTCTGTTCTAGGAAATTTCGGATCATAGACTATTCCACGAGATTGACGCATCTGTGCTTTTTCCCGGGTTACATTTGACTACGCCGTAAGAACAGCAGTTTCGCCACGAAGGCAGATGTTACCTTCCAGTGATGACGGTTCGATGAAGTCAAGTCATTAACTTTTTAATTTCCAAAAGCAGCGTCTCACATCATATCCTTGAATTGCTGGAATAAACTAACCAATTATTTCATTTAATGAGTTTAGTAGAGCAGAGAGACCCCAATCAGCTCGTCACAGGCCATGTTTCCTTGAACCTTCCTCGCTTCTTGACAATTGCTTTGTTTACTGGAAAACCATTTGAAAAATCCATTGATTGAGGCGGCCCAGACAAAGAAATTTTTGAAAGCTAAAGGCTCACATTTGCCTCTACTAAATGACTTGAATATGCTTTATCTGATTAAGGTCTTGCAAGACTAAAAAATGTGCCATGAGTCAACAGGAAAGAGCTTTGTTTACTTTTGTGCAGCACCTATGCCCTTCTTTTCTCTAACTTCCTGTTTAAAATACATCTGATCCATCCTTTTTCAGTCTTCCATATTGTACCAGTAGTCTCCTGTTTTCTGTTCTATAATGAAGTGCACTCTTTTGTGTACTTTTCTGATAGACTCAATAAAGCTCTCCAGCTGTTCTTTCATGCAAAAAGAAAGACAGATGAATATGGCTGGAAATGGAGTTGTCAACTTTGTCATGAGTCATCTCCCTGAGGTCCACACTAATTTTCCTAGTGGTTGATCTTGCAAGGAGTGTTTCGTGATCATCGATGGTCCCCGGCTCTCTTCTCATCCTTCTTTTCGCTTTCATTAGGTCAGCTATTTCCTCGAAACCCTCCTATACTTCTTTCCTCCAGCGAGAATTAGATGTTTCCCCCACATAGAACAAAGGGCGATGCAGTAAAAGCGCTCATACAGCGACACCGCTCTGTGAGACAAGGCTTTCAGTGCGTACCGTTAATTGCACAACAATCCCAATCGCAGGGTAAATAGAAAAAGTCATGGAGAAGAAGAATATATCTGTTCAGTTGCTCTTGTGAAAGCTCTCTACACAAAAAATTCCTGAAGACTCCTTTACATATAGAAAGGGACTGAATTATTTTAAGCTGTGAGAAGTGAACTGCAGTTTTTCTTAAAAGCATAGTGCCTCTCAAGAAGTTGACTTGGCAATAAGAGATGATTGTACAGTCCCCCACACTTGCTAAGATTGCTGCTTCAAGTTGAAGCAGATCAATAAATTAGTTCAACAAAGGGCTAATTTCCTAAAAAAACCTTCACTTTTTTAGTCCAATTCCAATTGTCGTCTGGACATTTTTTTCATCTAGAAAAAATCATAAACTTTCGCTCTAATCTTGAATTTTCCTTGTAACTCTCTGTCCAAAAATCACTATTGATCAACTCAAGATTATAAATATTAGGATCACTTAAAAGTTCATTATCATAACTTGCACCTGTATCAACACTCTCACTTTTGTAGGGAACAAGAGCAGCTTTTTAAAGTCGACAATTTTGAAGAAACCAGTGGCAATTTTACCATAGAGCGCTGAAAGGGAAAGATTCGGGATTAAAGTGAAAGTTAATGATTTTTAAGACAATAAAAAATGTTTGGGGCAAAATTAGAATTGAATTTAAAGTCGAGATTATTTTAGGAGAAATAACTTCACTTATATAGTCACATCTGCTCGAATTTGATGTAGACTCGTGTTGTGAGACGTACATTATACGATAAATGAACGTGAAAGTTACTCTAAACATGTATAACTGATCAAAATTGAGTTGTTATTGATTTAGAAGTCTCCGACACGTGATATGCTTGGCCGAACCAAGTCAACGGTTGAGTTGGAAATAACGGCTCCTCAATTTTGAATTCTTAATGCAGGAAATTTGAAAACCGGACAAGAAAACCTCGAGAAACCCCCACAACGGCGGAAAAACAAGACCGAATTATTTAGTATTTAATAGAGGACAATCAAATCCCAATCACGCCATTCACCTGGAAGGTGCAAAAGGAATCTCCATTCATTGGAGAGAGAAAAACTTTTCTACATGGGAAGACAATTATATATTGATTCTTTCTTATAATACATGAAAAGTAATTTATAAAAAAATTAATATCATGAAAAATTTCAAATTGATACACCTATGATAAATTTATCCAAAATTAATTTTTTATCACAAAAAGTCTTAAATTGGTAAATTTGTGACAAATTTATTATATGCTAGTTTTTGTTAAATTGCATTAATATTATGTAAAACCACAAAATGGTACATCTGTGACGACATAGGTAAAAATTTAAATTAATACACTCGTCAACTGTTATGTGTCACGAAAAATAATAATTTGATAAAATTTAACAAAAACTAATTAAAGATAAATTTGTCATAGGTGTACCAATTTGAATTTTTGTTAGTCAAAAAGTTAGTTTTGGGTGAATTTGCTACATATATACCAATTTAAAGTTTTTCGTGATATTAAACCTTTATAAGAATAGTTTACTTAAATGACATGACAGGCTATAAGTGTGCATTTATAAAATTGAGACATTACATAGTACACTAGTTTGTAAATTGGAATTAGGTATACTATTGAAAATATGTCTCAAGTTTGAGTCCGGAAAGGAAACTTTCCTAATTTGAATATGGGGAGAATTACCAAAAAAATTTTAAACCTATTGCAATTGTGTTAATTCAATCCTAAACTTTTTTTTTTTTTAAACCAATTTAGTCCTAAACCTTTTACAATTGTGCCAGTTTAGTCCATTCGGCCAAAATTGGCCGGCCGGCCGGCACTGACGTGGACATTGGCCGTCTAGCTGAAAGCTGACATGGTAATTTTTTAATATTTGTTGAATTTTTTAATTCTCTTTTTTTTTTGTCCACCTTCTTCTTCCTTTGGCCGGTGAGGTCAGCCTCGCTGGCTAGTGGCGAGGCTTGTCCTTGCCGGCCACTAGCGAGGCTCGACCTCGCTGTCCCTGGGTGAAGAGCGGCCTCGCCCAGCCAAGGCGACGGTCGACCTCGCCGGTGGCCAGTGAGGCCGTTATTGCCAAATCTGGCGAGGCTCGGCCTCGCCCAGCCATGGCGGGGTCGAGCCTCGCCGTCACTAGGCGGGGAACCTCGTTGGCCATCGGCGAGGTCGACCCTCGCCTTGGATTTGGCGAGGCTCGGCGCTGCCTAGCCATGGTGAGGGTCGACCTCGCCAGCCAAGCCTCGTCAGATCTGGCGGGGCCTCGCCCAGTGACGGCGAGGCCGGCCTTGCCATTGGCCGGCGAGGTCAGCCTCGCCGGCCCTCACCTCTGGCCGACGCCGGCCGGCTAGAGGAAGGAGAAGGTGAAAAAAGAAAAGAAAAAAGAAATAAAAAATTCAAAAAATATTAAAAATTTGAAAAAATAAAAAATAATTGTTTTTGCCACGTCAACTTTCGTTGGACGCCTGATGTCAATGTTAGCATCGGCCGGCTAATTTTGGCCGAATAGACTAAACTGGCACAATTGTAAAATGTTTAGGACTAAATTGGCAAAAAAAAAAGTTTATGACTGAATTGGCACAATTGTAATAGGTTTATGACTTTTTGGTAATTCTCACTTTGAATATGATTCCTAATTAGATTTGGTTTTCTATTTGAGTGGTTACCTAACTTCGTTTGTTTCGCGAAAAATGAATGATTTGAAAAATGATTTCATCAAAATGATTGTTTGTATCATTTACAAAATGAATTAATGCAAAGTATTTTCATCGTTCACGAAAATGTTCAGTAATGCAAACATTTTTTGTTAACTAATTTTTTAAGTGATACAAGCTATTAATTTTAGCAAAATATTTTCCAAATCACTTATTTTTCGTGAAACAAACGGAGTTCTAGTTTGAGCAAGTTTCCTATTTTGGATCCAACTCTTGTTTATAAATAATAAGTGCCTTTTTACATTAGGTGTATCCACAAGGTTGCTTCTTCATGAATTACACCCTAAAGCAATTTAGGAGAGTTAAAACCAATCAAATCTTATGGTTAGATTTGTGTAATTTCTTGATGAGATCGAGATGTTATTTTGTGAGAAAGTGTGAGGCTAAACATTGTGTGAGTAATTAGGTGGAAAACAATAATAAGAGTGTTAGAGTAACTCGAGTGTAATTATAAATATTAGTTGTATTGTTATACATACATACATACATACATACATATATATAGTGGAATACCATGCTACTCTCCTATGAACGTTGGTCACATCGATCGAATCATGTAAATTTGATATCCGACTTATTTTCTTATTCCATTTATTTTTTATTGTTTGATCTCTTGTTTCCACGAACATATACAATACATAGCATTTCCCAGAAAATAATAAATGTAGTTTCTTATCGTAAAGTACGTGATGTGTTTCTCAAGGAAGTCCATTTTAGGGCATTTTAGGGCTCCGTGTTAAGTCAATACGTCAGTCCACATGTAAGGGAGAGTTCAGAGAGTGATCTATTATGATAATAATCCATGCTTTCATGGGAGATAAATGAGGTTTTGTTACAGCTTTCATCCTTATTATTAAATTAATGTCTCGAGTTTGAATTCGGATAACGATTTATTATATCGAATTTGTTGATAAAGATTTTCCAATTAGAAGAAACCCCGTTGGACTTGATGAAGGATTACAAAAGAGGAAATAAAAGACAAAAGAAGAATTTCTTCCTTGGGCACACGATTTCCACGCCATGGGCTTTCTTCTTTTAGCCGATGGAAACAAAGGAGAAAAATAAAAGGTGAGAAGCTCTTGCACGTAATCCTCTCTGCACATGGAAGCCAAAATCGTGGTGGCCTAGGTCAAAGTTTGACGTGGGCACACGTATAAAAGCAAAAAAAGGAATTGCAAGTCTTCTTTTCCCTTGCTGTTCAAAGTCCGCCGAAGCCCTATGTAAGAAGCCGCGTTCATGCGGCACGTCCGCCGAAGAGGAGTTGCATGAAAAAAAGAAAAGGAAGTTTGAGATTTTCTTCTTTTTGGCATACGACTTGAACGCGATAATTTTGTGCCACGAGTTTATGTCCAACTGAGTTGTTTACTTATAAACACTTTGGGTTTGGGGTTAAATCTAGGTGTGAGAAACATTTGAGCGTGTAAGTGATTGTAAACTCTGATTCTTCGATTATAGTGGATTATTTGTTCTAGCTCTCCCCGTGGACGTAGGTACTGATACTCGGACCGAATCACGTAAATTTCTGGTATCCTTATTTTTCTAGTTTATTTCTCTGGTGATTTCACGTTGACATAAATTGCAAGATCCTGTCGTTTCCGCATATTATATTACAATAATTGGTATCAGAGCTCGGGATTATATTTCTTGATTATGATTTGGAGCTTTTGCTTGTCTGATTATTATCTAGAAATTTTGTTACTGCAATTATGTCTGAGAGGAAATCTGAAATTGAGAAGTTTACTGGGAGTAACAACTTTGTGTTATGGAGCATCAAGATGCGGGCTTTATTGACAACACAAGGTTTGGCCAAGGCACTGGATGGTGAAGATGAGTTGCCGATTATAATGAAAGCATCTGAGAGGGTAGAGCTAATGAAAAAAGCAAATAGTACAATCCTGTTAAATTTGTTGGATGAAGTTTTAATAGAGGTTGCTGAGGAGAAGGATGTCACAGCATTATGGGCAAAACTTCAAGCACTCTATATGAAGAAATGTTTGAACAATCGCTTGTATATGTTGAAGAAGATGTTTCAATTTAGATATACTGAAGATATGTCTATCAGAACCCACCTAGATAAATTTAATAAACTCACGATGTATTTGAAGAATGTCGGTAAGATACTTGATGATGAAGAACATGGCATGATGTTGTTAGCCTCTTTACTAGAGTCATGGGAGCACTTTACTGATTCATTATTACATGGGCGTACTACAATTACCTCAAAAGAGGTAAAGTCCACCTTATTCTCTAAGGCATGGCAGAGAAAGTTGCGAGATGACGGCTTGGCGCAAGGAGTAGCGCAAGCACTGACGATACAGGGTAGAAAACAATATCGAGGGCCTAATAGTAGTAGAGGTAAAAGCATATCAAAATTACGCCATAGAAAGTCCAAGGGAAGTGTGAAGTGCTTTGAGTGTCACGAGGAGGGGCACATCATGAGAGATTCTCCAAAGCGGAGACATAAAGCTGATAGGCAGAATGCCACAAGCAGTGTGGCAAACGTTGCCGAGGGGAGCAATAGTGATGTAGAAGCTGTTTTATGTGTGACTGCTACTTCGTCAGGAGACGAATAAGTACTAGATTCGGGGTGTTCTTATCATATGACGTCTCATAAAAACTGGTTTACCACTTACCAGACTACAGATGGTGGTAGAGTTCTTTTGGGGAATAATGCAGTCTGTAAGGCTATAGGGATAGGGACAATTCGGATCCGGATGCATGATGGGGTGGTGCGCACATTGATAGATGTGAGGTATGTACCGGAGCTCAAGAAGAACCTTATCTCTCTCTGGGGACACTCGATGACATCGGGTGTAGGTACACCGCTGAATGTGGAGTACTGAAGATCTCTCGAGGTGTCATGATAATGATGAATGGGAAGAAAGTGAATACTCTCTATCATCTACTGGGAGAGACCGTGATCGGAATCGTTGCAGTTTCATTAGGTGAATCAAACTCTAACTTGACTCAATTATGGCATATGCGTTTGGGGCACATGAGTGAGGCAGGTATGGCGATGCTGAGTGAAAGGAGGTTGTTGAAGGGTCAAAAGACAGGGAAGCTGGACTTATGTGAGCATTGCATTTATGGGAAGCAGCACCGAGTTAAGTTTACTACAGTTATTCATTCCACCAAACGATTAGTAGAATATATTCATTCAGACGTCTGGGGCTCGTCTTTGGTTCCTTCAAAGGAGGTGCCCGATATATGCTAACATTTATCGATGATTATTCGAGGAAGGTATGTGTATACTTTTTGAAGCACAAATATGATGTGTTTGATCGGTTCAAGAAATTTAAGACATTGATTGAGAAGCAGTCAGATAAACAAATCAAGTGCCTGAGAACCGATAATGGCATGGAGTTCTGTGGTAAAGATTTTACGAGTTCTCGAGAAAGAAGGTACTGTGAGACACAGCACAGCACTTAGGACACCATAGTAGAATGACGTGGCAGAACGAAAGAATAGAACTTTGCTTGAGCGAGCTCGATGCATGCTTTCGCATGCAGGACTTAGTAAGGAATTTTGGGTTGAAGCAGTGAACATAGCATGTTACCTAGTTAATCGATCTCCATCATCTGTTATCGAGTGGAAGACTCCTAGGATGTATGGTCAGGGAAACCTGTTGATTATTCTGGATTACGTATATTCCGATGTCTTACGTATGCTCATGTGAGTGATGGTAAGCTTGAGCCGAGGGCGAAAAAGTGCATATTTCTGGGTTATGCACATGGGGTGAAAGGCTACCGGCTGTGGTGCACTGATCCCAGATCACCCAATTTTCTAATTAACAGAGACGTGATATTCGACGAGACTTTAATGTTTTAACGGAGGAATTCTGAGACACAACCGGTAGAGAAGACAGATCATGGTGTCATAAGTGAGGTGGAGCTTCCGGTGGAGACTTCGGAGATCTCGAAGGTAACAGAAGTTGAGACTACAGATGAAGCCGTAGTTCTTGAAGTCGGTGATAGTGAATAACTAGTAAAGCCGCAACACACTATAGCCGCAGATAGACAGAAAAGGCAAATTAAATCACCGGTACGTTATGGTTATATAGATATTGCTTATGCATTGACTGTAGGTGATGATGTGGAGACAAATGAGCTTTCGTCTTACTCTGAGGCGATGGCTAGTTTGGAGTCATCGCAGTGGCTAGGGGCTATGAGTGAAGATATGGAATCACTCCATCGAAATCAGACATGGGAGCTGGTCAAAGTATCCAAGAGCCAAAAGATTGTCGGAAGTAAATGGGTCTTTAAACGGAAAGAGGGCATTCCTGGTGTCGAGACAACGAGGTATAATGCGAGACTTGTGGCGAAGGGATATACACAACGTGAGGGCATTGACTACAATGAGGTGTTCTTTCTTGTGGTAAGACATACTTCTATTCGTGTTTTACTTGCCTTAATTGCTTCGCAGGATCTCGAGTTAGAGCAACTAAATGTGAAAGCTGCGTTTTTTCACGGTGAGTTGGAAAGGCAGATTTACATGAGGCAACAAGAGGGATTTGCTATTCTGAATAAGAAAGATCATGTTTGCTTGTTGAAGAATTTTTTGTATGGGCTAAAACAGTTTCCTAGGTAGTGGTATAAACGTTTTGATGCTTTCATGGCTAGTCAAGACTATACAAAAAGTTAGATGGATAGCTGTGTCTACTTTAGGAGATTGGAGAATGGTTCCTTGATTTATCTACTCTTATATGTTAATGATATGCTGATAGCAGTTAAGAATATGTTTGATATTGATGTGCTGAAGAGACTGTTAAATGTTGAATTTGAGATGAAATATTTAGGTGCTGCAAAGAAAATTTTGGGTATGGAGATTTTGCATGACAGAATTGCAGGAGTTTTATGTCTATCTTAGAAGAAATATATTGAGAAGATCGTGGCACGTTTTAATATAGAGTCGGCAAAATCTGTAAGTACACCTCTAGCGAAGCACTTTAAACTTTTAGATAAATTATCACCGCAGACTGAGGAGGAGGAGGAGCATATGTCTTGTGTTCCTTATTCTAGTGCTGTGGGTAGTATTATGTATGCTATGGTGTGCACTAGGCCTGATATTTCACAAGCTGTGAGTATGATCATTATATGAAGCGAGCTCATTGGGAAGCTGTGAAGTGGATCCTCAGATATTTGAAGGGGACAACAGACGTGGGTATAGTGTACCGGAGGGACAGCAATGGCAGTGAGTTCACTAATTTTGTGGATTCGGATCACACCGGTGACTTGGATAATTGCAGTTCTTTAACAGGGTATGTGTTTATGTTAGCGGGTGGTGCAGTTAGTTGGAAAGTGTCCTTATAGGATCACATTGCCTTGTCTTCGACTGAGGCAGAGTACATGGCACTAACCTTTGTAGCGAAGGAGGCGATATGGTTATAAAGTTTGCTCTTGGACTTTAGGTTAGAATAGAAAAGTGTGAATATACACTGTGATAAGCAATGTGCGATATATTTGACATATAATCCAATTTATCACGAGCGAACGAAACATATCAACATCAGGTATCACTTCATTTGAGATGTCTTAGCTAAGGGTAATGTTATTGTCAAAAAGATTGCTACAGCAGATGACCCGGCAGACATGATGACTAAGTCTGTTCTTTTGGCGAAGCTCAAGCTCTATTGGCGTCTGTGGAGAGTGAGTACCCGTCGGGGCGTTGGGAGAGCAGCATGGATGATAAACACTATAACTTAGCTTCAAACATCAAGCCAAGGTAGATAATTGTTAAATTAATGTCTCGAGTTTGAATTTGGATAACGATTTATTATACCGAATTTTGTTGATAAAGATTTTCCAAGTAAAAGCGTTGGACTCAATGAAGGATTACAAAAGAGGAAATAAAAGACAAAAGAAGAATTTTTTCTTTGAGCACACGATTTCCACGGCATGGGCTTTCGTCTTTGAGCCAATGGAAACAAAGGAGAAAAATAAAAGGTGAGAAACTCCTGCACGTAATCCTCTCTGCACGTGGAAGCCAAAATCGTGGTGGGCCCAAGTCAAAGTTTGATGTGGGCACATGTATGAAAGCAAAAAAAGGAATTGCAGGTCTTCTTTTCCCTTGCTGTTCAAAGTCCGCTGAAGCCCTACGTAAGAAGCTGCGTTCATGCCACACGTCCGTCGAAGAGGAGCTGCACGAAAGAAAGTAGATTTTATTCTTTTTGGTGTACGACGTGAACGCGATAATTTTGTGCCGTGAGTTTATATCCAAGTAAATTGTTTATTTATAAACACTTTGGATTTGAGGTTAAATCTAAGTGTGAGAAATATTTGAGCATGTGAGTGATTGTAAACTCTGATTCTCCGATTATAGTGGATTATTTGCTGCTAACTCTCTCCGTGGACGTAGGTGCCGATACTCGGACCAAACCACGTAAATTTCTGGTGTCCTCATTTTTCTCGTTTATTTTTCTGGTGATTTCGCGTTGACGTAAATTGCAAGATCCTGTTGTTTTGGCGTGTTATATTACAACACTTATTGACCTAATGCAGCTCTGTCAGTAATAGTCGCTTGATGAAGAAGATCAACACAGACTTTCTCGTTCTTTTCTTCTCTTTGGTTTGTCATAAGCTCCAACCGCCGTTTTAGCTCATCGATTATTTTGATTTATGTCTCCTCGTTCACCATGCTTCAGCTTAAGCAGCACGATTAAGAATATGTCTGTGTTTGGATGTTTATACAAGTACTTATGACTCTCAACACTTTGGGTCCGTCTTATAGTGCTCCAAGGATTGACCATCCAGCAAAACTTCTGTTGGAGCCTTTACGCCTGGTTTAACTCTTCTTGCTCCAACGGATGATTTTCAAGCAAAGCTTGTGTTATTAGTCTCTATCCCTGGATCGTTGGCGGAAGTTTATCTATGAGCCAATTCATCAAGATGTGCCCATTCTCTCGTAAAAGATTACCATCGCAAAATTCTTAAACCTCCTCGTTTGAGGCTTCTTTGATCTCACCTCTGTCGCGCGCAAGCATGGCCAAATATTCTCAATCATCAGTAGGTGTCTTAACTTCTGTGGGTACGGAGCCATGATGGGTAAAGCTTTCAGGGAGTCGGCTTGGTATGTTTCGACAATCGAAGGTTAGGTCAGGCCGCAATTTTCAATAAAACGTAATAAGTCGGAAATGGAAGTTCACCACACGTTTGGGTTGAGATGGTGTAGATTTTCAATGCGGGCGGAGGGCTGATTACCCTCTTCCAGAAATCACAGGGTAGGTTTCTTCCTTCACAATTCCAATGTTTCGCTCTTGGAAGTAACTAGATGCGCTATGGCACCAAAACAAGTTCTATTTCTGTCACTTATTTGATGTCGTGAGATCAAATTTTCTAGTACAAAGCGTGATGATTTATGATATGCAGTGAACTTAGGGCGCGGGTCATGCACTTCTGAGATGTATGTCACTCTCTTCTAATGAATACTTCATTTAGCAGGGGGTCTTGGTACAGATGAGCCAATATTCAGCATGAACCCTGGACGGGTCGCAAGCATCGCAAGGTCGAGTGGAACCCATTTTAAGCTATCCAGATACTGTTTAGCGGACATTGGTGAAGAGTTTCCTTTGCACTGGCATTGAAATGAGAACTACTAGCGAAAAATTGTTTTGCTTCTGAGAGTTCGTGTTGGCCTCAGAAGTCGCTTTATTCCCAGATATGGGGGTCCGGTATCGTTTTCGTCCACGTGCATGTGTGAAGTGTTGTCGACTCGCATTATTTATCATGCTTTTCAAGTTATTTTCACCCTTTGGTAACATGATTGAATGATTGTTGGGTTTTCAATTTTTTATATAACTTTGGGATTTTTAGCATATCCTTTTGAATACAGATCGGAGATGGTAATGGTTTGATGATTTTGTCGTTGGCTTTTTACATGTATTTTTTTATTGCAGCATAAACTATTTGCGAGAATGTCATATTCAGCTAGAGAAGTGGAAATTGTAGACCACCGCCAATTAATCTAAATCTTAAACTATTAAATGAAGCGTGGTTTAACATTTAATTTTTTATTATTCCGATTGGTCTAGTTTTTGGCCTATTACTAAGTGTGGAACTATTTCATCAAGGAGGTAAATAGGGGCTTAAAAGATTTGAATTCAAGACTTTTTACACTTATATCATGTGAGATTTTATAAGACCATTGTTAACTATTCTAAAAGATTAAGTTATTAGATAAATGCATATTTTAATGTATAAATATTCTATCATAAATATGGGGAGGGATGACGAGGCTTAGCGATATAATGGAGAATGAGTTTGGAAGCCTTCACATTTCATCAATTATGTTTGACAATGTTAATGTACAAGTACGTAAGTGAAGTAGGGGTGAGCATTGGTCCAGCTTGGACCAACTTAATTAGGCTAGTGCTAGTCTGATTCCTAGGGAGACTAGGTCAGTCCTTGATCTTAGGATCCTACATTGTGCTAGTTGGTTCTCAATTCTAGGACTTTAAGATTGGTCCAATTCAAACAAACTCAATCTATATTATATGTGTAATTTATATTTAATATAGTATATATTTTTTTATTTACTTCAAACCCTAGCGCCTCTGCCTCTTATTCTTTCTTATGCGGTTCTGCTGTATAAATTAGAAAATAAAAACCTAGCCTTGATTCGACCAACAAAAGAAAATAGAAACCGTCTTCCCTTGCCGCTAGCCTTTGGCCTCTCCTTACTCGCCTCACAAGCATCGCTCAGTTGGTGAAATCCCCCGCCTCACGAATGTAGCTCAACAATCACAAATGGAGATTTATGTTGTTACCTTATATTAGATTTTTGTTAGTTTGATTACTCAATGTCTCATTATTAATGTATATGTAATTTAAAGGAATATGTTTGTCCTTTCAAGGAATACAACAGATGAAAAAAAAAAAAAAAAAGATTGGTTGGTTTTGGATTGACTCTGGAATCGAACCAGACCCATAGGATTGGTCCAGTCCTTGATTCTAGGCTTAATAGAGTTGGTCATTGATCCCAAAAATTGGGGATTAATATTGTCTAGATTGGTCATTGAGTTAGGTGTTGAATTAGTTTAACCTGAACTATACTTTACCCTATAGTAAAGTGCTGTAAGAGGCAAAGTACATGCAATCTGTTTCATTAGTTGTTTTTACTCTTTATTTTTCACAATAATTCCCTTTCTCTACATTTAATAAATATTCGGTCATTTGCAAGAAATCTGTAGAAACGGGAGTCCTATCATCGTCGATGGGATTCATTTCATGTCAAAACAGATGATTTGGAGACATTTCTCGTCACGTCTTGTCAAGCGATGTCCATGCGCATTTCACACACGCCTTTGATCATGCAACCGACCAATCACTTCTGTGTCTTAAAAAATGACGTGCAATGGCGTACGCTTGCTATGGAACTTATCTCCTTTTCCGCTTGTGTTTTATGATTCCGGCATTTGATGGAGTCGGAAGATGCCGTAGATAGAGATGCAAGCAAAAATAGCTAGGGATGTACTACAGGGGGTGAACCGTAGAGTGACTATTGCTTTGGCAGTGTCTATTTAATCTACTTTACAATGCATTCTGTGATGGATAACGATGGCGCAGCTTTTGCTTAGATTTTACTTTTTCTTTTTTCTTTTTTCATTTTGGCCGTGTCGCAAAATGTTTTGTGACCCATAATATGATCCCATAAGCTGCCACATCATCATAGTAAATCAGACAACTTAAATATGATAAATCTAGCATTGCTTTTTCTCCTTTTTAAGGAATAACTTATGGCGATGCTTCATCATTTTATGGTCGAGTCTTCAGCTATACCGTCTCAACATTATAACCTTCTTATAAATTGGGCTATGATCCCTCTCTTAAATTGCCCTAAACGAATGCCAAAAATGTGCTCCCGGAAATTCAACCTACCTATTTTGAAAAGGCAATCCACTGTCATAATTATTATTTAAGGGATAAGAAATTGCGGTGCGAGCTAGGAAACCCCCATCACAAGAGAACCGGTTCCAATAGGAATGAGCTCATGGAAATACAAGAAGCAAAATTTCCAACGAAGTTGCAGTCATCAGATGAGCATTATCCGGTGTGCCATGTTGTCTGGGGTCTAACCATGTCGTCCCAATTCATAATTGAAAACTGGTTAACGAAACTTAACCGTATTTTATTGCTGTTCTTGTGGTGCGGCATGTATCTCCTGGTCCTCCGCACCCGCAAAAACCGGAACACAATTGTAGATCTAGATATCTAGCTAAGTTGTACTGGTTCACGCAGGTCCTGGCGAAAATCTTGTCATAGGGTATTGTTCATGCTGTTTAACCTCTTTTTATAGATGTATCGCTTTTTTCTGTTGAAGATTCCACGTGACTAATTTCCTGTCCTGGAAGGGATTTGGGCGACAATCTTCATTCGAAAGAAATTATCAAACGGCTGCACAAATTTGTTAGCCCTATCCGGTCCAGACTACTTAGAACTTTGCTTTAGCAAAACCCTAGTTTTGTCCCCTCATAGTTGGATGTACACTGCTGGGATTGAACTTCTTTCGAGGTCGATACTGACTAGGCAGTTTTATTGAGCCTAGGCATGTAAAGCTCGACTTCGAGTATTTCTTGCCTTCTTAAGATTCACTGAGGTTTAGAAGAGGCTTTGATATGCTGATGAAATCCTGTAAAATGAATCTTGTCTATCAAAACGTACACAATCAAGTAATTTTAACGATCCAAATAGAAATACTTAATAATCTATTTGTTTTTCGTTGGATACCCCAGTAACCTACCATATCTGTTTTAACGTTCCTAAAAATCGTAGTTCTTGGGTCATTACTTTGCTGGAAGAAAGGCTTTAAGTGCTTGACTATGGAGTCTTCTGTCAAAAGCTCCCTAAATGCTCCTTTGCAAGTTTCTGTAGCGCTTTTGGTGACAGATGCTGGACTTCTAGGCCTACACCTCCTGCACTAGCCCAGTGAGAAATTGGATAAGTGGTGGCAACTTTTAATGTGTTTTTGCTGTAGCTAGAAGCAGGTCTAATTGTCTAATTATGTGATTAGGTGGTGGAATGCACAATGTTTGGATGTTGATGTGTAATACCATGAGGTTTAGCTTCTTAGTAGCCATCGTTTTCTTTATGTTTTTCAACGAGTAAGAAGAGAGGCACCCACTTTTTATCCAGCTACCAATCCAAATTCCAAATTCTGTGCCGAACTCTGAACTTTAGTTGTGAAGGTAAATCCTGAAGAAACGCAGCATCGTGGAGTTCAGTCTTTATCATTGGAGGGAAAAAAGAAGCTGTTGATTATAGGCTATAGCAGTGCATCACGCATCAGGGCAAAACCCTCGATAGTACACTTATGCGAGTATATGGTATAGAAGTCATTGTGATCTCCATCTGCTTGCGCTGGATTTGCTTTAAGGGTCTGAGTCTATGGTGCTTTGTAAGCATCCCTTTGATCATCAGATCTGGTTCAACCCAGAAACTGTTGAACCAGCTTAAAGCAGATCTACCTGAAAGCAATTGTATCAGCTTAAGCTTGAAAAATCAAACCCGCAAGATCAATTTTTGAAATTAAGCACAAGTGCTGAACCACTACACCGATAAGTGTTGATACATTCATATTCACCCGGAGTTTTTTATATAGTAAAAAACCGTTACGAATTTTCAAAAAAATTTAAAACCCTACGGACTTAAACTTGAGCCAGCTATCGTCCTCTTTCATCTCAACTCAAAGCTCTTTCTCTCTGAAACTAAGTACTAAAACAAGGTAAGGACGAAAGTCCCGTAGCAAAGCCTCATGTCTCTCTCTCCGTTGCTCCAGGCTTGACAATCTATTCTCTGACTCCGTCT
Source organism: Eucalyptus guilfoylei (assembly GCA_016097605.1). Taxonomy (NCBI): domain Eukaryota; kingdom Viridiplantae; phylum Streptophyta; class Magnoliopsida; order Myrtales; family Myrtaceae; genus Eucalyptus; species Eucalyptus guilfoylei. The sequence continues at coordinate 38,274,759 of CM027862.1, read as the reverse complement.
CCCTCTCTCTCCAAATATTTTCTGTTGATTGTCCATGATGGCCATTGCGTTTCATTTGCCTTTTATTTGCTAAATTGCAAGAAACATTGTTGAGGGAGTTTGGGACTCTCAGGGATTGTGTGAGGTTTCAAGTTCAATCTTCTCTTGAAGAACTTGATTGTTTCATCTGGATGATAATGGGATCTTTTTCTTTTCTTTTATTTTTTGGATGTTGAAGGACTTAAGCCCTGCGGCAAGATTTGCAGGATAAAGTGGCTGAATTACCTGAGGCCAGACATAAAGCATGGAGGTTTCACTGAGGATGAGGATGACATCATATGCACTCTTTTTTAACCATAGAAAGCAGGCAAGCGTCAAAATGTTCATTCCAAAACCAGAAACTTTTTAACACTAGTTAATTTCGTTAGACTTCGACAAAAGCCAGCAACTTTTTAAGTCATGCCATACATTCTATAATTCCTGTCGACACAGGTGGTCAGTAATTGCTTCCAAGTTGCCAGGTAGAACAGACAATGATGTGCAGAACCACTGGAACACCAAGCCGAAGAAGAGTCTACTGAAGCAAATGGCTTCTCTGAAAACATTGCCTGAAAGTAACTTTAGTCATCAGGACTGGGCACGGAACTTGGCTTCAATTGATCCTGCAACCAAGAATCAGCAATATGCAGATATTTCAATAGGTTTCACAAGCAGAACTTCAATCTAGGAACACCCACTTTTTAGTGGAGTCTTCTCCGTCCTCCAAGTCTCACTGAAGTTTCGGATTTTAGCTATGTACCATCGTCCACACGAGAAGTTTCGAGTCATTCCCATTCGACTTCTGTGGCGATGAAGAGCTGCTATTCGGGGTCTGCAAATGGCGGTTCCGAACAGGACCAAGTCCTGTTGGATTTTGATTACGATAGTATGCTCAATGACTTTGGCTTCCAAGATCAGAGCATCTACGCACAGTTCATGTTTCACAAATGTCACCGTCATAGGTCAAGTCATCGACATAAGAAAAAATGAAAGAAAAATAAGAGCCTTAGATTTTCCAGTAGGTGGTAGGAAATTTTAGTGTCTTGATTCTATGGAAGTCTTCTGAACGGTGATTAAGTCGAAGTTAGATGCAAGATTACACTGTTCTATATCATGATATATATTTTTCCGTGACCTACTCATCAGAACCTCCAGGGTATATCCCCAGTTTACATCTTAATATGAATCAATGTAATTGAATAAAAAATGCAATGAGCAAACTTTGCTCATGAATTTACATCAGCTCCCTCAAAACTGGAAAATCAAGTCTTGAGTTTGATAGTGACATAATCGACAAAGCCAATTTCGTTGCAAAAATTTATGTAGGATCCTGTCTTCTGTAAGCAGGATATAATACACATGCTAAGATCAAACAAAGACTCGATCTAGACAATAATTTCTTCTCTTGCTTTCTCTCCTCCTCTTGTGTATGTATGTGCACATGCATAATGGTCCCCACATCGCTTGTTGAGAATGACGTGACGATCCTCGAAGGGTGAGCGGTAGTCAATTGGTGAAATGCATGTCGTCCTAGCCTTGGCTATGATATGTCATATACCGTAACTGCTGCTATGATAGTATGATGAAGCTAATGCCTGTCCTCAGAAGTATCTGATGAAATCTCTTTTGGAATCCGCTCTTGCATCGATTCCTTTAGCTGGAATATCTTCTTCAGCCCAACTTGCCATTCTTCAAACGGCTGCGCAATCCCCTGTGGACCTTCTTTTCTCGGGAATTTCGGATCATAGACTATTCCACGAGATTGACGCATCTGTGCTTTTTCCCGGGTTACATTCAACTATATCGAAAGAACAGCAGTTTCGACACCAAGGCAGATGTTACCTTCCAGTGACGATGGTTCGATGAAGTCAAGTCATTGCTTTTAATTTCTAAAAGCAGTGCCTCACATCATATCTTTGAATTGCAATAGTGAACTAATCAATTATTTCATTTAATGAGTTTAGTAGAGCAGAGAGACCCCAATCAGCTCCTCACAGGCCATGTTTCCTTGAACTTTCCTCACTTTTGAAAATCCATTGATTGAGGCAGCCCAGAGAAAGAAATAATTGAAAGCTAAAGGCTCACTCTTGCCTCCACTAAATGACTTGAATATGCTTGTTCTGATTAAGGTCTTGCAAGAATCAACGGTGTGCCACGAGTCAACAGGAAGGAGCTTTGTTTACTTTGTGTAGCACCTACGCCCTTCTTTTTTTCTCCAACTTGCTGTATAATGTACATCTGATCCATCCTTTTCAGTCTTCCATATTATAGTAGTCTCCTATTTTCTGTTCCATAACGAAGTGCACTCTTTTGTGTAGTTTTCTGATAGACTCATAAAGCTCTCCAGCTGTTCTTTCATGCAAAAAGAAAGATAAACATGGCATGAGTCATTTCCATGAGGTCCACACTAATTTTTCTAGTGGTTGATCTTGCAAACGGTCCTTGGCTCTCGTCTTATCCTCCCTTTTCGCTTTCATTAGGTCGGTTGGCTATTTCCTTGAAACCCTCCTCTACTTCTTTCCTCTGTGAGAATTAGATGCTTGGCCCCTACGTAACAGTGCTCATATAGCGACGCAGCTCAATGAGACAAGGCTTTTGGTGCGTAACCTCAATCGCAGAACAATTCCGATTGCAGGTGCCATGGAAAATGTCATGGTGAAGAAGAGTTTGTCTTCTTCAGTTGCTGTTGTGGGAGCTCTCTACACAGAATTCTCCTGAAAACTCCCATCATGGATAGAAGAGGACCGAACTATTTGAAGCAGTGAGAAGTGAATTGTGGCACTTCCTAAAAGCATAGTGCATTAGCAAAGGAAATCATTGCAAACGATCCCCAAACACTTGTTAAGGGCATACTTAATAACTATTTTATTTCTGTTCCATAACTATTTTTCTATTCTAGAAATAAGTCTAGATCCTTTGATAACGTAGTCTCATTTTTCTATTTCTGAAATAATTTTTTGGTTCAGAAATAGATCTGAAACAAAATTAAGAAGTAAAAATTTTATTTTCAGAACAAAAATGAGAAATAAAAATTCTTCTCATTACTTACTCTCACTCCTACTTGTGCCCGCCCACTTGCCACCGCCCACTGCCTACCACCGTTGCTCGCCTGCTGTCTGCCCGCCCGCCGCTCGCCACTCGCTCGGTGTCCTCCCGCTCGTTTGAAAACAATCAAGAAATGAAAACCTTAAAAAAAAAACCAACGGCGGAATTCAACTAATGAATATTTTAATTATTTGGTAGAGAATCATTCAAACCCCAATCATATCATCCACGTGGAAGGTGCCGAGTAATCTCTTTCATTGGAGAGAGGGAGTTACTATTCTATAGAAACAAAAATGATATAAAGATTATTATTGCACATAAAAAAGTGATATGCAAATTGAATATATTATATACCGACCAAAAAAAAAATTGAATATATTATATGGCACAACTTGCTGTAACTGTGCATTTGTACAAATAGGTCGTGCTTTGGCATTCGACAACAACTCGAGACATCACGTAGCATATCGGTTTTGTAGATCGGCATCGGAGCATGCTATACCTAACATTTATTTAAAAATAGTACATGTAGTTTCTTATCATAAACTATGCAATGTCTCATGCGCAACCAATTTCATCAAAAGGGTGTCTTCAATAATTACTTGCGAAACAACACAAAAAATTCATGCCCTTGACTTAAGTCGGCAATTTTCTCCGATCACGAGTCCTGTTAAATGAGCAGATCGAATTAGAAAATAATTAACCTACATCAATTCATATATATCCAATATAAGTATAACAACCCAACCCCAACCTAACTCACATCATTCATACGTATATTATTCAAACACGTTCGTATTTAACTCAACTTAGCAATATTCATTTCACCTTAATCGGTACCTAAAAAGTTAAAAGAATCTCGCCACCTCGACGAAGGGCATCCACTTTGGTTTAGAAATTTCTTTATATATTCATCGTCGAGTGGATAACATGTGAATGTCAATCATCCAACGGCGAAAAAACGTCCAAAAGGAGTTTTCTATAGACCTGCGGTGGACCAAACGGATTTGCATCTTGCCGTTTAAAACAGCTCGAATCCACCTGGCGGGTTGTTGCCCCTACAGCTGGCGATCTCAATCAACGGTCGACAACTTTGGGACCCCATATATTGTGACAGCCTCCTCTCTTGTCCCACATCGCCTAGGGAGGGAGGTCTTGGTCAGCTTATAAGGCTTGGGTTCCTCTAACCTGTGTAACGCGTTTTAAAGCCGTGAGGGAAAAGACTGTGGCTGGGATGGCGGTTCGTCCGCGCCAGGGCGGGTGACCCAAAGTGGACAATATTACACAGTGGGACTCGGGATGTTACAAGCGGTATCAGAGCCGACTCCCGACCGCGTGTGGGGCCACAGCAAGAATGCTATTCTGACGCCCGTGGGGCCACAGCGAGGACACTCTTCTGTTAAGAGGTGGAGAGTGTGACAGCCTCCTCTCTTGTCCCACATCGCTTAGGGAGGGATGTCTTGGTTAACTTATAAGGCTTGGGTCCCTCGTCCCTCTAACCTGTGTAACGCGTTTTAAAGCCGTGAGGGAAAAGACTGACCCAAAGCGGACAATATTACACAGTGGGGCCCGGGACGTTACATAGATATTTTCAAATCCATCTCCCTTGTGTCCTGAAAACCTCAATCCGGCGAGCACTTGCGAGCGGCGATGGAGGTGTTGAGATTGAGGATGAGCTTCGCCGCCGCCTTCGTGCTGCTCTCGCTCCTGGCGGTCTTCGTCCTCCCTTCCTCCGCCGCCGGCGCCGCCCAGAGCCCCGCACCATCTCCTTCGAGCGACGGTCCGTCTCTTTCTCTTTCTCTCTCTTTCTCTCTTTGCGCAATGCAATCTGGCGGATGTGAGATGTTTGGTTGAAGATTTTGCGGAATGATGAACAATTGTGGCTTGTGTGCAGGAATGGCGGTCGATCAGGGAATCGCGTGCTTGCTGATGCTCGTGGCGCTGGTGCTCACCTACATCATCCACTGAAGTTCCTCCCCTCCCCTCCCATTTCATTTCTAATTTCTCCATGTAAACAGAACATAACAGATTCATTTCATTTGATCATATTCTTTTGCCAATCCTAAATGGGATTTCTAGGGCTTGCAGATTCTGTCACCCTTTGAAGACAGACATCTTTTCTTCCACGTTCGCTTGCGTAGAATGTCCGCGGTTTTTATGTCTGTCTCGTTTCGAATTCTCTGACGACCAGATTGCATTCAGCCTATTTGATCCGATCATGCTCTCCGCATGCCCTAATAAGTTGCTCGCCAAAGTTTCACGCGATTTCGAGTTTTTGCTAATCGTATTTACGAATCTTTAGAAGCTCTGTTCCACTGTTTCCATCTTTACAATTTTACAGTTGATATGCAAGCATTTCGAATGTTAAAGAGCACAAAAATGAAGGCAGAAAATTGCTATATTCACTAATTTGGAAGCTTGCAACTCTATCGGATCTATCTTTAAACAATAGCTTTAGGCTGGATTTGCTCAAAGTCGAAAACATTAAACATGAGTCGCCTTACGTCCGACTTCCCATATACCGTGTACGAGAGCCCGTGAATTGCTTGTTGGATGGCCGTTGTGGCCGGGTTCCGAAGTCGCCGGTTGTGCTCGTACGCGTCCTGAACTTCCTCGGAGTAAACGATGTAGTGGTGAAGATGCTTGTCCCTCAAGTACTTCCCGCAGAACTTGTTCATGAGAATACGCCGGTGCCTCTCTTGCAGCCATTTTCCCGGCGCATCCAGGTGCTTCATCAGTAACCTCTCCGCCATCACCAGATCCTTCAAGTCAGTACGGGAAATTAGAAAGAAATCGATAATGCGCTCCGGGGCTGAACTAAAAATTTCCAAATGCATATATTAATGCGCATGATCTCTATTAAATTTCTGCTATGGTTTCGCACGATCTCTCCCTCTCATCTCTCGTTCATTGATCTTTGAGAAAACCCGCCTATTCTTCATCCTTAGCATAATAGACCTAATACCTTTGTAAGTTCTAGGACAATATGACTGACAATTTATCTCAATGCTTTAAATTGTAGTTATTGCTTGCTGGCCAAGCAGTGTTGGATTTCGACCTCTAAAATTGATAGAGTTGCGTTGATTACATCTACATTTGAAGTCAATGAAAAAACATCAGCTTTAGGGGCATCATGTATATCTAATATCTTTCTCATCCTTTACCATGCATTGCTTGCCTGCTGTTTTATTTCAGTATCAAATTCAAACAAAGAAAATGGTAACTTTTCAATAAACAATTCAAAGCATTATCTTTGTAACAACCAACCATGGTCTATCATGACCGATGCAAGAGAGACTTGTACCTGGATCTTTTGGCCGGCGTACTCCAACCTCTCATAACAGAATTGAGCATCTCCTCTACTTCATCGATCTGCCCTTTCACCTCGTCGATTCCGTCCATCATCTTAACCATGGTGGCCTTCATTCTAGGGAACCTTTCCTTAAGAGCAAATAGCTAAATGAGTCCGGAACCCATATTCTAACTCATTTAATGGCGTGCGTCATAAATGGATTGCTTTAAATTTTTTAAAAAAAAAACTTAAATTGGTCATAAATGGGTTACCTAACAACTTAAATAGTCTTAAATAAGTGTCAAATATGTCATAAAAGCTTAAGTGAATCGGGTCATATTCAATTATTTTTAAAATTTAATTATTTTTTATTTTTTATTTTTCTTTCTTTCTTTTATCTTTTTTCCCTATGAAATCCAGCAAGGGCGAGCGACGAGCGTGAGGCCTTGCTTGTGGTTGGTGAGGATCAGCCAGCCCTCCTTAGACTTATAATAAAAAAAAAAAAAAATAAAGTAAAAATATAAAAATTCAAAATTTTTTTAAAAATTTTCATTTGTTTTAATTATAAAAATTATTAGTTAGATATGTATTGCATAGAAGTGTTTAAGCGATAAATATATATTTTAAAAAATTAATAAGAAATAACTTATATTGTGTTAAATATGGAAGTGTTTTAGCAATATGAGTCGATTATGGATTGCTATATTTGTATTGAATGGAAATGAGCCAAAACGGGTTAAATGGGTCAATTTGGGTTGGACCATTTTTAATCCGACCCAAACTTGACTCGATTCACTCGTTTGACAGGCCTAAGGCCGCAAATGGTAACCATTTTATTTTTACAAACAAATTTTAGCTAGAAATAGATTTTTCTATTTTTATTCCCTAGACAAGTTTCTAAATAAAAATATGTGTTTGATAATGACACAAATTTTTTGTTCTTGAAACAAAAATTCTTTTGATAACGATACAAAATTTCGCCCTTTCGGGCGGCCGGTGGCTAGCGGCGGGAGACGGTCAATGGCCAATGGCAGATGGTGGAGGATGGCGAGTAGTGGATGGTGGCGGCGGGAGGTAGCTAGTGGCAAGTGGCGGGTGGCAGTAGAGGACGGCGGGCTATAGCAAGTGGGTGGCCGGTCAATAGTGAGAGCAAGCGATGAGAAGAGTTTTTATTTCTTAATTCTGTTCTAGAAATAGAAAAGTAAAAAAATTTACTTCTTATTTTTGTTCCAAAACTATTTCTAGACTAAAAATTTGTTCTAGAAATAGAATTGAAATTGCTTTAATAAATCGAATTTTGTTCCAAATTTATTCCTAAGAACAGAAAAATAGATCTAGTCAAAAGTAGAATAGTTATCATATGCACCCTAAATATGATATTCATTGAAATGTCTCTCTTCTTGGATCAATAGTAGGTCTCCTTCTCTTGGGCGACCTTCTATTGAAGAGCCTCGGCGTTGACAATTTGAGGGTTGGGAACCATTGAAAAAAGATCATGACTCTAATACCACTTATCAAGGGACGATTCTTTCAATATCGAACAGTGCGGCAATTAGATGTTGAATCAATTTATTTGGTCTAAATAAGCCTTGCCCTCACTTGAACCCTCCCACTCGAGGAAGGGAATTCTTAGAGAGAGAAACTTTAGAGAATACTTATATTACTCAAATGAAAGCAGATGATACAAGTGAGGGGGAGCGCTCCCCTATATCAGCAAGAGTCCCTGTAATTACAACCATTGATCTCTATGTGATCTAATGGTGGAGGATGTCAATACTTGTTTGATTGGTTCGACGGTAGAGATTCCCTTGATCTAACAGTGATAGATATTAATCTTGATCACATTAATCCCATGGTGGAGATTGAATCTATCGAACGGTTGAGGGCATCAATTTTTGTCAAACAAATCCAATGGTAGAGATTGAATCTTCTCGTCAAACTAACGGTTCTAAGGAACCCCTTTGGATCGATGATGTGGTGATCTTTTGGATTGATGATGTGGCAAACTTTTTGTCTGTGAAACTTGTCCAATATTAGCATAAATCACTTCCAAATCTTTAGGGGACGGTAGAGGCGAGGCCAATAGGTGGATATGACCATTTCAACATACAAGGGAAGTTGTAGGATTGTGAACGATACAATAGGGAAGGCAGCCGGCAAAGTAATTGGGATGTGAATCCACTTCAATTTTTCGCTCAAGACTATTGTAAGTGCAGAGCCAAAGGCCACTAACATAAATGCCAAAGAGAGGGAGAGGAAAGTGAGGCCGAGTATCACTTTTCTCGGCAGTGAGTGAAGGAAATCTTCTGCAGCATAATACGAAGTTAGGATAGCCAAGAATATCAAGGTGGCGGTAACAGAAGAGAAGAGAGCGAGAGTGTTTGCAGCTGTGAATACCATGAATGAGGGCTTTTTTAGAAAGATTGGGATTCCTGTATTGTTGTCGTTGCCTCCAGGTATTGTAAAAGCTGCAGCGAATGATATTGTAATGATGAGAGTAGCGATGAGTCTACAAGACGATGCTGTGTTCTTCATCCATTGCCCCGCCTCGTTAAGCAGATCTTGGTGTTTCTCTACAAAAAGTTCCCAATGTCGACCTTCTTGCCATCTCACTTCTGTTAGATAAGGAACGACGCTATCTCCAACTACCTTCAGAAAAATAAATGATGCATGTTAATAAAAATCTAAACTAAAGAGCATAAAAGGGTGGCAAACATATAAGGTGAACCGACCTTATACCATTGAATTTCCCTCTGCATAAAAAAAGCTGCTCCAGAGACGTCTGCCGGTACAGATCCTGGCGGCTCTACTATTGTCTCCATCAGGCCTTCAGCCTTCTCAGCAAAGTTACTTAGTGCAATCGTACTGTATGGGTACAGTAGTCTAAACAACTCAACATGCCTTCTTTTTAAAACCACTATAATCATTGAATGCATCATATCATTTTCCCACATCAACTCTGGATAATGCTTGAGACACAACTCGACAATTTCAGATATTCCATTAAGTGTAGCGCCTTTGAGAAACCCTCGAGTCAATAAAAGTATTTCGGGAGTTTTGAAAAGAGTCTTCGTCTCGACAAGAGCAAGATTTACAAACTCAAATGAGTATTTATGCCTCGACTTCAATTCTTCAATCCTTTTGATGAAAGGTACTGCGTGGAACATTAGATAAGTAATTTTCTCAGTGATGATGAATCAAAATAATGAAGAGGCTTTCGCATTTGCATTAAGATATTAATCAAGAAAGCAAACTTCCAATGACTTAAAAATCAAAATGCATACATCAAAGAACGGATGGATCTATCAATGAACACACATTGTCATGAGAAAAAAAGACCTCCTTTTTATATTTAAAGGTAGATTCTACAACAGATCGATAGATTTATCTTCACTCGTGTATATTTATAGATTCATCTAATGGTTACACATTATTTAGACTTCTAACTGAATTAAATTGAATTGTACCGTAATATACAAGTCAAGCAGGTGCATATTAATAATTATGATTTAAAGTGATAAACTGAAAATCTCAATTTACACTTTAAATTTAGAGATCCCCACTCATGGGTGAAAGTCCTTTTTCTGTATATAACACGGCAGTTTCGCGTACCTGCTATTGTGACAATATTCCAGAGTGATACCTTTAACTGGTTATGGACTAGTGGCACCACCACAAAGAGGAGAAAAGAACCACATCAGCAAATTAGGAATTGGTGACGAAAAAAATGATATGCAGATTTAAATTTAATACTGGTTGAGTATGCTAGAAAAGAAATTAAATTGTTCAACCTCTATGACCCGAAATAGAAACTACAATCCTCAATAATTCTACTAGGCAATTTGACATTGAGTAGGACTTCTCCACTAAATTTGAGAATTTTATATTGGAAGTTATGCTGTGACATACATCATGGGTCAGATATTAATTTGCATACATAGATGGTCGTTGTCCCTTAACTTTTCCTTAACTTTTATATCTATAGGATCACCGAATGTTATGTTTTTTTTTTTTGTCATGCTAGTCCATCCATTAAACAGTTCAACAAAAGTACCTAGAGCCATTTTCGTATCTCTGGAGATGTCAAATGATGTATCGACCCAGCATAGAGGGATACCTAAAAGCGGGAATAGTTAGAGTGGGCACCATGTGAACCGAGTTGCTCGGATTATACATATCTAATCAAAGAAGCGCAAGAATTGCCTACATTTGTAAATAAGTTTTTCCAAAAAATTGAGTCTAGCTGTACTGAGGAAGTGCGGCTCCATTGTCGCCAAGAATGTGAATGGGCCACAGAAATATTCATTAAGTACGGATGTTACCAAGCCGGGCTGCCGACGAGCAAAATGCCAGGCTAGGTCTTTTGGGACACAAGAACAAAAAAGAGTTAATTCAAGTAAACAAGTGATAAGATGAGTTCAGTGTGAAATCCTACCCATATTGCCGGTATTGATAAGGACTGGCGTAACTTTACTATCAAGGGCGGATGTTGTACGCCTGGCCAAGTACCAGATGACCTCCTTTTGCGCAGGAGCCAACGCTATAGCTACTGACAGGGCAGATGATATATATTTATCTTTGGTATCAATTTGGTCTGTTAATACTTTTACCATCCTTAATCTCCCTCCCTTGGCGGCCAAAATGAGGGCAGACCCGGCCATTTCATCTTTCCGTTCTGGGGGGATGCGCTTGACCAGGTTCTCTACCAATTGGTCTTGTGCGGCAATAACTGCAACATGGAGCACACAATAGGCCGCATCTCCTTGGGTCAAAAGTTCGGTCGTCATTGCTTCGCGATCATCGTCGAGGATTTTCTTGACAGCCTTCCAATCACCGTTTAGTGCGGCGCCAAACAGTGGTCGCCTGTTTTCATCGACCTCCACTGTTGGCATGACTGCAAATATCGCACATTGAAAGTCCTTACCTTTCGCACATCTTGTCTTTTAGGTCAAGTATACCCATTCCACCTGCTCAGAGTTCCGATGAAAAACTGAAGCAAGCGATAGGGCAGTCGTTTACTTAAAATACCTTTCTATGATTGCCTCAGTTTACTCTTTGGAAGTAAAGAAGTATTTTCATTTTGGCTTTCTCAATTGCAATTCAAGATATTATTTATTCATATTTTAAAATTTTGTATGTTATTATTTTTATACCATAGAATTTAAAATGTTTCGGATTAAGAAAAGTCAAGATGATGAGACACAAGACAAATGAAAAACAAAAAATTAGAAGTTCATAGTGACAAACCTCTTGTTAGGGTGCGATCAACTTGGCAAGCTTCATCGTTGTCTGTGGCTTCCGAACTCAAGTCTACGTGAATCTCTTTGTGATTAGAAAGAAAAGTAAAAATGAATAACCTTATAGAAATTAATTACACTTTGCATGCTTTAGATCAAGTATAAATGATTAGTATTGAAATTATTTGTTGCGCGGATGTCCTGTATTAAACTTGCATGGTTTTAAGTGGAAATAATTAACATAAACATAACGGAGATCATCAAGAGACATTGCAATTTTCGGCATATTAGCCGTCCATGATATAGCTTATATTCACAAAAAGCAAAACTTTTCCGACTTTTTCTTAAGGACGAGCCATCGACTAGGATAGTTGTAGCACAGTATTCGCCAGTAATTGCAAATCATCCCAGGAGGAGTGCACAAGATATCCTTGCAAAGAAAGATCAAAACACGTAGCGTAATCATTTATTTAAAGATACAAGAAGAATCAAGGAAAAGAGGACAAGCCATCCCAAAAAACCACAACATCACAGCAGATATCGACTATGGAAATAAGAAAATGAGATAAATCGTTGGGAACACATCAGTCTAAAATCTAGAATTTTCTAACGGGGACCTATCAAGTGTCAACAAACCAGCCGTATCTGCACGTGATTCAGCACCAGGGGAATTTGCTGGATTCGCACCTTGTGTGGTCGCCATCGGTGATGCGAGGTCGTTCACCACTTTGGACAAAGCCGGAAAAGAGTTAAGCGATTTTTAACTTCTCCGGAAAAGCTAAAGCGTTATGTCGGATAACACCACTTGTTCCTGCCAAAGCTCGGGGCCTGGCACCTTCCATATATATCGTGTGTAAGAGAGAGAGAATTTTCAAATCTGCGGGTGAATAAAGCCAAAGTTGGAACGCCAAGGAAAACATAAACAATCGTCATATTGACAAAAGAATGTAAACGGGCACAAGCTCTCGATACCATTCTTAGATGAAAGATGCAAGTAAATGCCCCCGATATCATTCTTAGGCAAAAGATGCAAGTTAAGAATATTGTAAAAAAAAGAAATAAAGAATTGTGAAGTGCCAAACACCTCAAGTGCCAAAACTTCTAAAAGATGTAAGAATTTTCCTAATGCATGCTATACTAATTGATATTGTAATTTACCGTTTTAGGGTTGGTCTATGGTGTGACGCCCAAAAATTTCATTACTTAGATTGAACATATTTGAGAATATTTCAAAAAAAAAAAGAGAATTGTTAAATTAAATTAAATTCCATTGATGATTCACTTCGTACATGAGAGAGTGGAAGGGGGAGGGATTATTTTAAGAAGAAAATTTTCTTTTCCCTCACGTTGCAGCCAAGTGGAGCTGAGAAGGAAGGGGGAGGCAACACTTGTACATCTTCTTTTATTTTTTTATCATTCTCCTTCCTTGAAACGTTCGATACCTTTTCCCCAACAGACCAGTGTCTTCTCTTCTCTCTACCGAAACACCCACTTCTTTTCTCCCCTGTTCTTGCTTCATTTCACCAAAAAAACTCGACCTCATCTCGGCCTCTCACAACCGGTGCCTCCATCCAGCAGCGAAATCTTCTGTTCAGAGCTTCGCTGCTGGCCGTGGAACCCTAGCTCGCCCGACGCCTCCTCCCTTCCCCACCAGTGAAAGATCCAGGCAAGTGGAGAGGTGATTAAGGTTCTGGGTTCGTGTAATGGTTGTCCCTAGCTGTGCGTGTGAAAATCAGGGTAGAGTTTGGGGTTGAATGTGAAAATTTGGGAACTAAAGCTCTGTTCGGAGCTGAGATGTGGTTGTTTTGAGCCACGGTGGCGAGAGGCCGTGGGTTTACTGTGTGGGCCATCCAATTGATTGGGGGAAAGGGAGTCGCAACCTATTTTGGGTCGTTTCGCTGTGCAGATCGGCGAGAACGCGACATTGAAGGGGGCCGCGAGCTCAGCTCGCCCCTCCATCTTCTTTATTTCCCATATGCATGATGAAGTGCGATTTTTATCATGCTGTTGTTACCTTGGATGCTATAGAAGAGTGCTGAGATACTACAAAAGTGTCTGGTAGAGAAACTCACGGTTTAGTTGAGCTAAGATGAAGAAAAATGGTGCAATACTCTCTGTTTTAGAGAATTAGAGATGGAAAACTTTTTGTTTTGGTGTCGCCTTAAATTCTGATGATGTAGATAAGGAAAAGAACAAGTTTACTTGAGAGAACATTCATTAGATCAAGTTCGGCATCTAGTTATAGCAAGGTTAATGAGAAAATGTGTTGGAAAGAGCATTTACCTTGAACTAGTAAGCTATACTTTAGAAAACAGCAATACCTCAGGTGATTCCACGAATTTTCTGAAATTTTCTAGAAAGAATTGGACATTAAAATCTTAATGAAAGTTGTAGGACACATCCTTAGGAATGACATATCAAAATTTTAGAGCAAATGGTTAAGGTTAAGGTGGTGAAACGATATTTCTTCTGTAAGTACTAAATCTGAGAGTTGCTGCAGAATTTTGAGGAGAAGACGGCAAATTACTGCTCTTAATACACTGAGATTTAGACTTAGGTTTCTTCACAGAAAATGTTAATCTAGGTCTCTTCTATAACATACTGAAATTTCATAACATTCCGATAAGTTTAGATATACTTTCTGTGGCTATGATTGAAACTGCTCATTTCAGTCCATAGACTGCTTTGATCCGAGAATGTGCAGCAGTTGCTGTGTTGCCTTTAACGAGAGTTTCTATATACCTTGAAGTATTTAATTATGTGTGTTTAGACCTGGTTGTGGTTGTTCACATGCTGAGGTTGTTGGTGCTGCAACAAGGGAATTGTGAATGTGTGAAGTTGGCTAAGAGCCAATGTGAGACCCCGGGTGTCAGGATGCCTGGAGAGGGGTGATGAAGAGTAGTGGTATTCTCTCCAGAGATCTGAGAAGGGTTGAATAACTTCTCAGGGGACCTCGTGATGCCAGGTTGGGTGCGAGGGGGACAGGGTGGAGTGTCATCTCCCCTTGGGTGATTGTTGCAGTTTTATTTATGTGGATTCGGCAAATTGATGATTTGTTTACCTATTTGTCTTGTTATTGGCCAAATCCGAGTTAGGACTAACTGCCTACTTGCTGAGTTTTTATTTTGTTTATTATGTCTTTTCTTCAGATTAGAAGGTGACTGAGGAGCGCTCGACGTGTGGGAGAGTTTTGTTTTTGTCGATCTATGTACATACTCGATAGAAGGCGGGATATTTGGTGTTCGTGGCTCCTAGTGTTTTTTTTTTTTTTGTAGAAGTCCCCCTCCTTAGCCTCATCTCCTGATGTATATGTAAACAAAGTTTTTGACAAATATAGTCAAGTGCAGTTCACTTTCTTATGACTCAACTTACAATGAAATTTATTTTATTCATGAAATTAAAGTCTCCCCTAATTTATAAAGCAAGTCATGTGACTTGAATCTGATAATGGGTGTTACATATGGTGAGATAAAAAAATTCTTAATTAGTCTAATATGGGGCTAGCTAGTATGGGCTGAGTTGAGCCCAGCCCGCAATGAGACGGTCTGGCTAAAAACTTTATAAATAGTATTCAAATCTCTCCTATAAGCCTAATACTCACAATTATCCTCACAAATAAGTGTTTACTAGGTGCTAAGGGTGATGGACCATCTCCTTGAGCTAGTGATACAGAGGGTAATAGAGTAGAAATTCTTGAGTTTGAGATGTTGCTATTCCGCATCAAGAACGATAGTCCAAATTAGGTGTGTTAATCTCTCTACATAATTATATATGCATTCTTGATTCTAGTTATGGAGATATTGGGGTTGTGTTTTCATATCTTACAAAGGTACATTTAAGGCTTTGTTTGGTAACCGGCCAAATAGTGTCTAATTATATTCTTTTGTTTCCTAGAACAAAAAGAGAATAGAAATTCATTTGGCAACTTTTTTGTTTTCGGAACAAACTCTAGAATAAATTTGTTCTCGGGAATAGTTTTGGAACATA
Source organism: Eucalyptus guilfoylei (assembly GCA_016097605.1). Classification (NCBI taxonomy): domain Eukaryota; kingdom Viridiplantae; phylum Streptophyta; class Magnoliopsida; order Myrtales; family Myrtaceae; genus Eucalyptus; species Eucalyptus guilfoylei. The sequence goes on along the minus strand of CM027862.1, from coordinate 38,259,180 downwards.
ATTTTCTGTTTTGGATGTTGAAGGACTTAAGCCCTGCGGCAAGATTTGCAGGATAAAGTGGCTGAATTACCTGAGGCCAGACATAAAGCATGGAGGTTTCACTGAGGATGAGGATGACATCATATGCACTATTTTTTAACCATAGGAAGCAGGCAAGCGTCAAAATGTTCATTCCAAAACCAGAAACTTTTTAACACTAGTTAATTTCGTTAGACTTCGACAAAAGCCAGCAACTTTTTAAGTTATGCCATACATTCTATGATTCCTGTCGTCACAGGTGGTCAGTAATTGCTTCCAAGTTGCCAGGTAGAACAGACAATGATGTGCAGAACCACTGGAACACCAAGCCGAAGAAGAGTCTACTGAAGCAAATGGCTTCGGTGAAAACATTGCCTGAAAGTAACTTTAGTCATCAGGACTGGGCACGGAACTTGGCTTCAATTGATCCTGCAACCAAGAATCAGCAATATGCAGATATTTCAATAGGTTTCACAAGCAGAACTTCAATCTAGGAACACCCACTTTTTAGTGGAGTCTTCTCCGTCCTCCAAGTCTCACTGAAGTTTCGGATTTTAGCTATGTACCATCGTCCACACGAGAAGTTTCGAGTCATTCCCATTCGACTTCTGTGGCGATGAAGAGCTGCTATTCGGGGTCTGCAAATGGCGGTTCCGAACAGGACCAAGTCCTGTTGGATTTTGATTACGATAGTATGCTCAATGACTTTGGCTTCCAAGATCAGAGCATCTACACGCAGTTCATGTTTCACAAATATCACCGTCACAGGTCAAGTCATCAACATAAGAAAAAATGAAATAAAAATAAGAGCCTTAGATTTTCCAGTAGGTGATGGGAAATTTTAGTGTCTTGATTTATGGAAATCTTCTGAACGGTGATTAAGTCGAAGTTAGATGCAAGATTACACTGTTCTATATGATTATATATATTTTTCCGTGGCCTACTCATCAGAACCTCCAGTGTATATCCTCAGTTTACATCTTAATATGAATCGATGTGATTGAATAAAAAATGCAATGAGCAAACTTTGCTCATGAATTTACATCGGCTCCCTCAAAACTGGAAAATCAAGTCTTGAGTTTGATAGTGACATAATCGACAAAGCCAATTTCGTTGCAAAAATTTATGTAGGATCCTGTCTTCTGCAAGCAGGATATAATACACATGCTAAGATCAAACAAAGACTCGATCTAGACAATAATTTCTTCTCTTGCTCTCTTCCCTCCTCTTGTGTATGTATGTGCACATGCATAATGGTCCCCACATCGCTTGCTTGAGAATGACGCGACGATCCTCGAAGGGTGAGCGGTAGTCAATTGGTGAAATGCATGTCGTCCTAGTCTTGGCTATGATATGTCATATACCGTAACTGCTGCTATGATAGTATGATGAAGCTAATGCCTGTCCTCAGAAGTATCTGATGAAATCTCTTTTGGAATCTGCTCTCGCATTGATTCCTTTAGCTGGCATATCTTCTTCAGTCCAAATTGCCATTCTTCAAACGGCTGCGCAATCCCCTCGGGACCTTCTTTTCTCGGAAATTTCGGATCATAGACTATTCCACGAGATTGACGCATCTGTGCTTTTTCCCGGGTTACATTCAACTATATCGAAAGAACAGCAGTTTCGACACAAAGGCAGATGTTACCTTTTAGTGACAATGGTTCGATGAAATCAAGTCATTGCTTTTAATTTCTAAAAGCAGCGTCTCACATCATATCTTTGAATTGCAATAGTGAACGAATCAATTATTTCATTTAATGAGTTTAGTAGAGCAGAGAGACCCCAATCAGCTCCTCACAGGCCATGTTTCCTTGAACTTTCCTCACTTTTGAAAATCCATTGATTGAGGCAGCCCGGAGAAAGAAATAATTGAAAGCTAAAGGCTCACTCTTGCTTCCACTAAATGACTTGAATATGCTTGTTCTGATTAAGGTCTTGCAAGACTCAACAATGTGCCAGGAGTCAACAGGAAGGAGCTTTGTTTACTTTGTGTAGCACCTATGCCCTTCTTTTTTCTCCAACTTGCTGTATAACGTACATCTGATCCATCCTTTTCAGTCTTCCATATTATAGTAGTCTCCTATTTCCTGTAGGGAAAATTGTCCAAAAAGTCCTAAACCTATTACACTTTTGCCAATTTAGTCCTAAACCTTTTAACTTTGCCAATTGAGTCTAAACCTTTTCACTTTTGCCGATTCAGTCCATCCGGCCAATTTTGGCCGGAAAATGCTGACGTGGACGCGATGGTGCCACGTAGGACTGTCGGTCTTGACGTGACAATTTTTAATAATATTTTAATATCTTTTCGATTTGATTTTTTATTTTTTTTATTTTTAATTTTTTATTTGAATTTTTTGGATTTATTATTATTTTTTTAGTATTATTTTTGAGTTTTTTTTCCATTTTTTCTTTTTCTTCTGTCTTCTTCCTCTTGCCGGTCGGGACCTCGGCGACCGGCCGCAGGCAACGGCCCGGCCACCTCGCCGGTGGCCGCGAGGGCGGCCTCGCGGCGCGGGCGGCGAGGCTCGCCCTCGCCGGATCTCGCGAGGGTCGAGCGTGCCCGACGGATCGCCGCCGCGGGGAAACCGGCGAAAATCCCGGGCCGGAGCCACGCGACCGAGGACACCCCGAGCTCCCCGTAAAACCCTAGAGACGACGACGACGAGCGGAGAGAGGAAATTTCTAGGGCGAGATTGGAATCGGGAATGGAGCGGGGAGAGTTGGCCTCGTGCCGAGGCGGCGGGGCTCGCCCTCGAGGGCGAGCCTCGCCGCCCGCCTCGAGGGCGGCCTCGGGCCGGGCGGGCGAGGCTCGCCCTCGCCAGCCATGGTCGAGCTGCGAGGCTCGACCCTCGCCGGATCCGGCGAGGGCGAGCCTCGCCGCCCGCGCGAGGCCACCCTCGCGGCCAGCGGCGAGGTGGCCGGCGAGGTCGACCTCGACCTCGCCGGCCGTCGCCTCGCCGTCGCCGAGGTCAGCGACCGGCTGGAGGAAGAAGACGGAAGAAAAATAAAAAATGGAAAAAAAATTCAAAAATAATAATAAATCCAAATAATTCAAATAAAAAATTCAAAAATTTAAAAAATATTAAAATATTATTTAAAATAGTCCACGTCAGCGCCAACATCCTACGTGGCACCGCCCGTGTCCACGTCAAGATTTTCCGGCCAAAATTGGCCGGATGGACTGAATCGGCAAAAAGTGAAAAGGTTTAGACTCAATTGGCGAAGTTAAAAGGTTTAGAAAATTGACCAAGTGCTGAATAGCAGGACTTTTGGACAATTCTCCCATTTCCTGTACTATAACGAAGTGCACTCTTTTGTGTAGTTTTCTGATAGACTCATAAAGCTCTCCAGCTGTTCTTTCATGCAAAAAGAAAGATAAACATGGCATGAGTCATTTCCATGAGGTCCACACTAATTTTTCTAGTGGTTGATCTTGCAAATGGTCCTTGGCTCTCGTCTTATCCTCCCTTTTCGCTTTCATTAGGTCGGCTATTTCCTTGAAACCCTCCTCTACTTCTTTCCTCTGTGAGAACTAGATGCTTGGCCCCTATAGAATGAGGGGCGACGCCGTAACAGTGCTCATATAGCGACGCAGCTCAATGAGACAAGGCTTTTGGTGCGTAACCTCAATCACAGAACAATCCCGATTGCAGGTGCCATGGAAAATGTCATGGTGAAGAAGAGTTTGTCTTCTTCAGTTGCTGTTGTGGGAGCTCTCTACACAGAATTCTCCTGAAAACTCCCATCATGGATAGAAGAGGACCGAACTATTTGAAGCAGTGAGAAGTGAATTGTGGCACTTCCTAAAAGCATAGTGCATTAGCAAGAGGAAATCATTGCAAACGGTCCCCAAACACTTGTTAAGGACATACTTGATAACTATTTTATCTGTTCCATAACTGTTTTTCTATTCTAGAAACAAGTCTAGATCCTTTGATAACGTAATCTCATTCTTCTATTTTTGGAATAATTTTTTTGTCTAGAAATAAGTTTGAAACAGAATTAAAAAGTAAAAATTTTATATTATTCTATTTTTAGAATAGAAATGAGAAATAAAAATTCTTCTTTCATTCCTAGCCGGCCGCCCACTTGTGGCCGCCCACTTGCCACCGCCCATTGGCTCCCTACCGTTGCTCATGCTGTCTGCCGCTGCCTGCCGGCCCACCGCTCGCCACACGCTCGCCGTCCTCCCGGTCATTTGAAAACAATCAAGAAATGAAAACCTTAAAAAAAAAAAAAAAAAAACGAACGGTGGAATTCAACGAATGAATAATTTAATTATTTGGAAGAGAATCATTCAAACCCCAATCATACCGTCCACGTGGAAGGTGCCGAGGAATATCTTTCATTGGAGAGAGGGAGTTACTATTCTATGGAAAAAAAAAATGATACAAAGATTATTATTGCACATAAAAAAGCGATTTGCAAATTGAATATACTATATGGCACGATACGCTGTAAGTGTGCATTTGTACAAATAAGTTGTGTTGGCATTCGATAACAACTCGAGACGTCACGTAGTATACTGATTATGTAGATCAGCATCGGAGCATGCTATACCTAACATTTATTTAAAAATACTACGTGTAGTTTCTTATCATAAACTATGCAATGTCTCATGCGCAACCAATTTCATTAAAAAGGTGCTTTCAATAATTACTTGCGAAACAACACAAAAAATTCACGCCATTGACTTAAGTCGGCAATTTTCTCTGATTATGAAGCCTATCAAATGAGTGGATCGAATTAAAAAATATTTAACCTACATCAATTCATATATATCCAATATAATTATAATAACCTGACACCAACCTAACTCACATCGTTCATACGTATATCATCGTAACACGTCCGTATTTAACCCAACTTAGCAATTTTCACTTCACCTTTTTTCAATAGCACCCTCGATAGGTAGCTTAATCGGTACCTAAAAAGTTAAAAGAATCCCGCCACCTCGACGAAGGGCATCCACTTCGGTTTAGAAATTTCTTTATGTATTCATCGTCGAGCATGTGAATGTCAATCATTCAACAGCGAAAAAACGTCCAAAGGAGTTTTCTATAGACCTACGGTGGACCAAACGGATATGCATCTTGCCGTTTTAAACAGCTCGAATCCACCTGGCGGGTTGTTGCCCCTACAGCTGGCGATCTCAATCAACGGTCGACAACTTTGGGACCCCATATATATTTTCAAATCCATCTCCCATGTGTCCTGAAAACCTCAATCCGGCGAGCACTTGCGGGCGGCGATGGAGGTGTTGAGATTGAGGATGAGCTTCGCCGCCGCCTTCGCGCTGCTCTCGCTCCTGACGGTGTTCGTCCTCCCTTCCCCCGTCGCCGCCCAGAGCCCGGCGCCATCTCCTTCGAGCGACGGTTCGTCTCTCTCTCTCTCTCTCTCTCTCTCTTTGCGCAATGCAATCTGGCGGATGAGAGATGTTTGGTTGAAGATTTTGCGGAATGATGAACAATCGTGGGTTGTGTGCAGGAATGGCGGTCGATCAGGGAATCGCGTGCTTGCTGATGCTCGTGGCTCTGGTGCTCACCTACATCATCCACTGAAGTTCCTCCCCTCCCATTTTCATTTCTGATCTCTCGATGTAAACAGAACAGAACACATTCATTTCATTTGATCATATTCTTTTTCAATCCTAAATGGAATTTTAGGGCTTGCAGATTCTGTCACCCTTTGAAGACATACCTCTTTTCTTCCATGTTCGCTTGCGTAGAATGTCCGCGGTTTGTATGTCTCTGTCTCGTTTCGAATTCTCCGACGACCAGATTGCATTCAGCCTATTTGATCCGATCGCGCAAGCGAGGTCATTCTGAGAGAATCTCTCCGCATGCCTTAATAAGTTGCTCGCCAAAATTTCACGCGATTTCGAGTTTTTGCTAATCGTATTTACGAATCTTTAGAAGCTCTGTTCAACCGTTTCCATCTTTACAATTTTACAGTTGATATGCAAGCATTTCGAATGTTAAAGAGCGAAAAAATGAAGGCAGAAAATTGCTATATTCACTAATTTGGAAGCTTGCAACTCTATCGGGTCTATCTTTAAACAATAGCTTTAGGCTGGATTTGCTCAAAGTCGAAGACATCAAACATGAGTCGCCTTACGTCCGACTTCCCATATACTGTGTACGAGAGCCCGTGAATCGCTTGTTGGATGGCCGTCGTGGCCGGGTTCCGAAGTCGCCGGTTGTGCTCGTATGCGTCCTGAACTTCATCGGAGTAAACGATGTAGTGGTGAAGATGCTTGTCCCTCAAGTACTTCCCGCAGAACTTGTTCATGAGAATACGCCGGTGCCTCTCTTGCAGCCATTTTCCCGGAGCATCCAGGTGCTTCATCAGTAACCTCTCCGCCATTACCAGATCCTTCAAGTCAGCACAGAGATGTTAGAAGGAAATCGATAATGCGCTTCCGGAATGAACTAAAAATTTCCAATTGCAAATGTTAATGTGCCTGGTCTCGATTAAATTTCTGCTATGATTTTGCATACTCTCTCTCTCTCTCTCTCATCTCTCGTTTGTCGCATTCCCCTCAATTGATCTTTGAGCAAACCCATCTATTCTTCATCCTTAGTATAAGAGACTCAATATCTATGTAAGTTCTAGGACATATGACTGACAATTTATCTCAATGCTTTAAATTGTAGTTATTGCTTGCTGGCCAAGCAGTATTGGATTTCAACCTCTATAATTGACAGGGCCGCGTTGATTACATCTACATTTGAAGTCAATGAAAACATCAGCTTTAGGGGCATCATTTATATCTAATATTTTTGTCATCCTTTACTATGTACTGCTTGCTTGCTGTTATATTTCAGTATCAAATTCAAACAATGAAAATGGGTACTTTTCCATAAATAATTCAAAGCATTATCTTTGTAACGACCCATCATGTTCTACCATGACTGATGCAGAAGAGAGCTGTACCTGGATCTTTTGGCCGACGTACTCCAACCTCTCATAACAGAATCGAGGATGATCAAACTTGTATTTTGATGGGTGTAAGAAACATAGCTGCACGGGAAGGACAAGAGAAACAATGGTTCAGGAAGCCACACCAGACCACAGAAATTTGACCTTGACAAATTTAGTCAAATATACAACATGATGAAGCTAATTATGTGCATACAATAATTCCTGTAGTGTCAAAGCAAATGCAAAATCTTGTCATATTAAAAGAAAGACGTGCAAAATTCGTGAAATGGAGTGCTTACTTTAGCTCCACAATTTTTAGCTCAAATTCACAGTTTACATAGTCAAAGGAGGCCAATGAATCTTAAGATTGCAAACCTGTCCAATAAAGAAGGCCAGCAGTATCTTCACCCCAAAACAGAAATAAAGAAATACAGGGTATAACGAAGAATTCCAAGTATATTCTTTCTCTACTAAAGCGCTCCCCTCTCATTGAAAGCTTATGTACTTAAGTAGAGACATGTTGCAGAATATGGCAATTTATCTATTAGCACATAAAGCTCGATTAACAAGAGGATCAAAGAAGTAGTACCTGTAGCCCAAGTCCAAGTTCAATATTTCTGGCTTCGGTAATGTCAGGGATCCTATCTGTCATGTTCAAGGGATATCCCAGAGTTTTCATAACTTTTGGTCTGCTGTCATAGTCCCATATGTTTCCACGGAATCGATGCATTCCTGGTGGCACGCAAGCCCTAAAAAGCCTTGGATGTGCAAAGAGTGCATCTTCTGGAGGCTGCAAGTAAAGTGTATCCAGAACTTTCACAAGGATGAAGTAACAATTCTCTGAACTTGCTATCTAAGTGCATCCTAATGACCCTAGTACATGGGCTCACATTGACCCATCAACTAAACTTTACCTCCTCTAAGTTAAAAGTGTCTTCTGGTTTTGATCTCAAATCGTTTTCCATTGATTCTACTTACCCTCAACTGAGAGTACTAGTTGTGAGAGAACAAATGACTGTGGAAAAGTGTTCATGAAAGTGTCCAATTGCTAATTGATAAAATGAAACAATTTTGACCTTCTAAAGCATGATGAATTATAGAACATTTGCTTCCCAAGTTCTCTTCCTGGCCATTTCTGTTTTTTAGTGCTAGAAACTACTATATGCTAAGTACGAAGAGGAAAACAAAAGATTACTTGCCTTATAGACAGCAACATCTTGCCAGCTGAGTGTTTTTGTCTCAAATTCAACAGATACATAATCAACGTCCTCAAGTTGCCTTCTTAGATTTGGTTGGCAGTCCTCAGAATCAGGGTCCATTCCGAATACTTCAAACAGAACGCGATATACTTCTGGCATTCCAAAGCACAGGTATATTGCCCCAAAAAGAGCCCAAAAAACCGACCTACATGGCATATATATTTTTTAGTGAAATGAAACAGGATGTTCACTAAGTACAACAAAGAAACCACAGTACTCATTCCTGAAGGTGAATAGTTTACGTAGCAAGATATTTAGGTAGGAAAATATGCCACAAAAGTTCATTAAACTTTGATGGGTCAAAAAACATGAATCCACAAAGAAACCGCAGTACTCATTCCTGAAGGAGAATATTTTACGCAGCAAGATATTTAGATAGGAAAATATGCCACAAAAGTTCATTAAACTTTGATGGATCAAAAAATGAATCCGCAAAGCATGACGTTTAGATAATTCTAAGGCAGCATGAGCTTTTCATTGATTAGGGAAAAAATAAAATCATATCAATTCTTCTACTGACAATCAATTAATCCTACGAAAATATCTGTGGAAGAAGGATATAAATCATAGGCAAACTGTCACGTTTCATCATAATAAACAACACATTCCAATCAGTTTCGCCTTGCTTATTTTTCTGTGTCTATCAAGCTTCCCACCAAATGATGCCGATGACATTAATTCAACACCAATTCACCATCTTCACACTCTTGAGAGCCCAGCGAGTACATTCTGAAAATTGGAGCATTCTCAAGTCACACCTTCAGCATTTTCTAGAAGTTTTCAAATGCTCCAGCCACAACCCATTTGCTTAACCTTGCACATGCTTAAAGTCTAATTTCACATCTGTTTCCTTTCCAATCCATTGGTCTTCACTAAATGTTTGAAGATGATAGCATTATCCTCAGCAGAAAAACACAACCTCATCAAGATTTCACTCACAATAATGAAAGCTCTCCCATGAAAAATCATACCCATCACGATAGTAATAGCTCAGAGTTCAGCATTCAACAGTTGATTTTCAAAATCCAATCAATAATCAGTGCTCTAGCATTCCAAAAGTATATAAGAAATCCAACCACAGTACCGGAACAACTTACTTAACAGGCGCTTCCCTGTCCTTCCTGATCAGCCTATCCATATCATCATATGGGAATACCAAATTCTGCAAGCTAGCAGCTTTAATCCATTTCGGCAAGTTCCTCTTCCCAATCAATCCAAACACCCTCTCCCTCATCGGAGCCGGGGATTCCCTCGGATACCGCTGCAAAAAGTACTCCGCGAGAGCCAATTCCAGCACATACTGCCCCAAGAAACACAGCCTCGAATGGCCCGACCTCACGTGCCGGGCATTCGTCCGCTCGCAGGACGGGTGCTGGAACGCCAAGTAGAGCAGCGAGTCGAACTGCTTCGCCGGGTTGTCGTCCCCGAACGTGTCCGACGGCTCGAGCGGATACCCGAGCGCCTGCTTCGCCTCCAGCAAGTACTCGTCGATCCAAGTCCGGTCGGCATTGTTCAGCTTGGAAGAGGGCAAGCAGGAGCTCAGCAAGGGGAACGACTTGAGGGACAGCTGGGGGCTGTTCAGGAACCTGTCGGCCAGCTTCTTGTCGTCCAGGGGAGGCTTCAGGATGTACCGCCTCGGGGGCACCTTCTTCCTCGGCGAGGTCGCGCGCTTGCGCTCCGCGAGCTCCTTGAGGAGCCTCTGGGGGCTGTTGCTGGGGAGCTCCTTTGCCGGGTCGACGGCGACGGCGGAGATGGGAAGGCGGCGGCGGCCCCGCTGTGGGGTGGCGGCGGCGGCGGCGGCTCCGGGATGCTTGAGGCGGAACTGGATGGGGAAGGGGGAGACGGAGGAGGAGAAAGAGAAGGGCTTGGCGGCGGCGGCGGCGGCGGCGGCCGGCGGCGGATTGGCGAAGGAAGAAGAGAGCTCCATGGTCGGGCTGCGATGGAGCGACGGGCGAGGGGACAGCGTTTCAGGATTTTCTTTTGGGCAGCGTGGAGAAGATGAGCAGACTGACGTTGATCTGGAGGGAGTGGAAATCCTGCGGTGCCGATGTAGGTTTGTCGGGACCAATGTGGGCCGCCGGATTACAAGAGAGAGGAATTTTGGACAGTTGGATCTTTTTAGAATAGTGAGACCATGATAGCTTACCGGAGATAATTTGATCCAGTCCGTTTGCCGAGAATTAAATGATTTTGAAAATATTTTGCAAAAATCGATTTATTTACAAAAGCGAATGAACAGAAAATATTTTCTTCTTTCATAAAAATATTCAGACATAATTTTCCCGTTGATGCAAAAACTTTTTATTAGATAATTATGTCGAGCAATATAAGGAATCATTTTTAAAGAAACTCTTTTCAAAATCATTTATTTTCCAAAAAAAGAGGCGAAACCTGAAGCATTAAGTACTAACATTTCCACTTTATGATAGAAGAATTACTGCAAATAAAGGAGATTTAATGATAGGCACAATCTAAGTTTATAATTAGTTCAAGTAAATTAAAATCGTTGGAGGTACGATAATTAATGATAGGAATCATAAATCACGAGTCGAGAAATCACATTATTATGAATTATTACTAAGTGATAGCATTTTCGATTTACATGTGCAAGATCAATGGCATGCTGCTCAACATCACTTGTATTATGAAGATTTTGCGTATTATTTACTATGTTACGAACATTTGAGGAAAATTGTGATCTGGTTTACCAATAAAGTATAAGTGGATAACCTGGATCACATGATGAATATCTATTTGGAGCAGAAATGTCATTTGATCTGATTAGAAATAGTTCTAAAGGATAGAATGACCCAATTGTCTAGTATAAAATAAAGCAATTATTCATAGTAAAAAATTTACTAATCTTAAGTGCCATCGGAATAAAAGCATTTTAGGCAATGTAACATGACTTGAGAATAGTTATTTAGGTACTTTGGCCAAAAACAAAATATTTTCATGTTGGCAATGTCAATTTCTTGTCCCGGTCAAAACTGAGGTTCTAGCAAATGATTTCTATTCTTTTTCGTGTTAGAAAACTCAGTTTTTTTTTCGAATAATGACACAAACAATTCCTGAATTTTGACTCAATATGTAATTTGATCTCTGAATTTTAGCCTAATATGCAATATGATCCATAAACTTTTAATTTATTCAATATAATCCGTAAACTTTTAGTACATGTTCAATATAGTCCATGAATAGTATGAAAATGTTCAATGTAGTCCCTGGTCTTAAATTAATGAAAATGGACTACATTGAAATTTTTTTATAGTTCATAGACTATATTGAGCAAGTACTAAAAGTTCACGGACTAAATTAAATAAATTAAAAGTTTATGGACTAAATTGTACACAAGGGTAACTCCATATGCTCTTCTATAGGTTTCTACATAAATTGGTTCACATAGCTAACATAATAAACAATGTCAAGTCTAATAATGGTTAAGTAAATCAATCTCCCTCCCAAATGTTGAATATCTTGCTATGATGTTTCCTTAAACACAGTCTTACCATTGTAATCATACGAGTGCTATCAAATTAATGCCCAACTTACCAGTCTCCTTCAGTAGACGTTGGAATGCGTGATGACCTGCGGATTGGGGTTGAGACAATGGGTGTCGCATCTGCTAGAGCTACCTTTGTTGCATTTTCAGCCCCAACTTCCAGATTAGCTACGTATGTTGCAATGGCACCTGTATTAGGAATGGCAGCAACATTGGGGGCAGTATTGGCAATTTCCATGTTGGCATTTTCTATATTCACAGTGACTCCTTGAACGATCCCATTTGGAATTTCCTCTTGATCCAATATCGAATTCGACAAATAGGACGGGAGGCAAAAATTCAAAATAGTCATCGTGCTCCCCTAAATTTGATTCCTAGCAAAAAACACGTGAGCCTTATCAAAGACAACATCACGAGAAATATAAACATGTCTAGTACTTGGTTCATAGCATTTGTATCCCTTCTTGACATTTGAATATCCCATAAAAACACACTTTTGAGCCCGTGGATCCAGCTTGTCACTAGATTGAGAATGCATATAACACACACATCCAAAAATTCTTAGGTGGGAGATACCAAATCTTTGACTATACAGACTTTCAATTAGAACTTTACACCCCCAACACCTTACTAGGCAAACGGTTGATTAAGTAGTAGCTAGCGAGGACTGCATCCACCTAATATATCTTGAATAAATTTCCTGAGGATAACAATGCTTGAGTAACCTCAAGCAGATGCCTATTTTTCCTTTTTGTTAAGTTCCCATGCAGGAGGTCTGATGAATGACTCCTAAGCCACGCAGGGACACTTGAAAAGCCCGATTGGTATATTCGATTCCATTGTCTGTACGATGAATCTTCACCATAGTGTTAAATTGATTTTTTACCATATTGCAAAAATCTTGAAACACGGTCATAATTTCACTTTTGAATTTAAGCAAATAAGGCCATATAGGTCGGGATTTATCATCAATAAATTTAACAAAAATACTTGAACACCTCCTTAGAGTCAATAGGAGAAGCCTCCCAAACATCTAAGTGAACTAAATCAAAAAACTATTTTGATTTATGTGTGCTATGTGGAAATGGTAACCTATGATGCTTAGCATAATGACAAGGATCACGACAATTGGAATCACAACTTAAAATCATATCAAGAGCATGTAACACCTGATTAGAGAGATGACCCAGACGCCAATGCCACAACTGGGAAGTGTCAACAGTCTTCCTTTGCGCCATCAACACTTCATTGTTTAGATTCACCGTATACAGCCCATTTTGCAACTGCCCTTCACCAATCATCCTCTTGGTCGTTCGATCTTGAAAAAACACCTTTTGAGGGGTAAATATAACATTGCAATTCCACTTATTAGTATATTTGCTAATTGACATTAAATTTGAGAATAATTCAAGTACCAATAATGCTTCAGAATTATTTAAGAAAAATTTAATTTGTCCAACACCACTAGTTGGAACTTGCCCACCATTAGCAATAGTAATAGGTGGATATGACACACATGAAGTAATATTGGATAGCAAGTTTGGAGAACTACACATGTGGTCTGTAGCCCAGAGTCAACAATAAACTGAGTTTTGGATAAAGTTGAGTAAACATGAACATTACTAGATGTCATAGCCAAATTTAGAGTTTTAATGCCAGAAGCATTTGTTCCATTGCCATGTATATGAAGTAATTGTTGAACTTGTTGATACAAAGCCTCCAACTTGGATGGAAAATCATTCGGATTGTCTTGGATTGCCACCTTAGCTTTTGAACCCCTGTCTTTGGAAAGACGCAAATGCGGATGAGGAACCCAGCATCTCTCTTTGGAATGGCCATTGCCATTGCAATGGTCTCAATGGAACCATGCCGCTTTCTTAAATTTTCCTTTGGCAAACCGAGCAGTGGAGTCCCCTTGCTTCGTTTGATAGCACTATGGGCCGATTGTTGACCAAGCTCTCCTGATGCAATTGAGCTGAAAGCATGACATGTCTCATTGTTTCCTCACTTTGGATTATGGCATAAACTTCATTGAAAGTAGGCAGTTGAGAACTCATAAGAATTTGGTATTTAGTGTCCTAAAATTCAGGCTTGATGCTTGCTAATAGCTAAAAGATTTTTTTCTTACTCTTCTCGATTGACATAATCCATCACATTCTCAATCGCAGCTCTATATTGACGAAGCTCATTCCATTGCTTCTTCATTTTTCCCAAGTGGTCGTGAAAGATTGTGTTGTGCCTTACTTAGAATAGGCAAGTCCTTGCTGCAGCTCAAAATCCGAGATGCATTTCGGCTTGACCATATATCTCGTATATTGAATCTCACAACACCTTGGCTGACTCTGAATATGCAAATATCTCGTAGATCTTCGACTCCATGGAATTGAACATCCAAGACATCACATCATGGTCATTTGCTTGCTATTCGTCAAATTTGGGATCTGTTGTGTGAGGGGCTCTAATCTTCTCGTTGATGTGTAGCTTCTATCTACCCCGAGAGCAACTGGTACAACTCATGACCAAGGAAGGTAATTTCTTTCGTTTAGCAACAACGAAGTCAATCGTTGGTTGTTTGTCTCCTGCACCGATGTTGTGTTGGATGCATCTCTTGATTTCTTTGACCCCTCCATGACGTGTTGCTAGTAATAACAAGGATTGGATAGCAACAAAGAGAGGAACGGGCACTGGCCAAAGAACATAGATCATCATAGAATAGGAAGGAATCGAACATAAGCAGATCAAGACAATTGGATGTGCAAAAAAAAAAAAACCCCAAAAAATCATGGGTTGAATCAAATCTGCTTTGATACCATGTTGAATTTTAGTAAGGCAATCATGAAAAAGAACACAAAAATTACGTGGTTTGACAATGTGCTTACATCCTCAAACAAAACTCTCAACTCTCTTATTTTTTTCATGAAAGTTAGGCTGCCATTCTTCTACAATTTGTACAGAAGGGTTGCTACAAGAAAGGAAACAAGCAAACTTGAAAAACAGGAAACTCAAAAAAAATATGAAAACTATCAATATAAAAATTTGCCTACAATCTTTTTTTTTTTCCTTGAATAGGAGTGCAAATCCTGCCAATAGGCATCTATTCCTTCAAACCCTTCTCTCACCATATGAAATGACTTCACCCGACACATTAGTTATATGCTCTTTCGGCAATCTAAGCAATCCCCAATATCTGCGATGCATGCCAGCATCCGGCCTATTTGATCCAATCGCGCAAGCGAGGTCATTTTGGGAAAATCTCTCCACATGCCCTAATAAGTTGCTTTTCGCGCGATTTCAAGCTTTTTCTAATCGTATTTACGAATCTTTAGTAGCTCTGTTCAACTGTTTCCATCTTTACAATTTTACAGTTGATATGCAAGCATGTTCGAATTTTAAATATCACATACTGAAGGCAAGCAATTGCTATATTCACTAAGGCTATGTTTGGTTGTTCAAATATTTAGACAGGATAGAACTTGATAGAATATGATATGTAATCTAGGAATTTTGTTGTATCATGTCCACTATTTGGTGATTGCAGTAATAAAGTCGGATATATTCACATTATATTAGATACATTATTTGATATAAACAGCATTTAGTATAAATGAACAAAAAATTCTACAAATAAAAATAGTAAAAATCTCTCGTGACACTCTTGCATATGTTATTTTTATTTTATTTTCCTCTCCTTTTTTAATTAATTAATTAATTTTTTATTTCTTTCTTCTCCTTCCATCATTCTCTATTAAGATTTTATTAAATAGTAAATTGTACTAATATACCTAAAATACTAAAACACCTAAAATATGTAATAAATAGAAGTATATGTTTAAATTTATATATTGAATTTATATTATAAAATAGAATTAAATTCGAATATATAAATAAAAATAAGGTTAAATTAAAATAACTAAATTGTTATTTTTGTTATTTTGAATTTCTTATATTAGAATCCAAATGTTAATTATATTAAAATATAATTTTAATTTTGTTAATTTAAGAAATTTGTTATTTGAGAAAAATAACTTTCCTTTTATAAATATTATAAATCATATCCACATTTATCCCGCTTCCATGGGATAATTTTATCCGGTCTATATCCCCCTTTATATCTGACTTTATCATATATTGAACAAGCACCAAATACAGGATATGATAAATTTTATCATATCTTGAATTTTATCTTGACTACCAAACATAGTCTAAAATAAGAATGAAATTGATAATGCACTTTGGGGCTGAACTAAAATTTCTTTTAGATCCATCTTTAAACAATAGCTTAAGGCTTGTCAAAACAAAGTTTACCAAATAGAATTTGCATTTTCTTAAAGTGCTTTAGGCTAAATTGCTTTATATTTCCCCAAAGTCCCTTGGACAAGTTGAACCAAATGCAACCTTAACCACTCCTCCTTGACGAGCTTTTTACCCAATATCTTAGGTAAGTCAAAAGTTTGTGTAATCTCATTTCATTTTGTGGTTTTAACAATAGTTTTAATTATGAAGCCTTTGGTTATCTAATCATGTTTTAATTATCTTGTTGCATTTGTCAAGGAGTATTAGGGCATCGGATTTTTGGGGCTAGAGGTTGGGTTGTTAGTATTACCTCATTGCATTATTTGTGATTTTAATATAGTGTCCTAAAACTTATTACAAATATACAATTAAGTTCTAAAACTTGCAAACTGTGCAATCAAATCTTAAAACTTATCAACTCATTGCAATTGAGTTCTTCCGTTAATTTCATCCAATTTAGCTAAAGGAAAATGATGATGTGGCTTTTTGTAGTAATTTCTCTCCTACGTAATTAAAACGATGTTGTTTTGGCCTTATTTTCATTATTTAGCCATGTAAAAGAGATAAAATATTTTTAAAAGCCACATCAACATGACAGAGTTAACAGAATGACTTGATTGCACTTTTTGTAAATTTAAAGACTTAATTGCACTTTTGTGACAAGTTTTAGGATTTAATGCACTTATCCTTTAATACGTGTGCTTCTATGCATGGTTCATTAAATTTAATTTTTAACGCATTGAAATAGTATGTTTTTGGATTATAATGACAAACTTCAGTAAGACGTGTTTTGGTAGCTGGTCAAATTCTTTAATCGTCATGCTCATGTTGCATATCATACACATTTTTAGAACTTAAAGGGCATTCATAGTTCATACTTGAAAGAATGCATGCTATTTTTAGAAAGCACATAGATTTAGGATATTTCATAGTTTTCGTTAAACAAATACCAAACAAAAGATGTCATTAAAATCATATAGATCGCATGTAGGTTTAGAGTTAATTAGTCTTACAGCATGCGTATCAAATAATGTCCATCATTTTGATTTAATTTCTAGTAATCATATCATATATATAGTTTAAACTATTAGTTGCATTACATGCATCATCCACATTGCATATCGTTCAATAATTATGGTTAGTTCACTAGGTTACACTAGAGTCTTAAAATTTAAATTCTTTTCTTATAAAATAAAAATAAAACATAGCATTTCATATTGATCTCATTATAAAATAAGTTCATGATTTCCATAGGTCATTCATACATGCTAATTCACTAAAGATTGCATACTTAATATGTATACATTTAAAACATGGCGTCTTGTACATAAGATTTAGATTGCATTTTTATTAATCTTATAGAATTTTAGGTCATGCATATTTAATCTAATTACTAGTTAAGAATTAATGCATATCCATTTAATTTGTAGACTTCTAGGGCCATTTATCTCTTCGTATTGCATGGCACTTAGTAGGTCATTTAGGATTAATTTTAATTAGCATCTCATATGGATAACCTTTTCAAATTAATCTCATAACATTTAATTTAGAACTGATCATGAATGTCATATAACCATATCATTCATGCATATCATTTAGTAAGTTAATCATTACATATAAGTCAATTTTTGTCGCATAGTGTTAGGGTTTATTTATGCTTTCTCAAGTCCTGCATGTTAATTAAATGGGAATACAAAAAAAAAAAAAAATCGTGACGATGGATTGTGATATACTTAGCTTTGCCTTGCACATTCAGGTTCTTTAAATTTTCCATTTTGATTGTTGCATGTTACTTTCCTAATATAGCACCCACATGATCATCCCTCACCTGTTAGTGACATAGGATAAACTGGATAAAGACTCCATGTATAGCATTTTCAAAATAAAGAGAAAATGTATTGAAAATGTGTTAGGTTAATCTAGCATTGTAAAACCCTTGAAATCATAGAAATTCTGATTCATAGCACATTTTACTTGAGCGTCTAATCAATCCATAACTAATTAGTTTGACTCCAAAAAGTAAGTTTAAATATGCGTTGAATTGAGTACTAAGTTGCGATTGGTAAAGCTTGAGAGAGCTCATACTAAGCATGAGTTATTGCCTTATGAGAAGAACCTTTGTTCCTATTTAGCAATTTATTAACTTTCCCTTGATGGTTCACCTCCATGAAGGTTGCGACAACTAGATGTAACGGTCGAAGTAGTGGAATTGATATAACTGTCAAAGTAGTAGAATCGACAATTTTTTAATGTTATAATTGTTTGTAGATAAGTGTTACTAAATGGTAGGAGCCACATAGAGCGTATTTAATTTCCTTGTAACTATTTATATAACTATCAATTGTATATGTCACGACCTTTCCAGAGGTGAATCACTAGGAGAAATACTAATGGATTGCTAAATGGGAATGGAGGTACCTCTCTTGAGGCCATTGCTCACGTTTACTATAGACTTTCCCAAGCCCTACTAATCGCAACTTGGTACTCAATTCAACATGAATTCTAATTTGCCTTTCGGAGCTACCACTAATCGGTTAGGGTCGTTTAGACATTGTAAACCAGAGATTCATGAATTCGAAGACCTAGATATGCTAAATTTATTTAGCACCCTTTCGGTACATTTTTCTTTATTTCAAAAATGCTTTGTATGCAATCTTTATCCATTTTTACCTTATGCCACTAACATATGATAAGTGATCATACATGTGCGCAATCAAAAAACATAACACCTTATAATCAAAACAGTAAATAAATTGTAAAAGATTTTAAAATCTAGATGCACCAAGCAAGTAAAGTGTATCCCCGTCTGTCTCCACAAGATATCTGCAAACTATAACTTTAAGAAAAATATGCAAATGGAATGCATGAATGTTTTGTATGATATAATGATAAACTAATACATGATCTATGCGAGACTCTATAATTCTAATTTTTGATAGTCTTCTTTAGTAGCTAACAGAAGCCAAATGACCCTAAAAGTCTACAAATTAATTAATTCCTAACCCTGCATCTACATGTTTAGTGAAAATGCAATATAAATCCTAGGTGTGAGTGACATAGTTTTATTTCTAAAATAATGCTTGCATGTAATTCTAAGTTAATTAACGTGTATGAATAACCTAAGAGAAGCAATGAATTTATTCTATAATTTTATTTATTTTTTCTTTTATAAAAATAGCAAGTTTAAAACCTAAGACTCTAATGTGAACCATCCACTATTATTGAACTATATGCAGTGCGGATGATGCATGTAATGTAAAAACTAAAACTATCTACATGATACTTAGTTCTAAATGACATGCATTGTATGACATGAGCCTAATTAACCCTAGGTCTACACGCAATCCAAGTGAAAACTAATAGCATTTATTATTTGATCTTAATTTATATTTATTCTAAACTAGCATACCCTAAACCTATATAAGTTAAGAGACTAACCATGCATGGCCCCAAATATGAAAAACCTAAAGTGTAAACTATGAATGTACTCTAAATTCTGAATATGCGTGATAAAATACTGTGCAATGACAACATACAAATTAATCACATATAAAAAAACAAGTCAAGCAAGATGATATTAGGATCCGATCTTAGTGTCTGAAAGGTTGGAGGCCCAATAGGCCTTAATTAATGCAAGGAAATAATCGTGTCATTACCTACGGTTTTCTAATAAATAAAATGCATCAAAACAAACTATATTGACAAAACTAAACTACAAGGTTAGACTGACCTTGACTTACCTGAGTGCCAGCATTTAGCGTGATACAAAGAGGGCAGACGATTGGTTAGCGCCGATGAGGGTGATGACTAGCAATGATCAACTGAACTACCAGGTTCGCGGTGAGATGCCAAAGCTTTGTCGAGAGAACCGGTAGGCGTCATGGCTAGATCATAGGCACGAGAACTTGCTGTGGTGCTATGGAATTAGTCATCGGGCGTCTCTCAAACTTTGAAGGAGAATCCCCTATATTGTGGCCTAGGCGCGAAGGCTAAGCACGATGACAGCACCGCGAAGCGTAGGGCAAGAATCCCTCTCATCTCTCGTTCGTTGCTGTGCACCTAACGAATTTGTACATTGTCGTTTTAACTGCTAGAATCCACCTGGCCGGTTGCTGCCCCTACAGCTGGCAGTGGCAACCTCATCAACGGTCGACAACTTTAGAACCCATTATATTTTCAACTGTCTTTCTCTCTCTGCGTTGAAAACCTCAATCCGGCAAGCACTTGCACAGAAAGAGAGAGAGAGAGAGATTAGTGAGCGAGAGGCGACGATCGAGGTGTTGAGAATGAGGTTGGTCCAATCTTGTTTCAAGATAGAACGAGAACTAGGGACTCGATCGATTAGCCTAGGACAAGGAATTAACGGTCCGATCCAATAGAATTGATCATTATTATTATTATTTTTTTATGTTTCTATCCAAATATCTTATTATCCACAGTATAACTACGAACAAATTCAAAACTAGAGAAAAATTCTATACTTTTATCTGGATATTTTATTGTCCAATTACAGGCTCATATTTTCTTAGAAATAATAAACTCAATCCACTAATTTTTTAAGTATATATAGCCGGTCCGGTTCGGACACCGGCAGGACCAAATTGGTTAGTTCGGACGGTTCTCGATTCGGACAATCTATTTTGCACACTCATGAAAAAGCTCCGGAACAACAAAAATGAAATTTAACGGGGGTGTAAATTCCTAACAGGAATCAATATCATTAGCTTTTAAATGAGTGGTAAAGAAATGTAGGATCACCACCACGGATGGTTGATGACATATATGGAAAAAGCACATGATTGCCACAAATGAAAAGTGATTGACTAGTAGGAGTCCCTCTAAGTTGGAGCCAAGCGGTTGCGTACGTTCACTCGGCACGTGGCGATTCCCTATTTGTGATCGGCTGTGGCTTCTGTCCTAAAGCAGCGAAAAGGTTGGTCCTTTCGTGGAAACGGGAGCGGACGTCACACCCATGGGGCTCACCTCCACGTCTCCCCTGGCCTCGATCCTATAAAGCCCCAGCTCTCTCCTCGGCTTCTCGACACGAACAACCCATTGAGAAACACCAGAAGAAGCTCCGATCTCCCGACATAGTTCGAAGATCGTTGGTCGTTGATCGCAGCAAGTGTTGAGAGTAATGGATCACGAGAGCAAGACCACCCACGAGTGCGAGACCCCGGTCGTCCAGGAAGGGACGGTGGAGACCCAGGACCGGGGGCTGTTCGACTTTATGGGGAAGAAGAAGGTGGAGGGAGAGAAGAAGCACCGGAAGGAGATGGTGGAGGAGGATGGAGAGAAGAGAAAAATGGATCACGAGAGCAAGACCACCCACGAGTGCGAGACCCCGGTCGTCCAGGAAGGGACGGTGGAGACCCAGGACCGGGGGCTGTTCGACTTTATGGGGAAGAAGAAGGTGGAGGGAGAGAAGAAGAACCGGAAGGAGATGGTGGAGGAGGATGTAGAGCAGAGAGTAATGGATCACGAGAGCAAGACCACCCACGAGTGCGAGACCCCGGTCGTCCAGGAAGGGACTGTGGAGACCCAGGACCGAGGGCTGTTCGACTTCATGGGGAAGAAGAAGGTGGAGGGAGAGAAGAAGC
This sequence comes from Eucalyptus guilfoylei, assembly GCA_016097605.1. NCBI lineage: Eukaryota > Viridiplantae > Streptophyta > Magnoliopsida > Myrtales > Myrtaceae > Eucalyptus > Eucalyptus guilfoylei. The sequence goes on along the minus strand of CM027862.1, from coordinate 38,237,581 downwards.
ACCGGAAGGAGATGGTGGAGGAGGCTGGAGAGAAGAGAAAAATGGATCACGAGAGCAAGACCACCCACGAGTGCGAGACCCCGGTCGTCCAGGAAGGGACTGTGGAGACCCAGGACCGAGGGCTGTTCGACTTCATGGGGAAGAAGAAGGTGGAGGAGAGAAGAAGAACCGGAAGGAGATGGTGGAGGAGGATGTAGAGCAGAGAGTAATGGATCACGAGAGCAAGACCACCCACGAGTGCGAGACCCCGGTCGTCCAGGAAGGGACTGTGGAGACCCAGGACCGAGGGCTGTTCGACTTCATGGGGAAGAAGAAGGTGGAGGGAGAGAAGAAGAACCGGAAGGAGATGGTGGAGGAGGATGTAGAGCAGAGAGTAATGGATCACGAGAGCAAGACCACCCACGAGTGCGAGACCCCGGTCGTCCAGGAAGGGACTGTGGAGACCCAGGACCGAGGGCTGTTCGACTTCATGGGGAAGAAGAAGGTGGATGGAGAGAAGAAGCACCGGAAGGAGATGGTGGAGGAGGATGGAGAGAAGAGAAAAATGGATCACGAGAGCAAGACCACCCACGAGTGCGAGACCCCGGTCGTCCAGGAAGGGACTGTGGAGACCCAGGACCGAGGGCTGTTCGACTTCATGGGGAAGAAGAAGGTGGAGGGAGAGAAGAAGAACCGGAAGGAGATGGTGGAGGAGGATGTAGAGCAGAGAGTAATGGATCACGAGAGCAAGACCACCCACGAGTGCGAGACCCCGGTCGTCCAGGAAGGGACTGTGGAGACCCAGGACCGAGGGCTGTTCGACTTCATGGGGAAGAAGAAGGTGGAGGGAGAGAAGAAGCACCGGAAGGAGATGGTGGAGGAGGATGTAGAGCAGAGAGTAATGGATCACGAGAGCAAGACCACCCACGAGTGCGAGACCCCGGTCGTCCAGGAAGGGACCGTGGAGACCCAGGACCGAGGGCTGTTCGACTTCATGGGGAAGAAGAAGGTGGAGGGAGAGAAGAAGAACCGGAAGGAGATGGTGGAGGAGGATGTAGAGCAGAGAGTAATGGATCACGAGAGCAAGACCACCCACGAGTGCGAGACCCCGGTCGTCCAGGAAGGGACTGTGGAGACCCAGGACCGAGGGCTGTTCGACTTCATGGGGAAGAAGAAGGTGGAGGGAGAGAAGAAGCACCGGAAGGAGATGGTGGAGGAGGATGGAGAGAAGAAGCACCAGGAGATGGTGGAGGTGATGGCGGAGAAGCCCATCCTCCCTTCCTCCGCCTCCCAGAGCCTGGCATGGAAGGAGGAGGGAGGCACTTCCTCTGTCCGCGCCGCCCAGAGCCCAGCAGCACCTGCTACTCCTAGCAACGGTTCCCCTCTCTCGTACTTGCTGATGATCGATCAGGATATCGCGTACTTGCTGATGTTCGTAGCTCTGGCGCTCACCTACATCATCCACTGAAGCTCTCCTCCCGTTTTAAAATCTCCTGATGAAGGCGATTCATTTCATTTGATCATATATGGAATTTTAGGCCTTGCAGATTCTGTCGCCCTTTGAATAAGTCATCTTTTCCATGTTCACTAGTGTAAGAGTAATGAGGACATACCTCTTTTCCATTTCCACTTATGTAGAAAGGTTGTGCTGAAAGAACAGAAAGGTTGTGCTGAAGGAACACAGACCTCTTTTCCGTGTTCCCTCGTGAAGAATGTTGCGATTAGTATGTCTCATTTCAAATTGTCCAATGGCCGAAGCAGCGACTCCCAGTTGCCATCACACTTTGTCGACTCTCCATGAGAGATGGAAGCTGAATGCAGTCGGCATCAACTCCTTCGAACCCATCTCTTGCCATATGAAATGACTTCACCCGACATTAAATCAATCCATCTTCACGCTCTTGAGAGCCCAGTAAGTACATTCTGAAAACGGAAGCATTTTCAACTCACACCTTCAGCATTTTCTAAAAGTTTTCAAACGCTCGGGCCACAACCCATTTGCTTAACCTCGCACAGGCCTAATGTCCAATTTCCCATCTGTTTCCTTTCCAATCCATTAGTCTTCACTAAATGTATGAACATGATAGCATTACCCTCAGCACAAGAGCACAACCTCATCAACATTTCACTCACAACCAGGACAAAGTGAAACTGAAAGCTCTCCAGACCCATCACGATAGCAATTGCTCAGAATTCAGCATTCAAAAGTTGATTTTCAAAATTCAATCAATAATCAGTGCTCTAGCATCCCAAAAGTATAAAATAAATCCAACCACAGACTAATTACAACCTAGAGCCAAAGTACCAATTAACAGGCGGTTCCCTGTCCTTCCTGGTCAGCCTATCCATATCATCATATGGGAATACCAAATTCTGCAAGCTAGCAGCTTTAATCCATTTCGGCAAGTTCCTCTTCCCAATCAATCCAAACACCCTCTCCCTCATCGGAGCCGGGGATTCCCTCGGATACCGCTGCAAAAAGTACTCCGCGAGAGCCAATTCCAGCACATACTGCCCCAAGAAACACAGCCTCGAATGCCCCGACCTCACGTGCCGGGCATTCGTCCGCTCGCAGGACGGGTGCTGGAAAGCCAGGTACAGCAGCGAGTCGAACTGCTTCGCCGGGTTGTCGTCCCCGAACCCGTCCGACGGCTCGAGCGGGTACCCGAGCGCCTGCTTCGCCTCCAGCAAGTACTCGTCGATCCAAGTCCGGTCGGCATTGTTCAGCTTGGAAGAGGGCAAGCAGGAGCTCAGCAAGGGGAACGACTTGAGGGACAGCTGGGGGCTGTTCAGGAACCTGTCGGCGAGCTTCTTGTCGTCCAGGGGAGGCTTCAGGATGAACCGCCTCGGGGGCACCTTCTTCCTCGGGGAGGTCGCGCGCTTGCGCTCCGCGAGCTCCTTGAGGAGCCTCTGGGGGCTGTTGCTGGGGAGCTCCTTTGCCGGGTAATGGGGAGGAGGCGGCGGCGGCTCCGGGATTCTTGAGGCGGACTTGGATGGGGAAAGGGGAGACGGAGGAGGAGAAAGAGAAGGGCTTGGCGGCGGCGGCGGGTGGCGGATTGGCGAAGGAAGAAGAGAGCTCCATGGTTGGGCTGCGATGGAGGGACGGGCGAGGGGACAGCGTTTCAGGATTTTCTTTTGGGCAGCGTGGAGAAGATGAGCAGACCGACGTCGATCTGGATGAAGGGGAAATCCTGCGGTGCCGATGTAGGTTTGTCCGGACCAATGTGGGCCGCCGGAATACAAGAGAGAGGAATTTTGGACCGTCGGATCTTTTTAGAATAGTGAGACCATGATAGCTTACCCGAGATAATTTGATCTAGTCCGTTTTGTGAGAATTAAATGATTTTTAAAATATTTTGCAAAAATCGATTTATCTACAAAAGCGAACGAAAGAAAAATATTTTCATCTTCCATAAAAATATTAAGACATAATTTTCCTGTCGATGCAAAAAAATTTTATTAGATAATTATGTCGAGCAATATAAGGAATCATTTTTAAAGAAATTCTTTTCAAAATCATTTATTTTCCAAAAAAGAGGCTAAACCTGAAGCATTAAGTACTAACATTTCCACTTTATGATAGAAGAATTACTGCAAATAAAGGAGATTTAATGATAGGCACAATCTAAGTTTATAATTAGTTCAAGTAAATTAAAATCGTTGGAGGTACGATAATTAATGATAGGAATCATAAATCACGAGTCGAGAATCACATTATTATGAATTATTACTAAGTGATAGCATTTTCGATTTACATGTGCAAGATCAATGGCATGCTGCTCAACATCACTTGTATTATGAAGATTTTGCGTATTATTTACTATGTTACGAACATTTGAGGAAAATTGTGATCTGGTTTACCAATAAAGTATAAGTGGATAACCTGGATCACATGATGAATATCTATTTGGAGCAGAAATGTCATTTGATCTGATTAGAAATAGTTCTAAAGGATAGAATGACCCAATTGTCTAGTATAAAATAAAGCAATTATTCATAGTAAAAAATTTACTAATCTTAAGTGCCATCGGAATAAAAGCATTTTAGGCAATGTAACATGACTTGAGAATAGTTATTTAGGTACTTTGGCCAAAAACAAAATATTTTCATGTTGGCAATGTCAATTTCTTGTCCCGGTCAAAACTAAGGTTCTAGCAAATGATTTCTATTCTTTTTCGTGTTAGAAAACTCAGTTTTTTTTTTTTTTTCGGAATAATGACACAAACAATTCCTGAATTTTGACTCAATATGTAATTTGATCCCTGAATTTTAGCCTAATATGCAATATGGTCCATAAACTTTTAATTTATTCAATATAATCCATAAACTTTTAGTACATGTTCAATATAGTCCATGAATAGTATGAAAATGTTCAATGTAGTCCCTGGTCTTAAATTAATGAAAATGGACTACATTGAAAATTTTTATATAGTTCATAGACTATATTGAGCAAGTACTAAAAGTTCACGGACTAAATTAAATAAATTAAAAGTTTATGGACTAAATTGTACACAAGGGTAACTCCATATGCTCTTCTATAGGTTTCTACATAAATTGGTTCACATAGCTAACATAATAAACAATGTCAAGTCTAATAATGGTTAAGTAAATCAATCTCCCTCCCAACGTTGAATATCTTGTTATGATGTTTCCTTAAACACAGTCTTACCATTGTAATCATACGAGTTCTATCAAATTAATGCCCAACTTACCAGTCTCCTTCAGGAGACCTTGGAATGCGTGATGACCTGCGGATTGGGGTTGAGATAATGGGTGTCGCATCTGCTAGAGCTACCTTTGTTGCATTTTCAGCCCCAACTTCCAAATTAGCTACGTATGTTGCAATGGCACCTGTATTAGGAATGGTAGCAACATTGGGGGCAGTATTGGCAATTTCCATTTTGGCATTTTCTATATTCACAGGCTGACTCCCTTGAACAGTCACTGTTGGAATTTCCTCTTGATCCAACATCGAATTCCTGACAAATAGGACAAGAGGCAAAAATTCAAAATAGTCATCGTGCTCCCCTAAATTTGATTCCTAGCAAAAAAACACGTGAGCCTTATCAAAGACAACATCACGAGAAATATAAACATGTCTAGTACTTGGTTCATAGCATTTGTATCCCTTCTTGACATTTGAATATCCCATAAAAACACACTTTTGAGCCCGTGGATCCAGCTTGTCACTAGATTGAGAATGCATATAACACACACATCCAAAAATTCTTAGGTGGGAGATACCAAATCTTTGACTATACGAGACTTTCAATTAGAACTTTACACCCCCAACACCTTACTAGGCAAACGGTTGATTAAGTAGTAGCTAGCGAGGACCGCATCCACCTAATATATCTTGAATAAATTTCCTGAGGATAACAATGCTTGAGTAACCTCAAGCAGATGCCTATTTTTCCTTTTTGTTAAGTTCCCATGCGGAGGTCGATGAATGACTCCTAAGCCACGCAGGGACACTTGAAAAGCCCGATTGGTATATTCGATTCCATTGTCTGTACGATGAATCTTCACCATAGTGTTAAATTGATTTTTTACCATATTGCAAAAATCTTGAAACACGGTCATAATTTCACTTTTGAATTTAAGCAAATAAGGCCATATAGGTCGGGATTTATCATCAATAAATTTAACAAAAATACTTGAACACCTCCTTAGAGTCAATAGGAGAAGCCTCCCAAACATCTAAGTGAACTAAATCAAAAAACTATTTTGATTTATGTGTGCTATGTGGAAATGGTAACCTATGATGCTTAGCATAATGACAAGGATCACGACAATTGGAATCACAACTTAAAATCATATCAAGAGCATGTAACACCTGATTAGAGAGATGACCCGACGCCAATGCCACAACCGGAAGTGTCAACAGTCTTCCTTTGCGCCATCAACACTTCATTGTTTAGATTCACCGTATACAGCCCATTTTGCAACTGCCCTTCACCAATCATCCTCTTGGTCGTTCGATCTTGAAAAAACACCTTTTGAGGGTAAATATAACATTGCAATTCCACTTATTAGTATATTTGCTAATTGACATTAAATTTGAGAATAATTCAAGTACCAATAATGCTTCAGAATTATTTAAGAAAAATTTAATTTGTCCAACACCACTAGTTGGAACTTGCCCACCATTAGCAATAGTAATAGGTGGATATGACACATGAAGTAATATTGGATAGCAAGTTTGGAGAACTACACATGTGGTCCGTAGCCCGAGTCAACAATAAACGAGTTTTGGATAAAGTTGAGTAAACATGAACATTACTAGATGTCATAGCCAAATTTAGAGTTTTAATGCCAGAAGCATTTGTTCCATTGCCATGTATATGAAGTAATTGTTGAACTTGTTGATACAAAGCCTCCAACTTGGATGGAAAATCATTCGGATTGTCTTGGATTGCCACCTTAGCTTTTGAACCCCTGTCTTTGGAAAGACGCAAATGCGGATGAGGAACCCAGCATCTCTCTTTGGAATGGCCATTGCCATTGCAATGGTCTCAATGGAACCATGCCGCTTTCTTAAATTTTCCTTTGGCAAACCGAGCAGTGGAGTCCCCTTGCTTCGTTTGATAGCACTATGGGCCGATTGTTGACCAAGCTCTCCTGATGCAATTGGAGCTGAAAGCATGACATGTCTCATTGTTTCCTCACTTTGGATTATGGCATAAACTTCATTGAAAGTAGGCAGTTGAGAACTCATAAGAATTTGGTATTTAGTGTCCTAAAATTCAGGCTTGATGCTTGCTAATAGCTAAAAGATTTTTTCTTACTCTTCTCGATTGACATAATCCATCACATTCTCAATCGCAGCTCTATATTGACGAAGCTCATTCCATTGCTTCTTCATTTTTCCCAAGTGGTCAGTGAAAGATTGTGTTGTGCCTTACTTAGAATAGGCAAGTCCTTGCTGCAGCTCAAAAATCCGAGATGCATTTCTGGCTTGACCATATATCTCGTATATTGAATCTCACAACACCTTGGCTGACTCTGAATATGCAAATATCTCGTAGATCTTCGACTCCATGGAATTGAACATCCAAGACATCACATCATGGTCATTTGCTTGCTATTCGTCAAATTTGGGATCTGTTGTGTGAGGGGCTCTAATCTTCTCGTTGATGTGTAGCTTCTATCTACCCGAGAGCAACTGGTACAACTCATGACCAAGGAAGGTAATTTCTTTCGTTTAGCAACAACGAAGTCAATCGTTGGTTGTTTGTCTCCTGCACCGATGTTGTGTTGGATGCATCTCTTGATTTCTTTGACCCCTCCATGACGTGTTGCTAGTAATAACAAGGATTGGATAGCAACAAAGAGAGGAACGGGCACTGGCCAAAGAACATAGATCATCATAGAATAGGAAGGAATCGAACATAAGCAGATCAAGACAATTGGATGTGCAAAAAAAAAAAAAAAAAAAACCCCAAAAAATCATGGGTTGAATCAAATCTGCTTTGATACCATGTTGAATTTTAGTAAGGCAATCATGAAAAAGAACACAAAAATTACGTGGTTTGACAATGTGCTTACATCCTCAAACAAAACTCTCAACTCTCTTATTTTTTTCATGAAAGTTAGGCTGCCATTCTTCTACAATTTGTACAGAAGGGTTGCTACAAGAAAGGAAACAAGCAAACTTGAAAAACAGGAAACTCAAAAAAAATATGAAAACTATCAATATAAAAATTTGCCTACAATCTTTTTTTTTTCCTTGAATAGGAGTGCAAATCCCGCCAATAGGCATCTATTCCTTCAAACCCTTCTCTCACCATATGAAATGACTTCACCCGACACATTAGTTATATGCTCTTTCGGCAATCTAAGCAATCCCCAATATCTGCGATGCATGCCAGCATCCGGCCTATTTGATCCGATCGCGCAAGCGAGGTCATTCTGAGAGAATCTCTCCACATGCCCTAATAAGTTGCTTTTCAGCGCGATTTCAAGCTTTTTCTAATCGTATTTACGAATCTTTAGTAGCTCTGTTCAACTGTTTCCATCTTTACAATTTTACAGTTGATATGCAAGCATGTTCGAATTTTAAATATCACATGCGAAGGCAAGCAATTGCTATATTCACTAAGGCTATGTTTGGTTGTTCAAATATTTAGACAGATAGAACTTGATAGAATATGATATGTAATCTAGGAATTTTGTTGTATCATGTCCACTATTTGGTGATTGCGGTAATAAAGTCGGATATATTCACATTATATTAGATACATTATTTGATATAAACAGCATTTAGTATAAATGAACAAAAAATTCTACAAATAAAAATAGTAAAAATCTCTCGTGACACTCTTGCATATGTTATTTTTATTTTATTTTCCTCTCCTTTTTTTAATTAATTAATTAATTTTTTATTTCTTTCTTCTCCTTCCATCATTCTCTATTAAGATTTTATTAAATAGTAAATTGTACTAATATACCTAAAATACTAAAACACCTAAAATATGTAATAAATAGAAGTATATGTTTAAATTTATATATTGAATTTATATTATAAAATAGAATTAAATTCGAATATATAAATAAAAATAAGGTTAAATTAAAATAACTAAATTGTTATTTTTGTTATTTTGAATTTCTTATATTAGAATCCAAATGTTAATTATATTAAAATATAATTTTAATTTTGTTAATTTAAGAAATTTGTTATTTGAGAAAAATAACTTTCCTTTTATAAATATTATAAATCATATCCACATTTATCCCGCTTCCCTATGGGATAATTTTATCCGGTCTATATCCCCTTTATATCTGACTTTATCATATATTGAACAAGCACCAAATACGGGATATGATAAATTTTATCATATCTTGAATTTTATCTTGACTACCAAACATAGTCTAAAATAAGAATGAAATTGATAATGCACTTTGGGGCTGAACTAAAATTTCTTTTAGATCCATCTTTAAACAATAGCTTAAGGCTTGTCAAAACAAAGTTTACCAAATAGAATTTGCATTTTCTTAAAGTGCTTTAGGCTAAATTGCTTTATATTTCCCCAAAGTCCCTTGGACAAGTTGAACCAAATGCAACCTTAACCACTCCTCCTTGACGAGCTTTTTACCCAATATCTTAGGTAAGTCAAAAGTTTGTGTAATCTCATTTCATTTTGTGGTTTTAACAATAGTTTTAATTATGAAGCCTTTGGTTATCTAATCATGTTTTAATTATCTTGTTGCATTTGTCAAGGAGTATTAGGGCATCGGATTTTTGGGGCTAGAGGTTGGGTTGTTAGTATTACCTCATTGCATTATTTGTGATTTTAATATAGTGTCCTAAAACTTATTACAAATATACAATTAAGTTCTAAAACTTGCAAACTGTGCAATCAAATCTTAAAACTTATCAACTCATTGCAATTGAGTTCTTCCGTTAATTTCATCCAATTTAGCTAAAGGAAAATGATGATGTGGCTTTTTGTAGTAATTTCTCTCTCCTACGTAATTAAAACGATGTTGTTTTGGCCTTATTTTCATTATTTAGCCATGTAAAAGAGATAAAATATTTTTAAAAGCCACATCAACATGACAGAGTTAACAGAATGACTTGATTGCACTTTTTGTAAATTTAAAGACTTAATTGCACTTTTGTGACAAGTTTTAGGATTTAATGCACTTATCCTTTAATACGTGTGCTTCTATGCATGGTTCATTAAATTTAATTTTTAACGCATTGAAATAGTATGTTTTTGGATTATAATGACAAACTTCAGTAAGACGTGTTTTGGTAGCTGGTCAAATTCTTTAATCGTCATGCTCATGTTGCATATCATACACATTTTTAGAACTTAAAGGGCATTCATAGTTCATACTTGAAAGAATGCATGCTATTTTTAGAAAGCACATAGATTTAGGATATTTCATAGTTTTCGTTAAACAAATACCAAACAAAAGATGTCATTAAAATCATATAGATCGCATGTAGGTTTAGAGTTAATTAGTCTTACAGCATGCGTATCAAATAATGTCCATCATTTTGATTTAATTTCTAGTAATCATATCATATATATAGTTTAAACTATTAGTTGCATTACATGCATCATCCACATTGCATATCGTTCAATAATTATGGTTAGTTCACTAGGTTACACTAGAGTCTTAAAATTTAAATTCTTTTCTTATAAAATAAAAATAAAACATAGCATTTCATATTGATCTCATTATAAAATAAGTTCATGATTTCCATAGGTCATTCATACATGCTAATTCACTAAAGATTGCATACTTAATATGTATACATTTAAAACATGGCGTCTTGTACATAAGATTTAGATTGCATTTTTATTAATCTTATAGAATTTTAGGTCATGCATATTTAATCTAATTACTAGTTAAGAATTAATGCATATCCATTTAATTTGTAGACTTCTAGGGCCATTTATCTCTTCGTATTGCATGGCACTTAGTAGGTCATTTAGGATTAATTTTAATTAGCATCTCATATGGATAACCTTTTCAAATTAATCTCATAACATTTAATTTAGAACTGATCATGAATGTCATATAACCATATCATTCATGCATATCATTTAGTAAGTTAATCATTACATATAAGTCAATTTTTGTCGCATAGTGTTAGGGTTTATTTATGCTTTCTCAAGTCCTGCATGTTAATTAAATGGGAATACAAAAAAAAAAAAAAAATCGTGACGATGGATTGTGATATACTTAGCTTTGCCTTGCACATTCAGGTTCTTTAAATTTTCCATTTTGATTGTTGCATGTTACTTTCCTAATATAGCACCCACATGATCATCCCTCACCTGTTAGTGACATAGGATAAACTGGATAAAGACTCCATGTATAGCATTTTCAAAATAAAGAGAAAATGTATTGAAAATGTGTTAGGTTAATCTAGCATTGTAAAACCCTTGAAATCATAGAAATTCTGATTCATAGCACATTTTACTTGAGCGTCTAATCAATCCATAACTAATTAGTTTGACTCCAAAAAGTAAGTTTAAATATGCGTTGAATTGAGTACTAAGTTGCGATTGGTAAAGCTTGAGAGAGCTCATACTAAGCATGAGTTATTGCCTTATGAGAAGAACCTTTGTTCCTATTTAGCAATTTATTAACTTTCCCTTGATGGTTCACCTCCATGAAGGTTGCGACAACTAGATGTAACGGTCAAGTAGTGGAATTGATATAACTGTCAAAGTAGTAGAATCGACAATTTTTTAATGTTATAATTGTTTGTAGATAAGTGTTACTAAATGGTAGGAGCCACATAGAGCGTATTTAATTTCCTTGTAACTATTTATATAACTATCAATTGTATATGTCACGACCTTTCCAGAGGTGAATCACTAGGAGAAATACTAATGGATTGCTAAATGGGAATGGAGGTACCTCTCTTGAGGCCATTGCTCACGTTTACTATAGACTTTCCCAAGCCCTACTAATCGCAACTTGGTACTCAATTCAACATGAATTCTAATTTGCCTTTCGGAGCTACCACTAATCGGTTAGGGTCGTTTAGACATTGTAAACCAGAGATTCATGAATTCGAAGACCTAGATATGCTAAATTTATTTAGCACCCTTTCGGTACATTTTTTCTTTATTTCAAAAATGCTTTGTATGCAATCTTTATCCATTTTTACCTTATGCCACTAACATATGATAAGTGATCATACATGTGCGCAATCAAAAAACATAACACCTTATAATCAAAACAGTAAATAAATTGTAAAAGATTTTAAAATCTAGATGCACCAAGCAAGTAAAGTGTATCCCCGTCTGTCTCCACAAGATATCTGCAAACTATAACTTTAAGAAAAATATGCAAATGGAATGCATGAATGTTTTGTATGATATAATGATAAACTAATACATGATCTATGCGAGACTCTATAATTCTAATTTTTGATAGTCTTCTTTAGTAGCTAACAGAAGCCAAATGACCCTAAAAGTCTACAAATTAATTAATTCCTAACCCTGCATCTACATGTTTAGTGAAAATGCAATATAAATCCTAGGTGTGAGTGACATAGTTTTATTTCTAAAATAATGCTTGCATGTAATTCTAAGTTAATTAACGTGTATGAATAACCTAAGAGAAGCAATGAATTTATTCTATAATTTTATTTATTTTTTTCTTTTATAAAAATAGCAAGTTTAAAACCTAAGACTCTAATGTGAACCATCCACTATTATTGAACTATATGCAGTGCGGATGATGCATGTAATGTAAAAACTAAAACTATCTACATGATACTTAGTTCTAAATGACATGCATTGTATGACATGAGCCTAATTAACCCTAGGTCTACACGCAATCCAAGTGAAAACTAATAGCATTTATTATTTGATCTTAATTTATATTTATTCTAAACTAGCATACCCTAAACCTATATAAGTTAAGAGACTAACCATGCATGGCCCCAAATATGAAAAACCTAAAGTGTAAACTATGAATGTACTCTAAATTCTGAATATGCGTGATAAAATACTGTGCAATGACAACATACAAATTAATCACATATAAAAAAACAAGTCAAGCAAGATGATATTAGGATCCGATCTTAGTGTCTGAAAGGTTGGAGGCCCAATAGGCCTTAATTAATGCAAGGAAATAATCGTGTCATTACCTACGGTTTTCTAATAAATAAAATGCATCAAAACAAACTATATTGACAAAACTAAACTACAAGGTTAGACTGACCTTGACTTACCTGAGTGCCAGCATTTAGCGTGATACAAAGAGGGCAGACGATTGGTTAGCGCCGATGAGGGTGATGACTAGCAATGATCAACTGAACTACCAGGTTCGCGGTGAGATGCCAAAGCTTTGTCGAGAGAACCGGTAGGCGTCATGGCTAGATCATAGGCACGAGAACTTGCTGTGGTGCTATGGAATTAGTCATCGGGCGTCTCTCAAACTTTGAAGGAGAATCCCCTATATTGTGGCCTAGGCGCGAAGGCTAAGCACGATGACAGCACCGCGAAGCGTAGGGCAAGAATCCCTCTCATCTCTCGTTCGTTGCTGTGCACCTAACGAATTTGTACATTGTCGTTTTAACTGCTAGAATCCACCTGGCCGGTTGCTGCCCCTACAGCTGGCAGTGGCAACCTCATCAACGGTCGACAACTTTAGAACCCATTATATTTTCAACTGTCTTTCTCTCTCTGCGTTGAAAACCTCAATCCGGCAAGCACTTGCACAGAAAGAGAGAGAGAGAGAGATTAGTGAGCGAGAGGCGACGATCGAGGTGTTGAGAATGAGGTTGGTCCAATCTTGTTTCAAGATAGAACTGAGAACTAGGGACTCGATCGATTAGCCTAGGACAAGGAATTAACGGTCCGATCCAATAGAATTGATCATTATTATTATTATTTTTTTATGTTTCTATCCAAATATCTTATTATCCACAGTATAACTACTTAACAAATTCAAAACTAGAGAAAATTCTATACTTTTATCTGGATATTTTATTGTCCAATTACAGGCTCATATTTTCTTAGAAATAATAAACTCAATCCACTAATTTTTTAAGTATATATAGCCGGTCCGGTTCGACACCTGCAGGACCAAATTGGTTAGTTCGGACGGTTCTCGATTCGGACAATCTATTTTGCACACTCATGAAAAAGCTCCGGAACAACAAAAATGAAATTTAACGGGGGTGTAAATTCCTAACAGGAATCAATATCATTAGCTTTTAAATGAGTGGTAAAGAAATGTAGGATCACCACCACGGATGGTTGATGACATATATGGAAAAAGCACATGATTGCCACAAATGAAAAGTGATTGACTAGTAGGAGTCCCTCTAAGTTGGAGCCAAGCGGTTGCGTACGTTCACTCGGCACGTGGCGATTCCCTATTTGTGATCGGCTGTGGCTTCTGTCCTAAAGCAGCGAAAAGGTTGGTCCTTTCGTGGAAACGGGAGCGGACGTCACACCCATGGGGCTCACCTCCACGTCTCCCCTGGCCTCGATCCTATAAAGCCCCAGCTCTCTCCTCGGCTTCTCGACACGAACAACCCATTGAGAAACACCAGAAGAAGCTCCGATCTCCCGACATAGTTCGAAGATCGTTGGTCGTTGATCGCAGCAAGTGTTGAGAGTAATGGATCACGAGAGCAAGACCACCCACGAGTGCGAGACCCCGGTCGTCCAGGAAGGGACGGTGGAGACCCAGGACCGGGGGCTGTTCGACTTTATGGGGAAGAAGAAGGTGGAGGGAGAGAAGAAGCACCGGAAGGAGATGGTGGAGGAGGATGGAGAGAAGAGAAAAATGGATCACGAGAGCAAGACCACCCACGAGTGCGAGACCCCGGTCGTCCAGGAAGGGACGGTGGAGACCCAGGACCGGGGGCTGTTCGACTTTATGGGGAAGAAGAAGGTGGAGGGAGAGAAGAAGAACCGGAAGGAGATGGTGGAGGAGGATGTAGAGCAGAGAGTAATGGATCACGAGAGCAAGACCACCCACGAGTGCGAGACCCCGGTCGTCCAGGAAGGGACTGTGGAGACCCAGGACCGAGGGCTGTTCGACTTCATGGGGAAGAAGAAGGTGGAGGGAGAGAAGAAGCACCGGAAGGAGATGGTGGAGGAGGCTGGAGAGAAGAGAAAATGGATCACGAGAGCAAGACCACCCACGAGTGCGAGACCCCGGTCGTCCAGGAAGGGACTGTGGAGACCCAGGACCGAGGGCTGTTCGACTTCATGGGGAAGAAGAAGGTGGAGGGAGAGAAGAAGAACCGGAAGGAGATGGTGGAGGAGGATGTAGAGCAGAGAGTAATGGATCACGAGAGCAAGACCACCCACGAGTGCGAGACCCCGGTCGTCCAGGAAGGGACTGTGGAGACCCAGGACCGAGGGCTGTTCGACTTCATGGGGAAGAAGAAGGTGGAGGGAGAGAAGAAGAACCGGAAGGAGATGGTGGAGGAGGATGTAGAGCAGAGAGTAATGGATCACGAGAGCAAGACCACCCACGAGTGCGAGACCCCGGTCGTCCAGGAAGGACTGTGGAGACCCAGGACCGAGGGCTGTTCGACTTCATGGGGAAGAAGAAGGTGGAGGGAGAGAAGAAGCACCGGAAGGAGATGGTGGAGGAGGATGGAGAGAAGAGAAAAATGGATCACGAGAGCAAGACCACCCACGAGTGCGAGACCCCGGTCGTCCAGGAAGGGACTGTGGAGACCCAGGACCGAGGGCTGTTCGACTTCATGGGGAAGAAGAAGGTGGAGGGAGAGAAGAAGAACCGGAAGGAGATGGTGGAGGAGGATGTAGAGCAGAGAGTAATGGATCACGAGAGCAAGACCACCCACGAGTGCGAGACCCCGGTCGTCCAGGAAGGGACTGTGGAGACCCAGGACCGGGGGCTGTTCGACTTTATGGGGAAGAAGCAGGAGGAGGTGATGGTGGAGGTGATGGTGGAGAAGTCCATCTTCCCTTCCTCCATCGGCGCCTCCCAGAGCCTGGCACGGAAGAGGGAGGAGGAGGATGGAGAGAAGAAGCAGGAGGAGGTGATGGTGGAGAAGTTCATCCTCCCTTCCTCCGTCAGCGCCCAGAGCCTGGCACAGAAGAAGAAGGACGAGGAGGGAATCCCTTCCTCCATCGGCGCTGCCCAGAGCCCGGCACCTGCTACTTCTAGCGATGGTTCCTCTCTCTCTCACCTGCTACTTCTAGCGATGGTTCCTCTCTCTCTCTCTCTCTCTCTCTCTCTCTCTCTCTCTCTCTCTCTCTCTCTCTCTCTCTCCCCTCCCTCCCTCCCTCCCTCTCCCTCTCCCTCTCTCTCTCTCCGTGCAATGCAATCTCGTGGATGTAGATGTCTCTCTCTCCGTGCAATGCAATCTCGTGGATGTAGATGTTGGTGAAGCTTTGTGAAATTAGCCTTTGTGCTTATGCAGTGTGCTTATGCAGCGATGGCGATCGATCAGGGAGTCGCGTACTTGCTGATGTTCGTCGCTCTGGTAGTCACCTACATCATCCACTGAAGCTCTCCTCCCATGTTAAATCTCTCGATGAAGGCGATTTATTTCATTTGATCGCAAATGGAATTTTAAGCCTCGCAGATTCTGTCACCCTTTGAAGAAGTCATCTTTTCCATGTTCTCTAGTGTAAGAGTAATGAGGACAGACCTCTCTTTTTATTTCCACATGTGTAGAAAGGTTGTGCTAAAGGAACACAGACTTCTTTTCCATGTTCCCTCGTGTAGAATGTTGCAATTTGTATGCCTCATTTCAAATTGTCCAATGGCCATAGCAGCGACTCCTGATTGCGATCACGCTTTGTCGACTCTCAATGAGAGACAGAAGCTGAATGCGGTTGCCATCGACTCCTTCGAACCCCTCTCTTGCCAAATGAAATGACTTCACCCGACACATTAGCTATATGCTCGTCCGACATTCTAAGCAATATCACCATCCGCAATGTGCACCGGGATTGGACCTCTTTGATCCAACCGCACGAGGTCATTCTGAAAATCTCTCCACATGCCCTGATAAGTTGCCTGACTAAATTTCGCGCAATTTCAAGCTTGTTATAATCGTATTTACGAATCGTTAGAAGCTCTGTTCAACTGTTTCCATCTTCACAATTTGACAGATGATATGCAAGCAATTCTAATATCAAAAAGCACAGAATGAAGGCAGAAAATTACTATATTCACTAATTTGGAAGCTTGCAACTCTATCAGATCTATCTTTAAACAATCGCTTTAGGCTGGATTTGCTCGAAGTCGAAATCATCACACATGAGTCGCCTCATGTCTGACTTCCCATATACCGTGTATGAGAGCCCGTGAATCGCTTGTTGGACGGCCATCATGGCTGGATTCCGTAGTCGCCGGTTGTGCTCGTACTCGTCCTGAACTTGCTCAGAGTAAATGACGTAGTGATGAAGGTGCTTAGTACCTCCCGCAGAACTTGTTCATGAGAATACACCCGTGCCTCTCTTGCAGCCATTTTCCCGGCGCATCCAAGTGCTTCATCAGTAACCTCTCCGCAATCACCAGATCCTTCATGTCAGCACGGAGATGTTAGAAGGAAATCGATAAAGCGCTTCGGGCTGAACTAAAAATTTCTAGTTGCATATCTAAAAATTTCCAATTGCATATGTTAATGTGCCTGGTCTCGATTAGATTTCTGCTATGATTTCACATACTCTCCCCCTCTTATCTCTTGTTCGTTGCACTCCCCATAATTGATCTTTGAGCAAACGCACCTATTCTTCATCCTTAGTATAACAGACCTAATATCTATGTAAGTTTTAGGACACAGGACGACGATTTATCCCAATGCTCTAAATTGTAGTTATTGCTTGCTGGCGTTAATTACATCTACATTTTAAGTCAATGAAAACATCAACTTTAGGGGCATCACGTACATCTAATATTTTTGTCATCCTTTACCATGCATTGCTTGCTTGCTGTTTTATTTCAGTATCAAATTCAAACAAAGAAAATGGTAACTTTTCAATAAACAATTTAAAGCATTATCTTTGTAACAACCGACCATGTTCTATCATGACCGATGCAAGACAGACTTGTACCTGGATCTTTTGGCTGATGTACTCCAACCTCTCATAACAGAATCGAGGATGATCGAACTTGTATTTAGATAGGTGCAAGAAACATAGCTGCATGGGAAGGACAAGAGAAACAATGGTTCAGGAAGCCACGCCAGACCACACAAATTTGACCTTGACAAATTTAGTCAAATATACAACATGATGAAGCTAATTATGTGCATATAATAATTCCTGTAGTGTCAAAGCAAATGCGAAATCTTGTCATATTAAAACAAAGACATGCAAAATTCATGAAATGGAGTGCTTACTTTAGCTCCACAATTTTTAGCTCAAATTCACAGTTTACATAGTCAAAGGAGGCCAGCAGTATCCTAACCCCAAAACAGAAATAAAGAAATACAGGGTATATCGAAGAATTCCAAGTATATTCTTTCTCTACTAAAGCGCTCCCATCTCATTGAAAGCTTATGTACTTAAGTAGAGACATGTTGCAGAATATGGCAATTTCTCTATTAGCACATAAAGCTTGATTAACAAGAGGATCAAAGAAGTAGTACCTGTAGCCCAAGTTCAAGTTCAATATTTCTGGCTTCAGTAATGTCAGGGATCCTATCTGTCATGTTCAAGGGATATCCCAGAGTTTTCATAACTTTTGGTCTGCTGTCATAGTCCCATATGTTTCCACGGAATCGATGCATTCCTGGCGGCATGCAAGCCCTAAAAAGCCTTGGATGTGCAGAGAGTGCATCTTCTGGAGGCTGCAAGTAAAGTGTATCCAGAACTCTCACGAGGATGAAGTAACAATTCTCTGAACTTGCTATCTAAGTGCATCCTAATGACCCTAGTACATGGGCTCACATTGACCCATCAACTAAACTTTACCTCCTCTTAGTTAAAAGTGTCTTCTGGTTTTGATCTCAAATCGTTTCCCATTGATTCTACTTACTCCTCAACTGAGAGTACCAGTTGTGAGAGAACAAATGACTGGAAAAGTGTTCATGAAAGTGTCCAATTGCTAATTGATAAAATGAAACAATTTTGACCTTCTAAAGCACGACGAATTATAGAACATTTTCTTCCCAAGTTCTCTTCCTGGCCATTTCTGGTTTTTAGTGCTAGAAACTACTATATGCTAAGTACGAAGAGGAAAACAGAAGATTACTTGCCTTATAGACAGCAACATCTTGCCAGCTGAGTGTTTTCGTCTCAAATTCAACAGATACATAATCAACGTCCTCAAGTTGCCTTCTTAGATTTGGTTGGCAGTCCTCAGAATCAGGGTCCATTCCGAATACTTCAAAAAGAACACGATATACTTCTGGCATTCCAAAGCACAGGTATATTGCCCCAAAAAGAGCCCAAAAAACCGACCTACATGGCATATAAATTTTTTAGTGAAATGAAACAGGATGTTCACTAAGTACAACAAAGAAACCACAATACTCATTCCTGAAGGTGAATAGTTTACGTAGCAAGATATTTAGGTAGGAAAATATGCCACAAAAGTTCATTAAACTTTGATGGGTCAAAAAACATGAATCCACAAAGAAACCACAGTACTCATTCCTGAAGGTGAATATTTTACGCAGCGAGATATTTAGGTTGGAAAATATGCCACAAAAGTTCATTAAACTTTGATGGATCAAAAAAATGAATCCACAAAGCATGACGTTTAGATAATTCTAAGGCAGCATGAGCTTTTCATTGATTAGGGAAAAAATAAAATCATATCAATTCTTCTACTGACAATCGATTAATCGTATGAAAATATCTGTGGAAGAAGGATATAAATCATAAGCAAACTGTCACGTTATATCATAATAAACAACACATTCCAATCAGTTTCGCCTTGCTTATTTTTCTGTGTCTATCAAGCTTCCCACCAAATGATGCCAATGACATTAAATCAACACCGATTCACCATCTTCACACTCTCGACAGCCCAGTGAGTACATTCTGAAAATTGGAGTATTTTCAAGTCACGCCTTCAGCATTTTCTAAAAGTTTTCAAACGCTCAGGCCACAACCCATTTGTTTAACCTTGCACAGGTCTAATGTCCAATTTCACATCTGTTTCCTTTCCAATCCATTAGTCTTCACTAAATGTATGAACATGATAGCATTACCCTCAGCACAAGAGCACAACCTCATCAACATTTCACTCACAACCAGGACAAAGTGAAACTGAAAGCTCTCCAGACCCATCACGATAGCAATTGCTCAGAATTCAGCATTCAAAAGTTGATTTTCAAAATTCAATCAATAATCAGTACTCTAGCATCCCAAAAGTATAAAATAAATCCAACCACAAACTAATTATAAACTAGAGCCAAAGTACCAAAACAACTTACTTAACAGGCGGTTCCCTGTCCTTCCTAGTCAGCCTATCCATATCATCATACGGGAATACCAAATTCTGCAAGCTAGCAGCTTTAATCCATTTCGGCAAGTTCCTCTTCCCAATCAATCCAAACACCCTCTCCCTCATCGGGGCCGGGGACTCCCTCGGGTACCGCTGCAAAAAGTACTCCGCGAGAGCCAATTCCAGCACATACTGCCCCAAGAAACACAGCCTCGAATGCCCCGACCTCACGTGCCGGGCATTGGTCCGCTCGCAGGACGGGTGCTGGAACGCCAGGTACAGCAGCGAGTCGAACTGCTTCGCCGGGTTGTCGTCCCCGAACGTGTCCG
This sequence comes from Eucalyptus guilfoylei, assembly GCA_016097605.1. Classification (NCBI taxonomy): domain Eukaryota; kingdom Viridiplantae; phylum Streptophyta; class Magnoliopsida; order Myrtales; family Myrtaceae; genus Eucalyptus; species Eucalyptus guilfoylei. Next base: position 38,217,404 of record CM027862.1, on the reverse strand, counting down.
ACGGCTCGAGGGGGTACCCGAGCGCCTGCTTCGCCTCCAGCAGGTACTCGTCGATCCAAGTCCGGTCGGCATTGTTCAGCTTGGAAGAGGGCAAGAAGGAGCTCAGCAAGGGGAACGACTTGAGGGACAGCTGGGGGCTGTTCAGGAACCTGTCGGCCAGCTTCTTGTCGTCCAGGGGAGGCTTCAGGATGAACCGCCTCGGGGGCACCTTCTTCCTGGGGGAGGTCGCGCGCTTGCGCTCCGCGAGCTCCTTGAGGAGCCTCTGGGGGCTGTTGCTGGGTAGCTCCTTTGCCGGGTCGACGGCGACGGCGTAAATGGGGAGGAGGCGGCGGCGGGGAGGCGGACTTGGATGGGGAAGGGGGAGACGGAGGAGGAGAAAGAGAAGGGCTTGGCGTCGGCGGCGGCGGCGGCGGGTGGCGGATTGGCGAAGGAAGAAGAGAGCTCCATGGTCGGGCTGCGATGGAGCGACGGGCGAGGGGACAGAGTTTCAGGATTTTCTTTTGGGCGGCGTGGAGAAGATGAGCAGACTGACGTTGATCTGGATGGGGGGGAAATCCTGCGGTGCCGATGTAGGTTTGTCCGGACCAATGTGGGCCGCCGGATTAGACAAGAGAGAGCTTTTGGACCGTCGGATCGTAAGGCTTTCTTGTTAATTTCCTTGATAGCGGAATTACTATGCATAAAGGAGTGTGCTAATTCCAGATGCAATCGAGTTTACAATTACTTCAAGTAAATTTAAATTGTTGGAGTACAGTTATTCAATATCATTATTATGAGTCACGAGTCGAACTATCACATTATTATTGAATTATTATTAAGTGATAGTATTTTCGATTTACTTGATTACCACGTATGATAGCAAGTTGCTTAACATAAGTGTGATCGAATTATAAGGATTTCATGAAGTTTATGGTACCTCAAGGGAAGTTACTAATGCTGGGGTTGTAATGATAATTTGAGATTGCAATATTATCGGATTGGATAATCACTAAATGATAGCATCATTGAATTATCAAGCATAAAGGAAGCTTCATAATTATGAGTTCATTTGTTTCTTTGGAAAGCATTTTTTGAAAAAATATTTTCTTCATTTTCCCTAGTTTGGATTGTTTAGGAAAATGAGACGATGGAAAAAATTTTCCCAATAAAAAAACCTATGCTTAAAATTAGAAAAATGGTTTATTTTAAAAAAATTTAAAAAAACTTTTTCAAAATATGATTAAATATCCATACTTAAACTAGAATTTCTACATCTGGAGACGAGAACCCTAATGCTCATTCTTGGAGCCTTGGCAATAGACCCGAGTCTAGAGGCCGGGCTAGGTCCACCGAGACCAAGCCCAAGTCCAAAAAGGCTAGCCAAGAATCCTAATACTCAGGGTCAGAGTGCATGGAAGTTGGGCTCGGGTCACTAGTGCTCATGCTTAGGACCTCAGCCCTTGTGGCCAAGTCCCTAATGCCCAAGCTTGGGTCCACATAAGTCGAACCTAAGACACCAGTACCCTTGCCTGGCTCCCCGAGGCCCTGACTTGGGTCCATAAAGGACCTTAGTGCTCATACCTAGATCCCTAGTGCTCCAGGCCAAGTCTATCTGAGGTCAAGCTTGAATCCTCGATGCATGGGCCTCAATCCATGGAGGCTAGGCCCAAGTTCACAAAGATCGAGCATCAGACCCTAAAACCCATGCCCAAGTTTCGAGCCTGCCCTCGATGGACTAGGGCTTGAGCATGGAGGACTCGAGCCCAAGCACAAGGGAACCGGGCACGAGGATTGGGGTCTCATGATTGGTCTTTGTGGACTCGAGCCTAATTTCAATGGACTCGGTCCCAAGGATTTGGATATGAGCAAGGAGGCCTCAATCTTGACGTCTATTGACCTAGGTAAGAGCGCCAAGGAACCAAGCAAGGGCAACAGATTTTGACCTAGGTTTTGTGGACCTAGGATCAATGTCTGTGCTCATTCTTACGACCTAGGTGCTTGTGCTCTGGTCCCCACTACTAGAGTCAAAGTCCATCAAGACTAGACTTGAGACCTCAATATCCATATGCAGTTTTTGGATTGCCCATCTACAAATTATTAAAGCTCAAAAATCATATATTTATTTTAAAAAATCAATTTAAAATTTCCTTATTAAACGATAAAAAAAATATTACTATCTTTGTAAAAATGGCTTTTTGAAAAATGTTTTTAAAAAATGCCGCATTTTCGGTTAAACAAACGGTGTTTAAGTGTGATCAAATTAAAAGCATTTCAGCCAAAGTACAGTTATTAAGTATGTAGGCCAAAAACAAAACATTTTCAAGTGGGCAATGTCAATTTCTTCTCCCTGTCAAATCGAGGTTCTTGCATTTGATTTCTACTTTGCTTCTTATTAGAAAAATCAGCTTTTTTGTTCTCTTGTTCTTTTCCCTCATTTGCTAACTCCAGAAACAGCAGCAGGAAAGAGAAGGGAAAAAAAGGAGCACCTTTTGCCGGAAAACCCAGCACTTGTGCATCCATCCCCCTACAAAAAGATCCCAACTTCCTCCGATTTCAATCTCAACTCAATCACTCCCTCGAGTCTCAACTCAATGGGTTTCTCGAAATGGGTCCTCCTTCTTCTAATCCCATGCCTGTTCATCCCGCGATCATGTCTGTGTTCATCAAGACCCGGTTTGACCCCAGAAGAGCTGGCTCGAATCCCAGTGGAATTCCTCAATCTCGCTCAAAAGCCGGAGATCGTGGACTACATGGTGGGCATCAGGAGGAGGATACACGAGTACCCAGAACTCGGTTTCGAGGAATTTGAGACCAGCAAGCTCGTAAGGTCGGAGCTTGATCGGATGGGTATTCAGTATAAACACCCACTTGCTGTTACCGGTGTTGTGGGCTACATCGGAACTGGGAAGCCACCGTTCGTAGCAATTCGAGCTGATATGGATGCTTTGGAAATGGAGGTTTGTCAAAAGTTTGCTTTTTTCCCTTCTTTTGTAAATCAGTTATACTGTGGAAAAGTACAGACAAGTCAACGTAAATACCTGATTGTGTTATGTGATGTGAAAGAAAATAAAAGGGAAGAAAAGGGGGGGATTTGCATGGACTTCCAAGGATAATTGATCAAATAGTGGTCCTTGGGCTGAACAGGAAGTAAAGTGGTTGACCTTGCAGAGAGATTTGAGCTGATTTACAATGCTTTGGTGAATTTGGCACGGTCGTGATTGATTTATGTGAATATAAACAGTTATTTTGGCTGTTGTAACAGTGTGTTGGTTCACTGATTTATGTGAGGTACTAATGCTATTTAAGAGAAACGGAATGATGAGGCTTTTGGGTTGCAACAGGAGAGTGTAGAGTGGGAGCACAAGAGCAAAGTTCCTGGGAAAATGCATGCCTGTGGACATGATGGTCACGTTGCTATGCTTCTTGGTGCGGCCAAGTTGCTTCAAGGTCGTCTTGACGAGTTAAAGGTTTGTTCTTTTTCTCTCAATGTACCTGGTTTGTAATCTTCCACCAGCAGAAGTTTGAGCTTTTGTTCCTATAGTTATATGGGGGATGTGTTGTAGTTTTGTATCAATAAATGCGCAAGATCAATCACCTACAAGGTAATGTAGTTTCGCTTAAAATTAAAGGAAGCAGGCAACATGCTCCGATATCCCATGTTAGAAGATAGAGAGATATTTAGGATATTTTCTAACATCTCATATGGTACCTGACTATTACGCTGAGATATATTTCAGTGCTAACATTCACGACAGTTTTTGACCCACTTGTTCTCTCCAGTTGCTGGACTTAAGTCTGAGTCTTTGACCAACACTTGGAATTGATCTGGACACTACAGTACTGCCACTCGCTTTATAGTACAGGTTTGCAGTAGTGAGTTAAAGATGTTTAAAACTAGAATGCGCTTTACACTGTGACTGCTTTGTGTGCTCTGCAAAATGCTTTTAAGCATTGGCGTGTAATAGAAGCTTTGAATTGTCCTCCAGGAGTTAGAATTTTACACGATCAGCAAATTGTTCTTTATATTAAACTCTAACAACATAGGATTGACAGACAGAACCTTTGCATGTGCACGCACGCTAGACTTCCCTGGAGAGGAAACCTGGACCTTTCATTTTCTAGGGAATGTTTAATCTCTTTTGCAGATACACTGCCTTATTACCTGGAAAATTCATTTCTTTCTGTTCAATTTTTTCTTTTTTTTCTGTGTACACTGCTCATCTTTCCTTGTCTTAGAGCTGATGAGTAGATCAATTTTTGACCAGGGGACAGTTGTTCTTGTTTTTCAACCAGCTGAGGAAGGAGGCGGAGGAGCGAAGAAAATGATAGATGATGGAGCACTGGAAAATGTTGATGCCATCTTCGGACTGCACCTTTCTGTCAAATTCCCTATTGGTGCAGTGGCAACCAGGCCTGGTCCTCTTTTGGCTGCATGTGGTTTCTTCGAGGCAGTAATAAGTGGAAAGGGAGGTCATGCCGCGATTCCGCAGCACACAATAGATCCAGTTGTAGCGGCATCCAATGTAATTGTTAGTCTGCAGCATCTCATTTCACGTGAAGCCGATCCACTGGATTCGCAGGTTCTCTCTCTCTCTCTCTGCAACAGTAAATTCTTTGCATGAGCCAATGGAGTTGTGAAATCATTTAATGGACGTTCTAATAATGATTTATGGAATAAATCTCCTTATGTTTCAAGATTGACGGGATTTAGCTCGTCCGATCCTCATTGGCAGGGTTGTGACTGAATTACCAGCCACCCAATCAGCATTTCAACTCTTAAGTGAATATGTGCAGGTGGTTACGGTGGCTAAGATTGAAGGAGGCGGCGCGTTCAATGTGATTCCCGATTCTGTGACTATAGGTGGTACATTCAGGGTGTTTTCGATGGACGGCTTAATCCAACTTAAACAAAGAATTGAAGAGGTGAGATCCATCTGGTTTGCCTTATCTTCATCTCTGCTCAACTAGATGCCTTATTGCTCTTTCATCGTCTGATTTGTCCCCCCGTCTCAAAGTTATGTCTTCCTTTACCGTTTGAACACTTAGGGTCTACAGAGAATTCTTAAATCTTTGATAGCGTAATACCGTAAGTTACAATTCTATTCTATTTAAACATATGCAACAGGTCATTATGAGACAAGCAAGTGTACAGAGGTGCAACGCGACAGTCTCATTCAGTGTTAAGCCCTTCTACCCACCGACAGCTAATGACAAAGCTTTGCACGAGCACTTCAAGAACGTCGCACGGGATATGCTGGGACCGGACAAGATTCTAGGGATGGAGCCCCTGATGGGTTCAGAGGACTTCTCGTTCTATACTGAGGTGATCCCAGGTTACTTCTACTATGTCGGGATGAAGGATGAGAGCCTAGGGAAGATGGAAGCTGGGCACTCCCCACACTACAGACTTAACGAAGACTCGCTTTCATATGGAGCGGCACTTCATGCGGCACTGGTGACGCGGTACATCCTAGAGAACCAACAAAAGTTGGACGCAGCAAAAGAAAGTTCTCATGACGAATTGTAAGGTGCTCGTGCTTTCTCGATTTGAACTTGTTTTAAGCTTCTGAAAACTTAGACTGCCAGCAACCATATGGAGATTTATTGCCTGGAAAAGGGTAAAAAGAAACAACTTTTTGGAGCTGGATGTATATATATGGCATTGCTGATTACTGAAGCCTGTAAGCCGAGGTTAGACATAGCAGGGGCGACTGTCTCGTCAGAGCGAACCTCAGCTCAGCCTCACTTACTGGAACTTTCGTTTCGGGCAAGAAAGATGAATCTCATGTAACAGTAGTAAAATCCGGTCATTACCTTAAGCTTCATTCGATCGATCTCAATCAATAAGTACTTAGTATCAACGCTCATAATCGCACCTTTTTTCTTTTTAACTTGTGGTTGTGTTTCGGCATTGCACGAAAACAAGACCTCGCCGCCTCCGTCCGAGATTGGAACTGTTCCTGCCACCTGCCTTGCGGTCATGAGGTCTCACCAACGGACAGCCATGCGTTTACATAATTGAGGTCGTTTAGGACATAAGAACTCATATTTCCCAAAGAGAGGGTGTACTCATACAGAGTCCCAGTAGCTGGAAAGATGTAATTGCAATTCCTTTTCGCCAAATTGTGCACGGAAAAACAACCTCAACCAGCATCCCAAATCGACTTTAAAGAACTACAAATTCAGCCCTCCAGCATGCCTAGATTCCACATGCTGGCATGCGACATTCCCAACACTAACCTAACGAGCAACACTTGCCATCTCCCGCTCGTCGTCGTCTGGGTACATTCAAAAAAGTTGAGAGGCCATCTCAGGGCAAGTCTGATGATTCATCATGCATTCTTCAATTTGCGCATGGTAAGCTTAATACCTACTAGTTTAGCTTAACACCTGGGTTGAGTGCCAGACACCCTATAAACCAATAGACTTCACCTTCTTCAATTCATAATGAAACTCATGAGTTCTACCAGACACCAGTCATTACCAAGGGCGAATCGGCATCTGGCATCACCCAGACATCCCAATGCTTTCTAGCACACCCATCTTCCTCCACATACATAAATCTTGCGGAAGGAGAACAACCAATCGAAAGACCAACACCAGCAGGGAAACAAAAACTAACACTATCTATTAGCTTAAGTGGGTAGGCAAAACCTCAACATGATACAATATCTTTCAAGTCCCCAAATTCAAAAGCATAACACAATCCAATGAAGAAACGAAAAACCCAAGACTGCCATAGCAGCGACGCCTGCTAAAATATGCATGAGAGCAAATTTTCCGCAATTACTGTGTGGCACCCCTTGACGGCCCCCGATCTGTTAGGGTCACCACACGTACCTTTCACTTGCTTTATTCTGATAGTATAATACTCTGATACCAATAAATTTCATTATAATTCATAAATCCTAGGGGTTTATATTTTTTAAGTTGGTCCCTGCGCAATTTATATAACGGAAGCGCATCCATCAACTTCCCTTCCTGTATTTAAAACGATGCACACCAACTAAACACATTCATAGGTAATAAGCCGAACACTTTTATTTACATAAAACTAGATGGACATCTTTAATCGGTACACCAAAATGCCGTAGTCTTCTATACTCGGCTATACTTCAAAAGATGACCGACATCTTTTCCAACAGTCGTATATTTAAAGTCCATCGATCAATGTCGGCGTCCAAAAGTTCCTTCCTCTATTGTCCTCCTCCTTGCAGTCATATCCAACCACTCGGTCCATCTGCTGGTGGCGGTGGCAGCAGAGGTATCTTGTCTAGTCTGAAATGTTAGTCCCCCAAAAGGGGTGAGTACAACTACTCAGCAATAAAAGATTCACTAAACTATAATCAAATTTCATGCTAGATAGACAAAACAGATATCCAAAGGAATGAATATGCATCGAATCCATAAAACTTTTTAATGCAATGACCCGTGCAATTTCAAAAACCAAGATGCACCATTTTCAGTCACACAAGTCTTGATTATAGAACCAAACTGTTATAATACATCATATTCCATGTCACACCATTTAATCCTATAACCAGACCACACACACACTTAATAGTGCCATCAGTTTTAATATTCAAAAGGTTTTACCCCCCAGAAGACCAATGTTTGCGTCTTTCTGGGCATTCGCACCCAATCCTAGCGTCGCGAAGTCCTCCGGAATTACGCCACCGGGCCACTGAGCATCCAGAGCGTGTTACGTCACACCTCTACGCATCTCGCATCCCACCTGGCATCACGAGGAATCCCTGGGGCTCGCCATAAAAATGGTTACCCCTACCTTCCGGAATTACATACTGACATACCACTGGGCCTCCCCCGGAATTACGTACCGATATACCACTGGGCATCCTGACACTCCCGGGGAAACCTTCGGGACTCGCCATGAAAATGGTTACCCTGACCCTTCGGAATTACGTACTGGCATACCACCGGGCCTCCCTCGAAATTACGTACCGATATACCACCGAGCATCTCGACACTCTCGGGGCATCGTTGACCTGAGGGTCCAATGGCAGCATTATCATCTCATATTATTTCAATAAAAATACTTTCAATGCAATGACATCGGATATCCCATGAGTTTTCATCAAATCTCAATGTTGGATAATATGCTGAATACCAAGACCATCGTATCAAATGATAAATCAAGATGCATTCACCCTTGAGGAAAATTGAGCAAACTCGAAATAAAACAGCTCGAAATAAAACAGCTCAAACATCAGAATGCACAGTTTTAGTAAAAATTTCGGAATAACCCCTAAATGAGCTCAGAAAATTCTAAAATTTTGATATGTTATAAATAAGGCCTAAAGGAAAAAGTTTCATGAAGAACACTAAGCCAAAATAGTTATGTATGAATTGCAACAGATTGCATGACTCAGCCCCAAATTTATTCCAGAATTTACACTCCAACAGAAAAGTACCGCACATTAAAATAAATTTATGCCACTATATGAATTTCGAAAAATCTGACCAAAATATATGTTATAGTTTAAACAATTCCTTACAGCTTTCATGAAGAAATCAAGACCAAAATCATACTAGAAATTTCTATAGAAAATCGACAAAATTACTAGGCTACACATGAGTAATTCCGGATCACATGGATTCAATGGAATCCGATGCCTATACCTTGGCTAATTTTACTTCCAAAAGTCCATCCAAATCTACATTTCATAATGTAGTTCAAATGAATTTAAAAGCACCCATAGAAAACCAAAGCGTTTCCTCAATTTCTCAATCCATTTCTACTCCACTCACCCAAAATTCAGCATCCACCATCCAAAACCCAAACATTTCCAAGTTTATTGCACTACATCAGACCATAATAGCATTGCATTATATAGGTTAGTGAACTTTTACTTGCCTCAAGTCCTACGGTTCAACAGCTAGGGGTTCGGTGCGGTGGTGCGGCTCAATGGCGGCGAAGACGAGCGGTGTTGACGGCGGCAGCGCACGAGTACGGGCTGAGGACAGTCCTTCTCCTCTTTCCTCGCTGCTCACACTTGCGCTCACTACTCTCTCTTTCCCTCTTTCTCTCTCGCTCGCTCTACCACTCTCTCGGTTTTCTGCTTAGTTAGTCTCTCTCTTTTTGCTCACATCTACGAGCAATTTGGTCACTGGTTTTGTTAAAAACCAGTCAACAAAAGAGGGTGTTCCAGCGGCAGAAGGAGGTGAGGACAGGTGGATGGGAACGTGGCTTGCATGCTGTCCCGGACGCTCTCTCTCCGCTGGCTTTTTGCTCCTTCAATTATTTGACTCTCTTAGTCAACCATGCGGATCCGGTGGCGTCAAAGACCGAAGACAGCCGGGCGGGACGTGGAAATCAACATGTCATTCGGTTCCCAACTCTCCTTCTGCATGCAGCGGCATGTCCCTCCGTTGATTGACCACATGGGTCAACCGAAAGAGGTCTTCGTGGCGTCAATAGGAGAAGCAGCTTGATGCCGACGTCCTCGCTTGGTGCATGGAAGAGGGACGTGGCTCTCCCTCCTTGCATGCATGGTCAACAATCCTTCCCTTGTCGACCACCCCAAGGACGTGAACGTGGGCCATTATTTGCTGCATGGAGGGGGTTTCTCGACAAGGCTTCATGGTTGGAAGTCAACGGTCTTCATTTCGCATGCGTATGGGCTATGTACGTGAGCTTCACTTGCTGCATGGGGACTTTTCAAGTGCATGGGGAAGTTGGGGCCAGTTTAATCGTGGCCATGCAAATCGGTGGTCTTCAATTGCCGCAAATGGAAAGGGAACTTTACGTGCTGCATGGCCGAAGAACGTGGCCGTTGGCGAGGCCGTTCGCATGGGAAATTTCTCTCTGAAAGTTGATGTTTCAGAATGACGGGTGGTAATGAAACGATGGCCTAATGTTATACCGACGATGACAAAAATAGTGTCCGCAAATGGTGCCAATGACGCAGTCTGTCGACACTCCTGTTGACCCGTGACGAGCCGTTACTTATTCGAGGTCTGATGAAAACCCGGATGCCATATACTGCGTTTAAAAGTAAAAGATAAACTCAAATGAAAGAAAAAAGTGATAAATGATGAGGAGCTTAAACCAATGCAATACTAGAAAAGGCACTCATGACTACAGTTTGCAAATGCTAAATATATTTTCCAAGTCCCGATTATGATGTTCGTTAAAGTACTTGCAGACTGGCTGACCGATGGAGAACAGGAGAGGGTCGATCAATGCATGAGAGTGATAAGGGCAAATAAGAAGTTCCTAGGATTATCGTTGAAACAATAAATCTCTAGGGTGTAGCTATTTCACAAGAGGCGAGAAATGTCCAGTTAATTGCAACTGACCTTTGCATCTCTAGCGTGTGTGATCCGAGAGAACCCAAATAGTGATTTTAACATCTGGAGGCGAGACCTTTGCGGCAGCAAAATCACCACTGTGTACTGCTTCTTACAAGGAAAAGGTATTATTCTTTGTAATGCCGACTGGGCTGTTGATGGAGCAAGAGATTCTCTAACTTTTGAGCGTCCTTCATCTTGAACCTGCACCAGAAATGTAAAGGATGGGACGAGTCATTAGACATACTGTCAAAGCTGTCCCTCTTCTGCTACAAGATTAAGTAACATCATTATAGTAACATACAACACTTGTCCACGGCATTTGGCGGGTTCTATATACGTACTGTGTTCCTCCACCAAATGATCTAAAACTTTCAGTTTGGTTATTTTATCATATTATCACAGCCACTTTTCCCCAAAGTTTATTGCACATGGATGTCTCAAAATTCAGTTTGATGTGAGAGGGTATTTTAGGATTCCACATCACTTATCCACTGGGTATATAAAGGCGTGCAATCTACCTCTACCTAATAATTTAAACTTTTGGGATGGACGTTCTGACAATCATATAATATTAATTGTGTGGAATTTATAGTTGTATATTCACTTTTGAACTTTAATGGAATGGGAAGGCAAAACTTTATATACTGTACAACAGCAGTCTTATTTATGCTCATACTTCTTTACAAATGTATCAAGAAGAACAGTCCAAGCAAGATTGTCCAACTAATTTGCATTAGCTTCCATCATTGAATAATTATGTTCTTTGATTCCTACAAAACCCCAGACCTTTTTTAGAACATTCAAAACGTCAATGAACAGATCCTGCACAGGTTCTGATTTTCACATGGATTTTCATGCCACATAAAATCGTAGTTTAGTGCTACTTGACCAAATGAAACAAATGTGCAGAAACCACACGGTGAGATGAATGATGCAGAATGGAAAAACGCCATAAAAAGGAAGAGGATGACCCCCAATAACTCACCTTAAACGAAGTGCCCACGTCTCCGGAATAAACTCTCCATTGGTAGCTGCGCAAAATTTTATCCAGCCAGTAATAGTTCTCCTGAAAAAGAAAAAAAATCAGAAATAGATCAATGGTGAAAATTCGTAAGGCTCCAATATACTGATAGATCATTATCATAAAGAATGCAGAATCTCCAAGAAGAATTTCACTTTCACCTGCACTCCATCTTCTTTGTTCGATCTCCAGAATTGTCAAAACATCCTCTTCTGATGGGCCTCGCTCTTGAAGACGTTGTATTTCATCCAAAGTGAGATTAGCCTGTCAAGATACATTGCAAAATGAACTAAAATTAGGGCATCAACCTCATAGATCCAGCAAAAGCAAGAAAGAGAATTGAAATGGAAATTACCAGCTTCAAGGAGATTTCTGGATCACAAGAAAAATTAATGCTAATGTCACCACGTACATCACCAGTCCTTGAAGGTCTATTACCGCCAAGAAATACTGTAACCCCAGTGGAATAGATCTGTACATAATTGTAAGAACTAAATGACAGCCACAAGAACAGACGCATAAACAATGTCTGCACAGCAAATACCTGCCCATGCTTGAAACGAAGAACCTGCATTAGCTTTGTTTCAAGAAGTTTGCTCAAAAATCCAATAGAGTGAATCTCCTCCACCTTCATTCACAATATGTTTTATGACCGAAGTACAAACAGAAATTGGTCAGAAAAGCATGGAAACCTTCTCACTCCATAATGTGTGAAAATATCGATCACAAGGAACCACATACCATTGTTCCATTTTTCAATTCCACGGGACAAAAACAAAACATTTTCAAGTGGGCAATGTCAAACCAGGGTTCTTGCATTTGATTTCTACTACTTTCTTCGTGTTAGAAAAATCAGCTTTTTTGTTCTCTTGTTTTTTTCCCTCATTTGCTAACTCCAAAAACAGCAGCAGGAAAGATAAGGGCCAAAAAAGGAGCACCATTCGCTGGAAAACCCAGCACCTGTGCATCCATCCCCCTACAAAAAGATCCCAACTTTCTCCGATTTCTATCTCAACTCCATCACTCCCTCGAGTCTCAACTCAATGGGTTTCTGGAAATGGGTCCTCTTGCTTCTAATTCCATGCCTGTTCATCCCGCGATCATGTCTGTGTTCATCAAGACCCCGTTTGACCCCAGAAGAGCTGGCTCGAATCCCAGTGGAATTCCTCAATCTCGCTCAAAAGCCGGAGATCGTGGACTACATGGTGGGCATCAGGAGGAGGATACACGAGTACCCAGAACTCGGTTTCGAGGAATTTGAGACCAGCAAGCTCGTAAGGTCGGAGCTTGATCGGATGGGTATTCAGTATAAACACCCACTTGCTGTTACCGGTGTTGTGGGCTACATCGGAACTGGGAAGCCACCGTTCGTAGCAATTCGAGCTGATATGGATGCTTTGGAAATGGAGGTTTGTCAAAAGTTTGTTTTTTTCCCTTCTTTTGTAAATCAGTTATACTGTGGAAAAGTACAGACAAGTCAACGTAAATACCTGATTGTGTTATGTGATGTGAAAGAAAATAAAAGGGAAGGAAAAAGGGGGGGGGGGTGGATTTGCATGGACTTCCGAGGATAATTGATCAAATAGTGGTAGCTTGCAGAGAGATTTGAGCTGATTTACAATGCTTTGGTGAATTTGGCACGGTCGTGATTGATTTATGTGAATATAAACAGTTATTTTGGCTGTTGTAACTGTGTGTTGGTTCACTGATTTATGTGAGGTACTAATGCTATTTAAGAGAAACGGAATGATGAGGCTTTTGGGTTGCAACAGGAGAGTGTAGAGTGGGAGCACAAGAGCAAAGTTCCTGGGAAAATGCATGCCTGTGGACATGATGGTCACGTTGCTATGCTTCTTGGTGCGGCCAAGTTGCTTCAAGGTCGTCTTGACGAGTTACAGGTTTGTTCTTTTTCTCTCAATGTACCTGGTTTGTAATCTTCCACCAGCAGAAGTTTGAGCTTTTGTTCCTATAGTTATATGGGGGATGTTTTGTAGTTTTGTATCAATAAATGCGCAAGATCAATCACCTACAAGGTAATGCAGTTTCGCTTAAAATTAAAGGAAGCAGGCAACATGCTCCAATTATCTCATGTTAGAAGATAGAGAGATATTTAGGATATTTTCTAACATCTGTACCTGACTATTACGCGGAGATATATTTCAGTGCTAACATTCACGACAGTTTTTGACCCACTTGTTCTCTCCAGTTGCTGGACTTAACTCTGAGTCTTTGACCAACACTTGGAATTGATCTGGACACTACGGTACTGCCACTTCCTTTACAATACAGGTTTGCAGTAGTGAGTTAAAGATGTTTAAAACTAGAATGCGCTTTACACTGTGACTGCTTTGTGTGCTCTGCAAAATGCTGTTAAGCATTGGCGTGTAATAGAAGTTTTGAATTGTCCTCCAGGAGTTAGAATTTTACACGATCAGCAAATTGTTCTTTATATTAACCTCTAAGAACATAGGATTGACACTATACCTTTCATTTTCTAGGGAATGTTTAATCTCTTTTGCAGATACACTGCCGTATTACCTGGAAAATTCTTTTCTTTCTGTTCAATTTTTTCTTTTTTTCTGTGTACACTGCTCGTCTTCCCTTGTCTTAGAGCTGATGAGTAGATCAATTTTTGACCAGGGGACAGTTGTTCTTGTTTTTCAACCAGCTGAGGAAGGAGGCGGAGGAGCGAAGGAAATGATAGATGATGGAGCACTGGAAAATGTTGATGCCATCTTCGGACTGCACCTTTTTGCCAATTATCCTATTGGTGCAGTGGCAATCAGGCCTGGTCCTATTTTGGCTGCATGTGGTTTCTTTGAGGCAGTAATAAGCGGAAAGGGAGGTCTTGCGGCGATTCCGCAGCACACAATAGATCCAGTTGTAGCGGCATCCAATGTAATTATTAGTCTGCAGCATCTCATTTCACGTGAAGCCGATCCACTGGATTCGCAGGTTCTCTCTCTCTGTGCAACAGAAAATTCTTTGCATGAGCTAATGGAGTTGTGAAATCATTTAATGGGCGTTCTAATAATGATTTTTGGAATAAATCTCTTCTTATGTTTCAAGATTGACGGGATTTAGCTCGTCCAATCCTCATTGGCAGGGTTGTGACTGAATTACCAGCCACCCAATCAGCATTTCAACTCTTAAGTGAATACGTGCAGGTGGTTACGGTGGCTAAGATTGAAGGAGGCGGTGCGTTCAATGTGATTCCCGATTCTGTGACTATAGGTGGTACATTCAGGGTGTTTTCGGTGGACGGCTTAATCAAACTTAAACAAAGAATCGAAGAGGTGAGATCCATCTGGTTTGCCTTAACTTCATCTCCGCTCAACTAGATGCCTTGTTACTCTTTCATCTTCTGATTTATCCCCAGTCTCAAAGTTATGTCTTCCTTTACCGTTTGAACACTTTAGGGTCTACAGAGAATTCTTAAATCTTTGATAGCGTAATACCGTAAGTTACAACTCTATTCTATTTAAACATATGCAACAGGTTATTATGAGACAAGCAAGTGTACAGAGGTGCAACGCGACAGTCTCATTCAGTGTTAAGCCCTTCTACCCACCGACAGCTAATGACAAAGCTTTGCACGAGCACTTCAAGAACGTCGCACGGGATATGCTGGGACCGGACAAGATTCTAGGGATGGAGCCCCTGATGGGTTCAGAGGACTTCTCGTTCTATACTGAGGTGATCCCAGGTTACTTCTACTATGTCGGGATGAAGGATGAGAGCCTAGGGAAGATGGAAGCTGCGCACTCCCCACACGACAGACTTAACGAAGACGCGCTTTCATATGGAGCGGCACTTCATGCAGCACTGGCGACGCGGTACATCCTAGAGAACCAACAAAAGTCGGACGCAGCAAAAGAAAGTTCTCATGACGAATTGTAAGGTGCACGTGCTTTCTCGATTTGAACTTGTTTTAAGCTTCTGAAAACTTAGACTGCCAGCAACCATATGGAGATTTATTGCCTGGAAAAGGGTAAAAAGAAACAACTGTTTGGAGCTGGAAGTATATATATGGCATTGCTGATTACTGAAGCCTGTAAGCCGAGAGGTTAGACATAGCAGGGGCGACTGCCTCATCAGAGCGAACCTCAGCTCAGCCTCACTTACTGGAACTTTCGTTTCGGGCAAGAAAGATAAAATTCATGTAACAGTAGTAAAATCCGGTCATTACCTTAAGCTTCATTCGATTGATCTCAATCAATAAGTACTTGGTATCAACGCTCATAATCGCACCTTTTTTCCTTTTTACTTTTGGTTATGTTTCAGCATTGCACGAAAACAAGACCACGAAAACAAGACGACCTCGCCGCCACCGTCCTAGAACGTCTGAGAACTCGAGAGGTTGGTCATGACACCTGCCTTGCGGTCATGAGGTCTCAGCGCCAGACAGCCATGCGTTTACATAATTGAGGTCGTTTAGGACATAAGAACTCGAGAGGTTCGTCCAACAGCAAATATTTCCCAAAGAAAGGGTGTACTCATACTGAGTCCCAGTAGCTGGAAAGAAGTAATTGCAATTCCTTTTCGCCAAATTGTGCACGGTAAAACAACCTCAACCAGCATCCCAAATCCACTTTAAAAAACTACAAATTCAGCCCTCCAGCATGCCTAGATTCCACATGCTGGCATGCTACATTCCCAACACTAACCTAACAAGCAACAATTGCCAGCTCCCATCATCACCATCATCTGGGTACATTAGGCCATCTCAGGGCAAGTCTGATGATTCATCATGCATTCTTCAATTTGCGCATGGTAAGCTTAATACCTACTAGTTTAGCTTACACCTGGGTCGAGTGCCAGACACCATATAAACCAATAGACTCCACCTTCTTCAATTCATAATGAA
Organism: Eucalyptus guilfoylei; assembly: GCA_016097605.1. Lineage (NCBI taxonomy): Eukaryota > Viridiplantae > Streptophyta > Magnoliopsida > Myrtales > Myrtaceae > Eucalyptus > Eucalyptus guilfoylei. The sequence continues at coordinate 38,201,223 of CM027862.1, read as the reverse complement.
ACTCATGAGTTGAAACTCATGAGTTTTACCAGACACCAGTCATCACCAAGGGCGAATCGGCATTCGGCATTCCCCAGACATCCCAATGCTTTCTAGCACACCCATCTTCCTCCACATACATAAACCTTGCGGAACGAGAACAACCAATCGAAACACCAACACCAGCAGGGAAACAAAAACTAACATTATCTATTAGCTAAGTTGGTAGGCAAAATCTCAACATGATCCAGTATCTTTCAAGTCCCCAAATTCAAAAGCATAACACAATCCAATGAAGAAACGAAAAACCCAAAAAAAGAAAAAAGGCCCATCCTTTTTGCAGAGACCTACACAGCTCCTCTCCTCTTCCTTTCGGGCTCCAACGAAGCCGCCTCACTTCTCGGACGAGTTGGGGCCCCTCTTCTTCCCAAACCCAACAACTGCACCGCACCAAGAATTTCGACAGAGTCAGGAATCAGTATTCGATCCACCAACCATCAAGAAAAAACGCAAATCAGAAAAGATCAATCGGGGACGGGAGAGAGTCGCGGTCGTAATTACCGGCGGTGACGAAGCGGCGGTTGTACTGCATCCGCTTGTGGGCGCGGCCGCGGGGCTTCTTCTTCTTGTCCTGCTTCGCCACCTTCGGGGTCTGGCCCCTCACCTTACCGGCGCGAGCCAGGGATCCGTGCACCTTACCTGCCAAGAATACCAAAGCACAAACTCAAAAATCACCATCGTGTCCTCCGCCATCGAAAACCCCTCCGAAGACGAGGCTGAAATTCGAGCTTCGATTGCTTACCCATGGAGAAGTTTCAGAGAGAGAGAGAGAGAGAGAGAGCTTCTGCCGGCGTCGTCGGGTCCGCTGTTCGTGTGCTGGAGAAGGGAAGACGAAATTAGGGTTTTGGATTTTATATGCGGGTCGCGTGGAGGACGGAGAGGATGAGTTGGGCCTGAAAGCGCAGGACATCCTTTATGGGCCTGAAGGCCCATTTCATGGACTACTGAGGGGATTTTATTTTATTTTTTTGGCATAAGAGACAGACTAGGTATTCTCGAAACGTTTTGTCAATTTGGGATTGCGCGGAGTACTTCCTATGTCCTTCTTATAAAAAATACTTGCATGAGAATTTGATATTTCTCGGCGAATGACGTGATTGGAGTTTGTTTGGAAGAAATGTAATGGGTCGTCCTTTTGGTAGTTAGTGTTCTTTATAAAGGAGAAATACGTATCGGAAACCAAAATTGGGGGAAATCTATGAGTCTATCGACTCTAAAAGGCAGTACATCTCGATAAAAAAAAAAGGATTAAAGATAAAATGAAGTCGCGTCTAGATTAAGACTAAAAAAGAGAAAACAAAAAGATTAGCAAAAAGCATGAGCTTTTTACCCATGAATGCTTTAGATTCCAAGGATCCAACCATAATGATGTTTGCAGTGATGTTTGTAGATTCCAAGGAAATCATTAACATAGATAATTCGAGCTGCGAGCAGAATTAAAGTGCACTAAAAATTGTTGTTTAGTAACACAATTTCATTGTTCTAGAACAATTTTTACTCTAGAAATAGGTTTGAAACATAAATTGAAAGTAAAATTATTTTACTTTTCTATTTCAAGAATAAAAGTGAGAAATAAAAATTTTTATTGTCGCTCGCTCTTGCTATTACTCGATTGCCCATCTGTCAACACCCATCATTAGCCGCCTCCTACCACCACTTGAGAGTGAGAAATTTTGCGTTATTATTAAAAGAACTTTCATTCTAAGAATAGAAATTTTATATTGTCATTAAATGCATATTTTTATTCAGAAACTCATATGAGGAATATAAATTGATTTCTAGAACAAAGCCAGCTTACGAGAAATGGGTCTTCGTAGAATTTAGTTTTAGGAAAAGCAAGCAAGTTCAATTTGCGGTTCTTTGCTAAACGGGCACCTTTCCCTTTTCCTCTGCTTGCTTGGTTCATCTCATGCGTATTCTTGTTTTGCATATGCACATGAAGCAACTTCTTTTTTTGGTCGGTACATTAAGCAACTTAAGATGAAATGTTTCTTCTTACTGCCTATCGTTTCCCAATTTTAACATCAGAAGCTCAGTGTCCAAATGCATCTTTTCAAAATAAAGCACAAGCATCGCCAACCGCAGCAGTGATTATCCAAATAAGTATACGTTAAGTCTTTGCAGAAATTAACCATATCGAAGAGCCCCACTTTATTATTCTCCGTTTACTCATGGCATAAGACTCGTGAAGTCTTATAAGAGTGATATACTTCTCATTCAACTGCTGGAAAAGCATCAGACCCAGCAAAACTTGGTGCTAAGAAGTCCTATAAGCAAGTACATACATCATCTTTGGAAGAATAAGTATCAACTTCCTACAAGCGTCAGATACATGACAGGACTTTCAGATTCAACCAATGAGTTGCACAATCCCCACTGACAATTCAATGTTCGTTCCCAGAGAATTGTTCTTCCATTACCGTCCTATCTGATAATTCAATTCAAGCGAGGCCGGTGAAAGCAAAAGAGTCAAATAAGCAGAACTAGAAAATCCATTCGACAATGTTGCAAAAGAACAGTCAAGCCACTAATATGTGTGTCCCATAAGCTCAGATGATAAAGAAAATGCTCGACAAAACCGATATGCCAACAGAATGCGGGGATCAATACAATCAAATGTAGCAAAAATATAAACTACTCATCATCATCCTCGATGATCTTGGTACCCAACCCCTTGATTCCCTCTGGTGGGATCTCGGCGACGGTGACAAGAGAGTAGAGCTCTTCCTTGGCGTCTTCGTCCTCGTTCCTCTTGCGAGCAATGCGGACCCTGATCCTCCTCGGAACACTCCGGATCCCCCTGCTCCATATGTGCTTGTTCAGCTTCACATCAACTCTGACATCCGTGGTTCCCATGGCTTTCTGGGCAAACTTCCTGATCTCCTTTATGGCCTTGGGAGCTTTCTTCTTAAAGGTGCTGTTACCCAAAAACAAAGGAAGAACCTTTAAGACACATTCTCAGAGGCGGAACATAACTTGCCACAATCGCATTACCAATCAACAAATTCAACCATTTGCTGCCTTCTTTGTTCCTAGTAACTCTCAAAGCCGAACAGAACTTACGAATCGACATTTCATGTAGGAACTGAGATTTCAGGAGGTTTCACTCCTCAAGGATACTAAAGGGTGCACTGATGCTTGTTATCCAAGGAAAAACAAGACCGTACTCACACTACAAGATCTATACCAATTTGACATGCCGACCAAACAAGAGAGCCAAAAACAGGAAAAATATATCGCAAGATGAAATCCCAAACTGCTTTAATTAGATGATTGCGTTTCTTTCAGGTCAGAAAAGTAGATAACTGTTCCTAAGCAAATAAAAACGCGCTTCATATGGAACGCGATTTCACCGAAATAGGCTCCTGATCATTCCGGAAAAATACGTTCTCATCGGCAGAGCCACATCTTCTACACACTTAAACGAGGAACAACAACTGCAAATCACCCAGAAAGACAACAAACGCTCCAACTTGAAAAACCCGCCATCCATCAGCTTCGGCCCCTTTCGATACATACTAAAAATCCTATCTTTTCGAGCAATTCACGGAGCAGCAAAAAAGCGAAACCAGGGAGAAAAAAAAAAGGGGATTTTTTTTTTTACCAGCTATGGAGGCGCTTGTGGAGGTTGATGGTGTACTCCCTGGTGACCACCTCCTCTTTCCTCCCCGACGACTTCTCCACCATCCTGGACGGCTCTCCTCGATTCGATTCGTCCGCCTGTTCATTCGACCCACCCAAAGAAATTCAGAAACCCATTCTCAAAACCCGATTCCGAATTGGTAAATTTCAGGCCCTACTCGCGAAAAAGAATCAAACGCGTGAAACTACGGTTAGCAAAACGCTTCGGTTCAGCTCGAGGTCTGAGCAAAGCCAGAGGAGGCGGAGACGTAGAGAGAGACCTTGTCTTTCAAGTTTCCTCTGCTCCTAAGCAACCGAAGCGAGCGAGAGAGAGAGAGAGAGAGAGAGAGAGAGAGAAGCTCTTACGGCGCGACTGAGCAGAGGGCGAAGCGAAGGCGAGGGTGAGATTGCGAAGACGAGGAATGAGAGAGGTGCGGGAAGGCAGAATAAAAACCCTAGTGGCATTCCGTAATAAACTCACCAGAGCATGCCCCTTTCTGTAAATGCATTTCAGCTTAATTTAGAGCCGATATAATTTTTCCCTATAGTGCTGTTGTCGAGTGCCCTCCTTACGGTTGTTAATTAAGCATACCTAATTGGAAATGTTAGAATTTTCAAACTACCGGTTAGGCATAACATGAGAACTGTAAATAATTTTGATTAGTTGCTTAAATTGATCGAAAGATTGCATTTTTTTATTTATAAGTTCAGGAAGATCTTGATGTCGGGGAAGAGCTCGTCGATGAAGGAAGGCTTATGGGTGAAGATGTCCAGATTGTCGGAGAAGTGGAAGTCGAAGCTTGAGCTGTCTTCCAGTTGGTGTGGTCACCTCCTACTAGTTCCGAGCAGAAATGGCAATGTGAATCTTTACTTATTTGGAAAAGTCACATGGAAGTGCACTTATCATTAAAATAATATTAGGTCGCCATACGATTAAAATTTGATAGTTTTTTTGGGTCGAATAAATTTGATAATCGAGTAACTGATTAAATAAGAGATTGAAAACTTTTACTTTTTCCCTTAGGATTTGTTACTGCTTTGTCCTAATTTGCTAGTAAGTTCCCGAATTCACTTTGACTTATCTATAGTTTTGGCAAAGGTAACTCCATGGTAGGTTTGTTAATAACTTTTGATATAGATTTTTTTTTGAACATTTACTTATTATTAATTAGTGGCTTCTTGACGTGTTAGAAAATTTCATATCAGAAATAATTTTCAACATCTCGGTAGCTAGTAACTTGAAAAGTTACAACAATTACCCTATGGAATTACCTGTTTTTCTAGTTAAATTGATCCAGCAAAGCACAAATTTTCAATTAAGATTGAAATCCTTATAAGCAGAACCTCCTCCGTCAGGATTGCAACTAGAAATTTTGGCCCATGCTATGCGTATTCTCTCTTTTTGTATATGAGAATTTAATTAATACTTGGACATACGAAAATTCTTGTCAAAGTCAAAATACGTTTAGTAATCATTATAAAAGATGAAATGGACCTTACTACGGCCTGTGGAGCACGAAAAGGCCTCCTTCCTCAAAACCCACAAGGAAAAATTGCATGGATATTAAGGATTATTGAGGACTAAAGATTAAGATGATTAATTGGGATTCGATGTATAGATAGATCAATGAATCATTTTTATGGCAAGAAGAAAGGTCGTTAATGATGGATTATTCACACAGCACGTGGCTCAATCAACGCGTAAATCAGAGAGGGATGCGGTCGAGCGATTGTCTGAAGTTTTTACCCTCGTACAGCACCGACCCTCTAGTCAAACAACCGGCGAGGCCGATCAACACCGTCGAAGCAACAATCCTAATGCATATGTAAACTATGTAAAACGGTTTCATCAGATAAATCTAATGATATTCAAAAGCAGCAGCCCCGTAGCTGAAGATTGCGTCAATCGTTCGCCAGTACAAATCAATCTCTGGAGAATACGCAGCAATTCAGAAATCTAAGTGATTTTTCAGAAGAATTCTTCAGTTGTCTTGTTCAGAAACGGTAGATATGTTGTTTAATGTTTTTCTGAGTTCGTAAAACAAGGGCCGATCAGATGAAGTAGGCTCGAAATGTGAGCTGAAAACCGCCCAAGTTCTTTCTATCAGCTAATGTTTCTACCCTTGTAAAGTTCGACATCTCGAAGTATCACAAGCTGTACCTTAGTGAATGAGCTACGTCCTATGCAGCATTTATCTTGACAAAAATCTCCTACGAATTTGCAGAGCGGCGTGAGTATCTCCACAAACTCAGAGCCAAGACTGCCATAGCAGCGACACCTGCTAAAATCTGCATGAGAGCAAATTTTCCGCAATTACTGCCTTTAAAAGTAAAAGATAAACTCAAATGAAAGAAAAAAGTGATAAATGATGAGGAGCTTAAACCAATGCAACACTAGGAAAGGCACTCATGACTATAGTTTGCAAATGCTAAATATATTTTCCAAGTCCCGATTATGACGTTCGTTAAAGTACTGCAGGACTGAGGACTGGCTGACCGATGGAGAACAGGAGAGGGTCGATCAATGCATGAGAGTGGTAAGGGCAAATAAGAAGTTCCTGGGATTATCGTTGAAACAATAAATCTCTAGGGTGTAGCTAATTCACAAGTGGCGAGAAATGTCCAGTTAATTCCAACTGACCTTTGCATCTCTAGCGTGTGTGATCCGAGAGAACCCAAATAGTGATTTTAACATCTGGAGGCGAGACCTTTGTGGCAGCAAAATCACCACTGTGTACTGCTTCTTACAAGGAAAAGGTATTATTCTTTGTAATGCCAACTGGGCTGTTGATGGAGCAAGAGATTCTCTAACTTTTGAGCGTCCTTCATCTTGAACCTGCACCAGAAATGTAAAGGATGGAACTAGTCATTAGACATACTGTTAAAGCTGTCCCTCTTCTGCTACAAGATTAAGTAACATCATTATAGTAACATACAACACTTGTCCACGGCATTTGGTGGGTTCTATATATGTACTGTGTTCCTCCACCAAATGATCTAAAACTTTCAGTTTGGTTATTTTATCATATTATCACAGCCACTTTTCCCCAAAGTTTATTGCACATGGATGTCTCAAAATTCAGTTTGCATGTGAGAGGGTATTTTAGTATTCCACATCACTTATCCACCGGGTATATATAGGCGTACAGTCTACCTCTACCTAATAATTTAAACTTTTGGGATGGATGTTCTGACAATCATATAGTACTAATTGTGTGGAATTTATAGTTGTATATTCACTTTTGAACTTTAATGGAATGGGAAGGCAAAAATTTGTATACTGTATACAACAACAACAGTCTTATTTATGCTCATACTTCTTTACAAATGTATCAAGAAGAACAGTCCAAGCAAGATTGTCCAACTAATTTGCATTAGCTTCCATCATTGAATATTTATTTTCTTTGATTCCGACAAAACCCCAGACCTTTTTTAGAACATTCAAAACGTCAATGAACAGATCCTGCACAGGTTCTGATTTTCACGTGGATTTTCATGCCACATAAAATCGTAGTTTAGTGCTACTTGACCAAATGAAACAAATGTGCAGAAACCACATGGTGAGATGAATGATGCAGAATGGAAAAACGCCATAAAAAGGAAGAGGATGACCCCAATAACTCACCTTAAACGAAGTGCCCACGTCTCCAGAATAAACTCTTGATTGGTAGCTGCGCAAAATTTTATCCAGCCAGTAATAGTTCTCCTGAAAAAGAAAAAAACCAGAAATAGATCAATGGTGAAAATTCACAAGGCTCCAATATACTAATAGATCATTATCATAAAGAATGCAGAATCTCCAAGAATAATTTCACTTTCACCTGCACTCCATCTTCATGAGCTCTTTGTTCGATCTCCAGAATTGTCAAAACATCCTCTTCTGATGGGCCTTGCTCTTGAAGACGTTGTATTTCATCCAAAGTGAGATCAACCTGTGAAGATACATTGCAAAATGAACTAAAATTAGGGCATCAACCTCATTGATCCGGCAAAAGCAAGAAAGAGAATTGAAATGGAAATTACCAGCTTCAAGGAGATTTCTGGATCACAAGAAAAATTAATGCTAATGTCACCACGTACATCACCAGTCCTTGAAGGTCTATTACCGCCAAGAAATACTGTAACCCCAGTGGAATAGATCTGTACATAATTGTAAGAACTAAATGACAGCCACAAGAACAGACGCATAAACAATGTCTGCACAGCAAATACCTGCCCATGCTTGAAACGAAGAACCTGCATTAGCTTTGTTTCAAGAAGTTTGCTCAAAAATCCGATAGAGTGAATCTCCTCCACCTTTATTCACAATATGTTTTATGACCGAAGTACAAACAGAAATTGGTCAGAAAAGCCTGGAAACCCTCTCACTCCATAATGTGTGAAAATATCGATCACAAGGAACCACATACCATTGTTCCATTTTTCAATTCCACAGGAAAGCAGATCTGGACAGAACACTGAGCTTGCACCATGGGACTCCTAACAACTTCTCTATAAGGGTATGTAGAGTATCAGAATCCAGAACAGATAAATTAAGCTTTTTAGTGTATTAGAATCCAGAACAGGTAAGTTAAGCTTCATCATGAAGAAATTAGAGGAAGCCCATCCACATACTTCACTCCTACCGAAGCATACCAAATCGCTATTCCATATGAAAAGCAAGATTCAATGTAAGAAATAAAGGATGTTGAACATAGAGAACTGACTTTGAAGTATTCTTAAAGATATTAAGAGAGAGTGGAGTGCAAGGGCACTAGCTAAAACTAGAAGAAAGAAGGATAGTGTGGCCGGTGAGTGGAGATTTGACACAAGTAGCTTATTTCCAGACTCATTTCACAAAGCCCTCAATTCTTCAAATTTGAACAGTTCTCAGAGAACAAGAGATCCTAATCTCCCCCCTTCTTGTTTTGGTGGAAGGGGTGACATGATAACTGAAGAACCCACCTGACAATCTTTGTAGGAGAAGTGACTGGCAAGCCCTTGAGGTCATCACGACTATATCTTAATATTGGCTCAGGAGGCCTAGGAATTCCGCCCTACATGAAGAATCAGAACACAATTATCAGAAGGCTTTCAAATCTACAGCAATCGAGAAATCATAAGCTGGAAAAATTACTTACCAGATATTGCAAGATGAGAGGGACAGCAATTGTAGGACTTATACTGCCAACAATCACAACTGTAAAGGTTGATGGATCCTTAAAACAGCGACTAAAGTATTCACAGGCTCTTCTTGGGTCTACTCTTTTGAGGTCACTTATCTTTATGGGCTGCAGAGAAAATTTTTTGCTCATCTCTGACCTTGGAATAACCATCTTAGAATCAAACTGAGAAATAAAACCATGATGCCAGGCATACCCTGAAAAAGTACGAGTTTCCATAATTGAGCTCTCTCACACGGTTTACAAAAGCAGTATAAGGATCCCTCTCTTGAGCACGAACTGCTGCTTCAGCCATCTGCATGACAATTTTGACATCCTCTTCTCCCGGTTCCACACTGGTAGCAAATAGTTGATAAACAAGCTGCCAATTTCAAAATGAAGAATTCAATATTGAACACATGAACAGCAGTGTAACATGTAAAATGCAAATGCAAATTACTGAGTAATATTCAAAGAAACATGATAGCAAATTCCACATGTCGAAATAGGGTATCCTCACTCAAATAAGTTCAAACTCCAGGCAGCTCATTACTCAGTTAAGAGAATAATATCCTTGCAAGAAACATAGGATGAAAATATGGACATTCTATAGATTCTACGTCAGCAGATATCTAAATAGATATAAGGCTGCCCAAGTGACTACATATGATGCAAGCAAGGCATTGGCAACTCTTGCCGGTTAGGGTTCTATAATACTACCAAATCAAATCATAGAAAGACTTAAAACACCCATCTTGAAATGAATAAGATTACAAGCAGATGCTGCTGTTGAGGGTGCCACATCGTCTTATCTAATATTTGATTCATAATTTGGTAACCTTTGGTTGTGGTAGGAGAACGCTACAGCTTGTCTGTTCTTGTGACGATATAATACTACAACTTCTAAGATGTCACCTAAAAATGAGAGATACTGTATTTATGAAGACTGTGTGTATCTACTTTTTCTCTGACACTAGTGGTTGATCTGAATGTACAGATATAAAAAGATGCATGGGCCCAGTTGCCATAACACTGGAACGCGATTCACTATTTCAGGTTGTGTTCGAGGGATTCTGTCCAATATGATGATCTTTCTTCTAGTATATTGCTTCACAACACTGTTGACAACTCTGAAGTCTTTCACAAATCTTATTTGGTCCTCCTATCTATCTTTTTCTTTCCTTCCAAGAATTGTTCTTTCTAATTCTTTAAGGAGCCTTGAGACAAATCTAAATATGCATGATTTAAGAAGACAACACAAAAGCTCAAACTAACCAGTCAATTTGGAATGCAATTTGAGATTTTCCTTGGGATGTATCAGAAAGGAATTGGAATGGACAGAATTAGAAGAAGAAAGACCCGTTGGTAATGATTGGAAGATTGTAAAATTGGAAGAACAATGGACTTTTTTGGTTAGACGCATGGAATTGGCTAAGCATTTTTGTCTCAGTTGCCATATACTAGACAAATACATAGAAATCTTTGGGAGTGGGCCCATAGCATTCTTTATACCGTTAATGCTACCAGAACAATGGCATGATGCAGATCTATGGTGTTGACAGGATATAATCAAAATGACAATTTTATAAAGTGATGGAGTATTCATCATTTATCAATAAACTGGTAATTGCTGTTTTTTACATGCACTTCTCACCAATAGCACCATGTAGGTTTTCACAGCTGAACAATTAAAAAGAAATTACTAGTATACAGTCCAACCCAATTAATTTAGATGGATGTGAGAGAGAGAGAGAGAGAGAGAGACAGACAGAGAGAGAGGGAGAGGGGGGGGGGAGAGATAGAGAGAGATGTCAAGGAAAGTATGAGGAACACGGTTTAACAATGCAATGAAAATGAGATAAGCATACTAAAGAGATGGATTGAGGTTAGAAGGATGTATCTCTTCTTGCAGTCTAGCCAAGCCTATGCTATTTAAATAATCAACAGAAAAAAGAATAGACAAATTAAGAACTACAGTTGATCCTTCGGAAGACGTGAATATGCAATTACTATATGTAACAATGACATGACTGGATTCTTCAGTCCTGACAATAGAATTACTAAGTCAAACCTGCAGAGCAGTTTCCAGGTCCAAAGGAGAGCAATCCCCAGAAAAAGACCTCATATAAGCTCCAATTTTTGTACCAACTTCAGCTCTCTTACCAGCAAGCATATCCATTAGTACAGAAGGTCTATAGCCATATACACCAATTTCTCCAGCAATTGTTGATCCCATAGAGCATGAAAAATATTCATTCTCCGATTCTTCAGAGAGACCCCCATATGAAAAACCAGTAAACAGGACCTATAGTGCAGAACTATCAATGCATTAGATAAGAGAGAGAGAGAGAGAGAGAGAGAGAGAGAGAGAGGGAGAAGGGGGGCTAAGGAGTTAACATTCGATATGTTTGCTCCATCAGATAAACCTTTGCACAGCCAACAAATCAGTTAGTTCTTTCATTTAAGCGAACAATGAACCAGTCATCACTAACATGACATTTTTTAATGCACATAAGTTCACCAGCATAACATAATTTAATGAGGAGGTTCATGAAGTAGGAACTAAAGCTTTTGATAATTTTAAACCTACGACAGAAATCAACTTCCTCTAGCTTCCTGGAAAGCCAAATATTAGTACTGATTCCAAGGGAACAAGTGAACATTGGCACCTTCAAGTTTTTTTTTGGTCGAAAACCTTCAAGTTCAACTAGACTTTTTTTGGTCATGATCAATAGATTCTAGAGCTGAGAATCCAGCAGCAACAAAGGCTTAAGAAGATCTTTGAAAATTGCTTGACCTCCAGGACACAGAGAAGAAGGTTAGACTGCTTACAACTAGCTTTCTCCAAAATAAAATGAATTTGAGTTGATCAAGCAACGGACAAACCTATAGCTGAACAATGAAAACCAACTGGAAATAAAATGATGTGAAGATGTATGTCAAGTATGCACTTGTTCAAGCATATGATGCCATGATATATGCATGTGGTGTTATCATAACTCCTTTCTCCAGCCAAAGCTTATTTTCGTCAGTTCTGGTAGAAAAGAAATTCTTAAAGGTGCCAGATACACATCTTTCCAAGAGCCAAAAGGTACTCACATTTTATCTCAAGACCCAAATATACATTAGGATTATAACCTTTAAATATTTTGACTGCTCTACAACTTAGCAGATAATACATGCATGAACAAGGATTTAAGATAGCAGGACTGGTGAAATCCATGTTTTCTTTCTCTCTCTGCCACTAATGGCCCCTTCCTTGCAAGGAAGCACACATAATCTGATGAATGCCATTCATAGATTATGAAAATGATGGCTATTCAGAACAATGTCATACCATTCAGGATGCACTACCTGGAGTTAACAAGGCACAGAAGGCCAGACTTTACCTGGTCATCAAGGAAGTCAGTACATTTATAACATACTCTCATCCCATTGGATAGGATCAATTCAGTGGCTCCGATGTTTGAGTATTCAAGCTGCTGGGTAATATAGCTGAAAAGGACATCCTTACAAGGTTAAAGTTTGAATGTCAAAGTTCAAATGCAAATGTGCCTGAAAGAATTGTCCAGCTAGATTGATTGAATAGCTAGTTGACAGAAGAATAAGAAATTCGAAGAATTAGAAAATCAGTCTTAGGTAGTTTAACCCTGTTACAGAATCTGCATGATGCTTTTGCAGCAACATCAACACTTTTCAAGATTCATAATAGTCAATCACAATGTTGTCTGTACAAATCACCCTTTGAGGTGTTTCCATGTTGTGAGAAGTGGAACTCTAGGAAGATATTAATCTACAGAATACAGACCATTCGATACAAAAAAGGGAAATCACAATGGAGGTCTGAGGAGCGGTTAAATGATGTGTATAACTCCTTAAGAACCTTAGTTGTTAATTACATCTTGATTGGTTGAGGACCATAGTGGAAATGGAAATAATCATAATAACTGTAACCTGACAAGTTCAATACCCAAATACCTAGACAGACACTAGTTAAGTTTTATACCAGAAATCATGAGCTAGGCTTGAGACATGCAATTATAAGATAGCTGACAGTGATATCCCTAGATGTTCCATGAGTGATTTGCCGACCTCTAGTTTTATAGCACGACCATCTCAAAACCAGCAAGAAGATCTCAACAAGCGGAATTATGAATATTTGAGGAATTCCGTTGAATCTTAATTCACATGTTCATTAAGCAACTCAGATGAAACTACATTTGGGAGAGTAAAATCCAAAACTACCATTCACCTAGAAGAGAGTAAACAATAACTATATAGAATGAGATAGGGACATGGTCGGAGGATATGCATGAATTAGATGTAGAAAAGTTATGATTTTAATACATCCAAAGGCAAGTACAGGTACAAGAAGAGACACTTGGCTGAACTTTACCCTGGATTTGGCTTCACAGGGACAATCTCTTCCGGAATAAGTTCTTCATCCCATGGTGGAATTTGTTTTGCCTCCTCTAGAGAATTGACCTTCAATACGACACTTCTAAGATCATCCACCTTTGCAGATACTTGAGGCTCAATGGCCTTAATGACACAGCTGCTTGAGGTCAGCAGCTTCTCCGCATATTTTGATACATCTAATGATGAAATATCTACAAGTACGAAAGGACTTAGTCAATGCTCACAACCTCTATTTTCTTTGGTCCGGAAAAGCACTAAACTACATTATATGGTTATGATTACTCACAGGGTAAGATAGTTTTCTGGAGTTGTGCCTCATACTCAATACCAATTACAGGTTCACCACGCAAAAAATGCTGCAGGTTTATATGTAAAAATTAATCATTTTTAACACCAATAAATATAAATAATGATGTTATCAAGATTATAGATCATGGAAATACTTGGATCAATTCATCTCGCAGGCTGGTTGATTGCATTTGATCACGCTCCAGATAAGCAGATTCTATCTCCGATAATAGCAAAGCTCGAACAATAGATATTTCGCGTTCTGAAAAACCATGGATCCTCACCCTTGCCACCTGAAACATAATTGTGGTTGAAGAACGATAATCAACAAAGAAGTTTATTAACCTAAGAGAAAACTGACCTCCGTGAGCATTGATTCTAGAGCCTCCATGGTCCCTCCTTCTTTGCACGATGCTGTTATCACATAGGCCTTTAGTGGACGAACTAAGACATCTGAATCAGCTGAACATGAGAAATAGGGCGGATCATTCCTCCGAGATTGCTTGAAAAATCTTTGGTTTAGGGCATGAAGGAACACAGATTCTGTGAGCAAGTCTTTGTAGTCCTTTACGGTTTTTAAATCATCGGCTGGCATTTTGTAGCTGATCATTACGACACTCTGCACCAGTACACATCAAGCTTATGGAGTCATGAAGAAACACTTCCAGTATAACAAACAAAGGCTCATATCATGTACAAAAGAAAAAATTAAGCACACACTCACCCCAGCAGCTTCACGTTCAACAAAATATGAAAATCGAGGTTCGTCATGAGATGGAACTGAATAGGTAGGAATGGGTTGGAGGTCAGGCACTGCACCTTTCTGCCCAAAATGAGTCTTTATCATATCAACTACACTCTGTAATGGAGAAGAAGAGCTTTAGAAATCAAGGAAATATGGTAACTAAACATGGTGCTTTGGGATGGAAAGTATATGTATATAATGACACCAAACCTGAGTGTCAGGAAAGTCTCCAACAGCTATAACTGCCATATGACATAACTGGTACCATTTCTGATAAAACTGCTTCGCAGTCTCAGCAGAGACAGTTCGAATCACCGCTTCTGTGCCAATAGGTAAGCGCTCTGCATACTGCAATTTCCCGATTCCAATTAGTCACTTCGATGAGAAATCAAAGAAGAAATGTGGCTATGAACGGATCTTAGGCTTAGGAAAAGTGTTCGCTCTTGGCCTATGATGCAACTTCACCAAGGTAAACTTCAATTTCTCACTAGCCAATATAACTTCCTCTGTAACTTTAAATGCCAACACTTTTGGGGAAACTTTCTTTTCCTTTACTTGACCTTTAGAAAATTACAATCACCAGCCGATTTTTCAAATTCTAATCACCTCATAGTCCTACTCTTTCATTGCAGCTTCACTAAAAGACAAGGAAACAGAAAAAAAAAAAATCCCAAAGAAGATAGAATGATAAAGGGAAAGAGGATGCCCCACCTCAGAAAGAGGGGATGAAAAAGGCAAAAAGACATGCTATTTTTGTTGAAATGACTTCTACCCGATCGTCTATTAATTTGGCAAGGTAATAGAAGGCTACCACAAACTGAACTCAAAAGCGATGCAAAAACACATCCTTCGTAATTTCCACAAGCATGGCTATGAAAACATCTTTAAATTTGACCATCCTAGAGGCTAAAGCAACAAGACTTCTGTACCATTTTAGAAAGAGCTTAGAAATAAAAGAAGTACATTCTTCAAACAAAACTCTCTTTGGACACAGTAAAAAAGTGCAGCATAGCAGATAGTCACTGAAATATCAGTAAAAGAAAGATAGAAAGCAATGGGAATATGCCTTCTTCTTTTTACTTGGAAATACCTTTGAACCTTCCATCAACAAAAGCCAATGAGCATCCTGCATTCTTCCAGTTGCATTCCTGTTACTTCTGTATTCTTCTAAGACAGCTCCTCGT
The DNA here is from genome assembly GCA_016097605.1 of Eucalyptus guilfoylei. Lineage (NCBI taxonomy): Eukaryota > Viridiplantae > Streptophyta > Magnoliopsida > Myrtales > Myrtaceae > Eucalyptus > Eucalyptus guilfoylei. The sequence continues at coordinate 38,185,786 of CM027862.1, read as the reverse complement.
TCTTTTTCCAGATCGTCTTTTGAGACCCGAACCTGAAGTCCACAATTATTAATGCCGAACACATCAAGAGAGCCAATAACTATCAAACTGCCAAGTTTTGTCAGTACCTCAGAGCTGAACTCTGCCAAAATAGAGATAGCCTGAGACAGTAGCTCAGGCTTGTCAACAGGAACAAACAACTCGTATATGGTCTGATCAGCAGATGTTACAGCATTTTGACAAGCACCGAATTCTGCTCCGATACTCTCTAGGAATTTCACGATATCATGATTGGTATATCTGTTAGTGGCACTGAAAGCAAGGTGCTCAATTATGTGAGCAACTCCAAGCTCATCATCCTCTTCCAAGACTGAGCTGCCGCAAACACAATAGGTTATCCTCTTTGTCAAACCAGGGAGATATTTTACCATAGAAATAAGCAATGCACGAAGTGTAACAAATAACTAGATAAAAGATGGCCCCCCGTTGTTTCTCTTTAGTTAAGAACCGAGACTGGCAATGAAGGTGGAATCCTAGACTGTCGTCAGGTTCCATAAAAGCCGCATTGCATGTGGTCTCCATGCCAACTACTCTGATATAATCGCATGACGATTGGGCTTAAAGACATATCACCTCAACCATAAGGCATTCAGGCATTGGTTTTGGTCTGAGTTTTGACTTGTATACCAGACGACACATACCGACACTAAATATAAGACTTGAATGGATCCGTCACGAGTTTGGACCGCTCGTCCATGCAAATATGTTAATGACCCGACCTTACTAGCACAAGCCCGACAAAAGCATCTCCTCACGGGAGACTGACAGTTTCATCCACTATCATTGCAGACAGATTTTCCAAAAGTAGCGGCTAATCTCAAACATCCCACCATTTTTCCATTTCTACAAAGTACACATTCCGTTTCCCTTATTACATGATTCTCTTTATCACAAGACAAAATTCGCATCAGCCGAGAAGCAAAAAAATCCACTAAATGCCAAAGCATTCCTTCGATCAGCACTACTTCGCAATTTCCGTATCTCATTCACAAACCGATTCCACCACCACATTCCAACAGTTCACTCGGCAACTCGGCGACCTCACTCGACTCCTACAATCAAACTCGAATGTAACGCTCGAAGCTCGCTCCAGGCTACCAACGCACCTTCGATCTCGACCCTCCCTACCCGATCGACATCGCCTCCTCTCATCCAATACGATAACAACACCAAAAAAAAAAAAAAGAAAAAAAAAAAAAAAACAGAAGCTACTGAGACAGAGAGTGCGAACGAGGTCAGGGCGCCGGTTTGCTCACCCGACTTTGACGACGAGGGCGAGGGCGGCCCTCATTCGGGGCTTGGAGTTGGGGCGGACGTAGTAGGTGAGGCCGTTGGGGAGGCGGCCGTACTCGGTCCCGAAGGGCTGGTCGCCGAGGGCGTCGCCCATGTCGACGGCCGCCAGCTTCAGCGACCGGAAGCCGTGCTTCCGCCCCAGCTGCTGCGACGTCTCCGCCGGGAGCAAATCCATTCCCTCTCTTCTCTCTCTTCGCTCTTTCTCTCTCTTCTCCGTGTCGCGCGGGGACTGGCGACTCTTCTGGACTGTTGTTGCGGGGAGGAGGAGGCGGATTGGGAGAAAAAACGGAATGGTGTTTTGCGTGCTGGATTTTGGCTTTTTATGGTTTCGCTACTCGAAACGGGCATGGTTTGGCCATTGGCCAGCATGATGGGGAGAGAGAGAACAAACTATTTTTCATTTTCTTTTTATTGGGGCCTTTTCTTTTTCTTTTTTTCCTGCTTCCTTTCTATATATTAGCTGGTGAAAAAGCCACAAAGAACATCGAACTTTGCATATTATAATATATTTATCATAAATTAATTTTTGTACCACCAAAAGCCAACAACTTGTATCTTTATGTGATACAAAAAATCTCAAATTTTTACTCATGTGACATATTTATCATGAATTTTTTGTGACACTAAAAATCTTAAACTTTTTTAAATGTACCATAAATACAAATTTTAAGGATCACGAATTTTTTTTTGGATAAATGTATAAAAATGGGCATAATTTAGGATTTTTGATGGTTTTACCCTTTTCAATCATAACAAAAGAAGAAGTTACGGAATTTTTAGATTAAGTCATAATTACTTTACACAGTGTTAATCAACTTATGACCTCTTAAAAAACGGACAGCTTCTTTATCACCGGGCCAACCGCTTTTGGGTAAGCCACGGTGTAATAAAGACCCACGTAGAAATTAGTTGATTAATCAGTTTGCGGATCGCGTGACTCCATCGTGGCCATTCCATTGGTGAATTTTGCAAATCGGGTTTGACCTTAAATCTTCCGGTTACTTCCAATAGCTTAGGGCACGTCATAAACTTGGATAAGTAAGTAATCGTGATCTGAGTATTTCTTCTGTTGACTTTGACTTTCTTTGTCTAATTCCTACCCGAGAACTTTGTCAATTGCCGACTCCATTACGTTACCTTGACTAACAATCGCTCGTGCAATTTTCATACTAAATCATGAATCTAATAAGCATTTCATCCTCTTCATCTTGATGCATCTGTAAGAATCATGACCCGAGGAAATGATTTGACTAGTCTATCGTCGGTTTCGAAAAACTTCTTGATGAAATCCATCATGTGTACTTTGATGGTGCAGTGATTTGCACGCAATTCAAACGCACATGTCCGTTTCTTGATCCCTAAGCAAAAAAACGCCTTAAGAATCGTCTCCGTTAGATGGGTCAATAGTGTTGCACGCTGCACTTTCGTTTGAAAAATAATTTTTTTGCTCGAGGACAATTATAATTTGCTATTTTCACTACACGTATGCGTCGATTTACTTGATGGGAATGGTAGAGGTGCATGGACCCTACCGTCTAAGTATTTCTCGAAAGCAAAGCGCACATGTTGTCTTCTTCAACCGAGGAAATGTCAGAAGAACTCGTGCTGCCGGTCAATAAAAGGGTCGCGTGCGCTTCAGGTATTGTTATGTCCTCCCTCTCATCTGTTAAAACAAACCAGAACCCGACGACCGACGATTTGATTTGATGCCGGTTACAATGGTAACAAGCTTAGGAGATATAAAGACCCAGACATGGGAGAGAGGGAAGTTGAACCAAGAGACAGGCACTTGAAAATGCCAGGACCGCGAATGCAGCACCTTCCCTAACTTACACGAAGGTTATAAAAACAGGAAATGATCTACCTCTAATGAAATTGGACCCAAAACTAGGGATTGAGCATAAGCAAAACTATGCTGTCATGATCCGCAAATCGCAGCCTGCAAGGGTTTCTCAAATCATAAGCTAAAAGGGCAATGCCCACCTCAGTCAATCTACAGGACCTCTGTTAATTCCATTCCAAGGGCTACAACATTTGTATTACATGACCTTTTTTCTGTGATCATTTCCGAGATACCTTCTGAGCGATCAGCTTGATGTCCTTCAATCTTTCATCGATTAACTGCTGCAGCTGCTCTTCTTGCTTGTTCTGGTTGTCCTCCACTTGGATACCATTAGCTTCGCCACCTGCTTTTGCCCTATGCATGACGAAGGACATCTCTGGATCAAAATCACTCGGTACTTCAATCACTTTCTTTCCGGCAGTCTCAGAGTCTTTTCCTAAAATGTCTGCCCTGACACGGTTTGAAATGACGGAAAAATAATCCTGTATGCTCTTATCGGCTGGATCAAGCCCAAGATAGACTAGAATCTCCCAACATTGAAGAAACTGTTTCTTGTTGATTTTGAAACGCTTCCTGGCATCCTCAACCACACTAGGAGGAGGCAACAACCGAGGGATGTAGGTTTTCTTCGATAGTTTGCCTTGCTTCAACTGAGATACTGTTGAATTTACTGCCTGCTGGACTTTGTCAAAGCTCAGAAGCCGTTGCACATCGATACATGTTCGCAAGTGTTGAAGATTATCCACTGGCTCTTCTATTGTGAAGTCATAAACATCATCAGCTATTGCGACATTGTTAAGCACCTCCAGGAGATAGCGGCCATAGCCTTTGCGCTGGTAAAGTGGTAATACTAGAATCTGACATTGGCAAAAGACCTAGTGAGTAATACAAACTAACTGATCAGATTTACAAGCTCTTCTAAAGCACTGAATACTTGTCTTCTTTCTTATAGTTAACCAAGATGACAGCAAACCTGACCAAGCCGCAGTCGCGAACTATCAGGATAGTGATAGAAACGATATACAGCAGCAAAACCAAGAAGCCTATCATGAAAATTGCCTTGCTGATCACTTGTCTTCTGAATAAGAAGATATAGCTCCCAACTTGAATCCGTTACATCAATAGGATTGCTACCTGATTCGTAAAAGAAAAAAACTTACTCAGAATCAGAAATTTCTACTGTTGACATATAACGCAACACATGCATTCCGAAATAACCCATGAAAAGTCAATGAATTACCGTCTACAAGAAGCAGAACAAGAGGGACCAACCGACTATACAGGTGTCCTGCTGTCATATCACCCATCAGCATGCGCACAGCCTGACATGCAGGAAGAGTCAATTTTCATGATTCTTAACTCCCTACCATGCAAACAGGGGGAAAAAAACAAAGGAACATCGAATGCATCTGACAAAGGAAAGATGAAAAGGCAGAGCAGGAGAATGAAAAGCAGGCTCCTCTAAGAAAACTCTGTCAAGTTTATCAGATTGTTAAATGGGCAATATAAAAGTCCAACTCCCTCCCAGGTCCCCAGGAGAGAGAGAAGGGCACGACAGACATTGACTTTCACAATGTTGACTAACCACCAGCCTATAATGATAAGGCAAAACACACTCGTTTCTTCTTACGCCTTACCGACATTCATAGCACAACCAACAGAATCAAATATGAGATTGCTCAGAAGAGGAGTTTTGCTTCCCTTGACAGGTTTGTATGTAACAGGAAAATCTCAATTAGCAACAGTAGGAAATGAACAGATTCATTAGGCAGCTTTTACCTATTAAAAAGCATAATGAAAGTTAATTGTCATGGTCATCATATTATGCATACACAATAATGTATGAGCACCGGAAATAGAAAATTTTAATGAACACGTGTTGAAACGAAACACATACCTATGTAAAAACTAATAGCACGTGTAATAGTAGTGAGCATCAGAGTTTAGAGAATCAAACCCACCTCAACATCAGAACCGACTTTTAGATTACTAATGGAATCGTTGACATGACCATCAGAGTGTTTATGCTTTAAAATCTCCCCAGCTGAAACTGTAGACCTGAGAAAAGTTATATTGACAAGAGAACTTAACAGATAACCAAATAAGACACTCAGTAAACCAGAACTAAGAAAATGAACTTCTGCCCCCCCCACAAAAAAAAAAAAAAAAAAAAAAAAAAAAAACGTGTACCTGATAAATTGGGTCTCCTTGGAAAAAGTTTGAAGGAAGTCATCTTTATTATCCACGAGAGTTTCACCAAACATATTCTGATTCAAAGATCAACCAATTAGCGGCTGTCAAGGGGAGATTAAAAAAAAGATAGTTTGACCAGTAAACTTGGTACCTTAAGAGCAGTGTTCAGATCTGTGATTCCTTTTCCTCCCTTGAAAAAATGAAAACCACAAATACCACATGTCATCATTAATAAACACAAGGCCAAATTGCAAGAAGAAAGCACAATTATCCCACATGTCTATCGACAACCCTAAAAAGTCAGCATTGCATACTGATCACAACGCAGAATTAGATGTAATGCATACTGATCACAATGCAGAATTAGATGGAGTCCTTACATCCGATTTGCTCTCAAAGGCAATCTCTGCATATGCATGAAATGATACACAGCTTACCCAGACGGATATCTGCACCAATTGCAATAAGCATTAAATGGAGTCACCTTCCACTATCTAAAACTAAATAATCACACAACACATGAACAAGCCCAAAGAATCATATAAATGCAAATATTCTCCTTGTGAACCAGGAAAGATGATGCTGCAAGAATAATAGATCGAAGAATATTTCTCCTTCTCAATATATTTACTTATGTCACAGCAGCAGTTAACCAAAATAATCCAAAGCATATTAACTAGAAAACATCACTGCACTTCAAGCACAAAATGCGACTGCAATGTCCAGGGTCTTCAGTAGCAGATATAGACTATTATTGTCTCACAGCTCATAAGAGGGAGCAGCTTGTCAAGCAACAATCTACTTGACTATGAATGTCGATATAACAAGAAAATCACAGCATGATCGAGCAGAAACGAAACAAAAGTCGAACCCTCTGCAGGCAAAGCAAGTTATCTAGTAAGTGGAAAATAATATGCAGGCAACTTATACATTTTCACACAACATAGAACACACAGTATCGTACATTTAAATTACAATCCCTTACCTTCAATCCTTCATATCCATAGATTTTTCCATCTTCCTCCTCAAAGAAGTGACTTAAGTCAACTGGATCAAGGCAGAAGCTATCTGGAGCCCCCACTTCTTCTTCCCTGGACACTAAAAAACCAGCGACGAAATTACAACTCAAGCACAAATGCAGTCGAGACACATTTCAGACAAAAACGCTCATGATCTAGAAAAAGGAATAAACGAGCAACAAACAAAAACAACATAATCTCATGGTTAGCTGAGCCTCTAAACCTAGACACAGTTCTAAACTTAGTAACCATAGGGCATAGGAAAAACCAGGGTACAGCAGGTGTCTCGACTACCATGTTAACATAGCAAATATAGTTAGCTCTAGTTCGACTGCAGTCACGACATAACAGGACGCAAAACGGAAAAAAAAAATGCCAATCTGACTGGAACTAACTACACAAGACCAGCAAGTAGACCTCACCATTTCAGTTAGTCAAAGTTAGCTTAGATAGAACTCTGCAATCTGCATATTTTGTCACAAGAAGCTTTTTTTTTCTTTTCACAGGAAGCCACAACTACCACAACGAGAAGACAGACTAAGGTCAACGAAACCATAAATCTCAATTTCCATATCACCTCCTCCCTTTCCTTTACTTCTTCATGTATTTAGTCAATCACGCTATGAAACAACTCGCGACTAGCTCACTCCACTATAACGCACACAAAAATTTCAACTAACTCGAGCAACCGCCGCCGCCGAAGAAAAAGGAGAAGTGGCGGCGACGACGGGACGCGCGATCTCGCGGAAAATACTCCGCCGGAAACTTACCGAGGTACACTTTGAAGCAGCCGTTCGGGTCGATTCCAGCATCTGCGCCATGAAAACGAGGGACGCTGAGCGCGCTAAACAGACGAGAATTTTTTTTTTTCGAGGAAATAAACTAGGCCGGGGATGCCGGCAGGCTACAACAGTAAAACGATTGAGAAATCGAACGGAAGAAGCGGCTCGGGGAGGAGCCGGCTCAGGAGGTTACCGATGCCGGAGAAGCCGACGCGCCGCCGCTTCTTGGGCTCGGCCGCCGGATCGGGGGCGGTGCTGTGCTTCTGCGCCATCGTTAGGGTTTCTCCGAGCGGGAAATGGGAGGAGGAAAGGCGGGAAATTGCGCGCAGAGAGAGAGAGAGGGGGAGGGAGAAAGAGGGGGGAGACGTTGCGCGAGCTGCTGCGATATAAAGAAGGAGCCATCGGAGTCACGTGTTCTGCACGTGTGTTGCCTAAGAAATTAGGGGTAATTAAAATTTGATTGAAATTGTGGCAACCGACTGGGCGTTTGGTCTAGTGGTATGATTCTCGCTTTGGGTGCGAGAGGTCCCGAGTTCGATTCTCGGAACGCCCCTTTCTCTTTCTATGATTTTTATTTTTCTTTTCCATTTTTTTTTGTCCTTCAGTTTTTTGCGTTTTTTTTTTTTAGCAGAATTTCTTGAACTCACTTTAGATCTCTCTCTCTCTCTCTCTCTCTCTCTCTGCATTTCCCTTTTTTTTTTTTGTTCTTGGTTTTTTAGCAGAATTTCTTGAACTCACTTTGTGCAATCCTGCCATGTCATACTGTTGATGTATTCAGGGTAAAATTTTCGACCAAATTTTGCTTTAGCCAGCACCAGGATCAATACTAAGAACTACCATTAAAGCTCCATTTTTTGTGGCAATTTATCTGGTATAGAAAGCAGAGTAGATGATATTGATGCTGTATATCTGTCGTCATCCACAACAATGTTGACCGAGCGAAGTAATGCGTCAAACATGACAATCGATCGGGATTATTGCTCGGAAACCAAACAGGGGGACCAGGTAGTGTAGATTAAAGAAATTGACATGAACGGTCTTTTATTCAATGAACAAGCCTCCCGTGTCGATTGAAAGTACTCAAAGTCATAAACACAACAGCCTCACAGTCTGCATCAGATTACTATTTTGATTCGTGCTGTAAATTTGATCAAAGGGCATCAGTAGATGCGCCTGCAGATTGTCATCCCATCGCCCAGCGTGACCTGAGATATATCAACCCAAGGATCACTTGCTATCATCTCATTGAACTTGATCATGTCCTTCCATGGGAACTGCCTTGCTAGGTCGATAGAGGACTGGTTGGACGAGGCGACGATGCCGCCCCAGAGAGTGTTGTCATACATGATCACGCCCTCGGCCCTCACCAGCCTCAGCAGCCTCATAGTTCTTCAGGTTAGCACGGTCAGCATTGACGAACGCAAAGTCAAGGTGCTTTCATTCTCTTGCTGACATGAAAAAGATAAGCCGGATGAGATTGTTGAGAGTCTAACGAGCTCAGAAGATATCATATTTATTGCACAAGTGCAAATGAGGATTACTTTACTAGGAAAGTTACACTCACGTTTTCCAATAGTTTATCCAGGACGGGCAAAGCTTGCGATAAGACGAAGTCGATCTTGTGTTCATTGTCGACCTTCTTGATAAACGGCAATCTGATCTCTTATGCTTCTCAGTCTGCATCGATCACTATGATCTGCAGTGGAAACATTTGAGTAATGTACAGATTAATTCTAGCTTGACAAACACACTTGCAATTTTTTAACTTTTCGCAAGCAAGAGACGGCAGATCTTGCCATCTTGCGGAGTCGTAAGAACCATGAGGAGGAGAGAGTATCCAGTGAAGACGCCTACCTCTATAGTCTTCTCCGCGTTGAATAGCTTCAGGAGCAGCGCGATGAATTGAGCCTCGTCCGGTGCAGTACCCAAGGCTACGGAACTTGGGTTTGGGTCTTTTGTCGCAAAGTTCTGTTCAGTAAGATTCCCACCTACACTGAACATAAACTTAAAAGACACTTTGGTTTTAAGTATATGGACAACGGCTTTCAGTCATTAAATTCTATGGTTATGCCAGATTAGCTCAATTTATCATCGTCGTGAAGTGAATGTCTGGCTTTGAAAGCGAGTAATGAACATGTTAATGCACTCTGAAGCAAAATCATTTTGAGTAATGGGCATGGAATAGAATTACTGTGGATGGTTTGCAATGGCATCTCTGAGCTCTTTCAGAATCTTTGCTTCTCTGGGGTGGACACTAGCCATCAGTACATACTGCCATGACAATACAACAACTTAGAACATCCTCAAACTGTTACAGCAACTTCATTCAACAGAAGAAATTGCTGCAAATAGAAATCAAAAAGGAGAGGGGAAGAGAGAGAGAGAGAGAGAGAGAGAGAGAGAGAGAGAACATTGTACAGTTCATCACTCTGCAACAACCCTGTTAGACCCTGGGAGATTACTTTCATTAGTTGGTTCCATCGCTGCAAAGTCACTAGATCAATAAAAAATGCTGATAAAGCATATGCAAAAGAGAAAATCGTCTAATTCCTGTATGTTATGTAATGAAGAGTATCTGAGGTACTCATAGGCATTACAAGACGACTACATCGATTCTTGCACAATCGTTTGCTGATGGATATAGCTAGGTGATATTCCCGGCTTTGTTGTGAAGAAACGTTTTCAGATTGGACTCTGCTCCTTTGTCCAAATTAAACCATCTGAACCAGAATCATCAATTACTATGCCTAAAAGCTAGTGGAACCGCCATTTTTCGTGACACTTTATCCTGTAAAGAAAGCAGAGCAGATGATATAGATGCTAAAGACTTGTCGTCATCCATGCGTCAAATGGAACGACCTACCAGAATTATTCCTAACACTGGGACTAGGTAGCGTAGATTGAAGAAATTGACAGGAACAGTCTTTTAGTGAGTGAACAATCTTCCGAAGTTTATTGAAAGTACTCGAAAGGTCATAACACAACAGTCTCACAATTTGTATTAGAAGCTACTGTGCTCCAATCTCAAAAGATTGAGGAACAAGTGCTTATTTTGACGTGTGCCATAAATTTGATCAAAGGGCATCAATAGATGCGCCTGCAGATCGTCATCCCATCACCCAGCGCAACTTGAGATATATCAACCTGAGGATCGCCTGCTATCAACTTGTTGAACTTGATCGTGTCCTTCCACGTTAATTGCCTCATTGGGTGAGCAGAGGATGGGTCGGCCAAGGCCACGGTGCCTCCCCAGAGAGTGTTGTCATACATGATCACGCCCTCAACCCTCACCAGCCTCAGCAGCCTCTCGTGATAGTTCTTCAGGTTTGCCCGGTCAGCATCGATCAACGCAAAGTCAGAGTTGCTTTCATTTCTCGCTAACACGTAGAAGTGAAGCCAGATGAGATTGTTCAGAGTCTAATTAAGCTCAGAAGATACCATTTTCATCGCACGAGTTCAGATGAGGATTACTTTACTAGAGAAGTTACACTCACGTTTTCTAATAATTTATCGAGGACAGGCAAGGCTTGCGATTCGATGAAATCAATCTTGTGTTCGACGTTGGCCTTCTTGATAAACGGCAATCTGATCTCACATACTTCTCAGTCTACATCAGTTGCAATGATCTGCAGTAGAAACATTTGATTTGACCAATACGAAAAAGCAACAGAAAAATGTGCAGATTAATTCCAGCTTGACAAACAGACTTGCAATTTTTTCTTTTTCTTTCAAGCGAAAGACGACAGACCTTGCCATTGTGCGGAATCGTAAGAGCCGTGAGGAGGAGAGAGTCTCCAGTGAAGACGCCAACCTCTATGGTCTTCTTCGCATTCAATTGCTTCAGGAGCAGCACGATGAACTGACCCCCATCCGGCGCAGTCGCAAAGGAGGACCTGTTCAGTAAGATTTTCTCCAACACTGAACATACAAACTTAAGACACTCTTCCATTTTACTATATGGACAACAGCTTTCGATCATGGAATACTATCGTGCACCAGATTTACTCAATTTATCATCGCTGTCACATGAATGTCTGGCTCTGAAAGCGAGTAATAGAATTTGTTCATCCACTCTAGACCGAAGCAAAATAAGAGCGAGCACCGAGCAAGCAGCAGAGACCCGACGAGTGCCTAGGGAGCGCCAAAGTGGAGAGCGAACGAGCCGAGCAAGCACCGGAGCATAGAGCGAAGAAGCGAGACCCAGCGAGCACTAGCACCAAGGGAGGTAACTCTCCACAGTAGGTCTAGGGCAGCAATTAATGTGTGCAGGCCTATTATTAACGGAAAAATTTTAATTAAGAAAGAGGAAATTCATATTTTCTATGCGAAAAGAATGGTGGCCACATGGAGCTTCTTGATTGGTCGGGAAGCATGCTAACTGGTGGTTCGATGTTGGCTGGGTCTGCCTCATTTGTGGGGCTCAGCTAACTTAAAAAAAAAAAAAAAAAAAAAAGAAGAGGAAAGAAATAACAAGACGAGAAGAAAAGTCAAAAAGGCAAGTGAAGAGAAAGAGAATGCTTCGTGTGTGCGTCGGCAAGTGAGGAAAGAGAAGAAAAAGGAGAGCTGGACACCTAAAGTGTCAAAATTTAGCACGGATGGACACTTAAGTGCCAAAAGTTATGAAAGCGACACTTAAGTGTCACAAAATTTAAGCAAAATGGATCAGTTAAGTAATAACAATGGAAAATCCAGCCAAAATGCTGACGCGATGATTTTTTGGCGAGATAAGTGCAAAACGATGTCATTTTGCACGTTAATGTGGCTAAAAAGTGCAAAAATGACGCCATCGTTTTGATATTGCTAGAAAAATTAATATAAATATTAATTAAATTAAATTCAAAACTAAATTTATTTATTTTAAAAAAAGGAGGAGGCGGTAGGGAGGGCTCTCCTTTTTTAAAAAATAAAGATAAATGTTTTAATTTAATTAATATTAAAAGAAGATAAAACAACATCGTTTTGATTCTTCGTTGCTTGACTCACTCCAGCTCTCCGGCATGTCACGTAGGCGAGCTATATTATTAAAAAATTTCCACATAGAATTTCTGACCACCTTTGGTGGACTTGGCACTCAAGTTTCTCATTTTTCAAAAAAAGTGGCACTTGTTACTTTCATAATTTTTCACACTTAAGTGTTCCTTGTATTAAATTTTGGCACTGCATGTGCTCTTTTGCCGAAGAAAAAGTGTGCCCAAAAAAAGGTGAAGGGTAAAGGAGAGAGGGGGCAAGAAAACAGAGAGCTCCCGAAGGTGTTCGTGGAGAAGAGGAAGAAAAAGGGCCACATCTTTGTGGCCCCAATTCGAAGGCCAAACATTAACGAAATTGACTCAAATTTGAGTATGTTGTTCATGAGACCAAGAGCTATAAGTTAATTGGTTTTGTTCGTTGAGAACTACCTCCAAATTCTCCAATTATGTTTAGGGCTTTCTTGCTTCAATTTGTTTATCTACCTATGTGATGAGAAAATATGGTTGTAATGTTTTTTACCAAAAAAAAAATATATATATATATATATATATATATATATATATATATATATAGTTGTAATGTTGATATTAAGCCTTTAGTATGTGACTAGAGAATAATATTTTGTGTATCATACTATTCTTGGTGATTAGTTGATTTTTTGAGCGGTCCATGGTTTTTCTCGCATTGGGTTTTCTAAGTTAAATCATTGATGTGGTTATTTACTTTGTCCATTTATCATTTTGGCATTAGATTTGCATGTTGTAAGGTTACATATTGCTCGTTATTGCATGGAATTAAAAGAATTTCGGTTGCTTTAGTTTCGGGGAGAAACTAATCTTGGATTGAGTTTATTTTGTGTTGAATTGTGTCCCCGAATTCTCCCCAAAAGTGGTATCAGAGCTAGAGTTGAAATTCCAATGTTAAGTGGAAGAAATTAGCGGCACCATGTTAAAGTTAAATGCCTCGAATTATTCTATTTGGAAGCTTCGAATGGAAGACATGTTATATTATAAGGATTTGCTTGATCCTATTGAGGGGAATGATACTAAAAGAGATAAGGAAGACAAAGAATGTGAGTGAATGAATTGAAAAATGGTTGGATTTATTCGACAATATATTGATGATAGTATGTTTCATCATGTCGCTCAAGAAACGAAGGCAAATACTATGTAGAAGAAATTACAAGATCTTTATGAGAGGAGAACTCCACAAAATAAAGTTTTTCTAATTAACAACTTGTGAATTTGAGATACAAGGAGGAGAGTAGCATGTCAGAACACTTGAGTGAATTTCAAGATGTTGTGAATCAATTGACAAATCTTGAGATTGGCCTTGGTAATGAATTGCGCGCGTACTTATTACTTGGTACTCTTCCTAATAATTGGGCCATTTTGGTTGTAGCGTTAAACAACTCGGCTCCTTATGGTGTGCTTTCTATGAGTATGGTTAAAGAAAACTTGTGCAATGAATAAACAAGAAGAAAATGCTTGAATTATGCTTCTATATCGAATGCTCTTATTATAGAAAATAGGGCAAGAGATCAATCAAAAATATTTCAAAAAAATGATAACTAGGGCAAGTCAAGAGGAATGTCGAAATCAAGGCCGATGAGGAGTGTGAAGTGCTATAATTGTGGTTAGATGAGACATTATGCCAAAGAATGCAAGTTACCAAAGAAAGATAAATCCCACAATAGAAATGAAGATCGAAAGAAAGAAGAACAAGAAGTTACCGCGGTGATTGCATCTGATGGTGATATTGTCTTCATATGTGACGATGGTTGTATGAATCTTACATGCTAAGATTCTAGCTGGGTTGTTGATTCCGCAACTTCTTTCATGTCACTTCACGACATTACTACTTTACTTCCAACCGTAATGGTGATTTTGGTTGTATTAGGATGGGAAGTAATTGTGTTTCCAAGGTCATTAGCATGTGAGATGTTTATTTAGAAATCATTGTTGGATGAAATTTACTTTTGAAAAATGTGAGATATATTTTGGATGTTCGACTTCACTTAATCTTCAGGGGTGCCTTAGATGATGATAATTATTGAAATTCCTTCTTTGATGGCTAATGGAAATTGACTAAAAATTTCATGACAGTGGCTAAGGGCAAGAAATATGCTGTCTCTACACCATGCAAGCTAAGTTGATTAGGGAAGAGATAAATATATTGGAGGACTCCTCAATTGACCTATGGAATATGAGACTTGGTCATCTCAGCAAGAAGGGGCTTGACACTCTTGCTAGGAAGAATCATCTACCATTAAAGGAGAGAAATTTGAAGGAATGTACTCATTGCCTAATAGGTAAGCAATATAGATTCTCATTTCATAACTCATCTCTCGCACGCAAAGTCAAATGTACTTGATTTAGTTCACACTAATATTTGTTGTATGGATGTTAAAACCCTTGGTGGTGTATTATACTTTATGACGTTTATTGATGACTGCTCTAGAAAAGTGTGACCTATTGCTTTGAAATCTAAATATCGGGTGCTTATAGCTTTCAAGCAATTTCACATCAATATGGAAAGAGAAATCGGGAAGAAGCTTAAATGTGTTCGAGTTGATAATGGTGATGAATATATAGGCCCGTTTGGATATTATTGTAGGGATTATAATATCAAGCTTGAGAAGATTGTTTTGAAGACACCACAATAAAATGGAGTTGCCGAGAGAATGAACCGAATAATAAATGATCAAATTCGGTATATGCTTTCTCATAGGAGGTTACCTAAGTCATTTTGGGATGAAGCGAAGAGAACAACAGTGGACTTGATAAATCTTTCTCCATCGGTTCCTCTTAAGGGGGATGTTCTTCAAAGAGTTTGGAGTGGGAAAGATGTTTCCTGTAATCATCTAAAAGTATTCAGTTGTTAAGCATTTGTGCATATTCCAAAAGATGAAAGGTCCAAACTTGCTAACAAGTCTAAACGGTGTATCTTTTTGGATTATGGAAATGAGGAGTTTGGCTACAGCTTATGGGATCCAATTGCAAAAAAAGTCATTAGATATCGAGATGTGGTGTTCCTTGAGCATCAAACCATTAAAGACATCAACAAGCTAGAGAGACCAAAGAGTATGGCTCAACGCTTTGTTTGTTTCAGCCCAAGTCCTCTTGCCGTGGGTGTAGATCATGGGAGAGAAATGCATGGAAAGAGAGCGTAAACCAACTGAGATAGTTGACTAAGTCTTACCTCAAGTTAGAAGATCTGAAAGAGAGTGTGAACCTTCACAAATATATCAACCTCATGAGTATATGTTAATCACTAATACAGGAGAGCCAAAAATTTACAAAAAAACTAAGTCATGTGATCAAAAAATGAATGGCATAAAGCCATGTAAGAGAAGCTTAAAACCTTGCATGAGAACCACACATTTGAATTTGTGAAATTGCCTAAAGATAAGAGAACACTCACAAATAACTGGGTGTACAAGTTGAAGACATAAGAAAATAGTTCACAACCACGATACAAGGCTAGATTGTTATGAAGGGCTTTCGTCAAAAGAAGGGAATTGACTTTGAAGAGGTTTTTTCACCAATTATAAAGATGCCTTCTATTTCACAACCACGATACAAGGCTAGATTGTTGTGAAGGGCTTTTGTTAAAAGAAGGGAATTGACTTTGAAGAAATTTTTTCACTAATTATAAAGATGCCTTCTATTCGAGTTGTTCTTGGTTTGATCGCCAGTTTGACTTTAGAAATTGAGCAGCTTGATGTAAAGACAGCTGTCGTGACTTAAATTTCGGGTATATCACCTAAAATTAGGCTAATGAACTACTAAGTCTAACTTAGCTCGGGCTCTCCTAAGCCCATACCAATTCGCGACTTAGGTTCAAATAGTTAGCATGCAAAAGAGAGTCACCACTAATCAGTTTACGGTAAGTCGATTAGACACCTAATCAAAATAATGGGAGAATTATTTTACTTCTACGAATTAGAAACTTTGGGTATGGGGACTTGGTTACACTAGACTTTTCTAATGCCCTTTCGGTACCATTTCTTTTTATTTTCGAAAAATGTTTTTGCAAACAGTTTGGATTAATTTTAAATCTATTTCCCTAACATGTGAGGTGATCATGCGGGTGCGCAAATCACCAATTTAACACCTAAGAAAGCAATAAATAAATTACGGAACTTACCTTGTAGCAACGAAAGCACCTGCAAGGTTAATTCAAAATTCACATCAAAAGCCCTAGGCTTTTAATTAGCACACAGTCACTCAATTTTTTTTAAAGAATTTTCTCTTGTTTGATAAAATCTAATCTATATGTAATGCAATATAACCAAGTGACCTAATTCTAGTGACGGGCAATTTTTAACTAAATGGGCCTAGTAACAATCGCTAAATGACATGTAATTCATGAACCTAATTCTATATGACGTGCACATGATTTTTTGTGTTTTCTTAATAAGTATGCAATCTATCCTAGAGAATGAAATTAATTTATTCTAAGATGATTTTTTTTTGGTATTTTTTATGAAATTCGAAATTAGAAAATTGCAAGAAAAATGTCTATCAAGATTGTGATATCATCCAATTTATATTAGGAATTAGGTTAGGCCAAACCCTAATTTAAACTAGAATGTTATCATAATTTAGAAATCCCTAATGCAACCTATCTAAAAATATCTAAACTTATGATAAATTAGAAAATATTATCTAGAATTAAACTACGTGCAATTTTATTCTAATATGCAATGACGTGCGAGAATGCCCTAATCCTAATTTTTTGTTTTTTTTATTTATAAAAATTAGAAATTGAAATTGGCAAATAATTAAACATGTAATTTAAATTAATGAAACGAAAATCTAACATCCTAAATTATGTTTTTGGTATTTTTTTAAATTCGAAATAATGAATTTACTACCCTAAATATGCAAAAACCCTAAAACAATAAATAAACCCAATCTAATTCACATTTTTTGGATTTTTTTATGGAAGCAAAATCAACTTAAACCACACAATGGCAAATCAGAGCAAGATACGATTGATATCCAAAAAATTGACGAATCATATCTCACACATGAGATCGGATTGACCAATTTTAAATAAACCGCGAATCGAATCTCGAGTGTAAGATCGGCTTAGCGATTTTTTAGGCGATTGCGAATCAGATTTCGGGTGTGAAAATCGGACTATCAATCCCAAATTTCCGAATAGGGCTCGACAGCTTGTGGTGTGTCACTGGAGGTTGGGTCGCTGGCGTTCGGAGCTTCGGCGAGGAGGACCAGCAGCAAGCAGGGGGACACCGGACGCCGAGTGCCGCAGCAGCGTTGCTCGGGGAAGGCTCAGAGTGGGGCGAGGGCACTGCGGGTCGCGGGCTTCGGGGCACGACGAAGGCAAAGCAGCGGCGTTGCGGGATCATAGCGGCGAGGGTGAGTAGCGGCGTCGGGTAGCAACAGCGGGCGGAGCAGGAGCGACGTCGGGTTGTCACGGGTCAGTGTGGGCTGTAGGCGAGGCGCGTCGGGGCTCGGGATCTACTGAAGAGGGCTTCTAGTGTCGGCGCAAGCGAGCAGGGGGTTACTCGGAGATGCGGCAACCGGCAGAAGTGCAAAGAAGGGGTGCGGCGAGGCAATCTCAGGTGGCTGCAGAGTGGCGATGCGGCGTCCGGTGGGGCAGCAGAGCAGCGGCGCAAGCTTGTGTGGATCGGGGTAGATCTATTGGGTGTCGGAGAGCACCACAGGCGTCGGCGAGGGTTGAGGTGGAGCGGCGAGACTGGTGGTGTAGCGTGGTGGAGGCAAGCGGACCTGCGAGGTGGCGAGGCACGGTGGTGTCCGGCGTCGCGGTGTCGGTGCGGCACAGGCTAGCGCGGTCGAGGGTCCCCGCAAAGAAGACGATGCGGCGGCTTCTTTTTTTTTTTTCCTGACCCGTCCTCTCACACGTCTCTCTCTCTCTCTCTCACGTCTCTCTGTACTGTTGTTTCTTCGACTGAGGTAGACACGAGTTGACTTTGACTCTCCAAAAGAAAATGTTTTTCTTTTGAAATTTGAACTAAAACCCCCCAAAGAGAAAAGCCCCTTTTGTCGTACACACACCACACCTTATATAGGGGAGGGAATTAAATTTTGGTAAAATATTTCACTTCCAATTTTGCTTGTGCATAATCCCCTTGAATATATCATTCCACCTCACGCGATATTCTCTTTTGTATTTTTCAAATATTCCATCCGAAAATTTCATTTTTGCTCAAAAATATATCCCTCGGTTTATATTACCTGAATATGTGCAAACTCTCGCGTTGTATCAACGCTCACCGTTGGTCCAATGCAAAAATGGAATGAAATAAAATAGGATAAAATAAAATGAAGTAAATGTTTCTACACTATATGTTATGTAATTATTATTTTTTGGGGTAAAAATTAACCCATTTTCTATGCAAAAATTTAGTTATCAACAGCTATCCCTCTTTGAAGGTGAGCTCATAGAGGTTGCCTTTAAAGATAAATTGAGACCTAAATTTTGAGCGTGCACATGCATTGAATGATTTTTTTGTTAGAAAATGAATCCCATTTTAAAATGCAATTTATATGATGCATGGAAATGTTAATGCAAATGCATGATACGAAAGGAAAGAACGTACCTACAGTTACTTACCAATCAGAGCGGTAAAGCATCTTGAGGTACATGATAAATCCTCATTTACTCCACAAGTATCCAATTTTCACTCAAGTTCCCAGGTAATAAATTGAGACACCCAGACTGAGAAAAACATTCACATCCAGAGTGAAATGGTCAATGAAAAGAATTAAGACATCCAGATCCAGACTGAGATGTCAAGATTTTTTAACTCAAAATACCTAGATCCAAACTAAGGTATAACGAGAAAGATGGAAAAACATTCACATCCAGAGTGAAATGTTTAGATGAAAATAATTAAGACATCCAGATCCAGATTGAGATGTCAAAATTTTGGAACTTGAAATACCTAGATCCAGACTAAGGTATAACGAGAAAGATTGAAAAACATTCACATCGAAAGTGAAATGTTCAGATGAAAATAATTAAGACATCCAGATCCAGACTAAGATGTCAAAATTTTGGAGCTCGAAATACCTAGATCCAAACTAAGGTATAACGAGAAAAATCGAAAAACATTCACATCCATAGTGAAATGTTTAGATGAAAATAATTAAGACATCCAGATCCAAACTAAGATGTCAAAATTTTGGAACTCAAATACCTAGTTTCAGACTAAGATATAACGAGAAAGATTGAAAAACATTCACATCCAAAGTGAAATGTTTAAATAATTTTGTGATATTCAAATCCAAATTGAGATGTCAACAACAGATTGAAAGATTTTGGTGAAATTCACAAATGCTCAATTCCTTCAAATTGGAGGAAATACTCATGTAAACGGTAAAAGAACCTACCTGGAATATCTTACATTCAAGGAGGGTAGAGTGATTTAAGATAGTTGGTGTTACCTGTCCAGGACCCGTACCTTTCTACAGTTGCCTAGCGTTGCAACATAGATTATCTGACCAAGACTTGAACTTTTTTCGGTCGCCTTACTTAGACTGAATTTGGAGAAAAATCTCTGGAAAGACAGTTTGATCAAGTCGAGTGTCGGCGCACTTGAGGGGAAATATTTGTGCAATGACAAGTATTTAAGGTATGATAGATATATACTTACCTGGTAACATCTCTGATCCTTGGGGATATGTCTCCTGCAAAACATGGTTGTAGGAGAGACAACATGCATTAATTAAAGTGAGGTTCATGCGCGATGATTTCTATCAATCTTCCATCACCTAATTTCCATTGGGAAAGATTTCAAAAGAATATTCCAATCCAAACACATAAGTGTCATGGATGTGTCAAGTGAGGGATCTTTCAGTCTGAAATGACTTATCACTCATCCTCATTAAAATGGCCATTTCATCCTGACCCTTGATGCAGGATCTCGACAATCGCTCTATCTCACCATCATCATGCCAAACAATGGTCTGAGCAATCTCGCAAGTGGTACGACCTCACCAATTTGAGAGGTCTTTAATAGGGACCGTAATGTGGGCTTGGTGAACGGCTTAACAAAGGGGACTCTTTGAGTCAAGGCTATTGAAAGAACAATTTTGTAATCATATCCGGGTTTAGAAGTCAAGAACCCTGCGAAATAAGAAAGAAATAATCTGAGAAAAGTACACTGCAAGTGCCATAACTTTGCATAAAGGGATACTTAAGTGCCATAACTTATGAAAGGTACACTTAAGTGCCATATTTGAAGAAAAGTGGGACACCTGAGTGCCACCTCTGGCGAAGCCAGCCGGAAATCATACGTGACATTTAAATATTAATATTTTCTCGGCGAGGTGGCTCCGCGGGAGAGCCGAGTCGCTCTAATTCACCCAAAACGACGTCGTTTCGAGTGTTGGCCAAAATAGAACCCTTAAATCGACCAACACGACGTCGTTTTAGCATAATTTGAATTTTAATATAATATAAAAATTAATTAAATTAAATTTAAAACAAAATAATAATATAATTTATATTTATTAAAAAAACGGAAACGGAGGAGGAGGAAGGCGGTCGGCACCGAGGGCCGAAACCTTGCCGCCGCCGCCTCCCCGCCGTCGCGGGAAGGTGGGGGAGGGTTGGCCGGGCCACCAAGCCCGGCCGGGTACCGTGGCCCCAGCCCTCGCGCCGACGCGCCTCCCTCCTCCTCCCCCCTTCCGGGATCTGGGCGAGGGCTGCAACCCTCGCCCCGATTTGGGGCAAGGGCTCGCGAGCCCTTGCCGCCGCTTGGCCGACCCTCCCCCACCGTCGCCGGTCCTTCCCGGCCTCGCCCGCCTCCCCCATTTTCTTTTTTTTTCTTTTTTTTTAAAATTTTTTTTATAATTTTAAAATTATTATTTTTAAATATTTTAAATAAATTTAATTTAATTAATTTGTATATTATTTTTTACCACGTCAGCCCAAAATGATGCCATTTTTGCATTATTTGGCCACGTTAGCATGCAAAACGACGTCATTTTGCACTCGCTTTGCTGGAAAAATGCCACGTGTGCAATTTGGCCGGATTTTGGCCAGATTGACACTCAAGTAAGCCATTTTGCTCCGATTTTGGCACTTAAGTGTACCTTTTGTAAGTTATAGCACTTAAGTGTCCATTTGTGCAAAGTTATGGCACTCCAGGGGTCCGCATCTCAAAATAATCTTGCTCGCACTTCTTTGAGCAATGCTTAAAACATGTGAACCCCTATGTTAATTCAAGTGCCATAATCAAGAGACTTTGTAGGCTGGATTCATTGGTGAGAATCGAAAGGATTGTTAGGCTCAAAAGTGTTTAGGAGTCAAAGTTGGTGATCATTTTGACATCTCCAATTTCCTTCTTCACTGTTGACACCTAATTTAGGATTAATTTTTTTAGAAAATAAAATAGAGGATAATAAATAAAATAAAACATTTGGGTTTGTGGAGGGAGATTTCAAAAAAAATTTTGAATAATGAAGCGTTTTTCTTGTTGAACACATATCTTCATTTCAAAATTTTAAAAAAAATTTTGGTTGTGTGATTTTGGAGCCTTTTTACTGTTGGATGGTTGAGTGAATATTTGCAAATCTTTAACAACTTTGAGCGTTTTCACTATAAAATGCGAGGCTTCAGAACCGAGCAAGGGGCGGTTTCTTCATTCGGTTTTTAAAAAAAGTTCACGAAAAGAAAACAGAGTTTTGGGAAGGAGAAAAGTCAAAAGAAAAAAGGTGGAGAGAAGAGAGTGAGAGAGAGATGACGTGAGGCAAAGCAGGGAAGTGAGAGTGAGGGAGACGTGTGAGGTTTCGGCAGAGAGAGAGATAGAGACAGGTGAGAGAGAGAGAAAAAAATAAATAAAAAGAAAAGAAGAACATTGTTCTTCTTCCCCGGTGCCCGTTGCCGTTTGCCAGTGCTTCGTTCCCTGCCCGCCGAACGCTGCCGTCTCGACACACCGACACCACCGGAATCCGAGTACCACCGTTGCAGCAACTCCTCAGTGCCCGACGCCCACGACTAGCCTCCACCTCTGTCCTCGACGGTCAGCCGACGCTGCACCTCCGTTCTGCCGTAGCTCGCGCCTCTGCACCCATGAGCTTCGCCACCGTGTCCCTTGCCTGAAGTGACGCCACTCCAGCCGGCACTCCGCCGCACCTCTGCACCCGCGAGCTTGCCCTGACACCGTTGATCCAGCACCTCCGCTGCAACCCCGAGTAGCCAGTGTCCTTGCATCTCCACGAGCACCGCCGGTCCCTGAACCCCCTGATCGCCTCGCTGCTGCTATTGCTCAGCCACCGCTTCGTTGCAACGCCGTGTTTCCCCTTTCGCCGGAGCCCGACGCCACCGCGTTTTCTCTGCTGCTGCCAACAGCCCAGCTCCATCGCTGCCTCTGTGCTCACCGTGCGACAATTCTGACATCATCTCTGTCTTTGCTACTGCTTGAGCCACCGGACGTCGAGCCGACGCTCCTTGCAACCCACTGATCTGGCCATCGCCCGGAGCCAGAAGCCCCGACGCCCCTGTTCCGCCTCTGTTGTCGCTGATCTGCAACACCAGAAGCTCTGACGCCCCACTCCGACTGACTTGCGACCTCACGGGAATCTGAGCTGCTGCACGCCCGAGCGACGGTCCCCTGCTGTCGAGTTTTCCTTTGCCGCGCCCCGCTTCACCTGCAACGCCCGTAGCAGCCGCTAACCGAGCCGCCCGCCCTCTGCTGCTCCTGCACCAGCGACGGTTACTGTTTTGCCGTTGCTGGTTTGGGCTTGTTACCTCTCACCAGAGCTCCGACGACCGCGACACCTGCCCTCCGCTGTGCCTGCACCTCCGTCGCTCGCCACCGCTGTTTTCCGGAGATCACTTGCTGGTTCCTGTTGCCTTTGAGTTACCGTCCAACGTTATGTCAACTAAGTGGTTTTGTTGACTGGTTTTTATCACTTTTGTTACTGGAGGAACAAGTGTTGCTGTGAGTTTGACGTGGCTGTTCGATACTGGTTCTCTCCCATCGTTCATACTCGGCTAAATTACACCCCCACATCGAGACGTGATTTTTCCTTGGGGGTGTTCTCTAATTTCTCTTTGTGCAGGTGCTGTTATTAGTGACAAGAAGCCGTACCCTTGACTAGGTAATTCCTATAGACTCAATTTAGATCAAATATTCATTTTCATAATCTATGAATTCGACTTGATTTGTTCTGATTTATTTTTATCATTACCCCCATCAGGAAATTTGTCATATTAAGCCATAATAATCAAAAATATTGAACCGCGAGACGGCGGGTTAGATTTTTGATTATTTCGAATTTTCATGGCAAATTCATGAATTGCTTTGCATCATTGAAATGTCATTGATTTACATAGATAAATTTTCAATAGTACATATATTTTGATGCATCATCGTTATTTGCACATCACATATCATATCATATGTCATATCTAGAATTTAAGTACTTAGGTCCATATGCATTTCATATTTAAAGCTTTGCATTTTGATTTTTTAGATTCATATAGGATTAGGTTAATTTTTCTTTAATAAAACAAAAAGAACAAAAAATGTTATTTAGGTTATATAGATTTCATAATGTGTACACCACATGTTATGCTTTAGTTAGTGGGTCATAGGTTAATGTTTTAATATTCTCCTCGTGCAATTTTTTAATAAAAAAGGCCGAAGATTAGTATTGCATCATTATTTTCTTTTTTTTTAATAAGAATTATTAAGTCATTTAAAAAAGAAAACACGAAAGGTCATTTACTTGTTAGTTAATAAATTAGTTTATTATTAATCATATTTCATGTCATCATTGTTTAATGTAGGTTGCATATATGTATAAAAAATAATCATAAAAAATCATAAAAAGAACATGCATATAGAATTACCACGTCATCCATCCCATATCATGTAGTACATGCATATTTAGGATTATGTAAATTAGATTGCACACATATTGTGATGGTTCAAGTTATGCCATTTGAATTGCATTTCACATGTCATAAAAATAAATTCATGCATATTAAGTTTGAATTAAGATTGCATATAATTAATAATAAAAAGGAAAAAGAAAAAATTAGGTGTCATGTCATTTAGAAATCATGTTTAGGGCATGCATTTTTATTAGCATTTTTGTAAGTTTATTTTAGTGAGTAGATCTTAATAAGGTTGTAGTGTATAATTTCTTACAATCTATTACTTCGGTTTATTGAGTATTATTTAATTGATTGTGCACCCGCATGGCCACCATTTGCATGTTAGTAGCTTAAGTTAAAATTAATTAACATTGCCTGCAAAATATTTTTGAAATTAAAATAAAAAGGTACCGAAAGGGCGTTAGACTAATCTAGCGTAACCATGTCCCCGGACCTACTGAATCTCTGGTTCGCAAAAGTAAAGTATTCTCTCATACTTTATTTGGGTTTCTAACCAACCCTAATTGGTTAGTGGCGGCTCCAAATTGATTAAAATTGCATGTTTAAATAGATTAATTTCTTAACATCAAGTCGCGATTGGTAGGACTTGGGAGGGTCCGTGCCAAGTCTTCGGACTTAGTAATCCATTAACTTTCTTTGAGTAATACACATTCGGGAAGGTCGCATATGCAATTTGGCCGGATTTTGGTCGGATTGACACTCAAGTGAGCCATTTTGCTCCGATTTTGGCACTTAAGTGTACCTTTTGTAAGTTATAGCACTTAAGTGTCCCTTTGTGCAAAGTTATGGCACTCCAGGGGTCTGCATATCGAAATAATCTTGCTCGCACTTCTTTGAGCAATGCTTAAAACATGTGAACCCCTATGTTAATTCAAGTGCCATAATCAGAAGAGACTTTGTAGGCTGGGTTCATTGGTGAGAATCGAAAGGATTGTTAGGCTCAAAAAGTGTTTAGGAGTCAAAGTTGGTGATCATTTTGACATCTTCCTTCTTCACCATCGAAGATTTTCTTCATATCAAAACTCCATTGAGTGTAACATCTCCACATTTGAGTTTTTAGTACCACCCTGCTAGGATACGACTTCAACCAATGATTGACTTCTCTCTCTTTTTTTTGGCATTGGCCTTGCTTTTACCAAACACGTTGCTTTTTCATGCCCACTTTTTGCACTTATTTTCTTTGGACTCACACAACCTCCATCTTTTATTAGCATTCTAAACCATGCCACTCGGTTGGTTGCTTTTTTTTGCCTAGCCCCAGTGTGGGGGATGATCACCAACTGGGTTTAATGTGAAATGAATTTATAGGCTCAAGTGGGTTAGGCAATGAATAAAAGTTTATTAGGATAGAGAAATAACTGTCATCCTAAGGCACTTTAAATTATCGTACGAGTTACACAGCGAAAGCAATTCTGAAAGATTGATGCAAGTGTGAGTAAGAAGATCCTTACCATTCATTTCAAATTTTGTCCTAGCATGGGATGATCTTTGACAGGGATAATTTAAAAAGCTCTTCATGTGTGTGGGCTCAAAGGGCTAAACAATGGGTATAGCTTCAGTGTTTTGGGTAGAAGAAGAAATTGCCTTTCATCATCTCGGTTGACGTACCCTTTGCGAGATCGCCCTTTTCCTCGTAGGCATGGAATTTTTCCACACAACTCACCCGGGATTAGTGTATGAAACAGTGTATGGAATAAGGCTTACCTTTCGTCATTCCAAAGTATCCCATTTGACACATTCAATTTATCTCACACAATTCATTAGGGAAAACATGCAAAATTTGCAACAAATTTGAACAATTGAATTTGTAACTCATTGAGGCAATTTATTCATCATAAAAATGCTTGCAGTTCAAAACATGACATGACAAATTCAATCATGGATAATACTTCTTGATAGCATCGGAATTAACTAGAGTGGAAAACTCACGACCATCCATTTCTGCTAGGATCAAAGCATCTTCAGGAAGTACCTTCTTCACCACATATGGGCCACTATAATTTGGAGCGAACTTGCCCTCAGGATCTGGAAAAATTGGCAATAGCTTTCTTAGAACAAGATCATTTACCTCGAAATGTCTTGGTCGTATCTTGCGGTTGAAGGATCTAGCCACTCTCTGCTGATAAGTTTGGCTATGGCAAAGAGCCTTCAGTATTTTCTCATCAATCGAGTTTAACTGTTCAAGTCTTTGTTGCGACCATTCTGCCTTAGACAACCCCACTTGGGATAAAACTCTCAGAGAAGGAATCTCCACTTCCACAGGCAAAACTGCCTCCATGCCGTACACCGAGCAAAAGGAGTTGCCCCAGTAGAAGTACGGATCGATGTCCGGTACGCCATTAGTGCGAAGGGTAATCTGTCATGCCAATCTCGATAATTCTCGGCTGTCTTAGCTAGGACTTTCTTGATGTTCTTATTGGCTGCTTCAACAGCCCTGCTCATTTGAGGGCGGTAAGGAGACGAATTCAAATGCTTGATCTTGAACTCGCTGAACAACTCATCAACAAGTTTGTTGTTCAAATTTGTCCCGTTGTTAGTGACGATTGCTTCAGGGACGCCATAGCGAGCAATTATGTCTCGCCTGATGAACTTCGCAACATTGCGAGCAGTGACACTTGCAAAGGATGTAGCTTCGATCCATTTAGAGAAATAGTCTATCACCACTAAAATGAATCGATGCCCATTTGAAGCCTTTGGATTTATTGGGCCAATCACATCAATGCCCCACATCGAGAAAGGCCATGGCTCGAGAACTGGTGCAGCTCAGTTGGAGGAACATTTATCTTAATACCATGGATTTGGCAGCGGTGACAACTTCATACGTGCTTGATGCAATCACTTTCTAGTGTGAGCCAGTAGTAGCCCAATCTCATAATCTTCTTAGCCATCATGTGCCCGTTCATATGAGGGCCACATATTCCTTCGTGCACTTCTTGCATGATTTGAGTGGCTTCGGCTGCATCCACACACCGCAACAAGATTGAATCATAAGATCTCTTGTACAAATTCGCGCCACTGACGAAGAATTTTGAGGCCATCTTCGTGATATATTTCCTATCAGCTGGAGTACTTCCCTCGGGAAATTCCCGTTTCTGAATATAATTCATGATATCGTAATACCATGGTTTTCCATCAAGCTCTTCAGTCACGATCATACAATAAGCCGGCTTTGGCAAAACTTCTATCTTCAATGGCTCAACTTCCAACCCGTTGGTGACTTGCAACATAGATGACAAAGTCGCGAGTGCACCCGCAAATTGGTTGTGAGACCTTGACAAGTATTCAAACGAAATTTCTTCGAATTCTTTTACCAGATCTTCTAAATACTTGTGGTACGGGAGCAACTTGGCGTCTTTAGTCTTCCATTCACCTACAGTCTGTAGTATGATCAGCGCGAAATCCCCAAACACTTTTAACTTAGCCACACCCATCTCGATCGCAACCTGAAGCCCGAGGATGCAAGCTTCATACTCGACTACATTGTTAGCGCATGGGAATATCAATTTTGCAGCTATTGGGTGATGTTGTTCGTCTGGGGATATCGGAATTGCCCTAGTATCAGAACCAGACACATTCACAGCTCCATCAAAGAACATTGTCCATGAGTCCTCATTTACACTCAAAATACGGTCGTCTAGGGAACGATCATCGTTGTTTGAGATTCCCGAATTCTTGGCCAATAGATCGGCGATCACTCGACCATTAACCGACTTTTGTGGCATGAACTGCACATCAAATTCTGAGATTAAAATTTGCCATTTAGCCAACTTACCCACCAAAGCTGGCCAATCAAGTAAGTACTTGATAGGATTGTTCTCAGTCATGAGGAATGTCTGGTAATGCAGTGTGTACTGTCGCAATCTATGCAGTACCCACACTAATGCAGCACAAGTTTTTTCAACATCAGAATATTTCAATTATGATACAGTGAACTTTTTGCTCAGGTAGTAAATGGCTCGTTCTTTTTTATGAACAGGGTTTTCCTGAGCCAACATTATACCCAATGACTCACTATGAACGGTGAGATAGAGAATCAAAGGATGCCCCGGCGATGGCGGGACAAGAACTAGTGGATTCATCAAGTACTGCTTCAACTTGTCGAACACCTCTCAACACTCATCATCCCAGTTGACTTGTGTTTTTTTCTTCAAGAGCTTGAAGAATGGCTTGGTAGTTTTGAAAAGTTGAGAAATGAATTGGGTGATGTAATTCGATCTCCTTAATAGGCTCCGGACTTCTTTGACCGTTGATGGAGGCTGCAACTCACATATGGCCTTAACTTTAGATGGGTCAATCTCAATTCCTTTATTGCTCACAATAAATCCAAGTAATTTACCGGATGTTGCTCTGAACACGCATTTAGCGAGATTTAGTTGAAGCTTAAATTCACGAAGTCGATCAAACAACCTCTTCAGGATTTCGACATGGCTTCTTCCAGGTCGGGTCTTCGCGATCATATCATCAACGTAGACCTCGATCTCCTGATGCATCATATCATGGAATAGTGCTACCATGGCTCGCTGGTAGGTTGCTCCTGCATTCTTGAGTCCAAAAGGCATGACCTTGTAATGAAAGGTTCCCCACGGTGTGATAAATGTAGTCTTTTCCTTGTCTTCCTCCCTCATCCTTATCTGATTGTATCCGGAAAACCCATCCACAAACAAGAATAGCTCAAATCCGGCAGTACTATCCACAAGGACATCTATGTGAGGTAGGGGGAAGTCATCCTTCGAGCTAGCCTTGTTCAAATCCTAATAATCGACACAAACTCGAACTTGACCATCCTTCTTCATCACCGGCACGATGTTAGCCACCCATTATGGGTATTGTGAGACTTCAATGAATCCCACTTTCAAAAGCTTCATCACCTCTTCCTCTATCTTCTTTGAGAGCTCGGGTTTAGTTCTCCGCAGCCTCTGCTTCTTAGGTGGGATGTTTGGATTAGTAGGCAGGCAATGCTCAACGATTGACGGGTCTAAACTAGGCATGTCAGCATAGGTCCATGCAAAGACATCCCGATATTCCTTCAGTAGCTAAATTAGGCATTCGGCCTTGTTTTTGGGAAGATTTGCCCCAATTTTCACCTCATTGACTTCTTTAGTGTCACTTAGATTAATAGTGACGGTCTGCTCGAATGTAAGAGCCTTGGCTTTTTCATGTTGTTCCCAACTTCGCTGCACCTCAATGGAGTCTTTGATTGAGTCTTCGGGATCATCATTATCAGCACTTGTTGCATTAGATTGGACCATCTCCACACCTTTGCATGCTATAAGATTGTCCCTGAAACATGAAGTAGATGAATCAAAAAGACAAACGGGGCAAATTATATATTTTTTATATTTTTTTTGAAAAAAGTTTTTGAAATTCTCTTGCAAAAACATTTTTTTTTTTAAATATTTTGACACGAGAAGGCATGAGGAAGCCTAGGCCTCATAATTCTCCTTGGACTTTTCTTTTCTTTTATCGGTTAGATATCATCACCTGGCTGGTTTGATGTACCTCATCATGCCCTCAAAATAAAACTTGTAATTTTATTGAAATTCATCAATCAATTACATTTATTGAATGGAAAATGCGATTCTCAAGCCCTAAAAGGAAAGCGAAAAAGAAGAAATCAAAAACAATTCCTAGAAAGCAATAAAGATTCCCATGCAGGATGTCACGTCCCAATCCACGAGCACGCACACATCCCTCTTTGGTGGATAAAATATGCGACTTCCCAGGACGTGTCGCCGACCAATTCATTTTAGTACGCATGCGGAAGCGAACAATTAATACCCCTGACAACAACATCATGGAATAGAAAGCAGGACAACAAATTCACAACCCAAAACACTTTTATAAACCAACTGAGTTTACAAACAGAGGTCTACAAAATATCTGCTTTCAAAAAGGAACTGTCCTACGACCTACTAGTTAGACACGTCCACCGATCCTTCAGACTCCACCTCTGCAACTCCGGGGCTTTGGGTCCTCTCTCTAAGGACCTGAAAAGTTTAAGCCCACGACGGGGTGAGACAATGTCTCAGTAAGTTCACCCCTTAAATCCCTATTAGGAAGAAAATACGCCCTAAGGCGCTCTAGCCACACAACCACACAATTAGAATATAGGACTTACCTCGCCTCAGTTCCTCCCTGCATGTCAACATAGTTCATATTACAACCATATGCATATAGCAATGTCACACATCAATTGGAACGTCTAAATCAAACACTACTCACACAAGCAAGGACTACCGACACACACTGGTCCAACAATTCAATCAATCCTAGGAATCCTAATTATAGGGCCAAATCATTATGACACGTCCCATTCCATGCCATACAATTTTGTCCCATAATCCAGAGCATCAATTTCATGCCACACAACATGCGTCCAATTGATTAATACTACCCACACAGGCAATTTTACCTGACACATGCTGGTCCTCTGGCATAGCCAGGTTCCGTCTCCCTCCTTTGAGCACGGCTACATCCTCCAACACACACCGGGGATGGCATTCCTTACGGCCTTTCTGAAGGAGTATCGGTCCAGAATCTACTGCGACCGGCGTCCATCGACACACACCAGGGACGGCTAATGTGACATCCCAAAAATTCACCGACCCTA
Organism: Eucalyptus guilfoylei; assembly: GCA_016097605.1. Taxonomy (NCBI): domain Eukaryota; kingdom Viridiplantae; phylum Streptophyta; class Magnoliopsida; order Myrtales; family Myrtaceae; genus Eucalyptus; species Eucalyptus guilfoylei. The sequence continues at coordinate 38,155,135 of CM027862.1, read as the reverse complement.
TTAGTGTAATCGGATTGTTAAGGGCTTGGATTATTTTAAATCGGGCCAGAAAGCAAACCTGATGGGCCATGAGGATTGTGTGGGCTTAAGAAGTTAGCGGACCACAAGAGTTCTCGAGGTAGGTTTGATCAACCGAAGGATAGGTTATGGACTTGGACTTGGCTTGGAACGAGCCAAGAATCGGATTCGTTAGAATGGTAAATCAAGTTTAGTGGGCCGTGATTGTCGTAGGATAAGCCCGATGGGCCAGGGACGGGTATTTAGGCCTGAGTGTTTTCGTTTCCAATTAAGTTTATAGATTATAGTTATGAGAATTTAATTAGGAATTGTAATGCTAATGTAGATTTCTAACTTTAGCATTTCTCACGATAAATTCTTCATAGATTAACACCGAGTTGTTAATATGTCATGTAAATTCATAGATTTGTATAATTATAAGGATATTGAAATTTAGTGGATTCAAAATGAAATTAAGTGAAAGGCATTAGGAACTAATAAATCGATTAACGATACGGATTAGAAACTAATTGATATCGAACGCCAAATGTCGGGAAGGAATCGTGCATAAAGGCCACGACCCCCCTCCTCTCTTCTCCCTTCTCTCTCTCTTCTCCCACGGTTTTCTTTTCCCCAAACCGAAATTGCTGAAGGGAACACAATCATTAGATTTGCTAATGATTAAGCTACTCACCTAGGGATTAGACTTATAGCTCTATTTCCCCTCATAACTCACGCCACTTCCTTTCTCTCTCTCTAAGACCACGAAACTCTCTTCTTCTTCCCCTCTCTCTCTCGGTTTGAACAGAAGTAAACCAGCAGCAGCTCCGGCGACTTTGCTTCTTTTGTGTGAGTTTAGGAGCTGATTCTTGAAGAACTTTGAGTCACCAACGAAGCTAAAGCAACGGTAAGGAAAAGATAAGTCTCTAAACTAGAAGTTATCCATTGTTTTGTCGAGGGAACTTGCGGAACTAGCCGAATGGTGGAGGATTAGGTGTGATGGTTCGGTTTTGTGTTGAAATGAGCTAGTTGAACTCTAGATTGAAGCTGTGAATCCTTGCATGTCATGTTAGAGCATTGCATATTTCAAAGAATGAGTGTAAGTAAGCTGAGTTGATCGAGTAAGGTGGAGAGGTGGCTGTCGAGTGAGGAAAAGTGCTGCATGTTGTTGTAGATGAGTCGATGTGCAAGTATTTGCTTTGAATCGAGCTGTGGACGGTTGTAGGTAAGTGAAGACCTACTGTGGTTACCCTTAGATGCTATGGAGGAGTGTCGAAATACTAAAAGAGGGATTTGTAGAGAAATTAACAGTTTAGTTGAGCTGAAGATGAAGAAAACGGTGCAAAGCATTCTGTTCTAGAGAAACAGAGATAGAAAAACCCTTTTGTTCTGTGTTGTATTGAATTTTAATGATGTAGTTAAAGAAAAGAACAAGTCACTTAAGAGTATACTAACTAAATTAGGTTTCTATCTCTAGTTATAGTGAGGTTCATGCGTAAATGTATTGGCGAGAGCAATTCTCTTTGAAATAATAAGCTGTTCTGCAGAAGACAGCAATACCTTTGATAGTTCTACGAATTTTCTGTAATTTTCTAGAAATAATTGGACCTTAAACCCTTCATGAAAGTTGTAGGAAACATCTTTAGGAATAACATATCAAATTTGAGAGCAAACGGACAAGGTTCGGGTAGTGAAACGATCTTTCTTCTGTAGGTACTAAATCTGGAAGTTGCTGCAGAATTTTAAGAAAGAAGACAGCAAATTACTGCTCTTAATACATCGAGATATGGACTTAGGCTTTCTTCACAGAAAATGTTAATCTATGTCTCTTATATAACATACTAAAATTTTGTAGCATTCCGATAAGAATAGATGTACTTTCTGAGTCTATGTTTGAAACTGCCCACAATTGCTTATATACTGCCTTGATCCGAGAATGAGCATTAGTTGTTGTGTCTTTTGTGCTTGACTTTCATGACATATATGGAGTCTAATGATCTCATGAAGTGGTTAGTTCGAGCATGAGCATGTCTCTTCCATCATTTGAAGTGAAATTATTGTATAGTTACCAAGAGTGACATGCGCATGCAATGAATGCGATGCGTTGTGCTTGATTATGGGGCAAAACTGTTAGGCATGGTATGGGACAAACCCAAACGGTTTTACTTTATAATAAGGACTTGTGTGATGTTTGGCGCATGAGAGTTATGTATTGTGATTTGATTATGTGTGCTCTTGAGGTCTTGTGCATGCTGTGATGACATTAATCAAAGGTGTCATGTGTGAAATGTGTGCTTGAAATGAGTAAGAGATTTCCATCGATACTGAGATGCTGGTGATGCCCCGGGGAGTGGGATGCCCATGCTGTGTGTTCTTGAATGCCTTGGTTGAACATGATGCCGGGATGCCTCGGAGTGAGATGCCCTTGTAGGTGATCAAGGATGCCTCGGTTGTGGGATACTAAGATGCCTCGGAGTGAGATGCCCCATGCTGAGTGATCTTGGGATGCCCCGGTTGTGTGATACTGGGATGCCTTGGAGTGAGAAGCCCATGATAGATATATCGTGGAAGTCCGGATGTGGGATTTCGGAAGTGACTCAATCGGGCCGGCTATGTTCCGGTGGGTAAACTGATCGAGGTGGACTTGATATTCACATTATAATATAAATTCCACTTGGCGTGTGAGTTCATCTATTGTTGTTGCATTACATCTTGGTACAGATTTAGAGCATGAGGTATACATATGCATTTGACATTGTAGTATGGTGTGATCATTTTTGTGATATCCCAGTATTCAATTAACCATACCTGTGACAACCCTGTCTTAGTATCTTAAGCTATTTGGTTATGCTTCTCTTGTATTCTTTGGCAGCTGTGGATTGTCTAGGTTAGGGTCTTATTATTTCTTTACCGGGCATTGCTCATTCCTTATTTTTTTCAGATCATTAGTATGGACATGCCGCCAATAGCTCGTTATGGGGTGATAGTGCGTGTCGAGGTTTTTTTTCATGACGTGTATGATCTTGATGTCGAGATGACTTTTTCGAAGTATGAGGCTACGCTATGGATGGACGACGGTTGAGCGGATATGATCCTGATGAGGTTTGTTGCGTGGTTCATAAACCACGAAGGGGAGATGTTTGGCCCCCTTCCTTTCAATGTTGGAGGACCTGGAGCTGGGACGTATGGCGCTTAAGCGCCCATGATTGTCTAGAAGTTAGAGGAGATGTCTTTTGTTTTTTTGATGGACGTGGGCTGTTCGGGATAGTGGAGTTAGGAAACCCCCCCTCACCCTTTTCCTTGGCTGTTTACTTATGCCTTTATTTTTGAACTTGTAAGTATGATGTAAATAGGCGAAAAAACTTGTAAGTAGTCCAGGTTGATTTTTTTGTAAGCCCGGATGTTTTCAACAGGAAAGAAATGAAGTTTCTCATGATCTTTACATATGATCCCGGTTGAATTATCTAATGTTAGTTGACAGGATAACCTTGTTGTATAAAGTTTAGACTTTAAATTATCCATGTTATACATGCTAACCTTCAAAGGTAAACGCTAATCAGACATCTTTGTAATCAATAAGTCATGTAAGATGATAAACTATGTAATTTCCGCTTGCGCCTAGTACGTGACACTCCTGGGACATCACAGCTAATATCCATCGACACACACCGGGGATAGCTAATATCCACCGACACACACCAAGGATGGGTAACGTCCACCGACACACACCGGGATGGGTTCTTTTAACCAGCACACGATCATTCAATTGTGGCCAAGGACATTGTGCTTTGCACACACATGCCTCAATTAAGATAACGACCTTGGTCTGTTTTCTTCGTATTAAAAACACTATGTGAAAATAATTATATATGAGTACATGGTCAAATCGAACCTTGAAAATTGATACTCTTCCTTTTTAAAATCCCATGGTTTGATATAGTTTTTAAAACCACTTTCGGTGTTAAAACCCGACACCCGGGGTATTCTAATCAAATAGCATAATTTCCACAATCATCACTCAATTGCACAATCCAACAAGCAATTGCATAAACTAACCACACCACTGCAGTCGGTACGAAATTATAACAAACGGCTATCCCGGTATAATTTCTGGAAAATATTGATTAATTAATAATTAAAAAATTCCGAAAATTAATTTAATTTTAATAATATTTAATAATATTTAATTTAAATAAATAATTAAATAAATAAAATAAATAATTAAAAGTCTAATCATGCTTAAAATCTAATTGTATAATTAGACTAATTAATCCATCCCTTAATCTAATATTCATCTAATCTAATTAACATTTAAATAAACTAATCTAACCACCTAAACCATCATTAGGTTGATCTAATCACCCCTTAAGCATAATTAACTCCCTAAACGGAGATTAGTGAGTAAACTCACCGGTTTAGCGTTTCGGTTAGTCCACGGCGACGACGACACCAAGGCGGGCGACAAACCTCCTAGCGGTGACACCAACCAAGGCCGGGAAGGGCTTGGAAATAGGCCATAAGTCCTAAAGCCTTGCTGGAACTTTAGCTTCTGATTGTTGAACCCGGAAGGAAACCAATGGCTGAACGGCGAGGAAACGGGCCGATCGGAGCTCCGACGAGCGGGTGGTCGGCAACCGGTGGCACCCGAGGGTCAAGAGGAACTTCTTAGTGGTTTGTATGGGTAAAGGAAAGGTCGGAATGGGAGGAAACACGAAGAAAACACGAAACAGGCGAAACCATGCAGGCGGGCGTGCTACCAGACGGTCCGGCAAGCGGCGGCCGGCGGCCGGACGGATGGCCGGCAAATCGTTCCGGCAAGCGGTGGGGTGCTCCTATATGGACTGGATGTGTTGGTCACGGTGGTGGGTGGAGCGTGAGCTAATTCGCACGGGAAGACAACTTTTAATTCACATCTTTGGGGAAAGGTCAGTTGGAGCATAAATAGGCAAAAGGAGAAAACAGGGGGGAAACGGCGGGCTTGGCTGGTCCGGCGGGTGTGCGACGGCCAAAGGGACTGCTGTGCTCGGTTTGCTGGTTCTCTCAAGCTCTCTCAACACCTCAATAATGGAGAAAGCCACACTTCTAGTAGGAAGAAGGTCTACTAAAGAGGGGGACCCCAAGGTGGCTTCCAAGGGCTTCACACTTGTCCACTTCTCCTCTTGCTTGCCCCCCACCACTTTAGCCTTCATCCTCAGCCATTCTCTCTCCTCAATCTTCCTCAAGAAGCCTCCCAAGGTGGTTGAAATGTTGCACCCCTCATGGCCTACGAATTTTGTGACAATTGGCCATCAAAGTCTTCAATTCCTCTTCAATTCTCTTCAATTCAATCCAATTGAAGTCCCAAAATTCCAGCCAATGTACCCACATCAAATCCATGTTTTTCCTTACCAATAAATCCATCTTGGATGCCAAAAGTGCGCTCAAGAACGGTCCTCCAACTTTCCCAATCCAATTCCGTCAATTCTTGATTTTTCTCCAAAAAAACTCGATTTTTAGAAAAATCTTCTGAGGATGAGTTGACGTTTCGAAAATGATTTGTGACATGACAAAACTTCCAATTTATGAAATTGAGTTTAATTTCTCGGTTAATTTCGATCTGGCACGATTTTAGCGCATCCTAATCTATCGGATAGCTTTTAGGAATTTTTGTGCATTTGACTTGTGGTCGATCATTTTCGATCCACAATGTGCATCTTTGATTCATAGACGACTCTCGGTTGTCGTATAAATCTCAAGATCTCAAGTATGAACACAAGGTACAAAATTGACAGAAAGTCGGTCTAGTGCCGTTTGACATGAATTTTGCAAATAGGTGGAATCACCCACTCTTAGTTACATATCTCTATCAAATCGACCTATCTCCGGTCTCTAATCGAATTTAACTGTGTCATATTGACCCTTGTAAATTAATACGATCGAGCAGTCGTTTTCTAGTCGAATTCTCAAATCAGTCGCATTTAGATTCCTTAACGGCTTCACCCGATAGACTAGTTAACTCGTAAGTGACCAACTCAGAGAAAAAGGCTATAAGCGCGTCGATGAAAATCCATTTCATCTCATCGAAAATAGACTTGAAAATTAGGATGTCACATAGGAGAATGTGGAAAAGCGATAAACGAGTTACTCTTATGGGCTAGGGCCTATTGCTTCTAGAGATCCTTTTGTCAATGGTGCCTATGAAGAAGTCATCGAACAAACTTGTGATTCCTTCCAATGCATCATCAAAGTTTTCCACCTTTGGGGGTGTCGGATCGTCCATACCACCCCATCCATCTGGGACTATGTTGCGAGGGTCAATGTAAAAGCTGGGAGGAGCCGAATACTTCACCAAATAGTCGAATTTGCCACTTGGCTGCCCCAAGGTGTCCATCACCTCTGCTTCATCTTGCATCATTATTGGAGGGCCAAAGAATGTCTCGTGAATGTTTGGAGGTAATGAGTTTTGCCTCCCTAGCCCTCGGTCAGGTGGTGGGTTCTGCCTTTCCTATCTTCGCCCTTTAGAACTTTCTCCACCTCTTCCATGGTACCCTAATCCAGCAGAACGGACCTCTGAGGAGCCTCAATGGGGTTTTGAATGCCCTGACCATTTCTTCCAAGACCACTATAAGAATAAAACCATTTCCAACCATCACCCTTCCCACCATGAGGGCAGCATTTGAAACCTCAGGAGTTGGTGGTGGTGAGTCTCGAGAAGCATGAATGGTGGACACCAACTCAAATGAGTGGTAACTCGATTCGAACTCAAAGTCTAGCTCCACATAGTGGATAGCTGTCTCATGATAAATTCGGTGATCTTCTTCGCCATAGACAGTGATCAGCTTCCTTTTGATCACAAATGTCACAACTTGATGTAGACTTGAAGGCATCGCTCCAGCAGTATGTATCCAGGGACAATCCAATACAAAATTAAACGCGGTTGGGATGTCCAACACTTGAAAGGAAATGTTAAAGATGACCGGCCCTATTTGCATATCAAGATGGATCTCTCCGATCACCTCTTTCTTTGTCCCATCAAAAGCTCGCACAGATGTCTTCGCAGCATGTATCCTGGATAGGTCTATGTTGAGGCGGTGAAGAGTGGCCAATGGACATATATTTAGGGCTGACCCATTATTAATGAGCACTCGGGACACATGAGAAGCCTTGTGCTTGACAGATATGTAGAGTGCTTTGTTATGCCCCCTACCTTCAAGAGGGAATTCCTTATTAGAAAAAGTGATCAAATCCTTGAGAAGGAATGATCCCACGAACTCCTCCAGCTTGTCCGCCTCGATCGTTTCTGGTACACGAATTTCACTCAGCATCTTCATCAATGGCTTTTGATGCACGAGGGATGTTAGCAAAAGCTCGAGCAAGGAGATCTGAGTGGGCATCTTCCGCAACTGGTCGATTACATTATACTCACTTGCTTTAATCACAACTAGGAATTTCTTAGCCTCTTCATCAGTGACAGGCTTTGCAGGTTGAGCGCTAGCTTAAGCGTAAGTCCAACTAGACCTTGTAACAAGGTCAACATTTAGGTCATAGGACCAAGGCACCGCCTTATTGTTGACATACTCATACGGCTGAGGCATCTCAATCACTATCTCTTCGTTGGATACATCTTCTAGTGGGGGCATGTCCATGAGCGAAGGATCTATTTCTTCATTGTCGGCATCGAGCGCAACCTATTCCTCCTCCCAATCAATAATGATATGGAAAATAATAGAAACTATGCAGTTATGATCGGCATACACGATGATGTCGTCATCCACCATTTTGGCGACCCTTTCTCTCATTAGTGGCAGGGGAATATCCTCATGATCTGGATAATATCCAGCTCTCACCAGTCCATTGTAGGCATCCACCACGTGCACCTTTGAGTTCTTAGTTCAACCAGCATCCAACCCAAATATGGCATTCACCCTATCCTCATGCTCAGGTAAAGGATTCTTCTTGACATTTGGTTGAGCGATATTGAAGGCAAACGCCTTGGTGTCCAATAAGTTTTGGACTTTATGCTTCAAGGTCATGCATTCATCAGTCAAATGTCCTACTTCCCCCATATGATATTCGCATTTCTTGGAGGGGTTGTAGTTAGAAAATTTTTCAGCATTGGGTCGCTTTGGCTCATAGGACAGCAACCCCTTCTTTTGAAGAACCTTTAAGACCTGGGATAGAGGGCTAGGAAGAGGGGTGAACTGCCTTTTAGTAAACTGCGAGGCATGGTCGGACGGACTCCGCCCTGTTGATTCTTAGGGACATGAACAATTGGAGGCTTGCTAGATTGTGCAAATGCAACATTAACTTCCGTGCTTGGTTCTTTGTCTTTCTTCATGGTGAACCTTTTGCCTTGATGGGTTGGTTTGTTGAACCATCCATCTCTTAGCCCAATCTTGATTTGCTCACCCACAGGGATAAGTTGGTTGAAGTTCTCAACGTATGTGCTAGCCATCCGGTTACGGAATTCAAACGGGAGAGTCTTAACGAACAACTTCATCAACTCTTTGTTCGTAGGCTCAGGAGTGATTTGAGCCGCCAGGTTCGCCACCTCACAGCATACTCCTTAAATAACTCACTTTTCTTCTTCTCCATCCTCTCAAGATCCTCTCGAGAAGGTGTGATGTCCATATTGAACTTATATTACTTTAGGAACGTGTCAGCCACTTCATTCTAGATGTCAAGAAGGTTTACATTTTTCATTATGTACCAGTTCAATGTGGGCCCAGTCAAGCTTGCATGAAATGATTGGATCATGAGGGGCTCATTCTCAACATATTGGGCCATGCGTACGTGATACATCTACAAATGAGCTTTCGGGCAAGAAGTACAATCGTATTTCTTGAACTCCGACATCTTAATCTTCCTTGGCATCTTGATCTTCTCATACACGGACAAGTCGAACGGGAGTGAACTCTGTGACTCCTGCAGTTGTTTCACTTTTTCTTCTAGTTTTGCGAAGCGTCCATCCTGCTCCGTTTTAGGGACATTCTCAAGCTTAGCCTTTTCCACATTGACCAGCGGCGGGTCATCTTCCAGCTCAGGCATATCGTCATCACTCCACATTGACTATCTCAGGGAGAGCGAGTGCTGGAGTTGGATTCATCCGGAGGGATTGGATTTGAGCTGACATAAGTTGCATAGAGGCGAGCAATTGTTGGAGTTGGTCTTCCATTGTGGAGATACGATCACGCATTTTAGTTTGGTCGGCCATTCTAGCTCTTAATCGTGTAATTATGGGTGAACGTGAAGGATCCGTTGTCACCTAATTGGAAGAAATGAACAAAAATAAGTATCTCACATGAAATACGCCGATCCATGGCAACGGTTTAGAACTTTTATTCATTAATGGAGTTTTTGACAAGCCTAACCAAATAGAAACTCGAAATGCCCTAAACAAATAAACTAGAAAAGTAAATGACTCAACTTCCTAAACATTAATCTAGAAATGAAAATGACGAAATTGATTCAAGCACTTCATCTAGCTTGATCAATATACACTCGGGACACCACTTGGCACAAACGCTTATTCTCTTCTTGAGCTTTTTCGGCAACTCTTTTGAGGCGTTTGTTCTCAGCGCGGTTGGTGATCTTCAGTGGCACCTCTGGTACCTTTAAAAGTAGCTCCTCTGGAACCTTGTGTTGTTGAATGTATTTAGTTGAGGCATAGTACTTCCTTTCTTTACCCTTTAGCTCCTCCTTGGGCCATTTGAGCTTTCGTGGATGGCACATGTCCCACATTGATTTGATCGTGAGAATGGAATCCTCATGGTCTCGGTCTCCATCAACGAAGCTGACTCGGAGTGGATCTACTTGCAACGCCGGGGGAAGCTCTTGCACCACTTGATACTGATGGGTCACTTTAGTCGAATAATACTCCATTGCGCCAATGAATCCCAATAAAGGGATTGGGCCAACACCTTCACATGAGAGTCTCGCCACATGAACTTGGAACCACTTAGCATGCCATGGGAAACCCTTGGAAGTTGGTTTTTTCATGAAAGCTAGCCACCTAGAATAATGGTAATCTGGTGCATGTTTTTGGTTGTTCTCAAACCTCATAATAGGATGATTAGAATTACTAACATCATGTATAGTCATTAAACCACCAAACCCTTTTATATGAGAAAGAAACCAAATTTGCAAAAGCTCAGGAGAGGAATGGAAAGTCTTATCACCACCTCCTTTGAATCGAGTGAGAGAAAGAAAAGTTTTAGTGAGAACAGTATTTACGAAATTTTTTCCTTCCAACACTTGTTTAACTAAGTGAGCCATCAAAGGGTTAATAGCATTCTTGCAATGAGGAAAAACTATAAACCCAAAGAAAGCTAAAAGGAAAAACCTTCGCATTTGAAATGAAGTGCCATTTTCAAAACATTCTTTTAGAAAAGATAAATGACATGTATTGCGGTGCGCCTTTAAAACCTTTCTTATATTATCCTCCTTAATTCTCAAAAAATCAGATAAGGCCACAATGGGATCTATTCCGATAGGCGTACTAATTAATTCAGCTTTCAAAGACTTTCCTATGGCAATGCTATACTCTTCCAAGGTGGGCGTGAGCTCATGCTTATCCGCTGAAGATGAAAGTAGAAGTCTTGGGGCACCAACAATGGGCAAGTGCTTGGATGAGCTGCCATGGATGTTGATATGCAGCAGCGGAAGTAGTTGACCAATGTGTGACTCTACAAATTGATGGCTAGCTTGGTCTAACTTGTCCCACCATGTGCTAAGCTCTTCCTTTGGAGGGAGAATAATTCGAATGTCCGGTATTCCCATTGTATATTGATCAAGACTCAGGACAATCCTAATGCCATGGACCGACAAAATAATACGATAAAGTAAGTAAATTACAAAGGTGAAAATTTAAAGAATTTACTTTACCAATGAGGGGCAATCACATAGACATGCGCATGGTAAGTGACTCAATTTCTACTCTAGACAGTCTTAGCAAAGTGAAGCCACAAGAATGATCGGACTAGCCGCGGGTGTATAGATTAAGTTAGGTCCTCATGACTTCGGCTTGGTCAAAGAGCCGACCTAGGTCGCGGGCATGCGGACCGAGGTAAGTACTCTTGACACCAAAAAAGAAATTTCAAGATGGAGATGGGCAACTCGTACCGCGGGCATGCGGTCAGAGTGGTATCCATCTTGATACCATCCTAGATAATCCTATGTGGCCCAGGTCCGGCGGTAGGTTGTGTGTGCAAAAGTGTAGTGTAAATGCATAAGTATGCACAACAGTTTATATCAAACAACACTTCATATGTGCAAATAAACCATACATTCCTAACTCCAACCTGTAAAACAAAGGTTAGCAATCACTACTCCCCTTATACCTCCCAATTTGCAATAACATTTAATACCTTAAATATTAGGGATGTACTTGGAATCCTCGTTGCCAAACAAAAACATTTTTCAAAAAAGAAAATTGGCCTAAGTCCACTAAGAGTTTTAATTCAAGTCCCCAGTGGAGTCGCCAAGCTGTCGTAACCTAAATTTCGGGTGCACCACCTAAAATTAGGCTAATGGATTACTAAGTCTAACTTAGCTCGGACTCTCCCAAGCCCATACCAATTCGCGACTTTGGTTCAAATAGTTAGCATGCAAAAGAGAGTCGCCACTTATTAGTTTATGGTAGGTTGATTAGACACCTAAGCAATTACTTCTATGACCAAAGACTTTGGGTACGGGGACTTGATTATACTAGACTTTTCTAGTACCCTTTCGATACCATTTTTTTTATTTTCGAAAAATGTTTTTGCAAACAGTTTGGATTAATTTTAAATCTATTTCCCTAACATGTGAGGTGATCATGCGGGTGCGCAAACCACAAATTTAACACCCAAAAAAACAATAAATAAATTACAGAACTTACCTTGTAGCAACGAAAGCATCTGCAAGGTTAATTCAAAATTCACATCAAAAGCCCTAGGTTTTTTAATTAACACGCAGTCACTCAATTTTTTTTAAAGAATTTTCTCTTGTTTAATAAAATCTAATCTATATGCAATGCAATATAACCAAGTGACCTAGTTCTAGTGACGGGCAATTTTTAACTAAATGGGCCTAGTGATAATCGCTAAATGACATGTAATTCATGAACCTAATTCTATATGACATCCACATGATTTTTTGTGTTTTCTTAATAAGTAAGCAATCTATCCTAGAGAATGGAATTAATTTATTCTAGGATGATTTTTTTTTTGGTATTTTTCATGAAATTCGAAATTAGAAAATTGCAAGAAAAATGTCTATCAAGATTGTGATATCATCCGATTTATATTAGGAATTAGGTTAGGGCAAACCCTAATTTAAACTAGAATGTTATCATAATTTAGAAATCCCTAATGCAACCTACCTAAAAAATATCTAAACTTATAATAAATTAGAAAATATTATATAGAATTAAAGTACATGCAATTTTATCCTAATATGCAATTATGTGCGAGAGAATACCCTAATTCTAATTTTTCTTTTTCTTTTTATAAATATTCGAAATTGAAATTGGCAAATAATTAAACATGCAATTTAAATTAATGAAATGAAAATCTAACATCCTAAATTATGTTTTTGGTATTTTTTATTTTTAAAAAAAATCGAAATAATGAATTTCCTACCCTAAATATGCAAAAACCCTAAAACAAGAAATAAATCCAATCTACTTCACATTTTTTGGATTTTTTTATGGAAGCAAAATCAACTTAAACCACACAACGACAAATCAGAACAAGATACAATTGATATCCAAAAAATTGACAAACCATATCTCACGCATGAGATCGAGTTGGCCAATTTTAAATAAACCATGAATCGAATCTCGAGCGTGAGATCGGATTGGCGATTTTTCAGACGATTGCGAGTCGGATTTTGGGCGCAAAAATTAGACTGTCAATCCCAAATTTCAAAGGCAATTTCATGTCGGGAATTCACAATCTTACATTAAGGAATAATTATACTAAAAAAAGAACAAATAAAGTAAAATAAAATAATAATAAATAAATTAAAGTAAATAGGAAAAAAAAAAGCTACCTAATTTTTTTTTTCCTTTTCTTTCTTTGGCTTTCCAAATAGGGCTTGGTAGCTTGTGGTGTGTCATCGAAGGTTGGGTCGCCGGCGAGGAGGACCAGTAGTAAGCAGGGGGACGTCGGACCCCGGGTATTGCAGTAGCGTTGCTCGGGGAAGGCTCGAAGCGGGGAGAGGGCGTTGCGGGTCGCGGGCTTCGGGGCACGGCGAAGGCAGAGCAGCGACGTCATAGGATCACAACGACGAGGGTGAGCAGCGGCGTCGGGCAACAGCAGCGGGCAGAGCAAGAGCGACGTCGAGTCGTCGCGGGTCAGCACGGGTTACAGGTGAGGCGCAGCGGGGCTCAGGATCTGTTGCAGAGGGCTTCTGGTGTTGGCGCGAGCAAGCAGGGGGTTACTCGGAGACGCGGCGGCCAGCAGAAGTGCAGAGTAGGGGTGCGGCGAGGGAATCTCAGGTGGCTGTAGAGCGGCGATGAGGCGTCCGGCGGGGCGGCAGAGCAGCGGCGCAAGCTCATGAAGATCGAGGTAGATCTGTTGAGCGTTGGAGAGCACCGCAAGTGTTGGCGAGGGCTGAGGTGGAGCGGCAAGACCGACGGCGCAGCATGGCGGAGGCGAGTGGACCCGCGAGGTGGTGAGGCACGATGGTGTCCGGCGTCGCGGTGCCGGCGCCATGGCCGGCGCGGCACAAGCTAGCATAGTCGAGGGTCCTCGCGAAGAAGATGATGCGGCGGTTTTTTTTTTCCTAACCTGTCCTCTCCCACACGTCTCTCTCTCACGTCTCTCTGTACTGTTGTTTCTTCGACCGAGGTAGACGCGAGTTGACTTTGACTTTCCGAAAGAAAATTTTTCTCTTTTGAAGTTTGAACTAAAACGCCCCAAAGAGAAAAGCCCCTTTTGTCGTACACGCACCAAACCTTATATAGGGGAGGAAATTAAATTAATTTTGCTTGTGCATAATTCCCCTGAATATATCAGTACACCTCGCGCGATATTCTCTTTTGTATTTTTCAAATATTCCATCCAAAAATTTCCTTTCTGCCCAAAAATATGTCCTTGGTGTATATCACCTGAATATGTGCAAATTCTCGCGTCGTATCAACGCTCACCATCAGTCCAATGCAAAAATGGAATGAAATAAAATAGGATAAAATAAAATGAAGTAAATGTTTCTACACTATATGTTATGTAATTATTATTTTTTGGGGTAAAAATTAACCCATTTTTTATGCAAAAATTTAGGTGTCAACAATAGCTTTTCTTCATGGAGACTTGGAAGAAGAAATATATATGGAGCAACCAAACGGTTTTAAAGTTGAAGGTAAGGAGCATCTTATATGTAGATTGAGAAAAAAGTTTATATAGTCTTAAGCAAGCACCAAAAAATTGATACATGAAGTTTGAATCATTCATGAAAAAACATGGATACGATAAGATAAATTTTGATTCTTATGTCTTCATAAAAAGATTCTCAAATAATGGTTTTATTATCCTTCTACTGTATATGGATAGCATATTAATTATTTGGCATGGTGCTAAGAAAATCAAGAGCTTAATAAAGGAATCGAATAAAGCTTTTACAATGAAGGATCTAGGCTCGGTCAAGCAAATCCTCGACATGAGAATTACTTATGATAAGAAGAACAAGAAACTTTTGTTATCTCAATAGAAATCCATTTCAAAGGTGCTTGAAAGATTCAACATGAGCATATGTAAATCAATAAGTACTCCACTTGTAGGCTATTTCAAGTTGAATAGTAATGAATGTCCTAAAAGTGAGAAAAAGAAGGAATAGATGAATAAAATTCATTATATATTGGCTGTAGGTAGTTTAATATATGCTATGGTTTGTACAAGACCTGATATTGCTCATGCAGTTAGTGTTGTGAGTAGGTTTCTCTCACATCCAGGTAAGGAGCATTTGACCACTCCTAAGTGGATTTTGAGGTATTTTAGAGGGAATTTTAGACTTTGCTTGTGTTATGGAAATGAGAGCTTAAGTTCGGATGCGGACTATGCTGGTGATGTTGATTCTCAAAAATCCACATTGGGTTATATGATGACTTTTGCAGGGGGAACTGTTTCGTGGCAATTAGAATTGCAAAACTATATTGTTTTGTTTACAATTGAAGCGGAGTATATCGCTATTATTGAAGGAGGTAAGGAATTCTTGTGGATGCAAAAATTTCTACAATAGTTGGGCTTGAAGCAAGAGAAATTTGTTCTATATTGTGATAGCATGAGTGTTATCTATCTTAGTAAGAATTCGATATTGCATTCAAGATCGAAGCATGTTGATGTGAAGTATCGTTGGATCCAAGAGAAGTTAAAAGATAAGCTCTTCCTACTTAAGAAAATCCACACTGACAATAATGGATTTGATATGATGACCAAAGCATTACTTGTGATGAAAGTTGATTCTTATAGAAGAAAAGCGGGCATAATGGACAAGACGAAGGGGGAGATTTGTTGGCTAGGTCTGCCCCATTTGTGGGGCCCAGCTAACAATGAAAAGAGAAGAAAGAAATAAAAAGAGGAGAAGAAAAGTCAAAAAGCAAGTGAAAAGAGAGAGAAGGCTTTGTGCGTGTGTTGGCAAGTGAGGAGAGAGAAGAAAAAGAGTGCCCAAAAATGGTGAAGGGTAGAGGAGAAAAAGGACAAGAAAACAAAGAGCTCCCGAAGGCGTTTGTGGAGAAGAGGAAGAAAAAGGGCCGTAATTTTCATTGAGAACTGCCTTCGAATTCTCCAGTCGCGGGTAGGGTTTTCTATCTTTGAATTTATTTATTCACCCATGTAGTGAGAAAATATTTTTATAATATTGATGTTGAGCCTCTAGTGTATGACTAGAGAAGAATACTTTATGTATCCTGCTATTCTTGATGATTAGTAGATGTTTTCGAGCGATCCGTGGTTTTTCTCGCATTGGTTTTTTTACGTTAAATTCTTGGTGTCGTTATTCGCTTTGTCTACTTATTTTTTTGGCATTATATTTGCGTATTGCGAGGTTATATATTGCTGATTGTTGCTAGGGGTTAAGAGAATTTCGATTGATTTAGTTTCGGGAGAGAAATTGATCTTGGATTAAGTTTAGTTTGTGGTGAATTGTATCCCTGGGTTTTCTCCAGTATCTGGGACCACCTAATTTTTTCTTGACATGTAGCGGGTCTTTTGGGGTTTCATATGTTGATTTTTTGGACCACAACATGTTACATTGGTTAGCGAGAAGTCATGATTTTTATGGACTTTTTGGTGATGTTTGGCCTTAAAATTATGAGCTATACCCATCATTAATCAAACCATTTACATTACAGAAAATTTGTATGGGTACTCGTGTTTTGAATAGGGTTTAGTGTGGGCCTCATTATTTCTTGATACATTGCTTATTGATCATGCATTTTAATCTTATTAGAAAGACACTCCTATAGCATAGTATGGAGAAAGTTTAACATGTATCAAATATTATTTCTCTACGTTTTACATCCTCACAGAATCAAAATGCTACAATGGTACAATTCTACTATTTCATACTAAGAAAAATGACGAATCTTTCCTATATCAGTAGAATTTGAAAAGAGTTAGTAAGTGCGAAAAACCAAAAACTGATGGCTAGCCAAAGTTATGTATCCCGTTTCATATAAATTGTCCTCTTTTGGACAAGAAATATGAAATTCTTCATTCTTATCATTTATAATGGGAAGAAGTACACCTCAAGTGTCAAAATTTTACACAAAGGGACACTTAGGGGGTGCATGATAACTTTCAATTTCTGTTCCATAAACAATTTTTCTACTCCGCACTTGTTTCGGAATAGAAATCCGTTTGATAAAATTATTCCATTTTTCTATTTCGAAATAGATTTTTGTTCCGAAATAGGTTTAGAATAGAAATTAGAAGTAAAAATTTTCTACTTTTCTATTTCGAACAAAATGAGAAATAAAAATTATTTTCATCGTTCGTCCTTGCTATGAACCGGTCGTCCATCCGTTGTCGTCGTCCACCGTCCGCCATCCACCGGTTGCCGGCGTCCGAAAGGAAGAAATTTTGTGTCGTTATCAAACGAATTTCTATTTTTGTAATAGAAATTTTATATCGTTATCAAACAGGTATTTTTGTTTAGAAACTCATCTAGAAATAGAAATAGAAAAATTCATTTCTCTTCCGTAAATCAATTTCTAGCCATAATTGTTATCATTGGCGCCCTCAAGGCTCGCTATAAATTTTGTTTCGCTCCCGAAACAAAAATTTATGTTCTTTTGTTCCGGGTAACAAAAAAAAAAACAGAAATGCATTTGGTAAAACTTTTGTTCCTGGGAACAGATTTGGAACAGAAACAAGAAATAGAAAAAAAGTTGTTTTTTGTTCCGGGAACAATTCCGAGAAACAATTTTTCTCTCTTCTCTTTTTTTCTTCTCTTTCTTTTCTTCTTCTTCTTCTTCTTCTTCTTCTTCTTCTTCTTCTTCTTCTTCTTCTTCTTCTTCTTCTTCCTTTTGGCCGGTCACTGCCTTGGCCATGGCCGGCGCCAGCCACCAGCCAGACGAGGGCTAACAACCTCGCTGAAGCATCGCTAGCCCCCGGACACACCGATCCACGATGAGGCTCGTCGACCCAAGCCTCGCCCAGATCTAGCAAGGCCAACCTCGTGCCACCTAGGCGAGGTCAAGCCTCACCGGTGGCCAGGCGAACCTCGCGAGGCTCAACCTTACCTAAGCAACGTGAGGTCGGCCTCGCCCTGGCCTAGCGAGGCCGAGCCTCGCCATCTCGAGGCTCGATTGGCCACCGAGGCCACTAGCGAGGCTCGACCTCACCCAGATCTGGTGAGGCTGAACCTCGCGGTGGCCTGGCGAGCTCGCCAGAGCTCACCCAGCCGATCGCGCGTGGCCGCCGACTCCGCCACAAAGAGAAAGAAGGAAAAAAAAAGAAGAAAAATGAAAAATATAATAAAAATATTGAAATTTTTAAAAAAAAATTTATACAGTATACCAAACGCATTTCTATTCTTGAAATAAAAAAATTTTTTGTAGTTACCAAGGTTTATAGTGGTTCAAGCTTAGACCAAGCCTACGTCCACTCTCCCGCACTAACAGCCCACCGGTTGGATTTCACTAAGAATCAAAAGAGATTTTGCAGTCTCACGTCCTTGATTCCATAGTGTAGAAACTCTTCCACACTTCCTCAAGGTCTCACAAGTATTTAATCTTTCTTTTGAGTACAACTTAAGCTCAGTAATTGAAATAGCAAAGAACTAGGAATTTCAAACCTTGGAATTTTTCTTTCACGCACACACTCGAATAACTTGAGCGTCTTCCTTATATACTCATCCATGCCTCTATAACTGTTGGCACTTTCCAAATAAATTCTTCCAATTTACCCGTTGGATATAATCAATCAAGGAGATCTCGAGTCGTTTAAGGAATGTGATGATAGCTCACTAATCATGCTCGCCCATACAATCAAGATCTAGGTTTCCATAAGTGTTACCTTCCAAGTATACTTCGCCAATCAATAGATCTAATTATCCGAATTGAATTCAATAAGAATAATTGATCACGGGATGCTATCTCTAGCCATGAGATCTTCTTCAACCGTACGAACCAAATCCTTAAAGATAAACTCACATCTAGATAAGTCTACTATTCGTCGGATAAGTCTTCTCTTCGTCGGTTTGGAAACCATCAGTGAGGGTAGACTTTAAATATTGAGTGTGGAGGTCTTCAGACTTTGACAAAAGAGTCTGCAAGTCTTCAGACTAGACTGATGAAAATGCTTTATCAACTTCAAAACAATAAGGAAGTTTTCTCCAACAATCTCCCCATTTTTTTATGGTGACAAAACTTTCCTGCAGATTTGAACACTTATGTCCTACAAAACAACACTTAAGCAAAACATGATATCTCATAAAAGATAAGTAGATTAGGATATGGATAGCAACGATTCTGCAACCATAGAAAACATGTTAGTCCTGCAAAACAACTATCCTTTCCAGAATCATTATCATGGCTTAAGTTGCTGCAAGCATCAAAAGATCAAATCAAACAGTCCAAAGTCAAAAAGTCCAAACCACAACCAAACAAAAGATAAGTCCAAAAGTAAAAAGTCCAAACCAAAGTCATAAAAAGTCTAAACCAAATCTACACAAACTTTCTCCCCCTTTTTCTCAACAGCAAAAAGTGGAGAACATAAAAAGAATTGGATAAAATCAAGGTTGCTTAAGGATGCGAACGAGCTGGAAATCTCCCATAGACTTGACAGTCTCCTCCAGCTTCCTCAGATCCTCTTTCGGTTGCTCTATAACCTCACCTTTTGCATTTGCTTGAACTTGAAGATTAAGGGCTTGTACATGGTCGTTCAAAGAGATTGAAGTGGCTTTATAAGCATTCTGCATAGTCTAAAATTCACATCCCAACCTATAAACTTGAGCTTTGATCTCTAGAAGAAGCTTGAGCAGTCTTTTAAAGTCTGCTGAGTTGAGTACTTGCTTCAGCATGATCAGTTTGTGGGAGTGTTGATTGATGATGGAACTTCAGCACGAACATCTAGACTTGGAGATGAAGCCTCATTACCATCTTCTAGAAATTGAGAGGCATACACATCCTCTGGATCGGCAGCAGAACGACTAACATCATCACTAGTAAAAGCAAGTGAAGAAGTACCTCTTTTATCAGCAGCTCCCCCTATTTCAGTGCCTTCAGGTGGAGAAAAGTACTTTTCTTGCTCTTGCTCTTCTTCAGTATCACGATGATCTTGTCCTTCCTCTTCTGCATGAGAATCACCATGACCCTCTTCTTCTGCTTGTTCTCTTCTTCCCTCTTCTTCTTCTGTGTGTCCTTCTTCTTCTTCTTCTTTTCTCATCGCTTCTCTCTCTTTATCTCTCTGCTCTATTTCTTCTCTGTCTCGGTTCTCTCGATCATCTGTCTCTGGAACAAAACGTTGTAAGTTCTTCAAGGCTAAAGCGGAGCATCTTCTTCATCCTACAAGATGAGTGCTCGCCTCTTCTTAGATGGTGCTGTTAAGGGTTCTTTGTCTTTCCTTTTTGCAGCCGCAGAGTCTTGTCGTGCCTTGATAGGGGTCTTCACCTTAAAGCTTTCCAAAGCCTTGTTTAGCTCCTTTAGACGCATCTTGGAAACCATCTTCAGTCCCACTACCATTGGATCAATGGTTCGAATACACAGAATTTTGGGAGGCTGAATGTTAAGATGTCTGAACAAACGAGTGATGAGAGCAGAGTAAGGGAGTTGTCCCTTGTCCTTTACCACTGTCCTATACATGTGCATAAGGATAGTGTGAGGCAGAGAGAACTTATAACCAGTGTTAATGGCGTACATCAGCTTTGCTTCAGAGTTTGAGACATGAGTCTTTGATGTGGATTTGGGTCTGAGACAGTTAATGACAATCTTGTGGAGCAAGATATTGAAGGCATTCATCCTGGAGTAAGAAATCCGGCCTTCAGCAATCCTATCTCGAACAAGCTCCAAGGTAGCATGAGCAATAGACACACTGATTGGTTGGAAACGCCCCCTTTCCACCCCAACCACATCAGCCAGAGTGTCCACATCGACCACAAAATCCTTGTCTCTAACACTAAAGGAAAATCTATTCGCATCTAAAAAGGATAGATTGGAATAGAAATAAGCTATACGTTCCGAATGAGCAACAGTTGTTTCAGAGCAAAAGCGTTCGAGTTGAAGTAATGTAAACTTCTCCCGCAACTTCACGTTCAACGAATCAAGAAAATCAAAATCAACACTCCTTGAGTTCATCACCCCTCGCTTCAGCAATTTAGAATAAGCTCTCTTGTGCTCCTTAGAACGAAAAAGATCCGTTCTTTCACCACGAATGTTTGCAGCAACACCCATCTTAGGCTTAAAATGAGTGAACATCCTCTCATCGTCATCTTTTCCCTCAGGTTGATTAAATAATCCAAACAGTGGATCACTTGGGAAAATTGCAAAAGCCCTTTCTACTGAACCAGCAGGAGCAATGCCCAAACTTTCCATCGTCTTTAAAAAATGAGTTTCATTTCTGTACCATTTTTCGCTCAAAAACTCATCAATAATGGTCATTGTAGAACCACCTTCCTTCAAAGCGATGTAGAGTTTGAAAAGAAATGCGGGCTTAAGGGTCCTTACAGGTTCCACATCCTCGACGATTTCTTCCTCTGCTTGTTGTTGCGGAGGCACTTGTGTTCTAGCTTGAGAAGAATGGTGCGGTTGAGAATGTTGTTGATGACTTTGCTGCTGCCTTGGAGAGTCTTCTTCCTCAGTCAGATCAAAATGCGTAGGACCCTCACGCATATGATGTGGTCCCCTGCTTGCGATCCTAGAGGACTTTCTTTGGGAAGACATTGTCATAGTCTTTGAGAGATATCTCGAACTCGATTCGCGAAAAAGATAAGAACTTTATGGATTAAACTAGTGAGAAAAAGTAAGAAAGTGAAGTTCTGTGTTCTAGGGTTTGTAAGTAAAAACGAAGAAGAAAAACAACAGTATATAAAACAAACGAAACGGGGTATACGATTCAAAAACTCGGAAAAGATCATTTTTAAAAATATAACAATCAATTAGCAATTAAAAAGTAACCGTACCTTTTCAAATTAAGAAATTTAAAATGCTAGAATAGAAATAACTTACAGTCGTAACTTTCAGTTATTCTGAGTCTGAACAACTTCAGACTTTACCTCTGAGTTTTGAGCACTTCCAGACTTTACTTGATAAAAGATGTGATGTTCAGTCTAGTGTGAATAGACTCAAATAGGCTTTTCTCCAGTGTCTTTGTAAATATGTCCACCAGTTGATTCTTTGAATCAATGAATTGAATCATAACTTTTCCATTTTGAACATGATCTCTAATAAAGTGATGTCGAATCCCTATGTGCTTTGCTCTTAAATGAAGAATTGGATTCTTTGTGAGATTAATTGCGTTGGTGTTGTCACATTTGATCAAGGTTTATAGTGGTTCGACTTAGACTAAGCCTACGTCCACTCTCCCGCACTGACAGCCCACCGGCTGGATTTCACTAAGAATCAAAAGAGATTTTACAGTCTCACATCCTTGATTCCACAATGTAGAAACTCTTCCACACTTTCTCAAGGTCTCACAAGTATTTAATCTCTCTTTTGAGTACAACTTAAGCTCAGCAATTGAAATAGCAAAGAACTAGGAATTTCAGACTTTGGAATTTTTCTTTCACGCACACACTCGAACAACTTGAGCATCTTCCTTATATACTTCTCCATGCCTCTATAACCGTTGGCACTTTCCAAATGAGTTCTTCCAATTTACCCGTTGGACAAAATCAATCAAGGAGATCTCGAGTCGTTTAAGGAATGTGATGATAGCCCACCAATCATGCTCGCCCATACAATCAGGATCTAGGTTTCCATAAGTAGAACCTTCCAAGTATACTTCACCAATCAACAGATCTAATTATCCGAATTGAATTCAATAAGAATAATTGATCACAGGATGCTATCTCCAGCTGTGAGATCTTCTTCAACCATACAAACCAAATCCTTAAAGATAAACTCGCATCTGGATAAGTCTACTCTTCGTCAAATAAGTCTTCTCTTCGTCGGTCTGGAAACCATCAGTGAGGGTAGACTTTAAATCTTGAGTCTGGAGATCTTCAGACTTTGACGAAAGAGTCTGCAAGTCTTCAGACTAGACTAATGGAAACGTTTTGTCAACTTCATAATAATAAGGAAGTTTTCTCCAACAGTTTCGAGGAATCTGACCAAAAAAAGAAAAATAGTATCCAGGAATAAAATTTACAATAGATTATAAGTTTCCATTACAATGGAAAGGTATAGGTTGCCGATAATCAGAGAAGCTGAATTTCTGCAAAATGATAATTGTGCTGTGGCCGGTAGCCCCTTCGTCGTAAATTTCATGGTTAATTAATGGTGATTTGATTAGAATTTAAACAGGTTATGTGTCAAATTAGGACTCGTTCAAGAAGTCAAGGTCTTGGTCGAGTGTCCAATTCCAAAGTCTCTAAGGTAATTGGGTTTCGTTTTCATGTACATGCGTCGTCTACACAATCAAGAGAAGTCTTGGTCTTCTGTTGTTTATGTGATGTCTGATCTTTAGCTAATGTGAAGGAAACATCAATTTCGAAATTTGCTATCTTCAACTAAAGAGAAATGATCCTCCAAATACGTAGCGAATTTCCTTAACAAGCCATGCATTCATGGTAACAACAACACATTATCACTCATCACACACTTCGATCTTACTAAAAAGACGGAAAAATAAACGACCGTCTGATAAATGCTTCACACTACTTGGTAATTGTTACCTAGGAAAATTTTAGCCTAGCTAGTATAAAAAAATTTAACATGACTTAAAATTGTAAGGGCCGCATACTTCATGACCTCAACCATGTTTGCCAATTTGCAGCATCATTTCATCAACCGACTCTTCACTTGGTGAAACTTATTTGCTTGTTTTGGGACAAGTACTTCATAATCCTTGCTCTTCTTGTGGGCTTGAAGAATTTTCTGTTGATCCACCTTCCCACCATACTTCTCGATTGTTTCCTTGGAGCTGCGCAAGTGAGATTGAGTAGAAGGGCTTGGCCAACGCTAGTTTTGGAGCCATAAAAGCTTCCGAAACTTGTTTCATCGTGGGTCGCAACTTTGGATTGCTATTTAAGCAAGCAAGCGCTAAAGAAACTACCAGAACGATACTTCTTGCGATAGAATTCTCTCTTGGGATTGGCAAGCGTGGATCCAATATTTGATGTAGCATAATATCTTCTTTGAAGAGAGTAGACAACATTAAGATGATCTCACCTGGATGCTCACCCATTATTATTTCCATTGCTACCACCCCGAAGCTGTATATGTCACATTTCTCATTGACGACCAAAGTGTAAGCGAGCTCTTAAAAAAAACAAAAGTTCATAGATTAGATGAGACTCGAAACAAAGTTCACAATCTTAGTTAGTGCATTATCAAATGATAAATATGTAAGTATGTTGAAGCGTCAACATGTTATTACCACATGGGGGCGTTAAGTATATTGATCTAGCTAAGTGCCTCCATACATAACATTCCACAAAAATATGGACGATTGTTGCTTACCTGGTGCTATATATCCACGAGGTGCCTGCAATATTTGCAATGAGATTAGATGAGAAATTAGGTTCTAAGAGTCTTGCTGTGCCAAAATCTGATAGAAAAGCTTGCATATTGTTGTCTAGCAAAATGTTGTTGCTAGATATGTCTCGATGAACGATTGGCCGAGTGATATCATGGTGCAAGTAAGACAAGGCATGTGCCATATCCCATACAATGACGAGTCTTTTAGACCAATCTAGTTCCACCGCTTCAATGTCATTGCTTAGAGCACAAAATAGACTCCCCCTTTCCATGTACTCATAAACCAAGAACATGCATTGCTTGTGTAAGCAAAAACCATGGAGCTTAATTATGCTTCTATGCCGTACTTCAGTCAAGTGCTTCACTTCATTTCGGAAGCTCTTGCCAAAAGATGGGTCCTCTGCTTCATGATGGTGAAGTTTCTTCAATGCCACGATTTTCCCATTAGGCAATTGCGCTCTATAGACACTACCATATCCACCAGTTCCAATGCAATATTTGATGTCAAAGTCTTCTGTTGCATTGATTATGTCTTCGTATGCAATTCTCCCATCATAATTCCATATTGACAAAAAATCTCCATCTTTTTCTATTGTCTCTGATTGAGTGCTATTCATTCTACGTTGAAGTACGATCAAAGGCCTCAAAACCAAATATAAAATAAATGATATAGCCATAAGTGGTATAAGTATCGTCACAAGTACAACCCTAGACATTCTTCTAGAACCATCAGTCTTTTCCAAACCTTCATTGCCTATGAAAGCCCCATAAGGAACGTGGGCTAGGTTATCTGGAATTTGTCCCGTGAGATAATTATACGACAAGTTGATGTTATCTATGTGACCAAGAGTCGTCGGGATTGTCCCCCTAAGTGCATTATTACTCAGATCTAGGTGGCTTAGACTCTTTAGATTTCCCAGTTCGGGAGGGATAGGACCTCCAATTTTGTTACCATTAATGTCAATTACTTCTAACGTGGTGAGGTTTTGGAGACAAAGAGGGAGTTCACCAGTTAGCCAATTGTGGGACAAGTTGAGGTGCCTGAGCTTTGGGAGTGCACATATTTGAAGGGGAAAGATATTAGTAGAAATTATAATCATGCAGCCCAAGAAAGGTCAGATTCGAGAGTAAAGAGAAATTCATGTTGCTCCAATCAAATGTGCCATTGTAGTTGTGTTGGCCTCCTTGTATTATGTTTATTTTGACAATGTTTCCGGAGTCGTCGCATGAAATGCCAGGCCACATGCAATATGCTAAGGAAATGTTACTTATGAGATCAGAAGGCCACCACCCACTGTAACGAAGAGCATTTACCTGTGTCCTCATGGCAGTATATTCCAAACCTTCATTGCCTTCGAAAGATGCATGAGGAACATTGAACAGATTTTGTGGAACTTTTCCCGTGAGATGATTGCATGATAAGTTGATGTACTCCAAGTTGACAAGCTTCTGAAATTTGGGAACTGAACCATGAAGAGAATTGTTTGTAAGATTGAGATTGCTTAACATGACCAAACTCTCAAGTTCATGAGGGATATTTCCCGAGAAGTTGTTGAAGCTCAAATCTAGATAAGTGAGATTCTTCAAATCTCCTATTTCCGATGGAATGGGGCCAGTGAAGGAGTTTAAGCTTAGTATCAACACAATCAAGCTCTTCAATTTACCTATTTCTGATGGGATAGATCCACTGAATGTGTTATCTTCTAGTCTTAGATATCCCAAGTTTGTCAAGTTCCCTATTTCCGAAGGAATGGATCCATTGAAGGAGTTCCCTTGCAAATAGAGTTGCGCCAAGTTCTTCGATTTCACTAGAGTCGTAGGGATCATGCCATTTAGCGAATTGAAACTG
The DNA here is from genome assembly GCA_016097605.1 of Eucalyptus guilfoylei. Taxonomy (NCBI): domain Eukaryota; kingdom Viridiplantae; phylum Streptophyta; class Magnoliopsida; order Myrtales; family Myrtaceae; genus Eucalyptus; species Eucalyptus guilfoylei. The sequence continues at coordinate 38,129,192 of CM027862.1, read as the reverse complement.
AGATCTAGGTAGATCAGCCTCTTCAAATTACCCATTTCCGATGGGATAGATCCACTGAAGAAGTTCCTGCCATATTTAGATATGCCAAGTTCGTCAAGTTCCCTATTTCCGATGGGATAGATCCCTTGAAGGAGTTCCCTGCCATACTTAGATATGCCAAGTTTGTCAAGTTCCCTATTTCCGATGGGATAGATCCCCTGAAGGAGTTCTCTGCCATACTTAGATATGCCAAGTTTGTCAAGTTCCATATTTCCGATGGGATAGATCCCCTGAAGGAGTTCCTTGCCATACTTAGATATGCCAAGTTCGTCAATTTCCCTATTTCCGATGGGATAGATCCCCTGAAGGAGTTCCCTGCCATACTTAGATATGCCAAGTTCGTCAAGTTCCCTATTTCAGATGGGATAGATCCACTGAAGGAGTTCTCTGCCATACTTAGATATGCCAAGTTCGTCAAGTTCCCTATTTCCAAGGAATGGATCCATTGAAGTAGTTATATTGCAAATAGAGTTGCGCTAAGTTCTTCAATTTCACTAGAGTCGTAGGGATCATGCCATTTAGCAAATTGAAACTGAGATCTAGGTAGATCAACCTCTTCAAATTTCCCAATTCAGGAGGGATTAGATTGTCGATTTGATTATTATGAATGTCAAAAACTTCTAACATGGTTAGATTTTGGAGACAAAGAGGCAGCTTACCGATTAGCTCATTGGTGGACAAGTTGAGGTGTTTGAGCTTTGGGAGTGCACATATTTGAAGGGAATGATATTGGTGAGAAAATAACCAGACACCGTAAGAGAGGTGAGATTCGGAAGTAGAGAGTAATTCATGCTACTCAAATTAACAAAGGACCAATAGTAGTAGTAGTAGTGTCTTTGTCGTGATGCGTTTATTTCAACGACGCTTCCAAAATTGTCACATGAAATGCCATGCCATGCGCAATGTGACACGGAAGTGTTGCTCGTAATGTAGAAAGGCCACCATCCACTTTGACGAAGAGCATCTGCCTCTATTTTGGTGGCAAAGGCAAGGAACTTGTGGGAAAGAGCCAGCGCAATAACGATCCATGTAGCTGCAGTCATCAGCTGGCAAACATGTAAGCCGATGGGTTTGCTTACAAGATTCATGCTTGAGAGAGAGAGAGAGAGAGAGAGAGAGAGAGAGAGAGAGAGAGAGGACCTCTTCTTTTTGCTGGGAAGTGGAGAGCCTGAGTTGCCGTGATATATGGAAGAAGGGCGATCCATAAGAAAATAACTTGAGTGGAGAGCAATTCAACATAAAGACTTGGAAGTCTCCCAAAAACTCCCCGCACGAGACAATATTATGACGTGGTCATCAGATGATGGGGCCTGTGGTTTTAGTGCAAATCTAATTCACACTTTGCATTCCGATGAACCATGCTCATGAGATCCCACTGAATTTTAACTTTTTAGATAACCTCGGTCTCACATGTGGCACTTTTTTGTGTTTGAATATTGTTGTGAACCACACGTTACTTTAATTTGAAAAAAAATATTAAAAATATCACAATTTTCATGCGGCGCTCACTATAATACCAAAATATTTCGAGTGATCAATTGAGTTTATATCAATTCTAAAAACGATCACTTAAGTTAATTGAGTACTCATCGACAATAAATTCCGACAATTCTTCCTACGTGGCATTTTAAATTAAACTTTGACTCCCACGTGTTTTCTTTTTTCTTTTTTTTTTTTTTTTATAAGAGATATTGAAGTCTAATGTGAAATATTCTTCGTCTAACTAGGCAAAATGAACAGCACAATAACGCTTCATTTAAAATTGGGGAAATTTCTTCTCTCTCTCTCTCTCTCTCTCTCTCTCTCTCTCTCTCTCTCGCTGAAAGAGCTCTGTTTCTCCAAAGCAAAGCTCCATTTTCTCGATGGAGAAACAGAGTTCCCTGTTTTAGCCTCCCGTTCGTCTTCATGAGCTCCAGTTCTCGTTCGGAGCATCTAGGGACAACGAAACTCCTAGAATCGGCGAAAAAGAGACGGGTTCTTCAAGCTCGGTGGAGGAAGAGGAGGCCTGGCAATGAAGATGAGGCCATGAGTTTTGAATTCAAAATTTTACCTTGAACATTACGTTTGACATTCCGCCAGGTGATTTTCGTGGCAAATAATCCTAGAAAATACCACTTATTGGAGTAACTACCCACGACGCCTTGCTGCAAAAAAGAAAAAGAATGTAAACAAGCATGGGTATGAAGAACTTGTACGCATCCATCAAGAAGTCAAGGTCTTTGTGGGGTTTCATATGTGTTGACTTTTGGATCAGTGCGTGGCCGATGGTTCATGGGAAGTCGTGATCTACACGACACTTCTATTGGTGATGTTTGGCCCTCAAAAAATTCTAACCCATCGTAAGGGAAAGGTCTGTCTTACCAAACTTTCTACACAACATTTCTATTGGTGATGTTTGACCCTCAAAAAATTCTAACCCATCGTAAGGGAAAGGTCTGCCTTACCAAACTTTATTAAACTATTTAAATTTAACAGCAAATTCTCCATTGAAGTCGTTCGAGCTCAAATCTAGACAAGGGAGATTAGTCAAATCTCCTATTTCCAATTGGGTGGCGCAGTCCAAGCCAAGAGGCGGGATTGGACTCGAGAACACTCGAGCTTGTTAAATTGACCAAAGATGGAGGAATGGGGGTAGTCAAGGAGTTTAAGCTTAGTTTTTTTTTTTTTCCCAATTCTGTATTATTGATGATGATATTACACACAATCGGAATAAATCACTATTATCATATATTAAAATTTCGAATTTTAATAAAATTAGTAGGTCTTGGGTGAATAACCATATAAGCACATCAATTTTCTTGAGTAAAAGCCACAAAAACTAGATTTTACCTTAAAAAAGTTATTTGGATTCTTTGTGTAACGTTTGGATTGAAGTGGCCTAGCTTGACCTATTTAATTTAACAGAATCATGTGAGTTGGGGCCAGATTACCTATTGATTACATGGATCATATTCCGGCCAATCAATTTAAGAGTATCCCCTTAACATGACACCACATGAACACTGGCCGTCGACACAGATTGACACCCCAACTTTCGTCCTTAATTCGCTCCTCATTCATGGCATTAGACCTCGATTCGCTTGATTACTTTAGTCTGAAGAAGGTTCCTGATCTCTTCCAAAGCATGTCCATGGGATGTGCTTAGAAATTTATAAAGACAGTATGCTGCACGCTCTTTCTTTTCAATTCGAATTCCCATGAAGTAGGGAGAAGACAATGATACCGAATTAGCTCTCTTCATTTCGATTTCCGGTTCCCAATTCTCCGACAACCCAACAAACATCAATGAATTCGTCACCGCCGCGAGTGTTGATCGGCTTACTCGAGAGAGCCAAGTGTCACGGCACGACTAGAACATGGTTATGTTGGATCAAACCGGTCCGGTAGCTCGAGATCCTATTGCAGAGAGACGACAAATTTAAATAGCGGGTAGCTTAAAACTCCACAATAGAAGATAGGAGTTGATGATTTCCACTTTGGATTTTGATGCAGCCTAGCCTAGTGCGTGTAAAAACAGGCACGCGTTCAGCAGTTGGAGGTCTTCGTCGCGCACGCTCGCACTCAAGAGTCGGAGTCGGAGAAGTCGTCGGATCGACACGGACCACATCACCGCACCGCAGGAGACGCAAGGCCAAAGACAAAAGTGGATGCCTTTTTTGACTTCATTTGGCAGACGCAGAAATTTAGTTTGAGGAGCGAGACAAGGAGATAGCACCGAGCACAGAAATTTCGTGTGAACTAGACGAATTGGAACAGATGTTTCGTGAAAATAACGCTGAGTCTGATTTTGTGAATTTCTAGTGCTCGAGTCATCCGCCATCACAATGGGGAAAGGTCATCGCACAGTGGTGGATGTCCCACTCAATATAACTCATATGTTCTTGTCCCGGAATGTGGAGAATTGTTGGTTGATCACTCAATTCGCTTGGTATATCTCAACTGTTTCCGCTTCAACTCCATCGACAATCCATCGTTTTCTACCATGAGATTGGGGAAAGCAAGCTTAGTGTCACGGAAATAAGTAATCGAACGGTAAAATAGACAGTGCAAAGATATAGATTGGACATCGAATTTACGTGACTCGGTCGGGATGACCTATGTCCGCGAGGAGAGCATGACAATATTTCACTATAGATCAATCGATAAAACAGACATTATAACCATTCTTAAGTCACTTAAACACTCTCAGTATTTCTCAGTCCTAGTTATGCCCAACAACTCTTATAGTGTTTACCCCTCACAAATTCTTCACAAAATAATCTCTCAATATCATAAAGGAATTAACAAATTTTGCCCACAAGAAGTAATCTCTCAATAACACCTTTTGATAAGCCACGATAGAGATATGCCACAACGGATTTACAAGTAAGGAAAATAGGCGGTGTAATTTAGGTGATAAGTTTCTTGGAGTCATAGTACAAATTTTTTGACAAGCAAAATATTCTATTTATGCAATCTCTAAATTAAAGAGTTTTATGATTTGTTTACAATTTAAACTAGCATACCTGCCAAAAGAAAAGGATTTAAACAAGCTTGCAACATGGACAGAACTTGCAAACATCCGTCAAGAAGTCAAAGTCTTTTCGGATTTCATGTGTGTTGACTTTTGGTAATCAACGGTTCATGGAAAGTCATGGTCTTTACAACACTTTTATGGTGATTTTGGCCCTAAAAATTTCTAACCCATCGTAAGGGAAAGGTGGTGGACCAATTTTTTCAGCAATCTTCTTTTGACTAACAAGTCTTCAACTTAGAAAGAGAGATCCTAGTCATTCCAATCACATGGTGTGGAAAAAATACCAAAGCAGGTGTGACCCTATTGGAATCATTTTTCAAAACACAAATTAGACTCCCCCTTCAATCAAGTAATCATAAACCCTAAATACACGGCACTTGTATAAGCAGAAACCATGGAGCTTCTTTATGCTTCTAAATTGTACTTTCGTCAATTGTTTCACTTTGTTTTGAAAGCTCTTGTAAAAAAGATGGGTCCTTGCTTCAACATGATGAAGTTTCTCCAATGCCACAATTTTCTCATTGGAAAATCACGCTCTATAAACACTATTGTAACATCCACTCACTATGCAATTTTGATGTCATCATCTTTTGTTGCATTTATTATGTCTTTATATGCAATTCTCCCATCGTAGTTCCTTATCAAAAAGAAATCTCCATTTTTCTTTGTTGTCTCTAATTGCATGCTATTTGTTGTAGTTGAAATAAGAAGCACGGCCTAAGAACTAGATGAGAAATGAGTGTTATAGATAAATGAGATTATCCAAACACATACATTAAAAAATGTCCAGTTCAACAAGAGCCACAATTCCAGATGAATAAGATCAAAAATTTTCTCATGGACCATATAAAATTCTCCAGTCCCACCCAAAGGTTAACTCCCAATTATCTTAGGCGACCCTTTATGTTTCTGAAATTGGTTATTATTGCTTCGAGGACATTGTAGTTGTTGAGTAATTAAACATCTGCTGTTCCTTCTAATCATCCATTAATCCATTCATAAACCCCATTTTAATTATTTCATTTAATGACACAAAATACTGCTAAGAAATTGCAAGGAACTGCAATGAAAAAGACTATCTGCTGAAATTGTATGGTCTCTGGAACAAGAAAACTCGAGTCAAAAACAACTTCCGATATACTTTGCTTAAGTTCGATTTTGGCGGCCCCAAAACCTATTTACAATTTTTCTACCCCACCCATAGTATCTGTTAAGAGTCTTATTTCATTTGATTTCTTTGAACCCCATGTGATCATAGTCTGAGGAGATCACAAAGAGTGCATGTGGCACGAGCAAAGAATGTTGAATAGGATTTACTATGGATGGTTTGCAATAGCATCTCTGAGCACCATTGGAATCTTTGCTTCTCTGGGGTACACACTAGTCGTCAACACTCAGGGGTGAGCAACCTAGAACTTGAGAACCAGGCCGGTGGGAACCTATCGGGTTCCAGGTTTCAAGGTATGCAGGGTACATTTCAGGTTCCAAAGATTAAAGAACTTATTTCGACGGGTAAATTTTAAGTTCTAAGTCGGTGAAACCTGGAACCTAGAATCTCCAATAAGTTTGTGTTTTTTTTGGTTTTCCAGTCTCTATCTTCGCGCAATCCTACGGTATTCCATGGCTTTCATTTTCTTGCTGACACGAAAAAGATAAGCTGGATGAGATTGTCGAGAGTCTACCAAGCTCAGAAGATATCATCTTTATTGCACTAGTGCAAATGAGGATTACTTTACTAGAAAAGACTCACGTTTTCCAGTAATTTATCCAGGATGGGCAAAGCTTGCGATTCGACGAAGTCGATCTTGTGTTCAATGTCGGCCTTCTTGATAAACGGCTATCCAATCTCGTATGCTTCTCGGTCTACATCGATCGCTATGATCTGCAGTGGAAACATTTGAGTAATGTGCATATTAATTCTAGCTTGACAAATAAACTTCCAAATTTTTTCCTATTGTCAAGCGAGAGAGACGGCAGACCTTGCCATCTTGCAGGATCGTGAGAGCCGTGAGGAGAAGAGAGTATCTGGTGAAGATGCCGACCTCTGTAGTCTTCTTCGCATTCAATAGCTTCACTAGCAGCGCGATGAACTGACCCCTGCTGGCGCAGTCGCAAAGTAGGACCTGTTCAGTAAGATTCCTACCAACACTGAACATATAAACTTAAACACACTGGTTTTAAGTATATGGACAGCAGCTTTCGGTCATTGAATTCTATGGTTACGCCATATTTACTCAATTTATCATCGTTGTGACATGATTGTCCAGCTCCGAAAGCGAGTAATGAACATATTCATACACTCTAAGTCGATGCGGAATCATTTTGAGTAATGAGTATGGAATAGAATTGCTGTGGATGGTTTGCAATGGCATCTCTGAGCTCCTTCAGAACCTCTGCTTGTCTGGGGTAGGCACTAGTCGTCAGTACATACTGCCATGACAATACAACAACTTAGAACATTCTCAAAACGTTACAGCAACTTCATTCAACAGAAGAAATTGCTGCAAACAGAACAAATCAAAAAGGAGAAAGAGAGAGAGAGAGAGAGACTCTGCATTGTATAGTTCATCACTCTGCAACAACCCTGATGGACCCTGGGAGACTACTTTCACAGTTGGTTCCATCTCTGCAAAGCCACTAGATCAATCAAAAATGCTGGTAAAGCATATGCAAAAGAGAAAATTGTCTAATTCCTGTATGTTTTGTAATGAAGAGTATATGAGGTACTCATAGGCATTACAAGACGACTCTATCGATTATTGCACAATTATTTGCTGATGGATATAGCTAGGTGATATTCCCAGCTTGGTTGTGAAGAAACGTTTTCAGATCAGGCTCTGCTCCTTTGTCCAAATCAAACTATCTGAACCATAATCATCAATTACTATGCCTAAGAACTAGTGGAACCGCCATTTTTCGCAACACTTTATCCTGTAAAGAAAGCAGAGCAGAAGATATAGATGCTGAAGACTTGTCGTCATCCATGCGTCAAATGGAACGATCAACCAGAATTATTCCTAACACAGGGACTAGTAGTGTAGATTAAAGAAATTGACAAGAACGGTCTTTTAGTGGGTGAACAATCGTCTGAAGTTTATTGAAAGCAGTCAAAAGGTTATAACACAACAGACTCACAATCTGTATTAGAAACTATTGTGCTCCAATCTCAAAAGATTGAGGAACGAGTGCTTATTTTGATGTATGCCATAAATTTGATCAAAGGGCATCAATAGATGCGCCTGCAGATCGTCATCCCATCACCCAGCGCAACTTGAGATATATCGACCCGAGGATCGCCCGCTATCATCTTGTTGAACTCGATCGTGTCCTTCCACGCGAATTGCCTCATTGGGTGAGCGGAGGATGGGTCGGCCAAGGCCACAGTGCCTCCCCAAAGAGTGTTGTCATACATGATCACACCCCCAACCCTCACCAGCCTTAGTAGCCTCTCGTGATAGTTCTCCAGGTTTGCCCGGTCAGCAAGATGATACGCAAAAGAGAAGCAAGATGAGATTGTTGATAGTCTAACAAGCTCAGAAGATGTCATTTTCATTGCACAAGTTCAAATGAGGATTACTATACTAGAAAAGTTACGCTCACCTTTTCTAGTAATTTGGTGAGGACGGGCAAAGCTTGCGATTCAACGAAGTCGATCTTGTGTTCGACATTGGCCTTCTTGATAAACGGCAATCCGATCTCATATGCTTCTCGGTCTACATCGATCGCTATGATCTGCGGTGGAAACATTGTGCAGATTAATTCTAGCTTGACAAATAGACTTGCAATTTTTTTCCTTTTCGCAAGCGAGAGATGGCAGACCTTGCCATCTTCCGGAATCGTGAGAGCTGTGAGGAGGAGAGAGTATCCGGTGAAGACGCCGACCTCTATAGTCTTCTTCGCGTTCAATAGCTTCAGGAGCAGCGCGATGAACTGACCCCCATCCGGCGCAGTTGCAAAGTAGGACCTGTTCAGTAAGATTACCACCAACACTGAACATACGAACTTAAAGACACTCTGGTTTTAAGTATGTGGACAACCGCCTTCGGTCATTGAATTCTATGGTTATGCCGGATTTACTCAATTTATCATCATCGTGACACGAATGTCCGGGTTCGAAAGTGAGTAATGAACATGTTCATACACTCTAAGTCGAAGTGGAATCATTCTGAAGTCATAGTCAAAGGAAATCAATGAAAATGGATGTGGAATTGAGTAATGAGTATGGAATAGAATTTACTGTGGATGGTTTGCAATAGCATCTCTGAGCTCCTTCAGAATCTCTGCTTCCCTGGGGTACACGCTAGTCAGCAGCACATACTGCCATGACAAAACAACTACTTAGAACATTCTCAAACTGTTACAGTAACTTCATTCAACAGAAGAAATTGCTGCAAACAGGAAAAACATAAAAAAATAGAGAAAGAGTTACATTGTATAGTTCATCACTCTGCAACAACCCCGATGGACCCTCGGAGACCAGTTTCGCAGTTGGTTCCATCTCTGCAAAGCCACTAGATCAATCAAACATAAGGATAAAAGAATGTGCAAAAGAGAAAAATTGTGTAATTTCTGCATGTTTTATAATGAAGAGTATATGAGGTACTGACAGGCATTACAAAATAATGATATCGATCATTGCACAATCAGGGAAATGCACAATTCGAGAGACATCAGCACCGTCCTAAGAGATGCAGAAGATCCCCTAGATATCTCTAAACTCCACAACCATTTAAGGCTAAGAAATGCTGCAGTCTTTCCTCATTATGCAGCAGCAGATGAGAAAAATCTTATAGTTTGGGTGCTAATGCAGAATACAGGTGAAAGGAAAGCGTTCTGCTTCATTTTTACCGTGCAGCGGCAGAAACTTGAGTGAAGCCAAAGATGACCTCCATGTCTCGACCCTTGAGGGATTTCATGGAACCCCAGAAAGATTGCTGTGAGAGAAAATAGCAGCAAAAGATAGAGCGAGATCGGCGAACTTCATACCTTGTACTCTGGAGAAAGAATTGCCCAGATCACAATCTAACTTGGGAAAGCTTCTGCAGTTCCGTGGGGAAATTAGGGCATCGTATAAATACAGTTCTCTTCCAAGAAATTGCCAGAGCAGGCTTATCCTGCGTCATCCGGGCGTTGTTTTGTCAGCTGAATAATATTATGTTATAGTCAATACGTTTGACCGGCTCTGCAGCTGCGGTGAGAGCACGATTTCATTCGAACACCGCCAAAAAGAACTGATTCTCTTCCAGATAAACATAAGATTTCCATCATGCTGGCATTGATACAGACATTTTTAGTGCTTGTTTTCGACCGATGCAGGTGTTGGAATGCGATGATTGTCGTTCTCATTCCTCTCTCTCCCCCTGTAGTCACTAGAGAAGTTTGGTCAGAGGACTCCCTCGTATGACATGAAGTTGAGTACAATAATGTGAGACTGAATCTGTCGGAGCCCTCTGTGTATTATCACTAGGCAAGACCAGAGAACCTTCCAGATGGTAAATGCGAGAGTTGCTGTTCTACGTACTCTCATCATGGCATGACCACAAAACTAGCCACGCATAAGGTATTAAGAAGGAGGAGAGTCAAAAAGGAGAGGTCAAGATTGGCCACCGCTAGAGCAGAATAATTATCTACTACAAATAAATTTTTAAACCAACTTATTTATAGTAAAATACGTATAAGAGAAGTCAAGAAAAATGAATCAATCTCTATTGAGTATATATCAAAAGCCTCGTCTCGGGAGACTCAACAACATGATTAGATAGATTGGGCACGGAAAAAGTGATTTCATACTTATTGTTGTTAAGAAATATAACCGGATCTCACCTTCAATTTTATTAGATTAATCGACAGTCGAGAATCTCAATCTCATTTCGTGCCCAAAAGTTCAAAATCACAAACTTCTTTTGATTGGCGATATCAGTTTTCCCATGCTAGCTTGAAAAGCATCGTTGTTAGCAATCCAATTTTGACTAATGTTCCTTTTTTTCCCCATAGAAGTGTCCCGGAAGATTATATCTATAAATTATTATATATTTTCATTTAGTCAAAAGGGTTTATTGTTGGCGAAACGTTATGGAAAAGTTGTGAACCTTTTTTTATACTTTTATTTGTAAGAGTCGTGCAAGTATCCCTCTAAGATATGGCTCATCACATGACTCATTAGCAGGTCTCATGCACAGACTCGCATTCAACAATTTTTCCAGTACCTGCGTGGACTGTAGACGTATGTTCCAGTCCTACAGTTCCTTCGATAAGCTCCAGTCTCTCTCTCTCTCTCTCTCTCTCTCTCTCTCTCTCTCGCATCCATCACCGAGCATGTATTTGGGTGCTCGTGTCGAGGTTTTGTTAATATACAGCTCCTGATGTGAAGTTCGATTCGATCTCCAGAGAAGAACCGCACCAGGTCGCCCATAACAACGGGACCATACACTCACCCACAAGAACCCCGAAGGCTGTAGCCTGCTGGCTGATGTGAACAGAGTGTTCCGCCGCCGCGAGGCGTCTCTAACTGCTCAAACACACTCGCGTCTTAAAAGTCTCGACTTACTGAACGGAGAAGATGGAAGACCAATAAAACAAATGAAACGATGCAACTCTGGTTCGATGACGAAGTGGCCAAGAAAATTCACACGATTATGTATCAATTTATTAAGAGATCAAATAAAAGAATAGCTCAATATCACCACTCAGCCAGCAAAGCCGGAGTATTACTGCACAAATACATAAGAATCCAAGTTTATTCCTCCCTCAGAAATTAAATAATATCAAAACCATGCACAAAAATGACTGACGTGAATGTACCATATCCACAAAGAAAGACCAAAAGAGTTACTTCCGATTAGCTCGAAGTGACTGCATAGTGGCGGCAAAAGTATCATAGTCGGGAAGCTTAGGATGAACGTGACTTGCTTGTTTGAAGGAATCCTCCCTAGATGCAGACTCCAAGCTCGGAGTTGCAGCCTTAGAACTTTCACTCATCTCTGACTTAGCAGATGAAACCTTCTTTCGAATGGGCAACGAAGATTGCTCTCTTGCAGTAGACTTTGGATTATCTTCACTCATACCTGACTTACTGGATGAAGTTTTCTTTGAAATTGAAGACGAAGGTTGTTCCATTGCAGTAGACTTTGAGGTCTCCTCATGAGACGATCTTTTGGTTTCCGAAATGGGCTCACCATTTGCTTCCTTACTGTACCTCGACTGTTCAGAACTTCTCAAACTATAGGCTTCATCGGCCGCAGAGTGAGGCCTTGTTGAAGTTTCAGTTGGATAAGAGCTCCTCAGAGAGGATCTTGAATCCGCACTACGTTCTTTGGATTCATCAGAGGCAAAAGTTGACTTCAAGTTGGTATTTCTGTGAGCACTTGGAGCACCTGCCTTTGTCCTTCGAGAAAGCCCAGCACCTATACGTTCTCTACTGGTTGTGGAAGAACCAGTGGAGCCTGATCTTTTATTCACTTCGGACTCCTCCTGAGTATAAGGTTCAGAACCACCATTATAAATCTGGTCTTTCATAGTTCCTTCTGAAGCAAATATGCCGTCAGAGACCAGAGATGGGATCACTGGCCTCGTGCTTACTCTTCTTGTCAAGTTGTCATCCACTTCTGGCTGCATCTTCTCTATATACCGTTCCCGGCGGGTTCTTGAACCACGCTGTTCTTCTCTTAATTCAAAAGATGCACTTGAACCTCTGGAACTTGATCTTTCAGTTTCATTTACTTCCGACTCCTGCTGAGGGTAAGATTCCGGATGGCTGTCTGAAATTTGGCCTTGGCTAGTCCTTTCTGAAGCATAACTGCCATAAGGACCAAGAGATGGGATGACCGGCCTTGTGCTTGCTCTTCTTGTAAACGTATCATCCACTACCTGCTCCACCTTCTGAACCTGCCGTTCTCGACGGCTTCTGGAATTATCTTGCGAGACGGTTTTCTCTGGAATCTGATCACTACCAGAACCAAAAGATTTGAAAGCTGGCCCTCTGGAACCCACTTCCACACTCTCCGGATCTTGCTGAACTACAGAATCATCTGATAAATTAAGTCGGAAAGAAGAGGATGTTTCCTTTGCAGTGTATTCAGCTGTTTGTTTAGATAACGAAGCATCACCTGCTGAGCTCCTCAAATTCGCGGGATGCCTATTACCTTTATTTTTCAGACCACCAGTCAATCTTCCAAATGTCAAACCCAAACCACTATCGTAACTATCTTCATGTGAAGATTTAGAATCATCTATTGTACCGCGTTCTGAAAATACAGAAGCACTTTCCTCGACTTCATGAACCAAAGCATCTTCATAAGCATTGAAGGGCTGACTCTGGCGCTTCTTATCTACAGGATCATCAGAGGTATCCAATCCTTTATTCTTTGAATTAAGCGAGTATTTCCCTGAACTAGAAGGTAAATCACCAATTCCAAACTTTTTCTGAGATCCAAAACTGGAATATACTCTCTCTTCCTTATAATCACTCTGCTCCACTTCACTTTCTGAACTTGGCCCATCTGACTCATCAAAGGTCACAGGCGCAAGTTCATCTGCTTGTGAGTGAACCGTAGAATCAGCTAAATCGCCAGAAAATATAGGACCGTGCTGGCTAGTAGAGAAACTTGATTGGGGAGTAATCTTTGTAAATGTGTCAACTGTGGTCCTTCTGGGGCTTGGCGAACTGATACTTGCTGATGGGTAGCTAGGTGATTCCCAGCTTGGTTGTGAGGTCTTCACACTGGGCTCTGCTCCTTTGTCCAAATCAAACCCATAGTCATCACCATCTGAACCATAATCATCAAAAGCTACTGCAGTGCTTTCAATTGCTGATTTATTATCTTTCTGGAAGTTTTCTTCATCAAAATCGGCAAAGGGGTTTTCAGCAACATCATCCTCCTCCTCCTTCTGATTACTCATAACATCATGCTCATCAACGTAAGTGCTTGAGTGTGACAAATGAGAATGATAGGAAGCACGGGTAGAATATTTAGCAGATATAAAATCATCCTGCAAATCATTAGCAGATTCCACTTCACCAGAGTATCTTCTCTCACTCTGTTCATCTAAAGTGCCACTAGTCTCTGGTCGAAAAGAGTGTCTCATCCCACGCTCAGCTCCAGACGAGCTGTTCTGGGTATTTCTGCTTGCTATTTCATGTTCATTCACAAGTGAGTCAACACCACTGAAATCTGCACTAGACTTTCTAGAATTAGACCGGCTGGATTCACTGCTTCTCCTGTTACCTTCTCTGTAAAATCTTTCATTCACCCCTGCAAGCCTATCAGTGTCTCGGACATCAGCTTGACTGCGATGTATGCTTGGAATTCTGGCCTCAAAAGTATCATTTACAGGAAGCCTATCAGAGGATAAACCCTCTGATTGTGAGCTCACGTATCTTTCGAACTGAATGTTGTTTATACCATAACTAGAGGACTCTGCAAATGCGTTGTTGTCCATGGGCTCCATATTAGACTTCATGGAAACATTCTGGCCAGGTCTGTCATTGCTCGTATGGCCATCTTTATAAAACCTCTCACCTACTTCTCCAACGTGCTCTTCTTTTGCATAATTCTGCTTATATGCTGTGTGAGGTTGAGCATTTCTTCCATCAGAAGCCTTATTACCTGCAACTTTAGCATAGGCTTCATCTTGAAAACTGGAGCCTGCAGATCTTCCAGCCCATTCATCCATAGGACCGTGAGCAGAAGACCTTTGTGGCTCTGCAGAGTATTGCGTAGAAATCCTCCCACGGCTAGAAAGTTGTGCAGCAGCTCTGGCAGCCATGCTTGCCCGTTCAGCAGATTCTGCAGCAGCTTGAGCAGCAGAGGTTGCATCCTTGAATTCCATATTCCAGTTTTGCCCGCCCATGTAATCAACATTTCCTTCCCTGCGATACACATGTCCAGCTTCAGCCCCCTCCATTGCATAACCTGTAAATGGAACTTCCGTTAGGATGAATATCAAAGCAAGTTTCCCACAATTCTAATTTCAAGTAATAAAATGATTAAAAGCAAACCTTTCATCAAATGGTACAACTCATCATACCTGGAGTTTTCGGCTCTGGATGTGAAGTGATAGGAACATTAGCATGTCCAGGGGGAATATTTTGGTGGTCAAATGATGACCTGCTACTGTTCTCATGCAAGTTTACAGAGGCATCCTCCTTTGCTACTTTTTGAGGTGCGACATGCACATTGGTTCTTCCTCTATCATTATCAGGCACTTGGAAGTTTGAAAATTGTGTCTGCAGGTTACTGGCCTTTTCAAAAGTACTCGGTCCATTCTGCTAAGCAATAATACGCAAATCTTGTATCAACAAACAGAAGAAGAACATGCTAAATTACCAGTGCATAGCCAGAACTCAGAAGCAAGACTACTAAAGCAAACATAATTCAGAATTACCAACAAATCTTCATGATTACGCGAATCTTTATCCCCAAATGAATTAGGATCCCATTTGATGTTGTGTTCCTCCGCAATTGAGGTTAAAATCTTTACTTTGGTTGGACCATCAGGTGCTTTGGCAGAGAGTTTCTCAACTAACTGATAAACAAAGGGCAAGAAAAGATTCCATCAAGCCCAATGAAACAAGTGCAACCAAGTAACTTTGGCGCATTTCAATTCATTCATAAAAATAAAGGAATGTAAAGGAAGCTGAACAATCATGGACTTACAGAGCGGTTTACACCACAATCAGGACGCAACTCAACAGCTGCAGTAATGAAATCTTTTCCATATTTTGCGGTAAAATGCTTGCGGATATCCATAAGTTCAGGAACGTCTGAGCATCTCGGAGATGCAAAGACTACGCTTGAAACAGCCTCCTTCAAGTCAATTGGGCAGTTTCTGGAAACACAGAGAATTAATTACACATTTCTCACCGAAAATAATTACATAAAATTTTATGCAGAAATTAAAAGGCAAGACTATCATTTCTTTGGGAACTCCCAAAAATCGTGGTGGGCCCACTTATGTCCCTGTTGTGCTAACTCAGTGTAACCAAACCGTGGACTACAGGGAGAAGGTTAGAATTCCAGCCAATAGGATGGGCGAGGTCTGGCAAGAAAGAGGAGAGGGGTTGGTATAGTGAATTTTACACAAAGGAAGTAGAGCCCATTGTGCAAAAGTAAATGAAGGAAGAAGAGGCGAGATTCTACACATCTCAGATAAAGCTTATTATCAATCGATAACGGGGAGCAGCAAGGTGCCACAAGAGTTGCCTCCATAGAAAAAATGCATTTGCATGAGAAGCCCTTTCAAAGACATCCTCGAGGCACATAATTCTACCATGGACACTATCTTTAAGCCAAACGTGGAAGAAATATCAGATAATTCATCATTTCGTTTGACGACCGACAGTACTTGCTCTAGCTATGTGCTGTCTTCTCATCTCGGCGCCTATATCCAAAACCCAATAATCTCACACCCAGTACTCTTGTTCTCAATGACCAAAAAAAAAAAACTCAGGATTAATGAAACGAAATAATCATCGCCACGTACTTCTGTGACTCGATTATAGGCAAACGAGCTGCAATAAGTTCACAGAACAGCTCAACAAGCTCGTAGGCCGCCATCATCTTCTCTTCCCTCACAACATGTTCGACCTGGAAGAAGCAACACAAGAACGAACCACGTTAGCAAACCGCCCTCCTCAGCAATTACAAATCCACGCGCGATGATCTCACGAGCAACAATACAAAACCCTACATACTTCATCGCACAGAAACAAGTGCTAGACAGATTCAATCAGCTCCGTTCTAAGCAGAAATTCACTTGCCAGGGGAAGAGCCGTAATTCGGTAGGGAAAGATACAAGCTTTTCGAAGAAAAGAGTCACAAAATTGAACGATAATTCAACGAGAGAAAGGAAAAGGCACAGTTCAACCGGCTTCAGAAAAACGACGGCGCAACAGATTTTCACATCGAACCGCCACCTAACCGAAACCGTAACTCCACGATTACGATCCGAAATCGAGCCCGTCTCAATCTCCCAACGAGGCGACGAACAAACGAACAAACGAACAAACAAACTCACCCGAATCCTAGCGGTCTGGTCCTGGCCGGACTCGAGCAGCTGAGCGAGGTCCCGCCTCATCTGCTTCACCAGGACCTCCTTCTTATTCCTCAGCAGCTTCAGCCGCGACGCCGCGAGCTTCAACGCCGTCTTGCTGCACCACAAACAACGCCGCCACCAAAATCAAAATCAACGCACAGCACAACACAACACAACACAAGCCGCCGGTCAACAACCGATCGGGCGGGGGGGGACGGACTCACCATTTGGCGGGCTTGAAGCTCTTGTGGAGCATCTTCTTCTCGTCGGCGCGGGAACGGAGTACGAGCCGGGAGCGATCGCGGATCGGAGGAGCGAGCGGGGATCGCGATCACGCGGGGGACGATGCACGCGGAGGATAAGGAGGAGGAGGAGGAAGACGACGTGGCATCGGAGGCGTGTTCGGGTCGCGGTTTTTGGGGATTGGAATTGTACGGGGCGAAATCCGAATTCTATTCGGCCATGGGAAGCTACCTTTTTTTCCGAGAGCGTTAAGTAATCGCGGCGGCGGAAGGGGCGGGGGAGGGGTTCGGCGCGGGAAGGTGCACGGGAGTTACTGTGGGCGTCGGTCGGACTTTTCGGCTCCGTTGACTTTGACCTGGGGATTTTCAATCGCGACGCGGAGTGATATTTCCTTCTTCGCACGAAGGAGTCCCGCTGCGTGCGGAAGAATATTATTTTTCTTATGTCGACGGAAATTAAAAGTCGTTTTTCTGGGCTCTTATCACCAAAAAGCCTTGGATCATGACTATTGTATTGCTAATATCACAAACTTTTTTTGTGATGCCAAAACTCCTAAATTATGGCTACTATGACATTGGTACTCAAATTTTTCTTTTGTATTATCAAAACCTATAAACTCATGTACAAAGAATCCTAAACTTTGCATCCTAAGAAATTTCCAATGGATTCTGAGGAAAGTACCATCCCTCATTTATATCATTAGACCCACAAGCTTTTAAATGCTGTACATCTGTCATAAGGAACCTTCAGCATTAGACTATAAAATAGTTTCCAATGAATTCTAACAAAAGTACCGTCCATTATTCGATACGTGCTTGGGGGGTTAGTGACTTGAAGAAGAAGGTTGGGGCATTAGTGTCATGAAAAGACAAAGTTCGGGATTTTTGGTGATAGATGGGTAGTATTTTTGCCGCACTAAAAATAAGTTTGAGGTACTAGGGACACGAAATAATAAAAACATTTGAATGTTAGAGTTGCATGGAAAAAAATTAGGGTTTTTAGTAGTAAATGAGGGTATTTTTATGACATTGAAACAAGTTTGGAGGAATTGGCAATTCAGAAAAAAAAAAAAAAAATGGGGCATTAGTGTTGACTATAATTAATGGGTTTTTTTGTGATTTTTTATTTATGTTTTACTTTTTTTTTTGTTTTGGTTATTACGACAAAAAATTCCAAATTGGTACGCATACAACAAATTACTCAAGTTTACACTCATAACATATTTGCCCTTCATTAGCTTTTATAAAATTTTGTCATGACATTACAGAACCAGATGATACATGACAATAATTAAATCGTGAAAAATTTATATTTTAAATTTATCACGGATATATCAATTTGGTATTTTTAATAACAAGAAATACTGGTTTGGGATAAATTTTCCACTCAAAAATTGATTCAGGCAAAATTTATAAATATTCCACACATATGCCAATTTGTGAATTTTGGCAACTCAAAAATTGATTTGGACTAAATTTGGAATGTTATCAATAAGATATTTTTCGTGATACTAGCCTTTTCTGGTTTACAAGTTTTGTCTTTTCCTTGAGTCATGGAACCAATCGTGGTGGGGCCGGCCTACCTGTACTTCATGTAAAGACCGACACGCGACACGACACGAGATCCGACACGACACGACACGTCGACACGTCATTTCTAAAAAAGTAGAAATTTAATTTCGACACGTTACACGTTAAATATTAAATGAATATTTTTATTTTTAATTAATTTGATTCAAATTCATAAATAATTAATTAATTAAAAAAAGCCTATAATAAATTTACACTAATAATATTAATAAATCAATTCATTGAAATTCGAAAGATATATTCATAATTAATGCGAAATATGTTTTTAATTTTAACAAAAGTTATTAATAAAACTAATAATTAATAAGAAATTAGAATCAATTTATTTAAATAAATTCATGATTTTTTAGAATGATTAAAATTTATCATTATTCAAAATTCAATATTTTTACTTTTCGAAATTATTTTTCAACTTTATTTATTTAATTTTCTATAAAAAAAATTCCCAAATTCACTCGTTCTTTCCTTTGTCCATTTCCCTCCATCCCAAACTTATTTTACATTTTTCCCTCCCAAAACCACTGACAGATAGCTGTCAGCCTCACTTCCCCTCCCCCAAAACTCAAAAGACACGCCATCGTCCCTCTCTTTTTATTATTTTTTATTCCCTTATCACAAACCCTAGCGACCCTCTTCTTCCTCGTCCTTCTACCGCTCGCACAAAAAACACCGCACCAAGACAACACACGCAGACAACAGACCTCGCTCCCCTCTTTTGCACCTCGTATTGTTTCTCAGCTTCCGACGATGGAGTGAACGCGACGCCGAGGAGGAGGAGATGCCGTCGCCGCCGCCGCCGCCGCTCGGCGCCCCCTCGGGCCCCGATCCCTTCCTCTTCTCTTCCTCTCTCTGGCCGTGTCTCGCCGTCGCTCGCGGCCTCTGCTCCCTCCCCCTCCCTCGCATCCACCAGGAGTCTTCCGGACACGCGTCGACACGCGTGTCGAGAAAAGTTGACCGCGTGTCCGAGCGTGTCCGAGCGTGTCGACGTGTCCGACACGCTCCGACACGTGTCGGACACGACACGGAAGCACGGGCAACGTGTCCGTGCTTCATAGGGCTGTACTCACGTTAAAACGGGGGGGCCCAGATTCGTTGCATGTCGCAATCAAATGGAAAGCGAGACGGACGTCCCTGATTTCGTTGTCTTTTTCTTCTTCCTTCTTTTCTTCGCGATCGCTGTTGATGTTGGCCCCTACCAAGAGGATTGAGGATTACCTCGACATCGTGCAACCATGGTGATGTCCCCTTCTTCTTCTACACATCTGACGTTGGACCGCCGATCCACCTGTCGCGTCCCAATTGGCTGCTGCCTGCCTGTTGGTTTTACTTCGTTTCATCTAGAAGAAATGGGGTGGGCCCCGCATGAAGGGGGCGATGTGCAGTGCTCAATCCATGAAATCTTTATTCTTTTCATTTATATGTTGGGAATTTTCAAACATTCCATCCACATTGTATAATCTTCGAATTTCGAGCGATGCAGGGATGGATTCATTGTTCGATCAAGGAAAATATTTAAAATTGAAAAATCATTTGTAAAGAAAATAATTAATTTTGATTTATTTTAGGGTTTATAGTTCCTTTAAGGAAGGGGAAGTCATTTTACCCTTAAGCTTGTGTTCCGTTATTCAAATACTTGAGAGTCAAAAAATAATTTTGCAAAAATAGTTTGTCTTCAAGGCAACGGGGCCATTTTATAGAAATAGATAAATTAAAAAATATATTTCTTAAAAATAATCGTTTGTATTGTTTATAAAAGTTGATTGATAAAAATACTTTTATTATCCACGAAAATATTTATATGTACATTCTTGTCATTAAAGAAAATGTTCTTCATCGACAATTTAGTAATTACGACAAACAACCACTTTAAAAAAGTATTTTATAAATTATTCATTTTCTCGAAATAAATGGAATCTCCTTCTACCATATGAGTCGGGATTCTTATGTTATAAATGTAGAAGAGTGTAGTTTGCGCATAGACGTATCTTTTACGAAAATTAACATACCTTGTAATTAATACTAATAGCAATACCTATAATAGAAAAAGAAAAGGGCGATGCGTGAAAAGCTGAAGCCGTTTCGGAAGATTGCCGACCCCCCTGACTTTTGTGACACCTCCAGTTCTCTATTCAAGATTTGACCACTTGTAGGCGAAGGTTCTTCCAATGTTTGATCATGTTGATAAGTCAACATACATATCCCACATTAATTAACAACGTTCTAAATGAAATTCACGCCTCGCATGACCAAGCATATTGGACATTTGCATTAACCAATAAAGCTACAGAAAAGAGGGGGACAAATAAAAGATTACAAAATTAGTAATAAATAACCAAGGAAATTGCCCAGTTGACAATGTAGTGAGGCAGAAACCATGCGCGATTGTGGAATTTTACCTTGACTAATAAAGCTACAGAAGAGAGAGGACAAAAAAAACAGATTAAAAATTAGTAATGAACCCAATTGACAATGTTGTGCAGCACAAACCATGGCGATTGTGGAACTTTCCATTGACTAATGAAGCTACACAAAAGAGGGGAAAAACAGATTGAAAATTAGTAAAAAATAACCACAGAAATTGCCCAATTGACAATATTGTGAGGCAGAAACCAAGGCAATCGTGGAATTTCGTGTTGGCCAATCAGCATTTGCACGTGCTCCATTCGTATTAAACACGAAACCAAAATCAATTTGATGATTATTTTAAGAGAGGTGATTATTTAACTGTAATAATCCAAAAATGATGATTATTTTAATTAATCATAGCAGAGAGGAATATGCCCAGATGATGCCCAGAACGAAATTGCGCACCAGAATGTCACATCTTTCAATTTTGGGAGATCAATTAAGGAAAAACACCACGACCCATCATTATAGAAAGCATGAACAGTTGAATCACGATGTCCCATTTTAAGGATGTTTGGCTCGGGCCCTTTTCTTTTTCCGGTCTCTGGTGTTTTTCCATGTGCTTATAGATTAGTACAATTCCATCGAGAATTTACATGCGCCTCAGGAAGGCAGAAAGTGAACTCACTAAGCTAAGGCAACACCATCCAAAAGACCCAAGAGAAACCAAACTGACCCTTGTTTGCTTTTGAGAGAACACAAGAAGGCTATCGAAACCTTAAAGAAGGCCAAGATCTCCTGGAGGATATCTTATCAGTTTTCAGACATGGTAGCCGGCGATGGTGAATCCCCGTCCCACAATCTCGCCTATGCAGAACCATCCGTAACATTCCAGACCGAACAAGGCAGCGATGCCAACATCCTCCACCTTCAAGTCCCCTCTATGCCTCCACAGATGTTTAACGTTATCGAGTTCCTTCCAGAATGCCTCGTAACGAAGAGGAATGCTGCGAAGCGAATGAGCAGCGTTATGACCGGTCAAAGCAGCATAACTATCCAATCAAGCTGTCTGAGACATTCAAAACTGCAATCTATAAGAACAAAAACGAGTTGGTTCTGTTCGAGGATGAAAAGCAGCCTTGGGAATGTCATAAAGGTTGCATAACACATGAAATTTCATGTTCCCCCTTTAAAAAAATGCATTGCCAGTTGATGCTCTCAATTAGAAGTGCTCCATTTGTTCTGTTTTATTACCCTAATGCTTTCATCTAGACTCATTTTACACAGAGACGGAAATTTCTTTTAATATTATCAAAAGACCTAGCAGTCACGCATATTGACTCGTTTTACACAGACGGAAGTTTCTTTTGATATTATCAAAAGACCCAGTAGTCACGCATATTGCCCTAGTGCTTTCATACACACTCATTTTATGCAAAGACTGAAGTGCCATTTGATATTATTAAAAGGTCCAGATATTATTAAAAGACTCAGCAGTCATGCACTTGAAATGCTCACGCTAAGTTCAGACAAAAAAGTATAGTTTTGACTAAAGAAACTTGAATAAACACAGATGTCATGATAAGCGTTTTAGCCAATGAATATCTCCAACTACCTAATTAGTGATTGGTACCTTGGGGGGTGCAAAGGACAAATGCGCTAAGGGGAAAAGCCAAACCAAAACTCTTATGCCCTCGGTCTACATTGCAAGTCCGACAATTCTCTTTCTGTGCAATTACTATTGACAAGAATGGTCCCAGCTTCCACGGCAGAATGCTTTTCTCCGTTTTATAGATGAAGATTATCAACTAGGTACAGTAAACGCCAGTTAAAACCCCAATCGAACAATTATTAGTCAACCGATGTGCAAGAACAATCACAAAGTATGCTGCACATATAAGACACCAACTTGCCAAAAGTTTTAGAAAGTCCAACTCAAAAACTTAAGCGAATATGATGTGCAAGTCAGATTTACAAGCTGCACATGGAGTTTTGACTACACACATACTGTGTATGGAATTTTGTCTGATATTATGTTAGAAAGTTCAACCCAAAAGCTTAAACCGATAGGTGGAGAGAGGCCACATGAATATAAAAAGCATTTACAATCCATTGTCAATTGATGTAAGATAATATTTCAACAAAAAGGCTTACCTAGCAAGGCGAGTATAAAACAACTGCTTCGATAATAGATTACATTTCTCTACCGTAGGTGGCTCCTGTATAAATTGCTTGTTCTCCTCCAACACCTTCTTGTAGTATGCAGTTCCATGCTCGGCAACAACCTGTGTCACTTGATTGGCCTTTGCTTTTAGCTGATTGAGCTTTGACGCCATCAATCCTAGAATGAGACGGCACAGAGAAATAACTACAGCAAAGAGCGAGAGTAAGCAATTAACTTCCTCCTGAAACAACGGAATACAGGTTTACAGCCTTAGATGTTTGGCACTACATATTCGGACTGTGGAAAAACCATGTGCAGTTGCCCAGATTACAATGAGAATGATCATCCTACGAGATTCACATCCCATATAACAAAAATAGAGCTCCGATTTTCAGTCGCTGATGCCTTGCAACCTCACATAAGCAACTTTGCAAAGCCTATGATTAATTTCTACTAACTGGAAAGGGAGTTAAATCCGCTGATCCCATTTTCAGGAAATTGGATCCGACTGGCCCGACTGGTCTTATTGATAGGGAGGGGAAATGGTATAAGGTCAGGGTTGATTTGACCACTGGATTGTTAAACCAGATTGAACCAGCATTGGCCCTATTGATCAGGTCCAAACAGGGCAGTTTAACCAGGTCAAGAAAAGTATGAAGTTGATTCTGTCAAAGGATGAACAAACAAATAAATGCAGCAACGCTGTGCCCTAGTGCTGGATCGTTAAATAGCACTATAGGCCACTAGAAGGTGTACACCAACTCAATCAACAAGCAATGAAAGCAAGGCAAAATGCAATACAAAACACTCGAGTGCTAGTTTGAAAGCTGGACACGTGGCACGGCGTGAAGCACACCACCGAGCTACTTAAACCTAAGCAAACCGGTCTAGGCATAAAAACGTTCACCTAGCAATAACCAAGCAGTTAAACTGGCCATTCAACCGCTGGAACCCGTGGTCCGGTTTCAAGGCGCTGCTTTGACCCATAAAATGTGCAACAACAAGCGATGGCAATTCTGGGCAAGATTCCAAGAAAGCCATGACCAGATGTATAAAACATCCAGCCCTCAGCAGTTCAGATCAAACAATGATCATTTCTTATCTCTGCTTGGAATTTGTTAGGGAACGGATTAAGAATACATTTACAGCAGACCTCTCAACGCTCCCCCTCATGTGTAAGCCGGCCCTTACACAAGACAGGTTGTGGCCAAACCACATCAACACGATTTATAGGTAGAGCAGTAAAATGGGAAGAAGGTGCCAGGATTTGAACCTGTCCTCTGTCTAGATACCCTCTTTTCCCAAAAGCTGAAGCTGTTAGTAAACCGGCTAACGATGTATTTACAGCAGATTACTTGACGACAAGATATTCCTCCTGACTAAATTCTATCATTTAAGTTTCAAAAATCACATGGCAGAAAGCTTCTATAGTTCCATGACTGAACTAGGACAAAAGTTGCCGGCGACAACACCACAAGAACTGATCTAAAATAGCGAAGAAAAGCGGAATGGCTGTCTGAGATGGGCAGCAGATAAAACACGTAGTGCCAGAAGAAATGGAAGCGCAAAAGAAAAAAAAAATTGCCTAGAAAGACATTGCTGTCTCCCAGGGAAAAAAAGAGAGGAACACATCCACATTACAAGCAAGTCCCCTGAAAACTTGAGATACCCATCGTCGCTAGAGTTTTTAAAACTTGACCAGAGACAAATGAAGCACGAAATCTGGATGACACAGAGAAAGATAGAGAGAGAAAGAAAGCTTCTGTAGTGCGTACAGGTGAGCTTAATCCCAGCTCGCAGTCGATGATCGATACGAACGAACTGACGCGAAATTTCAAAGCGGGAAGTCAAAGGGTGGTGCTCGCGAATCGAAAGGAAGAGGCTTGCCTTCTTCGTTTGATGTTGCTGCAGGCGAGAGTGACGCCCGCGCTTGTGCGGTGCGGTGCGGTGCTGTGGGCTTGCCGCCGCGTGGCGAAGCGGTGGCGGTGGCAGCTCCGGAGATCGCCGCCGAAACCTTGGGGCGCAAGGAAGGGAAAACGGCCCCGGCCCGGGCCTGGACGAGGATTATTATGGCCCGGTCCGAGATCATTCTCTTCAGGCTAAAACCCGAATTCTTTCTTTAATTTTTTTTTCCTTCCGGAAAAATGTTTAATATTCATATGCTTTTAATACTCAAGTCTTACCCGCTTTACAAATGAGATTACTACAGAGAAACTAACCAAATATTGAAGACATAGAAACTAGAAAGCAAATTTAAAACACGCTGATTCCAAATTTGTATGCCATTCTTGGAAATCAAATAGTCAATCTAAAAGATTAACAAATAGAAAGTAAATTATCCAAAACGATCTCCATTTGCCAATTAGTTAATTAGTAGTCTCGAAATTGATAAGAACATGTAAATCGATATCTAAGTGATTGATCAATAATCATAAAAATCAATAAATTTGTCACCCAAATCGATAGGTTTTTTGTAAAATCGACATCTTCAATTTGAACTCATCCAGCTAAAATATAGCTTAAATCGGTTTCTGCTCGTAAGAACAAGGATCGATCGACCAATTGGGAGTTGATCTTAAGAATTCATCGATAGACCCTGGTGCTCCCGCAATTTCGCCGCTCTCGTGGCTGAGCACTTCTTCATTCACCGCTAACGATTCCCCCGGTTCCTCTTTCGCTTTACGATATGATCATATAGTGAAAAAGGCCAAAGGCGCCTCGCTTCCAGATGCGCGATCGAATCCTCGAACGTCGTCGTTGTCACTTCGTCCTTTCTCGTGCATATTCCATCTTAAAAAAAGTCGCGTCCCGCTTATAAATTCCCTTTTCCGCCAATAAACATTTTTCGGCCATCTATTTTTCCGGGCACTCTCGGCCGGGCTGCGATCGCGAGAAAGCCGCTCCCTCCGATGGCGCCGCCCTCCGCCGCCGCCCCGCCGTCGCCGTCGCCGTCGCCGTCGTCCCTATCGCCTCCTCCGGTTCCGGTGGAGCTCCACGTCCGGAACCGCGACAAGCTCCTGAAGTCGCTCCGCCAGAGCCTCCGCGACGCGGGCCGCCCGCTCCACGGCTTCGTCTTCCTTCAGGTTTCGACTGTCGAGTTCCTCCCGCGCGCGCGCGTACTGAATCTCGGATATCTGCGGTGCTATTTTTTTTGCTTAATCTCGGTTCTTTTGTTGTGCTTATGATCCGATCGTGGGAAGGGAGGGGAGGAGCAGGCGCGCCACGACACCGATCACACCGATCTCTTCAGGTGCGTTGTTGTATCTGCGATTCGGTTCGGATAGGAGGTAACTATGCGCGTGCATGTATGTGAGTTCTGGTGAATTTGCTGGTAAAATGAGGGAGGCAAACTGCAACTGTGAAATACACTGGTCTTTGGTGTGGCCTGATGCTGTTTTGAAGCTTAATTCAGTCGATTACAAAGGCATGGTAGGTGTCTCGGCTTCTCGGTGGGTCACGAAACGCTGCAGTTTTAGGAGAATCTTGTTGTGTTGGTCGGTACATGGTTTGATTTCGTGCCTTTTTGCAAATAAATACTATATGCCAGCCTTGCTTGATTTGTGGCATGATATGGCGCATTTGATTTAAACACAATGCTCATATTTACTTTTGGCCAACAATGGGATATTGAATTAAGTTGCAGGGTAATGGAAACAGTTTAACTGGGATCCAATGTGAGGAAAAACGAAGCTTAAGAAGAGATATCATGGATTTGGTCATCTTTTGCCACTCTTCCCATCACTCATAGTCTTCCTGTTAATTGCGGAGAAACTACGCTGAAGTTAGCCTTAGTTGAATCCTAGATTATACATTGAAACGTTGTAGATTCTTTTTTGTGCACTTGTTTGGGTGGCACGCCTTTAATAGTTCCCTTTTTCGCCATTGAAAAGTATTTGGCAGAGACTACTTTTTTTTTCAGTCAGACTCTTTGTCTTTGTATGCTAGTCCATTTGTTATTTATTGCTTTAGTTTGTGTCTGTCATCTCACTGTTCTCTAGGTTTGATTAGAAATGGTCTTTCAGGTTCAATAAACACCATAGCGTTTGATGTTGTGAATCATGATTGTTTTACCTGATTGGTGGCTGAATTCATTTTCAGGCAGGAGAGCTATTTTGCTTATTTATTTGGAGTAACAGAGCCTGGATTTTTTGGAGCTATCGTGAGTTCCTCAATTTTTTGAACAATCCTTTTCCTTATATGGAGATGGAATGGAAATTATGTTATTTGTTTCTGTTGTTGCCTTTTGATTGTCAATTACTTGTTTGTTCACAAATAAATCATACACTATCAAGATGCTACACTCTATTTAATTGATAATATAAAAATGCCACCTGTTCCTTTTGTGTTGCACTTGTTGGAGAACTTAAAACACACTGATTGACTTGAACCAGCAAATCATCTGTGCATACATATGAGAGGTTTGGACATATAAACTAATGGCCTTTAGTTAGAAGTATTGGAGAAGTTTAAATAGGACCTTGACTCGGAATTCACTATAATAGGGTATAATGATGTCGAAGGATCGTTGTAGCCAACATTGATAAGTGGAAAAAAGCTCAATTGTAGTTCTCTTATTCTATGTACAAATATCACCAGGCATGCATTTGTCATGGCTTACAGGGTTCTACCACCTTGTTTGGGTGAGACGAACGCAATCTCATGACAGCTAGTCTTTATTTACCTAGTTATGATCATGAATGCAACATGGATCAATGACAATTGCTTTACCATTAGAATACGTGCTAGTATGATTACTCATCCATTTCTTGACTCTTGAGAATGGATTTTGGGCTCCATACCTCATGGAGTCCTCTTTGTCCAATTTGTTTCATAAGATGAGAGTTTTTATTCTGGTTTCTGTATGAATATCCTGCCAGTCTGGAAGATGCTCATTGGTGGTTGAATTATAGACATAGTCATGTTGGTGATCAATTCATTACACCACTGTCTTGTTTGTGCAGCAATGCATTGAAGAGCAATGATTTGGTTCAAAATGTGATGATTGGCCTTGTTTTACTCTTTCTGATGCATGATCCTTCATCAATACTGCACTCTATAATTGTTCTATTTTCATCTGTTATTCTCTTTGTTTCTACAGATATATGTTTTATCTCTCTCTCTCTCATTTTCAAGCTTTTTGGTTTGGTGGTGCTTGCTCACTTCTTTAAAGTACTGATTTCTGCTATGAGCAGAATTCTTCGTTGTCTGCATGCTTGTCTTCACATGGTCCATGCACTTTGTTCTTAGCCGGTGGAATATCAGAATTGATAGTTGTTTCAATGTGCTGCTGGAGAAAAATGACTCATAAAGACTTTGAGTATGATGTTAATCACGAATTCTTTTGAAGGATATCACGAGTGGAAACTCTCTGCTTTTTGTGCCTAGGCTACCCTCAGAGTATGCTGTTTGGCTGGGAGAAATAAAGCCTCTGTCATTCTTTGAGGTGACTGCCTGATCTGCCAGTCCACTTGTCAATGTAAATCAGGAATGATTTGGCTAATGGCTTACAGTTTCTGCTCTGTAGGACAAATACATGGTCAACAAGGTGTTTTATACTGATGATATTGTAAAGGTTCTCCACGAGCAATTCCAAGGACAGGGAAAGCCTCTGTTGTTTCTCTTGCATGGGCTTAACACTGATAGTAACAATTTCGCAAAACCAGCTGAGTTTGAGGTTATTTCCTCTTCTGTTTTCTTTGCTTCTTCGAAACTAGTTTCTGGTTACAATTGCATTTATTATGTCCGGCATGGTGTTCCTAGTCTTTGCATAATGGTGTTCCTAGTCTTTGCGTAGCATTGTTATAAGTCTTTCTCATACCCATTTTCATTGATTTGTTAACTTTTGGACATTCCTTTGACTTCTTGTTAGGGAGTGGAAAACTTCGCAACGGACTTGACTACCCTACATCCTATTTTGACCGAATGTCGTGTTACAAAGTCCGATCTGGAGCTTGCTGTAATTCAGTTTGCCAATGATATAAGCTCTGAAGCTCATGTTGAGGTAATTGGTTGTCAAACAATTTGATGCTTTTGACATGAAATCCTCCAATCATCCTAGAGTGATCTGTCTTTTGGAAAAGTATATGAAATTATTCATTTATAGTAGATGAACATATGGGCGTATTATAACTCATTGGCAACCTACTGCAGTGGATTAAGTAGAGGAAAAAACAATGCTTAAGAAACTCTGTGTTTGCTTGTTTTGATTGTGCTTTACTGTCACTTACCTTCTCTCGCCTATTTTGGTCCAACATTATGCATGGTCAAACTGCTGACAATTTAGGGCCTGCATGTTTGTGTTTCTCATTTCTGTTTAACAACAAATTTTTTGTTTTTTTGTTCCCGGGAACAAAATTGGAACAGAAACAAGAAACAAAAAAAACTTGTTTATTGTTTCTGGAACAATTTTTAAGAACAAATTCCCTCTCCTTCCTTTTCTTCTCTTTTTTTTCTTCTTCTTTTTTCTTTGGCCGGTCGCTGGCCTCGGCCATGGCTGGCGACCGGCCGTCGAGGGCCGGCGAACTCGCCGGAGCGTCGCCGGCCCCTGGCGAGGCCAAGCTCGCCCCCGCGCCGGTGATGCTCGGGCTCGCCTAGCGGTGGCCCGGCGAGGCCGAGCTCGCCCAGCCACCGGCGAGGCTCGGCCTCACCGGGCCACCGCCTGGCAACCGGTGGCTGGGTGAGCCCGAGCTCGCCCAGCCGAGGCGAGGCCGCCGGCCCTTGTCGGCTGGCCATGGCCGAGGCCGGCGACCGGCCAAAAGAAGAAAAAAAGAAAAAAAAAGAAAGAAAAAAAGGAAAAAAATAAAAATATTAAAAAATTAAAAGAAACAAAAAAAGAACACAAATTTACCAAACATGTTTCTATTCTTTTTTTATTCTCGGAACAAGTTTACCAAACGCGTTTTTACTGGTAAAAATTGTTCCCGGAACGTAAATAATTTTTTTCTATTTCTGTTCCCGGAACACTTTTTGAACAGAAACACAAACAAACGCACTCTTAATGGACTTTTACATGTATACATTTATCGGCCAAGAAAAAACATGTATATATCTAAAGAGATGTATGCACTTGAGACCACTTGGGAATGTTCATTTATGAAGAATGATAATTGGATAATTGAGTTGGTTGACATTGTTACAAAATTGATTATTTCTGAATATCTCTCTTTTTGGATGTATAGCAATGTATTAAATGCGTCCTGTAGAGATCTCATGAACAGTGCCAACTGCTTATCTAGCCAAATATAAGTAGAGGAGGTATTGTCACTATGTTGTATATTTCTTTGCATGTCTGCATAATGAAGAATTTGTGAAACATAAATATTGCAGGACAAAAAAAAGTAAGTACTGGTTCTTTTATTGGTTTTTGGGGCAAGATGATGATATCTACCTTAAAAAAAATAATAATAAAAATAAAATTTTTGACTTGTCTAGCATTCTCACAATTTTGTGAGCAACTTTCAATCACAAATGCTATCAACTCAAACGTCAAGGTTGGAAATGCAATAATCTGTTTCTTCTTTATTTGAGTTTTATGAAGCATTTTCTCCTATCTTTAGCTCGTTGAGCCATCTTCATTTAAGCCATGTTTGGTAACCATTTTATTTCTCTATTTTTCTGTTCTTTTGTTCCTGGAACAAAAAAAAGGAACATAAATCTGTTTGGTAACGTTAGTTGATTTTTACATATTGGAATAGATCAGTGGCTAGGAAATAGATTTGGAACAAAAATAAAAAGTAAAAAAAATCTACTTCTTTAGTACCAGGAACAATTTTTGAAACAAGAATTTTTTTTTTCTTTCTTTTTATTCTTCCTCCTCCTCCTCTAGCTGGTTGCTGGGCCTTGGGGGAGCCACGCCAAGGGCTGGTGAGGTTGCTGGCTCTTGTCTCTGGCCGGTCACCGGCCATCACTAAGGCCTGACGACCGGCTAGAGGAGGAAGAAGAGGCTAGAGGAGGAAGAAGAAGGGAGAAAAAAAAATAATAGAAAAAAATAATTCAAAAAAATTAGAAAAATCTCAGAAAATGATTTAAAAACTAAAAAAAATTTATGTCGAAAATAAAATAAAATTGAGGGTTGTACCAAACGCATTCTTGTTATTTTTCTATTCCAGGAAAAGCAATTTTGTATAGTTATCAAATGCGTTCTTTTGCTCAGTAGGGAATAAAAATGTTAAAAATTATTTCTGGACAGAAATTATTCCTTGAAATAGGGAATGTTACCAAACACACCCTTAGTCTATTATGTGTTTTTCTTTCTGTGATTTAGCTGTCTGTTCTTCTTTTGTTCAGGTAATGAGGAAGATTAGGGTTGACATGAAAGAGTACCAACTAGAGAGCATCTTTCTTCATCACACATATATGTATGGCGGGTGCCGCCATTGCTCATACACGTGTATTTGTGCCACTGGTGGAAACAGGTGAGATTTTGGGATACAAGAAGTTAGTTTGGTTCTTCTGGCTTGTGCATGTGAAAGATCTGGTGTGTGATCAAATTCCTTAAAGGAATTTTCACAACAATTAGAATATTACAGGAAGCAAACTGGGAAAGAAATGCTGAAAGGAATTGGGTTCCCATATTCTGGGGGGCTAATTTGACTATTGCAACCGGTTTAACTCATTTATAGGGGACAACAAATGAGAGAGAACGGTCTCCCCCCCCCCGCCAAAAAAAAAAAAAGGCCCAACAAAACCCAAGGGCGAATATTATAGTGTTCTTATTAGTAAAGATGATTGTATGTAAGACATAGGAAGCATTTGAGACCCATTGGTATCTTGAAAATATGAGAGCTCAACTATGATCTTGAATGAATTAAAACAGTGATGGAATGTTTGAAAAGAATGTGTTATTAGCACGTAAATAGTCCTGACTTGAGTTGATTGGTTTGCTCATTGCATTTGTGGAATTGAATTTTTCTGACAATTATAGGACTTATATTCCTATATTGATCATTAATTTACTAACTGAATTTTCGGAGGATTCTTCCATAGATAAAATTTCTTTCCCATGCATTTTCCCTGTGTTGAACAGTTTTGTCTCTTTGAATACAAAGGGTTCTACAGTGTGAGTGGCACCTTTGATAATGAAGTATATTTCCAAGACCTGCTGACTTTGTTTCAATTTTTGAATTACTGATGATTTACTCAGTCTCTCTATGGCATGCTAGTGATATTTTGATAGTCTGCATCTCTGGAATAGGGAGAGTATAACTTGAGCAACAGATTAGTTTTTTTTTTTTTTTGTGTGTTGATAAAGCGGAAGGTTGCATTTCCTTTTCTTTTTTTTTTTTTCTGCGATTAGACTGCTCATAATCTTGCCAGGGTGAAGTAACAATAATTTCTTCTGTGTATTTTAGTGCCGTTCTTCACTATGGGCATGCAGCTGCTCCAAATGACCGGGTAGGTTTTATGCCTCCATCTCCTAAAATTGTTAAATTTCGTTTCTTGGGGCAAAATGCCTGGCCTAAAGTAGGCATTGCTCTAGGCAGAGGATGTTCACTTAGGTAAAGTAGCATGCATTCATGTGAATGCACATGCAAAGTAAGCTTAGGCTAGCATGGTTTCTTGATATAAACTTGGCTTTTGGGAAAGGAAAAGATGAGTAAGAATCGTAAAATCATTCTGCAGCTGATTTATGCTATTGTGGACTAAGTAGAATAAACTTTTGTAGAAAACTTGTCAATATGTTGGAATCTTGATACTGTTGCCATTAAATGAAACTCACCTGTGCTTTCAGATGTAAATCTGCCCATATAACTGCACTTGGTCTGGGATATGGCTACTAACCAGAATTTCAGGCTAAGTTTGATCATGAAACTGATTTAGCTTAAAGCTTAAACTGTCCATTGTCAGAATTAAACAAAAGCCGACGTGGCCAATTTGTCTGACCCACTGGACATGTCAAATTTTTTCCTTTTGTTTGACTTTCATCATCAGATTCATGAAAGCTAAATATATGGCTCATCAGATTCATGAAAGCTAAATGGTAAGTTCTAATTCTTGCGGATTCCTTTGCAGACTTTGGAGGATGGAGATATGGCATTGTTTGATATGGGAGCTGAATATCATTTTTATGGATCTGATATTACCTGTTCATTCCCAGTGAGTTTCTGGTTCTTGTGTGCTTTTGTGGAGTTGACATGAGATCTTGTTTCTCCTAGAACTTCTTCCCATTGGATTACAATTTATTCTTTGCAAATTTAATTTTGGTTTCCTGTTTTCCTTCAACTTATTTTTACGTTCTGCTATGGACTTACCCAATTTCTTTCAAAGGGAAAGAAAGTTTGATGATTTATCATAGACAAGGTAAAAAGCAAAAATAAAAATAAAATCTCACATATCTTTTTCATGGCTAAGGCCTGCTTATTCCTGAAGCTATTGTTATATTGATCCATGTCACTACAATGGCATGGTTGAAAGGCTCTCCCAGGTTCAAACAAGTTGTTATTGACTATTTAAAAAATTCATAATGTCTCAGTAATATTGTATGAATATTTATCCTATATCTTCTGCCAGTGGGTGGTCTTCGTGGATAATTATTGATAGAGATGACAGAGATCTCCTTGGCTTTAGAAGGAAGCGGAGTTTACAAGATCGATTGTCTTCTTTTTGGGTCAGAGTTACACGTATCCCTTCTTACCATCAGCTTCATTTTGTGCAGGTGAATGGAAAGTTTACAAGTGATCAGAGTCTAATATACAATGTAAGTTGGTTACTTAAATTGACTATGAACAAAGCCAACTGTAGTTGCCGTAAAAATTAGCTATGAACAAAGGCAACTGCAGTTGCAGTAGAAACTATTACCTAGATTGTCTGGATATATGGATGGAGAGAATGGTGGGATAGTTTTGCTGGTCAAATGTTTATTTGCAGTCTCAAAAGCCTGATCATATGGAGTTTTGATCTGTTTGTTGCTTTATCAGGCAGTACTTCAAGCACATGATGTGGTGATTGCTGCTATGAAACCTGGAGTTAGCTGGGTAGATATGCACAAGTAAGAGTTGCAAATTTTTACTAGTGGGCTTTTAATTTTGAGTAATAGTCAAGAAAATTCTTCTTCTATAGTTCAGGATGCTTAAGCAAAGAGTGCTTCTATGTTGTACCATCACATTGTTCTTCCATACCAAGTGAAACTCTCAACTGCAAATTGGCAGTGGCATTTTAGCTATTTGAAATTACACTTTTTTCTTTCTATATCTGATATAGTTTACTCCGATAAAGTAGCTTTATGACTTCAGCATATTTTCAGCGGATGTTTTGGCAAAGCTTATTAGAAAAATTACCTTGAGATTTTTATGCTTTCTGGAATTTGACTTTGCCATATTTCCAGAGAAGAGCAACTCTTCCCTCTGCTCTCTCTTGCTATTGATTTTTTTCTTTAGAGGTTTAGCAGTTCTTAATTTAGAGTCATTGCATTGATTCTAGCATAAAAACAGTCCCCTGTTTTTGCGTGAAGGGACAGCTAGTGATTGTGGATGGTTCATTGCAGTATCACAAGTCTAACTAATTGTGGCAAATTTCTTAGAGTGACTCACTGCTGCACAGATTTCCTAGCCTATGCTGCATGTGGCCCCCCAAACAAAAAGCTTGCACTTGTCATGTAATTCTGTTTGCTCCATCTGGTTGCAGATTAGCAGAGAGGACTATTCTCCAGTCATTGAGGGAAGGAAGCATCATATCTGGGTAACTCCTTGACAAGGATATGTTGTCTTGTTAACGTCCTGTCTCTATGAACTAATGCTTGTCTGTTTTTTGTGGATTTCAGTGATCTGGATCATATGATGATTGAGCGTTTGGGAGCAGTCTTTATGCCCCATGGGCTGGGACATCTACTGGGTATTGATACTCATGATCCCGGCGGCTACCTGCAGGTCTTAGACCTTAAAAAATCAACTTCTTGTTTGTATTCTTTGCCGGTTCTGATCTTCGGCAGTTGTGATCCTAAGAATCTCTATGATCTCTAGGGGTTGGAGAGACCAAAAGAACCTGGATTGAGGTCATTGCGGACCGTCAGAGAACTCCTGGAAGGAATGGTTAGTATTAGTTCTCTCTGCTGTAAATATTAATCATGATTTGGGTCAGAAATATTGGGGCAAGGAGACTTGAGAGTACTCTTTTTTCTCTGTTTTCTGTTCTTAGTGTGCTGATCTCACAAGGTATTTTGTTTTAATTTGTTTCGTTAGCATACCATCTATGTATAACCAGCAGTGAATTGACTTTGATTCAGGTGATAACGGTGGAGCCTGGATGCTACTTTATCGATGCTTTATTGGATCCAGCAATGGAAAGCGCAAACACATCAAAGTTCTTCAATCATGATGTTATTGGAAGATTCAGAACGTTTGGTGGAGTGAGAATTGAAAGTGACGTGGTACTCCATTTTCTAAACTCTCTTTGGACACCTTGACTTAGGATAGATAGTTTCTGGACATATATACTCTATGTCAGTGCTGCTTTCAATTTGAGTTGTCAGCTTAAAGTCAGAATGAATATCGTCGTCATATATATTATTCTTATCTGCAAAATGTTAATCTTTCTTAAGTGATTTCTTCCCCTTAGTCTGGTATTCAAAAATTTAATCTAGTATTTACTACAGAAATGTGCTGCATCTATCTGTTTTAAGAAGTTCTATGCCATTATGGGTCAAGCCTTAAGATTTGGATTGGGGCACGAGAGCATCCTATCCAATCAGATCCTCTGTCTTCTCGGTCTTCCTTTGGAGTTCCCTAGTGTCCATCGATAATCCAGTTGTAGGTTTCCTATTGGTCATCTGTATGCTTTCCGATCAGTCTGTGCTTGACTTTGATGTTAAAAAGCCGGGTCCAAGTAGCCAAATAATAAGCAAATTATTAGAATGTGACAATTCGAATCCTAACGAGCTGCTTGTATGACTCATCAAAGGTTAGAGCAGTTGGCAAGCATTTTTTCAGTCTTTCTATGTTTACCTTAACTTATACATTCTCGTTTTCCTTTCAACTGTGGCAGCTCGTTACCGATACTGGTT
The DNA here is from genome assembly GCA_016097605.1 of Eucalyptus guilfoylei. Classification (NCBI taxonomy): domain Eukaryota; kingdom Viridiplantae; phylum Streptophyta; class Magnoliopsida; order Myrtales; family Myrtaceae; genus Eucalyptus; species Eucalyptus guilfoylei. The sequence goes on along the minus strand of CM027862.1, from coordinate 38,093,265 downwards.
GCAAGAACATGACGAATGTCCCTCGTCGAACGTGCGAGATTGAAGCTGTGATGGCAGGAGCACCATGGCCGCTGAGCAAGTCATCTGTTCACCTCGAGAACGGAGAGAGCAAGTTCGAAAGCTAGTCCGCTCCGTGCTGGAAGAATGGCTTCGTGCCTTTGAGTCAAAGAGAATAAAGGGCATTTACATGCCAAACTCCGATGGTATTTCAAGATGTTGCAAGACATTGCTTGTTTAGCTCTGTTATATAGGGGGTTTCAAGAAAATAAAAGGCGTTTATACTTCAATCGTTAAGTCGATGCTGGCCGAGCCAAAACTCAAACGTCATTCCGATTTGATGCGCGCATTCATTTGACAACTAATTTTTTCTTTAGCCAAAATTTGACTACTTATACGCTATGCTTTTAGGAAAATGGGCACTTTAGTGACTTCTAATTAGGTGCGATCGATTCAGGGTAGGTCGGTTTTCACTCTGAAATCTGAAATTGAATTGGATGGGGTTGGTTTTCAATTTGTGGAGTTCGGAATCGGTCCACCTGGTCCTGGAAGTGGACTGACCATGTCGATTCCGAAACCGAAACCGATGATTTCTTTTCTTTTTGATTTCTTCTGTTCTTTTTTGTTTTTACTGTTCCCTCTGAATATCATCCATAATAGGTTGGTTTAGTTCTCGGATTGGATCAAGATCAATGCACACCCCTGCCTCCTATGGCAAATCACCGGACACTACGACATATAAAGGCAATTGACGATCGAAAATGAGGATTGGTAACCTATATGGTAGTTGTTGCATTTTAAAAAGAAATACCATCCTAAAGATAATTTATGGTTCCGAAACATTTTACGAGTTGTTGCATTTTAAAAAGAAATACCAACCTAAAGATAATTTATGGTTCCAAAACATTTTATGAGCACAAAATTATGATTCACGAACAAGGGATTTTACTATATTCCATCTTGTTAGAAAATTTTAAATATGTAGTAATTTTCTTTCCAACCCCATGGTCAATAAGAGACATTAAAATATTTGTAATTCACCAATTCAAAAGGCAATTCGTCTCGACCCAAAAAAAATAATGATTGGTAATACGTTTCGAAATTGATATGAAGGACGTCATTCTTCTACTTCAAATCTAATAATCTAAATTGCATATAAATATATAACTCGTTTCATAAAATAGCATGTCAGGCCTTAGAGTTTTTCTTAAAAGTAAAATATAGGAAATAATGGTAATATAATTATTGTGGACGATGCCAAATTCTTCTAACACTCGAATACAAATGTCTGGTTTTGGGGACATTAATCATGATTACCTACCTTCTTTAACAAGTTTGAACTTCCGACAATTATAATGGAAACTGAAAACAGTATACATACACACACACACACACACACACACACACACACACATATTATATATTATATTTTGTTTTTAATTTATAATTTTTTCCTCATAGATTCCACAATAGTGGAACCTGTTCATGCAAAGGAAAAAGCACCATAAACCCCTCCTCCTCATAAGCAAGCTGGAATTTTTGCCTTTCGCCTCCTCCCCGTAAAACCCTAGTCCCCTCCCCCGCCGTCGTCCATGGGCCGTCGCAAGAACCAGAGCCACCCCGCCGCCGGCGACGGCCAGGGCTCCGACCAGCCGCCGCCGCAGCAGCCCACCAAGATCCGGTTCACGGACGACGACGGCGGCGGCGGCCAGGAGGACGGCACCGCCACCGGGAGCTCCAACCTCGACGAGGTCATGTGCGACCCCGACGAGTCCACCACCGTCGCCGACATGACGGTCGACGCCTCCGCCTCCGCCTCCGCCTCCGCCTGCGAGGCCAACGACTCGTTCCCCGATGACGGGGACGACCACCAGACCAGCGCCGATTACTACTTCGATTCCTACTCCCATTTCGGTGCGGTTCCGGTTCCGTTGGTGTCGTTTTCCAGCTTTGTTGGAACTTTGATTTTGTTCCGTGATTAAAGTTTCGTTTGTCTTGTGTAAAGTTCGTTCCTTTCGTTCTTCGTCTTTGGCTTTTGAGCTTTCTTGGAGTATTGATTTTGTCCCGTGTTTAAAGATTCATTTTTCTTGTGTAAAGTTCGTTCCTTTCGCTCTTCGTCTTTGGCTTTTGAGCTTTCTCGGAGTACTGATTTTGTTCCGTGATATAAGTTTCGTTTTTTCTTGTGTGAATTTTGTTCCTTTCGTTCTTCTTCTTAGATTTATTGCTACATTAGATTAGCATTTGTTGCATAAGCTTACATTTTTTTCCTTTTTCTGTGTTTTTCTTTTTTGGCAGGAATTCATGAAGTAAGTGTGCTGCATTTGAATTTGGAGCAGTTTGGTATCGGTTTTGATATGTTATGCTGCTAATAGTTTTTGTTAATGACGTCTTAACTTACTTGAATTTCGTCTACACGGTGGTTTGGTTTTTACTTTACATGATACGATTACATTAATTCTATTGCTTTAGTGTTTGGCCATAATTACGAGTGTTTTGGAAGAAAGATTTCAGAAATAGGGCATGGAAAAGATTCTAGTAACAGTTGCATTGTGATCTCAATGTAGGTTGCAGTGGTTGTATGTTATGGTTTTGTTGGATTTTACCTCTTCTGATTTGAACAGGGGCAAGCTTGATTTTGATAATTTTGGTAGATTCTTGATTGCTTGCTCAGTCAGAAAGAGAGGTTATGAGGTTTGATGGCATGTCATAAAGTTCTCCAAAAGAATGAGATGTGGTCTAGGGCTGTGGGTTGTTTGTTCTAGTTAATGAAGAACAACCTATTTTTTGAACTCCTCTGTATGTTTCTGCTCTGCTTTTGGGTTTTCACCATCTTGGATTATCATCCTACTTTGAGAACAAGGGATTTTCCTTGCTGTGGTCAATCTTGCCAAGACCCAAGAAGTCCTGTTTTGATTCCTAAACATTGCCTCCCCTTCGCACATCTATAGAAGGGATCTCAAACTTTTACATATTCGTTTTTAGTCGACTTAGTAGATCGACATCTCTCTCTGTAGCAATGAGGAGCTGAACATGTCCTTTTTGACTATATTCCTGACGCTATACTGTGCCTATACTTTCATTGCAGGAAATGTTGAAGGACATAGTAAGAACGAAGACATATCAAAATGTCATTTACCAAAACAAGTTTCTATTTAAAAACAAAGTAGTTCTTGATGTGGGAGCTGGGACTGGAATACTATCCTTATTTTGTGCCAAAGCCGGGGCGCAACATGTCTATGCGGTGTGTTTCGATTTTTCTTGTCCATTGTCTTCCTAATCCACTCATGCTGTATTCCATCTCAATGTTGCCATTCTTCTATAAGTTTGATATTTATTGTTGTTTGACTCATTTTGTAGATTGAGTGCTCCCAAATGGCTGAGACAGCAAAGGAGATTGTGGAATCGAATGGTTTTTCTAATGGTAAGATGCCTTCACTAGTCTGATTTTATATCTGTGGATTCTTAGAGCATCTTTGCAACTGAAATTTGTTTCTTTATTAATGTTTGTTCCATTATTTGCAGTTATAACAGTTTTGAAGGGGAAAGTCGAAGAAATTGATCTTCCTGTCGCGAAAGTTGACATAATCATTTCCGAATGGATGGGATATTTCTTGTTGTTTGAGAACATGTTGAATACTGTCCTGTATGCTCGTGACAAATGGCTTGTAAGTTGCTTGCCTTGCTTTTTATGCAAATTCTTTTCGGGGACTGGAAATTTTTTACTATGTGTTGTCGTATGTTTCTGCTTGAAAAGTACTGCATGTGAATTGCGAGATGTGGAGATTCAAATACCAGCCAGTTCGGCATCTAACTGGGTCATTTTCCCTTGATTATTGTTTTTAGAAGTAAAGAGAAATTCACTATGAGGTACCATAGGGCTATTCTCCCCTAATCAAATTGGTTGTGCAAATTTTGGTACTTCGTATTTTTTCCTTTGGCCAAACTATTTCTAGTCAAGAGATTGTATGTCTATTGTATTAGTGAGGAAATGCAACAGGCTGAAATCATGGTTGGTCGTTCATAACTTCTAATGCATTTTTGGTTGTCATGATGTTTCTCTCTGTTCGTCTGAAGTTCGTGAAGTGAAGGTGACTTGCTGCTTCACAAACAATTTATTCACTATTCTTGGTTCAAAAGTGCGTCAACAAATTAAAGTGTACAAAAGCTTGCTTTGATTAAAAAAACAATAGATTAAATTCATAACCTTGCACGTGCTACTCATTCTTGGACTTCCTAATGGTGTTATATGCCTGTTGTAAATGATAAATAGGTGTTGTCTCCTTTATTGAAATTTCTGTAGCAGGCCTTGCAAAGTTTGCCTTTATTTGCCTTTTAATGTCTTTGCTTGGTCAGATTACCTTTGGTTGCACTGTTATTCTTTTAGGCTTTTGTTATGGTAGTTCACCTGTTTAGTTGCTATGTTGTGTTTGCATAGCTCTTCCTAGGGGTTGTGACTATGCGCAATTTGTCACTCTACCATCTTTCTCCCCTCACAGGTCAATGATGGAGTCGTTCTACCTGACAAGGCTTCACTCTACTTAACAGCCATTGAGGATGCTGAATACAAAGAAGACAAGATTGAATGTGAGTTTAGCTTCTAGTTATTACTGTAAGAATATTGGACCTTTTGAATTTTATTTGCTAAGTCCTTTTCAGGTACAGTTTACTCTACCCCTGCTTTTATATGTTTCTCTAATTTGGGACCGTTTGTGCAATTATAGTTTGGAACAATGTGTATGGGTTTGACATGAGTTGCATCAAGAAGCAAGCCATGATGGAACCTCTTGTTGACACAGTTGACCAGAATCAACTTGTTACACAATGCCAGCTACTTAAGGTGAGAATTCCTGGCATGCCATTGAATTGATAGTATTCATACCCTGCATCCCAAGACCCAGTGGGCTTGAGCAGTTATCAGATAGTAGGATCTCTTCTTGTGATTCGTTTCTCATCAATGTTAGTGAGATTTTTTCATGCGTTGGTTGCTTTTCTTTCCCAGACAATGGATATTTCAAAGATGGCTCCCGGAGATGCTTCCTTTACAGCTCCATTTAAGCTTGTGGCAGAACGTGATGATTACATCCATGCTCTGGTGGCATACTTTGATGTGTCATTTACCAAATGTCATAAGTTGACAGGCTTCTCTACTGGTGTGTACTTTTTCCTTGGTTGGCTGTGCATCTCGTTATCTGCCTTCATTTTAATTGGGTTTGTTTACACTAAATGACTTCTAAGCTTTGATGCATCTCCTTTTTTCTCATGATGACTATAAAAGAAACGTTTTTCATTCAGGACTTTGTTTACTCAATGTTTACAGAAAGAGTTACATAAAACACCTTGGAGTGGAAATGTATATGATAATTAATAATTTATGGATTTTCTGCCAAGTCATCGGAGTGCCATCTGGCTGCATGACGAACAGCCGCATGAGTGATTTAATAAAATGTTGAGGTGGCTCTGTTTAGTCTCTTTCTTATCCATTGCATCCATGTGCAGGGCCTCGATCACGGGCTACGCATTGGAAGCAAACAGTCTTGTACTTGGAAGATGTGCTGACTATATGTGAAGGTGAGGCATTGATTGGGAGTATGACTGTGGCACCAAACAAGAAGAATCCTCGTGATGTGGATATAAAGGTCAAATACTCGCTGAATGGTAGACGTTGCTCCGTCTCCAGAACCCAATTCTACAAGATGCGATGACATGGTAGTGATTGTGGCATCTTATTCTTCTTCTGCAATTTTCAAACCTGCAATTGCTAAAGTTTGCCAGTGCTTGTTCCTCAAATGTATGGAAGCTGAGGCAACCGTCGAGGGCTTATTTAATTTTTCACTCTTACGTGGCATCTTTGTTTGTATCACTAATTTATTCTTTCCTGACATTTGGAAGTTCTTAAGAGCTTTCAAATCATTATCCAAAGTTAAGAAAATGCTTTTTTTTATGAGCAATCCTTCTTGTCCGCCTCTCTGCGCCTCTCATTAGTTACTAGACACTGTACTTCAACCATTTTCTGAACTCCTGCAGCAATAAGCCCAGATAAGTCGAGTTGCGTTCTGTTTTTTCGATGACCTGAGAGTCCAAAGTCGTTCATTTTTCTTACCAAATCCTTCCTACTTAAAGAAGGGAGTACCGGCCGCTGTTCTTTCCTCATGCTACGTGTTGTTGCATCGACAATACTTCGTGAATTGCGAAATCCTAGCAACTAAAGTCTTACGTAGGTGTCACTCTCAGATGATTAGAGAAGAGCGATCTGTCTGCTTGAGACTAGACAGCATTTCAAGTTGATCTTGATGTGTGAAGGTCGCTCTCCCGTGCATATATTCTCCACTTCCACGACTTTTGTAGCTTCCCATGCTATCATGGGTCTGGCCATAACTATGCCTTTTGCAGATTCATCTGTCTCTATAACCATTCCCGCTCTTTGAATTAGACCGATGGGTACTCATCTTTCCCTTGATCGTCCGGACAATCTCCTGATCGAACCCCGGCGCTCGATATATCCATTATGCTAATGGAAATTGTCGAGCATCGCTAATGGGTACTCTCCTTGGCCACATGAACCTACCGACGTTTTCTCCCAAACATCCTACCAAATTTCATCGAATTAATGGACTGGAAGTCCTAAAACTTATAGTGATAGTGCAATTCAGTATTAACACTTTCAAATTGCGATCAAGTCTAACTTATCATCTCATCACAAATTTAATTAACGCCGTCCAAATTGAGTAATAGAAAATGCTTAAGAAGCATTTTGTAATATGCGCCCAAGACATTTGGGCTAATATTACAAAGAACAAAGAAGGTAAAAACTAAAGAATAAAGAAGTGGTGGAAAACAAAACAGAAGTCATAGACTTCTTTCTTGTATACGTGCATAATTTTTTATTATTTTATCTATAAATTTTGGGACCGAGCCTCGACGGCTCGGTTTGGTCCAAAATTATGTAGTTACCAAACGGATTCTTTTACTCATAAATTATTCCTCGGAATAGAAATAAAAAAGAATTATTTCTTAAAAAAAAAAATTATTCTTCAGCCTTACGCATGTGAGGATTCACGACCGTGAAGAAGACGTCGCACGTGCTCCTTCTGATTTAGGGTTTAGGGTTTTACGTCTTCCTCCCTCTGCCTCTCCCTCTGCTACTTGGAGCTGCTACTTGATCGTCGGAGAAGCAATCCTCCCATCAATCCTTACTCCTCCGCCATGGAATTGCTAAGAAATGAGGCTCTCGAACCGTCAAGGCCCGGGCTTCTCGCCGGCGAAAGCTTCGATCGCGCTCTGAAGCGTGCAATGGAGGACCTTTCAGCCGAAATCCGCAAAGGAACCCCGGAAACCACCACCGCTTTCGTCGACTCATTCTACCAATTGACGCAATCGAGAACCGACCCACCTCTCGCGTCCATCTGGGTCTACGCCGCATTGTCCTTTCGCGGCCGCAGTCGCCCGGACGCCGACGTTCTTGATCGCGCGGCGGCCGCCAAAGACTCGTTTTTGCTGATCAAGGCGTGCTCCTCGTCTTGTAGCCGTAGAAAGAGCGTATCGCTGCTCGCGCCGGTGGTGTTCGAAGCCTATGGGATCGTTTCCGAGTTGTTCGCGAGGGGCGCGTCGTTGAAGAGGAACAAAAGGGCGGTGAGGGAGGTCGGGTCCTTGGTCGATGCGGTTCTTGGGTACATGGGCATTTGCAGTTGCGACGGTTTGCACGAGGGCGGCGATGAATCGGGGTTGATCACGGATTTTGCGGATTTGGTCCGTGTTTGGTTGGGTTCGGGGGAGGACCTGGAGAGGTTTTTCCCGCTCTTGACCGATGACATGAGCAGAGCTCTCATACAGGGAGGTTGCGGGGTTAGTTACTTGGCGGGGGCGGTTGTTGCGGAGGCGTTCTTGTTGAAAATGTGCTTGAAACTTCATGTCAAAGGAGCCGCAAGGTCGGAATTGGAGAAGGAGTTGAGGAGTTGGGCTGTTGCTTCGATAACCGGTTTTCGGGACTCTTACTTCTTTGGTTAGTGTTTCCCTTTGTTTGTGTCTGATATGTGAGTTTGCTTGAAGTTTTGTCAAGGTGCTTGTTTCATTGGTGTCACTCGAGTTTACAGAATGTCTAATGAGACTAAACTTTTACTTTGTACAAAGAGATGTGTCCTGGAAATGTAATTTGTGGGCATCTCCTAGTAAAGTCAATCCTTGCACCTGGGAGGCTTTATGACTTATTTTCTGCAAGGGATAATTCGTCATTATGATCTTGTTTCTTGTCATTTAGTTTCACTTTCACTCGTCAATTTCCATCATTTGCTTTGCAAACTAACAAGTCCTGTATTCTTGACCAGAGATTCTTGTTAGGATGCTTATTCAGACTTCCTTACCTGGCATCTCCTTGTTGGTGAGTTCTGTTTTCACTAGAGATCTCATTTCGATATTCTTATTGGTATGCTAAGGTGTCTATTGGATCTAAGCAGGAAAAATCATTTTTGGCTAGACATATGCTTCTTTACTTGCTGATAATGCTGCATGTAAAATAGTGACCGTAAAGTATTAATTATATGTATATTATACCTTCCAAAAATTGAGGTCATATTAAGGATATTCCGAGTCTAGTATTGAGCTGATGTATATAATGTGAAGCCAGCTGCAGTTCAGTTATATTTTCTTCCTTGAGAAATTCTCTTTCTGATATCAGTTTTCATTTGGCCAGGGGTCAGAGGATCAAGCTTTACTTAGGAAAGTCCTATATGATGCGATTGTACTGGTGGAGTACTCTTTCCTCGGTCCTGAGAAAATAGCTGATTTGCCTACTGAACATGTTAAGAATCTTTTGATGACAAGACTGGTTGTGGCTTATGAAGCCATAGAGTATTTCAGGTACCAACATTTTGATGGTGTTTGTTTGGATTTTGATGCAATAGCCTCTTGGCATCTCATGTTTGACATGTTGTAGGAAGCATGGGGACCAAACTCTAGCTATCTCTTACATAAATGCCTTCTCTAGTTCTGCTCTGCCTTCGCAAATAATGAAATTGGCGAGGAGAGAAATTGGTGTGGAAATTAATGCAAGCGGATCAGTAGGGTCATCACCTAGAGCTCTCATAAGTAAGTGGCTCTAAAATTCTGACATGGTTGTGTTTGCATCAAATGTTTATCTTGTGTATCGTGAAGTGCCAAATGTGCATGAGCCCTTAAATTTGTTTTATTTTTTCTGTCCAGAGTGGTTATTGGAACTCGAGGACCAAGGATTGAGGTTTTTCGATGATAACTTGTTGAAGTGCCGTGCTAAATTGTTCTTTGATGTTTCTTTTGCGAATGAGAAACCAGTCTTGGAGTTGGAGGATAAGAAACAGGAAGATAATGTTCTCTTTTACATTGATAACAAAGGGGAAGAGAAAGATAAAGATGAAGATGGAGATGGAGAGGGCAAAGACATAGATGAATCAATGAGCGCTGCATTTATAGCAGCTGCACATGCGATGGATATGACTGGAAATGAAGGTAAAAAGAGGAAACAGAGAAAAAGGGCTGGGAAGGAAAAACGGATAAAGTTTCTTAAATATGAGCTTGCTGAGAATGCTGATTTGCCAGGAGAGAGGTCCAAAGAGGTTGGTGGTGATGGCAGCGCAAGTGAAGTTGATAATCCAAGTTCAGATGAAGACGAGTAAATTGTGAATCCATAAGGAAGAAATATGAAAAATGTTGACAACCTATACCTACTCATTGCTTCCGTGGCGACACATGCTGAATTTTTGGTATGATCCAGGTGTCTGGAGATTGATAATCCAGAGCTAACAAGCTGGTGAATATGTTTCAGTGTTTTTGCCCATGTTTTACTTAGCTGTGCGTAGAGCACATGCTGATTTTCACATCACGAAGTCATATAGAAAAATTTTGTAGCTTCTCCAGTGTCATGAAAGTTAGTTAAGCTCACTAGAGAGTCGAAAATTCTTTTCCTTTTTTTTCCTCAGATGGTATCATGTCCTTTAATGTAAAATTCGAGAGCTCTATGTTGTACAAGACCGGCTTATTAACATCTGTAGTAATGCCATAGCATTTATAAGTTCTTTACAAATTCACATTGTTGAGCAGGTTGTATGAGTGGTTTTTCGTCATTCATGAAATTTTGCAGTCTCTGGGAAATGCAAATGTTCATGTTTCGTTTCGGAATAACAATCAGTGTGGCGCATATGTAGTAACCGGTGAGGCTTTCAGGCAACACAAATGGAAACCTGGAAGCCTGGGAAGTGTATTCCCCATATTATTTTCAGTCTCTTGCAATGTCATGAACAATACATGCAGGAGAACATGTCGGGGCCATGTTTCATTAGCTGCTGATGTGGTAGAAAGAACAGTATGATGCTGGAGTGAGCTTGACTGGGGATAAGGCCGTGATGAGTCATGGAGTCAGACGAACGGCAAGCAACAACACAGATTCGTTGCTTTGGCCGTCAAACACTACCCAAAAAGACACAGCGCCTTCCATTCTCGGGAGGGCCATTTGGCACCATTGATAGATAGACAGATTAGCAATGCGTGATATGATTGGTTTTGTCAATACCAAGTGCATTAATCATGATGTGGCTGACCTTTCTTTTACTTGAGTCCGCAGTCATGTTTCGACAACACCTTCCACATATTGAGAGAGAGAGAGAATTTTTTTTTTTTTTTTTGAGCAAAAGAGAGGGAGAGAATTAAGGGGCATCAAATGAAAGAGATAAGACTTTGAAGAAGGGTAAGCTGCGAAATGTTAAAAAATTAAATTTGATCATGAAGGGCTACTATCTATTTTTTGATACGAAAAAAGTGACATAAAATATTCTTAAAAATCTCTGACTTGCAATATTACGTTTCTCTTTTCTGGCTATTTTTCTTGAAAAACACAAAACCCTCTTAACATAAATATCTCAAATTGTATCTGCGACTCCATGAAAGTAATCCTTTTCATGAGTTGGCCAAAAAAGGAAGGAAATTTATATTTTTTATATAAAAAATATGAAAATGAAATTCCTCTGCAACCTCGAATGATCAAAGTTCGTTTTGTTTTTTGGCTTTTTTTGGCCAATCCTCGTACGGCCACGTCATGGGGATGACCTGTAAATTTGACCCCCCCGGGGGAACTTTTGACTTTTGACCATGTCGACACACCGGGTTTTTTTTGCTATTTTCAGTAAATCCCTCCTTTCGTGCTGCTCTGCTTCTTCACCAGCCTCACCTTCTCTGTCACACAGAAGAGAGAGAAAGAAGAGAGAGAGAGAGAGAGAGAGAGAGAGGAGAGAGAAAGTGGGGGTTCTCTGGTCGGGTATAAAACCCGAAGCGGAGCGATGCATTGAGGAAGAAGCAAGCAGCGAGCGAGAGAAAGGGGGCGGCAGTTTCGGGTTCTTGCAGGGGACTCTTGCAGGTGCAGGGAAGCCTCGGCCATGCGCGAATCTGATAGTTCCGTCTTCGTCTACCTAGAGAAGAAGATCCCCCTCAGCGGTGGGAAGGTTCGCTTCATTAGGCTCTTGCCCATTCTCTCTTGCCCCCCAAGTTTTCTTTTTTCCGGGTTTCTTGCTTTTCGGCCCGGTGTCGTTCGCTGCATTTGGAAGGCTCTCTTTCTATGGTGTTCCGGTCGAGAATGCCGATGATGGGCTGTGTCGGGTTAAGATAAAAATTGCATCTTGGGTTCTTGGCCGAGAGAATTCGTGTCTGCAAATGTCTAGTTTCGGCTGCTTAGACGAGGGGTATGCCCGTTAGGTGAATTGGTTGACGGGTTTCGAAGAGAGCTTGAGTTTAAGATTTCCTGGAAATGAGCTTCGCTCCTATTATGGCTGTCTTTTTTTTTTGGTTTGGTTTTCTTGCTTGGTTGTGATATAGCTTCGTTGTAAAGTTCATTTCTTTTGACTTTTGTTTTTAGGAATATCTTATACGCACTGGCCGTGGTCCTGTATCTGTAATTGTCTATGGAGAGCAAGACAAGCCGGCCCTCATAACCTATCCAGATATAGCCCTGAACTGTAAGTGCGATTCTCTTCGGATCTTGGCGTTGTTTACCATTCGTGATTTTGAGGCATTTGTGTGCTCTCCCTGGCCCCTACATCTCTTTACCTTGTGCTGCTTGACCGTGGCTTTAGTCAATTGTTTCCTTTTGTTGACATTTAAGGCGGTTAAGAGCGTGTCGATTGGCATTCTTTTTTTTGATCCACAATAAAGAAAGGGATCGGTTCAGCATATTTTGGAGTCGTTTCTTTGGTGGTTCGTCATCTTCTGCACAGTTGGTCTGTTTGCCACCTGCCTAAATTCTGCTGTGCCTGGACAATGATATGCATCTTCCTTATGCACATTGGTCTTTGACTAAATCTCTGTTTTGTTATAGTAATGACAGGCTGACAACCTTTTCTTGGCCAATGTGAAATGTTTAAATACGTTGTCTAGGACAAGTGGTATTCAGCAGTCTTATTCTTTCTTTGTTTAATTCTCAGATGTTTCTTGCTTCCAAGGATTATTCTTCTGTCCCGAAGCATCTTCTTTGCTGCTCCACAACTTCTGTGTTTACCACATAAGCCCACCTGGACATGAGGTCAGTGATTGGTTAACCAAAGAGCCTTCGTTGAAATATTGAATTTGTTTCTCTCTGAGTTCTGTTATAATGTAGTACTCTAGAGCTACTGGGGACTATTCCTCATGAGTTTATTTTCTGGCACTCTGTTAAGAGATCTTACAGTTTGGAGCTGCAGCGATATCTCATGATCATCCAGTGCTTTCTGTCGATGATTTAGCGGATCAAATACTTGAGATTCTCAACTATTTTGGGTAATTATGATGCTACCACTTCGTGTTGCTTTGCTCAACTAATGACATGAAAAACCTGTCAGTGGTCAGTTTCATTACTGTGCTTGGACACTGCTGCTCATTAGGAGAGGCGTAGAAGTAGAATTTCTTAACTGAATATCCTTTTCTGAGATAGAGTGAGTTCCTGATTGGATACTTTCTCTCCTTGTCTAGGCTTGGCAGGGTTATGTGCATGGGTGCGTTGGCTGGTGCTTACATTCTGACTTTGTTTGCGGTATGTGCTCAGGGCTTGTAAATTTTTCCTCCAAGGTTGTTTCTAATGTTATTAAACTAGCTTTTTGCGCTCGAAATAGATGAAGTACAGGGAACATGTTCTTGGTTTGATACTTATATCTCCTTTATGCGGACACCCTTCCTGGTCTGAATGGTTTGGCAATAAGGTATTTTATCAGATCTTGTTATCAATTTTTTTTCCACAATGAGAGAATAGCATTCCTCAGACTTCGGTTGCATTTTTTAGGTCATGTCACATCTTCTTCATTTCCATGGAATGTGCCACTTGCTAAAGGATTACTTGCTGAAACGCTACTTCAGTAAGGTATAATATACTTCTATGTTCCCAAAATCTATTCACTTTCGCTTATTGACTTATTTTCAATAATATTGCTGATTTTAACAGGAAGTTCGTGGTGAAGCACAAGTTTCTGAATCTGGCATAGCTCAGGCTTGCATAAGTGTGAGTACTCACTGGCTATTTGCTTCACACTTTCAATTGAACAGGTTTTGTTGTCCATTATATGAAGGTAAACTGATCCATTTTTTTCTACAGTTGCTAAATGAGAAGAAAAGTACAAATGTTTTGAGATATCTTCAAGCCATTAACAGGTATATGCCAGCAAATCTCTCTTTGCTATGATTTTGGATGTTTTGGACATACTTTTAACTGCTTCCTGGTTTGCTACTTCTAGGAGACATGATCTCACCAAACGCCTGAAGAAACTTAGCTGCCGCACTCTTGTATTTGTTGGAGAACATTCTCCTTTCTATGAGGAGGCTCTTCACATGACATCTAAGCTTGATAAAAAATATTCTACGCTGGTTGAGGTACCTATTTGTCCTGTTCTCTACGAACTACTATGTCATATCTGGCATTTTAGATTTATAAGAATAATTAGCTCTATTATATTATTATATTTCTTGGCAATTCAATAATTGTTGTAACTTGTTGTACATAACATTTCTAGTGCAAATATACCTGGATATTAGTTTTTGAGATTCCGACTGGCCAAGAAATGAGAAATGCTATTTACACTTACAATCTAAACTTGTCAACCTCTTCAACCAAAAAAAAAAAAAAAACTTGTTGATGTCATTGTAGAAGCGGGCAAATTATTCAGCTATGGTAATTTCACTGCTAGAGCTGTGGTTGTTAAAAGATTCGGTTGTCTCCTGCAGGTCCAGGCTTGTGGATCATTGGTGACAGAAGAGCAGCCTTATGCAATGGTAGTTCCTATGGAGAATTTTCTCAAGGGATATGGCCTATATAGGCCATCTCTGTTCAGCCATAGCCCGAGAAGCCCGCTCAGCCCTTCTTACTCCTGCCCTGAACTTCTCTATCCTCAAAGAATGGGCTTGAAGCTCAAACCGATAAAAACGAAACTTGCATCAAAATAGAAGCCCAAGGTTGTTAGGTGGAGTCCGAGGAAAAACTTGAAAGCACTCTTGTAAATCTGTTAATAAATATTTTTTTCTTGCTTGGTTCTTTGGGTATGTAAGAAAGGTTAGAAGGTACTAAAAGGGGGTTAGATAGATAGGAGAGGAGTTTTTGTGGGTATATAGGGAGAATTCTTCCTATTCATTCATTTGTAGTTCATAATTGGATTATGCCAGACCTATCTGTAAATGCACCAAGGGGCCAAAGTTCGATCCTTGACAAGCAAATAATAATGGAAAGGAGTACATATCATGGAGTTTTGCTTCTCAAAATCTCTCTCTCTCTCTCTCAATGCACTTGGGCATCTACTCTCTCGCGGGCCTGACCTGTACATCTGAATTCTGATCAAGCTATATGTATGACCTTCATTGTTAATCTTGCCATACTTAAAGCAAATTGGGGAAGATATCCTTAGCTGGTTCGCCTGATTGAATTCCTTGTATTAGTATCAAAGACTGAGGGACTATCTTAGAGACCCACAATTTCTCTCGCCACAAATGCCTATGCGTTGCATTGTCCAAACTTTACCTGTATCATGAACTTTGAAACAAAGCTTTGATAAGCAGGTCATGACTTCAATTTTCTCCTAGTTTGGATGGAAATCTTTTGTGGGCTCTCAAATGGGCGAAAATTATTTTCTCCTCTTTCTTCAAGCGCTAGCCATATTTTTCTAGATAAATTGTTCAACTCTCTCCCTTTTATCCCATATGCGTTGAACAGGTTGAAAGTTTAACTACGTTTTGAAATGAAGCCGCTTTGAGCCGATACACTGATTCAGCATGAAACATGAGAAGAAAAACTTCGGTACTACTGGATCTTCTGAAGATCATCAATAACATGTCATAGTTCAACTGGATCATATAGGATAAGCAGCATGACTGAAATACTTCCAAGGTAATTGTCATTGACACCGAGACCCCTAGAGTGCTAAAAGTTGGTACAAATTGACACTTAAGTGCCAAAAGTTACAAAAGTGACATTTAAGTGCCAAAATTGGAACAAAATGGATCACTTAAGTGCCAATCCGGCCAAAATGCTGACGTGGCGATTTTCCGGTGAAGCAAGTGCAAAACGGCATCGTTTTGGTGCCGACGTAGTAAAAAATTAATATAAAAATTAATTAAATTAAATTTAAAACTAAATTTATTTAAAACATTTAAAAATAAAATTTAAAAAAAGAAAAAGAAAAAAAGAGGGGGGGAGGGGGAGGCGACGGAGGGGGAGGGTCGGCCGGGATCGTCGGGCCCCGGCCGGGGCCCACGACCTTGGCCAACCGGCGATGAGGGCCTGCGAGCCCTCGCCCCGATTTGGAGTGGGCTAGGGCGAGGGCTCGTGACCCTCGCCGCTGGTCGGCTGGGGTCCGTCGGCCCTTCCTAGCGGTGGCGGTGGCTCAAGCTCAGCCCTCGGCCGCCTCCCTTTTTTTTTTTTAAAAAATATTTTTATTTTTATTTTAAAATGTTTTAAATAAATTTAATTTTATTAATTTTTATATTAATTTTTTTACCACGTCGCACCAAAACAACGTCATTTTTTGCATTGTGTAGCCACGTCAATATGCAAAACAACGTCGTTTTGCACTTACTTCACCGGAAATTGCGCAGTCAGCATTTTGGCCGAATTGGCACTTAAGTCATATATTTTGTTCGATTTTGTGCTTAAGTGTCACTTTCATAACTTTTGACACTTAAGGGTGCGCATGACAAAATTTCTAGAACAGAAATTGATTTCTCAATTTCTATTTCAGAAATTGAGAAGTTAAAAATTTTAGCTTATAATTTATTCTTCAAATCAATTTCTAGAATAGAAATCTGTTCCGAAATAAAAAAATCAAATTACGTTACCAAACGAATTTTTGTTCCAGACTTATTCCGATGAACAGAGAAACCAAAAAATAAAGAAGTTGAAATTTTATCATGCGCAACCTAAAAAAATAAGTATGACCTCATATAATTTAGCAAACAAGACAATCCCTAGAAGACACGGCATTACTCATATAGATGCCCATTTTTGCCATTTAAAACTTCAGGAAGTTTTCCTAGGTTGGATTGTGATCTTGGCAACTTTTTCTCCCAAGTAGAAGGTAAAGTTCTTTCATCTCCATCTTCCGGCTATTTTCTTTCACAACAATCTTTCGGGGGTTCCATAGAAACCCTCAAGACATGGAGGAAATCTTTAGCTTCATTCAAGGTCCTGCCCCCCATTTTAATGGAGGAAAAGTCGCTTCGTAGCGAGAATGACAAGGAACACATTCCTGCCCCCATTTTAATGTAGTACCAAAGCTACATGGTATCTGCGTTGATTCTCCTAATCACTCCAGATTGTGATAATATCTTGTTTCGTCTTGTAAAGGGTATAAATAGCCCATGTACCCTTCATTATACAATTCTCTCTTTCGCATTTTCTTATCTAAAATTATGTGGATTTGATTGATTTAATGGCTTTGCAGACATGGAACACGCTGAGGAAGTAGTATCAAATGGTCCGTCAGGGTTGTTGCGGACTGATTAAGTTCTCTTTTTTACTTCATTGTTTGCACCAATTTCTTCTGTTGAATGAAGATGCTATAATACTTGAGAGTTGTCTAAGTTACTGTATTGTCATGGTGGCATGTGCTAACTAGGGATAAATAGTTTTAGGTTTCGTACAAATTTCACCTATAACCTGAAACCTATCCGTTAGAATGTATTCCTCATTTTCAGGAACTTAGACCCTACCTTGTATACCCTGGAACTTAGAACCTACCCATCACAAGTTCCAAGATCTACCCATGTTCCATCTTTATTATTAATTGAATAATTACAATGAATTATCACTATAATAACTATCACTTGCTGCTACAATTCATTAATTATAATTTATATTTAGACTCGAAAAATATGAAATATTAATAAAGTAAAAGTCTTAGTCATAAAATAGAAGCTCGGATTAGTTGTTTCAAATTATATACTCATCATCGATGCCATGAAATACCGTAGGATTGTGCGAAAAACATAGACAAAAAAAAAAAAAACACAAAAACTTATTAGAGATTCTAGGCTCCAGATTTCAAGTTCCAAGTTTCACCAACCTAGAACTTGGAACTTACTCATCAAAATAAGTTCTCTAATTTTTGAAACCTATAATGTACCCTACATATTTTGAAATCTCGAACCCGACACTGGTTCTCAGGTTCCAGGTTGCTCACCCCTAGTGTTGATGACTAGTGTGTACCCTAGAGAAGTAGAAATTTTGATGGTGCTCAGAGATGCTATTGCAAACCATCCACAATAAATCCTATTAAACATTCTTTGCTCGATGCCATATGTACTCTTCGTGATCTCCTCGGACTATGATCACATGGGGTTCAAAGAAATCAAATGAGATAACTCTTAACAGATACTATGGGTGGGGTAGAAAAAATTGTAAATAGGTTTTGGAGCCGCCAAAATCAAACTTAAGCAAAGTATGTCGGAAGTTGTTTTTGACTCGAGTTTTCTTGTTCCAGAGACCATACAATTTCAGCATATAGTCTTTTTCATTGCAGTTCCTTGCAATTTCTTAACAGTCTTTTGTGTCATTAAATGAATTATTAAAATGGGGTTTATGAATGGATTAATGGATGATTAGAAGGAACAACAGATGTTTAATTACTCAACAACTACAATGTCCTCGAAGCAATAATAACCAATTTTAGAAACATAAAGGGTCGCCTAAAATGATTGGAGGTTAACCTTTGGGTGGGACCGGAGAATATTATATGGTCCACGAGAAAATTTTTGATCTTGTCCATTCGAAATTGTGGCTCTTGTTGAACTGGACATTTTTTAACGTATATGTTTGGATAATCTCATTTATCTATAACACTCATTTCTCATCTAGTTCTTAGGCCTTGCTTCTTATTTCAACTATAACGAATAGCATGCAATTAGAGACAACAAAGAAAAAGAGATTTCTTTTTGATAAGGAATTACGATGGGAGAATTGCATATGAAGACATAATAAATGCAACAAAAGATGATGACATCAAAATTGCATAGTGAGTGGATGTTACAATAGTGTCTATACAGCATGATTGTCCAATGAGAAAATTGTGGCATTGGAGAAACTTCATCATGTTGAAGCAGAGGACCCATCTTTTTTACAAGAGCTTTTGAAACAAAGTAAAACAATTGACAAAAATACAATTTAGAAGCATAAAGAAGCTCCATGGTTTCTGCTTACACAAGTGCCGTGTATTTAGGGTTTATGATTACTTGATTGAAGGGGGAGTCTAATTTGTGTTTTGAAAAATGATTCCAATAGGGTCACACTACTGTCTGGGATGCGCAACCTGCTTTGGTATTATTTCCACACCATGTGATTGGAATGACTAGGATCTCTCTTTCTAAGTTGAAGGCTTGTTAGTCAAAAGAAGAGAGGCTGAACAAATTGGTCCACCACCTTTCCCTTACGATGGGTTAGAAACTTTTAGGGCCAAAAATCACCATAAAAGTGTTGTAAAGACCATGACTTTCCATGAACCGTTGATTACGTATTGATCTAGAAGTCAACACACATGAAATCCCAAAAGACTTTGACTTCTTGACGGATGTTTGCAAGAAATTTAATTTAGAGTTGTTGGGCATACTTTTCTTTTGGCAGGTATGCTAGTTTAAATTGTAAACGAATCATAGAACTCTTTAATTTAGAGACTGCATAAATAGAATATTTTGCTTGTCAAAAAATTTGTACTATGACTCTAAAAAACTTATCACCTAAATTCCACCGGCTATTTTCCTTACTTGAAAATCTGTTGTGGCATATCATCTGTCGTGGCTTATCAAAAGGTGTTATTGAGAGATTACTTCTTGTGGGCAAAATTTGTTAATTCCTTTATGATATTGAGAGATTATTTTGTGAAGAATTTGTGAGGGGTAAACACTATAAGAGTTGTTGGGCATACCAAGCGAATTGATTGATCAACCAACAATTCTCCACATTCCGGGACAAGAACATATGAGTAATTGAGTGGGACATCCACCACTGCGATGACCTTACCACATCGTGATGGCGGATGACTCGAGCACTCGAAATTCACAAAATCAGACTCAGCGTTATTTTCATGAAACATCTGTTCCAATTCGTCTAGTCCACACGAAATTTCTGTGCTCGGTGCTATCTCCTTGTCTCGCTCCTCAAACTAAATTTCTGCGTCTGCCAAATGAAGTCAAAAAAGGCATCCACTTTTTGTCTTTGGCCGTGCGTCTCCTGCGGTGCGGTGATGTGGTCCGTGTCGATCCGACGACTTCTCCGACTCCGACTCGAGTGCGAGCGTGCACGACGAAGACCTCCAACCGTTGAACGCGTGCCTGTTTTTACACGCACTAGGCTAGGCTGCATCAAAATCCAAAGTGGAAACCATCAACTCCTATCTTCTATTGTGGAGTTTTAAGCTACCCGCTATTTAAATTTGTCGTCTCTCTGCCATGGGATCTCAAGCTACCAGACCGGTTTGATCCAACATAACCATGTTCTAGTCGCGCCATGACACTTGGCTCTCTCGAGTAAGCCGATCAACACTCACGGCGGTGACAAATTCATTGATGTTTGTTGGGTTGTCGGGGAATTGGGAACCGGAAATCGAAATGAAGAGAGCTAATTCGGTATCATTGTCTTCTCCCTACTTCATGGGAATTCGAATTGAAAAGAAAGAGCGTGCAGCATACTGTCTTTATAAATTTCTGAGCACATCCCATGGACATGCTTTGGAAGAGATCAGGAACCTTCTTCGGATTAAAGTAATCAAGCGAATCAAGGTCTAATGCCATGTATGAGGAGCGAATTAAGGACGAAAGTCGGGGTGTCAATCTGTGTCGACGGCCAGTATTCATGTGGTGTCATGTTAGGGGGATACTCTTAAATTGATTGGCCAGAATATGATTCATGTAATTAATAGGTAATCCAGCCCCAACCCACATGATTCTGTTAAATTAAATAGGTCAAGCTAGGTCAGTCCAATCCAAATGTTACACGAAAAATCCAAATAACTTTTTTAAGGTAAAATCTAGTTTTTGTGGCTTTTACTCAAGAAAATTGATGTGCTTATATGGTTATTCACCCAGGACCTACTAATTTTATTAAAATTCGAAATTTTAATATATGATAATAGTGATTTATTCGGATTGTGTGTAATATCATCATCAATAATACAGAATTGGGAAAAAAAAAACTAAGCTTAAACTCCTTGACTAGCCCCATTCCTCCATCTTTGGTCAATTTAACAAGCTCGAGTGTTCTTGAGTCCAATCCTGCCTCTTGGCTTGGACTGCGCCATCCTATTGGAAATATGAGATTTGACTAATCTCCCTTGTCTAGATTTGAGCTCAAACGACTTTAATGGAAAATTTGTCTGTTAAATTTGAATAGTTTAATAAAGTTTGGTAAGGCAGACCTTTCCCTTACGATGGGTTAGAATTTTTTGAGGGCCAAACATCACCATAGAAGTGTCGTGTAGACCACGGCTTCCCCTAAACCATCGGCCACACACTGATCCACAAGTCAACACATATGAAACCCCATGAAGACCTTGATTTCTGGATGGATGCGTACAAGTTCCTTCAT
This sequence comes from Eucalyptus guilfoylei, assembly GCA_016097605.1. Classification (NCBI taxonomy): domain Eukaryota; kingdom Viridiplantae; phylum Streptophyta; class Magnoliopsida; order Myrtales; family Myrtaceae; genus Eucalyptus; species Eucalyptus guilfoylei. The sequence continues at coordinate 38,072,228 of CM027862.1, read as the reverse complement.
ACCCATGCTTGTTCACATTCTTTTTCATTTTTGCCGCAAGGCGTCGTTGGTAGCTACTCCAATAAGTGGTCTTTTCTAGGATTATTTGCCACGAAAAACACCTGTTGGAATGTCAGACATAACGTTCAGGGTAAAATTTTTGAATTTGAAACTCATGGCCTCATCTTCGTTGCTAGGACTCCTCTTCCTCCCCCGAGCTTGAAGAACCCGTCTCTTTTTCGCCGATTCTTGGAGCTTCGTTGTCGCTAGATGCTCCGAACGGGAACTGGAGCTCATGAAGACGAACGGGAGGCTAAAACAGGGAATTATGTTTCTCCATCGAGAAAATGGAGCTTTGCTTTGGAGAAACAGAGCTCTTTTAGCGAGAGAGAGAGAAGTTTCCCCAATTTTAAATGAAGCATTATTGTGCTGCTCATTTTGCCTAGTTAGACGAAGAATATTTCACATTAGACTTCAATATCTCCTATTAAAAAAAAAAAACACATCGGAGCCAAAGTTTAATTTAAGATGCCACATAGGATGAATTGTCGGAATTTATTGTTGGAGATACTTAAGTGATTGTTTTTCCATTGATATAATACTCAATTGATCGCTCAAAATATTTTGGTATTAAGCGCCGCACGAAAATTGTGATATTTTTAATATTTTTTTTCAAAGTAAAGTAACGTGTGGTTCAGAACAATATTCAAACACAAAAAAGTGCTACATACAGGATTGAGGTTATCTAAAATGTTAAAATTCAGTGGGACCTTGTGAGCATGGTTCACGGAATGCAAAGTGTTAGATCTGCACTAAAACCCCGGGCCCCATCATCTGACGACCTCATCATAATGTTGTCTCATGCGGGGAGACTTTGGGAGACTTCCAAGTCTTTATGTTGAATTGCTCTCCACTCAAGTTATTTTCTTATGGATCGCTCTTCTTTCATATATCACAGCAAACTCAGGCTCTCCACTTCCCAAGCAAAAAGAAGAGGACCTCTCTCTCTCTCTCTCTCAAAAGCATGAATCTTGTAAGCAAACCCATCGGCTTACATGTCTGCCAACTGATGACTACATCTATATGGATTGTTATTGCGCTGGCTCTCTCCCACAACTTCCTTGCCCTTGCCACCAAAACAGAGGTAGATGCTCTTCGTCATAGTGGGTGGTGGCCTTCCTACATTACAAGCAACACTTCTGTGTTGCATTGCATGTGGCGTGGCATTTCATGCGACGATTCTGGAAGCGTCGTTGAAATAAACATATCACAACATATAGATGATGACTACTACTACCAGTTCAAAGGTAATTTGAGCAACATGAATTACTCTTGCTCCCAAATCTCACCTCTCTTACGCTGTCTGGTTATCACCTCACCGATATCATTCCCCTTCAAATATGTGCACTCCCAAAGCTCAAGCACCTCAACTTGTCCACCAATGATCTAACTGGTGAGTTGCCTCTTTGTCTCCAAAATCTCACCATGTTAGAAGTTATTGACATTCATAATAATAGAATCAATAGTCTAATCCCTCTTGAATTGGGAAATTTGAAGAGGTTGATTTACCTAGATCTCAGTTTCAATTCACTAGATGGCATGATCCCTACGACTCTAGTGAAATTGAAGAACTTAGCGCGACTCTATTTGCAACATAACCACTTCTATGGATCCATTCCTTCGGAAATAGGGAACTTGATGAACTTGGCATATCTAAATGTGGAAAATAACTACTTCAATGGATCTATCCCATCGGAAATAGGGAACTTGACGAACTTGGCATATCTAAATATGGCATGGAACTTCTTCTTTGGATCTATCCCATCGAAAATAGGGGACTTGACGAACTTGGCATATCTAGGTATGGAAGGGAACACATTCAATGGATATATCCCATCAGAAATAGGTAATTTGAAGAGGTTGATCCACCTGGATCTGAGTTATAATGCACTTCGAGGGACAATCCCGATGACTCTTGGTCACATAGATGTCATCAACTTGTCGAATAATCATCTCATGGGAAAAATTCCATATAACCTGGCCCACGTTCCTTATGAAGCTTTCATAGGCAATGAAGGTTTGGAAATGACTTATGGTTCTAGAAGAATGACTAAGGTTGTACTTATGATAATACTTACACCACTGATGGCTATATCATTCATTTTCTATTTGGTTTTGAGGCGTTTGATCGTATTTCAACATAGAATGAAGAGCACTCAATCAGAGATAATAGAAAAAAATGGAGATTTCTTGTCAATATGGAATTATGATGGGCGAATTGCATACGAAGACATAATCAATGCAACAGAAGACTTTGACATCAAATATTGCATTGGAACTGGTGCATACGGTAATGTGTATAGAGCGCAATTGCCTAATGGGAAAATCGTGGCATTGAAGAAACTTCACCATCATGAAGTAGAGGACCCATCTTTCGACAAGAGCTTTCGAAATGAAGTGAAGCACTTGACTGAAGTATGGCATAGAAGCATAATTAAGCTCCATGGTTTTTGCTTACACAAGCAATGTATGTTCTTGGTTTATGAGTACATGGAAAGGGGAAGTCTATTTTGTGCTTTGAGAGATGACGTTGAAGTGGTGGAACTAGATTGGTCTAAAAGACTTGTCATTGTATGGGATATGGCACATGCCTTGTCTTACCTGCACCATGATTGCACACGGCCAATTGTTCATCGAGACATATCTAGCAACAACATTTTACTAGACAACAATATGTAGGCTTTTCTATCAGATTTCGGCACAGCAAGACTCCTAGAACCTAATTTCTCATCTAATCTCACTACAAATATTGCAGGCACCCGTGGATACATAGCACCGGGTAAGCAACAATTGTCCATATTTTTGTGGAATGTTATTACTAGTGGCACTTAGCTAGATCAATATAATTTAACACCCCCATGTGGTAATAACATGTTGACACTTCAACATACTTACATATTAATCATTTGATAATGCACTAACTAAGATTGTGAACTTTGTTTCGAGCCTCATCTAATCTATGACCTTTTGTTTTTTTTTTAAGAGCTCGCTTACACTTTGGTCGTCAATGAGAAATGTGATGTATACAGTTTCGGGGTGGTAGCAATGGAAATAATAATGGGTGAGCATCCAGGTGAGATCATCTTAATGCCGTCCACTCTCTTCAGAGAAGATATTATGCTACATCAAATATTGGATCCGCGCTTGCCAATCCCAAGAGAGAATTCTATCGCAAGAAGTATAATTCTGGTAGTTTCTCTAGCGCTTGCTTGCTTAAATAGCAATCCAAAGTTGCGGCCCACTATGAAACAAGTTTCGGAAGCTTTTCTAGCTCCAAAACTAGCGTTGGCGAAGCCCTTCTATTCTATCTCACTTGCGCAGCTCCAAGGAAACAATCGAGGACTATGGTGGGAAGGTGGATCAACAGAAAATTCTTCAAGCCCACAGGAAGAGCAAGGATCATGAGGTACTTGTCCCAAAACAAGCAAATAAGTTTCACCAAGTGAAGAGCCGGTTGATGAAATGATGCTGCAAATTGGCGAACATGGTTGAGATCATGAAGTATGCAGCCCTTGCAATTTTAATTCATGTTTAATTTTTTTATACCAGCTAGGCTAAAATCTTCCTAGGTAACAATTACCAAGTAGTGAGAAGCATTTATCATACGATCGTTTATTTTTCCGTCTTTTTAGTAAGATCGAAATGTGTGATAAGTGATAATGTGTTGTTGTTATCAAGAATGCATGGCTTGTTAAGGAAATTCACTATGTATTTGGACGATAGTTTCTCTTTAGTTGAAGACAGGCAAATTTCGAAATTGATTTTCCTTCACATTAGCTAAAGATTAGACATCACATAAACAACAGAAGACCAAGACTTCTCTTGATTGTGTAGACGACCATGTACATGAAAATGAAGCTCAATCACCTTAGAGACTTTGGAATGGGGTACTCAACCAAGACCTTGACTTCTTGAACGTGTCCTAATTTGACACATAACCAGTTTAAATTCTAATCAAATCACCATTAATTAACCATGAAATTTACGACGAAGGGGCTACCGGCGACTGCACAATTATCATGTTGCAGAAATTCAGCTTCTCTGATTATCGGCAATGCATACCTTTCCATTGTAACAGAAACAAATAATCTATTGTAAATTTTATCCCTGGAAACTATTTTTCTTTTTTTGGTCGGTTTCCTGGAAACTAATTTATGTCTACATAAATATGTCAATGCAAAGTATTCTAGTACTGTCCTTAATGAGTGCCGCTTGGATTTGTAATTAACAAGATGTTGCTCATTTTTCTCGCAATGAGAAGTTTTCTTACGCTTTTCACTCGTCTTTCTTCCAACTAAGATTCTTCCATTTCCTAAGTGCTCGCCCCATTCAATACCATTAGTTTTTACGAGTCTTAATGTTACAAATCAGCAATGTAACTATTCCTATTAAGTATTTCTTTTGAAGATTATTATTATTATTATTATTATTTTATTTCAAAATTGCAATAGTTGTCGATTGCATAGGAAATACATCCCTATGTACATAACAGCGACAAAGAGGAATTTTCAACTATTGCAAAATCCAGGTATATCATACATTATAAATAATAAGAATGAAGAATTTCGTATTTCTTGTCCAAAAGAGGACAATTCATATGAAACAGGATACATAACTTTGGCCAGCCGTCAGTTCTTGTTTTTTCACACTTACCAACTCTTTTCTTAGTATGGAATAGTAGAATTGTACCCGTTGTAGCATTCTGATTCTGCGAGGACGTAAAATGTAGAGAAATAATATTTGATGCATGTTAAACTTTCTTAATACTTTGCTATAGGAGTGAGAAGCAGTTTATATAGGACATTGCTTTATTTTTTAGTCTTTCCAATAAGATTAAAATGCATTATCAATAAGCAATGTATCTAGAAATAATGAGACCCATACTAAACCCTATTCAAAACACGAGCACCCATACAAATTTTCTGTAATGTAAATGGTTCGATTAATGATGGGTATAGCTCATAATTTTAAGGCCAAACATCACCAAAGTCTATAAAGACCATGACTTCTTGCGAACCAATGTAATACGTAGCGGTACAGAAAATCAACATATGAAACCCCAAAAGACCCACTACATGTCGAGAAAATATTAAGTGGTTCTGGATGCTGGGGAGAACCCGGGGACACAATTCACCACAAACTAAACTCATCCAATATCAATTTTTATTCCGAAACTAAATCAACCGAAATTGTCACGTCTCGAACCCCGAGCACGCGCACACCCTTTGGTGGTCGACTAAATTTGCGACGTTCTCAGGACGCATCGCCGACCCATTTATTTTATGCACATGAGGAAGCGAATTAAACAAACACCCTGACAACAATCAAACATGGGATAGAAAAGCATGATACCCAATTTTCACAAATCACTTTATACACATGCCAAACCAGTCTTACAGGTCTATTCACATAAGTCTATTGTAAAAGGAAACTACCAGGCCACCTACACTCTAGACCCTTCAGCCTCGGGCTCCAAGTTCTCCACACTAGGGACTTGAAAATATTTAAACCACAACGAGGTAAGAATAAATCTCAGCGAGTCAACACCCTAAACCCCGATTAGGACAAGAATTCACTCAAAGGCGTCCTAAACATGCACCACTTAGAACTTACCTTGCCTCAACACCTTCTTGCACATTAGTGCATCTCATATAACATATGTTGCATATAGTAAATGCATTCAATAACTAGAACGCATCATATCACTCATCAAATATTCACAGGGTCCCGATTATAAGGCCAAATTGTCATGACACGTCCTATTCCGTGCCACACAAGTAAGTTCCATAATTAGGCGCGACTATCTCGCTCATTCATGCATGATCTAGTTCTTACAGCCCATCGGCCATGGCCAACTCCACAGTTGGCGGTCATTCGGACCCCGCTGGACATCCGATAAAAATCGGACACCGTCCCGCCTCGTCGGGCACGGCAACGTCTAGAACCCCCGCCTAGATGACATTCTATAAAGGAGCATTGGTCTGGCCTTAACTACGACTCAGCATCCGGACCCTCGTCGGGCATCCAATAAAAACGAGAACATGCATGGCTATAAATAATTTGGTTTCTTGGAAATTGGAAAATTCATCTGTACTCCATCGGCGGCCAATCTTGACCTCTCCCATTTGACTCTCCTTCTTCTTAATGCCTTTTGCATGGCTAGTTTTGTGGTAATGCCATGATGATAGGTACGGAGAACGGCCAATCTCACATTTACCATCTGGAATAAAGCAGCACCTAGAAATCAACTTAACAGCAAAATGTCAACTTAAAGTGTCCATTTGTGCCAACTTTTGGCACTTGAAACGTACTTTTGCCAACTGTCATCTTATTCACATTTGATGCCTTTGTGTTTTTCTGTGAGAAGAGATGTAAAGTTACAACTTTAGATGCAGAATGCGCCAATTTGGCATCATTAATATGAGAGATCTGCTTACGCTTATCAACATTTTCTGTCTGCATTCTATAGTTTTCCATGCCCCTTCAATTTTGTCTGATGGCAACCTTGTAAGTAGGAGCAGCAATTAACCTGAGAAGCCATGTCGACCGATTTGAACGGGATTATTCCCCCCCAATATTGCATTTATGCAGCTTTTCTGTCTATTACAAACTCGATTCTAATGACCACAAAACGAAGTATAGAAGGGAAAGAGAATTAAAGAATTTAAGCTGTCATCTAATGTGGACATGAATATAAAACTAAAGAAATCAAAACTCTTCTCGACAACTAACATTGGTCTTACACAGTATAAACTGGCATTTTTTCGCAGTCATTCTCCCCCCCTCAGCAGCAGTACAACTTCAGAGAAATGTCGTGTTAGCATGTTTGACTTCATACTTCCCTTTGTCAAAGTCGAGTTAGTAGTCACGGCTCCCTTTGCATGTATAAACTTCTACATACTGCAAAAAGAAGATGAATGTTGGTACCCTTGAGCATCATCTGAACAATGGAAGTTGCTTGATTCCAGCTATCAACAGCATAAAAACTAAGAAAGCCATATGAGGGCCATGCGAAGCGCCAGCCCCGTGCTGGGGGAGGTTCTTCTCTGACGGGCTACCCCCCATTCTTTGGACCAAAGAAACTTGGGTTGGGTCGCCGCCCCATTCCTCAAAAACGACCAATAGATTGCCTGTGGGATTGAGCCACGATCTTGGAATGTGGTACCTGAAAGTTGAGAGCTTGTAACAGATGTTCATCTTAAACAGAAGAACCATAGAGAAAAAAAATGTAGTTTGGACATTTTCTCACCATCTTTGAGAGGCCTCCCCACAATTACTCAGGCACTTGCTCAAATCAAAGGTTCCCGCATAATTGCAGGTGCCGCAAGTGCCATGAGCTGTATAAGCAGGCCAGTGGCGTCCGATGCTCCGACCGTTTATCCATATCTGACCCTTTCCCATGCCATTCATGTCCAACACTAATGGAGTATTTCCTGCAGGGGCATGGAAAGTCGTCTGCAGACAAAGCATGAACTGATTTTTATAGTGGAACCGGACTCACGGTTATCATTTAGTGAATTTTTTTGAAGGTGATCTTCACCTTGTACCAGATCAGGGGCTGATTTTGGGCCAATGTCGAGCCTCCATCCCATTCAACTGAGGAACTACCGCTTGAGGTGTGAAGACTCAGATCTTCGCCTTTCAGACCGACCTGTTCCCAGAAACTACTATTTAGGTTCTGTTGATTTTGTAGCAGATTATTCTGAGTGTCCCATGTGATGCAGTATGTGAGTCATGTCCAAGAGACTAATAACTTCCCACACCTTATAGAAGTGAATCATGGTAGCAACAAGTGAATCATAGTAGCAACATTTATCCATACAAAACCTTGATTATCAAGACTAATCAACCATCGATCATGTTTAGCAGAAACGACATTTTTCTTTTTTTACAGCTCCCTGATTTTGATAGGCATTTTCCACTTCTTTGTTTTTTTTTTTTTCTTTGCAATGACTATGAATGCACACTGATTTGGTCTCTTTAATTGCTGGAAATTATTGGTTTGGAATGCTAAAGAAGAACAAAGGAGCAGTGGACAAACTAAAGATACCTTGCAAGACCATTTCCATTTCGTCAAGTCCCATTTTCCAGAATTCATACCCTCTAACGTGATTGGCCCGAGAACCCCAGCATTCCATGTCTCATAGTGCAAGCCAATATTCTGAACATTGGAAACAGAAGGGACAACACTGTCAAAATGTATTTATCCATCTTAACGATATAACCTGTTTCTGAGAACAATCTGGGAAATGGACAACTGACCGGAAGCCCGACAGCTACACTTAATAGCGACACCTTGTTGATGCCGACGATCAGCTTCACTTTATCACTATATGTTAATTTCGGATTCTCTAGTCCCCCATATACCGACCCTGTAGTATGGCCAGATGATCGACAGAACATATCTTTTAAGTAGAGATTTCGAGGGCTAGAAAGAAATTGCAATTTCAGACATGAGACAGAAATTGGTCTACCTGCTTGTTGACCGTTGACAAAAACATGGAGCGCATGTCCTGCTGATGATACATTGAGAATGGGATATTGCCCATTCGTTAGAAATGCTTCATCTTGACTTATTGTGAAGCTGAACGAGCAAGAACATCAGAGGAAAGCAAAACTGTAAGCATGTGACAATTCGAGATTGGAACTTCAATAATGTTAATGAGATGAAACTGGGGGAAGCAAGCAGCACTCACTCGATCGCATACCACAGATAGTCCGAAACATCTCTAGTGACACTAATTTGCTCTGGTAGTCCTTCATTTATAGTTCCATCCTCGCCAAAACAGAAAGTTTCTTCTCTATATGACTGCCAAGGGAATGCGCTTTTTATGGGCACCATTTGGACAGGAGAACTCTTGTATCCAACCTGTAGAGGAGTCGATGGCACCATATCACTCTCAACCTTGATCACTACAAGAAGGATTTTGTGCTACATCCACCAGCAACAATGGCAAGATGTTGCTTGAAGTGAATCTTTTTTTGGGGGCAGATTTTTGTAATGCTTCTAAATCTTCCAAAATACAGCTTTAGATGGACTTGGTAATTTGTCATGGAGAGTAACAAGACCGGTTGAATTGAAAAAAGCTGACGTGAGATATTCAAGAAAGTCTCTCCTAACCGTGGCAGTGTTGTAGACAGCAGTTTGGCAGTCAGGAAGAATGCTGATGGACCATGGTGGCAACTCATATTGCCCGATTCGGAAAGTGACTTTCACAGAATCCTGTGTGTCATAGTTTGCCAGAAAAGCCGCACAAGCCCCAGATCCGGATTCGAAGACATGAGCCTAGAAACCAAAATTTGATGGCTAAATTTATTTCCACAACGGAATACTCATCAGTGTTGGGTAAAATTAAGGGGGCTGATAAACCAAACCTCCTGTTTACTTCCAAGCGATGACACTGCAGGATCAGCAGCAACTAGAGCTGATTCGCTTTGCTTTATGGCTAGATGCAAACCTCTTAAGTGACTCCATTTCGGTTCCCGTAATGAACCTGGGACAATATTGTGAATTCTGATGTCAGGAAGACAACCTGGTGACTGGCATCTAGCTATATTATGAATTACTCCTCGTCTTGGGTTCAGTAGCAACAGTGATTAATGAGCATGATGCACAATTTGCCTTCGGTCAATCAAACTTCCGAAAGCGTAACTCTTTATCCCAATCAGAAGCAGTTATTAACAATTAGCGACAATAAGGAAAAGAGACATATGATAAACTTAACCTGACCTACTCTGGGATGCCAAATATATATCCAGTCACATACCAAATTCATCAATAGGAGCGTCAAAATCATAGCTGGTGGCGATGAAGGGACCCCCGGTGGTCCTGCCAAAGTTGGTTCCTCCGTGATACTAGAGAAAAAAGACAATCCAGCAGAAGAAAAGAAATAAATAAGCAATGATAAGGGAGGAGGCAAAAACCAGATAACTGATCATAAATGCTATGGGAGTCGAGATTACCATATAGTAGTTAAAAAATGAACCACGGTTCTGAATGAACCTTGCAACTGCGAATGCCAAGTCTTCTGCCGGCCTGTGAAGCACCGCTCCCCCGAACCTAGTGAACCTGGAAACAATAATGATGATGAGCTTCGAGACTATGGCATGATAAAAAAGAAAAGTCCATGCATGAGTTTGCAGGCATTGGCTGCAGCGACGCACCAGCCTGTCCATACTTCAGTCCACATTTTGGGTTTATCGTTTGAGTTTGGTTCAAAATTTTCGCAGTAGAAGCCATTGCAAGTGTTGATCTGTCACGCAATGAACTGACACAATTCAAGGACCGGAGAAAACTGTTTCCCAGAAAGCTCTTAGTCCTAGTCTTAAGGTAACGCGTCTGAGTTTAGTTGAGATTTAACGACTGCAATACCAAGAAAAACCAGTTAAAACCCCACGAAGCAGAAGGAAAATGCAGACCACAGGATCAGGAGCATCCGCCTGCTTGCACATGACCCAGGGGACACCGGTGCCAAGCCCCACAGCCATGTCAGCTGCCCATTTTGCATATGCATTTCCTGGTTCACCAATTTCCCACTCCACTAGTTCAAACTCATTCTCTATCTGTCCACAGGCCACACGATTCCAAAATATCAGCTAGAGATAAAAAGTGATAATTTGCAGAAATATCCTAAAACTTGCAAAAATTGCACTTCATGTATTTAAGTACTGAAATTTATAACTTTTGACTCACTTGTGTCTTTCTGCACGAAGTGCATTGAAGTTGTAAGTTGTGAAAGAGAATCACTTTGTGAGAAACTCAATTTTTTCTTTGTGAGAAAAAAAAAACAAAAACAAATTGTAAGAATTTTCTCACCTGAGACAAAATTATTGGACCTCCCTGGGGCTGAAACAATTTCTCTGCCTTCATCATGTCCACTATCTTCTGCGTGAAACCTTGCATTGCATCCTTCATAAATATAATCGATCAATAAATGTTTAAGACTATTCAAATAGCCCCTATAAAATGACATTTGACCATGGTTCCAGAAATGTTTTATCATAAATATTTTATAATTAGAACAAGCCAGTACACCGCAAAAATTAGCGACACAGGATGTTGGTTTCAGCTATAAAAGACAATTTCCCACGCATCTTATGTGCCGTGATTTGTTCCATCGACCATATTGTGTAATCTTTCTTCTCAACAAGCATCCAAAACGGTAGTTAATAAAGTCATCTTAGAATAGCAAACCACTCGTCAGACAATCGATGAGGATTTTTTCTATTCCTTAATGATTAAAATTTACATACAACGCCAAAAAAAAGTAAAAAAGTAATGGATTGACTGAGACTTTTCTATCGGGGCAGTCAGTGAAACAAAGTCCTTATCAAGCAGCGCGAACCTTGAACGGCTGATTGTCTGTCCTGAAAGCGATTCCGGGGACGTATTTCAGCCACACAGGGAATCCTCTGCATCGCAAAACAGAACAAAAGAAGAACAGGGGATTCATATTTCTGAAGAACAGATTGGATAATGCAGAAGAGCAATGGCAAATTATATTCATGTAATCCTCACCCAAAATTCCACTCGGCGCATACATAAGGCCCGATCCGGAGGTGAACGTAAAGACCGGCATGTTGCACCAGCTTTATGAACCGAACCAGATCAAACCTGTCCTCGAAATAATACTGCATAGAGGGTCATCAAAACGGGGGGCAAAAAAGAACCAACTGTATTAGTTTATAGCAAATACTTTAACTTTAAGAGGGCGGGAATGATCTAGCCTTATAAATTTACTTTTCCTCGAGAAGGTTCATGTCCATTCCAGAAAACATAGGTTTGAATAACATCCAACCCTCCCGCTTTTGCCTTCTGTATAAGATCAGGCCACATCTGCAACCACCCAAGAAAGATTCGCCGCACAATGCTTTAGACAGAATCAGAAGGAAACAAAGAGAAAAACAGAGACGCATTGTGAATTGCACTGGGCAATTCGGTTACCTCAGGAGTGCTTCTGGGGTAGTGAATGGAGCCGGAGATGAGAATCCTCCTCTGCCCATCAATGACGATAGCTTTTCGGTTGTAAGAGACGGAGCACGACACGGAACGAGCCCACGAGATCAGAACCAATGCCAGCATCAATCTAGCTCCAATCACAGGACAAAAAGCATGAAACTTTGAACCCATGATGATGACGACGACGAAACTTCCTCTGTTTCAGCTTCAGTCAAAAAGCAACGGCCTTTTATCTTTTCTTTTCTCAGACAAGTTTTGCACGTACCGAGAATTCAACAACGACAATCTGTTGCTGTCGAGTGAATCAAGAAAAGAGCTGGAAAGCAAGCGGGAGAGAAGAACTGTCAAATTCCTGTTATTTTAGTCAACAAAGCGAGACAGTTATACAAGGCAAGTAAATATGCAATGTCCTCATCTTAATGCATTGAATCAAATCTTAAACAATCACGATGTATTGAATGCAAGATACGAGGAATCTCCGAGGATGTTTCTTACAAAATATCCCCTCAAATCCAACGTTGACGCGAATGTAGTACTTGTGATTTTCTGGATTAGAGAACCAAAGAAAAAAAAGGAAGAAGAAGAAGAAAGAATAGAGAATGCCCAGAAAGAACTCTGTTCGAACGCTCTTTTTCATTGTGTTTATCGTGCTCATTAATAAGATTAATGCTGCTTAAATAGCACTCACATGGTCGAAGTAAAAGCGTCGTGCTTCCGAATGATTAACTTCCTATCAAGGTTACTTGTACTGAAAGTTTTAAAACATGTCATCAAAAAGTGCAATTTAATTCCGTAATTTAAAAAGGTATAATCAAGTTTTAAATCTTGTTATGAAAGCGTAATTAAAATTTTAAAATTTTTAGAAAGTGTAATAAAGTTCTAGAACTTGTTAAGTTGGTGCAATCAAATGTTAAAACTTGTTAGTATTTTTCATTTGTTAAGTTGAATAAGTTAATAGAATGTCTTGATCGCATCAATTTAAAGTTTTTAGGACTTAATTGTACTTTTTGAACATTTTAGATATTAATAGCACTTTTGAACATTTTAGATATTAATAGCACTTTCATGATAAATTTTAAGACTTTCGATATACTTATCCCTAATTGGAATGTTATAATGGCAAGTGCGGTGTTTCACTAAGTGACAATTGTTTCCTCTAGGGCGATGGTTTCTTGATTGATTGCATTCGTGGCTTAGGAACCTGAAATATCTCCTGCCAAAGTCAATTTCAGCTTTTGGAATTGGGAACCAAGCCAGTTGATGAATTGGCCAATTCAAAGGTCAAACTCAAAAATCGGCCTACATTTTTTATTGCAAAGACATGGAAAATTGATAAACAGTTACAATTTTCACATATTGCTTAAGAACTTTTTCTTCAACTAGCCACGCACGTGCCCTTTCTAAGAGGAAAGAACCACGTTATTTTTAAGTAAGCATTTAAGAACTTTGGTCGTTTTTGAAAATTGGGGATCCATTCGATTGCCTTTCATCCCAAAGAGGAAGCTATTGAAAAAAGAAAAACAAAAAACAAAACACGAGCAAAATAAGAAAAAGATAATTAGCAACAATTTGTGAAGGTGTGGTTTATGAGTGAATTAAGTTAGCAAGAAAGCACAAGGTTCTTTTATATGGTTTGATTCCGAGACACCAATTTCTATTTAACTCGATCTCACTTCTCTTCAAATTGCATTAGTGCGGCTTAGTTCATGTTGACATTCGAATTGCACCAAATTATACGCTGCACTAAGAGGGAACAAATGGTTGCTCATAATTTCTTTTAAATAAAGCCCGAGGACTATTCAGAATGCAAAAAATTGAGTGGATAATATAGGATAATTTAAATTGTTTCAGAGATGTGGTTGTTTTTTTTTTTTTATTATAGATTAATATTTTTTTTTTTACACCGCCTTGGTGATCGCGATGATTTGGGCTCTCTCCCCCTCACGAAGGGGAGGAGTTTGAATCCCCTCACGGTCACAGGGTGCTTAAGTGGGATGCTTTAGGGGTGGTGGTCGCCGTCTTCGCCCTCCAAATTTACTTTGCACAAAGACGGAGTTAGGGTCATAAAATATATATATATATATATATTTTTTTTTTTTTTTTTTTTTTTTTCCCGATTAAAATAGGTTTTGAGCATCTCGTACTCTTTTATTTTATTACAAATAAATAAACTTCTACTCACAAGTTCACGAACACAAACTGCGTTTCGGCTCTTTCCAGGTTGCGTCCTTTCCAGGTCGTCGGCGAATCTTCGTCTTCGCCGCCGTCGTCCTCTTCGCGGGCGACCATGGCGGAAACGGCGGCGGTGGTTTTCGACTTCGACCGGACGCTGATCGACGGCGACAGCGACAACTGGGTGGTGACGGAGATGGGTCTGACCCAGCTGTTCCGTAAGCTCTACTCCACCATGCCCTGGACGTCTCTCATGGTTCGTTCCGTCTCGAACTCCGCTCTTTCCCCCGTCCCCCGTCGCTTTCTCAGCGAGCGCAATCGGTGGCGTGGAATTTGACTTCCGTGGAGCTCTTGGGCACGTGCCTTTGTGCACATCATGCTCAAAGCTCGTCGCTTTTTCGATCTCTTTGCGTGAATTTCAGCAGGAATTGATCGTTCATGATGTTTTGTTCTTAATTTTTGCCCAGAATAGGATGATGGTGGAGCTCCATACGCAGGGGAAGGCGGCCGAGGACATTGCGGAGTGCTTGAAGAGGATGCCTCTTCACTCTCGTGTTATCGAATCGATTCGAGCAGCTCATCGACATGGGTAATGAATGCATACGGTGTGCTAAGTTGCATATGTGTGGGTGTGATATGAGAAGGAATTGAAGTATGTAGCTAAATGGTGATGTTTATTTTGGGGGTTCTGTACCTGTAGATGCGATTTGAGGATAATCAGCGACGCGAACCGGTTCTTCATAGAGACGATCCTGAAGCATCACGGGCTGTTGGATTGTTTCACTGAGATCGTCACGAACCCGGCTTTCGTGGATGCGGAAGGCAGGCTGAACATTGTCCCTTTTCATGATTCTGCCGATTCTCCTCATGGGTGCAGCTTGTGTCCTCCCAATATGTGCAAGGTAATGTGGCAACGATTCGCACCCTGGACTCTGCTTCACATACGCGATTCTGGTGTTTATGTGTTGCCTAAATTTCGATGCATTCATTGTCAGTGACCCAATTGTTTTTAGCTGGATGATAATTAAGCTTTGTCTGCGTGCATATTGCTTGGGGCTGCCTGTTGAGAGATTTGAGCTTCACGAGGAACCATGATGAGGGTTCCTTTCTGAGAGGATTCTGTGCTTGAATTTACTACGTGCATTTTCCTCTATGAAGAATGTAGATGAAATGTATTATTCTTTCACCAATCGGAAATGGATGAAGTTGAATAGCAGGGGCTTACACCAAGAACTTCAGAGAATAATCTAATTGGAAATAAAAAGTCTTACTTTTTTCAAATAGGCAAGGGAAGCATGCACCTCCGCTTTAACAGTCTGGCTGCAGATGTGCAGAGGGTGGCTGGAATACCCTCGGATATAACCTAGGAGAATTGTAATTGAATGCTTGGATATATAAAAGGCTGTGGAAAAAGGAAAGAGGTCGATATTTGACATAGATGCAACGTTTTGTGTGCTTATTACATGACCTGGGGGTTTCAATGCGAGGGTTTGTTGAAATGTAAAAATCAATCCAAATGCTTGTGAATTTTCAGCGACACAAACTGTGTTTTCAGTGCTAACCGTGGGAAATACACATTGATCCTATTTGTATTTTATTGCCTTTCTTGTATCCCCAATAGAGTTATTATTGCTTTTGGATCATCAGATTTCCACAGATAGTTCATTTTGTTTATTGTCTTAAGTAAATCTGCAGATCTTTGGCGTGCCAGCTCATCAAAATTCCTTTCAAGCTCTTTTAGTTTATATGCATTGTGCTTTTCTATACAGGGCCTGGTTCTGAAGAGGATTCAAGCTGCTGATTCTGAAATCAGGAACAGAAGATATATATATCTCGGAGATGGGAAAGGCGATTACTGCCCGTGCTTGAAGCTCGGAACACGAGACTTTGTAATGCCGAGAAAGAGTTTCCCTCTCTGGAATCTCATTTTCAACGACCAAACACTTATTAAAGCTGTGATCCACGAATGGAGCGATGGAGAAGAGCTTGCGGCAATTCTTCTTGACATTATCGATATGATCCTAATGGATGAAAATACCAGGACAGGGCTCACGGCCTCGCCCGATGACGGTTGTAAGACAACTCCAGTCTCTAACCCTTAAACCATCTTTGCAGAACCTACCTATTTGATCACCAGGAACTTGGTGAGACATAAAACTGACCTTAACACCGTTGTAGTTGTGCTTATCGCCATTATAGATGTGCTGACTAGAACACCATGATGCTGGCAATATTCCATCAAATCAATAATTCTTTTTCTGTAATTTTTTTTGCTCTGTCATTTGTGTTTCTGTTTGGCTGATACATTTTGCCAGATTTCTAAAAAGAAGTTTGGTTCTCGGAAAGTTTGGTTTCACTTATCTGATCTGCAATCTTATTCAATCTAACCGGATGATTAATTTAGTTCATAGTGAACATACATTGATCTATAGTTTGGGTTGACTATGATTCCGTTAACATGATTTTGGCTTTTCAAGTTTTGCTTCTACCTGTGGTTATTCCAGAGTTTGGATTAGGAAAACGTGGCTGTTGAGCGGTTATCATCTTTGGTTCTGTTTGAGTAATAAATAAAATTATATAGGGGAAAAAATTCATATGGTTGTACATTTTAGTACTATTTATATCTATATGAATATACATTAACAAGCTGTTTCTTAAGAAACCATGACTTTTAACTTGCGAGGGATACGATCATCCCTTTGCAATGAGTGCTTCCATTCCTTCTGCTTCAAAGTAGGATTTGTGGTTTCCTCGTTTCATAACATCTGGTTTCGTCTGACAAGACATCAAAATAAGGGAATGTTCTAAAACTTGTTTTTATTTTTCGATCTTACCAAAACTCGATATCAGCATTGCTCGAAGCACTACTTTCCAAATTACCAAAATATTTCTCCTATATATATTGAATCGGGTTTGAAACCAAATCTCTCCGTAGGAGGATAGATGGGGCGATTTAGGTGAGATCCAATTTTCTATTCACTCGTGGGATTCAGGCGGTCCGGAAACCCCCACGTCTAGAATCTATACATCCCCTATTAGTGTATGAATAGCTATTTCTCGAGCACAAGTTTAAGTTCGGCCTCAATGGGAAAAGAAAATAGAGTATCTAATAACGTATTTTCATAAATCAAGAACTACGAGATCACCTTTTTCATTCTGGAGTGACGGAGGGATCATACCATCCAAACTTTTTTGTCATGCTTTTCTCGATGGTTTAGATAAAGTTGCAATTGATAAGATTTTTCTAATTCTTCCTTCTCCAAAAGAAGAATTTGATTTTTTTTTTTTTTTTTTTTTTCGTGTGTAAGGATCAGGAGATTGAATCTCACGGTAAAAAGAATGCTTCGATAATAAATAACTCACTAACCCGTTCCATCTTCACATGAATAGCCTAATCACAATTTGCTACTTCCATGTACAAATCAACTCCGCCAAAATCGCCTCAGAAACCCCTAGCTCATATTGGTATATAAGATCCGGTTAAAACCTTAAACATCGGTAGACTTTTACGGGATGGGCAGATAAAGACGAAAGATCACATGGTTTTTTCACCGGTGTACCTGCCGTCGCACGTGCGGCGGTCTTTGTCGGACAGTCTAGTTCGACCGTTAACGGCTGTCTTTATGTCGGACCGAAGTCAACGGAAGAAGCGCGCACAAAAAACGGCAGCCCGTTCCGGTCACCGCGTTAGTTCCGATTCGACGCGGCAACGCATAGCTGTTCTTAGTTTTTTTCCCTTTCCGTTAAAAAACAAACTAAAGTAATTATTAAAAAAAAATTGGAAAGGCGTGGGGACGGTGTAACCGCCTCCTCATCCAATCGCGTGCGGCCCGGCCGCGAGGGCTCGGCTCCTGATTGGGTGACGAGGCCGGGAGCAGCGAGACTGAAATAGAATTGCGCGCACCCGATCGCGTCCCTTCCGACCAATGGGCCACCTTGCTGCGGAGGGTGGGCTTCTCCGACTGGTCAAGATTCTTTCTTTTTTCTCTTCTTCTTCTTCTTCTTCTTGTTTCTCTCTCTCTCTCTCTCATCCACGACCTCTTCGCGCCCGCCATCAAAAGACGTCTCGATTTCCCTCTCTTTCTCTCTCTTCAACGCGAGAAGGAAGAGAGAGAGGGAGGGGGAGAGATGAACGCGGCCATGGACGGCGTGATCGAGGCCATGCCCGTGTTCGCCAAGGAGCTGGTCGCCGGCGGTGTCGCCGGCGGCGTCGCCAAGTCCGTGGTGGCGCCGCTCGAGCGCGTCAAGATCTTGTTTCAGGTACGCTCCCTCCCCCCTCCCCTCCGACGAATTTCGTCTCTTTTTTTTTTTCTCTCTCCTCGAATTCCGGATTTCGCCGCGGCTTGATGGGTTTGACTCGGCTCTGCTCGGCGATTCGTTTGGGCCGTGTTTTTTTCTGAATCGTTAGTCGATGAGGGCTGTTCCGATTGAAGGCAGACTGTGCTTTGACTGTTCATAGCGAGTTAATGCGAAGATGGAAGAGGCGCAAGGAGAGAGAAGATGAACGAAAAGGTTTTACGTGGTTCGATCGGCGAAGAAAAATAGTTTCTTGGATTCATACTCCTTGAATAAAGAAGAGTAGGTCACCCATTCGTGGTTAGTGTAGTTGGTTGAGAGTCCCTCCCTCATCGTTGAGGTCGAGAGTTCGAAATCCTGCGTTGCTAGCGATTTGGCGGTAGGTTGCTGTGCTAATCTTCCCCGAGGTATAGGGGCCCGACCCTCAGGGAGCCGTTCGGGCATGGGGGCACGTGGCGGAGTCCTCGGTCACCCAAAAAAAATAAAAGAAAAATAAAATAAAGAAGAGTACGTCGTAGTTGCTAAACATAGTGCATGATTTTCATGGTAAATACGGCTACTACACATTGGACCCTGATCCTCAATCTTATCAAGATTAAACTTTTGAGGCCGTAGAAGCTTGTAGTCACAGTTAGTGTCGAGATTGGGTGTATTGATTTTGTCTCAATTGGCATTACTGATTCCGCATGATTGAGGAGTTCTGCACAAGCTATTATGCGAGAGGGGCAGTTGGTAGTGAACCCAATGAAATAAAGGGGAATGTGGTCGATAGCTTGGTTAGCACAAGTGATGGAAAATGTATGGTCTTCCCTTTGAGTTTCCATGGTTGCATCAATATTCTGTGCAAAATCCGCTGAACTCAATTGTAGCAGAACTTGGATGCGCGACCTTGTCCACCTTGCTCCCTGTAAGACTGATTAGAGCAGTCAGTCAGAGGCTGAATTAACTCTGTTTGGGGTTTAGCTCTCAGTTGTTGATCATTGAAGTTTCTTTTCTGTTGAAATGGACTCTTGCCAGATATTTTATGAGACAATTA
This sequence comes from Eucalyptus guilfoylei, assembly GCA_016097605.1. Lineage (NCBI taxonomy): Eukaryota > Viridiplantae > Streptophyta > Magnoliopsida > Myrtales > Myrtaceae > Eucalyptus > Eucalyptus guilfoylei. Next base: position 38,052,726 of record CM027862.1, on the reverse strand, counting down.
GACAATCTTGAACTGGGGTAGTTAGTTAGTGTTGGGTTCATGAGTTCTTGTATGCTTGGTTTTCCTGATTTGAAAAATGATCTTAGGACAGTTTTGCTAGAGAGAGAGGGAGGGAGGGAGGGACTGTAGCACTTAGTCTTTTGTAGCTGGAATGCTGGATGCCATAATCTCTCTCTCTCTGTGTGTGCTGAATGCACTCTGTTTCCGATTATGTCTGTCTACACCTTTTGTTATAATGGTATATTTTGAGTAATATAATCATTCTTGTTTTATGACCTACAGCAGGATATTGGTGTTTGACATGAGTGAATCAATCGATAAAGCTAGTTGCTAAAGCTCCATAAGCTTACTTGGAATCCACTTACGATGAGGCTTACGAAGTTGGATTAGATTCCTTCTTAACAGATATACGTGGTGTGCTTAGTAGCATGCAAGCAAATGAAAAAAATAAAAGATGTTTGTGGAGGATTCTTGTTTTTATTTGGAAATGGTGCTGATGTACATTTTGAGGATTATCTTTTTACAGTATTATGCTTTAGCCCTGTATTTCAAGATTCTATGCTGTCATAGGCTTAATAAGTGCATTCAATTTTTTCTTCTAAATGTATCTTACTAGTATTCATTTAGACCAGAAGAGCAGAATTTCAGAGCATGGGGCTTTTTGGATCTATGAAAAAGATTGCAAAGACAGAGGGGCTTTTGGGTTTCTACAGGTAGATTGATATTAATTGTCCTCATGTTAAATTTTTTCATAGAATATATTTGGTATTGATTTTCTTGTTTGTTTTTTCAGAGGAAATGGTGCAAGTGTTGCTCGAATAGTGCCCTATGCAGCACTTCACTATATGACCTATGAGGAATACAGGAGATGGATCATTCATGGCTTTCCAGATGTTGGAAGAGGCCCTGTGCTTGATCTTGTGGCAGGATCATTTGCTGGGGGAACTGCTGTACTTTTCACGTATCCCCTAGATTTGGTTCGGACTAAATTGGCTTATCAGGTAAAGCAATCATATAGGATCCCCATGAGAGCATATGCATGACGATTAAAACTGAGTGACAACAATATGTTCCCTGGTAACATATTCGACCAATTTGCTGTTTTTGGGCAGGTTGTTGGTTCATCAAACTCTTCTGTAAAAGGAGTGCTTGGTTCTGAACAATTCTACAGAGGAATCCTGGATTGTTTTTTAAAGACATATAAAGAAGCTGGCATTAGAGGACTCTATCGCGGTGTTGGTAGGATTCATCAGCTGCTTTTCTTAAGGAGGATAATATTTCTTCTGTTGCCATTAACATGCAGAAACATTTTCAGCACCATCACTCTACGGAATCTTCCCTTATGCGGGTTTGAAGTTTTACTTCTACGAGGAGATGAAACGCCATGTCCCTGAGGAACATAAAAAAGATATCACGGTGAAGCTTGTCTGTGGATCCGTTGCAGGTTTATTGGGTCAGACATTTACTTATCCGCTTGATGTTGTGAGGAGACAAATGCAGGTAATATGAATAAAAGATGTGGAGTTGATTATGGATACCAATTGGAGGGTGTATAGGGATGATCCAAAAGAAGTTTTTACCTTGACAGGTTCAACGGCTCATGGCATCTAATAGTGCAGAACTTGAGGGAACTATGGAAACCCTTGTCATGGTTGCCAAGAGGCAAGGATGGAAGCAGTTATTTTCAGGATTGAGCATCAACTACATGAAGGTGGGAAGTTAAGCAAGTTTCCATTTGTTAATCACTGTGCATTTTTGCTTGTACTAAATGCCAGTTCGTTTCCTTCAGGTTGTACCATCAGTAGCTATCGGGTTTACTGTGTATGATGTTATGAAGTCAAACCTAAGAGTCCCTTCACGAGACGAGGCTGTGATTGAAGTAGAGTTGAAAGAACAGAGTAGTCATACATCTTCATTGCACTCTTGAGGACGCTGATCGCTAACATCATGAGGCAATTGGAGGACTCCATTCTGCAGCTGGCTTTTGACCCTCTTTATATCCTTTGTACCGTCAGGTCATTGGTTGTATATTTCATTTTCCCTTGGAACATTTTGCGATGCTCCAAGCTACAGCATATAAAAGGACCTCATTCGAGGTCCATAGTTTAAGGAATAGTCAATAAGGTTTCATACGGCATTCTTTAGGATTCAGATGGTTTAACCATCCAGTCCAGATTACCTGTATACTAGGATAAGATTGACGTGCAAGTTGTACATATGTTAAGGTGTAACCATCCAGATTTCCTAGCGTGTTAGTATAGAGCACCAGATTCTGTTCTGCGAGTTTCTGATCTGATCACCTGGCCTCCTGAACATGTTCTATTTTATGTAATTGACCCTTCCTTTTCAGTATATCGCATCATCAGTTCTTTACGGAAGCAGAGTGGGAAGATTGTTATGCGATCAACTCAATAAGTTGATCTAGACATTTTAGTGCTTCGCAGAGTTAGGCGAAGTATGACGAGGAGACTAATCAAAGATTTTCTTTTGCAGCCTTCTTAAAGAAGCAATCTATCGCTGGTTATTTTTTAATAACTGAAAGGCAGTTTGGCACCTACTTGCTTTGGAAAGCAGCGACACAAACAATCACTTCTGAACCTGGACATTGATTGCAGGTGTTGTCATTGTTCTCAAAGGAGAGAAAGCATTCCAAACTCATGGAGGAGGTGAAAATTGCACATATGAAAAAGGGACGAGACGAAGTGAAAAACATTCAGACTGCTTTCCAGGATCTCACCCATAGTAAAGGTGCTAATGTCATCGCTATAGGTCCATGACTATGAGCATCCTGTGTAAGATCAAACTCACAGGTCTAGACAATCATTTGATCCTCTGGAAGGAAAGTGGTAGAACTTGGAAGGAACAAGAGCTCCCATCACTAGGGAAAACCAACATCACCAAAAATCTCCACAGGAGCACTGGCCATCCCTAAAATGATGGAATCGTTTGTTATCCCTCACAATCAACTCCCTCCCAACGATTTTAGACATGATTTTAATTGCATTGTGACAGTCACCGCAAATTCGGAGATTCTTCATGATTCTCAGCGTCGTTCTTGGTGGTGTGCTGATCAAACCATAGGCAATCGCCAAGCGCTCGCTGTGATATTGCAGGGCCTGCTCTTTCGCCTCCTCGTCAATGTCGTGAAGGACGTATCTCGTGTCGGGTACATACCCGGCTTCCCTCATCTGCCCATTCAAGCCTCTAGAATTCCCCCCTTCCTTGTATGGTTCGATGCATCGATACTCGCTCAGCTTATTCTTCTCCTCAATCATATTGACTGCAGAATGCTTCCTTCTTGGAGGTAATGGGAGTTTATTGGCAATTGCCCGGGAAGGATCAAGAGCAACCAACAACTCCTCGGCTTGGTCCTCGAGCTCAAGATCTCCATGAATCCGAGCATAATTCCTCAGTGCCTCCCAAATCTTCAAAGTGGGTTCGATGGGCATTTTCTCGACAAAATCCCATGCTTCGCACACATGACCCGAACTTCCATACACATCAATGACCCCTAAATAATGCTCGACGCTTGGAACAACACCGAATTCGTTCCTCATCGAATCAAAGTGCATGAGCCCTTGTTTTACCGCTCCTGCGCTCGCACAAGCTGCCAAAACAGCCACGAACGTCTCGCCATCGGGGACCAGCCCCGCCTTCCTCATTTGCTCGAACAAAAGCAGCCCATCATTTCCTTGGCTGCTCGCGGCATACCCATTGATCATCAAGTGCCACAGACTCATATCCTTCTCGCGCATTCTGTCGAACACCCGGCGCGCATCTCTCATACTGCCACATTTCACGTACATCCTCACCACTTTCTCGCTCAAATCGACATCGCCCGGCAAGCCGGACCGCCTCAACAAATCGTGAACTCTCTTGCCCAGATCGAGAGACTTCGAATTCTCGCACGATTCCAGTAACGCCCCGAAAACAGCATAATCCGCACGAACCCCACGTTCCATATACCCAACAGCTTCTTCCACCTTACCCTCCTGCAACAAAGCCATCAGATCAACTCCCTCCAAGCCACCTCCTACCGACCCCTCGCCATCTACCCGATTCTCCGCCAAATCAGGAGCATCCTTCGAAGGAGCCTCGCGGCCCTGTTTGCGAGGTGGGTTCTCGGTCCTGTACTTGGTGGCGGAGCCAGGGCCCGCGCTTTCTCCGCCGCGGCCGCGGCGGCGGTAGATCCTGGGGTTGTCGGCGTTCGGGGCGGCGTAAGTGCAGAGCGGCTTCAGCTTCAGCTTCAGCCTCAGGTTCTCGGGCGGCCGGAGAGGAGGCAACGTCCCGGGACGGAGGCCGATGGGGCTCGGCGTCTGTGGGTGCCCGAAGGCCGGAGCGATCCTGGGAGCGGCAGCGTAGAGCGACGGAGAGGCGAGGGAGGAGGAGGCCATCGCTGCCGCGGGAGTTTTGTCGCGGCGGGGAGCGAATCTCAGATGTTTGTCGTTTTGTCCCGCAGTCGAAAAGACTCGACTTTGAGATGTTCGGTCCGAATTTATAGAGCTGGAAATCCTACTATCGTGGGATCTATCCGAAGGTCCCCAAGCTTAACTCAGTCTATTCTGGATCAGTAACTTTTTAAGTACACGATTGCTGTGTAAGAATGATTCTTTGTCGGGTGCCGGTCGCCGCCCGACTTTCCTAGTCCGGCTGAGCTGTCGCGGGGCGCAAGACCGACACGTTGTCACTGATCGCTGCAGTTTCGTGCTTGTCGGGTGGATCGAACCGGACCCTTCTGTCGATCTTCGCTGCTAGGATGGGAGACTGGATAGCCAGCCCGCCCCCGTGGCCACAGTTGCTGATTCCATAGCTTGCGTGCTGCTCATGATCCTGGTTCGCACGACTGACTTATCAATCCACGCCATCGATTAAACAATTTCGAGGAAAAAGATTGATAAAATTTCTATTATGTTGGAAATTAATCAATTTAATCAATGAAAGTTCAGTGACAATATTCTTCTTGAACTAAGCCGGATTGAATCTGAAGATTCCGATGATTTATTTCCACCATCACAAACGTACGGATGAATCTCTGAAATACAAAGGCTTGGTGAAGTGGCAGATCTCGAAAAGTCCTGGAAAGAGCTGTTTGTCATTCAGTTCTTTTCCCTCTTGTTGCGGAGTCGGAGTTCCGCGATATGCGGACCGAGGCGATTGCAAGTGATACGATGCATGAGATTTGCGATCTCCCAAGAACAGTCCCATCCTGAGACACTCATAGTAGCGTTTAGACGATCGATCCGCTTTGCTAGGTAATCTGGTCAGGGAAATGGATTTTAAATTGCAGATTTGCTGCCTCTCAGTTGAAGACACTCTCGTTGCACTCTATTTAGCACATACCATCATCACTCCTGATTAATATTGTCTGTGTTTTAGCTGAAGAACTGCAGAAACGGGACAGAGAGCCGGCTCCTCTTTCGACTGCACCCCTTGTTATGCAGGTCGACTTTCGAGTCCTTTGCAGAAAATCGCTGTGAAAATACGCGAGTTTTACTCATCGGAGGTCCTTTTCTGTGTCTGTCTTATTTATACATCCCTCTTCTTTTGTGATTGTTGTCCTGAAACAGATGTTATCTGGAACAGACATAAGAGAGGTCTGTGTACATCCTGAATACCGTTGGAGCTCAAAAAGTTTCGAGCATCTTGTTTCACCTTTGGTATCTGAATAATCTGTCGACAAACCCCTCCTCCAGCAAGACCAGTGAAGTGGTTCATGTTGAACTGGTCCGCCCATTTCCACCTTTTCGAGTCCGATACAGACACATTTTTTTTTTTATATTTCCAGGAAGCATTGCAGGTAAAAACACCAGGAACTTCACAACTGACCTAGTCTGGTAGATTTTCTCAGATTCTTCTGTAATAGTATAAGACTAAGTGACTTGACGCGGTTTTCTTCCGAGATAGTCAAGTTCAACTCTGGATGTCTGTCCATATCATGAATTGACAGGAAATCGGCACATGAGTGCTCTGAAATGTTGCATTTATAAATCAAGGAGAGCTATATGGACTTGACCACAGAATTCATTGGCTCTTTGTTTTTGCTTCTTTTTTCTAGTAGTTTATAAATATTCATATCTTGCTCAGACTCTATTATAATTGATGCAGCCTACATCGACGCTAGACAGTTGACCATATTTTCTGCGCATCATCCGGCTTTTGTTTGAAGTAGTCATTGGTTTTTCCTTTTAGTAGAAAAGGACATTTCAGTTTATAATGCCTGTGTTTGTTGACTTGATATAATCACCCAATCCTCGGATACAGTTGACCAGAAAAAATCTGTGATAAACGAATCGACAACCTAAGGCAACCTGCATTACACTTTGGAATATCAGATAAAACCTGTGTATGTGTAATCTTATGTTGGGACGGTAAGAAGGTGATCTCTGTTTATTATTGTAGCTTTCCTTGAATGGGTCTTCATGAGGATGATGCTGTATAAGATGTCAGGTAGATACATTGAATGAACCTATATAGGCGTGTGCGCGTACGACACGTACATTTAATCAGTGGGAGGGACTGTATGGAGTTGACAGATCTTAGATTATCATTGCAGCTTTTCTTGAATCGGTCTTCATGAGGATGATGCTACGTCTGGTACATACATACATTGCATCGAGTAACTCTCCTATAAACTAAGCATACAGTACCAGAGCATGACATCATTTTATTGTGTTGTTAGACAGATTATGCTCGTTCGCCTATGGAGAAAGAGAAACAGGATATAACTTGACGTTGAGCTTGTCATTGCATGATGTTTCCTGGAGTAGTCTAGTTCATTATGAAGAAAGCAAATTCTACCTTTTCGATCGAAAGAATGCTATGCTTTCTCTTCTGCAAAATTCTAAAGTCAAATCTTTCTAAAGTTGGGAACTCATTGCTCCGCGAGACGAAGCTATTGGCGCAGAGAGCATATAAAAATTTCTTCCTTTATGGAAGCTTGGGAAGGAATCAGTTCTTTGCTTTTCTCAATCTCTTTCTTGATTCGTTCTAGTTTTAGAAAGTGACGAAGTGCATGTCCATTAGACATCGCAATTGCTGCACCCATTCATCTTTTTTTGCTACTATTTAAGGTCTCGAGTGGCAGTCCATATTATATTGGGGGCGATTTCCATTGAAATTGCACTAGCTCATATAGGACAAAGAGGGTACATGTGCACATTCCTTTCTTTTGTCAATCAGATACTCTTGTTGAACAGCAATCTTTTGAAGCAGTCTTGAGTATTCTTTAATCTTTCTTTCATTTCAATCACAGGGGGGTCGGTTCTTGTTCGTTCTTGACCAATGACTGTCTCGTCAATGGCTGAAGTCGCAATCAACTTCCTCCTCACGTTAATTCTGCAGAGCCCCTTAAAATTGGGAGCATGACAGGATGCACCTTGAGAGAATATTCTAATCCCTAATTGTTGCCGATATATATCTTTTTGACAACCCATCAATCTTGTTTTTGTTAAAGTTGAGTCTCGTCTCATGATTAGGGTTTTGCATAATCATGGGATAACAGCTCTAATGGTGGCAATAAGGCACAATGTGTTGTACCTAACATGCAGATGCTTTAAATGAATCTTAACTCGAATCCGGCAGGTTGGAGGCGAAGATCCACAGCCAATCCAAACAAAGAAAAGAAAATTAAGTATAAGCCACATAATTCTCCCATCAAGGTAATCATGAGTTAGATATACTTGTATCTCTTAAAGAATTCGAAATCTCACGAGAGGTCATCGGGATGGTCCAAAACAAGCTGCGAATCCGTTCAAATGGCACTTCATTCTTTTTTCCTTCCAATTGCAGATTCCTCATATCAAATCACTGATGGACATGAAGCCTTCATTGACCTGCTGCCTTCACTAAAATAATACCAAAAAATGAAAAAAAAAAAAATACCCCATTTAAAGAATTGCCTAATTCTGTTGTCCACTATTATATTCATATGCAAAACTTCCCCATGATCCATCTTATTCGTAGTCAAACTAGGATGGGGCTAACTTTTTAAATAATCAAGTAGCCTAACATACGTAAATCCAAAAGCAGAGAGTTGATTCCCGCTCCAAACATGGGATAACTAAAATTATCCTCAACTTGCCTTCATGATCAAATGTTTGGTTAATAAACTTAATCGAACCTTAATTACGTGCAAGTTGGCTCATGTCTCCATATAATTTTATAATTTTATAATATTAAGGCAAGACCATATCCAGTTGGAGAAGATATGTATTAATAATGTGAGTAGTCCGTGTCTTAGTCAATTTTATTATTATCTTGCTTGCTTATCTTGCAAAGAGATATTCTGCTCCCCCATTCTTTGCGTCGGCCTGCTTTACATTATTGGCAATTATCCCACAAATTAATTAATTTTGCTAAAATAGTAACATGGGTAGGCCTTACTATTTAGGTGCTTTCAGATGGGATTTGTTCACGAAGAATCCAATAGATGAGGTGCAGTGTAATTTAATTTATCTTTGTAATGCATTATAAGATTGATTGAAAGGACAAGTAATCGCTGTTCCAAGACAATTACAACTTCCGATCATATTTAGTATAAATCTAGGCCGACCGTGTCATTATCTCTTGTTAGTTGGAAATGCTAATCGAAGTTGCATTCTATTTTACCAATGATAATGTTTTTCTTGAGCTGATTTGAACATATCGAATATTTTTCTAATTAGGCGGGGCCGATTAAATAATTTTTTTTATGACATCAGGTCCAATTTAGTATTATCCCGAAATATTGGTCCTCAGAATCTTATTATGACGTAAGAGTGGTTCAATTAGGTTACATCAACTTTTGGTTTGGCTTCTCTCTCTCTCTCTCTCTCTCTCTCTCTCTCTACAACTTTTCCAAGATATTTATTTCATCGTATTTGATTCTTTTCTCTTACATCGGAGGAAGCATTGTCAGAATACAATTGTTAATTGTCTCCAATTCTTGACTAGGATAATATATATTTTTGAATATATTTGAGACTTTGGACTTAACCAAGTCCTTAAAAGGTTTCATCGTAGTTCAATTTGGACCTCGAGACTTATGGGATGTAAAGCACTTTGAAGGTATTTTATCCTTCCGGGGAAGGTAAATATACAGAGGGGAATCCGGAAAATATTGAGCATACGGGCATTGGCATGTGAAAATAAGGAATGTAATCCTTTTAGACTCCATGGTCGCATGGTGGGCAGAACGGCCCCAACATAGTGACAAAAGTCATCTCATGTTAATAGAACTACTACGAAATATAATATAAAGTCCAATCCTATTTAAAATTTATTTCTTTCATTACTAATACTAAGTCAAAAAATGTCTCAATCCTCAACTTTGCCTTAGTAAGTTGTTAATCTAATATATATATATATAAGATAATTATAGTTTTTTGAGGGCCAAATTGGCGAACTTGAAATCCGATGATTGATGAAAAGTAAAATAGGGAGGTATATTTGCATAGTCGATGTAATAAACGAAATAAATTTGCTGACTTGGAAAATAATGTGACAATGCACGTCATTATTTTGGTTTGGCAAACATGGGGAAAATACATGTGGCACGATACACTTAACAAAAAGATTACAGTGAACGGATTTTTGAAAATTTAGTGACAAAATTAAATAGAAAAAAATTTAGGAATCAATTCAACATAGGAGAAAAGCTGAGAGACCACCTATAGTATTATTTTGTTTTGTTTTGTTTTGTTTTTTTTTTTTGTATGTCCTATTATCGGTTTTCAACTACTTGGTATGTTGGGAAAAAAGAAAGATAAAATATAGTTTTCCTCTGAAGGAAATGAGAGGAAGCTAACTACTCATTTACCAATCTTTTGGTCATTATGATTCATGACTCAAGTTGGGATAAAAGAAAAGCATCTCAGCAAATAAACTATGTCCATCCAATCATCTTCCTTTCTTGTGCATCCAGTTTCCACCATATATACCAGCCAGACACACATACATTGTACCCTTTCTCTCTCTCTCTCTCTGAGTTCTCTCTCTCTCTCTCTCTCTCTATCTGAGTTTGGTGTTTGTGGGACTAGTTTGGTCTGTGAATCTATCTGGGCAAAGATGGGCAGGAAGTGTTCGCATTGTGGCAACATAGGACACAATTCTAGGACCTGCACAGTCACCTACTCATCATCAGCTACTGTTGGTTTCGATAGTGGTGGGCTCAGGCTCTTTGGCGTCCAGCTTGACGTCTCCCCATGCTCTTCTTCTCTCGCCATCAAGAAAAGCTTCAGCATGGATTGCTTGCCCTTCACTTCGTCACCTGCCTCGTCGTCCTCCCTGTCCTCCTCGCGAATCTCGATCGGTGAGAACTCAGATAAAGCGTCCCTCGGATATCTGTCGGATGGCCTGCTGGGTAGATCCCAAGAGAAGAAGAAAGGTGAGCTTTCGGAGATGCAAAAGACCCAGTTCTAATCATTTCTATCAGCTGAAACTGAAGTATAGACTTTGTTTGTTTTATTTGAATTTATATGACTTCTGGTCTCTGATCAAGATGAGCATTTTCGTTTTCCTGCTATGTCTATTGTTCTACTTGTATTGTTTTGACCAAGTTGGTTCTATCTAAGTTCCTTCTGTCCACATATATTTTCATCAACCTTACACTGTGCTAAGACTTGTTTAAATGCACTTCTTTTGCTTTTTGGGGAACTTTCATTTGTTGAAGCTGAGAGTTTTCGATACCTGAAACTTTGTTGGGTGTATGAGCAGGAGTTCCATGGACAGAGGAGGAACACAGGACCTTCTTGGTGGGGCTTGAGAAGCTTGGGAAGGGTGATTGGAGGGGCATCTCTAGGAGCTATGTGACCACAAGAACACCGGCCCAGGTTGCAAGTCATGCCCAGAAATATTTCCTCCGGCAAGCGAGCTTCAACAAGAAAAAGCGGCGCTCGAGCCTCTTCGACATGGTAAAAAATCATTGCTCCCATCAACTATTACCATCATATCGTTATCATCAATTAGTTTGACAGGGTTTGATAAATTCTTATTGTATAGGTTGATGTCAAAACCGTGGTGGGTGATCGTTTAGGCAGTTTGACGGCCAAGCCGAGTGAGTCCGTTCCTAATTGCAAAATGGGAACCTTAATGTCTCATTTGCAAGTTCATGATGCCAGAACCACTCAGCTTTTTACTGCACTTGGATCCTCAAAAGAGGATGGCAAGCTTAATGTTCAAGAAAGTGTGAGGATGATGACTGGTTCATGCCACGGATTGATCAGCTCCTCACAAAAGCCATCCAATGCTCCAAAATTGATTGGCGTTTTGCCAAATTCTGGTCTTGATCTTGAGCTCAAATTAGCTGTTTCAAGGCCCATGGAGCGTAAAAAGCCGTCTCTTGTAGCTCCTCTCTTTGTGGGCCCTCTTGCTGTTACATGAAAAATTGTTTGCAAGACTAGCAAAGAGATAATAAAAACTCTTCCTTCTGTCCTTTTATTCCCTAAGGCTCGAGAAGAGGAGTGGACATTACCGTTAATGCTAGTTTTAGCTTCAATTCATCAGTTTGGAAGAGAATTTTTTGTTATATCCACTTCAAAAGGAAAGTCTGCTGCTGTGGTTCAACTGATCATGATGATGACATTACCTTTATAATAAGTAGATTAAATTAGTGTTGAAGAATGTTGCCTTTTGTTGTTTCCTCTTTCCATCTAACAAGTGTGCCGAAATTGTATACATATAAGGGAGATTGATTAAAGATGATATTCTAGCTTATTCCCATATGGCAACTTTTTAACTTTTAGTTCGCTTCATTTGAAGAAAGAAGAGTTGACAAACACCGACATATAAACATAGAAAAGCAAAGGGATTCACACAAGAGTTAGGTAACGAGAAGAAAGGCATCTTTCTATGGCAGATAGTTTTCTTGCCAGGCTCATCCAAAGTTTCTTCTTTGGAATCTAGTAGTCCCTTGCATTGTTTACATGCTTTAAAAGCAATATAATATTGAGAAACACCTGAGGAATAACCTGTCTCCTACAAACTTTTCCAGAAATATGTTGAGTGTGGAAAAGAGTGGCTGTGTTGAGTGTGGAAAAAGATTGGGAAAACGAAACAAACTTAGACTCGATACTAGCTTCTTGTTGATGAAAGAACAAACTTATGGATTGAATTGTTAACCAATGAAAACATGTTTCGTATGGCCAAATTAGTGAAAACTCCTTCTAGTGTACTGCACAGTAATTACTTTCTCCTTATATGAGTTATCGGTATGGAACTTCAAGACTAAGATTGAAGGACATATGTATGTAGTCGACATGCAGGTTGGAGATATATTCTTTTAATTCGAAAATTAGGAAATTATTTTTATAGAAAAAACACAAAGCTCTTTTAGTAGCCACTTTCGCATTGCTGGAAAAACAGGTGGTTTTTAGAAGACGTGATAAGGGAAAAAGATTCAAGAAAAGAAAAGAAGACGCAAGCCACATCAAACCAACCAAGAGTTAGAACAAGACTTTCCATTCTGCTTAGCTGAAAAAGATGATACATGAATAACACACTGCAAGAATTGAACTAACAAACGACTGGATAAAAGAATGAACCAAGTAACTTTCTGAAGTTTCTTGGCTTTGTTTTCAACGATAATTTATGTTCATGCTCGTTCAAAGTTTTCATTTCTTGGTTCTTCTTTTTCATGTCCAATTGGAAATGCTTGTTCACTTTGCTATGAAAAGCATCAAGTTGAAGGTAACGGTCGATACATGCAATAAATACGAAGGGGACACAAGTTAGCAATCATATTTGTCCAGCCACGAAGATTGGACCACACGTCAGTGGTTATTTCTATAGGCAGTTCTCCACAAGCCAAACCCAAATTATTGAACATTTCTAGGAGCTTCTTCTTTGGGCCAACTCTATGCAATTTGCAAAAATATGGTAGTAATATAACTTGTCTCTTCCCCAAACAAGATTCAGAATGCCTCGAGAGAACCCTTTGACTTTCTGAATATATCTGTTTCCTTTTTCGCCGATTTTGTCAAGCAAATGGAGATTTCTAGGTGAAAAAAAAAAAACATATCTGGAGAGAAAGAAATTTAGTTTAGATAAAGCAAACATGAAATCACTCATGCTACAAATTAAGCATGAACATATCGAAAACGAAAAGGCCCGTTGTTGTCAGTTGAAGAAAAGACAGATTACAAATTATGTGACTACAAAGCTGACACAATTCCAGACATCTAGTGATTTTGAGGAAGATAAGGAAGAAATGCAGCTTGTCCACAAGCTCGCAACGGACCAACTTTATCATCTCCTCTCTCCAGGCATTTTCTGTTCCGTCAGTTCATTGAAACACAAGCCCCTATTATGCTATATCTTTAAATGGGACGGATGGCTAGCTGCTAAAAAATATATAAAGGCACATCCTAAGCATAGAAACACCTTAATCCAATCCACTGTATTTGGCTAATCAAACTCGGGATAAAATTTTTATACCCACATGCAAATTATGAACATAAGAAAATCCTTTCGTAGGGATCAACAACTACAGGGAAAAAACATTTTTACTACTGCAAGTGAAGTAAATCAATGAAGTATCTGTGTTCTCAGATCCAGATTATGTTTAGATGAAAAATACAGTCAGAAACACAAAAATGAGTGATTTTTCCCTGGTGCGTCATCTTTCACGTGTTTATATTGAGTCCTCATTTCGACCGTGATCTGAACAGAAGGATTGGCAATGCGCGACCACGATTTGAGTATCAAGAATTGTCCTAATCAAGCTCTTGGGTCTATCCTGTTGGCTTCAATCGAACCACAACCGGTGAAATGTACGAGACGTTTAACTTTTAGCATCTCACTGGCGTTACCTCTTTGGAATGGTCCGTCTGTGTTGGCATGATTTGTTGAGTGATTATAGGTCGCCTTTTGAAGAAAGTGACTCTTCATCTAACCACTGTGCCTGGCTTTAATACCTGTAGCCATCACTGAGGTGTCGAATCCCTTCACCCCACAAAGCAAATCACGCACACAACCATTTAAATTCTGCTTATGAATCATGTGGATGGTACAATCTTGTTCTCGAGCTAGAGATACAAATATCCTAATTGCTTTTGTATCCTTGTGCTCCTGTGATTCTAAAAGAGTCCAAAACTGTCATTTTCGTAGTCATTTTCACGAACGAACTCACTGGAAAAACTTAGGTTTTTCTTTAATCCCTCCGTCCTCATATGCAATGTTCTTTTCCTGAAAAAAGAATCAATCAGTTTTGGCCTCTTATCTTTAGAAACACCCAGCACAAGTCTATAATATCGTCTCAAGTAAAATCTGCAGGAAGTCAGGATGCTTGTGCTTTCACAAATCCCCCTTTTAACGACAGCAAAGTAGCGTTTGGCTTTTTCCGTTTTGTCAAGGGGCGAGTTGCGATTAAGAATTGAATATTATGCCAAAATGCTGCAATTCTAAACTTCACTACTTCCATTTTCGCTGCAGACAAGAATCGCCTTTGATAACCCCCGACAATTCCACGGATTCAAAACTTTAGGCATGTCGTGTTTTCTAAGTTGCCGCGTGAAAATTTACATACCAAGCTATAGTAACAAATCAATATTCTCACTAATTGCGCAACCTATTGAAGTTTCATGGTCAGGGCGGTAAAGAATAAGAACAATCATCTACTCGGAGCATTTAGTGTAAGAACAAGTACCGACAAAGATGTGAACAGAAAATTGCAGTTTAATTCAGCGATCAGAGAATTAACCATCAGTACAAGATCTAAATCTAAGAAAAAAGATGAACTGAGTCATCAGAAAGAAGCTCAAGCGAGCAAAACAGCAACTATTTGCCGATTCATGCCCGAGCCGGTCCAATGGATAGGAGTTTCGCGGAAGCTGTTGCTAAGCAAAAGCATGTTGCCATGTTATGAACAATGAAATTATGTTCTGTGGCTAAAAATAACACGCCAACTCTGAGAGGAGATTAGAAAACCAGAACAAAATGGATATCCGGGATGACATCAAAATACATCAGCATGAAAAGGTATTATTATCCGATAAACTGAAGTTCATATTACTTAAAGAGCTACAAGTTCAATTCCTGCCAACTCAAATTTCAACTTTTATTCCATGCTGAAGTCGAGTTCTTACAATTATGCTCAGCTGCTGCCACAAATTTCAAGTCATTCTGTATTGCCTAAATTTATCTCGAGACTCGGTTAACTGTGTCGCGGTACATGTGAGATCAACCAACACAACCATCTAACGAAGGACTGGCATTGATTTTCCTGTTTTGCCGATGCTATATGGTTCTGTTTGATTCATGGACTTAGGCAAAGTGCTATCGGTCTCACTTGAATGGGCCGGTGACCCTGGTGCTCTATTTACAGAAAGGCCTGGCACTTGAAACCAACTTCCAAATTCATATGATAACTTACTCCAATCTTTGTAAATTTTTTTACAATTTTGTAAACTTTTCCAAATCAGTTTTTGTTACCATCTTTCATTTTTCTTCACGTTGTCGCCTCCACTCGTAAAGAAAAAAAAAAACAAAAGTGTAGTTGTAGCTTCTTCCTTTAGTTTTCTTTTTCGGTTTTTAGTGTTAAATTGGTGTCATGGCCAGTTTTTGTGCATTTCAATTGATCCACCACTCCTAGTGATATTAAAGGAGGCACTCCCAGACATCGGCTTACTGCACTCAGGATTTTACTTCTGGAGCGCTTCTAATAAGATTTGAACCCAAGACCACAAAGATGAAGATTTCACTGACATATTATTTAAAAACCAAATCTAAGTTTTGTATGCCAACATTGTGGAAGTGTGTTATTTTTTTTCACCACTGCATATGGATAAAGTTAATGTGCGATCATTGAATTTGTCCATGGAGCCTAAGATTGCGTAGTTGCGGTTTGTATCCTTTAAGTTGAATTCCGACCGCTTAGGAGCATTTACGTCTTACAATAGGGTTATATAAGCCGTGTTGAATTATTTGTACAAGGGATACAAGATCATCAGTACAAATTATGTATCTTTTAATTTGTCGACTTAATTTTCCAATTCCTGCATTTTAACTTTCCGGTTCTTGCATTTGCTTTCTTCTAGAGTAATTAGTTATAGTTCTTGGTTACACGTGCCACTTCCTATCCGAATTGCCACGGAACACGATTCGATAGAGAGAAATATTATCTTTGGTGAAAGGAATTTCATCGGGAGGATAGATTGATTGCATGGACTTGGTCTCCACGTCGCCTAGAGAATGATGACGCTGACATAATTTTTCGGCATTAATCTAATGCAGCCGAAGTAGTGTAGTCAAACGAACAACAACACATGATAGTCTTTGTCCTTTTGAAAAGAGTGATCAAATCACCAACCAACTTTTGAAAAGGAAAAGCTGCAATCAAGCCTTTGTCATTCTTTAGCTCGCTTTCATACCTAATTGAACTTGATTTTGCTAGAAACTTAGATCTCTGGGTGATACCATCGTCATCATCAGATGACTGCTGACATGATTTTTTTCCCATTAAGGGAACAAATTCTCTTCTCTTTTTATGAAAACCATTGTATTTTCTCCCTTGTCGGGTCCACTCTTGTCATCATTGGTGGCTTCGTTTATTCTATGGTGTCGCTCCCACTTTGCGCGTTTTGAAGTGCACACCGAAGATAGGACAAAACACTTCAGCTTCAGTATCTAGGGCTTTTAAAAAAGTCATCTGTGGTTGCCACATTGACTTTAAAATTGAGTCTTGATTCAGATTTCACATTCTCATTATTGGTACGTGACGATTTGAATGCTTTCGGGCGTAGCTAGCTAGAGCCCTTTGCTGACCGATTAATTCGCACCCGTCCATTTCTCGTTCCCCGATCCCATAATAATGCGCACAACAAAGATGTCTCGTGGGACATGATGTGTGCAGATTGGTCGCGGACTTCGCAGTTTTGAAGCTACGGATTAGCTCACGGCTTCGCAAGTACTAAGCTACATCGTCATGGTTACCGCTGTTAACTTTTCCTTTACAATATGCCTTATATAGCACATTTGTCGAAGGCCCGCCTTCTTATCGTGGTGTTTTAATAGGGAGTTCTTTTCTCGACCTGGCTCAATTACGTTGGATGTGTCACGGCGGTCCATTTAGGGGGTCTATGCGAGAAAATCCCGCCTTAATCTCTCATTTTCTTTTGTTTTTCCTATTGGTTTTTTCGTTGCTCAACTCCTTGGTTACTCAGCCTAGGTCCATAAAGGTTGGCTTGCTGCATTCAGAATTTTACTTTTAGAGTGCTTCCAACAAGACTTGAACCCAAGACCACAAAGATGAAGATTTCACAACATGCTATTTGAAATCTGAATCAAGTTTTGTATGTCAACACTGTGGAAGTGAATTATTTGGTTTATGTTTATTGTTGGCCTAGACATGATGAGACTATGAGATATTAACATGTCCCCCAACCGTTCTGTTTCGGCACTTAATCACGAGCAGTGTGATTTTCGCGACTTAATCAGGGACTACGTCCTTCGTGGGCCATAGCTATAGCAGATATAGTTCTCGGGCCGTCACCTGGCGAGGCGTGATCGTGCGGTATTTGACATAGAATTGGGTTTTAAGTTCTAGCGTTTGGATCGCCTAGAAAAGTGAAGCAACAGCAAAAAATTTTCTATTAAACGAAAAATTTACCATTAGATTTAGGAAAATGACTTGTTCTTTAAAAATAAATTTTTCAAAATATGACTAAAAATCGACATTTGGATCCAAAACTCTACGCTAGAGTACAAAAACCTCAACGCTTGTTCCAAGGCCCTTCACATTGGACTCGAGTCTAGAGATTGGAGCTAGGTGCACTGGGGTACATCAAGGCCAAGCCCCGATACAAAGAGGTTAGGCTTGGAAACCCTGTACCCGAGCTTGGATTAACAAAGGTGAGGCTTGGGACATCGATACCTATGCTTGGCACCTTGGCACCCGTAGCTGAGTCTTTGATGCCCAAGTTCGAATCCATAAAAGATAAGCCTAATACCCTGATTTCGAATCCATAGAGGATAAGCCTAATACCCTGATTTCGTTGCTCAACTCCTTGGTTACTCAGCCTAGGTCCATGAAGTTAACGTGCGATCATGGAAATTGTTTAATGGAGTGTCAGATAGTGGAGATGCGGTGGTGAATGATTTGGTTTGATGATACGTTTGGGCTCCAAACCAACGACATAATATTGCATACCCTCAAAGGACCACGTCATTGAGGGTATGCAATATTTTCTCAATGACGCAATGATGTCGTCCTTTGAGGGTATGCAATATTTTCTTCTCTCCCCAACCAACCCACCAAACTCCGGAGAAAAGATGAGAAAGCCATATTCTCCGGAGAAAAGACAAGAAAGCGATAACTCCATGTGCTAAGCAAACTCCCACTTGTATATCCATCTAGAGATGCGGTGGTAACCTTTTAATCGGAATATTTGGCCGACAAAATTTTTCATGACATTAATCCAATACAACAACGAGAGCAGAAGTAACGTAGCCGGATAAACAACTGACATATGATATAGGCTTTATCCCTTCCGATAAGAGGATCAAACCACCTACCATGTTTTGAAGGGGAAAAAATGCCAACAAGCCTTTGTTATTCTTCAACTCGCTACCATAGCTAATCAAACTTGATTTTGCTAGGAACTCAAAAATGTGTGTAATAACTATCAGGTTATTATAAGACACTTGAAAGACCATTGTCATTTTATCATTAGGTGACCTATGAGATGCTTTCTTTTTTAATTAGCCAACCAAATTCTCTTCCCATTTTGTGAAGACCCTCGCATGTTTCTCCCATGTCGGTTCCCCTCTTGCCATTATTGCTGGCTACGAGTGGTCTATGCTCTAGCTTGATCATATTGATAGGATTCACTAGGAAAATAGAAAAACGGATATGAGCATCGATATTTTGGCAATGAGTTCCAATGATATTCCTCAGCGAGTCCGCACACAGCGGCTGAAAGTCTCCCGCAGACGGTGGCAGCCTCCTACCCCCACTCTCGCCTTTTTAGCTTACCTCCCCAAAAAGTGCCAATGACAGGAGTTCGTTTATGCTCACTTAATCACAAAATGATCTTATGAGATTTTGGTAGAATCACTGCTAAATGTTCTAAAAACTTAAATTATTAAATGAAGGGAAAATTCCATAAAAAAATCCTAGACTTTATCCAAAGTGACAAATTTACCCAAATTTTTTTTTTTTTTTTTGACATGAAAGATCTCGAACTTTGCCAACATGACACATTTACTCCAAACCTTTTTTTCATGACACAAAAAATCATGAACTTTTATCCATGTGACACATTTACCCTAAATTATAGGGCATTTTGGTCATTTTACTTTTTAAAATTTTTTTCTTCTTTTTTCTTCTTTTTCTCTCTTCCCTTCGCCGGCCATGGCGGAGGGAAGCACTGGTGTCGGGAAGAGAGAAGAAGAAGGAAAAAAAAAAAAAGGAAAAATAAAAAAAAAAGACGAAAATGCCATTAGTGGGGTAAATGTGTCACAGTTTATAAAGTTTAGAGTTTTTCATGTTACAAAAAAAAGTTTGGAGTAAATTTATTACTTTGGGCAACGTTTGAAATTTTTTGTGGTCTTTTCTCTTAAATGAATGTATAATTTATTTTTTAAATATTCCAATACTTATTCACTAATTAGGAACCACTAGAAGAAAAAAAAAGAAGAACAGTTGAGTGGACCATGTAACATGAGCCACCCCCTACTTTATTTTTGGGCCTCGCTAAAAAGCTATGAGAAACGTCGTATCTAAGGCTAGGCTGGCAAACCCCCCCGCAAAGTCGGTCGGACAGAACGGGGTTTAGAAGTACGGTGCGTTTGGTTCAGCATTTTGAAAATCCATTGGAAAAATGCAAAGTAGTTTAGCCTAAAGAATTTTAGGCAAATGCAAAGACCATTTGGTAAATTATGCTTTGAGAAGCAATTTTGAGAGTAATGCCGTTTGATAGAAAACATATTTGAAAAGCCCTTTAGGTGATTAACATTAGTTTTTTTTTTTTTTTAATTTCATTTGTTTAAAATCGAAAAAAATAATGTATGCAACTTTTTAAATATAAATTTTGACAATAATACTAAAAAAATCAAAAACATATATAATTTTTTTTAAAAAAAAGACCATACCTTTTATCGGAATTTTTTAATTGCTTAAAATTGAAAAAAAAAATAATGTATGCAACTTTTTAAATATAAATTTTGAAAATAATGCTAAAAAATCAAATACATATATATATATATATAAAATTTATAATTTTATATTTTAAAAAAAAACAAATCCTTCGTCAATTTTTTTTTAATTTTTATTTGTTTAAATTTGAAAAAAAAAATGTATGCAACATTTTAAATATAAATTTGAAAATAATGCTAAAAAATCAAATACATATATATAATTAAAAAAAAAAAGAGAGAGACTAAACCCTTCATTGGAATTTTTTAATTTTTATTTGTTTAAAGTTGAAAAAAAAATAATGTATACAACTTTTTAAATATAAATTTTTACAATAATGCTAAAAAAATCAAATACATATGTAATTATAAAAAAAGACCAAATCCTTCGTCGAAATTTTTTAATTTTTATTTGTTTAAAATTGAAAAAATAATGCGTGTAACTTTTTAAATATAAATTTGAAAATAATGCTAAAAAATCAAATACACACACACACACACACACACACACACACACACACACACACACACACACACACATATATATATATATATATATATAATTTTCTTTTTAAAAAAAAGACCAAACCCTTCGTCAGAATTTTTTAATTTTTATTGTTTAAAATTGAAAAAAAAATAATGTATGCAACTTTTTAAATATAAATTTTGACAATAATGTTAAAAAAATTAAATATCTATGCTAAAAGAATCAAATATATAAATATTTTTTTTAAAAAGACCAAAATATATTAAATTTTTTTAGCATTTATATAAATATGATTTTTTAGCATTATTTTGGCATTTAAAAAAAATAATAATGAAGGCAAAATAAGAAATTTGAAGAATGAGTGATGATAGTTTTGAAAAAAAAAAATTCAGTATTTGGCTAAATGACGAAAGTTTAAAGTTAGTCTCTACTAGCATTGAGCCTTCATCCTTCCCAATGCTAATTTTCACTTAAAAGCTACTTCAGCAGTTCAGCATTTCCCTAAGAGGCTTTGGAGGCAAAAAACCCCTTGAAAATGCTGAACCAAACGCACCCGTAGAAGAGTCTGGTGAAAGCGATGGTTTTTTCTTCAAAAAGAAGGAGAAAAAGGAGGAGACCGCAGATCTAGTGGGGGCCATTAATTTGCGCAGGTTTAATGTTTGTTAGGGCAGCAACGCTCTCCCTTGTCCACGTCACAATTAATTTTCCCCCCTCTTATCATATTGATGTGCATCGACTTCCCAAGATTAATTTTCCCCCATCTAGCATGCTGATGTGCATCAACTTGCACTACCTCCTTTGACAATTAATCTGATTTTTGGCGTGTCATAAAACCCCAACCCTCTCTGCACCTCCTCTTGGCAACTCTAACCACACCCTCATTCCTTTATTATCCAACTCCCCCCGCTTTCTCTCCTCTTTCTCTTCCTCCTCCTCCTCCCCCCGCGCATGGCGAATCCAAACAACAAGGTCTTACATGAATCTATTGATGTTCGGCCCCCAGAGGATGGCTCCAAATGCACAGGTACTTTGTTTTTCTCTTCATTTCTTTTTCGAAAAGAGTGAAGTGAAAATTACCACTGACTTGTTATGAAAGACTTGGACGAACTACCATAAAGAGTCACCTGTCTTCAAAGATCAAACCAGGGAATCACACAACAAAGTTTGAGATATTCTCCACAGGAAAAAAGGAAATCTTTTTCTATAAAACACGGTCAGTGAAAAAAGAAATTTATCTCGCCAGTAGCCTAGCCTTGCAATAATTTCACGTCAACCCGATGTTGTGATCTCAGGGCAGTCAGTGAAATTATTACCTTTTCTGTTCCTTGCTTTACTAATGCAACAATTCTCTTCTCTTTCCCATTTTAAGGGAGTAAAATAAAATGGAGTTAGAATGTCTGGCGACGTGTCACTTGGGGTTGTCTCGTGTGCCTGGCCAGCAAAAAGGGTTGTGATAATGCCGATGGAGGAATGGATGGATGGGGCTCAACTTGTCTGTTCAAACTTGGAACTGGGCGTCCTCTTTATTCTCTCCTCTCCCTCTTCTCCCTCCCCTCCCCTGCACGCTCTCTTCTCTACTCTCTCCCTTCCACCGAGCCTTCAGCCGACCGACGAACCACCGCGCCGCCCCTCCGGCTCCGGCGTCGCCTGCGCTCGCGGCCGGGTCGCGTCCCTCTTCCTCGCTGGCAAGAACCTCTTGGGCTACATCCCTGCCGAGCTCGGCCTCCTCGGCTCGCTCAGAAGGCTCAATCTCGCCGGCAGTGACTTCTCCAAGCCCATCCCCTCCCGCCTCTTCAATGTGACCTCACTTGTCTCTCTCGAACTCTCCCTAAACTCGCTCTCCGGTCCGTTCCCGACCCAGATCAAGAACCTCCGCAACCTCCCCCACTTGGACCTGTCCTCCAACTCGCTCAATGGGTCGCTCCCCGAAGCGCTCGCGAAGCTCGGGAGCCTCTCCGGGACGCTGAACCTGTCATACAACGGGTTCTCCGGAGAGGTCACGGCTGTGCCCTCTCTCTCTCCCTCCGAGTCACGACCGAGCCCTCGTCCAACGAACCACCGCACGGCGTCCGCCTCCGCCTCCGCCTCCGCAGTCGCGAAGTTCGTCAGTCGGGCGCGATGGTTCGTCGATCGGCCGAAGGCTCGGTGGGGGAAAGCGGGGGCGGTGATCGCAGTCCTTCTGGTTTGTCACGCTGGCACACAAGATGCACTCAATATTTTCTTGGCTTGTGTGTGAATGAATGCAGGGACGGTATGGACAGCGAGCGCTCACATAATCACAGCAGTGATCGGGTCGGGAGGCCTGTCCTTAGCCTGGGCCATCGCGCAGCTCGGTTGGATTGTCGGCCCTACCATCATGGTCCTATTTGCCTTTGTCACTTACTACACCTCCACCCTCCTCACCACCTGTTATCGCTCCGGCAACCCTGCCACCGGCAACCGTAACTACGCCTACATGGGTGCTGTCCGTGACAATCTTGGTATGTCACATTTGTATTTGTGTTCATGTTCATATTCACATACTAATGTCCGAGTCAAGTCCGATCATGTTGTGTTGGGTGCTAAAATCTTCTCTTTGATTAAATTCTCCAGGTAGCTTCGAAATCAAGCTTTTTGAGCTGGTTCTATACGTGAACCTCTTTGGGTTTGCCATTGGTTATACCATTGCATCTTCCACCAGCATGATGTGAGTATATTTGCAGTGAGAATTCTAGTGATTGCTATTTCAATGGTGTCAAAAGTTATGTGAGTTTGATTTTATCTGTAGAAACACCTAGCACAAGGCTATAATATCCTCTCAAATAAAATCTGAAGGAAGTCAGGATGCTTGTGCTTTCACAAATCCCCCTTTTAACGACAGCAAAGTCTGCGTTTGGCTTTTTTCGTTTTGTCAAGGGCGAGTTGCGATTGAGCATCGAATACTATGCCAAAATGCTGCAAATCTAAACTTCACTACTTCCATTTTTGCTGCAGACAAGAATTGCCTTTGACAACCTCTGACGATTTGATGGATTTGAAACTTTAGGCATGTCGTGTTTTCTAACTTGACGCCGTGAAAATTTACATAACAAGCTATAGTAACAAATCAATAATCTCACTAATTGCGCAACCTATTGAAGTTTCCCGGTCAGGGTGGTAAAGAGTAAGAACAATCATCAACTCAGAGCATTAAGTGTAAGAACAAGTACTGACAAAGATGGGAACAGAAAATTCGGGTGTTACTCAGTGGATCAGAGAATTGAGCATCAGTACAAGATCTAACTCTAGGAAAAAAGATGAACTGAGTCATCAGAAAGAAGCTCGATCGAGCAAAACAGCAACTATTTGCCGATTCGTTCCCAAGCCGGTCCGATGGATAGGAGTTTCACAGAAGCGGTTGCTAAGCAAAAGCATGTCGCCATGTTGTGAACGATGAAATTATGTTCTGCGGCTAAAAGTAACGCACCAACTCTGAGAGGAGATCGGAAAACCAGAACAAAACGGATATCCGGGATGATGTTAAAATATATCAGCATGAAAAGGTATTATTATCCTACATATCCAAGCTTGTGATGTCAAACATTGGCTGAAGTTCATATTACTCAAAGAGCTACAAGCTCTCAATTCTTGCCAACTCAAACTTTCAGCTTGCATTCCATGCTGAAGTCGAGTTCTTACAATTATGGTCATCTGCTGCCACAAATTTCAAGTCATTTTGTATTGTCTAAAACTCTCTCGAGACTCTGTTAACTGCATCGCAGTACATGTGAAATCAACCAACGCAACCATCTAACGAAGAACTGGCATTGATTTTCCCGTTTTGCCGATGCTCTTTGGTTCCGTTTGATTCATGGACTCAGGCAAAGTCCCCTCGGTCTCACTTGAATGGGCCTGTGGCCCTGGTGCTCTGTTTACAGAAAGGCTTGGCACTTGAAACCAACTTTCAAATCCATATGATAACTTACTCCAATCTTTGTAAATTTTTTGACAACTTTCTTAACTTTCCCAAATCAGTTCTTGTTATCATCTTTCATTTTTCTTCACGTTGTCACCTCCACCCGTTTAAAAAAAAAAAAAAAAAAAACCGAAATGTAGTTGCAGCTTCTTCCTTTTGTTTTCTTTTTCGGTTTTAGTGTTAAAATAGTGTCCTGGCCAGTTTTTGTGCAGTTCAATTGGTCCACCTCTCCAAGTGATTTTAAGGGGGCACTCCCTGAGAATGGCTTGCTGCATTCAGAATTTTACTTTTAGAGTGCTTCCAACAAGACTTGAACCCAAGACCACAAAGATGAAGATTTCACAACATGCTATTTGAAATCTGAATCAAGTCTTGCATGTCAACACTGTGGAAGTGAATTATTTGGTTTATGTTTATTGTTGGCCTAGACATGATGAGACTATGAGATATTAACATGTCCCCCAACCGTTCTGTTTCGGCACTTAATCACGAGCAGTGTGATTTTCGAGACTTAATCAGGGACTACGTCCTTCTTGGGCCATAGCTATAGCAGATATAGTTCTCGGGCCGTCACCTGGCGAGGCGTGATCGTGCGGTATTTGACATAGAACTGGGTTTTAAGTTCTAGCGTTTGGATCGCCTAGAAAAGTGAAGCAACAGCAAAAAAATTTTTTCTATTAAACGAAAAACCTACCATTAGATTTAGGAAAATGATTTGTTCTTTAAAAATAATTTTTTCAAAATATGACTAAAAATCGACATTTGGATCCGAAACTCTGCGCTAGAGTACAAGAACCTCAACGCTTGTTCCAAGGCCCTTCACATTGGACTCGAGTCTAGAGATTGGAGCTAGGTGCACTGGGGTACATCAAGGCCAAGCCCCGATACAAAGAGGTTAGGCTTGGAAACCCTGTACCCGAGCTTGGATTAACAAAGGTGAGGCTTGGGACATCGATACCTATGCTTGGCACCTTGGCACCTGTAGCTAAGTCTTTGATGCCCTAGTTCGAATCCATAAAAGATAAGCCTAATACCCTGATTTCGAATCCATAGAGGATAAGCCTAATACCCTGATTTCATTGCTCAACTCCTTGGTGCCTCAGCCTAGGTCCATAAAGGTTGAGCTCGAGACCCCTATGCTTGTGCCCTAAGTTCCTGACGCTTGTTCCTCGATCTATGGATGTTAGCCTCGAATCCACAAAAGCCAAGCTCGGGACCTAAAACTCATGCTCGGATCCTTGACACTTAAGCTTGAGTCCATGTCTATCAAGGTTGGGCCGGCGACACTGGTGCCCATGACCGGATATCCCACACTTGAAATCGGGCCCATTGAGGCCAAGGCCTAGGATCCTATGCCCATGCCCAAGTCCTCAACGCTCGAGCTTAGTTCTAGATGCCCATGCTTGGGTCCTTGATACCCGAGCTCAAGACACTAGTGCCCATGTCAGGATCCTCGAGCCCGGGTCCATTGAGGTCAAGCCTAAGACCCCAATGCCTATGCTCGAGTGCCCGCGCTTGAGACTAGGTCCTTGACGCTCAAGCCTAAGTCCATCGAGGCTGGATCCAGGACCCCGGTGTTTGTGCCTAGTTCCCTAGTTACTTGCGTGCAAGTTACTAGTGCAAAAATAATGTATATTTATTTAGAAAAATCAAATAAGATTTTCCTTTCTACACGATGGAAGATATTTTCCGTTATTTGTTGGATTTCAGCCAAACATTGGAAAATAACTTCCTGAAAAATATTTTCTAGAATATAACATTTTCCGTAAAAGAAATGGAGCCTTAGTTTATGCTAGCTACTTTAGTCATGTTGGTATATATGACATTTTTTGGGAGCTTTTGTGTTGTGTCGAACATTTCGACATTTTGGGATACTTTTCGACACTCGGTCAACACATGCCGGAAAATCAACACTTAGTCAACTCTCCTGACACTCTCCGACATTTGAGTTCGGAATTTCAACGCATGATTCTAGCACATATGGGGTTAATTTAAAAATTTTTCAATAAATGAAGGGTCAAAACGTAAAAATATGTTAAAAAAATAAAAATATATGGCAAGCCAATGACCCCACCTTTGAGAAATCGTGAGTTTGGGATCATTGGCAAGCCAATTCGCCTTTCGCAATCCACTTTCTCAAAGGTGGGGTCATTGGCAAGCCAATCCATCCTTTTCAGGATCATTGGCAAGCCAATGACCCCACCTTCAAAGGAATCCCGAATTTGGAATCATTGCAGGCCAATACACCTTTAGCAGTCCACTTTCTTAAAGGTGGGGTCATTGGCTTGCCAATGTCCAAAGAAAGTTTGGGATCATTGGCAGGTTAATCCACCTTTAGCAATCCACTTTCTCAAAGGTGGGGTCATTGGCTTGCCAATGTTCATTGGATTGCTAAAATGTACTGGCGAACATTGGCAAGCCAATGACCCCACCTTTGAGAAAGTGGATTGACAAGCTGATGACCCCACCTTTGAGAAGGTGGATTGCTAAACGCCAATGACCCCTTGAGAAGGTGGACTGCCAAAATGCACCTGGGGTCATTGGTGAACATTGGCAAGTCAATGACCCCACCTTTGAGAAAGTAGATTGCTAAAATGTACCTGGGGTCATTGGCACCCAAAATGTGTCAATCACGAGTCAGTTTTTTTTTCCCAAAACATGCCAATGACACGAGTTAGTTTATATTCACTTAATCACAAAAAGATCTTGTGAGATTTTAGAGGAATTACTTGTCAAATATTCTAAAAATTTAAACTGTTAGATGAATGTATAATTTATTATTTAAATACTCTAATATTTATTTATTAATTAAGAACCAGAAAAAAAAAAAAAAAAGAACAATCGAGTGAACTGGCAGATCGAACTGGCAGACTCCGAAGTAGAAGATTTGCTGGGCCAATCTCTCTCCATCCCCGCGCAATTCACCAGCGAGCCCCCTCTTACACGCTAGACGTGTGGCTTACTCCGATACCTCCTTCACCGTTTCGATTTTTTGCTCCATATAACCCCAACTCCAGCCATCCTCATGCATCCCCGCAACTCCTGCCGGCAACTCTAAACACACCCTCATTCCTTCTTCTCAATTCCAATGTCCAACTCTCTCTCTCCCTGCCCCCCCTCCCCTCTCCCCCCGCGCATGGAGAGTCCGAACAACCAGGTCTTTTGCATTGATGTCCCCCAAGAAGGTGGCTCCCAATGCGTTGATGACGACCGTCGCAAGCGCACAGGTACTTCGTTTTTCTCTTCATTTCTTTTCTGAAAAGAGTAAAGTGAAAATTATCACGACTTGTTACGATAGACATGGGCGAGCTACCACAAAGAATCACCTGCCTTCAAGACCATTTCCATTATCTCAATACCGCCACCAAACCAGGGAATAAAGCAACAGAAGTATGAGATGTTCTTCACAGGAAAAAAGGACATCTTTTTCTATAAAACAGTCAGTGAAAAAAGAAATTGATCTCGCCTGTAGCCTAGCCTAGCAATAAATTTCACGTCAACCCGATGTTGTGATCTGTAGTAGTGAAAACGGGCTAATGAAAACCAAGGGCTTTCGTCTTCCTAGGCTGGTTTCATTAGCCTGTAGTGGGAAGAGAAAGGTGGGGTTTCACCCACCGTGAGGGCTATCCCGGTGGTCTGGTAAGCCGGCGCTCAATAAGATTGCGTTCCTTATTTTAACATGTCAGTGCCCGCACGCCTCATGTCCTCAAATTGCCAATAAATCTTTTTTTTCCCTACAAGCAAGCAGGAATACCAACGATTGTATACTAAAGAAGAGCTAAACGTTGACAACTCTTCGTTTCAAATCATTCCCACACTAGATTTTAGAGATCTCTAAGGAGTCACTGAATGTGTGATCTTGGGCAGTCAATAATTATTACCTATTTTATTCCTGTTCTCTTTTCCATGTTGAGGAGCGAAGGGGTTTTGATAATGGGGAGTGGGGCTCAACTTGTCTGGTCAAACTTTGAACTGGGCAGTCCTCTTTATTCTCTCCTCTCCCTCCTCTCTTTCCCCACCCCCCACCCCGGCACGCTCTCTCCTTTCCTCTCTCTCTCTTGTGTCGCCCAACTCTCTCCCTTCCACCGAGCCTTCGGCCGACCGACGAACCACCGCGTCGCCCCTCCGGCTCCGGCGTCGCCTGCGCTCGCGGCCGGGTCGCGTCCCTCTTCCTCGCTGGCAAGAACCTCTTGGGCTACATCCCTGCCGAGATCGGCCTCCTCGGCTGGCTCAGACGGCTCAACCTCGCCGGCAGTGACTTCTCCAAGCCCACCCCTCCCGCCTCTTCAATGTGACCTCACTCGTTTCTCTCGAACTCTCCCTAAACTCGCTTTCCGGTCCGATCCCGACCCAGATCAAGAACCTCCGCAACCTCGCCCACTTGGACGTGTCCTCCAACTCGCTCAGTGGGTCGCTCCCGGAAGCGCTCGCGAAGCTCAGGAGCCTCTCCGGGACGCTGAACCTGTCATACAACGGGTTCTCCGGAGAGATCCCGGCTGTGCCCTCTCTCTCTCCCTCCGAGTCACGACCGAGCCCTCGTCCAACGAGCCACCGCGCGGCCTCCGCCTCCGCCGTCGCGAAGTTCGTCGGTCGGGCGCGATGGTTCGTCGATCGGCCGAAGGCTCGGTGGGGAAAGAGGGGACGGTGATCACAGTCCTTCTGGTTTGTCACGCTGGCACACAAGATGCACTGAATATTTTCTTGGCTTGTGCGTGAATGAATGCAGGGACGGTATGGACAGCGAGCGCTCTCATAATCACAGCACTGATCGGATCCGGAGGCCCGTCCCTGGCTTGGGCCATTGCGCAGCTCGGCTGGATTGCCGGCCCCACCATCATGCTCATATTTGCCTTTGTCACTTACTACACCTCCACCCTCCTCACCACCTGTTATCGCTCCGGCGACCCCGCCACCGGCGACCGTAACTATGCCTACATGGGTGCTGTCCGTGACAATCTTGGTATGTCACATTTGTATTTGTGTTCATGTTTTCCGAGTCAAGTCCAATCATGTTGTGTTGGGTGCTAAAATCTTCTCTTTGATTAAATTCTCCAGGTAGCCTCAAGATCAAGCTTTTTGAGCTGGTTCTATACGTGAACCTCTTTGGGGTTGCCATTGGTTACACCATTGCATCTTCCACCAGCATGATGTGAGTATATTTGCAGAGAGAATTCTACTGATTGCTATTTCGATGGTGTCAAAAGTTACGTGAGTTTGATTTTATTGGCTTCCACGGTCATTGCAGGGCTATCAAGAAAACCAATTGCTTCCACGAGAAAGGTGAGAAGGACCCGTGTCCCATCAACAGCAATCCTTACATGATTGCGTTTGGCTTCGTTGGAATCATTTTCTCTCAGATCCCCCATTTCGATCAGCTGTGGTGGCTGTCGATCGTCGCCGCCTTCATGTCCTTTACCGACTCCATCATTGAACTTGGCCTTAGTATTGCCAAAGTTGCAGGTACGTGAAATTTTTTCTTGCTAAACTGCTCTATTTATGTTCCTAAGCTATCTCTATTGGTGATAGAACCTAGTCGAATTATGAAGTTCTGATTTAGTGTTCTCTTCTGGTTTGTTTTATCTTCAGAGACAGGGAAAATTAAGGGAAGTCTCACTGGAATCAACATCGGGGCCCTGACCTCAACGCAGAAAATATGGAGGAACTTCCAGGCTCTTGGTAACATCGCCTTTGCCTATTCGTACTTCCTCATCCTCATTGAAGTTCAGGTGACCAGAGCTCTCTCAAATGCATGACACAAGAAAGTACTAGTGATGGTTAATAGTTCTGATGAATTGAAATCATTGACATGATGAGTTTATATTTGTTTTAGGACACCATCCGGTCCTCTCCATCTGAATCAAAGATGACGAAGAAGGCCAGTCTTATCAGCATAGCAGCCATAACCCTTTTCTACATGATCTGTGGGTGCATGGGCTACGCAGCCTTTGGCGATATGGCACCCAAAAACCTCCTCGCTGGGTTCGGCTTCTACAACCCATACTGGATGGTCGACATTGCAAACGCCACAATCGTGATCCAACTCGTCTGCGCGTACCAATTCAACTGCCAGCCGCTATTCAATCATGTTGAGAAGACCTTGGGTAAAAAATTTCCCAACAGCCAGTTTATGTCGAGGGAGATTGAAATCCCCGCCCCTTGGCGCAGATCTTACAAGCTCAAACTCTTGCGGTTGGTCTGGAGTACGGTCTTCGTGATCGGGACCATCTTCATCTCCATGCTCCTCCCATTCTTCAACGACATTGTTGGGCTGCTCGGAGCGCTAGGTTTTTGGCCCCTCACGGTCTTTTTCCCGGTCGAGCTGTACACTAAGCAGAAGAAAATACCCAAGTGGGGCACCAAGTGGGTGTGCCTCCAGATTGTAAGTGTGGCTTGCCTTATTATCACCATTGCTGCTGCCGCTGGCTCTGTCGCCAATGTATTTCTCGACCTCAAGTCCTTCAAGCCATTCAGTACCGACTACTAAATGACGTGCAACTGACAGGCATGTCGCAAGTAAGGTAAGGAAAGAGTGAAGGCGAGAGAGATTTTTTTCGTGTTCTTGTTCGCATGAAGGTTTATTGCGTCTGTGAAATTTGCTGTGTGATAAGTTTTAGGGTCAAATTTCAGTTTCACTGTATAATCTATGTTGGGACGGAAGGGCCATTTTAGTGTCTGCATGTCGTGTGCATCGTCATAAGAATGTAACTCTTGTATAATTTATCGATAAAGATTGGAAGCTTCAAGAAAAAGGAAGTTCAAGGTCTTCTATTGCTCATGTATTTTGATTTTGGGGGCTATACACAAGCAGAGTTTGTGAAAAAAAGAAGTATATGATGACCATCAAATGCAACGACGGGTTTGTAATCTGAGCGCATAGTCATGACAAGGACAAAACCGACGGAGCTTTTAGTCCTATCTTCACCACCAAAAAGTCAAAAGCCTCTCTATGAAAGGCATTCGTTTGATTTAATTTCTCGTGATCTCGATAGTGTACGAATTCGATAGAGCACGAACTCAGTCTAGTTAGATCTCGAAAGCAAAGAAACCTCTTGTTCTGGTCCATTTCTCCCCAATTTCAATATTAATTCATGAACTTTCAATATGTAATCGGTGATTATCCCTCGATCGTTGTGCAGTTTCTGGTCATGCATAAAATCATATTTGCTTAGCAAAGGTTAAAACCAACATGACAAGACTCGAACTTCTCTCTTATTTGAGGCTATCATAAGGTTGAAGAGACAGAGACTAGAGCATGGGAAAAAGTACAAGGAAATGGCAGTGTACAATAAAGCTGCTCGGTGTTGAAAAAAGCCTGAGCAGCCTTGTCGTCGGAGCTTTTTAAGGGGACCCGAGAAGGATCAAGGCGGGCGTTGATGTTCCGTGCGTGCCGGGCATGCGTGCATTTTTTATTTTTTATTTTTTTTTATTTTTTGTGTTTCATGCTCATAATTAGTGAATAAGATTCTTCTTTTTCGATGAGCAAAAGCTAAGAGTTTTTTTGTGATTAAGTGAGTAACACGAACTCATTCCGTTGGCACGTTTTTGAGGAGGCAAGCTAAAAGGCAGGATTCGGGGTGGGAGGCCGCCAACGCCGGAGACTTTCAGCTGCTAGTCGTCAGCGAACTCTCCAAGGAATATCATTGGAACTTATTGCGAAAAGATCAATACTTTTTTGCGTTTTTCTATTTTTTCTAGTGAATCCTATCAGTATAATCATCGGAAGGTCATGAGACAATCTATGTTGTGAGTTAGAAAGGCACAGGATCTCGAACCTTGCTTTTTTCCGACGGTGAAAGTCAAAAGTAGGTCATCATCGTTGGCATTTTAAGAAAATTTGATATCAATCTAATGCCGCTGGCCAGGAGTTACTTTTTGGGAGTGACCCATCATGGAAAGACGGCAGAGGCCATTTAATTTATTTTGTATCAGTTTTGTACAAGAGAGGAAAAAAGGAAGTCAACTTCTCATTCATCTTAGCAATGATATGTATAAAAAATCAAATAAAAGAAAGAAATATTTCATGCGAGAACTCATTAATTACATTATCAAATGAATGTATTGTCTAGTAATTTGGTCGTATTTCGTTTTTGCTTGTGGGGGTGAAATCGAAACCCCAGCAGAGGAGCTTCATCGTCTGGCCTTGCGTTTGCGGCATATGTGGAGGCCGTACCTTCTTTCGCCCTGTAGTTATTATCCCTCTTTTATCAGGGAAGAGATCACCATTTGGAGTGTACTTCTGAGGAATAGGGGAAGTTTCTTTATAAAAGCAAGCGATTAGTTTTTAAGTTCAAAGTCGAGAGGTTTGACTTTTTGCTTGTATGGGCTAATGTTGAATCTGGTATTGAGGGGTGTGAGAGCCTTTCGATTATCAAAAGCCGGACAGTATGTAGCAACCTCGGATGACTTTTTTAAAGCCCTAGAAGCCAAAGCGTTTAGAAGAAAACACGAGACTGGAGCATGAACTGCTAAAAGCCGCGTGCAACCTCAAAACAAGAGCAGAACCGGAGCATAAACTAGTCAAAGCCGCGTGCAACTTCAAAAGTAGAACCAATAATAGCAAGGGTGAACCCGACATCGGTCACCTAATGATATGGTGACAATTAACAATAGCCAATAGGTATTACACAGAGATTCAAGTGCCTAGCAAAAATCAAGTTTAATTAGGTAAAAAGCGAGTTGAAGAATAAGAACGGCTTGACGGCATCCCTCTTAATGGAAAGGACGAAGACTACATCAATATGTCATTGTTCGTCTGGCTACGTTATTTCGGTTCTAGTTGTTGCATTAGATTGATGCCTCAAGATTATGTCAACATCATCCGTCATTTGGCTACATGGAGGCCACGCCCATGTGATTAATCCATCCTCTCCATGAAATACCTTCACCAAAACATAGTCGTTGGTTTTCTATCGAATGGAGTTCCATGGCAATTCGGATAGGAGGTAGCATGTGTAACCAAAAACTAGAACTAACTACTCTAGAAGAAAGTAAATGCATGAATTGAAGAGTTAAACGGATAAATTGAAACATACATAATTTGTGTTGATGATCATGAATCCCTTTTACAATAATTCAACACGGCTTATATAACCTATTACAAGACATAACTACTCCTAAGAGGTCAATATTCAAATCAAGGGTCACAGCCGCACTTGCACAATCTTATGCTCCATGACAAAATCCATGATTGCATAGTAATTTCATCCGTAAGCAGTTGTAACTCTTTAGTTGTGCAATGGACTCGATTGATCTCAATAATTCCAGCCTCAATAATCGCACGTTATCTTGCTCTTTGAATGCTTATAACTCTTAAGCTTTCACTCAATTCAACCATCAATTAGCATCTTCATCGTCCTCACATTCTGTACTCTACACTTGCTTGAATTTACACCAGTCTCGATCATTGATCAGTCATCACTGTATACCGACAACTATGTTCATGGTCATAGATGCACATGACCGTCAACAAAATTTCCCGTAATGACCAATTGTTTTTGGATTAAAAATGTACCAATATCTTTAACTTATTCTCTCAAGAGATTCTTATATCATTCTAGAAAATCCAACTGAGGAATTTAGAAGAATCAGTTTTTTTGGGGAAAAAAATTTACAAGCATGTCATTAAATTGGATGTAGTCATTTGACTGGATATTTTGTCAATTTAAGAACCCAAATTTTTTACGGGGAAGATGTGGATGCTTATGTAGGAATTTAATTTCGAGACGTCATTTTAGGATTACCAAGTATAAAATCGATGAATTTCTGCTAACGGGTTAAGCACCCGGGGGGCCGCGGGGGTGGGGCGGGGTTAAGGAACATAAGAAGAATGCTAGACTTTTTTATGAAAAAAATTGCAAAAAATTATAGACGAATGGGCGGCAACTAATTAGGATTTTATAAGTTCTCTACTTTTATCCAACTAATGGGGGTTTTCATCTTCTATCAAATGAATATGCAAGTAACTGCAAATTAAGAATATTCTCACATCAATTGATGACAATATGTCTTGTAACATTTATTAAGTAATATGATAAAAATGGTACAAATTTAGCGACAAGTTCTTTGAGGTAAACCATATCTAGATAAATGGGAAAAGTATCAAAAAAGTCCTAAACCTTTTGTCATTGTGCCGATTTAGTCATAAACCTTTTTATTTGGTGCCAATTTAGTCCTTCCGGCAAATTTAGCCCGGAAAATGCCTACATGGATACAAAGTCAACACCGGCCGTCCTACGTGACCGGCCCGGCGCTAACATGGATGCCTGAAAACAAAACAACGCCGTTTTATTAAAAAAAAAAAAAAAGGAGACCTAGAACCTTCAAAACAGAACGGCGCCGTTACTTCTCTCACGTTTTCACTTGCCTCGAATCATCTTCAGCGATGGAGGAAGAACCCCAAATCCCATATGCCCAAATCGATTCAATCTGAACTCAAATCCAAGGAGTTTGCTCAAGCCAAGTTGCTCTTTGATCGAATCGACTCCCCAATCTAGCCCAACCTCTTCGTCTACCCAAACCCTACAATTCGAGCTTCGAAATTGCGAAGACCCGACTGACCCAATTCGAGTCGCCTCCCGATTGACCCGATTCAAGTCGCAACTGGATTCGACCTCACCGAACACGACAAAGTGTTCCGCCATGGCCGCACCGTTCTTCTCGACGCCTTTTCAGCCCTACGTTTATAAGGTAAATTTCTGAAACATTTTACCTAGGAATTGCGATGGAGGATAGAGGTTTTGTTTGCTTTGGTTAGAGTTCAGATTCATTTTCCGTCGACCCCTTTTTAGCTCAGGCCACCGCGTATCAGGCGATCATTTTCTTGCGGCCGAGATTTAGTGAATTGAAAATCGCGAAGCTAATAGTTTGGAAGAGGTATTGGTGTGTTGCGACAAGTGGAGAAGAAGTTCTATACTTAGTATTATCCATTTCAGTGAATCAGCATCTTTGGATGAGTGGAACTTTGAGTTTGGTCGGGAACAAGGTTCCATGATTCGAGTTTTGGGGGTGTCAGCATGAGAAGCAGTAGATTTTTGAGTCGGTTTGTTGAGGTGAAAATGGTGCCTACTGCATTTGTGTTGTTGTTAGTTGGCTTGTGTGATTTGTATCACTTTTATGTGCATTACTTTTAAGCTAATGACTTACTGGAATCTATTCGTACATTGCAATCATCAGAAAAACTGCATCTTTGTTGGTTGGATTGTATGATTTGTATCACTTTTATGTGCATTCCTTTTCAGCTAATGACCTGCTGGAATCTCTTTGTACATTGCAAGCATCAGAAAAAGCAGAACATGAAGAATATACTCCTCATTCTGATTTCCCAAAGCTCGACTGGATCACCTAAATCATACAGCAATTGCAGCAATTTTGGCCTGCTTATGTTATGGATTTTATATTATATTTGAGGGATTTTGTATATATCATCCATGAGCACATCGGTTTTTTTTCACGACTCGAACTGAATATGATATGCATATCCCGGATTGCAACTTCAAAAAAGTGATTGAAAGCTGAAACTTTTTATTTTAATTTGTCACGATGCAATTCATAGAACATTGTAAGTTTTTTTCCCCTTTGTATATGAAGCTCACCGTTGTGGAAGCTTGAGAATTTACTATTTGATTATCTCCTTAGCCTACTAATAGAAGTTGACTTTTAGAAAAAAAAATCTAAATCAGATCCACACTTTCTCAATATACATTGCTAAAGATATTACTAGATGCAAAATTCAGAGTTTTCAAGGCACAACTGAAAAATTTCGAACAAGATGTGTCGAAGTTAAATAAACAAAATTTAGCATGGAAGAATGTTAGTTGTGTCGTGGGTGTTTATAGTGATTTTAGGAAACTTGTTATTTCGAAATATGAAGATGAATGATATAATGAGCTTGCCGTAAAATGTGTAAATGTCGTTTGCATTATTAAGTTGTTTTAGTAGATGTCATGTATTTGTCCACATGAAGTTCGAACATGAATGAAGTGCAAGGTTTTTGCAATCTCCTTTGTTTTGCTTGGAACGGAAAAGGTATCGTATATTGTGCTTTGACTTGGCCTTTATAATCAATACGCTGTTCTTTGAAGTTTTGGTCTCCCCTACATTAACTCACTTGACAAGCTATTGTGGTTGCCCCTATGATCAGCTTGACCAGAACACAATCAAGATACACCTACAGCCAGGTTTCGCTTATGTTTAGAGGAGACGATCGATTTTGTGTTGCCTCCCGAGAAATAGTTTTTTTTTTTCATATGGAGAAATAATACAAAAAAAAAAAAAAAAAATGCTTCCAACCTTGCACGGTTCAGGTCCATACGAAAAAATCTTCATTTGAGTGCTAGATTCAATCACAAACACATACCTTCGTACATAAAAAGTAGAAATGCTAAGGTAAAACAATCCCACAACAGCCAATTTGTACTAAAATCAATTCATACGCAATCATCGCATATGAGAACATAGAAATCCTTGTTAAAATCAATTTGTACTAAAATAAATTCAAACGCCACATGTTCGATGAAATTTCTAAGTGAAATTAGAATGCATATTCTCCAAAGGAAATAAGTTCAATAGCCATTTACTTCAATGTTTTGCTTCTCAAAATATAATGGTAATATTGTCATGTCTTTTTTTGCCTTCATATTCTGTCAAGCTCATGTGAAGACAACAAAAACCTAAAAATTTACTGAACGTTAGACCAACAGCACGGCTACAAGGCATGTTGAGTGTTGAGTGTCTGGATATCATCACAACAACATCGTGGGATGTATTGACAAATTTTGAGGGTTGGGACCACAACCACGAAAACATACCTTTATGTCCGCCAGTGTTGACAACACGAGCAAATTGGGACCACACACTTTGTCGTGTTTAGGACCACACACTTTGTTGTGTTCGGTGAGGTCGAATCCGGTTGCGACCTGAATCGGGTCAATTGGGTGGTGACTCGAACTGGGTCAGTCGGATCTTTGCAATTTCGAAGCCCGAATTGTAGGGTTTGGGCAGACGAAGGGATTGGGCTAGATTGGGGAGTCAATTCGATCAAATAGTAACTTGGCTTGAGCAAACTCCTTGGATTTGAGTTCAGACTGAATCGATTTGGGCAGATGGGATTTGGGGTTCTTCCTCCATCGCTGAAGACGATTCGAGGCAAGTGAAAACGTAAGAGAAAAGGGAAAACGTAAGGGAAGTAACAGCGCCGTTCTGTTTTGAAGGTTCTAGGTCTTTTTTTCTTTTTCTTTTTTTTTTAATAAAACGGCTTCATTTGGTTTTCAGGCATCCATGTCAGCGCCGGTCCGGCCACGTAGGATGGCCAGCGCTGACTTTGTATCCACGTAGGCATTTTGTGGGCTAAATTTGCCAGAAGGACTAAATCAGCACGAAATAAAAAGGTTTAGGACTAAATCAGCATCAAAAAAATGTTTATGATTAAATCGGCACAACGACAAAAGGTTTAGGACTTTTTTGGCACTTCTCCCACGTCAGGAAGCACCTTAGCTATTTGTGCGCTTGTTTCGCCATTTATGATGTTGATTCCAAATATAAAGTAGTCATTTTGGATCCATCTGGCCCTTATGGTTGTGCGATTAGTCCCAAGTTGACAAATATTTAGCCTCTGTTGTTTACTATTTTCGCAAGGACCAGCCCCACTGCCCGTGTCGGCAGGGGGTGGAGACCTCGGTTTGACCCACGCCACTAACCGGAGTAGGTGGTGGTGGTGCAGACAGGCGAGAGAGGGTAGCTAGGTACGGTGAAATCGCACAGTCGTTTCACAGAATTCTCCACTCATTTTCTCAATATCGTGAAAGGACATTTTCGTTTTTACAACGCGCATTGTCACATGACATGTTAACGAGTGATCTTTAAATTTCATCGGAAATCTGATGTTTTATATTAATTTCACAATTTTTCATCACAGACGATCACTTAAGCCATGACCGGACTTGGGAAAAAATCGTTTTTGGCCGCCCATCCCGACACGAGACAATTAATCTATTATTTTTTCAAAAGGTTAGAGCCAAATCCATCCGCTCTCTAATTAGTTCTCTTTTATATCCACCATCATGAATATCATTTTTACAAAGGGGTAAAGATAAGTCTGATGATTGCGCAATATGCAATTACCTAACAAATTCCTCCCTACGTGCATCGCCACATAAGCTTTCTCCATCTAAATCTTTTAAACGAGTGGGCTATGCATGGAGTTTGTATTATCTAATGACTTTGATGGATCGATTGCTTTCGTACCTAATACCACGACAAAAAAGATGGTTTTGTATTTTTTTTTTTAGAGTGCTAATGCTTGAACTAGACATTAGACTAAACTAGTTTTCATTCATCACGCCTGGTTAATTTTCATTTCTCATGCAATATAAGAAATTAACAATAAAGGTCATAATTTTAATTGCACTGAATATTAAAAATGATTGAGATTAGTTTTTTTAACCACTATTTGAATGATTTTTAAGAAAAGCAAACATTAAATGGACATTTTTCCATACTAAACAAGGTAGATTGTTCTTGCGTGATCAATCGGATTTTCAGTCCTCCTATTATCAGCCCAGTCTGTAATCATTATCAGGCCCATATACTGATTATTCCACCACCTCCTCTAGTCAGTCTCATGGTAGTTTGAACTCGTGTTTCCCCATTCACCTTGGGAGTCATTCTTAGATTTAGGCCTTGTCTTATTTATCAAATCTATAACGGGGCAAGACACATTGCGCTACTATGTCGACAACGATTGAACCACGCCTTCACCACCATTGATCTCTCAAACTCCATCTCGGCTTTGTTGGTAGGAGAAATTTTTTATCCAATGTGATATCTTGATAGCAAAGCATCGGCACACACGGCTAGTGACATTATAAAACCCTATCCATTACCAACTTGCCTATTAAGCAAGTTGGTAATGGATAGGGTTTCCATTACTCTGGAAATATTGAACAAGCTTTTTGGGGTCTGGCTCGAAAATTGACTCAGGAACACATTGTTCAATCATGAAAAGGGTCTGGAAGATAGAAGGACTTTCTTCCTTTTCCTTGCCAAATTTGATGGAAACAATGCCATCTTTCTTTTTGACAAATTCGGAGTTCGAAGACTGGAAAAGCTTGTTGTTCTGATGTAGCTTTTCATAGTTGGTGATCCATGTCTTCGGGAGAAGCTTGGCCAGCTTTTCTTTTGGAATTTGCCTGGGAACATGGATGTAGGATGCTTGGTCATTCTGCATAGAGATGAATAAAGTATCTTCATTTCCATTGTGAAAATTCAGGTCAAGTGTATGGTTCTACACTCGATAAACCATCTGGTAGTGCAATGTTGCTGCAACAGAGTCAGCAGTTTGAGGAGCTCCAGTGAGCTGGACTTGGACCTTTAGAAAGGAGAGCAACTTGGGGTCTAAAAGAGCGATATTGAAATTTGGATACAAAGTCACAAAGATTGTTCTAGCATTTAAGGTGGTTTGGACAGTACCAATGTAAGCATGATGGTATTCTAGGAACCGAGTATCCAATAGCGCTATTCTTGCCACAACTGGCAAGCCCTTATGACCATGAAAGGTAAGAGCAAGATGAACGGCTTCATAGTGGACATGAGAATATCCCTATTGAGTCCATTGCCTGGGAAGCTCTAAAGGGATTTGAAGAGTAACAAAATACTCTTTTTCAGTGGCAAGAATGGGATGTTGATCAAACTTGGAGGATTGGACATACTCCTTTACGTCCTTTGGAGTTTGACGGATGAGTTGTCGGATGGAGCGGATGGGGGAAAATGATGAGGTGGGTTTAGCAAAAGTAGAATAGGGGTTCATAAGGGGAAGTTGGGTTTCAGAAATTTTGGTTTCATCACTAAGAGAGACTTCATAAAGATAGTCGATCTTAGAAGCATTTGACACACGAAAATCTGAAGGGGTTGAAGAAGATTGAGATGTAGCGAGAGAAACTAGTGCCTCTAGAATTTCTGGATCAGTCATGATATGAAGAGATCTTCTCAGCACTAGATTCACCTACTGAGCGCAT
The DNA here is from genome assembly GCA_016097605.1 of Eucalyptus guilfoylei. Classification (NCBI taxonomy): domain Eukaryota; kingdom Viridiplantae; phylum Streptophyta; class Magnoliopsida; order Myrtales; family Myrtaceae; genus Eucalyptus; species Eucalyptus guilfoylei. Next base: position 38,012,189 of record CM027862.1, on the reverse strand, counting down.
GGAACGGATCTTGTTACAAACAATACCATGGCTCTAATACCATGAATGGACCTAGACTTAGAACCAGGGAAGACGAAGTCATTTCTTGCAGGTATGTCTTCCCATAGTGGGCGAACAACTCCCATTCAAGCCCTTCAGGGACAGCCTTTTAGCAAGAAACCACTCTGACCTTTAGTTTAGAACCTAGAGACACTCAGAGATGCCAAGATGGTAACATTTCTTACTATCCGAGCTGCATTTCTTAGAGGATCCTACCAGGTTGGAGAAGAATAAGAGTTTAGAAAGCCATTGAGAGTTTTACACAAAACACTCACTTCTGCCCAACACATTACATCCTCCTTGCCTTATATAGGCATTGGGAGGTCTCACACAAACAAGGACCATGCTCATGGGTCCAGAAACAAACAGAGGCTCCGGAAACTTTCGGTAGGGAATTATTTTGTCGGTATGAACAGTGATAATGAACAATAATTTCCCTAGCCTATTGTGTGCGTGTGGAAGCATGTTTTTGGTATTGATGATAGTTTTTGATTAGTGATGTATGCAAGTGAATGGTATAATTTGTAGTGTATGGACAAGGGACAAGATATGATAATTGGAGGATATAGGACATGAGATATGGGGGAAATAGTTTCATTAGTTGAACAAAATAGTTTGATGGAGATTTTTAAGCTAATCTCCTCACATGATCACGGTGGAGGTCTAAGGGTGCGTTTGGGAAGACTTTTGGAGAAAATCCTTGAGAAAATATAAATGCCCTTAAGTTAAAGGAGTTTTTCAAAATGCAAATTGTGTTTGGTAAATCGTACTTGTGAAAGTCCATTATGAAGTATCTTTGAGCAAAATAGTGTTTGGATAAATTAAATTTGCAAAAGGCTTTTGTTATTAAAAAAAAGGGAAAAATGGAGAGTTGGCCGGCCAAGGGCTTCACCGATTACCGCCGGCAAAGGGTAGGCGGTCCAGTGAGGGGGAGGCGGCGCGGCGAAGGGTAGGCTGTTCGGCAAGGGGGAGGGCACGATGAAGGGTAGCGTTCGGCTAGGGGTCACCGTGCGGAGGACACGATGCGGTGAGGGTCGCGGCGACCGAGATCTTGCAATTTGGGTCGCCGTGACCCTCGCCGAGCTGTCGTGCGACCCACAGCGCCGCTGAGGTCGCCGGCGCCTGCGATCTAGTCACCACGACCCAGATCTGCGTGACCAGATCTGCGCACGATCTGGGTTGCCGACGTCCACCGCACGGTGAGCCTTGTCGAAGGGTCGTAGGACCTTAGCCGGACCACTTGTCCTTCGCCACATCGCCTGCCCTTCGCCGATGACTGCACGTAGATGCTGGCCGTGTTCTCAATAGAGAGAAGGGAAGGATGAAGATGATGAATAGTTGTCGGGGTAAAGCCGGAAAAACGAAAAATTAATGAGGACAATTTCGGAACAAAAACTTTATTACCTTCAAAGCCAGCATGCCGAGAATGCCCAAGGCAGCCCCCAACCTACCTTGGGCTTTCAGCCTTGGGAAGACTTGCCTTTGGCAAAGGCAAGTGAAAAAAAGATTTCCAAACACTAAATATTTGGCCTAAAAGCCTTTAGTTCCCTAAAGACCCTTGGAAAAGCAGTTCCCAAACGGAGACTAAGACCTCTCACTGTGGAGGATTTACCCCACACACAAGGTGGAGGGTTCACCTCACACGCTCAAATGAATGAACTACAAGCCTATTTATAGGCAATTACAACCGACTTCAAGCATGACATTTTTGACTTTTTCACCACCATAGTACAGCTTCAAGACAACTCATTTTCTTCTTCTCCAAGTCCTCTTGCTGCCCACGTAGGTTTCTTCTTCAGCCATTATTGTTGACTTTCATTCAAGTTTCTCTTCTTCACTGCCTCAGCCTCTCTTGGACTTCTTTTTATCTTCTTCACGTGTTTCCCATGCACATAGACTTCTCTAGCTTGTTCTAGGATTTCTTCTTCAACTTGGCTTCTGCTTGCTTGCATTCCCATGTGAATCTTCTAGGTTCAGCTAGCAACCTACATTCTCAATAATTCTAGACAATCTTCAACATGGATGCTGCTACCAACGTTCTCGCCTTCATGATTAAGTTAGTAGTTTCTAGATAGTTTTAGAGAAATGGATCACAATTTCCAACATGCTCATATATTTTGATCTTGGGGGCTATACACAAGCAGGTTTCGTTTATTAAAAAAGAAGAAGTATATGATGACCGTTGAATCATGACAAGGACAAAACTGACGGAGTTTTAGTCCTATCTTTACCACCAAAATGTCGAAAGCCTCTCTGAGAAAGGCATTCGTTTGATTTAATTTCTCATGATCTCGATAGTGTGCAAATTCGATGAAGCACGAACTCAGTATAGTTAGATCTTGAAAGCAAAGAAACGTGTTTTTTTTTGGGTCCATCCTGCCCCAATTTTACCATTAATTCATGAACTTACAGTATGGAATTGGTGATTATCCCACAGTCGTTATGCAGTTTCTGGTCATGCATAAAATCTCATTTGCTTTTAGCAAAAATCAAAACCAACATAACAAGGCTCGAACTTCTTTCTAATTTGAGGCTATCTTAAGGTTGAAGACACAAAGACTAGGGCATTGGAAAAAATTAAAAGGAAATGGCTTTTCAAAATTCTTGCTAATTGAGGGCCGCGTTCCCACTTGTGTCTACAATAAAGCTGCTCAGTGTTAAATCATCTATGTCGCCCGCTTAGTTGCCTGGGCAGGGGAAGAAAAGGAAGAAGGTGGCTTTCCATGGTGGTGAGTTTCCCGTGTAAGGACTAGGGAGAGGAGAGTAGGTGGACGATGAGAAAAAGTGGGGAGGACAAGCAAAGAAAGTATTTTTCTTAGACGTCTGGGCGGCACGAAATCGGCCCTGCCTTAGATACAACCTTTCTCGGGGCTTTTTAACCAATAATAAACAAGCTTTGTGGGGGAGATGCCAAGTCCGCGAAGATTCTTCCGTGCGTACCGGGAATGCGTGTTTTTTTTTTTTTTTTTTTCCGATTCATGCTCATAATTAGTGAATACTCTTCTTTTTCGATTAGCAAAAGCTGAGATTCTTTTGTGATTAAGTGAGTAAACCAAACTCATTTCGTTGGCACGTTTTTTGAGGAGGCAACCTAAAAGGCAGGAGTCGGGCACGAGGCCGCCATCGTCGGAGACTTTCAGGCGCTAGTTATCAGCAGGATCTCCAAGGAATATCATTGGAACTTATTGCGAAAAGATCGATACCTTTTTGCATTTTTCTATCTTTTCTAGCGAATCCTATCAATATGATCATCGGAAGGTCATGAGAAAGGGAAACTTCAATCCAATCTACACTGTGGGTTAGGAAGGCACATGATCTCGAACCTTGCTTTTTCCGACGGTGAAAGTCAAAAATAGGTTAGAAAATTTGATATCAATCTAATCTTGCTGGCCAGGAGTTACATTTTGGGGGTGACCCATCATGGGGAGATGGCAGAGGTCATTTAATTTATTTTGTATTAGTTTTGACAAGAAAGGAAAAAAAGAAGTTAATTTCTCATTTATCTTAGCAATAATATCTTTAAAAAAATCAAATAAATGGAACAAATATTTCTTACGAGGACTCATTAATTACATTATCAAATGAATGTATTGCCTAGCAAATGTGGTCGTATTTCGTTTTTGCTTGTGGGGGTGAAATCGAAACCCTGGTAGGGGAGCTTCATCATTCGGGCTTGCGTTCACCGCGTCTGGGGATGTCGTACCTTCTTTCACCCTATACTTAATTTCTCTCTTTCATCAGGGAAGGGACCGGCATTTGGAGTGCACTTATGAGGAATAAGGGCGAAGCTTCTCTGCAACGCAACTTTAGTGGACGAGTGGTTTAACTTTTTGCTTGTATCGGCTAAAGTTGAACCAGGTATCGAGAGGTTTGCCACGGCGGCAGTTGGTAGAGACCTTGGTTTGACCGTGGCGGTGCGGACAGGGACTTTGAACTTAACACAAATCACTCGTCCACTAAAGTTGCGTTACAAAGAAGCTTCGCCACGGCGAGAGAGGGTAGCCAGGTACGGTGAAATCACTCGGTCATTTCAAGGAATTCTCCGCTCGTTTTCATAACATCATGAAAGGACGATTTGTTTTTTTTTTTTTTTTTTATAACGCACATCGTCGCAAGCCATATTAACGAGTGATCTTGAAATTTCATTGAAAATCGATGTTTTACATTAATATCACAATTTTTCATCATGGACGATCACTTAAGCCATGACCGGACCTGGGAAAAAAATCGTTTTTGGCCGCCCAACCCAACATGAGACAATTAATCCATTATTTTTTTCCAAAAGGTTAGAGTCAAATCCATCCGCTCTCTAATTAGGTCTCTTTTATATCCACCATCATGAATATAATTTTTACAAGGGAGTAAGATAAGTTCGATGATTGCGCAATATGCAATTATCCAACAAATTCCTCCCTACGTACATAAGCTTTTTCCATCTAAATCTTTTAAACGAGTGGGCTATGCATGGAGTTTGTATTATCTAATGCCTCTGATGGATCGATTGCTTTCGTACCTAATACCACGACATTTCCAAAAAAAAAAAAGTACAAAAAGGATGGTTTTTTTATTTTTTTTTAGAGTGCTAATGCTTGAACTAGACATTAGACCAAACTAGTTTTCACGCATCACGCGTGGTTAATTTTCATTTCTCATGCAATATAAGAAATTAATAATAAAGGTCATAATTTTAATTGCATTGAATATAGAAAATGATTGAGATAGTTTTTTTTTACCACTATTTGAATGATTTTCAAGAAAAGCAAACATTAAATGGACATTTTTCCTTACTAAACAAGGTAGATGGTTTTGCGTGATCAATCGGATTTTCAATCCTCCTATGATTAGCCCAGTCTGTAATCATTATCGGCCCCCTATACCGATTGTTCCACCACCTCCTCTAGTCAGTCTCATGGTAGTTTGAACCCCTGTGTTTCCCCATTCACCTTGGGAGTCATTCTTAGATTTAGACCTTGTCTGGTTTATCAAATCTATAACGGGGCAAGACACATTGCACTACTATGTCGACAACGACTGAACCATGCCTTCACCACCATTGATCTCTCAAACTCCATCTCGGCTTTGTTGGTAGGAGAGATTTTTTATCCAATGTGATATCTTGATAGCAAAGCATCGGCACACACAACCAATGACATTATAAAATCTAAATCTTAAACTGTTTTACGATTTGACAAAAGTCCTAATTGATAACTTTAATTTAATGTGTAATGTCGTACATAAACTTTTAATTTTTTCAATATGATTCCTAAACTTTAATCCAATATGCAATGTCATCGCTGAACTTTTAATTTGTCAAATGTGATCCATAAACTTTTGATACATGTTCAATCTAATCCCTAAACTATATGAAAATGTGCAATATTATCATTGTCAAAGTTCATGGACCATTTGTGTCTTTTTTCTTTTGCATGCTTGCTCTCGATCTTTGTTGTTATCTAATGTATCGTGTCCCTAATCTTGCTGGCAATCTCCTCTTAGTTACTCAACTTGGATACAAAAGTTCTTATGCTATTGATTTTAATGGTTCATCCTTTTCTTTGAAGGATCAATGAACAAAGAAAACTCTCCTCCAAGTTGACTTCTCTCGTGGTCTTTATCTGATTTCTAACTTATTGATGTCATTTCACTCACATCCTTTCATGGCTTCCTCTACTTCACTCACTCACTCACTAGCATGCTCGTCTTGGGCATCCTAATAGATAAGTTTTGAGTCATGTTTGCAATTCTAGTTCTAGATTAGTATCTTGTGAGTCCTGTCTCGTGGGGGCAAATCTCGTCAATTGCCTTTTGAGTTTGCTAGTCATCGCACATCTTTTCCTTTGATTATAATTCATTTGATGTCTAGATGAGTGCAATTTTATCTATTTTTAGTTCCATATATTTTGTATTATTCGTTGATGACTACTCTCAGCTTACTTGGATCTTTCCTATGAAAATTAAATTTGTAGTGCATACACACTTTTATTGCTTCCATTGTTTTATTGAAAATTTGTGTAACATCAAAAGTAAATTTTTACAAACTCATGATGGAGGGAACCATCTCAAAATGGCCCATCAGAACGCAAAACACTTAGTCGAAATGTCTTGATCCTTATTAATCTATGCTCATATGCTTTCTTCAGATTGGGTTGATGCTCTTTGTTACTACTTACACTATTAATCGATTTCCCAATCTTGTCATCTATGACATTTATTCTTTCCACTTTTTATTTGGGTTCTAGTTTAGTTAATTGTGTTTCTCACAAGTTAGCACCTCATTTTGTATCATGGGTATTTCTTGAGTAAGTGTCAAATCACAAAAGTTATTATTGTATTGATTGATCAAGTGGTCGTGCTTTTATCGGTCGTCATGCTTGGCTTGATTAGAGGAATTTTTCCTTTTTATATAATCCTTCAACTCTTTGTCCTGTAACCACTGTTTAGTATCAGCCCCTTCATTTTTTGTTTCATTCAATCAATTTATTCTTCCTTCTCGCACCTCTGACGCTCTCTCCTCCTATCCTACTCAAACTCCTTGGTCTCTCTCCTCTTATCTAGCCTAACCTCCTAACCCCGCTCCGTCCTCTTTTTTGCCCACCAACTTGCTTCCATTTCTTTTTCCCCTTCACCGCCTCTCCCTCTGACCCCAATTACCATGTCCCAACCTAACTCCTCTCTCGATTGAATTTCTCCCACAACAGACCTGCAAATCCTCTTTACATCTATGTCAAGCTCCTATACTTATGTTTCTTTTCTTCCCACTCATCCTATTCAGATTCGTGACAAATCTAGAACTTCTAAACCCAAATTTTTTTTTTTTTATTCACTTTCACTCTTCCACCAAGGGACATCAATGTGCTACTCTATAGCCATTTTTGCTTGACCCACTATGAATTTTTTAATGCCTTGTTCGTCAACCATACATGGGATCTTATACAAACTAATCCTTCTAAAAGTTTAGTTGGTTGTAAATGGGTTTTAAAGTTAAGGAAAAATTCAATGGAACTATCCAACGCTTCAAAACTCACCTCTTTGCACAAGGCGATATATTGAACATGTACATACAATTCATAACTAAATTGAACATGTACTAAAGTTCAAGAACAACATTAAACAAATTAAAAGTTCATGAACAATATTTCATATTAGACTAAAATTCAATGACCATATTGAGACTTAAATTTTATGGATCACATTATATATTAGATCAAAGTTCAGAAATCATTTGTATCATTTACCCTTACTTCTAATGTCGATAAGGAATTCTCTTTTACTTTATTGCCCACAACCCAGATAATGGGAGGACTCCTTCCCAATACAAGCCCAGAATTAGTCGGATAACCCTCACAAACCCAAGAGCCAGTAGGCCCAACCTTAAACCTAAATCATCGAACCCCAATGTCCAAAAGAAAATCCCAAACTAAATTACAAAGCCCAACGCCCAGAAATTTCCTCGCAAAATGGCCTCATGGCCCGAGTCCCTTAGTACATATCAGCTGAGGGGAAAAACTGATACTTCTACTAGAACAAGGAAACACAAAGCACAAAGGCTCGGATGACAATCTAATCCAGGATTCTCCATTTAAAATATAGATTGTTAACTTCATCATCCACTACTCTCTTTCCATCACTTATTAAAGCTTCAAAGGCAGGTTTGATCCATAAGCAAATTGCTTGCCAAAACCTTGTTTACATGGAGTGGTTTGCCCATGAAGAACCATATTTTGCTCCTTCCAAATGCTATATATAGTGGCATACCATGCTAGTTTTATTAGGACAATCTTTAAGCTTCTGCCCTTCAAGAATTGAAAAGCCCAAGAGAGCTCATAGGGCCAATCCTCTGCTTGCCTATTCAGATGCAGCAAAACCATGACTCTATCCCAAAGCTGCCTTGAAAAATGAAAATACACATAAAAGAACAGATGATCACAAGATTCATCGTCTTGCTTACAGAGCAAACCTACACCATTAATAGAACTCCATTACTTCATTCTACCTTTTGTTTGTAGCTTGTTTAATATGACAAGCTATAAACGCACAATTATGGGATATAAGGGCAGAACCAAATGAGCCTATGCCACTGAATTTTGGTCCCCTGAGGTTTTAGCAGCTTCCGGGCCTCCTTTTGGTTAGATCTTCTATGTTAGCACCCAGGAAAATCACTTTTTCTTTTGCAGCTGGTGGAAGGACAACACAAACTGCGGCTTGGATTTCAAGCAATTCATTTGATCTTGGGGATGGTCATCTCCATTCATCCTCCTCTATTACTGCGGCAACCTCTGCATCTTTAATGAATGAAGCATCATAGATGATTCTTAATGAGTAAGTTGTGGTGTTTGGTAAAAAATATTGAACCATTTTATCTCAAAGCTAGCATTAGCAAAAGCCCAAAGCTAAAGACAGACCATCCTTGCTTTGTCTTTACAACATTCTCCAAAAGCTCCTCTTAAGGATTAATGAATTTTTTCAGTTCCCTTTCTTATCCTCAGAAACTAAAATTTCACTTTTACTCTTTGATTTTGCATTATTCATAGTCTCTTACCTTTAGACCTAGGATTCATTGAGGTAGCTTGGAGGAGCAAGAGGAACTCTGATGTGCGATTGCTTAGGTTCGGGTGGCACCAGCGTCACCTTGCCTAGGGTTGCACAACCTTGGTGGCCCATCGCCTAGGGCATACAACTTAAGTGGCCCTTGTGCGATGCTTGCATCTTGTCTAGATCTAGTTTGCCTGAAATTGTGCAACCTGTGCATTTTCTTGCTTGGGGCCACGTGACAAAATGATCTATCAGAGACTACGAGTGTAATAGGAGCATCCATCGACAAAAGGATCAACCTAAGATGATCATCTCATGGCTATTGAGAACGAATCAAATCAAATGGTTCTATTTCTAAATCTTTCTGACTTGCTCCTACAGAACCAAGATCGAAAATATCGAGAAAAAAAAAAATCGACTCTAGCATCTTTGACGTCAGTAAAGTCATGCACTTTAGATTATATATATATACATATATATATATATATATATATATATATATATGTATGTATGTATGTGTGTATGTATTAAAAATTCTTAGTAGGTTTACCCTAAATAGTATGTGACCAAGTTAGAGATAAAATTAAAGAAGAATATAGTGACTAATTACCTTATGATCTACTTTCAAACGGAGAAATAGTCTCTTACGCTTGTAATGAAATCAAATTACGACGACAACTCAAAGAAGAACAATCTCTTGGAAGTTTAGGAGATTTTTATGCCCAATACGACCCTTCTTATAATGAAAAGTTAAAATCAAAATGCAAAAGAACTTGTCCTTCTGAAAAAGAAAAAAGAAAACACTGTAACAAATCACAACTTCACAAAAATAAATGAAGACACCAAAATAGACCAAAACTAATAAGAAAAATTTTAAAGATCTTAAATGTTACTAATGTGGTAGAAAAGGATATATTTCAAAACATTGTAGAATTAGTAAAAGATTAAATGAACTCTCATTAGATGATAATACTTTATACCAATTAAATAACATCCTTATAGAAACTGATGATACCTCTTATGATGAATTTCTTGAAGAAGAATGTCTTCAAATAAATGAAATAAAGCCTCTTCAAAATCATAATATGAAGATGCCTCTCTTGATAAACTATTCCTGAAATAAATATGTTGACAAAAGAAAAAGAATTCCTCATCAACACCGTTGATGAACCAGAAGCCAAAATAGAATACTTAGATAGATTTCAATTTTCAATGAATATTACTTATAAGCCTAATACTTCTTATAATCTAAACAATATTCTTAATAGAAAAAAAAAACCATTCTAGTCCAATAAATATTAATGATCTCCAAAGTAAAATAAAACAACAAAAATTAGAAATACAAGCTTTAAAGGCTGCATGTCGCGATCAAAATTTTCGGGTGCACCACAAAAAATTAGGCTAATGGATTGCTAAGCCTAGACTTAGCTCTAACTCTTCCAAACTCATACCAATTCGCGACTTAGATTTAAATATATAGCATGCAAAAGATTATTAACTAGCAATTGCCACTAATCAATTTACGGTAGGGCGATTAGACACCTAAGTAAAATAATTAGAGAATTATTTTACTCCTACAAACCAAAGATTTATGAGTTTGGAGACTTGGTTACGCTAGATTTTTCCAACACCCTTTCGATACCTTTCTCTTTTATTTCAAAAACATATTTTGCAAATAGCTTGAATTGATTTTAATTTATCTCTCAAACATGTGAGTTATCATGCGAGTGTGCAAACTACCAATTAAACACCCAAGTAAAGCAATAAATAAATTGCAGAACTTAGCTTAAAGCAACGAAAGCATTTGCAATGTTAAATTGGAATTCACATCAATAGCCCTAGGTGTGATTTCTAATTAACGAGCACTTTTTTTGTTTTTTCACTTTTTTTTTAATGAAAATCATACTTTATGCAATGCATGCTACTAATTTAACATGAAAATGTATGACATGGCAATATGTCCTAATTATATGACGTAAATAAGATGCAGTCTATACTAAAAAAATGAAATCAATTTATTCTAAGGCATTTTTCTGGAAACAAACCCTAATTTAAACTAGAATGTTATCTTAATTTAGAAATCCCTAACTAAAATGCAATCTATCTAAAAAAAAATTATCTAAACTTATAATAAATTAAAAAATATTATCTAGAATTAAATTATGTGCAATTTTACCATAATATGCAATGACGTATAAAAAATGCCATAATTCTACATGACATATGCATGATGACTTTTTTTTGGTTTTTATTTTAATTTCGAAATTGAAAAATAAAATACTTAGTCTAAATATGCAAATAACCCTAAAGCATGCAACAAGCTCAAATAAAATAATCAATACAAGACATGCACCAAGCCATTCAGAATCATCAAAGATATCATAAATCATTTAGATCAATGAATAATATCTCGCTAATAATATCTAGCTCAAATAAAATAATCAAAATGAGACAAGCACCAAGCATTCAGAATCATCAAAGATATCATATATCATTCAGATCAAGGAATGATATATCGCTAATAAAATCGATAAATTGATTTTAAGATCAAAATATCAATTTTATTCCTATTTGATTAATTATTTCATCTAAAACTTTATAGATGGAATAAAAAACCCAAGCGCGATTGTGAATCAAGTGGTATGTTGAAATTTCCAATTGGGCATAAGGAAGTATTTCAAATAAGAAAGCAATATAAAAAAAATAATAAAGTAAGATAAAATAAATTGCCTAATAAAATAAAGTAAAATCTACCTAATTTGATTTTTTTCTTTTTTTTCTTTTTTGCTTTTCTTTCCTAACAATGTTGGCAGCTGTGGTGGGTCACCGGAGGTCGCCGGTCGTCGGAGCTCCGGCGTGGAGCGGCGGTCGGGCAGCAAGGACCGGCAGAACAGGGGCGACGGGCTTCTGGCGAAGGGCGGCAACGGCGTCGGCGGATCGATCGGAGGGTGAAGGCGCAGCTGGTCGCGGGTCAGGCGGGACAGGGGCGGCGGTCACTGGTCGGAGCAGAGGTGGTGGCAGCAGCCGTGGGCAGAGGAGCTACCGTCGGCCGGAAAGGCAGCAGCAGCGGCGCGGCGAGGTGTGGGGTCGTCCCTGCTGAGTGGATCTGGTGATTTGCTGGGTCGCGGCTTCTGGTGCAGTGAAGTGTCGATGCGACGGCCCAGATCTGGATCTGGCGCGGGGTGCTCCGGCGGAGGCTCGGTGAATGCGGCGACGAGCAGCGGCGAACGGCAGGCTCGAGATCTGTTGCAGAGGGGCGCTGATGTCGGACCAGAGGCAGAAGATCGGAATCGCGAGCAGGCGGGTCGCGATGGTGGCGCGGTGGTGGCTTCGCGGGTTGCTGGTGGAGCGACGGTGACGGGCGGAGGCTCGGCGCGAGCTCACGAGAGGAGGCTCGGAGCGGCGGTCCGGCGTCGCGGGTGCAGCGGTCGGCGGCTGCGGAGGCGCGGCTGAGTCGCGACTGCGGCGGCGAGTGAGACGGCGACGGTGCGGGCACGCGGCGCCGGCGCCGGCAGTGACAGCCTCGAGGAAGATGAACAGTCGCACCTAAGGTTTCTCTTCCTTTTTTTTGGCTTGAGGTGCACTCTTTTTCCTCCCTTTTTTTTTCGAAATTCTACTAAAAAAATCAACCTCTCCACATATTTTCTCCCAAAATTTTTCCGACCCTTTTTCTTTGCCCCACCACACCTTTTAGAGGGAAAAATTTAAATCTTCGTAGCATATTTCGTTTCCAATTTTGCTCGTGCAAAATACTACTGAATATATCGTTACACCACATGTAATATTTCCTTTTGTATTTTTTAAAAAATATTTCATCCAAAATTTTCCTTTTTGCTTGAAAATACATCCTTTGGTATATATCGCCTAAATATGTGAAAAATCTTGCGTTCGCCGTCGGTCCAATTAAAATAAAATAAAATAAATGCTTCTAAAACTATATGTCATGCAATTTTTATTTTATATTTTTTTGGGTAAGAAATTAACTCATTTTTTTATGCAAAAATTTAGGTGTTAACACTGCACAAATATAATTGAAACAAGAAATCTACGATATAAAATCTCTCGTCACAAAGGGAAAAGCAAACTTAGAAGATCAAAATGAAATCACCAATACTTCTAATATTTCTAATCAAAATTTTTTAATGCTATTAACAGAAATAACCTCTAAATGGATAATAAGCATAACGATAAAAAACAATAATGAAGTTATTATTGAAACAACAGTACTCTTTGATACAGAGGCAGATCTTAATTGTATCAAAGAAAGCATTGCTCCAACAAAATACTTCGATAAAACATCTGAATCATTAAAATCAGCCTCAGGAGACAAGTTAAATGTTAAATGTAAATTGCTAGAAGCCTTAATAATTTTAAAAAAAAAGTCAAATGTCTTACAAAATTTCCTTTCTTTTAATTAAAAATATGATATGGGAAGTAATTCTAGAAACACCCTTCATATAATTAATTCAACATTTTACAGTAACAAATGAAGGAATTGGAATTCATGCTTTAAATAGAAAAATCACATTTGACTTTATAACAAAATCACAAATGAGAAGCCAAATGATCTTATAAGAATATTCAATTTTAGGAATAAATTGTCTTATAAAAGACAAAGAAAACCAGCTTGAATTTTTTAAAAGAAGACTCATAATTCAAAAAAAAAAGAAGAAGAAGAAGAAGAAAATCCTTAAAAACAAACATCAAAGATAAAATAACATCCCTACAAAAACACGTAGAGAAAATTATATGTTCTACCTTACCTAACCTTTTTGGGAAAGAAAAAAGCATATTATAGATTTATCTCGTGAACAAGATTTTTCTGAAAATAAAATACCTACAAAAGCTCATCCTACACAAATGAATCAAGAAGTTTTAATATTTTGCCAAATAGAAATACAAGACCTTTTGAACAAAAAAAAAAAAAAAAAAAACTCATTAGGAAAAGTCAATCACCATGGAGTTGTTCTATTTTCTATGTTAATAAAAATGCTGAATTAGAAAAATGTGTTCCCAAGTTAGTTATTAATTATAAAACTTTGAATACAACCCTTAGATGAATAAGGTATTCAATACCCAACAAAAAGGACTTGTTAAACAGATTATGTAGATAAAAAATATTTTTAAAATTTGATATGAAATTAGGATTTTGGCAAATACAAATCAATAAAAAGGATCAATATAAAAAAGCTTTTACTGTCCCTTTTGGTTAATATGAATGTAATGTTATGCCATTTAGTCTCAAGAATACCCCTTCAGAATTTCAAATAATCATGAATGAAATTTTCAATCCTTATTTAGATTACATCCTGGTCTACATGGATGATGTATTGGTTTTCTCCCCCAATTTAGAACAACATTTCAAACATTTATCTACCTTTATAAAAATAATCATACAAAATGATTTAGTAGTATTTCCTACTAAAATTGCACTCTTCTAGACCAAAATTAGATTTCTAGGTCATTATATCCGTTTAGGCACCATAATTCCCATAAAAAAGATCAATCTCATTTACTAATAAATTCTAGGATGAGATTAAAGACAAAATCCAATTGCAAAGATTCTTAGATAGTCTCAATTATATTGTAGATTTCTTTAGTCTCAATTATATTATAGATTTCTTCTCCAATATAAATATTCTTTATAAACCTTTACACTGAAGGTTACAAAAGGATTCTCCACCATGGACTTCAGTCCATGCAAACATTGTCAAACAAATAAATATTCATGTTAAGGAAATACCATGCTTACACCTAGCTGATCCATATACTTTCAAAATAGTTGAAACGGATGCTTCATATATAGGATATGACGGTATTCTTAAATAGGTCAAGAATACTAAAGAACAAGTTGTCCATTTTGTCTTAAAACATTAGAACTCAACCCAGCAAAATTACTCAACAATCAAAAAGGAAATTAGTTTTATCCATATCAAAATTCCAATGAGATTTATTAAACTAAAAATTTCTCTTGAGAATTGATTACAAATTAGCCAAAGATGTTTTACAAAAAGACGTCTTGAATATTGCATCAAAACAGATTTTTGCAAGATGGTAAGCCATACTTTTAGTATTCGATTTTGATATTGAATTTCTAAATAGTTTTTCAAATTCATTACCTGATTTTCTCATAAGAGAATTTTACAGGAGATACAATTATGCCAAAACCCAAAAAAAAGACAAAGGCAAAGGCAAAACCATTACCAAAGCCTCCAATACACCACTAAAGCCAAAAGGCTTGACACTAATCAAGTCATGAGCTCGAGCACCTTGATCATTCTATTCGAATCTAAAAAATTATCGCAATAATCAAAAGATCAACATAGAGAATTATATCAAGAGGAAGATTATGCAAGCATAGGGGGATTCTGCTAGACATTCCAATAGTTTTAAGGGACGATGGTGAGGTAGAGAGGAAGCTTGTGAGGCTTTGTGAGATTGCCCAATTGTTGGTGTGCATGGAGGTGTTGGAGGATACGCTTCAACACAAGCGAGGACAAGAAAAAGAAAGGTGGAAGAGAAAGATAAAATAAATTCAAAAAAGGATCCCACATGGCCCCTACATTTGACTATTAGAGTACAGCATTTAACGGAGGAAAAAGCGATGGCTAAGATGGACAATACACTATAAAAAAGAGTGTTTGAACTAGATGAGAAGTGGCAAAAAGTGCTACTCATTGTCAAGTCACTTTTCTTAAACATAATTTTTCTCCCTTAAATCATGTCTATTTTGCTAATGATAATTATTATTAGAATGTAATGTAACCTTCATTTAGGGAATTGCCAACTTTTTTCCAGGTGCAAATTTCTAATGTATGGATTGCCCAACGATTTAAGTTTTGAAAAGAATGAACCAAGGTGCAAGTTGGTGGTTCAATCCTACGTAATTCTACTTTCCCATATGCTCTTAGGTTGATTTTACGCTTTGTGGTCATAATTCCAAACTCAACAACCCTGCTAGATGTTCAACAATTGTCTAGTCTACAAGCTCTTTTCAAATCCAACACAAACAATGGGTGGAAGATGAAAAACAAACTCACATTGACATGACACTTGGTAGCTCCTGATTTGCTGCAGATTTGACTCATTATGTGAAATCCTGATAAATCTGTCAGAAAATATGAAAATAAAAAGGAGAAGAAAAGTCTTGATTTTAATCGACACCAAACATTCCAAATGGATATCCCGACCACTTGATTGATTTGCATGAGGTCCCATTTGATTGATTTCACTCATAGTGGACATAACACTTGGGAACTTCTGTTTTGATGCAAATCTGACCTTTTTGGTGAACTTTGTAACGGAGTGGAGCTTTCCCTGATACTTTCTCGAAAAGAAGAGTGCTTATTTTACGAGACGTAGAATACACAAACTCACATAAATCCGACCAACTAGAGTCTAGGGCATTGGTCATAGCATAAGGGTCCATCTACAGGGCATATTCGATATTCTAATAATTCGTGGCATATTCAATTATCTCTTAACTTAGTTATGTTGGGCTCTTTAACGATTGTTGTAGCTCACTGTAGTTGGATTAAATTGGGCTAAACCAATCGAAGAAAGCAGGTCAATTGAGGGGTTGGAACACCGAAGCATGAATACCGAATAAGTGAGCCCTAACGATTCAATTGAATGAACTGGTCCCCAACAACCCTAAAGAAGACCACCCTGTGCTTTTCTTTATGATAGACATGAGAAATAAGTTCATAATCTATCTATTTGCTAAAGCCTTTTTGTCATTATAGCGGGATTTGGATCATGACTCAATTTTTTTCCTAGGATCACTTAGATGAGTCTTTTTCCCAGAATCCAGCCAGGCATGTTGCTTTAGGTGATCAGCTCTTGACTAGCCACCTGCCTTTCTATCAAAATCACTCTTGTGTACGACGATGACGCCTAGTATTTTTCCCAGCCCGGACCCTTTTCTTTTCCTTATCTTTTCCCTAGAAGTCTCAAAAAATGTAGGCGAAAAATTCATTGAACTTCCCCCATCTCTAACCCTATATATGTATATGCCCAGTCCATCAACCATCTTAATAAACTTGTCACAGAGAGTTCAGAGGTAAAGAAAAGAGGAAGCGAAATCATGGAGATTCCTATGATAGATTTGAGTGAGCTTGGTGGTGAGAACAGGAGCAAAATAATGGCAATACTTCACCATGCTTGTGAGAAATGGGGTTGCTTCAAGGTAACAGTTTGTGATTCATCATCATCATCAAGGAACTTCAATCTTTTTTATCAACCCAATTCACTCTCTTATCTTAAGAAATGATTATGATGCTTTTCTTGCAGATTAAGAACCATGGGGTTGACCCTGAACTGATGTAGAAAGTGAAGCATTTTGTCAACACCCACTATGAGGAGAATTTGAAGGCAAGTTTCTATGTGTCAGAAACTGCCAAATGCTTGGAACATGCCAATAGTACTACACCTGATCTAGACTGGGAATGGCCCTTCTTCATCTGGCACTGCCCGAAGTTGAACATCGAGGACTTCCTGAACCTCTCGAACGATTTCGGTGCGTGAGAAAATTAGTCCCAATCGCAACTTTACAGCTCCTGAACATTTGAGAACTTTCATTATACAACCTTGCTGTAGTGACTAAGTAATCAGTAAAGAGACTAAGCCCGGTATACTGAATCGGTTTGAAAGGTGATTTGGCAGATTAACCGCTTAGAGTTCGTCATATCGCATTGGAGACCAATTTAGTCCACCTGCCTTGATATCTATAATGTTTACCCGGTGATTGACTAATACTCTGTGAAATATTCTTTTAGGGCGGTAATTGATGACTACATCGCTCAGGTGATAAAGCTAGCAGAGAAGCTCTCAGAGCTCTGTGAGAACCTTGGCCTAGACAAGCACCACATGAAGAGGGCATTCTCAGGAAGAAATGGGCCTTTCGTGGAGATGAAGGTGGCGAATACTTGGAATGCCCCTACACTGAGAGAGTGCAGGGGCTCCAGGAACACACCGATGCAGGTGGGATCATAGTGATGCTTTAGGATGACCGAGTCTCGGGCCGAGTTCCTCCATGAGGGGCAATAGGTGCCGATCCCGCGGTCCAACTATGCCAGCATATGCGTCAACACCAGGGACCAACTCGAAGTGGTGAGCAACGAGCAGTACAAGAGCAGTTTGCACCGTGTCATGGCTGAGAAGAATGGGAGCCGGCTCTCTGTGGCCATGTTCTACAATCCCGCGGATGATGCCATCATCTTGCCAGCGACAAAGCTCCTGTACCCAGAGAAGTACGCCTTCGGGGACTACTTGAAGCTCTATGCAGCCACAAAGTTTCAAGGGAAAGAGCCAAGGCCTGAATTAATGAGGAAACTGATGAGCAATGGATGCAATGGGGCTGCCTAGGATAGGAGCCGAGTTTTGTGGCTGTGACTAGTAAATAAGAGATGGTACTGAAGCCTCCTTGAGTAATTTCATAAGACTACTAGTTAGCTTGTGACATCACTTGAGTATTCCTATTGGGGACTTGACAGTTGATCCTTGTAGAACTTATTGGGAAGTGAATACCAATGATCTGAAGATCTTTTAGCCTCTTATTATCTATTAGAAATACCTAGAACCGACACAATATACTTACCACATAAATGACCCTTTTAATCAATAACATCAAAGTTGCCTTCTCTTCCTTCAAAATTTTCTCGCCTACTAACCAGCAAAGTAGTAGGGAAAATTATCCAAAAAGTCCTAAACATATTACTCTTTTATCATTTAATCGTGAACTTGTCATTTATGTCAAATAAGTTTTAAACCTTTCCAAGTTTTGTCAATTGAGCCCATGCGGTCAATTTTAATTGAAAATCACTACCGTGGATGCTTATGATGTCTCATTGGACAACCCACGCCGTGTAGACAATTTTTTTATAATGTTTCTAAAAGATTGAATTTCTTTTTTATTATTATTTTTTCTTTTCTTCTTTTTATTTTTTTATTTTTTTATTTTCTACCAAGTCCGATGAGGGCTTCACAGCTAGGGTTGGCCATGCGACCCTCACTGGGCTTGGAAAAAAATGGAAAAGAAAGGAAGAAGAAGAAGAAATAAATAAATTCAAAAAAATTCTAAAATATTATGTTGGAAGATATGCATGAAGATCCATCGGATTTGATCTAAATTGATCTGATTTGATCAATTAAATATTTGACAGAAATATAGAATTGATTTGTAGAATATTTGTAGAATATTTTATTTCATTTCTTCATGTACATCTTGTATTATAATTACATAGCATTGTACATTGATTACAATTGAAGGAATAGAAAAAACTTCTCTGCAAATCTTCCTTCTTCCTTACGCTCCTTGCTTCCTTATGCATTCTTTCATGGTATTAGAGCAGTAGGCTCCTGAACCTGCTTCTGCACTGATTGTCCTTCGAACTCTTTGATCTGCAAAAGAGATTTACGAAGGAATCAGTTTTTCGCTAAAGGAAGAAGAAGCAAGCACAAACGATTACCATGTCTCACCCAGAAAATTTGTCCTCGGCTCCTGATGTTCCATCTACAGGAGATGTCACGCCACAGATCTCGAAAGCACAAAGCCATCTTGGGTCGACTCCTGCAACCCAACAGCAACTTCAGGCCCAAGGCATGCAATGGCAATTCTTTCCGGCTCAGTCAAGCATGGGACCGCCCATTGCGGGCCATCCTTACCAATGGGTACCTTATCCATGGTACGTTGGGCCAGGCCCAAATGCATCATTGCCGGGGATTGCAAGCTACCAGAGTAGCATTCAGCCCGACAGGGGCCCACCATCCACGAGTGGGGGCAAGCTCAGCTGTCGGAACAGAACAAATTGGCGGGTCGAACGAAGCGAGTCAGGGAACAAATCCCTACCTGGGATTTCATAATGCGGGTCATGGAATCGGATCTGGCGGGTCGAGCTTAAGGATGAATCCCTACCCGAATTTCTCACCCAGCTTTCTGCATTTTCCAATCCCGGCCGTCACCGACTGACCGGAGCTTGGTGACCCCTTGTATGTGTCAACCGTCGACGGTCCAAAACTGCGATTAATCACCTTGCAATTGACCGGGCCGGAAAACTACTCCAGATGGTCGCAGGACTTCCGGCGAGCCCTCGTGACAAAGGACAAGGACGGTTTCCTCGACAGAACCCGTTCCTTCGGACGAACGACTGGCCCGACACTAGAGAAAATGCCACCACCTTACCCGAATGTGGATCGGCAACTGCGTCTCTCTAGACATCGCGGCCGGCCTCCTGCCGATAGAAGGCTCAAAGAAAATGTGGGACAACATCAAAGAAATGTATGGAAAATTAGATCGAGCCAAGATTTTTTCCCGCATGCAAGAACTCAGTGAACTCAAGCAAGGGAATATGACGGTCACAGCTTGTTACAACAAGCTATCATCGCTTTGGGACGAGCTCGAGGTTGCGGAAGACAAACTCAAGGGGCCGGCGGAAACCCGCAAACAATATAGATCTATAAAAGAGAGGGAGAAAACCACTCGTTTCCTTTTGATGTTGAATGAAAATTACCTGACGTTCCGATCACAGATCTTGGCGATGGATACGGTCCCTCCTCTCAGAAGGATTTTTCAACTCGCTGTCCAGGATGAAAGCCAGCGACTCGTGGCTCCGAGCATACGCGAGGAAGCGACAGCGTTGCTCTTGCGCTTCACAGGGAGCGGCGAGATTCGGGGTTCAAAACCCTAGCGCGAGAGAGAGAAAACCGAGAGGCGCTAGGGTTTTAGAGCAGCGGCGAAAGGATGCTTAAAAGGGGAGGCACCAATGGTCCAGATCTTCCAAGGTGATCCGACGGTGTCCAGGAAGCTGATCTCTCCGCTGAATCGAATGGCGGATATCATTCTGCGAAAAAGGCATTGGACGGCCAGATCATTTCCGCATCTTCAAGGAATTTTGGCCAAAATTCGAAAGGGAGAGGTAAATTGTATTGTGAGTACTGCAAACGCCCACATCATACTATAGATAATTGTTGGAAATTGCATGGGAAGCCAGGAGAAAAAGAAAAAAAGAAAGAATATTCTGCAGCTTGCCAAGTTACTGGTCTCAGTAATGACCGACCAATTACCTATGGACAATATGAACGGTTGATGAAGGCTCTACAAAAGGTAGACATCACAAACAAAGGAGGAAGTTTTTCAGGTATATCTCATTGCCTTATAAATTCTATTTCAAGAAAGGCTTGGATAGTGGACTCAGGAGCAAGTGATCACATTATTTGTGATGAAAGTTTTTTTTTATGCAATGCATAAGAAATTGGATATCCCTATTTTTGTGCAACTGCCGAATGGGAATATCACTAATGTCACCTTGACAGGCACTGTTCATCTGAGTCCTCAAATTACCCTT
The DNA here is from genome assembly GCA_016097605.1 of Eucalyptus guilfoylei. NCBI lineage: Eukaryota > Viridiplantae > Streptophyta > Magnoliopsida > Myrtales > Myrtaceae > Eucalyptus > Eucalyptus guilfoylei. Next base: position 37,991,274 of record CM027862.1, on the reverse strand, counting down.
CGAAATGTCTTCTATGTCCCTCAATTTCAATTCAATCTTATCTCTATGTCCAAAGTTTGCAAGGAAAATTTCTGTCGAGTATTCTTTGATTCTGACAACTGTGTTTTCCAGGCCCTTTCGACTGGCAAGCTGATGGGCTTGGGTAATCTCTCAGAAGGATTATTTTTTTTGACTAACTTTCCAAATCACTTTGATTTTTCATCAGTTGTCTCGAATAAAATATCATTGTGTAATGCTACTACCGATGATAAGAACTTTCTCTAACATTCAAGAATGGGTCATAGTGCTTTTTTTCCTTGCTCTAAGTGTCATATACGTCCTATGGCAAAACAATCTCGCACACCTTTTCCCACCAGTAAAAGTCATTCTAGTGATATTTTTTCACTAATCCATGTGGATGTCTGGGGACCTTATCACATGGCACATCGTGATGGTTCGCGTTATTTTCTCACTATTGTTGATGATCACTCTCGTACCGCCTAGATATTCCTAATGCAGTCCAAAGCTCAAGTTCCTTCTAATCTAAAGTCCTTTATCATTCTGACCAAAAATTAGTTTGGGAAGTCGATCAGGCAGATCCGCACTGATAATGGGAAAGAATTTTTTAACCATGAATGCAGCTCACTTTTCTTATCTCATGGGATTCTACATGAAAGCTCATGCGTTTACACTCTACAACAAAATGGGGTGGTGGAACGCAAACATCGTCATTTGTTGGAGGTCGCAAGAGCACTGAAGTTTCAGGGATCCATTCCAGATATTTATTGGGGAGATTGTATTCTTACTGCAGCCTACCTCATCAATCGGATGCCAACTCGAATACCGGCTGGTAAATCACCTTTCGAATTACTTTATGGAAAAAAACCAGCAGTTGATCATTTAAGAGTTTTCGGCTGTCTATGCTATACTGCAACTGTAGGACCTCGGGACAGAATGAGTCCACGTGCTAGGCGATGCATATTTATGGGTTACCCCAACTTGTAGAAAGGATATCGTGTTCTTGATCCCTCAACAGGTGATTTTTTCGTGAGCGGAGACGTCATTTTTCATGAAAATATTTTCCCATTCTAGGAAACCAAGGAGAATTTGACTGTCTCAGACAATTCTCCTAGTTTCTTACACCAGGAAGATGTATCTCCTAAATATTTTCTCACAGGCTCTCCAGCTCAAGTAATTCCCTCACATTCAGCATCAAATTCGCCTCATCAGCTGCAACATGAGGAAGGAATGGAAGGTATGCCTGCAACTTAGCTCAATATGGAAAATCTTTATGATGTTTTGGCAGAAACAAATATAGCAGAAACATCTCCTTCACCGCCAGCGGACCCCCCATGCCATTCGAGACGAGCCACACGACCACCGACATGGACAAAGGATTATATCTATGCATCTCTTAATTCGCCAGGTATCAACTATCCAATATCCTCATATGTCTCTTTTGATAAGCTTTCGTTCGAGCATCGATGTTGTATTAGTCGGATTTCTGATGAAAGGGAACCATCTAGTTATGATGAGGCTTCCAGAGATCCCCGGTGGCAAAAGGCCATGGCAATAGAATTACAGGCACTGACTGATAATCATACCTAGGAACTGGTCCACCTTCCTCCCAACAGAAAATCTATAGGATGCAAATGGGCCTATAAAATCAAATATAGAGTTGATGGATCCATTGAGCGTTACAAGGCTCGATTGGTGGCCAAGGGATATACTCAACGAGAAGGTTTCGATTATCATGAAAATTTTTCTCCAGTTGCTAAAGATGTCACGATTCGCTCCTTCTTATCAGTTGCAGCAATCCATGATGGGTCATTACATCAAATGGACGTCCACAACGCTTTTCTCCATGGCGACTTGGATGAAGAGATCTACATGGATATTCCTCAAGGCTTATGGAGACAGGGGGAGAATAAAGTATGTCGTCTCTGCAAATCCCTTTATGGATTGAAGCAATCCTCTAGGCAATGGTATGCAAAATTTGCTAAGGCTCTCACAATTGCAGACTTCAAACAATCCAAATATGATTATGCCTTGTTCACATGGACTAAAGGTACGTCATCTATTTACCTAATGATATACGTAGATGACATTCTCATTATGGGAAATGATGAAGCTGCAATAGAGAATCTTAAGAAATATTTGCATACTACATTCCATATAAAAGACGTGGGAGCACCAAAATATTTTCTTGGAATTGAGATTGCCAAACCTCACCAAGGAATTTCTCTCAGTCAGAGGAAGTTTGTATTGGAGATTATATCAGAAGCAGGTTTATTAGGATGCAAACCAGCAGTTATTCCAATCGAGCAGAATACCAGATTAACTGTAGCGGATCATGTCGAGGGAACATCTCAAGATGATCCTGTTCTTAGAGATCCGACGAGTTATCAGAAGCTCATTGGAAAACTCATATACCTGACTATGACCAGACCTGATATATCATATGTAGTACAAAATCTCAGCCAATTTATGCACAAACCGAAGGAATCTCACATGAATACTACTTTGAAAGTTGTAAAGTATTTGAAAAGGTGTCCAGGACTGGGAATACTTCTATCCAGAAAATGCAACATGGAAATGATAGCATATTGTGATGCAGATTATGCCACTTGCCCTATGAGTCGAAGATCTATCTCTGGTTTTTGTATTAAACTGGGAGAATCACTTCTTTCATGGAAAACCAAGAAGCAAGCAACGGTTTCTTTATCTTCAGCCGAATCGGAATATCGAGCCATGGCAAAAACCACATGTGAGATTGTGTGGATACGAGGTTTACTTGGAGACCTCGGAGTACAAGTAAAGGGGCCAACAAAACTATTTTGTGACAACGAGTCGGCACTGAAACTTGCAGCCAATCCCATAATGCATGAAAGAACCATTCATATAGAAGTGGATTGTCATTTCACTCGAGAGAAAATCCAAGAAGGGATAATCGAAACAAGAGGGATTAGAACTGCTGAACAACCGGTGAACATTTTCACCAAACCTCTATGTTCAAGACAACATGCATATCTACTAAGCAAGCTAGGCGTCTTCGATATCTACAAGCCACCAGCTTGAGGGGGAGTGTTAGAAGATATGCATGAAGATCCGCCGGATTTGATCTAAATTGATATGATTTGATCAATTAAATATTTGACAGAAATATATAATTGATTTGTAGAATATTTGTAGAATATTTTATTTCATTTCTTCATGTACATCTTGTATTATAATTACAGAGCATTGTACATTGATTACAATTGAAGGAGTAGAAAAAACTTCTCTGCAAATCTTCCTTCTTCCCTACGCTCCTTGCTTCCTTATGCATTCTTTCATATTATAAAAAATTGACCATTGGATGTGCCATATAAGATGGCCGAGGTTTATGTTAGTGATTTTTAGCTAAAATTAGTTAGATGGGCTCAACTGGCAAAATATGAAAACATTAAGAACTCAATTACCAAAATTAAAATGTTTATGACTGAATTGAAAAAAATATAATATATTTAGGATTTTAAAAATAATTTTTTTCTCAAAATAGTTTTTTTTTTTGTTCGAAAGCAAAATAATGCTATATTGAATGATATCTTATATATCAGTTGAAACAAATGCATGATTTGATAAATATAACTAATTATTGTCATGAGCTAAATAGTACTCTGTTGAATGAATTATTGTCCTTGCATATTATCCAGCTCCTGGTCGAAATGTTAAGCATCATTTCACTTGTGCCAAAGGAAAGTTAAATTATTTACCAAAAAAAGAAAAGTGAAATTAGATCTGCACTATTCTACTAAATCATCAATTTTTTATAGAAGTGTCAAAAGAACAAAAGAACCATCCCATTAATTTTGCCGTCTTAGTTGCAGCTTTTGTTGTTTAGCCACAAAAATAAAGGGAAAAGTCCTATCATGCTCACTAATAACAAAAATCTCAAACTTATATCTATGTAATATATTTACTCCCATTAAAGTTCCATTACTAAAAACTGTTAAAAGATCTAACTACATGGATGCTGGAAAGCAAACCGTGTTGACTTAACACCCATGTGGCTTAAATAAAATAAGAATAACAAGTTTAAGGTAAAATGAATAGCGATAGGCATAATTTGGGGTTTTTGATATCTAGGATGAGGTTAAAATACATCAGCATGAAAAGGTAATTATTATCCTACATATCCGAACCTGTGATGTCAAACATTAACTGAAGTTCATATTACTCAGAGCTACAAGCTCTCAATTCTTGCTAACTCAAAATTTTAACTTTTATTTCATGCTGAAGTTGAGTTCTTACAATTATGCTCAGCTGCTGTAACGAATTTCAAGTCATTCTGTATTGTATTGCCTAAATTTATCTCAAGACTCTGCTAACTGCATCGCGGTTCATGTGAGATCAACCAACACAACCATCTAACGAAGAAATGGCATTGATTGTTTTGTTTTGCCGATGCTATATGGTTCCGTTTGATTCATGGACTTAGGCAAAGTGCTCTCGGTCTCATTTGAATGGGCCTGTGGCCTTGGTGCTCTTTCTGCAGAAAGGCTTGACCCTTGAAACCAACTTACAAATCCATATGATAACTTACTCCAATCTTTGTAAATTTTTTGACAATTTTCTAGACTTTTCCAAATCAGTTTTTGTTACCATCTTTCATTTTTCTTCCCGTTGTTGCCACCACCCGAAGAAAAGAAAAAAGAAAAAAGAAAGAGACCAAAAATGTAGTTGAAGCTTCTTCCTTTCGTTTTCTTTTTCGATTTTAGTGTTAAAATAGTGTCCTGGCCAGTTTTTGTGCATTTAGATTGGTCCACCACTCCAAGTGATATTAAAGGAGGCATTCCCAAGATCAGCCTACTGCACTTGGAATTTCACTTCTAGAGCGCTTCCAATAAGGTTTGAACCCAAGGCCACAAAGATGATGTTGACACCTAAATTTTGATTAGGTTATTAATTAGGCCTTAATTTCTTTTATTTTTCCTATAATAAATAATAAGTAACAAAAACAACAAAAAATAAATAAAAACAACAAAACAACCAAAAAAAAAAAAAAAAAAGAAAGCGAAGCTCGCAACTGGGGGGTTGGGCCTTCAAGCCCAGCCCCTCCCCTCTTTTTCTCTCCCTTGCGCAAGCCCCCACGGCCCGGCCCGCGTGACTCAGCCCTTCCCCCTTCTTCTTCCTTCTCCTTCCTTCTTCTTCTTCGTGCCTCTGTGCAACACGCGCAGCGGCCGGCGACGCGCTCAAGGGCAGCCTACGGCAGAGAGAAATGGAGGTAGGCCGCCAAAGGAGAGGAGGACGCACATGCGCCTTCAATGCGTGCCTTTAATGTTGAGATCAGACGTCGATTCAGCCGCGGAGGACCGGTCGGCAAGCCAAAGACCGGTGGCCGAGCCCCTCCGTCGACCGGACCTCCTCGCCTATAAATAGCGGGGCACATCTGTCGTCGAAGGAGAGATAGAGAAGCCAACAAGCTCCGAGAAATCCCCTGAGAGACTTCGGGGAGCTCAAAGAGCGAGCAAAGGCGAAGCGATCGGGTCGTGAGCTCAACGACCTCCCTCCGAGAGACTTCGGGGGAGACTGGCGGCGAACGAACCCAGATCTGCGAGAACTCGAGAGCAGAGAGAGGAGAGAGATCGAAGCTGCGAGCATTCAAGCTTCCCCCGAGAGACTTCAGGGGAGACTCGACGCTCGCAAGCCCAGATCGAAGGGAGAGAGGAGAGTTCGAGCACCCTCTACCGTCGTCGCCGTCGCTGCCGTTCGCCATGCAAGCTACCATTCGCGGATAGGTAACATACCGCCGCCGTCGCAGTCGCCATCGCAATCCCCCTCGGTCGTCCAGTCCTCATTGCCGCCGTGACGCCTCAGCCATCCCCTCCTCGGAGCCGCGAATCGGGAACCCTAGGGTTCCTGATTCTTCAGGTCGCGGCCTTGGGTCGTCGGGTCGGACCCGGGCCGCGGCCGGGTAGGGTTCCACGAGCTGGGTCGCGGCTGTGAGCCAGGTCAGAGAGCGGGTCGGGCATGGGTTTGAATCGGGTAGGGTTTCTGCAATTTTGGGGCGGCGAGAATCCGGGTCGATGAGTCGGGTAGGGTTTCGCCGAACCGGGTCGTCGGGTCAGCCCGGTATTTTTTGAAAACGGGCTCCTAGGCCGCGAAAAAAAGAAAAGAAAAATAATTAAAAAAAAAAAACGAGTTGGGCCCTATGCAGGCCCGTCTACGTTTCGGGTCAATGACCCGGGTCGGACCCAACCCATGGATCCGACCCGGTTCGTTTTTATATTATTATAAAATAAAATAATATTATTAAAAAATAATAATAAATAATTTATTTTCCAGAAAATTAATAAAAATAAAAAATATTTCATATTTTCCAAAAAATGCCAAAAATCCAAAAAAAAGCCAAAAATTCATGAAAAAAGCCAAAAAATTCATAAAATGCAAAAAAGACTTGTATTTTCTAAAAATACCAAAAAATCCAAAAAAAAAAATCCCTTTTATGTCCAAAAAATAGAAAAAGACCCAAAAATGTTTTTCCTCCCCATCAAATGCATGGAAAATCCCCCAAAAATCCAAAAAGTCTTAGGGTTTAAACAAGATTAGGTACCGAAAGGGCATTAGTGATTAACTAGTATAATCAAGTCCCCGATCCTAATTTCTCTGGTTGCGTAGGAGCGAGTATTTCTCCCAATACTTCGCTTGGGCTTCTAATCGACCCACCCCAAACTGATTAGTGGCAACTCCGTTTTAAAACTAATTTACAGGTTAAAAACATGAACCATTAAGTCGTGAATTGGTGGACTTGGGAGAGTCTGGGGCTAATAAATTTAGCCGAGCCATTAGCCTCCGCCGACGCCTGTACCCGATTGCGGGCGCCAAAAAAAAGAGGTCGCGACATCTTGGCGACTCCGTTGGGGACTTGAAGACTTAGGCTGTCTTATCTTGTTTAAATACTTTACTGACTTGTTTTTGTTTTTTATGCATGTCAGTACCTTAGAGGTTTATTTTAAATTTTTGGTTATTTTATGATTATAAACTGTTGTGCATGCTTTACTGTTTTAGCACTACACATGGCACACACAACCCGGCCGCCGGACCTGGGCCGCCATAGGATATCTAGGATGGTGTTAAGAAAGATACAGCCTTGAATGCGAGACTGCGATGTAGAGGTTGCCTTTCTTTTCCCCGAATTTCTTTAGCCGAGGTTAAGAGGGTACGCTGCTAACGCGAGACTGCGACGGGCGGATACCTTTTTAATTTCAACAAACCTTCTGAGTTAGAAATCGAGCCGCACGTCTCATCTGTATGTCTCTGTGATTGCCATTTTCTTTAAAAGCAAATTAATTTCTTTACTTTTACTCAGTCTTTCTTATTGGCCCATGGCAATTTAGGATAGGTTTTTCAAGTCCCAGTTTATATGCGATGGGAGAAGACGATATCCAGTTTATTCCCTCTCCCAAAACAGAGCTCTTCAGATGGTGGGGTCAATTGGACTAGTATGCCCAAAAGCGCGTGAAAGCCAAAGTCGGTCATCTCCTATCGTTGATTCAAATCACTGTTCGTTCTGAAGTCATACAAGCCATAGTACATTTCTGGTGCCCGAAGACAACTACTTTTATGTTTGGTAGGTTTGAGCTAACCCCAACTCTGGAAGAATACATCATCATCACTGGAATGCCTCTCGAGAATAAACTTGTCATGCCTTCAACAGGCATCATCCCGTTACGTGGGTTAGCGCGACTTTTAAGAACTGAAGTTCATATTATGAGGCAAATTCTTGAAAACAACCATAATACCTACCCATTAGAATTTATGAATACCTATTTTCAAAATCAGCCTATGACCCAAAAAAGTGAGATTTTCCTCCTGGCCTTTTTCGGGTTCATTATTTTCCCCCATCGAAGAAATGTCATAAGTCCTAAGATGGCATGGATAGTTGATCGAGATCTTGAGGGGGCAAAATTATGTCAACATGATTTTAACTGAAACATTCTTGTCCTTTAATCGTTTCAAAGAAAACACAGAAAAAATCATGCGGGTCTCTCGGAAATTTTACAAGTCTGGTTCTTTTCCCACCTAAGCGAATTCCAAGGCTTCATGCGATCGTGCGAAACAAATGATTTTGAAAATCCATTACAAAAATTTATGGTTTTAGGACCATACATTCCCAATCAAAGCTGTTTAAATTGGATAAACTTCCTAAGAGACCCGGCTCCTGAGGCATTCCAATGGTGTGCCGGTTGGTTCCATGAGAAGAGAGCTCGCTTCGCTTACAAACACCGCCATCCAATTCCGTTGCTCGGCCTCACTGGCGCCATTTCCTATTTCCCATATCGAGTGGCACGACAATATGGAGCCCTTCAGGAGACCCCACCGCCTTTCAAAAGGAAGATCCCTCCACTCCTTTTCACCCATCAAAGTCATGAATACACATCCGAAATTGACATCATCGAGGAAGCATGGAGCAGGTGCCATCGTAAAAGAATCATGGTACCTGAAGGGCTTGAGGGACAAGAAAAAGCCCACCACGCCTCTGAGTCCTACATCCACAACCATTGTATTCCGACAAAACTGAAGCCATTGGTCCCTCACCCAATCAGCGAGATTAGCCAGCACGAGCAAGCAGAGCTTATGCAAAGGGATTTGGGAATAGACTGGATGCATATCTCAGAGCCAGTTCAAGGAAGCAGGCATCCTCGCAAGAACAAAGCTCCCCGTCGCATATAAAATAGCAATCATGTGCCCCTTGGTGTTAATATCGTGAAAGCTTTGTCCCATTGTTTAGGGACTTTTGTTTAATATCTAGTATTTCCTTCTGTCATTTCAATTTCAAGTTTTAGATGTCAGAAGTCTGTGGTCTATAAAATCCTCTTTTGATAAATAAAAAAACAGTTAGACCATTGCCATGGGTCAATCTTTATTTACTTTCGTACTCATTCACTGTTTTCATGCCGCCAGGTAATTATGAATCGCCGGCCACCAGTCGCCCGCGAGTGGCCTCATGCAATAGGGCCTGATCAAAATGATGTACAAAATCACCTCGCTAACATTGAAGACGGTGTAGGACAGATGTCCATTGTCCTATGACAACTCTCAAAGCAAATGGAATCCGCTCAAGCCAAGCCCAACTCCGTAGCTACTTTAAGCACCGTTATGACACCTGCAAATTTGCCAGAGAATAACCAACACCATAGACAATTTGAAAAGATCATGAAAAAGCTAAACCAGCTGCAGGGGCAGAATCCCATGGACTTGTCCAATTATGTCGGCATTAAGATCCCTGAAGAGCTTAAAGCACCTGAATGTGAAAGGTATGCTGATACCTCTCGCCCAGAGACCTACTTGCAGGCCTACCTGGTCCGAAGGATGATTCAATCGTACCAATCAAGCTTGATTGACCCCGCCTTGCGATGGTATATTGTCAGGAAGATTAGTCCCCTTAAGACCTGGGGGGAACTAATCAATGTTTTCCACCAAGAATATAATATTGACATCAGCCCTGACATCGCCTTGCCCTACAAAGAACCGATGGTCGCGGAGCACGAGGAGCCGTTAGTCGCTGAGATAGGAGAAGAAGATGAAGCCTCGCATGATAAATGGGCGATTTAGCAACATCCTATTGCTGAGAAGCTTCCCACTAGGAAAAGCAAGGAGCCCGCAGACGAAGTCAACACTACTCAGAGCCAAAGCATGATGAGATGACTTCTCAGGCTTACCGCAAGAGCTAAGGTCCAAAGAATGCCGACTCCCATCCACCTAGGGAGCGAGGCTCTACTATCCCTCACTCCCCTTGACAAAATCCAACTGGCGAAATGAAGGGCCTCACTCAAAAGGTCTGGACTAGGAGCCAAGAAAGGAAAGCCTAAACAATTCAGTCCAGCATCTGCCACTGAGTATAGGGAAAATCTGATAGCCAATGAGCCACCGTGTCAAAACTTCGAGCATTCCCTAGAATACAACCCTGAAGACTTCCAGTCTCTAGGATACAATCCCAAGGACTACCAGTGTTATACAGATGAAATCAGCCATTCATCGTATAACTGCTTTCTACCCACACACAGGGTTGAAAGCCTATAAGAAGAGGGAACATTCGTCCTTATCCGCTATGATCCTAATGAACTACTAAGCTTGTCACCTGACCATGAAGATGGCTTAAATGCCTCATCCTCGTTTGGTGATTTTGACCCGGAAGAAAGCAATGAGGTGAACTCGGGAGAATCTAGCTTCTTTGAAGCATCAGAGTTTACCACCGCAACGAATATGCAATGGGAAAACCAATGGCCTAGCCAGGATACATCAGGCCCGTCTTGCTCTCATAGGACCATGACCCCCAGAGGAATGTGGATACCTAATCTCCACAAATATAATGGCATGACTTGTCCCATGGCTCATTTGCAATATCTCCACGCTGAAATGAGTCGGTACTATAGCTCGATGTCATTCACAACTCAGGGCTTCCACGAAAGTCTTACAGGGGCTGCGTTGCAATGGTTCGTCACAACAGATATCTACCTCATAAAAGATTGGAATGAGCTGTCTTCTGCATTCTTGCATCAATATCAAAGCCAGATTGGAACTGAACGGCCTTGCGAGAACTTGGTTCACTTTAGAAGAAGACCAATGGAGGATTTTCGAGCATATGCAAGAAGGTGGAAGGCTTTTATGATGCAAACCTACCCTCAACTGGCCGAAGAAGAAATGATGAAGCTGTTCATAGGAGCTTTACCTCACAAGCATCGTTGTTGGTTACATGGTTTGCACTTTCGTAGCTTCAATGAAGTGATCCTCTCATGCGAATACTTCGAGTCTACTGGAGCCGAGGAACTCTCAGGCACTTGATTTCAGAACCAACACTATCAAAGTGCTCCTTTTTCATAGGAGTTTTCATGGATTTTGCTTGTTTTTATAATTTCATGTTTCTTATCCTGTCTAGTGTGCTAATGTTGTATTTTCCATTCCAATAATATAATGTACAGTTCTAATATTTTGTTTTGAGAGCATGAGGTGGTATTCCAAACCAGCCCGGTGATGCTATCCAACCATGAAAAGAAAATATCATCCAAGGAGAATACTGAGGGCTGGGCTTCCTCATGCTTTCTTTCCTCCAAAGATATATACTTTTGAAAACAAAAATATTTCATTACCAAAAGCTTTCGTCAAAATAAGATGTTAAATTTAATCATATTTATCTTTCTAACTCACCCACTTTGTGTCTCAGAATATCATCCACATCCCCCTTGACTTAGTGTGATAGGGGGTATTTGAAGCTGGCGCATCATGTGAACTCGCCAAATTCGAAGACACTCTGCCAAGAAAATAAGGGCAAACGGAAAGAATCATCCCATTTCAAAAAGGGCGAGTCTTATTCTCTGAATATAATTTTGGAAATGATGTCCTCTCTCTTCTATTTGCAGGAAACGAAAGATATGACGTAATAGGTACAGGCATACGGTTGAAATCAAGCCGTCCCTAGGAGCTCTACGCACTACATCTCGTTCCTATCCAACTCTTTCTCAAAACGGAGCAATATCTTTTCCCCACAACGTGCCCGAGCAACTAGATGTGGTGGTTTCATCAATGGGATTTCCAGCTTTGACAAGCCAAGAAGCACAGAAAATGATTTTCTTCTCTTGAATTGGCTACTATCAACAGGGAGAAAATCTAGACAGTTGAGGCAGTCTCTAGCCCCCTATTTCAGATTCCATAGAAGCTTGAAGTACATGACTTTACTCAATGCTACTAATGGTCATATGGTCAAAGACAGAATTCCACAAAAGAAAGGTGTTGCAAATCATCAATCGTGTACGCAAGGCCACAAATGAGGAGGACCAATCAAAAGAGACATTGAATTGTGTCAAAGACAAAAGGCCATCATTGACATTCAAATATCCCTAGGAGTCAGCAAATATAAACTCTGGGGAAGAGTAATTCGGTATCGTTTCCAATACTCCCAGTATCTGAACTCACTTTTGACATATTTTCTCCTATTAACAGGAAGCATAGGATTCAAGAAACAAGCTTAATGGTTAATTTGGGAAAATCAAGTGACCCATATCGATTTACCTAACTTGGTATGAAAGGACATGTCGTCCAGGAGCCGAGTCGGTAAAATGAAAAAAGAAGCACCCTACGGACACTGTCGGCGCCTCTAGCCGAGTGGTGCCCGGGAGGAAGCAAAATGGTCCGAAGTCGGGGGTTCGAATCCCCGACGCGGCAATTAGCCGCTTGGTAGAAAAAAAGAAAAGAAAAATAATAAAAATCTTTTGCTTCTCTTGCACCTGCAAATTACGCGAGAATATTTGACCTAACAAAGCAAGGGATGTAGGACTTTGTGTCCCTCTCTCACTTCAGGATCACCATCATCTGCAAACTAGTGAAGGGTAAAATTGTATCGCTTCCAAGTTATCCAACTCTTGAAAGAGTTCATGATTAACACGCTCCCTCTTGTCTGTTACAGGATCACCATCATCTGCAAACTAGTGAAGGGTAAAATTGTATCGCTTCCAAGTTATTCGACTCTTGAAAGAGCTTTCGACTAACATGATCCATTTTATCTGTTGCAGGATCACTTGACCATAAAAAATGCGGATAACAAATCAAGAAAAAACATGTCAAACTTTGATAAGCTCCCCTAAGCGAAATGGCGTCCTGAGTAATCGCTAAAGCAAATGACAAAAATCTTCAGGCCTCAACTCACATTTCATTTTGGCCAGACTAATTGATCTACTTATACATCTTCTCTTCTGCAGGGGCAAAAGTAGAGATACCCGATCAGATTCCCAATCCTTGGCTGATCATTCATGTGTCATATCCCTAATCAATAGGGACAACCATAGACACCCCTTTGTGAATAACCCTTTTGATGTTCAAGATTTAACATATTTGGAAACACCATTCTGTTGACCTTTAAAGTTGCCAACAAGGTCTTTTTGAGCAAAAACCATTCATTTGTTTTGAGAGTACAAACTCTCTCATGTTTAAAATGTTGCATGCATTTTCCAAATGGATTTTTGCATGATGATTTTGTCTGTCTAAATCACTGATTCTACAAGGATTATTAGAATAGGCAGCTAAGTGAAGAATACAAGATTGATCGAGCATGCTGAATGAGGCGTGTCAGAATGATGAAAGGCAAGCCATGTCCTACAGACAGTCCCCCATCTATACACTTGTGAGATGAGTGCAGAAGATTCCATGACTACAAGGTAAAGAGTTCTCTCGCGAATGGTACGATAATCAAAACAGTGAGAGACATTTCATCGCTCACCCCCTTTTGAGCCCCATACATTGGTGAAGCTCCTCTCATCAAGAATCACCCCCACACTGGGGCATGTCAAAGACAAGGCAAATCAGCATCACAAGGTGAGAAAAGGGATAGAAATTTTCTTGCTTGCACTTGCATCAATCTTCAGGTGTCTTTATTGCATATGAACACTCGCGTTAATTTAAGTGCCTTAGAATGACGAAGAGCAATTCATTTTCTATGCACTTGTATGCATTGTACAACCCAAGTGAGTCTGTAATTTTAGCCTCACATTGAGACAAAGCAGAAGTTATTGCCATAGCCTAGAGCGTCGGCTGAAGATGAAGACTCAAGAGTCTAAATAATGCTGCTTCGATTGAACTTGCCTACTTCAGTTCCTCAAGCAACAAAAATGAAAAAACTAGGGGCATAAAAAAGCAGTGCACCTGGTAAAAGCAAGGTCAAATGCCCATAAATGAAAAGTTGGGATAAAAAATAGGGGCATGAAAAAGCAGTGTGCCTGGTAAAAGCAAGGCCAATGCCCCCCAGTCAAAAATACAGCCAAGAAAAAGTTGCTGTTGTGGTCCATAGAACCTCCATCTGACAGTAAGAAGAAAGACCGGTGACAAATGCCAAGGCAATCACCAGCTCTCACCCTTTTTACACATGAGTCAAGCCTACATTGCATCCCACTGTAAAAAGTCTCTTCAGACTAGGGGCACTTCAATTAACGTAGGATTTCATATGTCTATAAGCATCGCTCGAAGAAGTACGGGCAAGATTATTCTATCTCTTTTTGCAGGATTCTTGACTTGCAAACCTGGAGATGAGCATGCGGCATCTTTTTCACAGAGCCATGACCTTGTTAGTCCCCTTTGATAAGCCATTGACCAAGCCTTCATCACAATTTCAACAAAGACCTCTCACATTGGTAAAGTCGTACCACTCATGAGAATACTCAGACCCCTGTTGACATGATGATAGTGAGATGGTGTGGTCCTTATAAATCCTACATCAATGGTCAGGATAGCCTTTTCCATGAGAGTAAGCGAAAAGTTCTTTTAGACTGAAAGTCCTTCATATGGCGTGCTCATGACATCTACATTCTAAATGAAGGTTGTCTTTCAAAATCTTCCCCAGTGGAACTCAGATGATGTAAAACTGATGAAATTATCATGCATGAATCCTATTTGAACTCATGAATTTACAGCATATACAATCATGTGTGCATATTGTGCAAATAGCATACCCTCAGAGATCAGAGATATTGCTAGGTAAGCATATCCTTATCCCCATTTGTCTTAAATTACCTACCACTATCTAGGTACTCTCTTCTTGACACTCGACCTATTCGAGTCGTCCCTTGAGTTTGGGTGCTTACAACTGTCTAAGTATCCTGTTGTCTTTGAGTATTCACCACTTGCCGGGTACTCCTTCTTGACACTCGACCTATTCGAGTTGTCCCTAGAGTATTGATACTTGTGACTGACCAAGTATCCCTTTATCGTTGAATACCTATTGCTGTCTAGGTATCCCCATTGTCTTTGAGTACCGGCCACCGTTCGGATACTCCCATTTTCTTGACACTCGACCTATTCGAGTTGTCCCCAGAGTATTGATACTTGTGACTGACCAAGTATCCCTTTATCATTGAATACCTATTGCTGTCTAGGTATCCCCATTGTCTTTGAGTACCGGCCACCGTTCGGATACTCCCATTTTCTTGACACTCGACCTATTCGAGTTGTCCCCAGAGTATTGACACTTGTGACTGATCAAGTATCCCTTTTATCGTTGAATACCTATTGATGTCTAGGTATCCCCATTGTCTTTGAGTACTGGCCATCGTTCGGATACTCCCATTTTCTTGACACTCGACCTATTCGAGTTATCCCCAGAGTATTGATACTTGTGACTGACCAAGTATCCCTTTATCATTGAATACCTACTGCTGTCTAGGTATCCCCATTGTCTTTGAGTACCGGCCACCGTTCAGATACTCCCATTTTCTTGACACTCGACCTATTCGAGTTGTCCCCAGAGTATTGATACTTGTGACTGACCAAGTATCCCTTTATCGTTGAATACCTACTGCTATCTAGGTATCCCCATTGTCTTTGACTACCGGCCACCATTCGGATACTCCCTTTTCCTGACACTCGACCTATTCGAGTTGACCCCAGAGTATTGATACTTGTGACTGACCAAGTATCCATTTATCTTTGAATACCTACTGCTGTCTAGGTATCCCCATATCGTCAAGTACCCACCGCCGTCCAGGTACTCCCTTTTCACTTGCCCGAGTTGTCCCCAAAGAATATTAGTAGCTGTTCAAGCATTCCACTGCTTTGTGTGCCTACGCCTACCCAGGTATGCCTTCTTACACTTGGACCAACTAAGTGGTCCCAGGCCGTATCATTAAATACTTGTGTTCATCCAAGTATTCCAGTACTTTGTACATCTGCGGTTACCCCGATGTTTTAGCCCTTTTAAGTGCCTGCGGCGATCCAGGTAAGCCTCATACCACATTCAAGTTTATAATACCAGGAGGTGAGAGACCTTCATGAATATCAAAGGTACGTCCTCGATATTCCAACTGCTAAGAGATGGGAGACCTTCACATATATGCGAGACCCATCCTCGATATTCCAATTACCAAGAGGTGAGAGACCTTCATGAATATCCAAGGTACGTCCTCGATATTCCAATTACTAGGAGGTGAGAGACCTTCATGAATATCCAAGGTACGTCCTCGATATTCCCAACTACCAGGAGGTGGGAGACCTTCATGAATATGCGAGGCACGTCCTCGATATTCCCAATAACCAGGAGGTGAGAGACCTTCATGAATATGCGAGGCATGTCCTCGATATTCCCATTTACCAGAAGGTGAGAGACCTTCACGAATATCCAAGGTACGTCCTCGATAGTCCCAATTACCAGGAGGTGAGAGACCTTCATGAATATCCAAGGTGCGTCTTCGATATTCCTATTTACCAGGAGGTGAGAGACCTTCATGAATATCTAAGGTATGTCCTCGATATTCCTAATTACCAGGAGGTGAGAGACCTTCACGAATATCTCATGTACGTCATCGATATTCCCAATTACCAGGAGGTAAGAGACCTTCACGAATATCCAAGGTACGTCCTCGATATTCCCAATTACCAGGAGGTGAGAGACCTTCATGAATATCCAAGGTGTGTCTTCGATATTCCCATTTACCAGGAGGTGAGAGACCTTCATGAATATCCAAGGTATGTCCTTGATATTCCTAATTACCAGGAGGTGAGAGACCTTCACGAATATCTCAGGTACGTCCTCGATATTTCCAATTACCAGGAGGTGAGAGACCTTCACAAATATCTAAGGTACGTCCTCGATATTCCCAATTACAAGGAGGTGAGAGACCTTCATGAATATCCAAGGTGCGTCTTCGATATTCCCATTTACCAGGAGGTGAGAGACCTTCACGAATACCCCAGGTACGCCCTCGATATTCCTAATTACCAGGAGGTGGGAGATCTTCATGAATATGCGAGGCATGTCCTCGATATTCCCCTCTACTAGGAGGTGAGAGACCTTCATGAATATGCGAGGCACGTCCTCGATATTCCCAATTACCAGGAGGTGAGAGACCTTCACGAATATCCCAGGTACGTCCTCGATATTCCCAATTACTAGGAGGTGAGAGACCTTCACGAATATGCGAGACCCATCCTCAATATTTCCACATACCAGGAGGTGAGAGATCTTCACGAATATCTCAGGTACGCCCTTGATTCTTCCTTCAGAGTTTTGTACTTATGATCATCCAAGTACCCCTTCGATGCTTGTGAATATTCAGGTATCCTTCAAGAATTTGTACTTGTGATCATCCAAGTACTCCTCCAATGCCTATAATCAGCCAAATGCCCCTTTTGACGCCTATAAAGCCCCAAATATCCTTCAGGTTAGTACCTGTGAATATCCAGTACTCATTGATATGCTTGTGAATGTTTAGGTATCTTCCAGAATCGATGCCCTGAGAAAGATCGGCGCATCCTCCCGAGAAAGGTCGGGTTCCAACTGGTGTCTTCAACAGAAGTCAAACACCCCACAAATCAATGCCCTGAGAAAGGTCGGTGCATCCTCTCGAGAAAGGTCGGGTTCCAACTGGTGTCTTCAACAGAAGTCAGACACCCCACAAATCGATGCCCTGAGAAAGATCGGTGCATCCTCCCGAGAAAGGTCGGGTTCCAACTGGTGTCTTCAACAGAAGTCAAACACCCCACAAATCGATACCTTGAGAAAGGTCGGTGTATCCTCCCGAGAAAGGTCGGGTTCCTACCGGTGTTTTTGACAGAAGTCAGACACCCCAACAAATATGATGCCCTGAAAAAGGTCGGCGCATCTCCTGAGAAAGGTCGGGTACCAACTGGTGTCCTCGATACAGATCAGGCACCCACAAACAGATGCCCTGAGAAAGGTCGGCGCATCTCCCGTCAAGGCGACCAAAGAAAGGTTCGGGTCCTAGACAAACAACTTATTGCTCTAACAGGCGACCGAAGAAAGGTTCGGGTCCTGGGAAGGCAATTCCCCGTCAAGGCGACCGAAGAAAGGTTCGGGTCCTAGACAAACCACTTATTGCTCTAACAGGCGACCGAAGAAAGGTTCGGGTCCTAGGAAGGCAATTCCCCGTCAAGGCGACCGAAGAAAGGTTCGGGTCCTAGACAAACCACTTATTGCTCCAATAGGCGACCGAAGAATGGTTCGGGTCCTAGAGAAGCAATCTCCTCATGCAACAGGTAAGATGACGCCTTGATACTTGCCAAAACCCGGGGTTCACACCCTATCCTCACTCACACCCGGTAAGTAACTACAGGTATCTTATTATCTGCTTTAGTATGTGTAATGTTATATTGCTCTTTTTCTACATAGGACAATATCTACTGCAAATGAACTGACCAAATTTAGGTATCAGTTTGTCTTTGAATGCAACATCTGCGAACTCACCTTTAAAGAGGGGCAGCTGTTGACACCTAAATTTTGATTAGGTTATTAATTAGGCCTTAATTTCTTTTATTTTTCGTCTAATAAATAATAAGTAACAAAAACAACAAAAAATAAATAAAAACAACAAAACAACCAAAAAAAGAAAAAAAGAAAGCAAAAGCCCGCACGCTAGCTGGGGGCCTTCAAGCCCAGGCCCCTCCCCTTTTTCTCCCCTCGCGCAAGCCCCCACGGCCCGGCCCACGTGACTCAGCCCTTCCCCCTTCTTCTTCCTTCTCCTTCCTTCTTCTTCTTCGTGCCTCTGTGCATCACGCGCAGCGGCCGGCGACGCGCTCAAGGGCAGCCTACGGCAGAGAGAAATGGAGGTAGGCTGCCGAAGGAGAGGAGGACACACATGCGCCTTCAATGCGCGCCTTTAATGCTGAGATGAGACGTCGGTTCAGCCGCGGAGGACCGGTCGGCAAGCCAAAGACCGGTGGCCGAGCCCCTCCGTCGACCGGACCTCCTCGCCTATAAATAGCGGGGCACCTCCGTTGTCGAAGGAGAGACAGAGAAGCCAGCAAGCTCCAAGAAATCCCCTGAGAGACTTCGGGGAGCTCAAAGAGCGAGCAAAGGCGAAGCGATCGGGTCGTGAGCTCAACGACCTCCCTCCGAGAGACTTCAGGGGAGGCCGGCGGCGAACGAACCCCAGATCTGCGAGAACTCGAGAGCAGAGAGAGGAGAGAGATCGAAGCTGCGAGCATTCAAGCTTCCCCCGAGAGACTTCAGGGGAGGCTCGACGCTCGCAAGCCCAGATCGAAGGGAGAGAGGAGAGTTCGAGCACCCTCTGCCGTCGTCGCCGTCGCTGCCGTTCACCGTGCAAGCTACCATTCACGGACAGGTAACATACCACCGCCGTCGCAGTCGCCATCGCAATCCCCCCCGATCGTCCAGTCCTCATTGTCGCCGTCGCCGCCATGACGCCTCAGCCCTCCCCTCCTCGGAGCCGCGAATCGGGAACCCTAGGGTTCCCTATTCTTCGGGTCGCGGCCTTGGGTCGTCGGGTCGGAC
This sequence comes from Eucalyptus guilfoylei, assembly GCA_016097605.1. NCBI lineage: Eukaryota > Viridiplantae > Streptophyta > Magnoliopsida > Myrtales > Myrtaceae > Eucalyptus > Eucalyptus guilfoylei. The sequence continues at coordinate 37,972,022 of CM027862.1, read as the reverse complement.
CCAGGCCGCGGCCGGGTAGGGTTCCACGAGTCGGGTCGCGGCTGTGAGCCGGGTCAAAGAGCGGGTCGGGCGTGGGTTTGAATCGGGTAGGGTTTCCGCAATTTTGGGGCGGCGGGAATCCGGGTCGATGAGTCGGGTAGGGTTTCGCCGAACCGGGTCGTTGGGTCAGCCCGGTATTTTTCGAAAACGGGCTCCTGGGCCGCGAAAAAAAAAATGAAAAAAAATTTAAAAAAAACGAGTCGGGTCCGCGTAGCGGGCCCGTCTACGTTTCGGGTCAACGACCCGGGTCGGACCCAACCCACGGATCCGACCCGGTTCGTTTTTATATTATTATAAAATAAAATAATATTATTAAAAAATAATAAAAAATAATTTATTTTCCAGAAAATAAAAAAAATCAAAAATATTTCACATTTTCCAAAAAATGCCAAAAATCCAAAAAAAGCCAAAAAATTCATAAAATGCCAAAAAGACTTGTATTTTCTAAAAATACCAAAAAAAATCCAAAAAAAAATCCCTTTTATGTCCAAAAAATAGAAAAATACCCAAAAATGTTTTTCCTCCCATCAAATGCATGGAAAATCCCTCAAAAATCCAAAAAGCCTTAGGGTTTAAACAAGATTAGGTACCGAAAGGGCATTAGTGATTAACTAGTGTAATCAAGTCCCCGATCCTAATTTCTCTAGTTGCGCAGGATCGAGTATTTCTCCCAATATTTCGCCTGGGTTTCTAATCGACCCACCCCAAACTGATTAGTGGCGACTCCATTTTAAAACTAATTTACAGGTTAAAAACATGGACCATTAAGTCGTGAATTGGTGGACTTGGGAGAGTCCGGGCCTAATAAATTTAGCCGAGCCATTAGCCTCCGCCGAAGCCTGTACCCGATTGCGGGCGACGAAAAAAAGAGGCCGCGACAGATGAAGATTTCACGACATGCTATTTGAAAATCGAATCAAGTTTTATATGCCAATATTGCAGAAGTGTGTTATTTGATTTCACCACCACATATGGATAAAGTTAATGTGCGATCATGGAATTTGTTCATGAAGCCTAAGATCATGGAGTTGTGGTTTGTAACCTTTACTTTGAATACTGACTGCTTAGGAGGAGCGGTTACGTCTTGCGATAGGGTTATATAAGTCGTGTTGAATTATTTGTGCAAGGGATACAAGATCATCAATTCAAATTATGTATCTTTCAATTTATCAACTTAATTTTCTAGTTCCTGCGTTTTAACTTTGTTCTAGAGTAATTAGTTCTAGTTCTTGGTTACGCATGCCACTTCCTGTCCGAATTGCCACGAAACACGATTCGATAGAAAACCAAATATTATCTTTTGGCGAAAGGAATTTCGTCTGGCGGATGGATCGATCAGATGGGTATAGTCTCCATGTCGCCTAGTGAATAACGACGCCGACATAATTTTTTGGCATTAATCTAATGCAACGACTAGAGCCGAAGCAATGTAGCTAGACGAACAGCAACACATGATAGTCTTTGTCCTTTCGAAAGTAGTGATTAAATCACGAATTGTCTTTTCAAGGGGAAAAACTGCAATCAAGCCTTTGTCATTCTTCAACTCACTATCATACCTAATTAAACTTGATTTTGCTAGAAACTTAGATCTCTGTGAGATGTGTAAGAGTTTTCCTAATGTGGACTACATTAATTGATATTGTAATTTACTGTTTAACGGTTACCGTTTTACGGGGTTTGGTCTAAGGTGAGATAGAAGGTTTATTAATTAGTCTAATATGGGGCTGGCTAGTGTGGGCCGAGTTGAGCCTGACCTGTAATGAGGGGACCTGGCTGGAAACTCTATAAATAGTGCTCAAATCTCTCCTCTAACCCTAATTCTCACATTTATCCTCACATAAGGAGCGTTTATCTAACGCTAAAGGTGAGAAGGCCACCTCATTGAGCCAGTGATACGGAGGGCAATAGAGAAGAAGAACTTGCGCGTGGAACATTAGTTTTCCACTTCCACTTTAAGAACGATGGATCCCAAAACAGGTGCGTTAATGTTTCTACTCAATTATGCATGTTCTTATTTTGGTTATGGAGATCTTGAGATTACGCAATTTGTATCCAACATGTGGTATTAGAGCAACCATAACCCTAGAATTCGAATGCATAATTTTTTTGCCCTAATTTGTGATTTTCGAGATTTTTTGTTCAATAAAAATAAAATTAAATCACAAATTCGGATTGGGCTCGTCGAGACGAGCAAATCTGTGGGTGGCGCGTTGCCAGAAGGGGCTGCACAAGCGGCCACGTGCCGCTAGGGCGATGAGCACGTGCCCCACGCGCACTCACACGCCCCCATGCGCGGAGGTTGACGTCATTGTGACGTCAACGACCGGACTTGACCGACCAACCCGTTGACCCGACCCAACCCCAAAGACCGTTGACCTTGACCTAACCCGTTGACCCGACTCGACCCGACCCGACCCGATCAACGGTGGACCGGTCCGGTCGAGCTAGGGCTGGTCGGACCGCTGCCGGTCGGACTGGTTTTAACCGGTCAATTACGTACGCGTGTGGGCTCCACGCGCCGCGCACTCAAGCGGCTTGTGCGGGCACGTGGAGCCTTTGATCGGGGCATGGCTGGTGGCATAGGTTCGTATGATCTTCCTCTATGTTGTGGTGTATTTATTTTGTATTTTTTTATTATTTTATGGATGTGAAAATACATACGGAACCCTAAATACATGTATTTTTAATGTATTTTTACATATTTTTCTTGTATTTTTTGTGATTTGGGAAATACAAGTGTTGGGTTACAGGTATGTTATCACATAAACATTATAAATGTGTGATTATTAGTAAAAATTAAATTTTAATTGTAAATTGAAGCTGGCTTAATGAGATACAACCATTATATGGTAGTATTTGAATTATGTATTGAGGTGATAAGAAACAGTAAAAATTATGAAACTTTTGTTGCTCAAGCATAATTCTGTATATGCATCTTGATGTATTTTTTTTTTCTTTTGGTAATCTTTGAATGATGGACGTTTTAAGAACTCGTGACCAAACTGATTGTACTAATTAACACATCTACTGATTGTGGGTAATGCACGCCAGTTAAGTTATTGCATGTTGTACCTAAACTCATCTGGTCACTTGTTAATGTCTATCAAGTTGAACATTTTTTTTATGGTAAAGAAATATGGCAACATTTACGCAAAACAATAGTATCTACTGTTATAGTTTAGATATTTGATTTTGTGTTTTGACTCAATTTATAAGTCACTGGTTGATGCAATGATAATTTGTTACTTAAAATCAACTATTAGCCTTGGAGTCATGTTTTGCCTTATGAAACTCATGAGCGATAGTGGATCAGCTGTCAGGCTTGTTGATTTGGGATGCCCTATATTGCTATTGATGTTAACTTGTGATAAATCCTCTAAATCAGCATTCTTCTTTATGTTGTTCTGGTAATCTGTAGTCTAGGTGCACAAGAGACGCTTTCTTCTATGTTATGAGAAATTTCTTGTGTTACTATGATCGGTGAATTTCCCGGATAAATAAAGCAGTGTAATTAGCATGATATGTGATTTTGGTGATTTACTGCCCATGTCACTAAAGTTAAAATCACATATATATATATATATGGTGTATGTGAGCAATAAGGTTTATATCCCGGATATGAGAGAAGTTTCAAGGATTCAATTGAGTAGTGACCGCCAAAGTGGCACGCTTGATTGAATTTGAGAAACTTCGGTCTCGTATATTGATTGGGATGTCTCTTCGTCTAATGCCTAGTCATATTCCCAAATGAGGTGATTGTGTATTAGTTCATGGAGGGATACATGATGGTGTGGTGGAGGTGTGACTGATTCTAGTGATTCATATGCCCAAATGTGATGAATTCACGAAAATTGAAATATATTCTCATAACCACTATCATGTGGGGAGTGTACAATTGCATGTCATGTATTCTGCCCAAAGGTGATTATATGATTATGCGTGTAACTCTCTGGATGTGTACTTGTACGTCAAGTTACACAGTGCTCACATGATGCTAATTATATACATTGCTTGTTATTTTAGTCACCTTTTATGTAATTAATAACTCAACTATTATTGAGGTTTTACTGCTTCAAATTTCGAGTTATGGACTGGACATAAATTACTTGAATCATATAAATTTAGAGGTGTCATGCAGAAGTGAGGTTATGTAATCCAATATTAAGTGTGTTGGAATTTAGATCAACTCGAAATTATTTTGTATCTTACTCAGATTGTTTAAAAGGGTATTGATTTTATGACCCTAATAAAGGTACAAGAATTATAGAATCACATACAGTGAAACTGTAATTGTAGAGGATAGTTGCTTTCAGACTATTAAGGATAATAGTACGATGGAAGATTACTGTCTTTGTCTTTGTCTATACAAACATTTGTGGTACAGACAATTGTAGAATCTCTTATACCATAGACTAAACTTGTTGACGTTCAAGGTACTATTCTTGATATAGTTATGATGAAATTTCTCAAGTCTCTCAAGTGTAGAATGAAGTTGTTGTATTAGGAGATTTATTAGGGAAAGGCGATCAGTTATATCATCAGATTATATAGTCTATCCGTGAGAGCATGATTACAATATCCGCTACATGGTTGATTTAGCGACATATATATAAATGTCGTTTCTTGTTCTCAATCAAGTATGTGATTAGATGCCATAAAAGATACTAAAGTTTTCACTCTGAAAGAGGGGTGGATAGTTTATAATGAATAAATAATTATTTCTTTCTAGTATCTTTTAAAGATTCTTTCATAGTGAACGTGATATTAATAGTTTATTTTTGATATAGAATTACGCCAAATAAATACAAAATCTATATAGTGCAATTGGAAGATTTTGCAGCACATGTTTTAAGTAAACTTGTGTGTAGACTGAAAAGTCTTATTCATGATCTTAAGCAAGTCATAATGTTGTTATTTTATTCAATTGGGAACAAAGTAATTCAATATACTGCAAGGTCAGTGGGAGGAAATTTATTTTTCTCATACTCTATGAACATAATATTTCACTTACAAGTAATGACCTTGAGGCATCTTTTGTTCTTTGCACTAAGATTCGTAAGAATTGTTCTTGCCATATTTTATTAGATTCATCTCATAGGACATTTGTTGATCGTATTTTGGAAATATTCAATTTACATCAATGCAAGCTAGGAATTGCTCCTGTCATTAAGGGTGATGGACCGAATCCATTACATTGTCCTTATTTAGATATTGAGAAAATCTAGTAAATGGTGTACCTTGTGTTAGTGCACTTAAAAGTAAAATGTATGCTCGAATTTGCACTAGACTAAATATCGTCTTTGCGACGGGACTTTTAGGCAAACATCAGTTAAATCCAGAAACGATCACTGGGTTGTTGCCAAGAAAGTTTTAAGGTACTTAAAGAGGACAAGAGATTATATGTTAATATACAGATATGTTCAATTCTTGCAGCTAGTAGGATATTTAAATGTAAATTTTGCTGGTTGTTAGGATGACACAATATCAATAACGGAATATATATATATATATATATATATATATATATTTATGTTATTTATGTTAGCAGGAAATGCAGTAAATAAAGTTCTATGTCATTTTCTACTATGTAAGTAGCATTAGTAACATTCTTTTAGGCTGTTACTTGGACTATTAAGCTCCGGAACCTCATGAAGGAGTTGACTATTTTTAATTTAATGGAATGACCCATACGGCTGTATTAATACAATAAATTTGTAGTATTATTTATTAACTACAGAGATCTCAAGGGGTCTATATATATGGCGATAAAAAATTTTGACCAAAAAGAAACGGTACAGAAAGGTGATGTTATAATATAATATATTTCCACAGATGATATGGTTGTAGATCCACTAACTAAAGGCCTACGCACATGTGTATTTGAGCGACAGGTCATTAGCATGGGCCTAGGAGTATCATAAGATGATGTTGTTTAGTGGGAGCTATTTTGGCTTTACTCTGATAAAGTTTACATCTGTGTTTGTTACATTTAGTAACGGTTTGATATGTATCAACTTTTGCATTCAATAAAATATTTTTGAATGTGTTGTTATTATGTTGAATACATATTGATAAAGTCTCAAATTATTGTATAAACCTTGAATGAAGGCTAAGGGCATCCAGTTATTAGCCTTGTACATATGCCTTGTTATACATAAAGAAAGGTTAACTGTAAAGACAAGGCATATGTGGGTTCATTGGAACCATAAAGACATTCTCTAGTGGCACAAGTTTTTTGTGACGCTTAAGGTAAGAGAATTGGCATTCTCTAGTGGCACAAGTTTTTGTGACGCTTAAGATAAGAGAATGGTGACTGACAAATGTGATCTCTCTATGAGAGATGGTATCCATTTGACACACTATCATATTGAATCAATATCAATAAAGTTGAAAGCACTTGTGACCATGGAAGGCTCTGTGTGTATACATGCAGTTACCGCCATGATTCAGTGTTTGAGACTTTATGGGATAGGATTGATTATTAAAAATTATCTCTAGACCAATGTGCGCACATACAGTATGATTTCAATTAATATAGTCCAAGTGAGAGAATGTAAGAGTTTTCCTAATGTGTACTACATTAATTGATATTGTAATTTACTATTTAACAGTTACCGTTTTACGGGGTTTGATCTAAAGTGAGATAAAAGGTTTTTTAATTAGTCTAATATGGGGCTGGCTAGTGTGGGCCAAATTGAGTTGACCTGTAATGAGGGGGCATGGCTGGAAACTCTATAAATAGTACTCAAGTCTCTCCTCTAACCTTAATTTTCACATGTATCCTCACATAAGAAGCGTTTACCTAACACTAAAGGTGAGGGGGCCACCTCATTGAGCCAGTGATACGGAGGGCAATAGAGAAGAAGGACTTGCACGTGGAACATTAGTTTTCCACTTCCGCTTCAAGAACAATAGATCCCAAAACAGGTGCGTGAATCTTTCCACTCATTTATGCATGTTCTTGTTCTGGTTATGAAGATCTTGGGATTGCACAATTTGCATCCAACATGATACCCATTGTCGCGGTATCATTAGATGACTAATGACATGCTTTTTATGAAGACCATTGAATTTTCTCCCATGTCGAGTCCACTCTTTCCATTATCGCTGGCTTTGTTTATTCTACAGGGTTGCTCCCAATTTGCGCCTGTTTTGAAGTGCACACGGGAAATGGGACAAAATGCTTTAGCTTCAGCATCTAGGGCTTTTGAAAAAGTCATCTGTGGTTGCCACATTGGCTTTAAAATCGAGTCTCTTTTCCACCCCTCTGTACCTGGTTCGATATTAGTCAATATAAGTTAATAGTCAAACCTCTCGACTTTGAACTTTTAAACTGATCGCTTGGTTTACAAAGAAGCTTCCCCTAATCCTCGGAAGTGCACCCCAAATGGTCATCTCTTCCCTGATAAAAGAGAAATATCAACTATAGGGCGAAAGAAGGCATGACATCGCCGCATGCAGCGAACGCAAGGCTAGATGATGAAGCTACTCTACCGGGGTTTCTAATGTAATTAATAAGTTCTCGCATGAAATGTTTCTTTCCTTTCATCTGATATTTTTTAAGATATTATTGCTAAGATAAATGAAAAATTAATTTTTTCTCCCTCTTGTCAAAACTGATACTAAGTAAATTAAAGGCCCTCCGCCTTGTCCCCGTAATCTGTCATCATCACAAGGTAACGCTGCACCTAGAGGCTGGCCACCAGGAGGAGTAAATTGATTATCAAATTTCCTAATTGTGACATTGATGATGACATTTTTTTACTTTATCTATCGGAAAAAAGCAGGGTTGAAGATTCCGTGCGCTCCAAACACGCAGTGGATTGAAATTTCCCTTTCTCACGTTTTACGAGGAAGCATGACTTAATGTTGCCCTTCAACCTTATATTGTGAGCAACTCTGAATATAATATTTCATTAGGCTAAATTAAAGGAGGAGATGTCAATGATGGATTCGTGATTCAAGGAGGAGATGACCTACAACGTAGATTGGATTGAAGTTTTCCATCTTCATCTTTTTCCCGAGAAAGCATACCCTAATGTTGGTTTCCGACTTCAAATTGCGAGCAAAGATGACATCAATGTAATGTTTTATTAGGCTAATTTAAAGGAGGAGATGTTGATGATGGACTCACGATTCAAGGAGGAGATGAACCCACATCATAGACTGGATTGAACTCTCCCTTTCTCAGTTGACAAGAAGTAAAAATATTTAAAATTGAATAAGCAATATTGAAAGTAAAAATGTAATATATTTAGGATTTTTTGGATAATTTTCCTGGGATGAGCACACTTAACTAGAGTTTGTAGGCTCCATTTGGAAGTCCAAATGGAAAAAGAGAAGGGAAATTGACATAGTGAAGGGACATATGTTAATGTCATCGGCGGGATCTAATAACATGACCTCAAGAAATATTTGAATGGGAAAATATATCTAGGAATCGGGTTAAGAAGATGACTTTGCAAACGAAAACCCACGAAATCGGGGAGATGAGTCCGGAGTTCTACTTCCCTAGACTAGGTTAATTTACGCCCTCTGTCAGGAAAAAAAAAAAGGGCAGGAAAATACAGAGCAATCCAAGCCTGAAGAACCCGAAAGGGCCAAAGAAAATGCCCGACGCATTTTCATGCATCGATAAAGATGCATGAATGTGGATTCCTCGTACAATGCGGCAAGGATGATAGTGACACGACCCAGGCCTATCAAGGATGATAGTGACACGACCCATGGCTATCATGCGCCGCCCGCCAAGGTCACTATCATAATTGAAAAGCTTTCTCGATTTTGGTTTTTTTTTTTTTTTCCTTACAGAAGAGATAGAATTTAGTCTCAAGCACCATCGGTAAAATTTAAGGTCAAAGGCAAGGAAAAGCCCTAAATTAACTAGATTTGGGCAATCAGACACACTCTATCATGGAAATTTCATGGATAGGAAGCTTTTCTCTAACAAGGTGCGGAAATCAACCCTTTAAAGTTGGAGGGATACGATTTGATGGATCTCGTATAAAACAGGGACCTAGAGTTACTTGATCAGGATTATTCCATAGAGTCGTTGTGGGGCTGGAACATATAGTTGTCATTTGACAAAGCGAGAAACCGAATATTCAGGAGCTTTGGGATTTAATTGAAGCACTGGGTTGAAGTATAATGGAGAATTCCAAGAAAAGAGAAACTGGAACGAGGAGTAGCTTGCATCAAAATTGAAGACGAAGATAAAGATGAAGATGAAGTTGAATGAAAATGAAATCTTGTCAAGTCTCTATACCATTCCAAAAGAAGCAATGCCTAATGGTAATGGTTCGTGAAACCTGTCGATGAGAGGATGATGTGTCAAAGATGTTACAAAGGCGAGGGAAGAGTACCAAAATAGTTATAAACATTTTGTATTGGTACCAATTCAGTCCATCCGGCTAATTTAAGCACCGGCGGTCTTACGTGGTGCCACGTGGACAAATTTTATGATTATTTATAATTTTTTTTAGATTTTTTAAATTATTTTTTTCTGTTTTTCCTTTTTTGTCTCTTTTCTCCTTACTCTTGGCCGGCGAGGTCGCCGGTCACTGGCTGGTCGGGGCGAGGGGCCCCACACCCTCGTCGTGCACTGGCGAGGGCCGAAACCCTCGCCCATTGGCCGACGAGGGCCTCCGCGCCCTCGCCGGCCACAAGCAAGGGCACGGCAGCCCTCGCCCAAATCCGAGCGAGGGCCCTCGTGGGGGGGCAGAGTCTTCGAGCAGCGAGCGATGGAGAGAGATGCTGCGAGGAGAAGTGCTGGCGGCGAGCGACAGAGAGAGATGCTGCGAGGAGAAGCGTTGAGCGCGTACATGCCCTCGCTCGGATTTGGGCGAGGGCCGCGTGCCCTCGCTCGCCACGAGCGAGGGCTGCCGCGCCCTCGCCTGTGGTCGACGAGGGTGCCGAGGCCCTCGTCGGCCAACGGGCGAGGGTTTCAGCCCTCTCCTGGATCTGGGCGGGGGCTGACGCCCTCGCCTGTGGCCGACGAGGGCGTGGGGCCCCTCATCAACCAAGGGTAAGGAGAAAAGAAAAATAAATAAAAAAATAAAAGAGAAAAAAAGAAAAAATAATTTAAAAATCTGAAAAATTTTCTAAAAAATCATAAAAAATTTTCCATGTGGTGCCACGTAAGACCGCCAGCAGCCATATCAGCAATTTCCGACTTAAATTAGCCAGATGGACTGAATTGGTACAAATGTGAAAATGTTTAAGACTAAATTGGTCCAATTGAAAAGTTTAGAACTGAATTGGTACTAATACAAAATGTTTAGGACTATTTTGGTGCTTTTCCCCAAAGGCGAGGATAAAGTGGTTGTCAAAATGCGGAGTGCGTAGCATTTGAGATATAATACGCACCCATCCAAACTTTTGAGAGGTAATCATCCGTGCCTTTCAAATTTTTAAAATAACAAAAATGGGAGTATGTGTTTATACCAAAAAATAGCCAAATATTTATAATCGACATGATCCTGATCCGAGCAAATATAACTTGGTATCAAATGTGGTGTGGCTATCGACAATTAGCCAATTACGGGAATTTTTTGTCTATTGCCATGCGCATGGATGACCATGGACACAGTCATTGGTATACAGTGATGACTGATTAATGATCAAGATTTGTGTAAATTTAAATAAGTGTGGAGAACCAAAGCCGAGGAAGATGAAGATGCAGATTGATGGTTGAATGGAGTGAAGGCTTAAGAGTTATAAGCACTCGGAAGAGCAAGATAACAGCCAGAATTCCACAAGCCTGTATTAATTTAATTTGGCAAAAGGGTTGGCTTTTTATAAGGTTTAATATCATTTCCTCCACTCCCCTCCACGAGGCGACTATTGTGGACATAGAATCGGATGAGGGTCAACTCCTCCCTCCACTCTTCGATTTTCTCTCTCCTTTTGCCTGCTTTAATTAATTTTCAGGAGCTTAATACGGTTTTATGATTGGCATAATCAGGCCGAGTTCAAAGCTTGATTAGACAGTCGTGGGGTACTTCGCTTTTCCCAAGATTTATAAGCGCATCTGTCCACAATCCTTTTTTCAGATCCGAAAGAGAATATAAGGATCGAAATCGATCGGTTTTAATTATATCGTGTTGTCAGCAACAATCAATTTGCAGTTTCACAGCATGTTTTTTTGGATGATCACATTTTGCTTATCTAGGAGATATGTGTGGCCATCGTTTTGATCAGCTTAAGAAGATGTTACCAATGATCTCTTGGGCCAACCCCATAAGCTTGATTATCAGCTCCATTTTTCCGATTTTTAAAAGGATTATTCGATGGAAAACTTTTGTTTTATTTTATTTAATTTTATGTTGCCCAATACGTTGATCCGACGTAAAAGAGTTATATGTATGGGAGATTCATAAATGGAAAAAGAAAAGCAAGTACGGCCATGTAAAGATATATATGTCTAATCACGGATTATTTAACAAGCAATCTTTTATTAGTAATAAATTTGTAAAAAGAATAATTGGTCATTCTTCTTTATCTAGGTCGAATCATATGAGTAGCTTCTATTTATCTTCAAATAAAGTCTCTTTACTAAGCATCTGGTCGGAGTAAGTCTCTTTTCGATTCCTTCAAGTCATTTAAAATGTACCCATGGAGACTGGAATTATGGAGATTAGTCGAGTCCACTACACAACCAAAGAGTTACAATCGCTTATGGATGAAGTTAACGTGCGATCATGGAAATTGTTTAATGGAGTGTCGGATAGTGGAGATGCGGTGGTAAATGATTTGGTTTGATGGTACGTCCCCCTCACACCCCCCCCGGCCCAATCAAGAGTTATCTCCCCTAACCCCCTGAAGAAATTAAAGAAGACACAATTTAACGAGGTTCAGCAATGTGCCTACGTCCTCGTAATCCTCTCTCAAATTTTTTTTCTGTCATATCGCCTTTGAGAGAGGGACTGCCATTTTATTGATGAAGTACAGGAAATGAAGACAATAATAATAATAATAATAATAATAATAATAATAATAATAATAATAATAATAATAATAATAATAAAAAGCAATTCCCAAAATTATAGAAATCAAAACGAATCTACATAATTTCTTCCTATATCAAAACAAATCTAAATAATTTCTTCCCAAATAGAAGGGCCAACACCAATCATGCCAACACTCCCCCTCAAGTTGGACTGAAGATATCATCGGAGGTCAACTTGCTCACTATCTCTTGAAATGGCCCCTTAGGAAGAGCTTTGGTAAACACATCCACTAATTTTTCTCCACTTTGGATATAGTTGTCTCAATGGTTTTGTCTTGAACCTTTTCCCGTACAAAATGGTAGTCCACCTCAATGTGTTTAGTCCTTTCATGAAACACAGGGTTCGAGGTGACGTGAGTAGCAGCATGGTTGTCACAAAATAATTTTGTAGGTGAATCTAAAGGCCTACAACCCAATTCTTGAAGTAGCAATCGTAGCCAAACGATTTCACTAATAGCAGATGCCATTGCCCGATACTTTGCTTCAGCACTTGATCGAGCAACTACGGATAGTTTCTTACTTTTCTATGTGACAATGTTACCTCCTACGGACATACAGAATCCAGAGGTGGACTTTCGGTCATGAGGGCTTCCAGCCTAGTTTGCATCGATATATCCAACTATTTCTGTGTGACCATTGTTCTTCATTAATAAACCTCTCCCTGGTGTGGCCTTTAAGTACCTCAGCAAATAATCAACTAAACACATATGTCCTTGTGTAGGATTTTGCATGAATTGACTCACGAAACTAACAGCATAAGTAATATCAGGTCTAGTAATAGTTAAGTAAATTAGTTTACCGAAAAAACTCTGAAATCGACCCACATCTTGCAAAGGAAAGTCATATGAAACCATTTTCTTGCTATAGTCCATAGGAACACTAGCTGGTTTTGCACCTATCTTGCCAGTCTCCTTCAATAGATCCAAAACATATTTTCGCTATGAAAGAAACAAGCCTTTGCTAGAATTTGCCACCTCAATACCCAAGAAATATTTAAGCTATCCAAGATCTTTAATATCGAACTCCTGGCGCAACTGAGTTTTGAGTGCATCAATCCCTGACTGATTACTCCCAGTGATGACAATATCGTTGACATATACAAGTAGTACCACAAGACCGTTTTCATTAGCTTTGGTAAACATAGAGGAATCTACTGCTCCTCAATGATATCCAAACTTAAGAAGAGAGGTGCTAAGTTTTCCATACCAAGCTCGAGGGATTGTTTGAGTCCATATATAGACTTCATGAGTCTACACACCATCCCTTCTTCTCTTTGTAAGCGGTGCCCAGGAGGAAGATCCATGTAAACTTCCTCTTCAAGATCACCATGAAGGAATGCATTCTTCACGTCCGTTTGAAATAGAGGCCACCCGCAATTGACTGCAACTAACATAAGAACCCTGACAGTATTCATTTTTACAACAAGAGCAAAAGTTTCCTTGTAATCAATACCATAAGTCTGGGTGTATTCCTTAGCAAGCAACCTAGCTTTGTACCTCTCTACCGAGCCATCACTATTATATTTAACTTTATAAATCCAGCGACACCCAATAGTGTGCTTTCCATCAGGCAAGCAAACTACATCCCAAGTATTATTCCTATCAAGTGCTTGTAGCTCATCTTTCATGGCTTCAACCCATATAGGCCGCTTGCTGGCCTCCTCAAAACTATTAGGTTCCATGGTCTTTTTAAGAACAGATAAAAAACCAACAAAACTAGAAGATAACTTCTCATAGCCAATGTGATTCTGGATGGGATACTATACCGTATGATAAGTGGTGAAATCCCGAAGTCGTGTTGAGGGTCTAGACACATGGGTAAATCTCCGAACAGGAGCAGGTTCGGAAGCAGTGGGAACCAATTCGGCAGTTGTCTAATCCGAAGCTATCCTTGGTGTAGGCATTGATTCTAGGCTATCATTGTTGATTATTTCTTCAGTCTCATCTATTCCTTTGGGGTCATTTTGTGGGTTACTTTCAATTCCAAGGCCATTGTTCAACTCATTAACCATAGGAATAGGAGCTAATTCAACTGTCAACTCATTGTGCTCCCCCTAAATTGGACTCCTGGAATGAAAAAAAAAAAACATAGTAGATTCATCAAATGTAACATCACGCTATATATACATCCGCCTAGTGGTTGGATTAAAGCACTTGTATCCTTTTTTTTGTTGATGAATAGCCCATGAACACACACTTCTTAGCACGAGGGTCAAGCTTACTACCGCTTTGAGAGTGCACATAACATACACACCCAAAAACTCTTAAATGCAAGATATTAAGTTTGTGCCCATAAAGAATTTCCATAGGCGTCTTGTAACCCAGAGCACGACTAAGAAGTCGATTAATAAGTTAACAGCTAGTTAAAACAACATCGCTCCAATAAGTCTTCGACATGCCTCCAGAAAATAATAAAGCCCGAGTCACCTCAAGAAAGTGTCGATTCTTTCGTTCTGCCACCCCATTCTGTTGAGGTGTATCTACACATGAAGTTTGATTAATAATGCCCAAGCTTCTCAAATAAGATTGGAAGGTCTGATTGGAATATTCTATACCATTATCAGCGCATAAGACCTTTATGCATGTTTTGAATTGATTCTGAATCATTCTACAAAATTCTTGAAAAATAGTGACCACATCACTTTTAGCTTTGAGAAGGTATAGCTAAGTAGCTCGCGATTTGTCATCAATAAAAGAAACAAAATACTTAAAACCATCTCTTGAATCATCTGGAGCACTCCAAACATCCGAATGTACTAGATCAAACACTTCAAAAGCTAAATTAGAGCCTTGAGGAAAAGGTAATCTATGTTGTTTAGCATAATGACAAGAGTCACAAGTATTGCAATTATGAAATAAAGTTTTATCAATAGCTTGCAACACACAGTCAAAAGGATGACCCATGCGCATGTGCCAAAGTCTTGAAGCATCCATCGCATTCTTCCTTGCCACCAAGGCATTTGTATGATAGTCAAGGACGTAGAGGCCATTTTGTAGCTGTCCTTCACCAATCATCTTCTTGGTACTGCAATCTTGAAACAACACCTTTGAAGGAGAGAAGAAACATTGTAATTTAATTCTTTAGTGCACTTGCTCATAGAAAGTAAATTAGAAGACAAATCAGGCACAACCAAAACATCAGATTTTTGTGAGAACAACTTAAGTTGTCCTGCTCGCGTTGGAACCTGCATTCCGTTAGCCATAGTAATAGGTCGATATGAGGCACTTGAGGAGACATTAAAAAGTAAATTTGTCGAGTTGCACATGTGACCGGTAGCTCCCGAATCTATGACGAATTGAGTACTAGATTGGGTTAAAAGAGCGGTACCCGATGTCTTAACCATGTTGACCGAATCTGATGAAGGACCCGAAGATCCCGAACCAATCACCCCTTGCCCTTGCATCTGAAGTAGTTGTTGAAATTGTTGTGCCAAGGACTCCAATTTTGACTGAAACTCTATAGAGTTTCCTGGAACAGCAAGTTTTGCTTCTTGAACCTTATCTTTGTTGGCACAAAGATGAGGATGAAGTAACCAACACTTGTCTTTGGAGTGACCATCTCTATCACAATGGTCACAATGAAATCGAACGGGCCTTTTATTTTTTCCCTTTGCCAATTTGGCCACAAATTCACCACGTTGGTTGTTCATTACAACCTTATGAGCTGAACTTTCAGAGATTGGTTTATCAAGACTAGGCGAGACACTCATCACTTGACGTCTCGTCTCTTCTCCATGAATCAAGCCACAGACTTCATCAAACGTAGGCAATTTTGGACTCATCAGAATTTGTCTTCTCACGTCTTCGTACTCAGGCCCAATGCTAGCCAATAACTGGAAGATGCGATCTTGCTCCTCTCGTCGAATATAACCCGCCACATTTTGGGTCGCTAGCCTATACAAACGAAGTTCATCCCACCTTCTCTTCATATTTCCAAGATGGTTGGTGAAAGATTGAGAGGGTTCTCCCTTAGAGTTAGCAATCTCTTGTTGCAATTCGAATACTCGAGATGCATTCTGAGCTTGTCCATACATCTTATTCAACGATTCCCACAAGATTAGAGCTGTTGGGGAATATGCAAAAATCTCATACACTTGAGATTCCATAGAGTTAAAAAACCAAGACATAACCAAACTGGCATTGGCTTGCCATTCATCAAATTTCGCATCCCGCTCAGGAGGCGCTTTTATTTGGCCATTAATATGATCAAGCTTCAATCTGCCCCCAAGGGCCACAGTAATAGCACGAGACTATGGAAGAAAGTTCTTCTCATTCAGCAATATGTTGGTGAGTTGCTGACCGGTGGCGGTGGAGCCGAGGTCGGGATTGGCTGAACTCGAATCAGTCATGATTTGAACAACAACCGTGCATACACCAAGAAGAAGGACACGGATGGATCAAACACATAAACAAGGTACGTACCTGCATTGATACCATGAAGAAATTAAAGAAATGATTTAACAAGGTTCAGCAATGTGCCTACGTCCTCAGGTGATCCTCTCTCAAAGTTTTCTTTTTGTCATATCGCCTTTGAGAAAAAGACTGCCATTTTATTGATGAAGTACAGGAAAGGAAGACAATAATAAAAAAATAACGCAATTCCCAAAATTACAGAAATCAAAACGAATCTACATAATTTCTTCCCATATCAAAACAAATCTAAATAATTTCTTCCCAAATAGAAGGGCCAGCACCAATCACGCCAACACCCCCCACCAAGAGTCATCTCCGAAGAAAAGCGATATCTCCCATATACCAAGACGACAAAGACATATTTCCATATTCCAACAATAATCTCTGGAGAAAAGATAAGAAGCGATATTTCCGTGTACCGTGTACCTAGAATAATCTCCAAAGAAAAGATGAGAAAGCGATATTTCCGTCTACCATGTACCAATAATAATCTCCATGTGCGTGAGCAAACTCCCACTTGTACTATCCATCTAGAGATGCGGTGATAATCTTTTAATCGGAATTTTTGGCCGACAAAATTTTTCAGGGCATTAATCCAATACAACAACGAGAGCGGAAGTAACGTAGCCGGATAAACAACTGACATATGATATAGTCTTGATCCCTTCCGATAAGAGGATCAAATCACCTATCATGTTTTGAAGGGGAAAAAAATACGAACAAGCCTTTGTTATTCTTCAACTCGCTACTATAGCTAATCAAATTTGATTTTGCTAGGAACTCAAATATATGTGTGTAATACCTATCAGGTTATTATTAGACACTTGAAAGACCATTGTCATTTTATCATTAGGTGACCTATGACATGCTTTCTTTTTTAATTAACCAACCAAATTCTCTTCCCATTTTGTGAAGACCCTCGAATGTTTCTCCCACGTCGGTTCCCCTCTTGCCATTATTGCTGGCTACGAGTGGCCTATGCTCTAGAATTGATTCACTAGGAAAATAGAAAAACGCAAATGAGCATCGATCTTTTGGCAACGAGTTCCAATGACATTCTGCTGACTCCATGCTGACCTCACATCCTGTTTCTCTCTCCCCGCTATACATCCTTGCATGCCTGTCGACTTTCCACGATACCCAATTTTTCTTCTTTACGTGCATTCAGGTGCAAACAAGGCCGCTCTTGTGCACTTGGATGCAAACGAGACCTCTACTGGTTTCATTTGATTCCAAACCGCAAAATCATACTTTTAACATGTCTGTGTTCCCACGAGTCTTCTTCCACAATACCTCTCTCTTTTCTGAATTTTTGCTGTATATAACTCCATCTACAGTCATCCCTCAGGCCTCCCTGCACCTCTCACTTCATTCTTCTCTTGGCCACTCTAACCACACCGACTCTCATTCCTTCTTCTCAATTCCATTATCCAACTCTCCTCTCTCTCTCTCTCTCTCTCTCTCATGGAGAATCCAAACAACCAGATCGTCCATGCATCCACGGATTTCCCCCCAGAAGATGGCTCCAAATGCTTGGATGACGACCGTCGTCCCAAATGCACAGGTAACTTTATTTTTGTCTTTATTTCTTTCCCGAAAAGAGTGAAGTGAAAATTACCATGACTTGTTATGAAGAACTTGGGCGAGCTACCACAAAGAATCACCTGTCTTCAAGATCAATGGCATCATGTCAATACCGCCAACAAACCAAGGAATAAAGCAACAAAAGTATGAGATATTCTTCACAGGAAAAAAAGACTTTTTTCTATAAAACAGAGTCAGTGAAAAAAGAAATTTATCTCGCCAGTAGACTAGCCCCGCAAGCATTTCACGTCAACCCGTGTTGTGATCTCAGGAGAGTAGCTGAAATTATGACCTTTTTTTTTAAAAAAAAATGCGTAGAGATACTTTCCACGGTACCCTCCTAATTATACATCTCCAAGTATGTTGTCTGGCAGTATATTCTATTAATAGTAAATTTGAAGATGTATGGTGAGGATGGTACACTTTTCTTGCTTTAGCTAAAGCAGCAATTCTCTTCTCTTTTCCATTTTAAGGGAGTAAACTAAAATGGAAAGCTAGAATGTTTAGTGACATGTTACATTGGGTGCATCATGTGATCATTGACAAATGCGACACGTGTTCAATGGGCTCAACTTGTCTAGCAAACTTTAAGCTGAGCGTCCTCTTCCTCCCCCGACCGAGAAAATATCCCCCCGCAAGCTCTCTCTCTCTCTTCTGTCGCCCAAGTCTCTCTCTTCCGCCGAGCCTTCGGAGGACCGACGAACCACCGCGCCGCCCCTCCGGCTCCGGCGTGGCCTGCGCTCGCGGTTGGGTCGCATCCCTCTTCCTCTCTGGCAAGAACCTCTTCGGCTGCATCCCCTTCGAGCTCGGCCTCCTCGGCTGGCTCAGACGGCTCAACCTCGCCGGCAGTGACTTCTCCGAGCCCATTTCCTCCCGCCTCTTCAATGTGACCTCACTCGTCTCTCTTCATCGATCGGCCGAAGGCTCGGTGGGGGAAAGAAGGGGGGCGGGGGGGTGGGGGTGGTGATCACAGTCCTTCTGGTTTGTCACGCTGGGGCACAAGATGCACTGGATATTTTCTTGGCTTGTGTGTGAATAAATGCAGGGACGGTATGGACAGCGAGCGCTCTCATAATCACAGCACTGATCGGATCTGGAGGCCCGTCCCTGGCTTGGGCCATCGCGCAGCTCGGCTGGATTGCCGGCCCCACCATCATGCTCCTATTTGCCTTTGTCACTTACTACACCTCCACCCTCCTCACCACCTGTTATCGCTCCGGCGACCCCGCCACCGGCAACCGTAACTACGCCTACATGGGTGCTGTCCGTGACAATCTTGGTATGTCACATTTGTATTTGTGTTCATGTTCATATTCACATACTAATGTCCGAGTCAAGTCCAATCATGTCGTGTTGGGTGCTAAAATCTTCTCTTTGATTAAATTCTCCAGGTAGCTTCAAAATCAAGCTTTTTGAGCTGGTTCTATACGTGAACCTATTTGGGGTTGCCATTGGTTACACCATTGCATCTTCCACCAGCATGATGTGAGTATATTTGCAGTGAGAATTCTAGTGATTGCTATTTCGATGGTGTCAAAAGTAATGTGAGTTTGATTTTATTGGCTTCCATGGTCATTGCAGGGCTATCAAGAGGTCCAATTGCTTCCACGAGAAGGGTGAGAAGGACCCGCGTCAAATCAACAGCAATCCTTACATGATTGCGTTTGGCTTCGTTGAAATCATTTTCTCTCAGATCCCCAATTTCGATCGGCTGTGGTGGCTGTCGATCGTCACCGCCTTCATGTCCTTTACCTACACCATCATTGAACTTGGCCTTAGTATTGCCAAACTTGCAGGTACATGAAATTTTTTCTTGCTAAACTGCTCTATTTATGTTTCTAAGCTATCTCCATTGGTGATAGAACCGAGTCGAATTATGAAGTTCTGATTTAGTGTTCTCTTCTGGTTTGTTTTATCTTCAGAGACAGGAAAAATTAAGGGAAGTCTCACTGGAATCAACATCGGGGCCTTGACCTCAACGCAGAAAATATGGAGGAACTTCCAGGCTCTTGGTAACATCGCGTTTGCCTATTCGTACTTCCTCATCCTCATTGAAGTTCAGGTGACCAGAGCTCTCTCAACTGCATGACACAAGAAAGTACTAGTGATGGTTAATAGTTCTGATGAATTGAAATCATTGACATGATGAGTTTATATTTGTTTTAGGACACCATCCGGTCCTCTCCATCTGAATCAAAGATGACGAAGAAGGCCAGTCTTATCAGCATAGCAGCCACGAACCTTTTCTACATGATCTGTGGGTGCATGGGCTACGCAGCCTTTGGCGATATGGCACCCAAAGACCTCCTCGCTGGGTTCGGCTTCTACAACCCATACTGGATGGTCGACATTGCAAACGCCGCAATCGTGATCCACCTCGTCTGCGCGTACCAATTCAACTGCTAACCGCTATTCAACCATGTTGAGAAGACCTTGGGTAAGAAATTTCCCAACAGCCGGTTCATCACGAGGGAGATCGAAATCCCCATCCCCGGGTGCAGCCCTTACAAGCTCAAACTCTTCAAGTTGGTCTGGAGGACGGTCTTCGTGATCGGGACCACCTTCATCTCCATGCTCCTCCCATTCTTCGACGACATTGTTGGGCTGCTCGGAGCGCTAGGTTTTTGGCCCCTCACGGTCTTTTTCCCGATCGAGATGTACATCAAGCAGAAGAAAATACCCAAGTGGAGCACCAAGTGGGTGTGCCAACAGATTGTAAGTGTGGCTTGCCTTATTATCACCATTGCTGCCGCCGCTGGCTCTGTCGCCAATGTATCTCTCGACCTCAAGTCCTTCAAGCCATTCAGTACCGACTACTAAATAACGTGCAACTGACAGGCATGACGCAAGTAAGGATAGGAAAGAATGAAGGCGAGAGAGATTTTTTTCATGTTCATGTTCACCACCAAAATGTCGAAAGCCAAGATGAAAGGCATTCGTTTGATTTAATTTCTCATGATCTCGATAGTGTACGAATTCGATAGAGCACGAACTCAGTCTAGTTAGATCTCGAAAGCAAAGAAACCTCTTGTTCTGGTCCATTTCTCCTCAAATTCACCATTAATTCATGAACTTTCAATATGGAATCGGTGATTATCCCACAATCGTTATGCAGTTTCTGGTCATGCATAAAATCATATTTGCTTAGCAAAGGTTAAAACCAACATGACAAGACTCGAACTTCTCTCTTATTTGAGGCAATCATAAGGTTGAAGAGACAGAGACTAGAGCATGGAAAAAAGTACAAGGAAATGGCCGCGTTCACATTTGTGTACAATAAAGCTGCTCGGTGTTGAAAAAAGGCTGAGCAGCTTAGGGCCTGCATGTTGTCGTTCTTTTTTTTTTTGTTTATGAACAGAAATTTTGTTTTTTTGTTCCCGAGAACAAAAAAAGAACAGAAACGCGTTTGTTTGCGTTTTTGTTCAAAATCAGATTTTTTGTTCCCAAAACACAAAAAGAACAGAAATGAGAAACAAAAAAAAATTGTTTCTTGCTCCAGAAACACTTTTGAAGAAACACTTCTCTCTTCTATTTTCTTCTTTTCTTCTTTTTTCTTTCGCGGCCGCCGGCCAGAGCGTCGCCGCCCCCCGGCGAGGTCGAGCCTCGCCGGGGGCCGGCGACGCTCGGCCTCGCCCGCGCTGGCGAGGCTCGGGCTCGCCCAGATCCGGCGAGGCCGAGCCTTGCCATGGTTGGGTGAGCTCAAGCTCGCCCAGATCTGGCGAGGCCGAGCCTCGCCGGGGGCCGGCGACGCTTGACCTCGCAGGATCTGGGTGAGGCCAAGCTCGCCCAGCCACCGGCGACGCTCGGCCTTGCCGGATCTGGGCAAGCCCGAGCTCGCCCAGCCAAGGCGAGGCCGAGCCTCGCCCAACCACGGCGAGCCTCGCTGTGGCTGGGCGAGGCTGCCGGCCCCGTCGGCCGGTCGCCGGAGGCCGGAGGTCGGCGACCGGCCGAAAGAAGAAAAAATAAAAAAGAAAGGAAAAAGGGAAAAATAAAATAGAAATATTAAAACATTAAAAGAAACAAAAAAAGAATATAAATTTACCAAACGTGTTTTTATTCATTTTTTATTCCCGAACAAATTTACCAAACGCATCTTTCGGTCAAAAATTGTTCCCCGAAACAAAACACTTTTTTCTATTTCTCGTTCCCTGGAACAATTTTTGAACAAACGTTACCAAACGCGCACTTAGTCGTCGGAGCTTTTTAAGGGGACCCAAGAATAATCGAGGCGGGCGGTTGATGTTACGTGCATGCCGGGCATGCGTGCATTTTTTTTTTTTTGTTTCGTGCTCATAATTAGTGAATAAGATTCTTTTTTTCGATGAGCAAAAGCTAAGATTTTTTTTGTGATTAAGTGAGTAACACGAACTCATTCCGTTGGCACGTTTTTGAGGAGGCAAGCTAAAAGGCAGGATTCGCGGTGGGAGGCCGCCAACGCCGGAGACTTTCAGCTGCTAGTCGTCGGCGGACTCTCCAAGGAATATCATTGGAACTTATTGCGAAAAGATCAATACTTTTTTGCGTTTTCTATTTTTTCTAGTGAATCCTATAAGTATAATCATCGGAAGGTCATGAGACAATCTATGTTGTGAGTTAGAAAGGCACGGGATCTCGAACCTTGTTTTTTTCCGACGGTGAAAGTCAAAAGTAGGTCATCATCGTTGGCATTTTTAGAAAATTTGATATCAATCTAATGCCGCTGGCCAGGAGTTATTTTTTGGGAGTGACCCATCATGGAAAGACGGCAGAGGCCATTTAATTTATTTTGTATCAGTTTTGTACAAGAGAGGAAAAAAGGAAGTCAACTTCTCATTCATCTTAGCAATGATATGTTTAAAAAATCAAATAAAAGAAAGAAATATTTCATGCGAGAACTCATTAATTACATTATCAAATGAATGTATTGTCTAGTAATTTGATCGTATTTCGTTTTTGCTTGTGGGGTGAAATTGAAACCCCGGCAGAGGAGCTTCATCGTCCGGCCTTGCATTCGCGGCATATGTGGATGCCGTACCTTCTTTCGCCCTATAGTTATTATCTCTCTTTTATCAGGGAAGAGACCAACATTTGGAGTGCACTTCTGAGGAATAGGGGAAGTTTCTTCATAAAAGCAAGCGATTAGTTTTTAAGTTCAAAGTCGAGAGGTTTGACCATTTGCTTGTATGGGCTAATGTTGAATCTGGTATTGAGGGGTGTGAGAGCCATTCGATTATTAAAAGCCGGACAGTATGTAGCAACCTCGGATGACTTTCTTAAAGCCCTGGAAGCCAAAGCGTTTAGAATAAGACACGACTGGAGCATGAACTACTAAAAGCCGCGTGCAACCTCAAAACTAGAGCAGAACCGGAGCATAAACTAGTCAAAGCCGCGTGCAACCTCAAAACTAGAGCAGAACCGGAGCATAAACAAGTTAAAGCCGCGTGCAACTTCAAAAGTAGAACCAATGATGGCAAGAGTGGACACGACATCGGTCACCTAATGATATGGTGACAATTAACAATACCCAATAGGTATTACACAGTTTAATCAGGTAAAATAGCGAGTTGAAGAATAAGAACGGCTTGACGGCATCCCTCTTAATGGAAGGGACAAACTACATCAATATGTCATTGTTCGTCTGGCTACGTTATTTCGGTTCTAGTTGTTGCATTAGATTGATGCCACAAGATTATGTCAGCATCATCCGTCATTTGGCTACATGGAGGCCACGCCCATGTGATTAATTCATCCTCTCCATGAAATACCTTCACCAAAACATAGTCGTTGGTTTTCTATCGAATGGAGTTCCATGGCAATTCGGATAGGAGGTAGCATGTGTAACCAAAAACTAGAACTAACTACTCTAGAAGAAAGTAAATGCATGAATTGAAGAGTTGAACTGATAAATCGAAACATACATAATTTGTATTGATGATCATGTATCCCTTTTACAATAATTCAACACGGCTTATATAACCTATTACAAGACATAACTACTCCTAAGAGGTCAATATTCAAATCAAGGGTCACAACCGCACTTGCACAATCATATGCTCCATGACAAAATCCATGATTGCATAGTAATTTCATCCGTAAGCAGTTGTAACTCTTTAGTTGTGCAATGGACTCGACTGATCTCAATAATTCCAGTCTCAATAATCGCACGTCATCTTGCTTTTTGAATGCTTATAACTCTTAAGCTTTCACTCAATTCAACCATCAATTAGCATCTTCATTGTCCTCACATTCTGTACTCTACACCTGCTTGAATTTACACCAGTCTCAATCATTGATCAGTCATCACTGTATACCGACAACTATGTTCATGGTCATAGATGCACATGACCGTCAACAAAATTTCCGTAATGACCAATTGTTTTTGGATTAAAAATGTACCAATATCTTTAACTTATTCTCTCAAGAGATTCTTATATCATTCTAGAAAATCCAACTGAGGAATTTAGAAGAATCAGTTTTTTGGGGGAAAAAAATTTACAAGCATGTCATAAAATTGGATGTAGTCATTTGACTGGATATTTTGTCAATTTAAGAACCCAAATTTTTTACGGGGACGATGTGGATGCTTATGTAGGAATTTAATTTCGAGACGTCATTTTAGGATTACCAAGTATAAAATCGATGAATTTCTGCTAACAGGTTAAGCACCCGGGGGAACGCGGGGGTGGGGTGGGGTTAAGGAACATAAGAAGAATGTTAGACTTTTTTATAAAAAAAATTGCAAAAAATTATAGACGAATGGGCGGCAACTAATTAGGATTTTATAAGTTCTCTACTTTTATCCAACTAATGGGGGTTTTCATCTTCTATCAAATGAATATGCAAGTAACTGCAAATTAAGAATATTCTCACATCAATCGATGACAATATGTCTTGTAACATTTATTAAGTAATATGACAAAAATGGTACAAATTTAGCGACAAGTTCTTTGAGGTAAACCATATCTAGATAAATGGGAAAAGTGCCAAAAAAGTCCTAAACCTTTTGTCATTGTGCCTATTTAGTCCTAAACCTTTTTATTTGGTGCCAATTTAGTCCTTCCGACAAATTTAGCCCGGAAAATGCCTACGTGGATACAAAGTCAACACCGGCCGTCCTACGTGGCCGGACCGGCGCTGACATGGATGCCTGAAAACAAAACAATGCCGTTTTATTAAAAAAAAAGAAAAAAGAGAGACCTAGAACCTTCAAAACAGAACGGCGCCGTTACTTCTCTTACGTTTTCACGTGCCTCGAATCGTCTTCAGCGATGGAGGAAGAACCCCAAATCCCATCTGCCCAAATCGATTCAGTCTGAACTCAAATCCAAGGAGTTTGCTCAAGCCAAGTTACTCTTTGATCGAATCGACTCCCCAATCTAGCCAACCTCTTCGTCTGCCCAAACCCTACAATTCGGGCTTCGAAATTGTGAAGACCCGACTGGCCCAATTCAAGTCGCCTCCCGATTGACCCGATTCAAGTCGCAATCGGATTCGACCTCACCGAACATGACAAAGTGTTCTGCCATGGCCGCACCGTTCTTCTCGACGCCTTTTCAGCCCTACGTTTATCAGGTAAATTTCTGAAACGTTTTACCTAGGAATTGCGATGGAGGATAGAGGTTTTGTTTGCTTTGGTTAGAGTTCAGATTCATTTTCCGTCGACCCCTTTTTAGCTCAAGCCACCGCGTATCAGGCAATCATTTTCTTGTGGCCGAGATTTAGTGAATTGAAAATCGCGGAGCTAATAGTTTGGAAGAGGTATTGGTGTGTCGTGACAAGTGGAGAAGAAGTTCTACACTTAGTATTATCCATTTCAGTGAATCAGCATCTTTGGATGAGTGGAACTTTGAGTTTGGTCGGGAACAAAGTTCCATGATTCGAGTTTTGGGGGTGTCAGCATGAGAAGCAGTAGATTTTTTAGTCGGTTTGTTGAGGTGAAAATGGTGCCTGCTGCATTTGTGTCGTTGTTAGTTGGCTTGTGTGATTTGTATCACTTTTATGTGCATTACTTTTAAGCTAATGACTTACTGGAATCTATTCGTACATTGCAATCATTAGAAAAACTGCATCTTTGTTGGTTGGATTGTATGATTTATATCACTTTTATGTACATTCCTTTTCAGCTAATGACCTGCTGGAATCTCTTTGTACATTGCAAGCATCAGAAAAAGCAGAACATGAAGAATATACTCATTCTGATTTCCCAAAGCTCGACTGGATCACCTAAATCATACAGCAATTGCAGCAATTTTGGCCTGCCTATGTTGTGGATTTTATATTATATTTGAGGGATTTTGTATATATCATCCATGAGCACATTGGTTTTTTTTTCACGACTCGAACTGAATATGATATGCATATCCCGGATTGCAACTTCAAAAAAGTGATTGAAAGCTGAAACTTTTTATTTTAAATTGTCACGATGCAATTCATGGAACATTGTAAGTTTTTTTTTTCCCATTGCATATGAAGCTCACCGTTGTGGAAGCTTGAGAATTTACTATTTGATTATCTCCTTAGCCTACTGATAGAAGTTGACTTTTAGAAAAAATCTAGATCAGATTCACACTTTCTCAATGTACAATGCTAAAGATATTACTAGATGCATAATTCAGAGTTTTCAAGGCACAACTGAAAAATTTCGAACAAGATGTGTCGAAGTTAAAGAAACAAAATTTAGCATGGAAGAATGTTAGTTGTGTCGTGGGTGTTTATAGTGATTTTAGGAAACTTGTTAGTTCGAAATATGAAGATGAATGATATAATGAGCTTGCCGTAAAATGTGTAAATGTCGTTTGCATTATTAAGTTGTTTTAGTAGATGTCATGTATTTGTTCACATGAAGTTCGAACATGAATGAAGTGCAAGGTTTTTGCAATCTCCTTTGTTTTGCTTGGAACGGAAAAGGTATCATATGTTGTGCTTTGACTTGGCCTTTATAATCAATACGCTGTTCTTTGAAGTTTTGGTCTCCCCTACATTAACTCACTTGACAAGCTATTGTGATTGCCCCTATGATCAACTTGACCAGAACACAATCAAGATACACCTATAGCCAGGTTTCTCTTATGTTTAGAGGAGACGATCGATTTTGTGTTGCCTCCCGAGAAATAGTTTTTTTTTTTTTCATATGGAGAAATAATACAAAAAAAAATGCTTCCAACCTTGCACGATTCAGGTCCATACGAAAAAAATCTTCATTTGAGTGCTAGATTCAATCACAAACACATACCTTCGTACATAAAAAGTAGAAATGCTAAGGTAAAACAATCCCACAACAGCACCACGGCCTTGGTGGCTCCGCTAGATAAGAAACCCCAACCTTGGGGGAAAGGTCGGGGGTCAAACCCCAGTGGAAGCATCGGCGTCTTAAGCGTGACGTCGGGGTGGTGGGTCCTCCGCTAGCGTCACTCCAGGGTTTACTTGGCGGCTATGTACGGCTGTAAGGCTACGAACGGCTGACGGGGTTCCCTGGGTATCAAAAAAAAAAAAAAAAAAACAATCCCACAACAGCCAATTTGTACTAAAATTAATTCATACGCAATCATCGCATATGAGAACATAGAAATCCTTGTTAAAATCAATTTGTACTAAAATAAATTCAAACGCCACAT
This sequence comes from Eucalyptus guilfoylei, assembly GCA_016097605.1. Lineage (NCBI taxonomy): Eukaryota > Viridiplantae > Streptophyta > Magnoliopsida > Myrtales > Myrtaceae > Eucalyptus > Eucalyptus guilfoylei. The sequence continues at coordinate 37,944,387 of CM027862.1, read as the reverse complement.
GTTCGATGAAATTTCTGAGTGAAATTAGAATGCATATTCTCCAAAGGAAATAAGTTCAATAGCCATTTACTTCAATGTTTTGCTTCTCAAAATATAATGGTAATATTGTCGTGTCTTTTTTTGCCTTCATATTCTGTCAAGCTCATGTGAAGACAACGAAAACCTAAAAATTTACTGGACGTTAGACCAACAGCACGGCTACAAGGCATGTTGAGTGTTGAGTGTCTGGTTATCATCACAACAACATCGTGGGATGTATTGACAAATTTTGAGGATTGGGACCACAGCCACGAAAACATACATTTATGTCTGCTGAGTGTTGACAACACGAGCAAATTGGGACCACACACTTTGTCGTGTTCGGGACCACACACTTTGTTGTGTTCGGTGAGGTCAAATCCGGTTGTGACCTGAATCGGGTCAATTGGGTGGCGACTCGAATTGGGTCAGTCGGGTCTTTGCAATTTCGAAGCCCGAATTGTAGGGTTTGGGTAGACGAAGGGATTGGGCTAGATTGGGCAGTCGATTCAATCAAATAGCAACTTGGCTTGAGCAAACTCCTTGGATTTGAGTTCAGACTGAATCAATTTGGGCAGATGGGATTTGGGGTTCTTCCTCCATCGTTGAAGACGATTCGAGGCAAGTGAAAACGTAAGAGAAAAGGGAAAACGTAAGGGAAGTAACGACGCTGTTCTGTTTTGAAGGTTCTAGGTCTTTTTTTTTTTTAAATAAAACGGCATCATTTGGTTTTCAGGCATCCATGTCAGCGCCGGTCCGGCCACGTAGGACGGCCAGCGCTAACTTTGTATCCACGTAGGCATTTTCTGGGCTAAATTTGCCAGAAGGACTAAATCAGCACGAAATAAAAAGGTTTAGGACTAAATCGGCACCAAAAAAAAAAGTTTATGATTAAATCGGCACAACGACAAAAGGTTTAGGACTTTTTTGGCACTTCTCCCACGTCAGGAAGCACCTTAGCTATTTGTGCGCTTGTTTCGCCATTTATGATGTTGATTCCAAATATAAAGTAGTCATTTTGGATCCATCTGGCCCTTATGGTTGTGCGATTAGTCCCAAGTTGACAAATATTTAGTCTCTGTTGTTTACTATTTTCGCAAGGACCAGCCCCACCGCCCATGTCGGCAGGGGGTGGAGACCTCGGTTTGACCCACGCCACTAACAGGAGTAGGTGGTGGTGGTGCAGACAGGCGAGAGAGGGTAGCCAGGTACGGTGAAATCGCACAGTCGTTTCACAGAATTCTCCACTCATTTTCTCAATATCGTGAAAAGACATTTTCCTTTTTACAACGCGCATTGTCACATGACATGTTAACGAGTGATCTTTAAATTTCATCGGAAATCTGATGTTTTATATTAATTTCACAATTTTTCATCACAGACGATCACTTAAGCCATGACCGGACCTGGGAAAAAATCGTTTTTGGCCGCCCATCCCGACATGAGACAATTAATCTATTATTTTTTTCAAAAGGTTAGAGCCAAATCCATCCGCTCTCTAATTAGTTCTCTTTTATATCCACCATCATGAATATCATTTTTACAAAGGGGTAAGATAAGTCCGATGATTGCGCAATATGCAATTACCTAACAAATTCCTCCCTACGTGCATCGCCACATAAGCTTTCTCCATCTAAATCTTTTAAACGAGTGGGCTATGCACGGAGTTTGTATTATCTAATGACTCTGATGGATCGATTGCTTTCGTACCTAATACCACGACAAAAAAGATGGTTTTGTATTTTTTTTTAGAGTGCTAATGCTTGAACTAGACATTAGACTAAACTAGTTTTCATGCATCACGCCTAGTTAATTTTCATTTCTCATGCAATAGAAGAAATCAACAATAAAGGTCATAATTTTAATTGCACTGAATATTAAAAATGATTGAGATTATTTTTTTTATCACTATTTGACTGATTTTTGACTTTTTCACCACCATAGTACAGCTTCAAGACAACTCATTTTCTTCTTCTCCAAGTCCTCTTGCTGCTCACGTAGGTTTCTTCTTCAGCCATTATTGTTGACTTTCATTCAAGTTTCTCTTCTTCACTGCCTCAGCCTCTCTTGGACTTCTTTTTATCTTCTTCACGTGTTTCCCATGCACATAGACTTCTCTAGCTTGTTCTAGGATTTCTTCTTCAACTTGGCTTCTGCTTGCTTGCATTCCCATGTGAATCTTCTAGGTTCAGCTAGCAACCTACATTCTCAATAATTCTAGACAATCTTCAACATGGATGCTGCTACCAACGTTCTCGCCTTCATGATTAAGTTAGTAGTTTCTACATAGTTTTAGAGAAATGGATCACAATTTCCAACATGCTCATATATTTTGATCTTGGGGGCTATACACAAGCAGATTTCATTTATTAAAAAAGAAGAAGTATATGATGACCGTTGAATCATGACAAGGACAAAACCGACGGAGTTTTATTCCTATCTTTACCACCAAAATGTCGAAAGCCTCTCTGAGAAAGGCATTCGTTTGATTTAATTTCTCATGATCTCGATAGTGTGCAAATTCGATGGAGCACGAACTCAGTATAGTTAGATCTTGAAAGCAAAGAAACGTGTTTTTTTTTGGGTCCATCCCGTCCCAATTTTACCATTAATTCATGAACTTACAGTATGGAATTGGTGATTATCCCACAGTCGTTATGCAGTTTCTGGTCATGCATAAAATCTCATTTGCTTTTAGCAAAAATCAAAACCAACATAACAAGGCTCGAACTTCTTTCTAATTTGAGGCTATCTTAAGGTTGAAGACACAAAGACTAGGGCATTGGAAAAAAAATAAAAGGAAATGGCTTTTCAAAATTCTTGCTAATTGAGGGCCGCGTTCCCACTTGTGTCTACAATAAAGCTGCTCAGTGTTAAATCATCTATGTCGCCCGCTTAGTTGCCTGGGCAGGGGAAGAAAAGGAAGAAGGTGGCTTTCCATGGTGGTGAGTTTCCCGTGTAAGGACTAGGGAGAGGAGAGGAGGTGGACGATGAGAAAAAGTGGGGAGGAAAAAGCAAAGAAAGTATTTTTTTTTTTTTCTTAGATGTTTGGGCGCTACGAAATAGGCCCTGCCTTAGATAGAACCTTTCTCGGGGCTTTTTAACCAATAATAAACAAGCTTCGTGGGGGAGATGCCAAGTCCGCGAAGATTCTTCCGTGCGTGCCGGGAATGCGTGTTTTTTTTTTTTTTTTTTTTTTTGCGGTGCATGCTCATAATTAGTGAATACTCTTCTTTTTCGATTAGCAAAAGCTGAGATTCTTTTGTGATTAAGTGAGTAAACCAAACTCATTTCGTTGGCACGTTTTTTGAGGAGGTAACCTAAAAGGCTGGAGTCGGGGTAGGAGGCCACCATCGCCGAAGACTTTCAGGCGCTAGTTGTCAGCAGGATCTCCAAGGAATATCATTGGAACTTATTGCGAAAAGATCGATACTTTTTTGCATTTTTCTATCTTTTCTAGCGAATCCTATCAATATGATCATCGGAAGGTCATGAAAAAGGAAAACTTCAATCCAATCTACATTGAGAGTTACATTTTGGGAGTGACCCATCATGGGGAGATGACAGAGGTCATTTAATTTATTTTGTATTAGTTTTGACAAGAGAGGAAAAAAAGAAGTTAACTTCTCATTTATCGTAGCAATAATATCTTTAAAAAAAATCAAATAAATGGAACAAATATTTCATGCGAGGACTCATTAATTACATTATCAAATGAATGTATTGTCTAGTAATGTGGTCGTATTTCGTTTTTGCTTGTGGGGTGGAATCGAAACCCCGGTCGGGGAGCTTCATCGTTCGGCCTTGCGTTCACCGCATCTGGGGATGTCGTACCTTCTTTCGCCCTATACTTAATTTCTCTCTTTCATCAGGGAAGGGACCGGCATTTGGAGTGCACTTATGAGGAATAAGGGCGAAGCTTCTTTGCAACGCGACTTTAGTGGACGAGTGATTTGTGTTAAGTCCAAAGTCAAAGAGGTTTAACTTTTTGCTTGTATCGGCTAAAGTTGAACCGGGTCTCGAGAGGTTTGACACGGCGGCAGTTGATGGAGACCTTGGTTTGACCGTGGTGGTGCAGACAGGCGAGATCAAAGTCAAGAGGTTTAACTTTTTGCTTGTATCGGCTAAAGTTGAACCAGGTATCGAGAGGTTTGACACGGCGGCAGTTGATGGAGACCTTGGTTTGACCGTGGTGGTGCGGACAGGGACTTTGAACTTAACACAAATCACTCGTCCACTAAAGTTGCGTTACAAAGAAGCTTCGCCACGGCGAGAGAGGGTAGCCAGGTACGGTGAAATCACGCGGTCATTTCAAGGAATTCTCCGCTCGTTTTCATAACATCGTGAAAGGACGATTTGTTTTTTTATAACACACATCGTCGCAAGCCATGTTAACAAGTGATCTTGAAATTTCATTGAAAATCGATGTTTTACATTAATATCACAATTTTTCATCATGGACGATCACTTAAGCCATGACCGGACCTGGGAAAGAAATCGTTTTTGGCCGCCCAACCCAACATGAGACAATTAATCCATTATTTTTTTTTTCAAAAGGTTAGAGCCAAATCCATCCGCTCTCTAATTAGTTCTCTTTTATATCCACCATCATGAATATAATTTTTACAAGGGAGTAAGATAAGTCCAATGATTGCGCAATATGCAATTATCTAACAAGTTCCTCCCTACGTGCATCGTCACATAAGCTTTTTCCATCTAAATCTTTTAAGCGAGTGGGCTATGCATGGAGTTTGTACTGTCGGATGCCTCTGATGGATCGATTGCTTTCGTACCTAATACCACGACATTTCCAAAAAAAAAGTACAAAAAAGATGGTTTTGTATATTTTTTAGAGTGCTAATGCTTGAACTAGACATTAGACCAAACTAGTTTTCACGCATCACGCATGGTTAATTTTCATTTCTCATGCAATAGAAGAAATTAACAATAAAGGTCATAATTTTAATTGCACTGAATATTAAAAATGATTGAGATTATTTTTTTATCACTATTTGAATGATTTTTAAGAAAAGCAAACATTAAATGGACATTTTTCCATACTAAACAACGGAGATGGTTCGTGCGTGATCAATCGGATTTTCAATCCTCCTATGATCAGCCCATTCTGTAATCATTATCAGCCCCCTAAACGATTGTTCCACCACCTCCTCTAGTCAATCTCATGGTAGTTTGAACCCCTATGTTTCCCCATTCACCTAGGGAGTCATTCTTATATTTAGGCCTTGTCTTATTTATCAGATCTATAACGGGGCAAGACACATCGCGCTACTATGTCGACAACGATTGAACCACGCCTTCACCACCATTGATCTCTCAAACTCTATCTTGGCTTTGTTGGTAGGAGAGATTTTTATCGGGAGAAGTGCCAAAAAAGTCCTAAATCTTTTGTTTTGTGCCGATTTAGTCCTAAATCTTTTTTTGGTGCCGATTTAGTTCTAAATATTTTTACGTTGTGCCAATTTAGTCATTTCCGGCCAATTTTGGCCGAATTTTGCTGACTAGACGCCGACCAACTGATGTGGACAACTTTTAATAATATTTTAATATTTTTGATTTTTTGATTTTTTCTTTTTCTTTTTTTATTCCTCCAGCCGGTTGCCGGAGCTCGGTGACAGGCCAGAGGCGACGGCCAGCGAGGTCGAGGTCGACCTCACCGGCCACCTCGCCAATGGCCGCAAGGGCGACCTCGCGCGGGGCGGCGAGGCTAGCCCTCGCCAAATCTGGCGAGGGCGACCCTTGCCCACCTGGCGCAAGGCCGCCTCGAGGCCTGGGCGGAGAGGCTTGCCCTCGCCGAATCTGGCGAGGGTAGAGCCTCGCACATGGCCGACAAGGGCGAGGGCGAGGAGGCAGCCTTGCTGCAGTTGCGCCGTCCCCTGCTCACTTGCCTGTCCGCACGTCTTCGCCTCTCACGCTTGTCACCTGCGCCCTGCTCGCCGTCCGCCGAAGATAATCCAGCTGCCTGCCGTCGTCGTTGAGCTGGCCTTGCGCTGAGCTGGTGGGGCTCACCCTCGCCGGCCATGGGCAAGGCTCGACCCTCACTAGATCCGATGAGGGCGAGCCTCGCCGCCTAGCGTGAGGCCGCCCTCACGGCCACTAGCGAGGTGGCCGGCGAGGTCGACCTCGACCTCGCCGGCCGTCGCCGAGCTTCGGCGACCGGCTGGAGGAAGAAAAAAAAAGAAAAAGAAAAACAGAAAAACAGAAAAATAAAAAATAAGAAATAAAAAATCGAAAATATTAAAATATTATTAAAAGTGCGCCGATTAGGCCACGTCAGTTGACCGGCATCCAGTCAGCAAAATCCGGCCAAAATTGACCGGAAATGACTGAATTGGCACAACGTAAAAAGGTTTAGGACTAAATCGTTACCAAAAAAAAGGTTTAGGACTAAGCCGGCACAAAGACAAAAGGTTTATGATTTTTTTGGCACTTTTCCCGATTTTTATCTAATGTGATATCTTGATAGCAAAGCATCGGCACACACAACTAGTGACATTATGAAATCCTAAATCTTAAATTGTTTTATGATTTGACAAAAGTCTTAGTTGATAGTAGTCGTTTATTGCCTATTAAGCAAGTTGGTAAAGTCTTTTTACATATGAATAATGAAACAAGTTGTATCTAAACTTTAATTTAATGTGTACTGTCATACATGAACTTTCAATTTGTTTAGTATGATCCTTGAACTTTAATCTATTATGCAATGTCATCGCTAAACTTTTAATTTGTCCAATGTGATCCCTAAACTTTTGATACATGTTTAATATAATCCCTAAAGTATATGAAAATGTGCAATATTATCATTGTCAAAGTTCATGGACCATTTGTGTCTTTTTCCTTTTGCACGCTTGCTCTCGATCTTTGTTGTTATCTCATGTATCGTGTCCCTATCTTGCTCGCAATCTCCTCTTAGTTACTCAACTTGGATGGAAAAGTTCTTATGCTATTGATTTTAATGGTTCATCCTTTACTTTGAAGGATCAATGAACTGAGAAAACTCTCCTCCAAGCTGACTTCTCTCATGGTCTGTCTGATTTCTAACTTATTGATGTCATTTCACTCGCATCCTATCATGGCTTCCTCTACTTCACTCACTCACTCACTAGCATGCTCGTCCTGGGCATCCTAATAGATAAGTTGAGTCATGTTTGCAATTCTAGTTCTAGATTAGTATCTTGTGAGTCCTGTCTCATGGGGCAAATCTCATCAATTGCCTTTTGAGTTTGCTAGTCATTGCACATCTTTTCCTTTTATTATAATTCATTTGATGTCTAGATGAGTGCAATTTTATCTATTTTTAGTTCCATATATTTTGTATTATTCATTGATGACTACTCTCAGTTTACTTGGATCTTTCCTATGAAAATTAAATTTGTAGTGCATACACACTTTTATCGCTTCCATTGTTTTATTGAAAATTTGTGCAACACCAAAATTAAATTTTTACTAACTCATGACGGAGGGAACCATCTCAAAATGGCCCATCAGAATGTAAAACACTTAGTCAAAATGTCTTGATCCTTATTAATCTATGCTCATATACTTTCTTTGGATTGGGTTGATGCTCTTCATTACTACTTACACTATTAATCAATTTCCCAATCCTGCCATCTATAACATTTATTCTTTCCACTTTTTATTTGGGTTCTAGTTTAATTAATTGTGTTTCTCACAAGTTAGCACCTCATTTTGTATCATGGGTATTTCTTGAGTACGCGTCGAATCACAAAAGCTATTGTTGTATTGATCGATCAAGTGGTCATGCTTTTATCAGTCGTTATGCTTGTCTTGATTAGAGGAATTTTTCCTTTTTATATAATCCTTCAACTCTTTGTCCTGTAACCCACTGTTTAGTATCAGCCCCTTCATTTTTTGTTTCATTCAATCAATTTATTCTTCATTCTCGCTCCTCTGACGCTCTCTCCTCCTATCCTACTCAAACTCCTTGGCTTCTCTCCTCTTCTCTATCCTAACCTCCTAACCCCCCTCCCTCCTCTCTTTTGCCCACCAACTTGCTTCCAATTCTTTTTCCCCTTCACCGCCTCGCCCTCTGACCCCAATTATCGTGTCCCAACCTAACTCCTCACCGTGTCCCAACCTAACTCCACTCTCGATTGAATTCCTCCCATAACAGACCTGCAAATCCTCTTTACATCTATGTCAAGCTCCTATACTTATGTTTCTTTTCTTCCCACTGATCCTATTCAGATTCGTGACAAATCTAGAACTTTTAAACCCAATTTGTTTTTTAATCACTCTCACTCTTTCACCAAGGGACATCAATGTGCTACTCTATGGCCGTTCTTGCTTGACCCACATTAGAAAGCAACCATGACAGATGAATTTTTTAATGCCTTGTTCTTCAACCATACATGGGATCTTGTACAAACTAAACCTTCTAAAAATTTAGTTGGTTGTAAATGGGTTTTAAAGTTAAGGAAAAATTCAATGGAACTATCTAACACTTCAAAACTCACCTCTTTGCACAAGGCGATATATTAAACATGTACATACAGTTCAGAACTAAATTGAACATGTGTTAAAGTTTACGAACAACATTGAACAAATTGAAAATTCATAGACAATGTCTCATATTAGACTAAAGTTCAATGATCATATTGAGCAAACTTAAATTTCATGGATCACATTGTATATTAGATCAAAGTTCAGAAATTATTTGTATCATTTACCCTTACTTAATCAGGAATTCTCTTTTACTTTATTGCCCAAAACCCAGTTAATGGGAGGACTCCTTCCCAATACAAGCCCAGAATTAGTCAGATAACCCTCACAAACCCAAGAGCCAGTAGGCCCAATCTTAAACCTAAATCATCGAACCCCAATGTCCAAAAGAAAGTCCCAAGCTAAATTACAAAGCCCAACGCCCAGAAATCCCCTCGCAAAATGGCCTGATGGCCCGAGTCCCTTATTACATATCAGCTGAGGGGAAAAACTGATACTTCTACAAGAACAAGGAAACACAAAGCACAAAGGCTCGGATGACAATCTAATCCAGGATTCTCCATGTGAAATATAAATTGTTAACTTCATCATCCACTACTCTCCTTCCCTCACTTATTAAAGCTTCAAAGGCAGGTCTGATCCATAAGCAAATTGCCTGCCAAAACCTTGTTTACATGGAGTGGTTTGCCCATGAAGAACCATATTTTGCTCCTTCCAAATGCTATATATAGTGGCATACCACGCTAGTTTTATTAGGACAATCTCTAAGCTTCTGCCCTTCAAGAATTGAAGATCCCAAGAGAGCTCATATGGCCAATCCTCTGCTTGCCTATTCAGATGCAGCAAAACCATGACTCTATCCCAAAGCTGCCTTGAAAAATGAAAATACACATAAAAGAACAGATGATCACAAGATTCATCGTCTTGCTTACTGAGCAAACCTACACCATTAATAGAACTCCACTACTTCATTCTACCTTTTGTTTGTAGCTTGTTTAATATGACAAGCTATAAACGCAAAATTATGGGATATTAGGGCACAACCAAATGAGCCTATGCCACTGAATTTTGGTCCCCTGAGGTTTTAGAAGCTTCCGAGCCTCCTTTTGGTTAGATCTTCCATGTTAGCGCCCAGGAAAATCACTTTTTCTTTTGCAGCTGGTGGAAGGACAACACAAACTGCGGCTTGGATTTCAAGCAATTCATTTGATCTTGGGGATGGTCATCTCCATTCATCCTCCTCTATTACTGCAGCAACCTCTGCATCTTTAATGAATGAAGCATCATAGATGATTCTTAATGAGTAAGTTGTGGTGTTTGGTAAAAAATATTGAACCATTTTATCTCAAAGCTAGCATTAGCAAAAGCCCAAAGCTAAAGACAGACCATCCTTGCTTTGTCTTTACAACATTCTCCAAAAGCTCCTCTTAAGGATTAATGAATTTTTCCAGTTCCCTTTCTTATCCTCAGAAACTAAAATTTCGCTTTTACTCTTTGGTTTTGCATTATTCATAGTCTCTTACCTTTAGACCTAGGATTCATTGAGGTAGCTCAGAGGAGCAAGAGGAACTCTGATGTGCGATTGCTTAGGTTCGGGTGGCACCAGCGTCACCTTGCCTCAGGGTCGCACAACCTTGGTAACCCATCGCCTAGGGCATACAACTTAAGTGGCCCTTGTGCGATGCTTGCATCTTGTCTAGATCTAGTTTGCCTGAAATTGTGCAACCTGTGCATTTTCTTGCTTGGGGTCACGTGACAAAAGGATCTGTCAGAGACTACGAGTGTAATAGGAGCATCCGTCGACAAAAGGATCACCCTAAGATGATCATCTCATGGCTATTGAGAACAAATCAAATCAGATGGTTCTATTTCGAAATCTTTCTGACTTGCTCCTATAGAACCAAGGTCGAAAAGATTGAAAAAAAAAAAATCGACTCCGACTCCAGCATCTTTGAGTAAAGTCATGCACTTTCGATTATGTGTGTGTGTGTGTGTGTGTGTAAAAAAAATCGACTCCAGCATCTTTGAGTAAAGTCATGCACTTTCGATTATGTGTGTGTGTGTGTGTAAAAAAAATCGACTCCAGCATCTTTGAGTAAAGTCATGCACTTTCGATTATGTGTGTGTGTGTGTGTGTGTGTGTGTGTGTTAAAAATTCTTAGTAGGTTTACTCTAAATAATATGTGACCAAGTTAGAGATAGGATTAGAGAAGAATACAGTGACTAAATACCTTATGATCTACTTTCATATGGAGAAATAGTCTCTTACGTTTGTAGATAAGGAACACAAATGTGTAATGAAATCAAATTACGAAGACAACTCAAAAAAGAACAATCTCTTAGAAGTTTAGGAGATTTCTATGCCCAATACGACCCTTCTTATAATGAAAAGTTAAAATCAAAATGCAAAAGAACCTGTCCTTCTGAAAAAGAAAAAAGAAAACACTGTAACAAATCACAACTTCACAAAAATAAATGAAGACACCAAAATAGACCATAAACTAATAAGAAAAATTTTAAAGATCTTAAATGTTACTAATGTGGTAGAAAAGGACATATTTCAAAACATTGTAGAATTAGTAAAAGATTAAATGAACTCTCATTAGATGATAATACTTTATACCAATTAAATAACATCCTTATAGAAACTGATGATGCCTCTTATGATGAATTTCTTGAAGAAGAATGACTTCAAATAAATGAAATAAAAACCTCTTCAAAATCATAATATGAAGATGCCTCTCTTGATAAATCTATTCCTAAAATAAATATGTTGACAAAAGAAAAAGAATTCCTCCTCAACACTGCTGATGAACCATAAGCCAAAATAGAATACTTAGATAGATTTCAATTTTCAATGAATATTACTTCTAAACCTAATACTTCTTATAATCTAAAAGATATTCCTAATAGAAAAAAAAAAAAAACCAGTCTAGGCCAATAAATATTAATGATCTCCAAAGTAAAATAAAACAATAAAAATTAGAAATATAAGCCTTGAAGGCTGCACAAATAGAATTGAAACAAGAAATCTCCGATATAAAATCTCTCGTCACAAAGGGAAAAGCAAAATTAGAAGATCAAAATGAAATCACTAATACTTCTAATACTTCTAATCAAAACTTTTTAATGCTATTAACTGAAATAACCTCTAAATGGATAATAAACATAACGATAAAAATCAATAATGAAGTTATTATTGAAACAACAGTACTCTTTGATATAGAGGCAGATCTTAATTGTATCAAAGAAAGTCTTGTTCCAACAAAATACTTCGATAAAACATCTTAATCATTAAAATTAGCCTCATGAGACAAGTTAAATATTAAATGTAAATTGCTAGAAGCCTTAATAATAAAAAAAGTCAAATGTCTTACAAAATTTCCTTTCTTTTTAATTAAAAATATGATACAAGAAGTAATTCTAGAAACACCCTTTCATACAATTAATTCAACATTTTACAGTAACAAATGAAGGAATTGAAATTCATGCTTTAAATAGAAAAATCACATTTGACTATAACAAAATCACAAAAAGAGAAGCCTAATTATCTTATAAGAACATTCAATTTTAGGAATAAATTGTCTTATAAAAGATAAAGAAAACTAGCTTGAATTTTTAAAAGAAGACTCATAATTAAAAAAAAAAATAGAAGAAAATCCTTAAAAACAAACATCAAAGATAAAATAGCATCCCTAAAAAAACACGTAGAGAAAATTATATGTTCTACCTTACCTAATGCTTTTTGGGAAAGAAAAAAGCATATTGTAGATTTATCTCATGAATAAGATTTTTCTGAAAATAAAATACCTACAAAAGCTCGTCCTACACTAATGAATCAAGAAGTTTCAGAATTTTGCCAAATAGAAATACAAGATCTTTTGAACAAAAAACTCATTAGGAAAAGTCAATCACCATGGAGCTGTTCTGTTTTCTATGTCAATAAAAATGCTGAATTAGAAAAATGTGTTCCCAAGTTAGTTATTAATTATAAAACTTTGAATACAACCCTTAGATGAATAAGGTATCCAATACCCAACAAAAAGGACTTGTTAAATAGATTATGTAGATAAAAAATGTTTTCAAAATTTGACATGAAATTAGGATTTTGGCAAATACAAATCAATAAAAAGGATCAATATAAAACAGCTTTTACTGTCCCTTTTGGTCAATATGAATGGAATGTTATGCCATTTAGTCTCAAGAATACCCCTTCAGAATTTCAAATAATCATGAATGAAATTTTCAATCCTTATTCAGATTACATCCTGGTCTACATGGATGATGTATTGGTTTTCTCCCCTAATTTAGAACAACATTTCAAACATATATCTACCTTTATAAAAATAATCATACAAAATGCTTTAGTAGTATTTCCTACTAAAATTGCACTCTTCCAGACCAAAATTCGATTCCTAGGTTATTATATCCGTTTAGGCACCATAATTCCCATAAAAAAGATCAATCTCATTTACTGATAAATTCCAGGATGAGATTAAAGACAAAATCCAATTGCAATGATTCTTAGATAGTCTCAATTATATTATAGATTTCTTTAGTCTCAATTATATTATAGATTTCTTCTCCAATATAAATATTCTTTGTAAACCTTTAAGGTTACAAAAGGATTCTCCACCATGGACTTCAGTCCATGCAAACATTGTCAAACAAATAAATATTCATGTTAAGGAAATACCATACTTATACCTAGCTGATCCATCTACTTTCAAAATAGTTGAAACAGATGCTTCATATATAGGATATGACAGTATTCTTAAATAGGTCAAGAATCCTAAAGAACAAGTTGTCCATTTTGTCTTAAAACATTAGAACTCAACCCAGCAAAATTACTCAACAATCAAAAAGGAAATTAGTTTTATCCATATCAAAATTCTAATGAGATTTATTTAACTAAAAATTTCTCTTGAGAATTGATTACAAATTAGCCAAAGATGTTTTACAAAAAGACGTCTTGAATATTGCATCAAAACATATTTTTGCTAGATAGTAAGCCATACTTTCAGTATTTGGTTTTGATATTGAATTAATAAATAGTTCTTCAAATTCATTACCTGATTTTCTCATAAGAGAATTTTTACAGGAGATACAAATATGCCAAAACCCAAAAAAGACAAAGACAAAGGCAAAACCATTACCAAAGCCTCCAATACACCACTAAAGCCAAAAAGATTGACACTAATCAAGTCATGAGCTCGAGCACTTTGATCATTCTATTCCGAATCTAAAAAATTATCGCAATAATCAAAAGATCAACATAGAGAATTATATCAAGAGGAAGATCGTGCCGGCATAGGGGGATTCTGCTAGACATTCCAAGAGCTTTAAGGGATGATGGTGAGGTAGAGAGGAAGCTTGTGAGGCTTTGTGAGATTGCCCAATTGTTGGTGTGCATGGAGGTGTTGGAGGATACGCTTCAACACAAGCGAGGACAAGAAAAAGAAAGGTGGAAGAGAAAGAAGAAATAAATTCAAAAAAGGATCCCACATGGCCCCTACATTTGACTATGTGGAGTACAACATTTAAAGGAGGAAAAAGCCATGGGTAAGATGGACAATACACTAAAAAAAATGTTTGAGCTGGACAAGAAGTGGGAAAAGCGCGACTCATTGTCAAGTCACTTTTCTTGAACATAGTTTTTCTCCCTTAAATCATGTCTATTTTGCTAATAATAATAATTATTAGAATGTAAGGTAACCTTCATTTAGGGAATCACCAACTCCGGGTAAAAATTTCTAATGTGTGGATTGCCCAAAGATTTAAATTTTGAAAAGAATGAACCAAGGTGCAAGTTGGTGGTTCAATCCTACATAATTCTACTTTCCCATATGCTCTTAGGTTGATTTTACGCTTTGTGGTCATAATTCCAAACTCAACAACCCTGCTAAATGTTCAATCATTGTCTAGTCTACAAGCTCTTCTGAAATCCAACACAAACAATGGGTGGAAGATGAAAAACAAACTCACATTGACATGACACTTGGTAGCTCCTGATTTGCTGTAGATCTGACTCATTTTGTGAAATCTTGATAAATCTGTTAGAAAATATGAAAAGAAGAAGCATGTTGACACCTAAGGGCCTGCATGTTTTCGTTCTTTTTTTTTTTTGTTTATGAACAGAAATTTTGTTTTTTTGTTCCCGGGAACAAAAAAAGAACAGAACCGCGTTTGTTTGCGTTTTTGTTCAAAATCAGATTTTTTGTTCCCAAAACACAAAAAGAACATAAATGAGAAACAAAAAAAAATTGTTTCTTGCTCCGAAAACACTTCTCTCTTCTATTTTCTTCTTCTTTTTTTTCTTTCACCGGTCGCCGGCCTCGGCCATGGCCGGCGACCGGCCGTCGAGGGCCGGCGACACCGTCGAGGGTCGGTGACCTCGCCGGAGCGTCGCCGACTCCTGGCGAGGCCGAGCCTCGCTAGGGGCCGGCAACGCTCGGCCTCGCCCGCGCTGGCGAGGCTCGGGCTCGCCCAGATCCGGTGAGGCCGAGCCTTGCCATGGCTGGGTGAGCTCGAGCTCGCCCAGATCCGACGAGGCCGAGCCTCGCCAGGGGCCGGCGACGCTCGGCCTCGCCGGATCTGGGCGAGGCCAAGCTCGCCCAACCACGGCGAGCCTCGCTGTGGCTGGGCGAGGCCGCCGGCCCGGCCGGCCACCCACGGAGGCCGGAGGGTCGGCGACCGGCCGAAAGAAGAAAAAATAAAAAAGAAAGGAAAAGAGGAAAAATAAAATAGAAATATTAAAAAATTAAAAGAAACAAAAAAAGAATATAAATTTACCAAACGCATTTTTATTCATTTTTTATTCCCTAACAAATTTACCAAACGCATCTTTCGGTCAAAAATTGTTCTCCCAATGAAACATTTTTTTCTATTTCTTCCCTAGAACAATTTTTGAAACGAAACGTTACCAAACGCGCCCTAAATTTTGATGATCTAGTCATTGATTTTTTGTATAAAAATTAGGGATTAATTTTAACCCCTAAAAAAACAACAACAAAAATGCATCAAAACAAATAAAATGAAAAAATGAAAAAAAAAAAAAAAAAAAAGGGGGGGGGGGGGAGAAGAATTCGCTAAAAAAAATTTCGTAAAAAGACCCGAGAGAATTCGTAAAAGTGAGAAAAAAATAAAAGAGAGGAAACCCCATTTTCTCATCCAAGAGTCTTTTTTCCCTTCTGACAGCCTGCAGAAGAAAAGAAAGAGAAAAGTCAGCAAAAGAAAGAGAAAAAGTGCAGAGAAGAAGTGACGTGTGGCCAGAGAGAAAAAAAAAAGCAGCAGCAGCAACTGTTCGTCTTCTTCGTGTGGACGCCCCTGCCCGCACTCGCGTCGCTCCTCCGCCACCGCAGCCCTGCCAGCGTCTCGCCAGTCGCCGGAGATCCCACGAGCTAAAGCCACAGCCTCACCCGCAAGCTCGTGTCGCGCTCCCTCCGACGTCGCCCGGCAATCAAAGCCCGAGCCCCTTGTCGCCGCTATCCTCCGCCTGGAGCCCGACGCCACCACGCCTCTGCAATCCGCGCCCAGCAACCCAGTGGTTCGCCTCCCTTTAGCCGATGCCACTGCACCAGTGCCCGACGTCAGCGACGCCGCTGCAACCGAGCGCCAACCTTCGCCTAGCGCTCGTCGCCGACCTACAGTGCCGGACGCCATAAGCCCCAACGCCATTGTCGCCCAGCAGCCCGCAACCCAGCGTCTGACGCTGCTGCCTGCCCTCTACCCGACGCTCACCCGCTGCCGCGCCTGGTGCCCGACGCCCGGCCACCGACGCTGTCGCCCGAGCGCCACCCGCCACTGCACCAACGCCCGACGCCCTCTCCGCCTGCTGCCCGAGCGCCGCTCTTCTCTGGTCGTCAGCCGTCGACGCCTCCTTTGCCGTTCGTTGCCGCTGGTCGCAGAGCGAGCGCCTCCCTACAGCCCACGCCCAACTCCTCCGCCACTGCTTCTGTTCTGTGTTCCCTTTGCAGGTCGCCGTGCTGCCCTCCGACGCCCAACAGCCCCCGATTGCGCTGCCCTCTGCCCGAGCGCTGCCCAACCAACGTCTGCAGATCCGCCGTCCCGCACCTCTCCCCGCGACCTGTTCGTCCATTGACGCTGTTGATCCGCCCACTCATCAATGCACGGCGCCTTCTCCTGTTGTGTTGAGTCCCCTTAGGTAGTTTATTTTTATTTTTCATTTATTTTATGTTATTTTATGTTATTTTATTTTTTTATATAGTTTAGTTATTTAAATTGGAACATTAGATCTCGATATTCATTTTATGAATATTGTAAGCATTAACCGCAGGAGTTTTGTCCAAAATTATTGTAATTATTAATTTGATCCGTAAGACGATCGGATCATTTTTTTTTAATTATATTAATTTTTGGGCATTTTTGATAGTATTTTAGTAAATAAATCATTATAATTATTAATTTGATCCGTAAAACTTCATATCAGATTTTTAATTATTTTGAACCATTTTTTATATGTCGTGATGTTTAGGGTTAGAGTAATTGTTAATTTAACCCGTGAGACAACAAGTTATTTTTTCGATTATTTTAATCATTTATTTGTTGAATATCTTGATTGTTTAGATTTAATGTTTATTTGATAATTATTTGTCTTGGAAAAACATTACAAAAATCAAAAATCAAAAAAATCAAAATCTTGCATTAGAGCATGTAAGTTTAGTAAATTAGACATGTAAGTTTAGTAAATTAGAATTTTTTAGGATTGCATTTTTAGAAATAGGTTAGGGTTGGACCTAAATAAGTTTTTTTTTTTTTTATAAATTGTGTCTTAGATAACGTTTGCACATTTTAATTATCCCATTTTTCTTTTAAAAAAATAGTTTTCTAAGATAGGATAGGGTTTAAGTCAAATTAATCCCTAAAATAAATTAGAAAATTATTCTTTTTTAGATATTTTAATTAGGGTTTTTATTAATTTCGAATTTCAATCAAAAAAATATAAAAATACTAGGTGCATGTTAACTAGCTTGCATAATAGGATCATTTGATTAGAATTTGTTTATTAGTAAAATTAGGTCATGTAGTTAAAATGCATGTTTTATGAAAAAATTCTAATTTCAAGAAAACCCAAAAAAAAAAAATAATTGCTTGCTTTGCTTAATTCTTTTGATGTAATTTATTTATTTATTTATTATTTTTTATTTGAATGTTTAATATTGGATGAGCATTCGTGTGGTCACCATATTTGTATGATAGTAATTTAGGTTAAAATAAATCTTAGCTGCCTGCAAAAATATTTTTAAAAAAATAAAAGGAAATGGTACCAAAAGGGCATTAGAAATCTAGTGTAACCAAGTTCTCGTACCCATAGTCTTTAGTTCGTAGGAGTAAAATAATTCTCATATTATTTTACTTAGGTGTCTAATCAACCTACCGTAAACTAATTAGTGGCGACTCCTAGTTAAAAATCTTTTGCATGTTAAATATTTGAACCTTAAGTCGTGAATTGATATGAGCTTGGGAGAGTCCGAGCTAAATTTAAAAGACTTAGTAGTCCATTAGTCTAAACCTAGGTGCTGCACCCGAATTTTAGGTCGCGACAAAGGAGAAGAAAAGTCTTGATTTTAATCGACACCAAACAGATTTCCCGACCACTTGATTGATTTGCATGAGGTCCCATTTGATTGATTTCACTCACAGTGGACATTACTCAAAGATGAGTCTTTTTCCCAGAATCTAGCCAGCCATGTTGCTTTAGGTGATCAGCTCTTGACTAGCCACTTGCCTTTCTATCAAAATCACTCTTGTGTACGACGATGACGCCCAGTATTTTTCCCAGCCCGAACCCTTTTCTTTTCCTTATCTTTTTCCTAGAAGTCTCAAAAAATGTAGGCGAAAAATTCATTGAACTTCCCCCATCTCTAACCCTATATATGTATATGCCTAGTCCATCAACCATCTCAATAAACTTGTCACAGAGAGTTCAGAGGTAAAGAAAAGAGGAAGCAAAATCATGGAGATTCCTATGATAGATTTGAGTGAGCTTGGTGGTGAGAACAGGAGCAGAACAATGGCAATACTTCACCATGCTTGTGAGAAATGGGGTTGCTTCAAGGTAACAGTTTGTGATTCATCATCATCATCGAGGAACTTCAATCTTTTTTATCAACCCAATTCACTCTCTTATCTTAAGAAATGATTATGATGATGATGCTTTTCTTGCATATTAAGAACCATGGGGTTGACCCTGAACTGATGGAGAAAGTGAAGTGTTTTGTCAACACCCACTATGAGGAGAATTTGAAGGGAACTTTCTATGTGTCAGAAACTGCCAAATGCTTAGAACATGCCAATAGTATTGCACCTGATCTAGACTGGGAATGGCCCTTCTTCATCTGGCACTGCCTGAAGTCGAACATTGAGGACTTCCCGAACCTCTCGAACGATTTCGGTGCGTGACAAAATTAGTCCCAATCGCAAGTTTACAGCTCCTGATCATTTGAGAACTTTCATTATCCAACCTTGCTGTAGTGACTAAGTAATCAGTAAAGAGACTAAGCCCGGTATACTGAACCGGTTTGAAAGGTGATTTGGTAGATTAACCGCTTAGAGTTCGTCATATTGCATTGGAGATCAATTTAGTCCACCTGCCTTAGTATCTATAATGTTTACCCGGTGACTGACTAATCCTCTGTGCAATATTCCTTTTGGGCAGTAATGGATGAGTACATCGATCAGGTGATAAAGCTAGCAGAGAAGCTCTCAGAGCTCATCTGTGAGAACCTTGGCCTAGACAAGGACCACATAAAGAGGGCATTCTCAGGGAGAAATGGGCCTTCCGTGGGGATGAGGGTGGCGAAATACCCGGAATGCCCCCACACTGAGAGACTACAGGGGCTCCGACAACACACCGATGCAGGTGGGATCATAGTGATGCTTCAGGATGACCGAGTCTCGGGCCTTGAGTTCCTCCATGAGGGGCAATGGGTGCCGATCCTGCGGTCCAACTACGCCAGCATATGCGTCAACACCGGGGACCAACTCAAGGTGGTGAGCAACGGGCAGTACAAGAGCGTTTTGCACCGTGTCATGGCTGAGAAGAATGGGAGCCTGCCTCTCTGTGGCCACGTTCTACAATCCCGCGGATGATGCCATCATCTCGCCAGCGACAAAGCTCCTGTACCCGGAGAAGTACGCCTTCGGGGACTACTTCCATGCAGCCACAAAGTTTCAAGGGAAAGAGCTAAGGCTTGAATCAATGAGGAAACTGATGAGCAATGAATGCAATGGGGCTGCCTAGGATAGGAGCCGAGTTTTGTGGCTATGACTAGTAAATAAGAGGTGGTACTGAAGTCTCCTTGAGTAATTTCATAAGACTACTAGTTAGCTTGTGACGTCACTTGAGTATTCCCATCGGCAACTTGACAGTTGATCCTTGTAGAACTTATCGAGAGGTGGGGGGTTCGAATCCCCACCTTCTCAGGGAGGGTTGAGGTGGGGACGAATTAGTTTTCAAGAGTGGGTTTCGACTCCCACGCTTTGCAAGGAGGCAAGGCAAAAGTCTGAGAGTGAGAGTTAGAATAGGAGTAGAGTAGGACCTCAGAGAGTTAGAATAGGAATAGAGTAGAACTGATCAAAAAAAAAAAAAAAGAATGCCAATGATCTAAAGATCTTTTAGCCTCTTATTATCTATTAGAAATACCTAGAACCGACACAATATACGTACTACATAAATGACCCTTTTAATCAATAACACAAAAGTTGCATTCTCTTCCTTCAAAATTTTCTCGCCTACTAACCAGCAAAGTAGTAGGGAAAATTACTTTACCAAAAAAAAAAAGTAGTAGGGAAAATTATCCAAAAAGTCCTAAACATATTACTCTTTTATCATTCAATCGTGCACTTTTCATTTATGTCAAATAAGTTTTAAACCTTTTCAAGTTTTGTCAATTGAACCCATGCGGTCAATTTTAATTGAAAACCGCTGACGTGGATGCTTATGATGTCTCATTGGACAACCCACGCCGTGTAGACAATTTTTTTTATGATTTTTAAAAAAGATTGAATTTCTTTTTATTATTATTTTTATTTTCTTCTTTCTTTTCCTTTTTTTTTTTTTAAATTTTCAACCAAGTCCGATGAGGGCTTCACAGCTAGGGTTGGCCACACGACCCTCGTTGGGCTTGGAAAAAAATGGAAAAGAAAGAAAGAAGAAGAAGAAGAAATAAATAAATTCAAAAAAATGCTAAAATATTATAAAAAATTTGACCATTGGATGTGCCAGGTAAGATGGCGGAGGTTTGCGTTAGTGATTTTTAGCTAAAGTTAGTTAGATGGACTCAACTGGCAAAATATAAAATTATTAAGAACTCAATTAGCAAAATTAAAATGTTTATGATTGAATTGGAAAAAGTGTAATTCATTTAGGATTTTTAAAATATTTTTTCTCAAAATAGTATTTTTTTTTTTCAAAAGAAACATAATGCTATGTTGAATGATATCTTATATATCAGTTGAAGCAAACATGTGATTTGATAGATATAACTAATTACTGTCATGAGCTAAATAGTACTCTGTTGAATGAATTATTGTCCTTGCATATTATCCAACCACTGGTCAAAATGTTAAGCATCATTTCACTTGTGCCAAAGGAGAGTTAAATTATTTACCAAGAAAAAGAAAAGTGAAATTAGATCTAAATTATTCTACTAAATCATCAAATTTTTATAGGAGTGTCGAAAAGAACAAAAGAACCATCCCATTAATTTTGCAGTCTCAGTTGCGGCTTTTGTTGTTTAGCCACAAAAATAAAGAGAAAAAGTCATGTACCATGCTCACTGATAACAAAAATCTCAAACTTATATCTATGTAATATATTTACTCCTATTAAAGTTTTGTTACTGAAAACTGTTAAAAGATCTGACTCCATGGACGCTGGAAAGCAGACAATGTTGACTTGGCACCCATGTGGCTTAAATAAAATAAAAATAACGAGTTTAAGGTAAAATGAATAGTAGTAGGTATAATTTGGGATTTTTGATATCCAGGATGAGGTTAAAATACATCAGCATGAAAAGGTAATTATTATCCTGCATATCCGAACTTGTGATGTCAAACATTAACTGAAGTTCATATTACTCAGAGCTACAAGCTCTCAATTCTTGCTAACTCAAAATTTCAACTTTTATTCCATGCTGAAGTTGAGTTCTTACAATTATGCTCGGCTGCTGCCACGAATTTCAAGTCATTCTGTATTGCCTAATTTTATCTCAAGACTCTGTCAACTGTATTGCGGTACATGTGAGATCAACCGACACAACCATCTAACGAAGAACTGGCATTGATTTTCCTGTTTTGCCGATGTTATATGGTTCCGTTTGATTCATGGACTTAGGCAAAGTGCTATCGGTCTCACTTGAATGGGCCGGTGGCCCTAGTGCTCTGTTTACAGAAAGGCCTGGCACTTGAAACCAACTTCCAAATCCATATGATAACTTACTCCAATCTTTGTAAATTTTTTGACAATTTTGTGAACTTTTCTAAATCAGTTTTTGTTACCATCTTTCATTTTTCTTCACGTTGTCGCCTCCACTCATCAAGAAAAAAAATAAAATAAAATAAACAAAAATGTAGTTGAAGCTTCTTCTTTAGTTTTCTTTTTCGGTTTTAGTGTGAAATTTGTGTCTTGGCCAGTTTATGTGCATTTTAGTTGATCCACCACTCCAAGTGATATTAAAGGAGGCACTCCAGACATTGGCCTACTGCACTTAGGATTTTACTTCTGGAGCGCTTCCAATAAGATTTGAATCCAAGACCACAAAGATGAAGATTTCATTGACATATTATTTGAAAACCGAATCAAGTTTTGTATGCCAACATTGTGGAAGTGTGTTATTTGATTTCACCACCACATATGGATAAAGTAAATGCGCAGTCATTGAATTTGTCCACGGAGCCTAAGATCACGGAGTTGAGATTTGTAACCTTTAAGTTGAATATCGACCGCTTAGGAGCGTCTACGTCTTGCAATAGGGTTATATAAGCCATGTTGAATTATTTGTACAAGGGATACAAGATCATCAGTACGAATTATGTATCTTTTAATTTATCGACTTGATTTTCTAGTTCCTGCATTTTAACTTTCCGGTTCTTGCATTTGCTTTCTTCTAGAGTAATTAATTATAGTTCTTGATTACACGTGCCACTTCCTGTCCGAATTAGCACGGAACACGATTCGATAGAAAACCAAATATTATCTTTTGGTGAAAGGAATTCCGTCAGGAGGAGAGATTGATCACATGGACTTGGCCTCCACATCGCCTAGAGAATAATGACACTGACATAATTTTTCGGCATTAATCTAATGCAGCCGAAGTTGTGTAGTCAAACGAACAACAACACATGATAGTCTTTGTCCTTTCGAAAAGAGTGATCAAATCACCAACCGACTTTTGAAAAGGAAAGAGCTGCAATCAAGCCTTTGTCATTCTTTAGCTCGCTTTCATACCTAATTAAACTTGATTTTGCTAGAAACTTAGATCTCTGGGTGATGCCATCGTCATCATTAGATGACTGATGACATGATTTTTTTCGGGAACAAATTCTCTTCCCTTTCAGACCAAAAAAAAAAAAAAAAATTCTCTTCCCTTTTTATGAAAACCATTGAATTTTCTCCCTTGTCGGATCCACTCTTGCCATCATCAGTGGCTTCGTTTATTCTATGGTGTCGCTCCCTTGTCGGGTCCTCTCTCAAGATTGGGCCATCTCGCCGCCCTCTTTTTTAATTACCTTACTTTGTTCCGATGCTTTAGCTGCTGGTTGTGCTGCTTGTAATTACTCTCTTTTATGATAATCTAAGTCCTCCTTTCGACCAAAAAAAAAAAAAAAAAAAGTCATCTGTGGTTGCCACATTGGCTTTAAATTGAGTCTCTTTCCCACCTCTCTGTACCTGGTTCGATATTAGCCGATATAAGCCAATAGTGAAACCTCTCGACTTTGAACTTTGAACTGATCGCTTGCTTTATAAAGAAGCTTCCCCTAATCCTCAGAAGTGCACCCCAAATGGTGATCTCTTCCCTGATAATAGAGAGATATCAACTATAGGGCGAAAGAAGGCACAACATCCCCACATGCAGCGAACGCAAGGCCGGACGATGAAGCTACTCTGTCGGGGTTTCGATTTCAACCCACAAGCGAAAATGAAATATCATCAAAATACCAGACGATACATTCATTTGATACTGTAATTAATAAGTTCTCCCATGAAATGTTTCTTTCCTTTCATCTGATATTTTTTAAGATATTATTGCTAAGATAAATGAGAAATTAATTTTTTCTCCCTCTTGTCAAAACCGATACTAAATAAATTAGAGAACCTCCGTCTTATCCCCATAATGTCTCACCACCACAGGGTAACGCTGCACCTACCGCCTCCACCAGGAGGAGTAAGTCGATTATCGAATTTTCTAATAGTGCCATTCATGACGACTTTCTCTACCGGAAAAAAAAAGGCAGGGTTGAAGATTCCGCCCTCCGAACACACAGCATAGATTGGATCGAATCTTCCCTTTCTCATGATTTTGCTTTGTAAGCATGACCTAATGTTGGCCTCCACCTTTAAATTGTGAGCAACTCTGAATATAATATTTCATCAGGCTAACTTAGAGGAGATGTCGATGATGGATTCGTGATTCAAGGAGGAGACAAACCTACAAAGTAGATTGGATTGAAGTTTTCCGTTTTCCCCACTATCCCGACAGAGCATAACCTAATGTTGGTTTCCTATGGCACCTTCATAACCAATTCTTTTTCCACGACACCGATAAATAATCCACTCAAATTGCCTTTTTGTTATTCTGGCTTTTTATATACATCTTTTACCACCCATCACTCAAGGTTTCCGAAGACTTTGTCGATATAGCATATTCGTTGGCTGGAGGCGCATCGATAGCCCTGGGTAATATGAAAAGCTTTGTCGATTTTGGCTTCTTGTTTTTTCAGACAGAAGAGGATAAAGGATTTAGTCTCAAGTACCATTGGTAAAATTTAAGGTCAAAGGCAAGGAAAAGCCCGAAATTAACTAGATTTGGGCAACCAGACATACTCTACGATGGAAATTTCGTGGACAGGAAACTTTTCTCCAACAAAGTGTGGAAATCAACCCTTTAGAGATGGAGGGATACGATCTGATGGATCGTACAAAACAGAGACCCAGAATTACCGGATCAGGATTATTCAAGCTGGAACATATAGGTGTCATTGGTCGAAGCGAGAAAGATATGCGGAAGCCGAATATTCAGGAGCTTTGGGATTTAATTGAAGCACTGGGTTGAAGTATAATGGAGAATTCTAAGAAAAGAGAAATTGGAACGGGGATAGCTTGGATCAAAATTGAAGATGAAGATGAAGTTGAAGTAAAATGAATATGAAATCTTGTCAAGTCCCTACACCATCCCGAAAGAAGCAATGGCTAATAGTAATGGTTCGCGAAACGTGTCGATTAGAGGATGATGTGTCAAGATGTTACAAAGGCGAGGATTAAGCAGTTGTCAAAATGCAGAGTACGAAGCATCGGAGATATAATACGCATCCATCCAACTTTTGAGAGGTAATCTTTCGTGCCTTTCGAATGTTTAAAAGAATAAAAGAGGGAGTAAATGGTTATACCAAAAAATAGCCAAGTCTTTGTAATCGACATGATGCTGATCCGAGTAAATATAACTTGGCATCGAATATGGTGTGGCTATCGACAATTTGCCAATTATGGGAATTTTTTGTCGATGACCATGTGCATCGATGACCATGAGCACAGTCGTCAATATATAGTGATGGCTGATCAATGATTGATTGAGACTTGTGTAAATTTAAGTAAGTGTGGAGTACCAAAACTGAGGAAGATGAAGATGCCGATTGATGGTTGAATGGAGAAGGCTTTAGAGTTATGAGCACTCGAAGAGCAAGATAACAGCCAGAATTCCACTAGCCTGTATTAATTTAAGTTGGCAAAAGGGTTGGCTTTTTATCGGGCCTAATATCATTTCCTCCTTTACTCTCCACGAAGCGACTACATAGAAATGATAGACTCAGATGAGGGTCAACTCCTTCCTCTCTCCTTTTCTCTCCTTTTGCCTGCTTTAATTAATCTTTCAGGAGCTTAATACGGTTTTATGATTGGCATAATCAGGCCAAGTTCAAAGCTTGATTAGACAGTCGGGGCATACTCCGATTTTATCTCTCCACAACCCTTTTTCAGATCCGAAAGAGAATATAAGGATCGAAATCGGTCGGTTTTAATTATATCGAGTTGTCAACAACAATCAATTTGCAGTTTCACGGCATGTTTTTTGGATGATGACATTTTGCTTATAAAGGAGATATGTATGGCCATCGTTTTGATTAGCTTAAGAAGATGTTACCAATGATCTCTTGGGCCAACTCCAAAAGCTTGATCATCAGCTCCATATTTATTGATATATGTCCGATTTTTAAAAGAATTATTCGAAGGAAAACTTTTGTTCTATTTTATTTAATTTTGTGTTGCCCAATATGTCAATCCCACTTAAAAAAGATATATGAATGCGAGATTCATAAATGGAAAAAGAAAAGCAAGTACAAGACAGCCATGAAAAATATTTATGTCTAATCATGGATTATTTAACAAGCAATCTTTTATTAGTAATAAATTTGTAAATAGAATAATTGGTCATTCTTCTTGTTTTTAGGTTGAATCATATGAGTTGCTTCTATTTATCTTCAAATAAATTCTCCTTACTAAGCATCTGGTCATAGTAAGTCTCTTTTCGATTTCTTCGGGTCATTTAAAATGTACCTCGGGGAGACTGGAACTATGGAGATTAGTCGAGTCCACTACCCAACCGAAGGGTACAACCGGTTTTGGATAAAGTTAACTTGTGATCATGGAATTTGTACTGGAGCCTCAAATAGTGGAGATGGCGGTGGTAATCTTTTAATCGGAATATTTAGCTGCGTTGGTGCGGTTGCGAGCGATTGTAAACTCTGATTCTCCGATTATAGTAGATTATTTGTTGCTGGCTCTTCCCGTGCACATAGGTACCGATACTCGGACCGAATCATGTAATTGCAAAATCTTGTCGTTTCCGCGTATTATATTCCAACACACCTATTAGGGGTGAGCGCGGTTCTCGGGTAGAACCGGGAACTGGGGAATCGATTCCGGTTCGATTCCCGGTTCTAAAGGGACTGGTTCCGGTTCCCTTTATTTGGGAACCGGCAGTTCCGGTTTCGGTGGGATAGGAACCGGAAGTGGGAACCGGAATCGGTTAGGGCTGAAAAAAAAGCCCCAAATCATAAATGTCCCTGCCTCTGCTCAACACTTTCATAGGAAACAAGAAGACCAGTTCTCTCTTCTCTGAGTCTCTCCCGTTCTTTGCCTCTGCTTGACGCCGCCACTGCCGCTCGCCCTCAACACCACCGCTAACCTCTGCTCGACGAGCCACCACCGACCTCTGCTCGACGCCACTGCCGCTCGCCCTCGACGCCACCGCCGACCTCTACTCGACGCCACCGCCACTCGCCCTCGACGCCACCGCCGACCTCTGCTTGGCGAGCCACCGCCGACCTTTGCTTCTATGATGATTTAGTCTGTAAATCTCTAATATTCTTCTCATTTCCCGCAGCTAAGTAACTACTCCTCCTTTGAGGGCGTATTATATTGCAAGCCCCACTTTGATCAACTGTTTAAGATGACTGGCAACCTAGATAAAAGTTTTGAAGGTGATCGAAAGTCACTAGCACAGACTTGAATCTCTCGGTGATTCACTTTTTGACAATCCATTTTGCATGTCTGTGTAGGTACTCCGAGAACTGTCAATAAATCTGCTGATCAGGTAACCCTTGGTTGCCAAGTCCCTATGCGACTAGCTTCATTATATGAGCTAGATTTAGCTAAATCAGTTGCTTCTGCAACATATCGAGTTCTTAAGAATATGCTAAGATGCTTATAATGGTCGATTTTTGATAGGTACAAACAAACAACAAAGTCTCGAGATTCTTTTATGGAACCCAAGAGAAGTGTGTTGCATGCAAAAAGACTGTTTATCCAATTGAAAAGGTAAGCGTCAGAAACATGCTGGCAAGCTACTACTTTTTATGGAGCCATTTTTTGGCATCAACTGAACATTAAGCCTCAACCAAAAAAATAAGTGGTTGTGACTGAGGGTCATCATTGTGTTAATTAATGATTGATCTACCCTTGTTTAAGTGATATGGAATGAGTACAGCACAATTATCCACCAAATTTAGAGTAAGCATGAGTAATTTGACAGCATAATTAATGCCATTCACATTGTTCGCACAAAGTACAAAATGAAAAACTTTGATGATACACGGTCATTTTAGCATGAGTTCTTGCATTTCCTGTCCATATGATTTCATCTAAGCCATATGTCTTTCTATACTTAATTGTTTTTTAGAATGATTGGTTATTTGATGCAATCTACGTCTGAGCATAATTTATCTTAGGAGTTCATTCTTGTTCATCTTGTAGCTTCTTAAATTAATCTGTTGGTTATTGATTCTTTCAAGTGGCAGTTGATGGAACATCATATCATAAAGCTTGTTTCAGGTGCAGCCATGGAGGTTGTGTTATTAGCCCATCAAATTACATCACCCATCTGAATCGCCTCTACTGTAAGCACCACCATAACCAACTTTTTAAGGTAAAGGGGAACTTTAGCCAACTAGACAAGTGTCACGGGCCGATCGATTGGGATCATGACCGCGCGGCGACTCGGGCACTTTAGGATCGAATTGGATCACTGAAGCACCTAAGCCAAACCTTGCTCGATCGAACGCTCACTCGCTCGCTTACTCGGATCGTAGAGAGAGAGTTTCTAGAGAGAGGAGCTCTGGAAAGAAGTATTGCTTTGTATTGCGGAAGTAGTGGATGCTTACAAATGAAGGAGGACACCCCTTCTTAAAGTCAAGAGCCTCGGCTTATAACCATTGATCTAGAATTCTACCGGCAAACGAGATCGCATCGCCTCAACTACCAACATAAGTGCTAACTCCTAGCTACCGACATAATGTTAACTACCATCTACCGACATAATTAAGGCTAGAGGCTTCTAGAAACTTCGGGGAGAAGGCTCGTTGGAAATCCGAGCGAGCATAGGAAGTCTACCACGGACGAGTCACAGTCGTCCCCAGGAAACCTCTTGGATCGGTCTTCATTCGGCCCGTGACATTCTCCCCCACTCAATCGAGCGACGTCCTCGTCGCTCACAGCTCGATGAGCGGCCTTCCTTTCTTTGGCACGGGCTCTCTTCCTTCGGTATTGTTTGGTGCGGACGCTCATGTATGAAGGACCGCATCCTTCATTGATCACCTTAAACTTTGGCTCGGGCGCGGCACATGGTGAGTACTCAACCTCGGGGAAGAGTACTTGGATCAGCATGGCGTGAGTTTGAGTAGGATCCAACTCTTCCTTCGGTTTCACCTCGGACAGCTTGTTTAAGCGCTTCACGAACTTCAAGCTTTTGTCGAGGCACCGGATCGTCGCGATGGTCTTGGTGTCGACCACCCCTTTGATCATGGGGATCGTCGTTGGGCATTTTGGGTCGAGGATCACAATGCACTTGGTCCTCATGTTGATCATGGCTCTCACGCTATTGAAGAATTGGATACCAAGGATGAGATCATAATCGTCGAGAGGGATTACCTCAAAATCCATCTTGCCCTTCCATCCGCCAATCTTGACATCCATGTCCGAAGTCGATCCTATGCCATGGAGACCATCCGAGTTGATGGGTTTGAACGTCTTCCCAGTCGGCTCCACGCGAAGTCTTAAGGCCTTTGCCACCTCGGTCGACATGAACATGTTTGATGCGCCAGTATCGACCAAAGCGTAAAGCGTTCAGCTGCACACATCGACCTCCACAAAGAACATGTCCGTGTTCGGTGTAATTCCTTCTCCTTTAAACGGCGATCGAGCTCGGACGGAGTTGATCGTCTTCACCCCTCCAAGTCGGATTTGTCGCCTCTCTTCTTTGGGTACCTCCTCCACCTCTTTGATGGCAGGGAGGGCGTTGATTCGACCCTTCTTCGGGCACTTTTGGGTCCAGTGCAAACCTTTGTAGATAAAGCAAGGAGAGGGCAGAGGTTGATCGAACTTACTCGCGTAGTTCGTCAGTGGTCGACCCCTTTGGAAGGACAGCTTGGAAGATCCTTCTCCCCATGTTTTGACTCGGCCACATTGATCATGCGCGCCTCGGGGAGTGCTTCTTGCTTCATCCTCGAATCGATCTGACCTTCATTCTCTTGCTCGACTCCTTAGTTCGGCTTTGGTGAGGTCGACGAGTGACTCGGCCATGCTTAGAGCTCTCGCAAGACTACTCACGTCCCGCCGCTTCAGCTCAAGTTGTGCCCATGGCTTCAATCCATCCATGAACGCTCTGAAAGCCTCCTCCTCGCTTAAGTTGCAGATTTGGAGTTTGAGCTCCGTGAATTCCTTCACGTACTCTCGGATCGCACCTCTTTGTTCGAGGCGATGGAGCGTGCTACAAGCTTCTTGTTGAGCGAACTCGGGGAAAAAGTAGTCGCGGAACTCCCTCACGAAGTCCTCCCATGTTTCAACGGGATCGGCGCCGCGTCTAATCTCATCGCACCTATTGCGCCACCAAAGCATCACCGTATCAGTATGGAACATGGAAGCAGTTCTAACCTTGATCGACTTGTCTCGGATGTTGACAGTGCCAAAGTATTGCTCCATGCTCCACACGAAGTTGTCCACCTCTCGGGCGGATCGGTTGCCTTTGAACTCCTTTGGTTTCGACACCTTAATTTTGGGCACCGCTTGAGTAGGCAACACACCGTTCGTGATGCTTAGCTTGCATAGGGCGAGCTCAGTCTTGAGCTCTTGGATCTCTGCCTTCATGACTTCGACCTCTTCCCTACACAGGCTTACCTCCTGGATCACTTGGACGCGCTCGTTCAAACCATCGATCAATGCTTCGAGAGCTTCGTCCTTATCGAACAACGGAGCTGTAGCTGGGTTGATGCCGTTCGTGAAGTCTTCACGGAGCGAGCCCTCAACCTCCATGATCCGGTCTCGCACATCGTCAAGACCTTCCATGAGTTCGAGCACGGCACTCCGGACCTTCCCAATCTTCTCATCGAACGAAGCAGCAACATCTGTCAAGGTTTCCCTCTTCTTTGATCGGCCGCGGGTCTCCTTGACTTGCACGGCCTCTCCAACCATAGCCGCTTCTTGGCTTGACATTCTTTCAAACAGTCGGCGCTCTTCAATCTCTTGGAAACGGAACTCTCTTTGGCTCTGATACCACTTGTCACGGGCCAATCGATTGGGATCGTGACCCCGTGGCGACTCGGGGACTTTAGGATCGAATTGGATGACCGAAGCACCTAAGCCAAGCCTTGCTCGATCGAACGCTCACTCGCTCGCTTACCTGGATCGTAGAGAGAGAAAGTTTCTAGAGAGAGGAGCTCTGGAAAGAAGTATTGCTTTGTATTGCGGAAGTAGTAGATGCTTACAAATGAAGGAGGACACCCTTCTTATAGTCGAGAGCCCCGGCTTACAACCATTGATCTAGAATTCTACCGGCGGATGAGATCGCACCGCCTCAACTACCGACATAAGTGCTAACTCCTAGCTACCGACATAATGTCAACTACCATATACCAACATAATTAAGGCTAGAGGCTGCTAGAAACTTCGGGGAGAAGGCTTGTTGGAAATCCGAGCGAGCATAGGAAGTCTACCACAAATGAGTCACGGTCATCCCTAGGGAACCTCTTGGATCGGTCTTCATTCGGCCCGTGACACAAGCATGCAAAGATAGAAGAGGTACCTAAGTTGCCAGTTGCTGAAGTTGCAGAGTAAACTCCACTTATATTCTTTAATACGCTCCTCTGAGCAACTAAGTCTGATGGTATGTCTCAATTAATGTGTGGATGATTGATTAGTTAGGGGTCCCAGAAGAGATGATGAATGGGCATCATTTCCTTCTAAAACACAAACCACATCATTATTTGTTTACTTACAGGTTTTTCAGTTTGTGGCTTAATCTTTTGGTTTGAGAATTTGGGCAAGGTCAGTGAGGTTTGGAAAAGACAATGATCAGGGCGACTGTATTGAGATCTTTATATTATAGATTCAAGGTTTGTGTATTATTGTAGTGTGAAGCGGTTTTGTTTTCTCCCAGTATGAAATCAACTCTCTGAGGCCAACATAGACTTATCTAGTTTGTTATTTTCACTTTCCATTTTCCAAGTCTATAGTTTTCGTGAAATTATGTACATGATCTGATCTGATATTTATATACATATATATGTAAAAGAAGTTTGTGCATACCCATCTTGCCCCAGTGTGAACTAGACCATAACCATTGATTGTAGTGTATTCATTGATATTTGCTTTGTCCTGTGTGGTTCTTGAAGTGATGAAGATGCAACCTGTTCAGCATTTGCTGGAGTCAATTCTAGAGCCTTTAATTCGAAAAGTGGTAAGTTTGTTTGTTTTTTTTTTTTTTTTTTTTTTTTTTTGGTGGAAAGTAACCAACGGCATTTGTTAGTCATTTTGAGTTATTGTCTGATTTAAATTGCATTTGACCTTGCTTCAACTTAATGATGATGGAACATGCTGGCAACTTTTAATTTGTTTTTCCAACTATAGCAGTTCATGCTTGACATATGTGGGCACAATAATTATAGTTAATCAAGCATCTCCTTTCCTCTCTGAAAACTTCTTATTGGTTTTGATTATGTATGTCTAGATTCTTGGCACTGGTATATCTGCTAAGATGTGGGAAGTTACCGTAGAGCATGCACGTACGTTATAGTTCAAATCTGAAAATGAAAAAAAAAAAAAAAACCTGTTGGAACCTGGAACCGACCCTAGAACCTGTGATAGAGTAGGTTCTAGGTTCTTGGTTCTGATGGGTAGGTTCCGGGTTCCAAAAAATGAAGAACCTATACCCGAGGGTAGGTTCCAAGTTCTAGACGGAACCGAACCAGATTTGGGAACCGCTCACCCCTAACACCTATGGACTTCTGCCATCGCAAAAAAGAAGGGTTTGAGATCCTCTGCCTTCCTAACTGACGACGTAGATTGGATTGAAGTTTTCCTTTCTCACGGCCTTCCGATGATCATATTGATAGGATTCACAAGAAAAAAAAAATAGAAAAAGTGCAAATGAGTAATGATCTTTTCGAAACGAGTTTCAATGATATTCCTCGGAGAGTCCGCCGATCACTAGCGGCTGAAAGTTTCCGGCGGTGGCGTCCTCCTACCCGCACTCCCACCTTTTTAGCTCACCTCATCAAAACGTACCAATGACACGAGTTCGTTTTTACTCACTTAATCACAAAAAGATCTTAGCTTTTACTCATCGAAAAAGAAGAATATTATTCAATAATTAGGAACCACTAGAGAGAGAGAGAGAGAGAGAGAGAGAGAGAGAGAGAGAGAAAAATAAGGAAAACGCGTGCCCGCACACACGCACTTGCTTTGCATTCCCACCGGCGGTTGACCATGTGACATGAGCCGTCCCGTTTATTTATTATTGAGTCCCATTAAACGCTCCGAGGAAGGTTGTATGCAGTTACAGTGGGCAAGCCTGAATCCGTGCTGCTCAGGTGACGAAGTGGGCGACTTAGAGAGTAGAAGATGGACATCGAGCAGCTTTTGAACAGCCCTTTTTTCTTTCTTTTTTTCCCAATGCCCTAGTATTTGTGTCTTCAACCTTAAGATAGCCTCAAATAAGAGAGGATTTCGCGCCTTCTTATGTTGGTTTTGATTTTTCCTAAAAGCAAATGAGATTTTATGCATGACCAGAAATTGCATAACGACCGTGGGATAATCACCGACTCCATTGCACCTGAATCTAGGGAAAGATTAGCATGATGCAATCGATTTCGTTGTCAGAAAATTGTTAATGCAACATTCCCTTCTAACAATTGTCAGAACCGAACCCCACCTAGGGGTTCTAACAAGGGTTCTAACAATTGTGAGAACAGCACCAGTCGGGTTCTATTAATTGTTAACCCCACCTTGGGGCTCTGACATGAGTTTTAGAATCTTTGGGGCTAGGATAAGGTCGGCTTCTAGGCCATGTCAGGACAAGGTTCTGAAGATTTTCTAGACAATCTTTTCCTACTTTCAAAAGTCGAAACCGGGTTTCTACTTTAGGAGCGGGAGTTCTTTTCCTCGTGCACATGGAAAGTTCGCTTTTTCCTCTTTCCTCGAGCCCCATTTTCTCCTCCCAAAAGAGATATCGTGAAACACTCAGATCTTATTCCCTATGCTTTCATCGTATATGATCTCAAACCCTAACAACAATTTGCTCTCTTTCGTATGGATCGAAGTAATCATATGACCTAGATTATAATGGGATTCGCAGATTACTTTTGAACTGGCTAGGTGAATAATCATGCACTTATTGTATGTGTAACTACAACACGTGCACAAAAGACACACACACACATACACACACAAGTGCTAAAAAAAACCAACAACGTGCAGAACTCATGATTCCTATAATTGTAAATCAATGTCAAGAGTAAAATTGCTCCAAAATTAAAGTTTAAGTAGTAAGGCATTACCTTTCCAACGTTGAAAATATCGGGAAATATAATCTACTTTTGGAGAACACAAATGCAATTTTCATAGCATATTTGAATGAAATAAGATTCTTCTTTTTCAATGAGCAAAAGCCAATATTCTTTTGTTATTAAATTTCCATCATTTTTGTGGAAAACAATTGATTTGGAAAACATTTTTCTAAAAATAATTGCGAGTAATGCTTACAAAAATAAATCAATAAAAATGTATTTTTATCACTATAAGCAAATTCTGCAATAAGCAATAAAAATGTAATTGGCTCGTATTATTAATTACAGAATGTGCATTTAGCGGATGGATGCCAACAAGACCTTCTAGATACTGAAATGAACGTGTTAATTATTGACCCACTTCACGGTATACAGCTATATATACCTCATACAGCTGGTCATGGAGAATCCAAACAGCCAGGCCTCCAATGTATCCAATGATGGCCCCCCAGAAGGTGGATCCGGATGCTTTGATGACGACGGTCGTCCCAAACGCACTGGCACTTTGTTTCTCTCTTCATTTCTTTTCCGGAAAGAGTGAAGTGAAAATTACCATGACTTGTTATGAGAGACTTGGACGAACTACCATAAAGAATCACCCGTCTTCAAGATCATTGTCAGTGGGTGTCAAGGGGTCGGGTCAGGTTGGGTTTTCGTGATACCCAACCCGACCCGAAACCATAGATGTGCGCTTGACCCGACCCGACCCGACTTGACCCGAAATATCATATAACGGGTCAAGTTGGGCTGGGCCAGTGCCATCACTAATCATTAGGTGTTTCGTCTATGAAAAAACCAGTGTCGGCACTAATCAGCTAGGTGTTTCGTTCGTGAAAAAACCAATGTCGGCCCGGCTTGACCTAACCTGACCCAACTCTAACCCAAATAATACCAACACCTAAAAAGGCCTGACCCCAAAATTCCCTAATTTTAGGGTTGGGCCAAGTCAGGTCGGTCAAGTCTGGCTGACATGGGTTTTTTTGACACCCTTAATATTTGTCATGCCATAATGTCGATACCGCCACTAAACCAGGGAATAACACGGCAAAGTTTGAGATATTCTTCACAAGGAAAAAGGAAAACCTTTTTTATAAAACACAGTTAGTGAAAAAAGAAATATACCTCGCAAGTAGCCTGGCCTAGCAATCATGAGAAAATATTAGGTGCCCAAGTGTAGACATGTCTGTACTAGTCCACTCGATGCCCTCCACGTGTCAATTCGGGATCCACTTGTCAGATACCCTCACGTCCCCTCTCTCTACAATTATTGTTTTTACTTTTTTTCCTTTTTTCCTTATTTTCTTCTTCTTCCTACTTTCACTTCGTGCATCCCCTCTCTTTTTCTTCAATTAATGTTTTTACTTTTTTTCTTCTTTTTCTTTTTTCCTCTTTTCTTCTTCTTTTTCCTCCTTTCAGCTTTTCACTCCGTCGGAGACGACACCAATTTACGTCAACGAGCAAATTCCAGAGTAATAAACAAAAAATAATAAAGACACTAGAAATTTATATAGTTCGATCCGAGTATCAGTATCTACGTCTACGAGAAGAGCGAGCAGCAAATAATCCACTATAATTGAAGAATCAGAGTTTACAATCACTTATACACTCGAGTGTTTCTCATACCTAAATTTAACCTAAAACTCAATATATTTATAAATAAACAACTCACTTGGATATAAATTTACTATACAAAATTACCACACGTTTAAACACAAAGTAAAACGTTCAATGTACGCCAAAATCAAGAACTTCAATGTTCGTCTTTGGTCCGCGTACACCGATTCAAAACTTCGCAGGGCTGGACTTCTTTCTTGTGTGGCTTCTTGAATCTTGTGGCTCCTACGTGCAGCTCACTTCTCCACGTAAAAGAAACCATGTGCCCAGAGTCAAAGTTTTGACTATGTGCCCACCTTGGTTTTTTTTCTTCAATATGAATTAGGTTTCTCCTGAAAAGTAAGTGAAACCTTCTTTTCCTTTTATTTTATATTATTTCCCTTTTTATAAATCTTCATGTAGTCCAACGAAGCTTCTTTTGTTGACCAAGACATCCAAGACCCAAAAGAAAATTCGAATTTCCTTTCTTGCGCATAATCTTGAATATTATCTTTATCATAAAAATATTTTCACAATTAAATAATAAAAAATTTTATTCAAGGATCGTATTTTGCAAACATTCAAACTCGAGACAAAATTTAATAGAGAGGATGAAGAAGAATAAGGAAAAAGGAAAAAGAAAAAAGGAAGAAAAAAGTAAAAACATTAACCGAAGAGAAAGGGGGCGCGAGGGTATCTGACAAGTCTTGGCAAATAAAGTTCAGATGTTGGGCATGTCCCACGACATAAATCCACCTTTCCTAGCAATAATCATCATCATTAAGACAACACGTTTATCACGCTTAATATCATTTCCTCCGCTCCCCTCCTCGAAGCGACTATTATAGACATGGAATCGGATGAGCGTCCTCCCTCCACTCTTCGATGTTCTCTCTCCAATCTGGCCAAATTCAAAGCTTGACTAGACGGTCGTGGAGTACTTCACTCGTCCCGGGATTCAAAAGCGCGTCTTTCCACAACCCTTTTTTAGACCCGAAAGACAATGTAAGGATTGAAATCGATGGGTTTTAATTATACCGTTTTGTCAGCAACAATCAATTTGCAGATCCATAGCATGTTTTTTTCTGGACGGGGACATTTTGCTTATCTTGGAGATATGCGTGGCCATCGTTTTGATAAGCTTAAGAAGATGTTACCAATGATCTCTTGGGCCAACTCCAAAAGCTTGATCATCAGCTCCATTTTTATTGATATATGTCCGATTTTTAAAACACTTATTCGATGGAAAGCTTTTGTTTTATTTTATTAAATTTTGTGTTGCCCAATATGCCGATCCCACGTAAGAAAGATATATGAATGCGAGATTCATAAATGGAAAAAGAAAAATCAGAGTACAAGACGGCCGTGTAAAGAAATACGTCTAATCACGGA
Organism: Eucalyptus guilfoylei; assembly: GCA_016097605.1. Lineage (NCBI taxonomy): Eukaryota > Viridiplantae > Streptophyta > Magnoliopsida > Myrtales > Myrtaceae > Eucalyptus > Eucalyptus guilfoylei. Next base: position 37,907,331 of record CM027862.1, on the reverse strand, counting down.
TTATTTAACAAGCAATCTTTTATTAGTAATAAATTTGTAAATAAGAATAATTGGTCATTCTTCTTGTTTCTAGGTCGAATCATATGAGTTGCTTCTATTTATCTTCAAATAAAGTCTCTTTACTAAGCATCTGGTCGGAGTAAGTCTCTTTTCGATTCCTTCGAGTCATTTAAAATGTACCCCGAGGAGACTGGAATTATGGAGACTAGTCAGGTCCACTACACAACCGAAGAGGTCCACGTGCGATCATGGAAATTGTTTAATGGGAGTGGCGGATAGTGGAGAAAAGAGGAGAAAGCAATATTTCCATGTGCGTGAGCAAACTCCCTCTTGTATTATCCATCTAGAGATGCGGTGGTAACCTTTTAATCGGAATATTTGGCCGACAAAATTTTTCGGGACATTAATCCAATGCAACAATGAGAGTGGAAGTAACGTAGCCAGATAAACAACTAACATATGATATAGTCTTTGTCCCTTCTGATAAGAGGATCAAACCACCTACCATGTTTTGATGGGGAAAAAATGCAAGCAAGCCTTTGTTATTCTTCAACTCGCTACTATAGCTAATCAAACTTGATTTTGCTAGGAACTCAAAAATATGTGTGTAATACCTATCAGGTTATTATTAGACACTTGAAAGACCATTGTCACTTTATCATTAGGTGACCTATGACATGCTTTCTTTTTTTAATTAACCAACCAAATTCTCTTCCCATTTTGTAAAGACCCTCGAATGTTTCTCCCATGTCGGTTCCCCTCTTGCCATTATTGCTGCCTACGAGTGGTCTATGCTCTAGATTGATCATATTTATAGGATTCACTAGGAAAATAGAAAAACGCAAATAAGCATCGATCTTTTGGCAATGAGTCCCAATGACATTCCCCACCGAGTCCGCACACCACTAGGGGCTGACTATTGGATGCCGACCCCCATGCTGACCCCACCCTTTTTTACTTGCATGCAAGTCGACTTTCCACGATTCCTAATTTTCCCTTTACGATACCTTTCCGCATATACATGCAAACAAGACAAGACCGAACGTGCATTTAATACTGGTTGCATTTGATTCGACGCCGCAGAATCGTAATTTTAGCATGTCTTTGTCTCTGTTCCTACGGGTCCTACAATCCTACAGTCCTACTGGTGCTTCCATGCTATATAACTCCAGCTCCAGCCACCCTCAGGCCTCGCTGCACCTATCCGACTCTCATTCCTTCGTTCTTCTCTTGGCAACTCTAACCACTCCGACTCTCATTCCTTCTTCTCAATTCCATTATCCAGCTCTCTCTCTCTCTCTCTCTCTCTCTCTCTCTCTCTCTCTCTCATGAAGAATCCAAACAACCAGGTCGTCCATGCATCCAATGATGTCCCCCGAGAAAATGGCTCCGAATGCTTCGACCGTGGTCCTCTATGCACAGGTAACTTTATTGTTGTCTTCATTTCTTTTCCGGAAAGAGTGAAGTGAAAATTACCCCGACTTGTTTATGAGAGACTTGGACGAACTACCATAAAGAGTCACCTATCTTCAAGATCATTGCCAATGGGTGTCAATGGGTCGGGTCGGGTTGGTTTTTCGTGATACCCGACCCAATCCCGAAACCATAGATGTGCGTTTGACCCAACCTGACCCAATACCCGATACCCGAAATATCATATAATGGATTAGGTCAGGCTAGGCCAGTGTCAGCACTGATCAACTAGGTGTTTCGTCCATGAAAAAAACAGTGCCGACTCGGCTCGGACCCAACCGTAATGCAAATAATAACAACACCTAAAAAGACCCGACCCTAAAATACCTTAATTTGAAGGTCAGGCTGGGCTGGGCAGGGCCGGTTGGCACGGATTTTTTTTGACACCCCTAATATTTGCCATGCCATAAAACACACTCGATGAAAAAAGAATCCAAACAACCAGGTCGTCCATGCATCCAATGATGTCCCCCGAGAAAATGGCTCCGAATGCTTCGACCGTGGTCCTCTATGCACAGGTAACTTTATTGTTGTCTTCATTTCTTTTCCGGAAAGAGTGAAGTGAAAATTACCCCGACTTGTTTATGAGAGACTTGGACGAACTACCATAAAGAGTCACCTGTCTTCAAGATCATTGCCAATGGGTGTCAATGGGTCGGGTCGGGTTGGTTTTTCGTGATACCCGACCCAATCCCGAAACCATAGATGTGCATTTGACCCAACCTGACCCAATACCCGATACCCGAAATATCATATAATGGATTAGGTCAGGCTAGGCCAGTGTCAGCACTGATCAACTAGGTGTTTCGTCCGTGAAAAAAATAGTGCCGACTCGGCTCGGACCCAATCGTAATGCAAATAATAACAACACCTAAAAAGACCCGACCCTAAAATACCTTAATTTGAAGGTCAGGCTGGGATGGGCAGGGCCGGTTGGCACGGATTTTTTTTGACACCCCTAATATTTGCCGTGCCATAAAACACACTCAGTGAAAAAAGAAATATATCTCGCAAGTAGCCTAGCCTGGCAATCATTTCACGTTCGCCCGATGTTGTGATCTCAGGACAGTCAGAACCTCTTCGGCTACATCCCCTCCGAGCTCGGCCTCCTCGGCTCGCTCAGACGGCTCAACCTCCCGCCTCTTCAATGCGACCTCACTCGTCTCTCTCGAACTCTCCCTAAACTCGCTCTCCGGTCCGATCCCGACCCAGATCAAGAACCTCCGCAACCTCGCCCACTTGGACCTGTCCTCCAACTCGCTCAGTGGGTCGCTCCCCCAAGCGCTCGCGAAGCTCAGGAGCCTCTTGGGGACGCTGAACCTGTCATACAACGGATTCTCCGGAGAGGTCCCGGCTGTGCCCTTTCTCTCTCTCTCTCTCTCTCTCTCTCTCTCTCTCTCTCTCTCTGCCCCTCCGAGTCACGACCGAGCCCTCGTCCAACGAACCACCGCGCAGCCTCGGTCTCTGCCGTCGCGAAGTTTGTCGGTCGGGCGTGATGGTTCGTCGATCGGCCGAAGGCTCGGTGGGGGAAAGAGGGGGCGGTGATCACAGTCCTTCTGGTTTGTCACTTTGGCACACAAGATGCACTGAATATTTTCTTGGCTTGTGTGTGAATGAATGCAGGGACGGTATGGACAGCGAGCGCTCTCATAATCACAGCACTGATCGGATCTGGAGGGCCGTCCCTGGCTTGGGCCATCGCGCAGCTCGGCTGGATTGCTGGCCCAACCATCATGCTCCTATTTGCCTTTGTCACTTACTACACCTCCACCCTCCTCATCACCTGTTATCGCTCCGGCGACCCCACCACCGGCAACCGTAACTACGCCTACATGGGTGCTGTCCGTGACAATCTTGGTATGTCACATTTGTATTTGTGTTCATGTTCATATTCACATACTAATGTCCGAGTCAAGTCCAATCATGTTGTGTTGGGTGCTAAAATCTTCTCTTTGATTAAACTCTCCAGGTAGCTTCAAAATTAAGCTTTTTGAGCTGGTTCTATACGTGAACCTATTTGGGGTTGCCATTGGTTACACCATTGCATCTTCCACCAGCATGATGTGAGTATATTTGCAGTGAGAATTCTAGTAATTGCTATTTCGATGGTGTCAAAAGTTATGTGAGTTTGATTTTATTGGCTTCCATGGTCATTGCAGGGCTATCAAGTGGTCCAATTGCTTCCACGAGAAAGGTGAGAAGGACCCGCGTCACATCAACAGCAATCCTTACATGATTGCGTTTGGCTTCGTTGAAATCATTTTATCTCAGATCCCCAATTTCGATCGGCTGTGGTGGCTGTCGATCGTCGCCGCCTTCATGTCCTTTACCTACACCATCATTGAACTTGGCCTCAGTATTGCCAAACTTGCAGGCACATGAAATTTTTTCTTGCTAGACTGCTCTATTTATGTTTCTAAGCTATCTCCATTGGTGATAGAACAGAGTCGAGTTATGAAGTTCTGATTTAGTGTTCTCTTCTGGTTTGTTTTATCTTCAGAGACAGGGAAAATTAAGGGAAGTCTCACTGGAATCAACATCGGGGCCTTGACCTCAACGCAGAATATATGGAGGAACTTCCAGGCTCTTGGTGACATCGCCTTTGCCTATTCGTACTTCCTCATTCTCGTTGAAGTTCAGGTGACCAGAGCTCTCTCAAATGCATGACACAAGAAAGTACTAGTGATGGTTAATAGTTCTGATGAATTGAAATCATTGACATGATGAGTTTGTATTTGTTTTAGGACACCATCCGGTCCTCTCCATCTGAATCAAAGACGACAAAGAAGGCGAGTCTTATCAGCATAGCAGCCACAACTCTTTTCTACATGATCTGTGGGTGCATGGGCTACGCAGCCTTTGGCGATATGGCACCCAAAAACCTCCTCACTGGGTTCGGCTTCTACAACACATACTGGATGGTCGACATTGCAAACACCGCAATCGTGATCCTCCTCCTCTGCGCGTACCAATTCAACTGCCAACCCCTATTCGCCTATGTTGAGAAGACCTTGGATGAGAAATTTCCCAACAGCCAGCTCATCGAGAGGAAGATCGAAATCCGCATCCCCGGGTGCAGCCCTTACGAGCTCAAACCCTTCCAGTTGGTCTGGAGGACGGTCTTCGTGATCGGGACCACCTTCATCTCCATGCTCCTCCCATTCTTCAACGACATTGTTGGGCTGCTCGGAGCGCTAGGTTTTTGGCCCCTCACAGTCTTTTTCCCGGTCGAGATGTATATTAAGCAGAAGAAAATACCCAAGTGGAGCACCAAGTGGGTGTTCCTCCAGATTGTAAGTGTGGCTTGCCTTATCATCACCATTGCTGCAGCCGCTGGTTCTGTCGCCGATGTATTTCTCGACCTCAAGTCCTTCAAGCCATTCAGTACCGACTACTAAACATCATGCTACTGATAGGCATGTCGCAAGTAAGGAAAGGACCGAGTGATGGCGCAAGAGATTATTTTTCGTGTTCATGTTCGCAGAAAGTTTATTGTGTTTGTGGAATTTGCTGTGTGATAAGTTTTAGGGTCATGTTTCAGTTTCACTGTATAATCTATGTAGGGACAGGAAGGGCTATGTTAGGTCACGTTGATCTTGGGGGCTATACACAAGCAGATTTCATTTATTAAAAATAAAAATAAAAAAAGTATATGATGACCGTTGAATCATGGCAAGGACAAAACTGACGGAGTTTTATTCCTATCTTTACCTCCAAAATGTCGAAAAGGCATTCTTTGATTTAATTTCTCATGATCTCGATAGTGCAAATTCGATGGAGCACGAACTCAGCCTAGTTAGATCTTGAAAGCAAAGAAACGTGTTTTTTTTTTGTGTCCATCCTGCCCCAAATCACCATTAATTCATGAACTTACAGTATGGAATCGGTGATTATCCCACAGTCGTTATGCAGTTTCTGGTCATGCATAAAATCTCATTTGCTTTTAGCAAAAATCAAAACCACCATAACAAGACTTGAACTCCTCTCTTATTTGAGGCTATCCCAAGGTTGAAGGCACAAAGACTAGGGCATTGGAAAAAGTAAAAGGAAATGGCCCCGTTCACACTAGTGTTCAAAAAAGCTGCTCGGTGTTGAATAAGCGCTGAGCGGCTTAGTCGTCGGAGCTTTTTTAAGGAGACCCGAGAATAATCAAGGGGAGCGGTTGATGCTCCGTGCGAGCCGGGCATGCGTGGATTTTTTTATTTTTTTTTAATGGGGGTTCATGCTCATAATTGGTGAATAAGATTCTTCTTTTTCGATTAGCAAAAACTAAGATTCTAGTGCGAACTCATTTCGTTGGCACCTTTTTGAGGAGTCAAGCTAAAGGCAGGAGGGGGGTAGGAGGCCGCCACCGCCGGGGACTTTCAGCTGCTAATGATGGGCGGGACTCTCCAAACAATATCATTGGAACTTAGACTTTCAGCTGCTAATGATGGGCAGACTCTCCAAACAATATCATTGGAACTTATTGAGAAAAGATCGGTACTTATTTGCGTTTTTTCTATCTTGTCTAGCGAATTCTATCAATATGATCGTCGGAAGGTCATGTGAAAGGGAACTTCAATCCAATTTACGTTGTGGGTTAAGAAGGCACAGGATCTCGAACCTTGCTTTTTCCGATGGTGAAAGTCTAGTAGGTCATCAACGGCACTGTTAGAAAATTTGATATCAATCTAATCCTGGTGGCCAGGAGTTACATTTTGGGAGTGACCCATCATGGGGAGATGGCACAGGTCATTTAATTTATTTTGTATCAGTTTTGACGAGAGAGGAAAAAAGAAGAAGTTAATATCTCATTTATCTTAGCAAAAATATCTTTAAAAAAATCAAATAAAAGGAAGAATATTTCATGCGAGAACTCAATATTACATTATCAAATGAATGTATTGTTTAGTAAATGAATGTATTGTTTAGTAATTTGATTGTATTTCGTTTTTGTTTGTGGGGGTGAAATCGAAACCCTGGCAGAGGACCTTCATCGTCCGGCCTTGCGCTCGCAGCATATGGGGATGCCGTACCTTATTTCGCCCTATATTTAATATCACTCTTTTATCGGGGAAGAGACACCATTTGGAGTGCACTTCTAAGGAATAGGGGAAGCTTCTTTATAAGGCAAGCGATTAGGTTTAAGTTCAAAGTCGAGAGGCTTGACTATATGTTTGTATGGGCTAATGTTGAGTCTGGTATTGAGGGGTGTGAAAAGAGTCTTTCGATTATTAAATGTCAGACGGTATGCAGCAACAGCGGATGACTTTTTTAAAAGCCCTAGAAACCGAAGCGTTCACTAGAAAACAAAAGAATGGAGTATGAACTACTAAAAGCCGCATGCAACCTCAAAACTAGAACAGAGCCACATGGTCAAAGCCATGTGCAACTTCAAAACTAGAGCACAAACGAAGCCACCAATAATGGCAAGAGTGGACCGCAGGGGAGAAAATTCATTAGTCTTCATCAAAAGGGTGGAGAATCTGGTTGGATAATCCGAAAAGCATGTCATCAATCACCTAATGATACAGTGACAATTGACAATAGCCAATAGATATTACACGGAGATTCAAGTGCCTAGCAAAAATCAAGTTTAATAAGGTAAAATAGCGAGTTGAAGAATAAGAACGGCTTGATGGCATCCCTCTTATTGGAAGGGACAAAGACTACATCAATATGTCATTGTTCGTCTGGCTACGTTATTTCGGCTCTAGTTGTTGCATTAGATTAATGCCAAAAAATTATGTCAGCATCATCCTTCATTTGGCTACATGGAGGCCACGCTCATGTGATTAATCCATCCTCTCAATGAAATACCTTCACCAAAACATGATCTTTGGCTTTCTATCAGATCGAGTTCTGTGGCAATTCAGACGGGAAGTAGCACGTGTCACAAAAAACTAGAACTAATTACTCTAGAAGAAAGTAAATGCATGAACTGAATAGTTGAATTGATAAATCGAAACATACATAATTTGTATTGATGATCATGTATCCCTTTTACAATAATTCAACACGGCTTATATAACTTATTACAAGACATAACTGCTCCTCAGAGGTCAATATTCAAATCAAAGGTCACAACCGCATCTCCACAATCTTAGGCTCCATTAACAAATTCCATGATTGCATATTGACTTCATCTGTAAGCAGTTGTAACTCTTTAGTTGTGCCATGGACTCGACTGATCTCCATAATTCTAGTCTCAATAATTGCACGTTATCTTGCTCTTTGAACTCTTATAACTCTTAAGCTTTCACTCGATTCAACCATCAATCGGCATTATCATCGTCCTCAAATTTTGTACTCGACACTTACTTAAATTTACACCAGTCTCGATCATTGATCCGTCATCACTGTATACCAACAATTGTGTTCATGGTCATCAATGCACATGACTATCAACAAAAATTCCCGTAATGACCAATTGTTTTTGGATTAAAAATGTACCAATATCTTTAACTTATTCTCTCAAGAGATTCTTATATCATTCTAGAAAATCCAACTCAGGAATTTAAAAGAATCAGTTTTTTTGGGGAAAAAAAAACTTAAATGAATGTCATAAAATTGGATGTAGTCATTTGACTGGATATTTTGTCAATTTAGGAACCCAAATTTTTTTCGGGGAAGACGTGGATGCTTATCTAGGAATTTTATTTCGAGACGTCATTTTAGGATTAGCAAGTATAAAATCGATGAATTTCTGCTAACGGGTTAAGCAGGCGGGTGGTTAAGGAACATGAGGAGAATGTTGAAGACTTCTTGATGAAAAAAATGCAAAGAATTATGGACGATGGGCGGCAACTAATTGGGATTTTATAAGTTCTCAACTTTTATCCAACTAATTAGGGTTTTGAATCTTTTATCAAATGAATATGCAAGTAACTGCAAATTAAGAATATTCTCGCATCAATTTATGACAATATCTCTTCGAACATTTATTAAATAATATGATAAAAATGGTACAAATTTAGCGAAAAGTTCTTTGAGGTAAACCATACCTAGATGAGTTTCCTTCGTCACGAAGCACCTTAGCTATTTGTACGCTTGTCACGTCACTTATGATGTTGATTCCAAATATAAAGTGATCATGTTGGAACCATCTGGCCCTAACGCGGTTGTGCGATTAGTCCCAAGTTGACAAGTATTTAGTCTCTTGTGTTTACTATTTTAGCAAGGACCAGTCCCCCGCCCATTACGGCAGTCGGTGGAGACCTTGGTTTGACCCATGCCACGAGCAGAAGTAGGTGGCCCGCTCGTTTTTATTAGGGGTGAGCATGGTTCGGGTTGGGCCGGTCGACTCCCTAACCCTAGGATCAACCCCGCACAATGCTGGTCCTCAATTTTTGGGACCGAGGATCGACCCTACTGAGCTTGGGACCGAGGACCGGACCAACCCAATGGGTTCGATCCGATTCTAGGGTCAACTCGAAACCAACCGATAATTTTTTATTTCATTTTTTGTACTACTTAAAAAAGCGACTGAGGACCGGAATGACTCAATGGGTTCGGTCCGATTTCAAGGTCAACTCAGGACCAACCAATAATTTTTTATTTCATTTTTTGTACTCCTTGAAAGGGCAACTGGGGATAGTATCGACCCAATGGGTTCGATGATGAGCGAGGTCAGTCAAGAAAAGCAAGCGATGACGGTCAAGTGGGGTGAGCGTCAAACAGAATGAGTATCAAATGTCAAGCAGGGAGCAACAAGCCAAGCAAGTATCAAGCGGCGAGCAGCACGAGTGACCCAAAGCGAGCGAGGTGAGTGTCGAATGGCAAGCGGAGAAATTGTTTCTTTCGATTTTGGAAAATTGAAGACAAAGAGGACAAATAAGATAAAAGAGAACGAATATTAAAGGAGAATGCCATAAGGTGCATTTTTGAACGCCGTGAGGACTTCTCACAAAAACATTTTCCTTCTTCGTAAATTATGACTATTGATGCCGTAAAAGGCATTAAAAACCTAAGTTATTAAAGAATAATGTAAAATTACTTGAACTCCTCACTAAAGAGCTGTTTAATATTGTTGATACCGTTTATTTTAAAGTTTTATCTATAAAAAAATTATATATATATAGTCGGGGTTGGTTCGGGTTGGACCAACCTGGAACTCTCGGGATCGAGGATCGACCCGTACAGTGCTAGTCCAGGAATTCTAAGACCAAGGACCAACCCAATCTTCCTAGGAACCAAACCAGGACCAGCAGGGTTGGTCTGATCCAGGGTCAATCCAGAGTTGACATTGGACCGATGCTCACCCCTAATTATTATAATATTGTGAATGGACGTTTTCCTTTTTGCCACGCACATCGTCACATGACATGTTAACAAGTGATCTTTAAATTTCATTGAAAATCCAATGTTTCATATTAATTTCACAATTTTTCATCATGGACGATCACTTAGCCATGACTGGACCTGGGAAAAAAATGGTTTTTGGCCGCCCAGCCCAACATGAGACAATTAATCTTTTTTTTTTTTTCAAAAGGTTAGAGCCAAATCCATCCGCTCTCTAATTAGTTCTCTTTTATATCAACCATCGTGAATATCATTTTTACAAGGGGGTAAGATAAGTCCGATGATTGCGCAATATGCAATTACCTAACAAATTCCTCCCTACGTGCATCGCCGCATAAGCTTTTTCCATCTAAATCTTTTAAACGAGTGGGCTATCCATGGAGTATGTATTATCTAATGCCTATGATGGATCGATTGCTTTCGTACCTAATACCACAACATTTCCAAAAAAAAAAAAGTAAAAAAAAGATGGTTTTGTATTTTTATTTTTTTTAAGAGCGCTAATGCTTGAACTAGACATTAGACTAAACTAGTTTGCATGCATCACGCATGGTTAATTTTCATTTCTCATGCAATTTAAGAAATTAACAATAAAGGTCATAATTTTAATTGCACTGAATATTAAAAATGATTGAGATTAGTTTTTTTAACCACTATTTGAATGATTTTCAAGAAAAGCAAACATTAAATGGACATTTTTCCATACTAAACAAGGTAGATGGTTCTTGCGTAGTCAATCGGATTTTCAATCCTCCTATGATCAGCCCAGTCTGTAATCATTATCGGCCCCCTATACGATTGTTCCACCACCTCCTCTAGTAAGTCTCATGGTAGTTTGAACCCCTATGTTTCCCCATTCACCTAGGGAGTCATTCTTATATTTAGGCCTTGTCTTATTTATCAGATCTATAACGGGGCAAGACACATCGCTCTACTATGTCGACAACGATTGAACCACGCCTTCACCGCCTTTGATCTCTCAAACTCCATCTTGGCCTTTGTTGGTAGGAGAGATTTTTTATCCAATGTGATATCTTGATAGCAAAGCATCGGCACACACAACTAGTGACATTATAAAATCCTAAATCTTAAATCGTTTTATGATTTGACAAAAGTCTTAGTTGATAATGGTCGTTTATTGCCTATTAAGCAAGTTGGTAAAGTCTTTTTACATACAAATAATGAAACAAGTTGTATCTAAACTTTAATTTAATGTGTAATATCGTACATGAACTTTCGATTTGTTCAATTTGATTCATGAACTTTAATCCAATATGTAATGTCGTCGCTGAACTTTTAATTTATCCAATGTAATTCCTAAACTTTTGATACATATTCAATCTAGTCCCTAAATTATATGAAAATGTGCAATATTATCATTGTCAAAGTTCATGGACCATTTGTGTCCTTTCCGTTTTGCATTCTTGCTCTCGATTTTTGTTGTTATCTCATGTATCGTGTCCCTAATCTTGCTCGCAATCTCCTCTTAGTTACTCAACTTGGATGCAAAAGTTCTTATGCTATTGATTTTAATGGTTCATCATTTTCTTTGAAGGATCAATGAACCGAGAAAACTCTCCTCCAAGCTAACTTCTCTCATGGTCTTTATCTGATTTCTAACTTATTGATGTCATTTCACTCGCATCCTGTCATGGCTTCCTCTACTTCACTCACTCACTCACTAGCATGCTCGTCCTGGGCATCCTAATAGATAAGTTTTGAGTCATGTTTGCAATTCTAGTTCTAGATTAGTATCTTGTGAGTCCTGTCTCGTGGAGCAAATCTCGTCAATTGCCTTTTGAGTTTGCTAGTCATCGCACATATTTTCCTTTGATTATAATTCATTTGATGTCTAGATCAGTGCAATTTTATCTATTTTTAGTTTCATATATGTTGTGTTATTCATTGATGACTACTCTCAGTTTACTTGTGTCTTCCCTATGAAAATTAAATATGTAGTGCATACACACTTTTATTGCTTCCATTGTTTTATTGAAAATTTGTGTAACACCAAAATTAAATTTTTACAAATTCATGATGGAGGGAACCATCTCAAAATGGCCCATTAGAACGCAAAACACTTAGTTGAAATATCTTGATCCTTATTAATCTATGCTCATATGCTTTCTTCATATTGGGTTGATGCTTTTTGTTACTACTTACACTATTAATCGATTTGCCAATCCTGTCATCTATGACATTTATTCTTTCCACTTTTTATTTAGGTTCTGGTTTAATTCATTGTGTTTCTCACAAGTTAGCACCTCATTTTGTATCATGGGTATTACTTGAGTATGCGTCGAATCACAAAAGCTATTGTTATATTGATCGATCAAGTGGTCATGCTTTTATCAGTCGTCATGCTTGGCTTGATTAGAGGAATTTTTTCTTTTTATATAATCCTCCAACTCTTTGTCCTGTAACCCACTGTTTAGGATCAGCCCCTTCAATTTTTGTTTCATTCAATCAATTTATTCTTCCTTCTCGCTCCTCTGACGCTCTCTCCTCCTATCCTACTCAAACTCCTTGGCCTCTCTCCTCTTATCTAGCCTAACCTCCTAACCCCACTCCGTCCTCTTTTTTGCCCACCAACTTGCTTCCATTTCTTTTTCCCCTTCACCCCCTCTCCCTCTGACCCCAATTACCGTGTCCCAACCTAACTCCTCTCGATTGAATTCCTCCTACAACAGACCTGCAAATCCTCTTTACATCTATGTCAAGCTCCTATGCTTATGTTTCTTTTCTTCCCACTCATCCTATTCAGATTCGTGACAAATCTAGAACTTCTAAACCTAAAATTTTTTTTAATCACTCTCACTTTTTCACCAAGGGACATCAATGTGCTACTCTATAGCCATTCTTGCTTGACCCACATTAGAAAGCAACCATGATAGATGAATTTTTTAATGCCTTGTTTGTCAACCATACATGGAATCTTGTACAAACTACTCCTTCTAAATATTTATTCGGTTGTAAATGGGTTTTAAAGTTAAGGAAAAATTCAATGAAACTATCCAATGCTTCAAAACTCGCCTCTTTGCACAAGGCGATATATTGAACATGTACATACAGTTCAGAACTAAATTGAACATGTACTAAAGTTTACGAACAACATTGAACAAATTGAAAGTTCATGGATAATATCTCATATTAGACTAAAGTTCAATGACCATATTGAGCAAACTTAAATTTCATGGATCACATCGTACGTTAGATCAAAGTTCAGGAATTATTTGTATCATTTACCTTTACTTCTAATGTCGATCCGGAATTCTCTTTTACTTTATTGCCCAAAACCCAGATAATGGGGGGACTCCTTCCCAATACAAGCCCAGAATTAGTCAGATAACCCTCACAAACCCAAGAGCCAGCAGGCCCAACCTTAAACCTAAATCATCGAACCCCAATGTCCAGAAGAAAGTCCCAAGCTAAATTACAAAACCCAGCGCCCAGAAATCCCCTCGCAAAATGGCATGATGGCCCGAGTCCCTTATTACATATCAGCTGAGGGGAAAAACTGATACTTCTACAAGAACAAGGAAACACAAAGCACAAAGGCTCGGATTTCAATCTAATCCAGGATTCTCCATTTAAAATATAGATTGTTAACTTCATCATCCACTACTCTCCTTCCATCACTTATTAAAGCTTCAAAGGCAGGTCTGATCCATAAGCAAATTGCCTGCCAAAACCTTGTTTACATGGAGTGGTTTGCTCATGAAGAACCATATTTTGCTCCTTCCAAATGCTATATATAGTGGCATACCATGCTAGTTTTAGCAGGACATTCTTTAAGCTTCTGCCCTTCAAGAATTGAAGAGCCCAAGAGAGCTCATATGACCAATCCTATGCTTGCCTATTCAGATGCAGCAAAACCATGAATCTATCCCAAACCTGCCTTGAAAAATGAAAATACACATAAAAGAACAGATGATCACAAGATTCATCGTCTTGCTTACAGAGCAAACCTACACCATTAATAGAACTCCACTACTTCATTCTATCTTTGTTTGTAGCTTGTTTAATATGACAAGCTATAAACGCAAAATTATGGGATGTTAGGGCAGAACCGAATGAGTCTATGCCACTGAATTTTCGTCCCCTGAGGTTTTGGCAGCTTCCAAGCCTCCTTTTGGTTAGATCTTCCGCGTTAGCTCCCACGAAAATCACTTTTCCTTTTGCAGCTGGTGGAAGGACAACACAAACTGCGGCTTGGATTTCAAGCGATTCATTTGATCTTGGGGATGGTCATCTCCATTCATTTCCTCTATCACTGCAGCGACCTTTGCATCTTTGATGAATGAAGCATCATAGATTATTCTTAATGAGCATCTTTCCAAGAGAATTCTATTTGGTTACCAATTAGATGTCTTGGCCATTGGCTATTTCCAACTATATATTTGACATGACGTTTCAACACCTTTCTACGTGAAGCATTTTGCCAACGCCCACTATGAGGAGAATCTAAAGGCAAGTTTCTATGAGTCAGAAACTGCCAATGGTACATCTGATCTAGATTGGGAATGCCCCTTCATCTGGGCCCCCCCGAAGTTGAACATCGAGGACTTCCTGAACCTCTGGAGCGATCTTCGGTGAGTGAAAATCAGTCCCGATCACAAGTTTGCAGCTTTACAAAACTGCTTTGGTTCTCCATGTCCTTTGAGTAAGTTGTGGTGTTAGGTAAAAAATTTTGGACCATTTTATCTCAAAGCTAGCATTAGCAAAAGCCCAAAGCTTAAGACCGACCATCCTTGCTTTGTCTTTACAACATTCTCCAAATGCTCCTTTTAAGGATTGATGAATTTTTCAGTTCTCTTTCTTATCCCCAGAAACTTACTAAAATTTCGCTTTTACACCTTAGTTTTGCATTATTCATCATCTCTTACCTTTAGATCTAGGATTCGTCGAGGTAGCTTGGAGGGGCCAGAGGAGCTCTGACGTGGGAGTGCTTAGGGTCACATGGCACCAGCATCACCTTGCCCAGGGTCTCACAATCTTGGTGGCCCATCGCCTAGGGCATGCAACGTTAGTGGCCCTTGTGCGATTCTTGCCTCTTGTCTAGATCTAGGTTGCCTGAAATTGTGCAACCTCCGCATTTCCTCCCTTGGGGTCATGCCACTCCATCATCTTTGACGTCGGTAAAGTTGCTTCTATATATATATATATATGGAGCATGAAGAAGCAACTTACGCAAAAGGTTTTCTGAAATGCTCTCCCAAATGCACCAGCCCAATTTACTAAACCGGTTTAAAAGGTGATTTGGCAGATTAACCGTTTAGAGTCCGTTGCATGGCTTTGTAGACCAATTTAGTCCACTGGTCTTACATATGATGGGGTGACTGACTAATACTTTGTGCAATATTCTTTAGGGAGACGATGGATGACAGGATGAGTACATCGCTCAGGTTATACAGCTAGCAGAAGAGCTCATTTGCGAGAACCTTGGCCTAGAAAAGGACCACCTAAAGAAGGCATTCTCAGGGAAGGATGGCCGTTGTGTGGGAGGACAAAGGTGGCTAAATACTCAGATTGCCCGTTCCCTGCGAGAGTGGAGGGGCTCAGGGAACACACTAGTGCGTGTGGGATCATAGTGATGCTTCAGGATAACCAAGTCTCCGGCCTTGAGTTCCTCCTTGATGTGCAATGGGTGCCGATCTGGCCTTCCGACGATGTCATGTATGCGTCAACAGTGGGGACCAACTCAAGGAGCTGAGTAACGTTTGGTACAAGAGCATCTTGCACCGTGTCATGGTGGAGAAGAATGGGAGCCGGCTCTCCATGCCCCGGTTCTACACTCCCGATGCCGTCATGTTGCCAGCACCAAAGCTCCTGTACCCGGAGAAGTACACCTTCAGGGACTACTTGAAGCTTTATGGAGCCACGAAGTTTCAAGGAAAAGAGCCAAGGCTTGAATCAACGAGGAAACTGACGAGCAATGGATGCAGTGGAGTTGCCTAGGATAGAAGCCGAGCTTTGTGATTGGGACTCCTAAATAAGAGATGGCACAAAAGTTTCCTCTTTCTTTCAAAGCTGGACTTTTAAGTGAAATTTGGATCCTGTAATTTCCATCCCACGTTATATGTAAGAGGCCTTCTCGAGTAACCCATATTACTAATTGGTCATTTTGTGAGGTGATTTGAGTATTTCTATTGGAGGCTTGACGCTTGATCCTTGTGAAACGGATCTGGAAGTATATACAGAGATCTTTAGCCTCCTATTATCCTTCAGAAACACCAGAACCCGGCACAATATATGCTCTACATAAACGGCCTTTTTAATCATCACCACCAAAGTTACCTTCTCTTCTTTCAAAAACTTCTCATTGCGAGTTCCTTGTCGAGAATTGATCTTTGTCATGTAACTTGCTTTTAAAACCTCCAGCCAGCAAAATGGCACTATGTTGAATGATATCTTATGTATCATTTGAAGCAAACGCGTGATTTGACTAATCATAATTGTCATGAGCTATATAGTACTATGTTGAATGAGTTATTATTGTCTTTGCATATTGTCTTTGCATAGAATCCAACTACTAGTCAGATTGCTTTAAAATCATTTCACTTGTCCCAAAGAAAAGTTAAATTAGATCTACATTATCTTTTATCAAGTTTTTCTACCAACCATCAAATATATAGAGAGGCGTACTAAAATTCAATCCCAATTGTAATTTTTGTTGTTTGAAATAACTTTTGTCCTAGTAATATATATTTGTACATGAAAAAAGCTACAACCCCACTTGTTCAAGGCTATACAAGTTAAAAGGTCTGGATTTTATTAGTTAATGAGGCTTGCGGAAATTCCACAGGCCTCCAGTTGGCCAAGTCTCTCTTTGACCACCTTGGATTATCAGAAAGGAAAGAAAAAGCTGCCATCATGAAACATATTATATTTATTTGCTGTAAGTATTTCATAAGTCCCAAAATTCATCGATCAAATCCTAAAATTTTTAAATAATGCAATCAGTCCTAAGACTTGTTAAAAAGTATAATTAATTTCTTTTGTTAACTCCGACCAATTTAAATGATGGAAATTTTGATATGTCATTTTGTAATATGTCTTGAATAAATGAGACATTGATGTGGTGCCCAGTGCCCACGTAAAAGAAGAGGCAAAGGGTGAAGGAAAAAAGTAATAAACAAAAAAGCTGGATAGAGAGAGAACGTAAGAGGATGAAAAGGTAGAACCTTATCAGTTACGTTCGGAGGTGACCTATGATGGCGCTATCGTAAGGGCCAATGACCTGGGTCGCGGCGATCCTGAGGGCCTGCAAGTCCTCACCCAAACGTCTCATGTCACGAGTTTCCTTCGTGTTGATTCTTGCATTGAATTTTCGAAGAGAGCGGATGAAGCTTGAGTAGTTGGTCCCAATTTCTCTTTTTCTCCACGACTCCATCGTCATCTTGTCATTCATCGCTGTCTTTTCACTCTCGACTCAAAAGACTTTTAAGACCAGATCGTCAAATGGGTTGGGGAGGGCGGACTGGGGATTGAAGTTCTTTTGCCCTAAACAATAATATACAAGAGGAACACAAATAAGTTCTTAATTGATGAGTTCAGGTAGATGGACTTGTGTATTAAATTACATCCATGTTAATAACAAGGGCAAATAAATGTTCATATATTGTTCTAGAAATATTATACCAAATCAAATGAAATGATTAAGTTTTTTTTTTTTTTTGTAAGATAAGATATGTATTGACTTTTAACCAAAAAACTATACAGTAATGGGGCCTCGACACCAAAAACTTACACTCATAATGACAAATATGTCATAACGAGTGGAAGGATGTCGAGAAAAAAGGGAAACACAAATAGCCAAACAGTAGCAACCAAAAAGCCAAACAATGGCAACCAACAAGAAAGGAAAGAGGAAAAAAGGAGGGAAACTAAACAACAAAACAACAGCAACCCTCACAGCATTACAGGGAGGAAACTAACACCTCTGGAAATAAAAAGGTGGTAATAAGTCCTCAACTTTTTAAAATCCTCTTGTTCTTCGGTGTGTCCACAACGCAGTTGAGGGTCAAGCGATGGCAACCTCCGAAGAGAAAATAGCTGGATCTAGCCCCCAACTTCGCTGAGTTCTCCTATTTCTTGGTGTATCCGCAACCTGGTTGAAGGTGAGAGCCTTGTCCTTTACGACTTTGAAGAGATGATTTTTCAAAGCAGGCACAAAAAGAGCTTGGCCTAGTGTAAAGTGTCCATCCATGACCTATTTTGCCTAGTAAGATTGCATTTCGCAGTCCAAAATGAAGCGAGGCCGGCAGTAATCCGGCAACCAAAGAAAAGATGATCAATAGAGTCCGGCCTTGAATTACAAAAAACACAATAACCATCCACTATCCTACCATAGGAGAGTAAAAGAACCTGGGTAGGTAGCCGGTTCTTAGTGAGCAGCCAAAGATGGAACTAGTACCGTGAGGTAAGAATTTTGTTCCAAACAAAAGAGAACCATGGGACCAAGTTTCTCTTTGGTCGAATGGCTTCCCAAGCCGAAGCAGTCGAGAAGATACCTGAGGTGTTCTCCAGGCAAATAAACCGATCATGGTTCTACGAAAGGTTTGGGAGAGGGTGCCTCCATGACTCTAGATTAAGTTTTTCTCTAGTTAATGTAAAATAATGTGTCTAATTAATGTTAAGGGAAGTGAGAGCAATTTGAGTTTTGCGTGGCTCAACCACAAAGTTCTAATATATCCCAACTTAGGTCTAGTCCCAATTCTACCTGATTTTTTTTTTTTTGTCGGGTAAAAAAACCATCAATTTTTACTTGAGCCCATAATCTACCACCATTAGCCATTCGTCTAAGATTTTTATTAACAACTGAGAGATGGAAAACTCTCAAGCCTGAGATGTTCAAGCGTCCCGAGCCGAGTATCTCGAGTGTGAGCTCTTTGACCACAAGAGATGAAAGACTCCCGAACGTAAGAAATGAAAAATTGAGCGCAAAATTGAAGATCACTAAGTGAGAAGGAAGAAAAACTCTAAAGAATTGAAGAAAGCCAACCCCAATCACTCTATTTTTTACCCAAATTTTAGATCCAATAAGACGTCGTTTAGGCTAATATGGAAATTAATCTCAAGAAGATGTTTTATTGAATATGTAATTTGGGAAAAAAAACTAGAGTAATGACAAGAAAATGCCACATCACTAAGGGCAATGTTGGACGAAGGGTTAATGAAGCAAATATGGGATTCAAGTAAAAGTTTATGATTTTTTATGAAAACAAAAAAAAATAGGTTCAAGGTAGAAGTGTGACGGCACCTAAAGTTAATAATTTTTTATGAGACTAAAAATAGTTCAAGGTAGAAATGAGACTAGATCAAAAGTTGGAGTTTTTTATAAGATTAAAAAAGTCTAGGATAAAATTGGGATGGGAGTTAAAGTTGTGATTTTTTTAAGGATATTAGGGTCCAACTTATTTGTTATTTATAAATATGGAAAGGATGCTCTCCTTTTTTCTTTCTCACCGACATTCTACGGGGAACCTGCTGCGACGGTTCATACGACAGTTCTTGCTGTCTTAGCAAGACACTTGGACGGTGATGAAGCGACCGATTGGCGCCGGACCGTCGTGATGGGTCGAAGGAAACTAGTTTCTTAAGACTTGGTGGAAGTCAAATAGCTTCGGTTGAAGAAAGAGTTGACCTCGAATTAGGCAAAAAATGAAATTTTTTATCTATCGATTTTATTTATGGGAATTACATTTGCCTGCTTTAAAGATCTTCATCAGACCGACCAAAACAAATAGAAGATCTTCATCAGATTTTGTACCCCTTCCCCATCCTGAATTCAAGAAGCTTAGCTTAACCTGGACACAAGAAGGTCAACTTTAATTTAGTGTTTTGCATCTAGGCATGTGTTCATATGCTTCCCTTCTCCTTTAAGCATCCTTCTTTAACTGAAGTTTCTTGGGAAATGTATGTCTCATTTAAATTGATTGTTTTTCGTCCACATGAAAGTCAGGTTTCTTGCATGAATATGCAGGATTCTGCAGATGTTCCATGCATGTCTCCAGCGCCAAACACAGCACCTTCTGTTTCAGTGTTCTGGTGTCAGTTTTTTAATGCCCTGAAACTGTCTAAAACAGGAAAAAAAATTGATAATAAAAAAGATTTTTGGCTTTACAAAACTATAAGATGCCAAAAGGAGCTTTTTAAATTACAAGTCAGTTCATGAATAAAGTAAAATTGAGTCTTAAATCTTTCAATTGGTATATTCAAGTCTTGCACCCACATCAAAAAGGGGTAGTTGATGACTTCTATTTAGAGAATTTTTTTAATACCATATGCAATTTCCAATGATGCTCATTGAAAGAGCCGGATTGCATTTTTCACAAGAGATGTAGCACTTGATTCCACCAGTCATAAAGTCGATTACATTCACACGTAAAAATTTGTTGTTTCACCTATGATATGAGGTTAAAGTTTGGCTAATTGCTTACAATCTTTTATATATATATATATATATATATATATATATATATATATATATATATATATATATATCATTCGGAGTAAAGACTTGTAGATCACATAAACCGACTTCTTCTAGTGCAAGTTCCTACCGTGTCTACTTCCTTGACTTTTTTCCAATGATGCTTATTGAAAGAGCTAGATTGCATTTTTCACAAAAAGATGTAGCACTTGATTTCATCAGTTGGAAAGTTGATCATATTCAAATTTAAAAATTTGTTGTTTAACCTATGATCTGAAGATAAAGTTTTGCTAATTGCTCGCAATCTTTGATTAGTCATTGAGTCATTCAAATCCGTGAGTCCCTTGTATTTGTGTTTTTTGGGGGGAAAGACTTGCACATCACATAAACCAGCTTTTTCTAGCACAAGTTTCTAATGTCGTGGCTTCCCCAACAATTAAGTTTTGACAAAATTGGATTCCAAATATGGTATTGTGTTAGAGGTACTTTTCTATCTGCTCTTAGGTTGATGGTTTTACTTAAGGTCCAGTTTGACTGATCTTAGTCTTAGGTAAGAATTCAAAACTCACCAACTTTACTAAATGTTGCGTTTCAGTCATGGTCTAGTCCATAGGCTCTACAGAACTCGAACACAAACAATGGGTGGAAGATGCAGAGCAAAACCGCTTTGACACAATGATTGGGAGCTTTTGATTTGATGCAGATCTGACTCTTTACGGGGAAGACGAGATAAATCTGTCAGAAAAGAAAAAGGCAAGAGTCTTGATTTTGAATGACCTCATATAATTCCAAAAGTAAGGGACATCCCAACCATTTGAGCAGTCAAATCGCCCATTGGGAATCGGAAATGGCGTGGAGCATCCCCTAGTTTCGATTGGGCTGTTTTGGCTCCAGAGACTGCCCACAGATTCTTGTCACTACCCAATGATTTGCGGTTCAAGAAACCGTGAATGACCCAGAAAAGGGCCTAATTGGCATATTATAATTATAGTCCTGCGTATAGGTGCATATCTATGTCTGTCCATGCATCTGAAATTAGTCAGCTAGAGGGAGAGCTCAATTATGGATTTAGTGCTATACAATAATGTCAATGATTTGCTTCTGCATCACAGATTGAATTTTAAAAAGGGCCACTATGCCGAGGGAGACGTAGATCTTTAATTGTCGACTTTGGATTTTCGTACCCCATTTCTGAATTGGTTTCCAATCCATGTGTCGAGTTTAATGCGTGAAACTCCGTCAACGTGAGATTAGCGTACTAAACAAGCACTCCGCGGAGGTTGTAGGTCTGTTTCATAATAAGTTGAACGAAGTAATGCTTTGCCAAAAGGACTAGTGCTTAGAATACAAGACATGGAAGACGCAGAATCCCATGCCCCTAGGGCACTGATGAAATGAACATGGACCGCTCAGCTTTGCCTTTTTAAAGGAACAGCAACTCTCCAACCCAGGTTACGGTTAGTTTGCAACTAACCTTATTAATTTAATTATATTTATATAATAATGGCATTGACCCCCAAATGTGGGCAGAAAAGAAAAACCAAAATTTTCCACATCTCCAAGGCTATATATACCCTGTCCATCAACCATCTCAATAAACCTGTCAGAGAGAGTTCAGAGGAAAGGAGGAGGAAAGCAAAAAAATGGAGGAGATTCCTATGATAGATTTGAGTGAGCTTGATGGTAAGAACAGGAGCAAAACAATGGCACTGCTTCACCATGCTTGTGAGAAATGGGGCTGCTTCAAGGTAACAGTTTGTGATTCATCATCATCATCAAGGAAGTTCAATCTTTTTTATCAACCCAATTCACTCTCTTATGTTAAGAAATGAGTGTGATGATGATGCTTTTCCTGCAGATTAAGAACCATGGAGTTGACCCAGAACTGATGGAGAAAGTGAAGCATTTTGTCAACACCCACTATGAGGAGAATTTGAAGGCGAGTTTCTATGAGTCTGAAACTGCCAAATGCTTGGAAAATGCCAATGGTGCCACATCTGATCTGGACTGGGAATGCACCTTCTTCATCTGGCACCGCCCGAAGTCGAACATTGAGGACTTCCCAAACCTCTCGAATGATCTTCGGTGTGTGAAAATTAGTCCCTATCACAACTTTACAGCTCCTGATCATTTCAGAACTTTCAATTTCCATGCTTGCTGTAGCGATTAAGTAATACCACTAGAGATGCTAATCCCAGTATACTAAACCGGTTCAAAAGGTGATTTGGCAGATTAACTGCTTAAGGGTTGGTCAAATCGCTTTGCAGATCAATTTAGTCCACCGTTCTTAGTATATATAATATTACTGAGTGACTGACTCATACTTTGTCCAATACCTTTTTTAGGAAGACAATGGATGAGTACATTGCTCAGCTGGTTAAACTAGCAGAGAAGCTCTCAGAGCTTATGTGTGAGAATCTTGGCCTAGACGAGGACCACATAAAGAGGGCATTCTCAGGGAAAGATGGGCACTCTGTGGGGACGAAGGTGGCGAAATATCCGGAGTGCCCCTATCCGGAAAAGGTAAGAGGACTCAGAGAGCACACTGATGCAGGTGGGATCATATTGCTGCTTCAGGATGACCAAGTCCCAGGACTTGAATTCCTCCATGATGGCCAGTGGGTTCCAATCCCACCATCCACAAACGACACCATCTTCGTCAACACCGGAGACCAACTTGAGGTGCTGAGCAACGGCCGGTACAAGAGCGTCTGGCACCGTGTCATGGCTGTGGAGAGCGGAAGCCGGCTCTCTGTGGCCACGTTCTACAATCCCGCAGGCGATGCGGTCATCTCGCCTGCGCCGAAGCTCCTGTACCCTGAGAAATACACTTTTGGGGAGTACCTGAAGCTTTATGCTACTACCAAATTTCAAGAAAAAGAGCCCAGGTTTGAGTCAATGAAGAGTATGATGAGCAATGGATACAATGGAGTTGTCTAAGAGCTGCCAATAACTAAATGGATCAGGCTCATTTGTCTCTGTTTGGATTTTGTTTTTACTTTTTCTTGCTTTGATAGAAATATGGTCTTGTGGTTATTTATACCAGTTGTCTCTTTTACAGTGAGTTTTGTGTAACTCCTAAAGAAGAGATGGTATAAGTCTGTCTTTATCAGCTTTCTTGGCCCTCTTTGTGCTGATGTCGAATGGGCTCCAGTGAAACTCTGGTCCTTGTGTTCACTGTCCATTTGATTCAAAAAAAAAATACAGCGTAAGTCCTTGTAATCACCGTCCATTTCGACTTAAAATTGAGTGTTTGCCCTGGCTTTCATCTTCAGATTTGACTACCTATTTCCAGTGTTATGCCACAGTAACCCCACAAAATACATTTTCACATGCTGTGGTCTTTGATTGATTACTTGAGCACTTATTTAGCTATGTGAGATTCCAACAAACACATGGCCTTCAGCTCATTACATAATTTGATTTTTTTCCCCTCCAATCAGATGGCTTTGTGCCTTCCAAGAAGACAGAATTGAGGAATACTTGAAGAGAACAAAACATTTCATTGAATTTGCACTTTTTTTTTGGTCAAAAGTAACGACTTCATTGAAATTACTTAGCCAAGTTTGGAGAGAATACATTAAACGCATCAACACATAGTAGATCGAATAGAGCAGGTGGGGGGTTTTCTAACCAATTTAATGGAAGGGAATTGGTTCTACGTGCTCTTGCACTTAAACAAGTGAAAAATGATCTTGAATTATTTAATTTCGGAAATATCTAATTTTAAGAACACTCACGATCCGGATAAGTAAGTTTCCTCAAGTCCACAGTGATGCCAATCATGTTAAAGGAGAGGAATTGTTAGTGACATGCAATAAAGATCTAACTGATCCATTTCTAGCTCCAGCCAGCTACTGAAAAATATTACCATAAACTTCACAATTCATCCCTTTTATGGTATCGAAAATTGCCATAGAGAGAGAGAGAGAGAGAGAGAGAGAGAGAGATAGAGAGAGAGACTTATGTCAAGGCAAGCATCTTTAATCAGTAGACCTTGCTCTCCCTTATCATGCGACTTGTTGAACTTTCTGGTTTGATAATGACTTATAATTTACTCTTTTGACACTCACTAATATGAAACCAATAAAGAATCCTCTGCCCCACCGCGTAGCCAATCCCAAAATCAACCAACCAACGCATCCTTCTCACTCTTTTTCACACAGCACCCCACCCAACAAACCTCCCCAAAGTTCTATTTCACATCCTCCTCAGAAAAATTCCCAGATCCCATCTTCTCAAATCTCTCACTCACTCCCTCACAATATTCCCAATTCTCTCAGCATCAATCCCATGGGTGTGAGCAACAAACTCACAGCGCTGCTCAACTTCATAGCCCTCCTCAGCTCAATTGTCATAATTGGTGCAGGCTTCTGGCTTTCCTCAAGGGCAGACAACCAGTGTACCCACTACTTCAGATGGCCAGTCCTCATCCTGGGCATTCTGCTTTTACTAGTCTCTCTGTGTGGCTTCGTCGGTGCTTTCTGGAACAAGAAAGGGTTCTTGGTCTTCTACCTCTTCTGTATGGCACTGCTTATAGTCCTCATCCTCGTACTCCTGGTGTTTGCCTTCGTGGTGACAAGGCCTGATGGGAGCTACTCTGTGTCTGGGAGAGCGTACAAGGAGTACAGGCTTGGTGGGTTCTCTTCTTGGTTGAGGGACCATGTGACAGATTCTGGGAATTGGGGAAAGATCAGGAGTTGTATTGCTGAGTCTGATGTTTGTATGAAGTTGGATGAGGAGTACGTGACTGCTGATCAGTTCTTTGCTGCTCATATCTCCCCTCTTGAGGTGAAAGGCTCTGTTTTTGCCCTGTTTTGGGTGATTTTAATGAATGTGCAACTGCTTTCTTTGCCTTGAATCTTGGATTTCTAGGGTTTCGGCTTAGAACAGAGAAACACTCTGATTTAAAGCTGCACTTTTGAAGTGCAGGTCATGGTAGATTACTTTAACTGCTGTTTTTCCTGCAGTGCATGAGGATTGTAGATTTACATTGTTTCAAGATTTGACATTAGAGTAGCTGTAATTTTGAACCCCAAGAAGAAATTGCTTCTTGCTCATTCTTATCCCTAAAGTGGCCAGGAAAGAAAATGAGATAAAGAGACAAAAAGATGGGTACAGGTGGCATTTAGTTCTGAGGACACCAGAGTCAAGAGACACTGGCACTGACACTACCTTCTAGTTGCGCACAGCCACATAGCACCATGTGATTCGGTGAATTCTAGGTAACAGACTGTACTTAGGAATCAAAACAGGGCCTACCAAAAGTCTAGATTCTACCAACTGCAAGTGAAATTTTCACCTTTCTTATTTTAGTTAATACAAATCATGGAAACAATAGAGATAACTGATTACTTGGTTTTTACCCCCTTCATGCAACCCTTTAGCTTCTCTACTGTGGATCAAGGAATAACAACAATCAGAATATCCGAAAGTGTGAAACTATGGAAATCATTTCACCTCACAATCACAAGTCATAAACAAGTATTCTGGGGGACCACTTGTGAAAAATATGGAGGAAAAAGAACGATATCAAGATAAGATTTTGATTCCCCAAGTTTGTCCTCTCCTTCTTGCTCCCTATTGACACTGTTTCTTTTCTTGTCCTTTTTTCTTTGGGCCCAGTCTGGGTGCTGCAAGCCACCAACAGTGTGTGGCTACACATACATGAACCCAACAATGTGGATGAACCCGGTGAACCCCAATGCAGACCCAGATTGCTACCTGTGGAGCAATGACCAGACCCAACTCTGTTACAATTGCAATTCATGCAAGGCTGGTCTCTTGGGCAACCTGAGGAGTGAATGGAGGAAGGCCAATATCATCCTAATTGTCGCCGTGGTCATCCTCATCTGGGTTTACCTCATCGCCTGCTGCGCCCTCCGGAATGTGCAGACTGAAGAGCTCTTCCAACGCTTCAAGATGTAGTTATGGAGTACAGTGTTGTATATTCTTGATCATTTTCTGTCTAGAGTAAACAAAGCCAGAGTAGAAAATAAGCCAAGGATTGATTTCGACCGAGTCTGAATTTTGCCCTGGATAATGTAAAGCAAGAAATAGTGGCATGCCAATTGCGCAAGCTCTTAGTTTTACTGCCACATGCTAACGTTTCATGTCTAAACTCTACCATGGTTCTGTCTATAAAATCGATGCAAATGCGCGCTGCAAATTGCGACGATCCGAAGATACTGCTCAAACAACGCATTTTTTAAACCCTCTGTGGTTCATCACTTGGGAGATCTTCGTGGTTTTTCCTTAAATCTTTTCGGGGGCAGAGCAATGAACCGACTGCTAACGTGACCTAGACTCGACCGGTTTGCTGTGTCGTTAGGACGACCATATATAGGCAAGTGGAGTACGAAACCTCTGCGCATTTTCAGCTAAATCTATGTGGTTTTGCACGTTTTCAGCTAAACCTCTGCAACTTTGCACACCTTTCTCGCTCCCTCCCTAAAAACAGGAACAAAAATCCTCTCCCCTCTTTGTCCCATTTCTTTCATTCCCAATTTCAGAAAAACTAATGACAACTTATGGAACCATACCATCACCTTCATCGCCCCCGCCGTCGTCCAACCTCGAGTTCATCTCCCATGCCAAGGCGCGGATCAGGACCGGCCTCGCCACCCGCCGGCCATGGAAAGAGATGTTCCGGCTCTCCGCCATGGCCCCTCCGGGCGGCCTCAGCGCATCTGTCGGGCGGATCCAAACGAACGTTGCGGTCTTCCGCATGAACTACGCCGTCATCGTGCTCACGATCCTCTTCCTGAGCCTCCTGTGGCATCCCGTGTCGCTGATCGCGTTCATGGTGATGATGATCGCGTGGCTGTTCCTGTACTTCCTGCGGGATCAACCGCTGATCATGTTCGGCCGAGACATCGACGACCGGGTGGTGATGACCACGTTGTTCGTGTGCACCATCCTGGCGCTGTCCTTCACTCATGCGACAGATAACATAATCGTGGCGCTGTTTATCGGAGTCATGGTGATCGTAGTGCATGGAGCATTGAGGCGGACGGACGATCTGCTGGCGGACGACGATCGACAAGCCGTCGGATCTGGCGGCGGAGACGCCTTGAATCCGCAGTTTCGGGATCCTATGTATTCTTTGTCTTAGGAAATACTGATTATACTCTGCACATTTTCAGGTAGTCTCCAAGGAATAATGTATGATTCCATAAATATAACTCCAGACTTTTTATTATGGTATTTACACGGAGTTCAAACCGGAAATATTGCAAAAATTATATGTAAAAAGAAATCTCTTCGTATAGTGGTATGAGTTTTTGCGAGTGAATTTGAGGAAAAACATTAAAAATACAAAGATTCTCATTCTTCTTTTGATAAGCAAAATAAATGTCACATCTGTCCATTGTTTTGTAATTGGAAAAAAATGAGATTAAATGTAAATACAATTGTCATGAAAAATGTAGGCTATGTAATTTGTTTCACGGAAAATGGATGATTTGAAAAATATTTTTAAAAAATAGTCGCTTGTGTCACTTATAAAAACGAATGAACAAATATATTTTCATTCCATACAAAGATACTTTATATATAAATTGTTGTCAATAGCAAAAACATTATCCATTGAGCAATTATTTCAAGTGATACAACTAATCTTTTTTAGGAAAATAGTTTTCAAATTATTAATTTTTTGGAAATAAATGGAGTCTTAGAAAGAAGCTAAAAGTGAGAAGTAAAATGAAATGATAATATAGGACGGACAACTAATATATTTTTTTCAAATCATTCCTTCTTACATTGAAGAGGGGGCACTGTTTATCTATATAGATCAAGAGTACTCGATAATCTCTTAATTATCCACTCTAGCTCCTTTTGTTTTGTCTCTCTAATTTTCAAAAAAAAAATATATTATGATCATATGTTTTACTACAAATTAATCAAGATTGTGGAAAATTCAAAATAAGAGCATGAAATATCCTCGTTTCTTCAAATAAGGACTTGAAATAACTATATTAGTCTCAAAAAGAGTTATTGGCCCTCACCCGAGGGCAAGCGACCTCACCGGCCACCACTGCTGCCCCATCGACAATGGGGTGACAGCCACAGGCTAGAAGGAGCCTCCCTTCCATGCGTGTTCATCTTTTTTTTTTTTCAAGTTTTATTTTTTTATTTTTTGGAAGGAAAAAAAAAAGAAACAAGAACAAAAAAGGAAAAAAATCAAAATTTAAAAGACAAAATTGCCCTTCAATAGATAGTGAGCTTAGGCCTTTTTTTAGACTAATATGATCACTTCAAGCTCTTATTTGAAATAAGATTCACTTCAAGTCCTTATTTGAAAAAATGATGATAATTCAAGCTTTTATTTGAGAAAATAAATGCACTTCGGACCCTTATTTGGAATTCTTCCCAAGATTTGTATGTTTTTCATTTAAATCTAGAGGCGCTTGAGCGAATACCCTGACTACTTGAATGATATGACCTGCAAGTCTTATAAACCAATTAAATCTATACTTTTGTTTGGTCCAAATGGTCCTGATCTAAAGAAGCCACCATCCAATTGATAAGATTCAAACATGTGACCTCTAATTTTTGAGCTAGAAATCCCCCAACATCAAACCGACCACTTCAATCCTAGGTGCATAGAATTAAGAATGTCTTAGGCTCTGTTTATTTTTCGAAAAATGGATAATTGGAAAAATATTTTCTTAAAAAATAATTACTTATATTGCTTGTAGTAATTAATTAATGAAAAATATTTTCGTTATCATCAACAATATATGTTCACTAATTTTGTGAACGATGAAAATATTTTTCACATATTTATTTTTTTAAGCAACATAAGTAATCACTTTTAGAAAATATTTTTCAAAACATTCATTTTTTCGCAAAACAAACGTAGCATTAATCCACTCCACCATCTCATGCAAAATACATTAGATTTATTTTCACCTTTAGATAAATTATTCATCCGTACAAAAAAATTTAATTTGTTTCCTTTTTTTTTTTGGGTCGATAGATTAATTTATTAATTAGTAGAAAATATCGTTTCGTTTTTATCTTGCTTTTCTTTTGTCCAGACTCTTCCTCGTCCTCCTTCCTGCGAAGAACTGCCGCGCCTTCTTCTCACACTTGCAGGCAAGCATCCGTAGATCCCTCTTCTCTTTCTCCATCGCTTTCGATTCATCGTATGTGGGTCGCTCTCTGTTCTTCGTGGTTTTCACTAAATCTTAATACCCACCTAGACAATTCGACTTGTCCATGCGTGTTTGTGGAAATTATTGGAAAAAGTTCGATCATTTCAGCCTGAAAAGTGTTGGGTAGATCGGCCTGATCGTGCAGGGTTGCTCATTTGATCGATTCGTTTGTCCAATCTGCGCGTGCCCGCATTGTTCGTCGACCGTTGCGGTGATGCTAGACGGGTTTCAATGAAGATGCACATCAAGTGTTTGACGAAATGACCCTTTAGGCAGTGATTCTGTGTTGACCGTGTTTGTAATTTAGAAGAAGTGTGTGGAGACTGATGTGTGCAATATGCTTCTTACTGTGCTCATCTTCAATTGCTATTCTACTCTCCAGCTCGGTGATGATTAACGTGTGAGGCGGGTGAGCATGACGAGTTATCTATGGAGGAAGTACGCGGATTACTTGTACACCAAGTGGGAAAAGAACATCTTGTGGACCATGGTCGATCCGTATCGACGGCCTAAATCTTTCACGCCTCTGGTCACCATCTATACCGCTGCTTTTTATACCGGCGTCGTTGGGGCGGCAATAACTGAGCAACTGTACAAGGTGCTTCTCCAACAGCCCGAAATTATTTGTCATTAGCTTCTTGATTCAGTGGCAATTGTGCAATGAGTCAATGTTTAACTCTGAGTCCTCACAAGTTCTCGCCTATCTTGTAATAGTAGAGTCGATGCTATCCTTCGACCTTAAACATAATTTTGAAGCTTTTAAAGAGATTATCAATTAGGCAAGATCTTTGGATGGCTACATCAAAAGTCTCTGGATTGAAATGGACATTGATGGACATGATTTTGGAGAGCAGGGAATTAGACTAGAAAAGAGAACTCGCCCTTTTTTACCATCTTTTTTTGCGGTACGCCTGAGACTTTCTTGTATTCGATTTCTCTAGGTTTTGACTAAAGCACGTGTTATGATGCTGAACAGGAGAAGTACTGGGAAGATCATCCCGGGCAAGAGGTTCCTCTCATGATGCCAAAGTTTTACAAGGGACCCTGGAGGGTGTACAGAGGCGAGGCCATTCAGACAGACAAGTGAGAGAAGTTGGCGAATGCCTGGGTTCTGTGCTTACATCTTCCATGCCACACTTCTATTGTCTCTCAAGTCCGATGATTTTACAGATATGGTTTCTGTAAATGGAGATATTACTCTAATTTAGAGCATTGGGGAAGTAACACCTGCGGTTGCTATGTTGGATCAGACTGAAGATGCTTTAGTAGGAATTGGTTTGTGTATCAATAAACAGACTTATTTCTCCTTCCTCAACTATACCCTTTATCTTATATCCATTTATAAATACATAAGCCTAGCTCGCCACAGATAATGTAACTTGTATGTACACATGTTCCTGCTTTATGATTATGATATCGATTAGGTTTTTCGAATTGTTGTATTTACTAGTAGTTTCTTCTCTCATTTAAAGTTTAACTAGTAAAAACTCGCAGATACTTGTGCGTAATAGTTAAAACAAGGTACCTATTCAAATCTCGATCCACCAAATGCGTAATAACTTGATAAATACTAGGAACTAAACATATTTGCAACACAGTTAGAAAATGACTAACTGAACAGTAGTGAAATGAACACTAAATCTCTATCATCTCACCTAACCGTAGGAACTACACGTTTTTTTTTTTTTTTGTTTGAACAGATAGGAACTACACATGTTTGCTAACACATTTAGTAAGTCACTAACTGAACAGTTATGAAATGAACACTGAATCTCTATCATCTCACCTATTCAAAATCGTTAATCATTATATTATGCCTGTAATTGGGCAACCGACTAACAGAATTTGTGAAAAATTTATTATCCGATCTACACTCACACGAAATATCCTTACTTAAGATTGATTTCCTCATCCCAAGAGGTCATCTGTATGGTCGACTTGAGTTGTCACCAAAGGGTCTTCGAGATAGAGGCACAATTTCATTTTCTTCTTCATGCTAATTGTATATTAACTGCCATAATTAAATAGTGGGTTTAACGAAACGATGGAAGACAAATCTTCAAAAATGGTCGGCTTAACAAATGGATTCTTTAGTTGAAAGCTGGTCATAAAGAACAAACTAGTAAAGTTACTTGACTTCACTGCAATTCTCATAAGTCACATTCTTTATTTGCTCTTTGCTATAACACAGACAGATATATCACAGAGAATATTGAATGACAAAGGACTGCAATGCGCAGAATTTGCCATCAAGTCCTCTTACAAAGAGCAAAGTGCAAACACTAATCAAGAGTAATCCTTTTATGTGCAATATGGACAGGGAGGATGCCCCATATGGCTAAATAACCATTATAAAGGTCCTAGAATGAACTAGATCCTGTTTGATTGTCCTTCAGAAGAGACCCAACTTCAAGATTGAGATCTCCAACTCCCTTTGGCGGGCCAGTGCTGCTCCAAGCTGCGCTGTGCTTTTCAATTGCATCCTTTATCTTCTGAAACTGCGCATTATCACACAAAGAAATGATAAAAATGTGAACATGAAAATCACGAGCTGCAGGTTACTTATTGTGCAACCACTGCAAGCATGCTTCAGTTGCCAATTTTACCATTATTCTAGCAAGTCGAAAGAAAAAAAGAAACACTATCATTGATCCTACCATTTGCATACTCAACTTTGAAAAGTGTTAATTATTTTCTCTATATTTGCAAGAATCTTTTGGCATCCTTTGGATACCCAGTCGAATGCAAATATTTAATCCCTGAAAAATTATCAGCCAGTCAAGAGCTCCGATTGAGCTCACCATCTAATCTTTTTCTACCTTTCAAAAACTACACTGCTTTTTTCCTTAGATTTGTAACTCAACATATACCAAAACCATCTCAAGAAACGGTAGTGTTCAAATATTACAAAATTCATTACATAAAAAAATACAAACATAAACTGCAACTTACCTTAGCAAGGGAACATGAAAAGGACTCCACCTGACAATCAGCGCCACGATAGAAGTGGAAATATGGCAGCACCTTAACATTCAAGCTCTTGCACAATGGCTTATTCTCATCAAAATTAACTTTCAAGAATAAAATCTCAGGGTGTTCTTGAGCTGTCTTGCAGAGCTGATAGACATAGACAATCAGATAAATATATCACAATGATGCTTGATTTATCAAAAGCAATTCCAACAATAGATATTTCTGAGGCCAACGGCAGTCAAGACAAATTTAATAACACAACTTTACGGGAAAAAGAAAAATTGCACTTTATTTTCTTTCCTAAACCAAGTGCCTAATTGGTTATCAAGAAGCCATCTTCATCTTAAATTCAATAAGTTCCTTAAACTTTTTTCAAGATCCCAAATATTCAGAACATGTTTGTAGAAATAAAAGTCTGTCCACAGGCGCAGATCGAGAAGGCTATTACATCTTCATTCATTGTGCTCTGGTCATGAATAATGAGAAATGCAACCAAACACCCCAATAAACGATAGGGCAGAACGAATATCAAATGGCAAAGATCACCTTATAGTGTTAGCAGTCTGAGATACGCACGTACACGCACACCCGTGCACACACACACACACAACATGGTTACATGTATCTATCACCTATCAGAGTTTCCTATCCCAATGCTATTTATCCAGGGATAAAGCAAAACAAATATTCCTCATATGCTGGCTTCTGTAAGGTAACTTGCGAATTATATAAAGAAGGAAAATAACAGAAAAGTTGAGAATTACCTTTGGAAATAATGCTCGGCAAGAAGCACACCAAGTTCCATAAAATTCGACAATTACTAGTCTATCTCCAGCTTGACTTAAAGCACTCAGAAATTCTTGTGTAGAATGAATATCGACCATATTTGGTCCTGCATTCTTCTCCCACCATTTTGGCTGATCAGTTTCAGTAATAGCGGCATGCACCTGAAGTGAAGCCACCAAAAGGACAGAGAATGAGAGGAGAAACTAGGAACTGAAAAGTACTGGTTTTAGTGCTGGGCATCACTGTAGCATAAACAATCGAACCACAAGAACCAAAGATCATCAAAGATTGTCAACAAAGACATGACACTACAGTCTTACATGTCTCTTTTTCGGCGCGTCCCGTGTCCATAATTCTTTTGTTACAGACAGAAGCAAAATCAGGCTCCATCATCAAGAATGATATGTGATAACCATTGTGCATATGTCCTTGTTTTAAATGAAGCTTCAGTCAGCCAGGGGCTAGAGCAGAGTGAATTGGAGAATGGATTGGCGTGAAATGAAAACGTGAACAAGGAACATTGCTTGTCCTAGAAGTGGCACAACAGGGTTAGAGGCATCCACGATCAATTAATTGGAAAAGGAGACATTCTGACATACTAGATGCTTATGTGAAAGGGACGCACTATTTGGAGTCTACTTTAAGATCTGATGCATGTAACAGCATAAATCAGATACCATAACAAAGTGGTATGGGTGATTTCACTACTTGGTCACCGGGAGTATCAGTATAACGATTCCAGATAGCCGGATTCCAACTTTGCAAACGATATTCTTTCAACTAGAATCTGAATTTCAACTACAAATAACAACCCATCAACCCTATTAATTATTATCGGCGAATTTAAAAAGAAAGGCCGGATATTCAACTGAAACGACATGAAAAGCACCACTTGCAGACAAGATTGCAGAATCAGACCACATTATGAGCAAATGGCCCCCTACCAAATCAACCCAAAAGAATCCGAAACTGTCTCCACAAGACCAATCATTGACAGTTCAACAAAAACTGAGCGGGCAATAACACACAACATTAAAACAGAAAGGCCAAAAGCAAACAAGCAACCGAAGAGAACAACACGCTAAAAAGGTAAGAGACCCTTTATACCTTCAAAGAGTTAAACTGCTTTCTGGGTCTGAACGCGAGCGGCGAGACATCACCGATCGAGCAACTCGCGACCGACAAAATCCTCTTCGGTGGGACGACGGAATTAACAGGAGCCGGGAAAGACACAGACGGCGAACTGGAGAGCCGGCGAATGTACAGAGACGGCGACCCCAGAACATCCGCCATCTAAAGATTCATAAACCCGCCCCTCCCCCTCAAAAGGCGAGATGGCAAGACGGAAAATCGAACGGATTCCACAGAAAAGATTCCACCTTTGCCGGAAAAGAAAGCGAAAAGAGGTAAAGGATCGAACTTTCGGGTACTGGGATTAGAATGGGACGGCCATGGCCAGAAGGGTACGGATGATTTATGGGATTTGGAGATGGGTTTCGATTTTTCCGGGAAAATTCGCAGAAGAATCGGCAGAGTGAGCTTGTGGGTGTTCGGTCTTTGGGTCGTGAACCCGCAGGAAGAAGGGAGGAACAAGAAAGTAGGTGTCGTCATCGGCGGTTTTTATTTTTTATATCGGATTCGTCGTCGACGATTTTGCTTGTTTAACGTGCGGTCTTTTTTTTTTGTTTTTTGTTTTTGGTCGGTTAACGTGCGGTCTTGAAAGTGTAGGTTTTTGTTTTTTTTGTTTTTTTTTTTTTTTGAGTTCTTCGAATCTTGGAAACAGAGCATCGATAGTCAAATTCATATCTAAAACTATGCCTCTCCGTCTCGGTCCTTTCAAAACATGGAGAATCGAATTTCTCACCTCTCGAAAATAGAGCTCTTTTTTCTTTTTTTGGGTCAAGTCCCGTAAAGTTTGGCTCGTGGAGAATGAGGCGATTTTTATTGGGGGTTTGAATTTAATGTTTACCTAAAGTTTGGCCACAAATTCAAAAGATTCAGTTGGTTTGATGTAGAAGGGAGCATTGGCCTAGACGATGCATTGGTCCAATGTAGACCCTTGAATTGGACCAGACTAATCTTATTCTATTAGCTTTGATCTAATTTTGGAATTTTTTAAGGTAGGTTTCATTTTCTAAAAATTGATTCAGGTTTGAAATTTCTTGGAGTTTGGAACCTATCTACCTTGTAACTATTATTTGTCTCAATTGCAAATAAAGAGATATTTTACTAAATTTTATCATTTTAAAAAAATG
The DNA here is from genome assembly GCA_016097605.1 of Eucalyptus guilfoylei. Classification (NCBI taxonomy): domain Eukaryota; kingdom Viridiplantae; phylum Streptophyta; class Magnoliopsida; order Myrtales; family Myrtaceae; genus Eucalyptus; species Eucalyptus guilfoylei. Next base: position 37,871,968 of record CM027862.1, on the reverse strand, counting down.
AAATAAGAAAAAGGAATTGGGCAGTTCTTGAGTTATAGTATCTAGGATGTATAAGGTAGATTCCAGTTAAAAAAACAATAGGAACCAGTCCTGATACTTTGATGTTAAAGGAACAAATTTGCCCCCACTCCATTTTTATCTTTTTCTCGTCAAAGTGACACCCCTCTTTTGATATTAGCTCCACATCAAATAAGAATTTCAAGAATATATTAAATATATTGGGAAAGAAATTTATATTAGGTCCATTATAAATGTAACAAATTTATTCCACATCCACCTTTAGACAGGCAACATGTTTACTTAGTGTAGTTTAATTAGCTTTCTTTGAAAATCCATCATAAATATACTTACTTCGATGGTCAGTTACAAGTAGAACCCAAATCAATAATACAAAATGAAGTGACTTTGGAGCATTTTACTGTGGTTTTATTATTAATGCAAGCAAGAAACAGCTCACCATAATTTAGACTAAGTAACGCGACCAGATACTCAACCTATAATTTTACTCTACATAAATAATGATATACACACACCACTAATGATGTATAAATTAATTAATTAAAGAATTAATATCCGGCTTTTTAAAATAAGATTCACACAAAAAGGGCCTTGGTGATGATATCATACCTGTCTATTTCAAGTGAATATATTGTGTTGGAGTTCCTTTTGGAATTTACAACATGAATTACTCACTGTGTGATCCAAACCTTTGCTCTGATCTATGCTTCCCAAGATTAGAAAGATCGGAGTATAGACAGATCTCCTGACAAATTCATCTTTGTATCAAAGCAGAGACCAGAGTATTAACAGACAACAGAAGAAGACACTTATAATGCAAGAAAATCAGATGCAATTTGAAGGACAAAGCAGTAGCCAGCACATCAGAAGCTGTGAAAATTCTCTGTGGATTCATGTCTTGGTTCATTGTCTCCATGAAGGGAGACACGTTTCTCTGTTTTTTTTTTTTTCCTTCTTCCACATGTTGAGTTGAGTTGAGTTGCAGTATTAAGTTTATCCACCTCCAGATGAAAAGCTGGACCAGCCCACCGTCCCCCCCTAAATAAACGGCCATGACTTTGACAAATGAGAACAACAATCGTGGAGCTATGTCAGTTCTTTGTCCCTTCTATAATTGGTAAGAGTTTCGTGATGACTGGGTTGCGTTTGCGTGTCTGGAGAAGTTGGCATCAGGGCACGTGGAAGATGTTCGTCATGTTTGCTTTTATCTCACTCATAAAGACATCTAATGCTGATTCACACAGAAATCTCGTTCAAGCACTCCCTTCGTAATGACAGATTTTCCTTTGCCTTAGGTGAAATCAAGGTCTATGAGCCATAGCCAATTGGAAGAGAGAGGGCAACAACGAAGAAGAATCGATGCAAAGTGAGTCATAACAACAGAGAGAAAGATAACCACAGAAAGAAAGATAACCATCTAGGCCATCCGTCTAGGCTTTGGCTCAAGTCTTTAGCATTATCGATGATGTTCATGAGGCACTTTGTGGATTCGAGATTTACCTACTCTAGGTGGAATTACTCGCTGTTGAAAATTTACGGCAGGAAAGACACGATGCAAAGAAGAAACCAAAAAGGATCGATCTTCCACACAAAACGGTTTTCTCATCAGAAAAATTCTGCAGATATGAGTAAACAGGAAACGCTCCACAAGTTAAAAAGTAACACATTTGAGTTGTAATTTTGCCTTTACCACATCACCAGCAGCTGTGGCGCGACCACCCGTCCCCCGTTCAATTACCTCTGTCTTCACCTCCAGTTCTGCTCCCACCTCCGTCAATACAGCCATAGCAAGTCACTGTTGCTGCCACCAGCCCACCACCACAACCACCTCCACATGGAACCCCTGTCTAGCTCAGGCAACTAATTCTCAAAAAGCTTTTGGCGTGTATATGCATGAAATGTTGAAATTTATTATCTCAAAATCTACGTTCCAGGACGGAGTACTTAAAACAAATTACAACCTGAACACAAGGATCGTCGATCGCTGCCACCAGATGCTGCTTCGGCAACATGTATCATCGGTGTCACATAAATCATTTATGTTCTTACAAATTGAGCTCATAATGAATGGAACTGACTTAGGCAAATTAAAAGCATTCCACTACTAAACTTATATGCCACATTACTAACCGATGAGTGATCCAAAGCATTCTAGAACCTCACCTTCCTAGTGAACCGCCTGATTTCGAGATACGTGCCCGTTACCTAGGCAAACCCCTAGATACATGTCTTCCGCATTATATTACAATGCTCGCTTTGCTTCGCTGATGTCCTAGAACCGGTGAGGTGAGGCTGATCAGAAGCTGCTGTAGAGACAAGCATCACGGGCTACGCAAAAGAATAGAGCTTGCAAAAGAAGCAGATCCATTATTTGCAGCACCCTGTATCTTCAAAATTGAAGTGACCACGTTGTATATCTGAACGTTTTCAAAAGATGGGACTTTTTGCCCCCTAGCGAACTCAGGACCATGACCAATGAAGATTGTCCTCATGGAGAAGATATCATTGTCATAGCCGTGCGCTCCTCCACATTCCTGGTGCTTTGTTCTCTTCTGTTCCACCTTGAATCCCTCTTCGATCAACCCTATTATGGGCGGAATCCGATCACTCGCCACATAATGAAGCCTACTTGGCAAGTCTTCCTTGAGATACACCTTCAAATACTGTCCATTCCCAACTTTGCCTGATCTCAATCCCTCGTTCATCTTCTGAACGACATCTGCCGATGACACACCTGAAGGCGGACGGATCGCCAGCAATGGAGAGTGAGATTGCACCCAATTTCCCGGGATATCAATCCAAGATTTCAAATCATCCAAGAAGATCAGCTTTTTATCGCAAGTCCCAACCATCCCATGATCACCAACCATGATTATATTAACATCCTCGAAAACCCCTCTCTTCTCTAGACCCTCGATCAACCTCCCAATCATCCTATCGATATTAGCAACCGCCTCGGTGATCTGAGGATCGTCAGGCCCGACCTGATGACCCTGATGATCAGGATCCTCGAAATACAGGGTCATGAACACAGGCATCTCGCTACTAGGCATGTCGAAATACTTCAAAACTGTATCGACCCGCTCCTCGAATGGCACCGAGCCATTGTAAAACCGACAGTAACCCTTAGGGCAAGTCCAGGATCCCTTATTAACCTCGGACCCTGGCCAAAAGTAAGTGGCGGCCTTCAACCCATGATTCACCACGGTCTCCCACAGCGGCTCGCCGAGCCACCACTTGGGGTCATGACTACCCATGGTGAAGGTGTCCCCATTATGAGGATCCACAAAGTGGTTATTGATGATGCCGTGATGAGCAGGGTACAAGCCAGTGACAATGGAGTAATGATTAGGGAAAGTTAGAGTAGGGAATACCGGAATCAGGCCCGCCTCGGCCTCGGTCCCGTTCGCGATCAGCCGGCCGATGTTTGGGGTCGCGGTCTTGAATTGGTACCCGAACCGGAACCCGTCGGACGAGATCAGAAGAACCACCGGCTTCTGCAGCTTCTTGAGAGGGCGAGCCGTGGTTTCGATCGAATCGGAATCGGAACTCGACGCCTTCGACGCCGACGCCGACGCCGCCGGCGCCGCTGCCGCCGCCGAGGGCGCGGCAGGAGCGGAAGGCGAAGGTCTAGAGAAGAACAGGAACGCGAAGGCGGCGGCGGCGGTGACCGCGACGCAAGTGACGAGGATGAGAGAGACAAGGACGACGGTGGCCGCGGGCTTCTGAGCCGCCGAGGCCTTCGGTTTCGTCGACTCGTCGGCCGAGTCGGTGTCGAACGAGAGGAGAGCGGTTGATGGGTTCGGCGGGTCTTCCTCCTGGGCGAGATTCGTGGGTTGCTTGTCGGAACCCATGTCGCAAGATCGAAGCTTTCCCTCCGGAGAGACCTCCAAACCCTCTGCTCCGCCCAAGAATTGCAGAAATTTTTCAAGAATCGATCAAATGAAGCGGGCTCTCGATCTGGGTCTGCAGCTGGTCAAGAAATGAAGCGAAAACGAAGGAGGGTTTGGGCGGAGATCGATGGGCTGGTGAGGGGTCGCTGTCGGAGAAGACGAGACCGATCGGAGTCCTATCGATTGAGTCCGAACCAAGGAAGACGGGTGGTGGTTTAGTGGTGGTGCGCTCTCATTCCTCCGCCACGTGTGTGTTTTGGCTGTGATTGGACAGTATTTGGTATCGTATTTGACCTTGCATTTGAAGACATTCGAGAAAGTCTATGTAAAAAATCTGTGGGAAGTTTGTTGGAAGAACGGAAATGATAACGACAACCGAATTGCCGAACAGTTCATCCACCAACTCCCAGTCATCCGGACAACTAAAGATTGGAGATCTTTTGGCTGATATATACCAGTATATTCCCTCTTCTCCACCTACAAGTACACGCGTGTTTCAAGATACTTTTTTAAAAGAAAAGCACAACCCACCAAGCAAACCAGAAAATTAAACCACATGCTTCAGATGAACGTTACAAATTCAGACTCCAAACTATGTGCATTAAACTTATGCCCATGCTTATGATAAAAAGATCTCTCAAGTTACCAAACATTCCAAAATATTGAGGATGGCCGCCACGACCGAATTTTCTACTGAAAATTCCCAGAAACCCCCCCGCATGGGGAAAACATTACAAGAGCGGGACGACAAAGCTAAGCACAGCAAGGAAGATGAACCGTACAAAGGAAAAAAGAAAAAAAAGACACAACCCGCAGTTATGAGCACGATATGTTGCTGCATCATCTACTGTGTCAAACTTGCTCATCATTGCATCACAATGTACACAGAAATTTGCACTGCGGTTTGTGCGACTCCATGGTTGGACAGCCCTTAGGCCTCTATTCTTAGAAAAATTAGGCCGGTTGTTGGGTATTGTTCGGTCTCGGTCAAAATTTCAGGCACCCTCTCAAGGAAGAGTGCTCTGTATGTTTGAGGGCATCAGGATGTTAAAACCGTCTGCTGCGGTAGATACAATCATTCCTGGAATCTGAGCATGCCAATGCAGTTCTTTCAAGTCCTTTTGTCCCTGTTAACAGAGCAGAGAGTTGAGCATGAGGAAATGAAAAAGGGCTACTTCTAGAGCACACCTAATACACGTGCCCACGACATGCATTGTACCTGGTGAACAAAGAGGAGCTGTGGAGGTAAATCCTCTGGGGCATTCACTTGCTCTTTCGTTTGGGCTTTAAACTCTGCCTCCTCTTCCTCATCCTTTTCCAAGGAAAGATCCCAGATTCTGTTCATCAACGCTCAAGAAAGAGAGAACTCAGCAAGAACATCAAATCATTTACCATTTATCACATTGAATAATTGACATTTTATGCTGCTTCTGCAGTCCCCAATATGCATATTAACTTACGTGAGCTGGCAGTCAGACGATGATACTGCCAATGTGGAGGCTTCATGCGGGCTCCATTCGATTGAGGTAACCGGGTGTTTATGGTACTCAAAATGAGCAACCACAGAATCACCTTCCTGCCGAAAGAAAAAAGACACAACATAGTAAGGATCTAAAAGTTTTCAAGTACTCGAGCAAAAATATTTATGATTCCCACTCAAAGAGATCCCTTTGAAGTCCTACGCTTTTAAATGACAACATAAAGAAAAATATGCCCGAATAAAACTATGCAAGAAGCAGTTAATAAAGAAAAAGCATCCTCATGGGGAACAGACCATCTTCACAAGATTAAGCACGTGTATCCACAAAATGAGAGTAAACGAGCTTTGATGCATACCAGGGCAGGAAATTTCCTCTTGGAGGTTATGAAATAGAGAAGAAGAATTAAGAAGGAAGAGCGAAAGGCGAGAAACTGTCGTTAGCTAATAAAAAGAATCAAGTGCAGACTAACTTGACAGGAAGCTGCCAACAGACCATCACATATAGGTCAGAATGCACTTCTGAAGAACTAAAAACATGATCATAGCAGATGAAGAAGAGCTACTTATTAGAAAAATCGCTAGACAAAGAAAAAGATTGGATGAATGTTTTCTGTTAATGTGCCGCTTGAAAAGGCAATCAGTATCAAAGTAAGTAAAGCTTTTATCAAGGCTCATGCAGTCATGCTCTAAAGGGTTTCCACAACATGTCACCTCCTTCCGAAAACATTCCATCACGACATATGAATTGAAAATGCTCCATAGATAAGAAATTACCTTGAGTAATCTAAGATCATGAATTGAAAATGTCCCGTCATCACATCCAGATGCCAACATACAGGTAGCCAGCCTAAACAGATTCAAATCATTCCCAGGTCAACAGTGAGATCAGCAAGGCAGAGGTATAAATGAGTGTGCATATAGGACATACTAAGGGTAAACAAACCTGTTCCATGAGATCACATTCACATCAGCATTATGTGCCTTAAAAGAAGCAGCTGGTGTCTTCCCTAAACGGGTATCCCATATTGCAACAGTTCCATCGACTGAACAAGAGGCAAAGACATTTTCTTCTGTGGGGCTCCACTGCAGGATTGATAGTAAGAAATTGCTTAATATTAAATGACATGAAAGCTGGTGCTCATAGTTCTGTAGTTAACTGGAGGAAGTGTTCATAAATGTACTTGAAGATCTTCAACACTTGCAGCATGTCCAATAAACGGAGTGGAATCAACATTCCATGTTGAACCGGATGTCGGTTCCCAAAGATGGATGCTATTCTTGCAGTCCCCTGCAAGTGCAGTTAATGCAGAGACAACCAATCACACTTAGCAACAATAGATTAAAAAATAGATCTCATAGGAACTTGTATTGCCATTACCAGATACGAGCCTCCCAGGTACAAGAGGACTCCAATCTAAGGCATAACCTTCATCTTTGTGGCCACCAAACTTCACTAATGGAGCCTGATTAAAAACTGAGGAAGCTCCCTGGCTGACGTCTGCTTCTGATTCAGCCAAAGCATTCAAGTGGGAGCTGAAGTCCCATATCTGCAATAACACAAGCATAGACAACTAAATAAACATAACAAAGGTCACTGAGGTGTCCTTAAATATCTCATAGTCCACGTGAAAATCAACCAACACCTGCCCTGCCCGCACAACATACACACAAAATTCCACAACCAGAACATGGAGAAAGTTTTCTATGCTGTTTAGAATAGTTCCAATAAGAAAACCTAGTCAATCACCATTTATTATGCCATTAATAAAATCCCAAGTGCCTTGCACCAGTAACAATACATGAATGCCCATAGGAAGTTCCACAAGCCATACTTGCAATTTGCAGAGCAACAAAATGCATCCAAATAGCCATTCTTCACTTCCCTCATAACATCTGTTGCATTTAAAATTCAAAGGTAATCATAGGCTTCACTATGATATTGCCAATGTGGATTGGTGCATTCTAAAACTGTCAACAAATTGAAAGTTCTAGTGGGGTGCATAAGATGATTGCTTAGATAGACAGTGGCAGGCCAAACAAGGTGGTTAAGATAATGTCAACGCTTTCATTTCACAGCAAAGATATTGATATGCCAAGGCTCAACAGTTATGAGATCTCTCAGCACGTAATGGAATAAATGAAGAAGTTATCCAATACTAGCTGGTGATAGGTGGTGTTATGTTCCTTCTACATAAGAAGAAACTGGTGATCAAAATAGGCAAGTGTACATAAGGAATGATGGCCACATCAGGTCATGCTACAAATAATACCCTGGATCTGATAAATGAGAATATCCGCGAAGAAGAAGAAGAAGAAAAAAAAAATGCTTCTTCTTTGTCTAGAAAAGTTTGAGGCTACTATTGATTTATCATTAAGAAAAAATGACCTAATTAAGCAAAGAGGAAGCGTTTAAACCCATTGCACAACCGCCTTCTTCTATCAAGTATCTCAATTGAGGCATCAAGCCAACAACCAAAAAGAATCAAATGCGCAAAACCTACTCACTTGCACATGTCCAGAGTCTCCCCAAGATGCACAGATATGGGGATTTTGATTCATAGCTCTTATTCGATTAACACATCCTTCATGGCCTACTTTTCTTAGCTGCCAATAAAACCAAAGATCAAGGGTCAAAATCAATATGCGAAATCACACCATATTTCACAAAACAGGAAGCTTGTCATAAGGCTCAGGAAAATGCCCTAAGGGAACAAGAGATTGCCTGCAAAATTGGCGTCCCAGATCCACCAAGTTCATCGTCGCTATCTTCATCACTATCACTGCTGTCACTCTCCTCATCAGCATCATCAGTAGGTTTGGATGGCACTAGTTCACGCCTTTTACCAGTAATGTTGCTTACTTTAAATATCCCAATTGAGTTCCAAGAAGGTTTCTCTGCCTGCAAATAACAGTAGTCCTGTTACGATGGAAACTACATAGCCAGTGATAAAAATACATAATGCTGTGACTGACACTAAAATAGATAATACTCCTCTAAAGGGCCAAGAGCTTCATGAAGCAAATTTTCACCCTACCCACTAATGACCAATAAAGGATTCTACTGCTCCTAATAATGATATTTCTCAGGACAAACAAAAGCTCCAAGAAGAAAAAAAAAGACAATGCCCAGAAAGACAGCATAAAAAAGGCTCTCAGACCTTTCCAAAACCATATCTCCCATCCACACATTAACCAAAAACTGAATCAGCAAAACCACTCACCTGAGTTCCAGCAACAAAGTAAACTTGATGTGGAAATTCAGTGCGAACCAAACCCAGTGTATCACGGACGATATCAAAACTGCCACAAGAAATCAACTTTCAGCAAATGCACTCAACAAACAAGACTAAGTAGCAGAAACAAATACAATCATCCAAGAATTTCCATTTAAATAAAAGAAAGATTTTGAGAATCAATTCACACATGACTCTCTCTTTCCCAGCATTTGCAAGCAGACAGGGACAAAATCCACAATCCAAAAGCACCTGAGGCAAGGCCAGCCGATGTGGAAGGCATGAAGGGAATTGTAAGCAGACGGGTCACACTGAAGCTCTTCTCCTTCCTCCAACTTGTCCACGCCTGGCTGCCACACCTTCGTAGGCATTGAAGGAATTGAGGAAGACGAAGACGACCCATCTTCTTTCTTTGATCCCTGCACTCCAAAAACCACCAAAGGAGCAGCCTTTTAGCAACTGGGATCCACGAAACACCTTTTCTTGTAAAGGGTAAGCGCGATTCTCCCATTCGCCATCCACCCGGATGTCAAATTGGGACGATTCTTGCGAATTCGGGGAAAAGCTCGGACCTTGTTCTTTCTTTTGGCTTTCTTGGGGTTCTTTATGCTTCGAACCATGTTTGGCTCGTAGAGAAGGGCGACTGGCAACCGACGAGTGGATTGAGCAGAGAGGGTTTTTGGGATGTCTGATTGCTAGGGTTTATGCTTCATCAACCGCTAAAGCACTTGCCTTCAAGCAGCTATCCATGGTTTTAAGAGTTTCACCCCCATCAAATACACGGATTTGCAAAACGACCCCAGTGTGAATTATCGTTATAAATGGAAATCAGCTTTTATACACTTTGAACCCCCCCCCCTTTTTTTTTTTTTTTTTTTTTGTGACTGCCATTTTTGGCTGAGCTGTAATTAAAGTTTCTGTGAAGTACCCAAAAAAAAAAACATATTTGAAAGTTTTTTTTTCTTTTATTGAGATAGATATAGTGAGTTTATATGTTGTTAAGTTATATTAGATGCAAATCTTTTTTGAGGTGTTAAACTTTAGATTAAATTTTGATTGTTGGACTCTAAAAGTGAGAGAAGTTCAAAGAAATTGTGGACAGAACATCTATTGACCCACTACAGTTACTAAGATGATAAATAAGACTAATATGTTGGTTGTAATTTGTAAAACTACTACTTGACTTCAAGGTGTCCTAAAATTTTAGCAATTATCCGGATTTATTGGATCACAGTATGGCTCTCCTCTAATTCCATTGATAATTAATAGGCAATGGACATTCATAATTGATCTCACATTGAATATCACAATTTGAACATAAAATTGTGCGGTCTAATTGATATCACTAACATGCTTAAGATTAATGATTGTCGAAAGATTGCCATTGATTAACTGTATTGCATTCATTAGATCAATTAGCACGAAAGCCAGAGGACAGATTTAGATGCAAACTTTAGCTTTATAAATATCCTGTGAGGAATCTTATTTCTTTCCTACAGTAGACATTTGAATTGCGCTGCAATCACCGGACAAAACCTATGATGTATACCAGTAAAGATGGCAAAGAAAGAACGGGCTCGAGAAGGAGATGATCTACTTTCAAGATCATTGAGTTGCTTCAAGAATGAATGTACAGTTGCAACTCTATGATGCTTGCACAAAGATCTTTCACTAGTAAAATCAGGCGAGAAGCAAGATGGTTCTGATAACTTTGGCAGATACTATAGAATATGAACAAGCAGATGTGAATCCATAACCAGACACTGTTCTAGCTCGATCATGTGATATTTTCCCCATTAGCTTCTTCACCACCATGCAATGTTATCTGCAATGCAATGAAATTGGCCGACATCAGGATCAAGACCGACAAAGCAGGCTGATAAAACTGTCATATAACAAGGATACCCGTGCAATTATAAGAGGTTTTCACAGGTTGCGGCCAATTGTCATGGTCATCAGATATTAGCGACATCTACATTCCGAAATTTTTCAGGACAAACTGACAAGGATAGATGAGCCTGGCCAAGGAGAAGTACGACAAGTACCTGTCTTTTCTTTGCCTGGTGAGTAGAACAAGAGCCCCAAATCCAACCATAATTGCAACTTTCATCACCTAGCAAGGAGGGAAAACATTTAGCAGTTGATGGGATGGTTGTTCTTTCAGTTCAAGCTGTGTTTTTTCGCTGATTATAATGTGCTGTTAATCGTTCCAGTTAATTCACAAGTCACTGAGCAATAACACATGCGGACTAACCACCAATCAGTCACAACATTATCTACGGATTTCTCACCATTATTCGCCATGTATGAAGCAGAGCAATGAAAATCTCGCCGAACTAATGATCCAAATTAGCTTTTTCTCATGAACATTCTAGTTGAAATAGTAAAAGTCTGCAAATTTCCACCTGTCCAATCGGTCCTCCAGAAGGATCGCCGTCTGTTGAACTGTCAGTTTTTGGTCTAGTCTTTGTGTAAGAAGTCCTCTGGTCTTTCTTCATCTTGTTTCCATTTCTATTCACCTTCATATGCTGAAAATCATTAATAAGACATTCACAAGGCTTCAAATTCATCCACTAATTAATGCAGGTATGAAGGATTGTCAAAAACAGCTATTTTAGATCTTATATTCCATAATGTAGTCTGTCAAATTCAGTCATGAATGCTTCTAATGCCGATGTGTACTTGCTAAATGAATCTCGCTCAACAAAGCTGGGATTAGCCATGGTTAAACATCATAATATAGACCAACCAAGCATAATGTTCCAATATATGAAAAATCTCCAACTTGATGACATGCTTTCATACCCTACTAATGAAGTAAAGCATTGATTTCAATCCAAACTCAACATTAAAAAAAGATGAAAGGCACAAGTTGCTGCTAACAGCCAGACATAAATAGAAAAAGACTGTACCACGACCTTATAACTACTTACACGTCCTTCTAAGGCAATATTTTCATTACAAAGTTCCCTCAGGCTCTATAATCTTTATCGTGCAGGGTGAGCTCAAAGCCTTTAATTCAGAAGTTGGACATACTTTAGTTTTTTTTTTTTTTTTTTTCTCAAGGATATGCAACCCCATACGGATACACCCGCAATCAAACTTTTATTCTTGCAACTCTTCACAATACTGTCCTGCTCTAACAGGTTTGAACCTAAGAGTATGGATGATTACAGCCAATTTATGGACCAAAAGACTGGAAGCTAAAAGTCATAAATATACCTCTCCAGCATTTTCAGGCATTGAAATCCTAATCTTCCCCTTCCATTTACTCGTTTCGATACTGCAGCATCCCATCAGATGCATCGCCTGTTTCCCACCGGTAGTAATACAAAGGTTTCTGGATTCGTCAGGAAATATCCACACACCTGATCTCTCAAATACATCATGTTCCCCTTGGCAGCAACTCATTGACTTCACTTTATCATTTGAAGCTCTTTGAAATTTGATTTTTTGTGATTCTATAGAATCTATTGCTTTTCCACTCCTTTCAACCACATTGCCACTAGAATCATGTTGCTCAGAAGCCCAATCATGTGAACTATCTTGTTGACTCTCTGATGCTGTTAAATACGACTGCCCAGTGTCACGAGAAGATTTAATACCATGCAGTGGTCTAGTTGGAACAACTCCTGTTTCACTTTGTGATGCAGCTCGTTGCGACTCTTCCTTAAGAAAAGGACTATGGACCTTCCGTGGAATCAGCTCAGCTCCTTTGCTAATCTCTATCTTAATTTTTTTAAATTGATGGTTAGCAATATCTTCCGTTCTGGACATGCTCGGTTCTGTTTTAGCTGGTGGTGCTTTTGTATGAGGTTGCATATCCTGATTATTGTGATTGAGAGTAACATGTCATGAACATAAAATGTACTAAGCCCACAGCAACACTAAAATTAATTTTGGAAGCGGCGTGCTAGATATACCTGAACTAGACTACTTTCAAACACACTTATCACTTTCCTTACATTGCTTGGAGTACTCCCGAGAGGATCTTGTGCCTCCATATTGCGAGTGACGCCTTCCTCAAGTGCAGGAAAGACCGAAGAAGTTTTCACAGTGGAGGAGGTTGACGTCAGGTGAGGAAACAAATAATCTTTTTTCCCTTGAGAAGCTGCTGCAAGAACAGCATTATTTGGTGAATCTTTTTTTCCTTGAGAAGCTGCTGCAAGAACAGCATTATTTGGTGACTGGTTCTCAATATTTTTGAAAATTTTCTTCGAACTAACTCTGGTCAGGCCTGAATCAATCCTCTGAAATGGAGTACTTGGTGAAGTATCTTCACTTCCATCTGTATGCTTCATGAACAGGCATGGAAACCATTAGAAAGAATTGATACTCGAACTGCTCTTCATCTTGTCCAGAACAACAGAAAAAACAGCTTACCCTGCATATGATCCTTAACTGGGATTATTTGCTTCTCACTAGGCTGAGTCAGTTTACGAATTCCAGATTTTGCATTGGCTACTTCAAAAGAATCTAATACTGAAGTGCCTTGTGCCATTTCTGCTTTGATCTTCTCAGATCCAACTTGAGGGTGTCCAAATGATCCTTTATAGAGAGATGCGTGAACATCAGATAAAAATGTTCTAAATGCTAAAAATCACTCAAAGGCTTCTGCTCTTCATAAAGAAATTAAGAGCAAACCTGAAGTTTCTACATTCCCTTCAGTTGCAACTTTTCTCCAAACAGCTGAAGCACTCTCAGTAACTTTAGAAGTGGGGTTGAGAAGTTCACCGTGCTTCTTCTTTAGTGCAGATAGTCTCTAAAAGGGAATATTAAGCACACATATCAAACTACGATACACAATTAAGTAAATGCTGCAACAGAGATGATGCCATTTCTTTTTGGCACGTAAACTGATCGAATTCCAGTGTATTGATTCAAATTCTTCACTGTGTAATCCCAAAACCGACGAATGAGGGGAGAGAAGCAAAGGGTTTAGTCCTGAATCATTAACGTTGCAAGCCTAGAGAGATGAAGTGAAGATTACCATCATTCGTATTCGATTCTGCTCTTCCTCGCTGAGGGTGAACCGGATCTTCAAATGCACTTCCCCACCCCCTTCAAAAGGGAAGAAATCATCCCAAAGGCCTTTCTCAACAACCAATTTGGTCTCAACACCTTCCTCCAAACAGAATAACTAAATCCCATTATTCTTACTCCACCAGGAAATTAAAAATTCATACTCTTTTAAATCTAGAAATACCCACCGTACCTGTTCGAGACATCTCGTTCCCATCTGGGTCAAGTAGTTTCACAACCAAATTCTCGCGGAGGGTAGTTAATGGACTGCACCAACTCAAAACCACATCTGGAATGCTTAATCAAAACATCCAACATTGAAAACTCGAAAACCCAACAAAGGGACAAAAGAATTTGAATTAAATCTAGCATTACATTGAGAAATCACCATCATCTCCAATCTGATACTCCCTTTTCCCCATTGTTACTGCAACACCCATTAACAAAAAAAAAAAAAAAAAAACCTTTAAATCAAGAACTTCAGAATCCAAACACTTCAATTTTGATACTTCAAGAGGATAATGAATGAGCAAAAGCAAGGAAATGAAGATACTAACCTTGGATGGACATGGAAGAAGGAGGTGATGGAGGGGAAGATTAACAATATCCAGAACTGGAGCAAGAACTCAAAAGACCGACTCCTTTCTTAGCATGAAACTGAATGGAGCACCATAAAGTAATCAAGATCAATTGGCGTGATAGTACCTGAAATTTGAATTGATCCTGGCATCGAAAAGACGCAGTTCTCACGAAAACTTCCAAGTGCAAAAGGCTAGGAGTAATTGGTTTTATGAAAATAGGGAATCTACTCTGTTTTGCAACTGCACATGGCTGCCTGGAGGGGTAGAGAGGAGGAGAGAATATGTGGTTGGACTTGGGGTAACGTTGCATGGAAGGGTCCCACGATTACAAATTTGCATATTACCCACCTCAAAATCTGGAAATGAAAGATCTCATATTTGTCTCACTCGGTCATTTCTTGAATCTTAGCCTGACCATGAGCGTTGTCTCTAAATGACAGTTACAGCAGTTTGGGTCGTTTGGTTTCAAGAACTTCAGCTGTTCTTTTCTGATCGCCAACGATGGTCGACCAAATATTATCCGAATTGCGGCTGCAGGCTACTTCTTTATGATTACATCTGGATTTTAGAGGGAACCTCACTTGTCAAAACCTTTTTCTCCTTTTTCACATTTAATTAACCTGATCTTCTCCCCTCTCAAGATTTAAAATGTGGGAAATTCAAGTTCCCCATTTGCCAAAAATGTACTTTGACTGTAAGTTTGACGCAATGACTGCGCTTTATTCCGGTCATTAAAGCTTAGTTACTTTCATTTGTATTTATGTCAAGTTTAGAAGATTAAGACACAGATTCCCATTAACACGAGCGACAAGAGTCTGAGAGTTTCTGATATGTCCTGCTTAAAGTAGCTTCTGAAAGAGAGCATAACACCGTACAACGACAATGAAACAATTATGAGGAGATAAAATTTAAACCTCACTAGCAACGCTCATATGTGTGAATTGATTAGGGCGCGCATGACAAGATTTTTGTACCAAAAATCAAATTTTATTTCATGGACGAATTTTTGAGTAAAGAAACGCGATAACGATAACAATTTCTATTTCGAAAAAAAATTCACGTCCGAAATTCTTTTTCTAAAGTCCAATGAACAGCGTCGGTGGCCGAAGTCCAACGTTCGATGACTAGCGTTTGGCGTCTGGTGATTGACGGCGAGCGGCCGAAGTCCAAAGTCCGATGGGCGTTCGGCAAGCGGTGGCAAGTGGCCAGTGGTCGGAGTCTGGCGGCGAGTGGCGGCTAACATTCGGCGGCCGGTGGCAAGTGGCGGACAGTCGCCGACAAACATCTGGTGGTTGGTGATGAGCCTCCGACATCCAATGATTGGCGATGAGCAACCAACGACCGATGGGCGTTTGACACCGGCAACCAATGATTGGCGATGCGCGACCAAAGTGCGGTGGCCGACAGCCGACGTTCGATGGCTGGCGGTGGGTGGCCAACAACTCGGCGGGCGTCCAGCATCCCACAGGCAACAAGTGGGCGACGAGCGATAACAAGAGTGAACAATAAAAAAAAATTTGATTTCTTATTTCTGGACAGAAAAGCTAAAAATTTTAAATTTGCTCCAAATCTATTTCTAGAATAGAAATCTATTCCAGAAATAGAAAAATGAAATTGCGTTACTAAACGGATGTCTATTCCAAACCTGTTCCAGGGTATAGAAAAACAGAGAAATAGATAAACATAAATTTTGTTATGCGCGCCCTTAGTGGTCAAAGAAATAATGCTCTAATAGTTGTAAGGCTCCTCTTGAAGGAGCTTCTGGTGACTCATATCAGCTCCCTTGCACTGTGTACAGCCCTCACATGACCGAAGCCGCCGATATTGAAGGCTTGGGTATTTTGCATCTTGCATGCCAAGAAACCACCAAATAATGTGATGTCTGTTTCTCCCAAAGCTCAATAGAATTATTACTTTTTCCAGCTACAGCTGCAAAACCCGCCCATTCAAGGGAAGTAAGTGCAGGTCATGCAGCTCGAGCATAGCAGAAAAGCCTCCGCCAACCAGTAGAAGTTCATGAGTTATGGATCTACAAAAATGTGCATATCCTGAAAGCAGCTCTTGTAAGTAAAAAATGTTAACTATCCATCTATTGAGGAGGAATAGGAACAATTAGCTATAAATCGGGGATAGATTCTGCACGAATGAACTGTTTAAGGATGGCCTTTTCCTCGTCAATTTGCTTTTTCTCTTCACGGTTCTTGGGTTTCACTTTCCTTTTCTCTTCTAGAATCCATTTGTATAGCTCCCGTTTTTCTTCTTCAGGAATGGGCTGAAGAATTTTCACAGGCTCCCCGCCCAAGGACTGAAGGAGGGATTCCTCTGCATAAACATCCATATTTATTGGTGGAGAAGCAGGCACTTCTTTTTCCGCTTTGCTCTCTTCTACCTTATGGTCAGCAGTTTTAATCTTGTCCCTTTTCCCGGCTCGTGAGAAGATATAAGCTGCAATGTTCAAAGTCAAGAACTTCACAATCTATAACTATGCTTCGTTTCTACATGAGTATGCAATGTCTTCTCCAATATTCAACATACAAGGAAGCAAACTTCTCAGAAATGCAGTCCACAACAATGAGGAATATGTCACTTTCAAGCTGCATATGTTACTTAACCTTTGCATAAAAGGCGAAGATGGTAGAGTTGCACAATTTCATTCACGGAACACCCCTCATCTAAGCTTCAGGTTTATCCATTAACTCCCTAGAGGGACTACAAGTCAAAAAATTGAAATTTGTCTTTCCAAAGACAGTTTACTCCAAAGCAATACACTGATGAGATGACTGCATATTTCCATTATTAGAATCATCATTGGGTGGCCCCTGTTGAGCCAGACTAAATATGAGCCAATTCATCTGGATAATTTCTCAACAAGAAAAGGTAATCATTCTTGGTGTTTTGATTCACAAACTTAAAATCAGCTGACACCAGGAAGACACTTTATATCTATATTTGTTAAATATTGAATGAGATGAATTAAGTATCACAAAGAGCAAGATAGCTGCAAAAAGAACCTACAATCTCCCCTGGCCTTTTAAGACAGCCCTAATGATCTCCACATCATTCACAAAAGCACCTAAAAACTAGAATGCAGGAGCCATGAAGCAGTAATGCTTCTTTCCACTTACCTTGCAACCTCTCTGAAGTGCCTCATTGTCAAGGTTGTGACAGCAAAACATGAGCATATATGCAAAATAGCATTTCCATTATACCCAAGATTAATGCCTTTACACATTTCTCATCCCAAAATTTTTTAGAGGAATTGATCAGAGTCCTCCTAAAACTCAGTCCCCACTTATCAAGAATGGCAATAATGACTACAAGATAAGAGTAGAGGATGTAAATTACCATTTTGCAATGAACAATGGCGCTTTGTTGCATCTGAGCTACTGGCATAACATGTGACTATTGTGAAAATTATTGAATTAGAAGGAGGAGACACTAGATGCGATAAAATTGACCAAGAGCCTCATACAACAATCAAGAAACTTTATACAAGATTACCCCCACATAGGAAGACACCCTCAAAGCTGAATCCCTTGAAGATACCTCACCAGCTCATCTCTGGAGTTCTTTAACTGACTTCCCTAGTTACCCTCAATGGGTGGAAGCAATTATGTTATGGTATTTATAAGAGAAGGAGAGGACATTTAGAAGTGGTTGGTGAAATGAGGGATCCTCGTTCCTTAGTTTTGAACTTAGTAGGTGAAAATTATGGTGTAAATACAATAAGAGGTAAGTTTGCTAAGTTTGCATAAAGCACGACCAAGATCCATGATATGAAAGCCAAAATCAGAAACCTAGGTAGTAGTGATAGCTGCCCCTCAAGGCGAAACGTATTGTTCTCAAATCAGCCTCTTTGTTGTTTTTGGGGTACTCAAAGTAGTTCTTAGGCTGCAATTTTACACCCTTTGATACCTAGAGTAAAGGGACTAAGTTTCACTAGTTTGCTACTTTGCTAGGTAAGAAACACTCTAGAGCAAGGGTTGTTAGGATTAGGCGCACAAACACAACGAAATAGAGTAAAGGTGAGAAAGAGAAATTGAAATGCAAGATTTATCCTAATTCACATTTAAATCAAAGCTACATCCAACAGAGAATTCCACTATAATTAGTAACTCCACCTCTCCATTACAACTCTCAACTGCAAGAGGAAGAGATTAAATATAAATAACAATAGCTATTCATGGGCCTAAGTTCAAATTACCAATAAAATACAAGTTCAAATTATAAAAGCCCTCTCACAGGGGTGCTGCCCCTAAACCCCCACCCACTCACTGGAAAACAGGACCCCCGTGCCTTTCTGTTGATGGGGAGTATGAACCACACTCTAACAAGAGTCTAGCGTCTATAAGCATCAATCCAGGACATGCAGAAGAATAAGAAAAGAGGAAGGTCTTCTCGCCGCAAGTTCTAGAAGATTCGACGTATGATTTTAACAAAAAAGTTGTAAGGCTACACGGCCGTTGCTATTGCTGACGCAACAGCCCAGAGTAAGCACACCTTTAACAAATGAATGGATCAGTTCAGCTAACCCATCACACAAGCATTTCATCAAACAGGTAATGCATGAAACTCCAAACCCACGATCAAGAACCGCTTTTTCCGCGCAATGCTGCGAAAAGATCGAAACTTGGACGTGGCAACACTTCTAACATGAGAACCATGATGCCATAGCGACCTTTACAGGCGAATGCAATGAGAGACCCAATCAAGAACGAGCAGATAGAAAGAGAAACAGAGAAGCGAACTGACCACCGAGGACGAAGTTTGAAATCAAGAGAAGGCGCCAAACGGGCTTGTAACGAGCTGCTTGCGATCCCGTTGGAGGAGGCACGTCAGCCGCCGCCGCCGCCGCCGCCGCCGCCGGCGTTGGCGGCGGCGGAGGAGGAGGAGGAGGAGGAGGAGGAGGAGGGGGACTCCATTTGCAAATGGGGATGTCCAAGATTTCAACTTTGGTGCTTCACTTGCAAGTGCGTGGATTAACTCCGATTCAGACACAATCATCCGAGGATTGATTGTTGTTAACGGCTAAAACATGGGATCGAGCTTGCTACTTTGCTGCGAAACAAGAGTTTCTTGTTGGGAAAGAAAAGCATATGTCTAAATAAAAATATTCCCTGACTAATGATATTAAAAAATAATAATAATAATAATAGATGTGACAATTTTCACCCACTTGCATGGTCAATGATATTCGTCTAGAGTAATATGGTGTTGTACTGTTGTATCGTACACCGTTAATTATCGATTGTTGAACAACATTAATCGACCAAAAAAAAAAAAAAAAACAACACTAATCGACAAAAAGATAAGTCAATTTATTAACGAATTTCATGTCAGTCAAAGTTTATTTCTATCTCCAAGGAAATGTGGATATGTGATGATATTACCTCGAATATTGACCAACTTAAGCAAACAAGCTTTAGACCCCCCCCCCCCAAAAAAAAAAGCAAACAAGCTTGTTCATCATCAAGGAATTCGCTTCATGAAATTATTTAGATGTTAATTATTGAAATTATATTATTTAAGGGAAAGGCTTATTTTCAAGATTTCATTTTTTATCCCCATAGGCTTGATTAGTACTAGTTCCACACAATAACTTCAATTGCAAAGGAGAATATAACACAAATAATTTTTAAAACTTAGTTCAATGTGTAATGTGGTCCCTAAACTTTTAATTTATCAAATGCAATTCCTAAATTTTAGTTCAACATGTAATGTTGTTCATGAATTTTTAATTTATTTAATGTAATCCCTGAATTTTTGAAATATGTTCAATATAATCTCTAATCTATATGAAAATGTTTGACTAACTTAAACATATACAAAAAGTTTAGGGATCGTGTTGAACAAATTAAAAGCTTAGGTACTTCATTATATATTGAGCTAAAATTCAATGATCACATTGAACAAATTAAAAATTCAAAAATCATATTGCATATTGAATCAAAATTCATGAACTACTTATGTCATTATCCCATTATAAAAAGGGTAAGGGTGCTACAGCTCTTTAAATCACAACTACTGCTACTTAAAAAATATGGGACTGACTTTTGGCAAGCTGTCTTACCCAACTTTAACGTGATTTTAAAGCATTTATTATCAAATGAAAATTACAACACTTCAATGTGCAACTACAGTTCAGCTACGGCTATATCAAATATATTATTGGACCGTTCCAAGCCATATTTATTCCCCATGGCCCACAATTACATCTTCAAATGAAGGAAGATTAAAGAATGAATGGAGAAAAGCTCAATTGATCTTGCTTTACACCACTGTAGTGGCTTAATGATTTGATCAATAGATTGTTGCAAGTGACTTAGTCACATTTCGCAAATTCAGTTACTTGTACCAGAAAGTGCATACGAATTTGCAATTACGCCATCCATCGGGATTTTGACTCGCCTCATCTTTAATCTATGCAATTAACAAAGTATTTATTGGGCTTGGGATTTATTTATCTAGGTCATGTCAACTAGTCTTCTTCCAACACTTGTTAAGACGGATACTTCGAAATAGTCCGATTTTCAAAACAACAATTCTAAAGATAGCCCAAGACATTTCATCTATTGGAAACTAAGGGTGTCATTCGTTGGTTGTTTAACAAGTGTCCCCAGAACGCTCGTCAATAAAATCCATTTATTTATTCAAACTTGGCCTCATACCAATAAAAGTAAATATGCTTATAAAGTGGTGATTTGTAGCGAGTATCAACCTTTAAGGAGCATTTCAAGTTTTAGTCCTTGCTTTTTGTTAATGGTAGAATCTGTTACATAAGCTTTTCACGTAATTTGCATTAGGGTCAATTATATAAATTGATTAGACTCCAAACCCGATCGGATACCTGAACTAGTCTTAAATGAATTTATAAGATTCTCAAACGAGACACCGAAACATTGCAATTTACAATATTCAATGAGACTAAAACTCCAAATTTGATTGAACTCCCAAATGGTTCAACTACCTTTAAGCTTCTCTATGCTTATAATATCAATCTTTCATCATGTAACATCCTTCATTTATGTTACTTTGATAACTTAACTTTAGTACCTTAAGTTCCCATACCATCTTACTCGCATTCAAGAGACAATAACTCCAACTTTGAAAGAACTCACAAATGGTCGAACTCCCTCCAAGCGTCTCTATGCTCTTAATATCAACCTTTCATCATGCAACATCCTTCATTTATGTTACTTTAATTACCTTACTTTAATACCCTAAGTTCCAATACCATCTCAGTCGCATTTGGAACCTTCGTAGATTGGAGGCATGAAACAATCGACACGAGAAAATCCCGAAATCATCAAAGGAAGCTGCCAAACACCAGTACAAATTGAAATGTATTTTTATCGAAGTACTCGTCTAAAGAAGTATGGTCCTTCTCGATATAAACCTTAGGGTTGTTATTGTGTAATGTTGTATTATTAAAAGCATGAGCGCAGAATAATAGTCAAATCGATTGATTAGATATATCTCCAGTTGTTTGAAATTATGTGAAATAATGAAAGGAGTGTCACAGTGACGTAAAATTGAAGTCTCAAAAACTCCAAAAGAGCTATAATAATTTGCTTTCTCAAGTTTACTTTGAAGTGTTACAGCTTTAAAAGCGTCGGGGCCCTTCGAAGTGCTGTCGAACACTTTCAACAGAGCCGCAACATCGTCCTGGAAAATCCAACCAAAGTCCAACTGCATTTCAAACGGCAACTTATCTAAATTAGGGTTTCTAGCTCTCCTCGTATAAAATCGAAAAGATACGCCATGATAAAGGGTCGGTTCATCTCTTTTAAAAGCTCGCAACACTGCATGAGAAAAATCAAAATTTTGAAGACCCTCATCCATCCCCTCCCCCTTTTTCTGTGCATTAGCTTCTTTCTCCACAGTTATCGTATCTTTCGCAGCTTGGGACCATCTGGTTCTGAACACACGCAGACTCGTTATAAAGTGTAAAACAACATTGAAAACACGGAAGGAAAAGCAAAAACATGGTCAATGCATTGCATGGCTGTTATCCATCATGAGTATACAAATCTATGGCCCCTCTCTTCCACATGAGACAACCCTAATTGAAGATTGCTGATCAGGCCCGAGTGCAGACAACGTCTGAGACAATGGGTACTGCTTTTTTAGGTGCTTTTTCCTCTGAGGGCTCAGACCAAAAAAGAAAAAAAGAAAGTAAAAAAAAAGCTGTGATGGGCCTGCTCGAATTATCGCCATCATGATTGAATGTGATCCTCGGTCTCAGTTATTTTTGCTAAACTCGAAATTAGCTATAGAAAAGAGACTATAGTATAATGTACTGCTAGACTGGGGGTTCGTTTGTTGTTTCTTGTCTTTACTGCTTACTGCATCGTACTCCAGAAATGGCAAGACTCGAAGACCTAGCTGGAAAATCCAGCCACAAAATTTATGGACTAAACAAAAATTGCAAGAACATCCCAAAATGGAAACTCTTAACTAACAATTACAACTTACATGCTTGTGTATCTTGGGGTAGATTTTGTTCATGTAAGACTGTAAATGATCATCTGGTTACATAAGTCATTGAATGTGTGATACTTGGTTGCATGTTCTGAGGATGAATACAACAATATCTAGGATCTAAGTACAAACATAAATTTGGCTTATATAGAAATAGAACCATGAATGAGCCTTGTCAGCAAACTGAGTTCACTTTCTTTTCTACCCATTCATCCCGTTAGACAGTAAAGCTGTGATTTATAATATAATTAAGCCTGGGGAGGATCCTCATGTAACACTAGAGGATGCAATTCGAATTTGAACGAAAAATTTAGAAATGGAAAAACGGGTGCTTCATCCCAATTTATGGACCAGCAAGTAGCCACAAAATGAAGAATTCTAACAGGCGCCACGTATGTGCACCCAATGCATGTGAACATCAGATCATGTGGATATCATATGACCAATCTAATTCAAGAGAACAGATGTAGCGAGCAAAAAACTAAGTACATATAAGCGGGCATAGAATAACTGGATCTTTTAAATCAATTCTTTTGTTAAAATCAAACATGTAAACAAACAGGAGATCCATACTTTGGTGATCAAGCTGCTGAACTACAACTTCAACACAATGAGACCACACCACTCAACACTTAATTTGTTTTATGCGTCATTTTTATTATTATTCACTTCACTAATCCTCATCTGGTTTTGGTTGTTTCCCCTCCAACTCGACCCTCCAACCTACATTGATTCAAACAAAGTAAAACATGCCACTTCCTAATAATGCTGCTCAAATGCTAAACGAAAATATATGAATTGAACTGTTCTTGTAAGAAAAACTTTGTCTCTTTCTTCCAGACTGATCATCGTCATCTTCATCAGCCAGGAACGAGCCCATAGGATAAAGCCATGAGCAAGATCGCAGCTTCCTTCTCTTCTTGAGGGAATACTCGCTGGAAAGCTAAGTGCTTGCTCAACCTTATGGCGAACTCTTCCAGGCAAAGCTTTCTTCCACCAACGGATGCATGATTCTTATGTGGTTTTGCTTTACGCTTCGTTTTGATTGACTCTTGTCCACAAACAGTGGCCCTACTCGACCTTTTGTTCTTGTGCTGTTTCAACTTGCTCTTTGGAGTTAGCGTTGTGGCCAGAGGAAGAGCTCCGCTGTCTGTGGCAGCTGCAGCTGCAGCGGCAGCAGCCATGGCTCGTCTTGCCTTCCTTTGCCGGATCCCACAAGCATTGCAGAGAGACTGCACCAAGTTGAGAAATGAAAAATCGTGCATTAATTTTTTAGGTTATATATCTAGTCGAGTCAAGACACGGTAACACAAGAATTAGTTGAACTCAACATCACAAAAGGAAAAAAAAAAAAAACTCTGACTATAATTAAGATCTTTCTGATCTATCTCAAACTCAAAGAGTATAAAATTCAAGTAAAAGAACTATTTTTGACAGCTATTACGATACATGTATATCTAAACTATTCAGCTCAAGGCAAGCTTTGCTTAAGTTGACTATGGCAACATTCGTGTTACTCTTGCCAAATCCACACTAGAGAGCAACTTGAATTCGACGAAATTTAGTTAAAGCTATAATAGATCATACATCTATATATATACCTTTGGACCTCTTGGGCCGCTCCTCCAAAGTGGAGTCTTGGTGGTGTTACAATCTGAGCAAACCCTAATTGGGTTGGTGTCGTAGGAGGAGCTGTTGCTGCTGCTATCAGTCTCAAGAGAAGATGATGATGGTAATCGCTTGTGATCTTCGACAAACAACTTGTGATCACCACCAGCTGAAATTGAGCCACTAGTCATCATCGGTGTGTTGTCCTGTGATTGTTCATGGTGATCTGAGCTCATCATCTTCTTCATGATCCTCATCTTGGAAGACATCCACTTCACCGAATAATACTTGTCCACTTGGTCGCTCTCATCTCTCACTCCTCCTTCTTTCTTCCACAAGGTTATGTTGAGTCCATGACCACCATGAGACTCTCCTTGTGAAACGGGCTTGTGATCAACCTGCACAGGTGATGTTTTCGAGATGTCAAAATATGACTAGAAAAATTTGTAACTGCAACTATATACATACATATATGTCTATGCGTACTTATTTTGATTAATGGAATTTATATTTAGTATTTACCTCCTGAGGGTGTTGGAGCTTCTCAAGTGGATGATGATCTTCATATTTGCATGACCCGCCTTGATGATCTTGACCTAATAAGTTGTAGAAGATGGGACTTGGTGATGAGAGCGGGAAGGAAGATGAAGATGAAGCTTCAGATTTCGGTGGGCTCATCAAGAAGAGCTCATGGCTCTGATGATCCTCATTAAGGTCCAGAACGAGGCGCGAAGGTGGTATTATATGGTAATTAGCTGAATTCATTTAGAGAGATGAAACGGACCAGATCACAAAGAGAAGAAGCAAAAGGTATATGATAAACCTTTTTCAGGCAAAAGTGGAAGGAAATCTGAAGAAGAAGAGGAAGAAGAAGGGTTCAGAGAGAGAGAAGAGGAAGGGGGCAAAAAGGGCCTATGTTAAAGACTGTTCAGGCTCTTTTAAAGGGAAGAGAATAAGAGTGAACCCTACCAAGTCGTTCACGTGAGTGTTCTTGTGTGTCCTGAAGGACCAAAGCAGATGTGAAAGAGACAAAAAACACAGAAGGGGGAGAAGAAGAAAACTGACCCTATCTTTTCAAGGCTCTATCTTCCAAAATAAAAACTATTTCTCTCCCCACCTCTCCCCCCCCCCCCCCCCCCCCCCCCCCCCCCCCATCTCTTAGCAATAATTTAGCTAGCTTGAGTTGATATGAACCAAATATAAGCTAAGCGGTAGGAGAAAAATAGCTAGTCAGATATTGATTGGCGGCCGCATGAAAGGTTCAAAAGAGATGCATATTCATCAATCATGAACTGTGGTCAAGGTCATAGTGAGTTTAGGGAGGAGATAAATTAAGATACTGTGGTTTAGAATTTTTGTTGAAGATAATCAGCAAATGATAATCCACCTAAGAGATTAAGTTATTAGGAGGAGAAAATAAAGCGTTCAGATTAACTGAAATGCATCGAAAAAGGGGCGAGATCTTTTGTTGGATGTCATGATTTCATTGTGTTAATTATTAGGGCAAAGTAACTTAATAGAAAATGCACACATATATCAATTAAATATTTGGAAATAGCCTCAAAAGAAATTAAACTGTAGGATTATGACAATCATGAGAATGTTTAATTATCCTTAAAAAGTATTTCAAAATCAAAACATTCAGTCCGAAGGAACCACTAAAAGGCCATATATAATCTTCCCAAAAAATCAATAAATAATGTTTTTGCCTGACCATTGAAAAGACAATAAATATTTTGTTTTCCTCCGCAGAGGAAGATCCCAAAACACATTAAATATTTATGTTGGCATGAATTGTTGGGATTCGATGCTTTATACAAGGAATATATGAGGAAGACGGTGGAGACAGATCAGAATTGCATGGAATATCTTGCCTCTTCCTCCAATATTGCCAAATTCTATTCAATGCTTTGTGCAGGCAAGAGACGAGCGATGCACACACCCTTTTCCTTCGACCATTTCATATTTATCAACGAGTGGAATAATAGAAATTGGACAATTTTTTACATAATTAGCTGCGACACTATTGATTTTCCGTCATTATTGAATTGGTTAAAAAAAATCACTCTTCTCTCGCTAATTAATCCTGTCACTTGCTAAATATCTCGTTATACATCCAATGAAAAACATAAAAGAATACAATAAAAGAAAGAACAAATTTGTTAAAATGAAAAGAAAAGGAAAATGCAAACATACCCAAGAGAGAAATGTACGAAAAGCAGCTTGTTCTTGCATTCAGAACCAGTGTTGTTCTTTGGGAAAATTGTTTCTTACGATTTGTCCATAATGGTATAAGATCAACCTCAACTGGCGAATTGAATGACAAACGTCTGCAGAGATCTATTTTACTGAGCAGCTCACATGAAATGGCAATGATTGCTTTCATCTTTTGAAACATTATTGCAATCTCTCTCTCTCTCTCCATACTGTACTTTTAGTCTTCAATTTTTTTACATATGATAATGACTCTCTCTCTCTCTCTCTCTCTCTCTCTCTCTCTCCATATTGTACTTTTAGTCTTCAAATTTTTTTACACGACATAAATGATTACACATTATAATGACATAAATAATTTATGAACTTTAATCTAATATATAACGTGGTATTTAAACTTTAGTTTATATGCAATGCTGTATCTTTTAATATGATCTCTAAACTTTTAATAAATATTCAATTTAATCCTTAGACTTATGAAAATATTCAATATTATCTCTCGTATTTAAACATTTTCACATAAAATGATAATATTGAATATTTTCACATAGTTTGAGAACTAAATTAAACATATATCAAAAGTTTAAAAATCACATCGAATAAATTAAAAATTTAGGGACAACATTATACATGAAGTTAAAGTTTATGGATCACACTGTATATTGAGTTAGAATTCATAGATCATTTAAATTCATTCTATACAATCGAGTCCTTTAATTTATTCAACACGACATGGTCCTTACAATTGTGCCGATGAAGCTTAGGTGACCCTCATCGGCCACCGGCAACCTCCACAGCACACTCACCGACGGACCTAGATGACATTGGTTCGTGTCCATTGACATTCATGTCTCCTTTGGAAATCTGACATGGTGCCAACATGGAATGTTTGGGCCGAATTCAACCGGCGACGAACTCAAGACTTAATTGGAGTTTTCTTAAAACCTTAAGTCTCTGATTGATCAACTGTCAAAATCTTAAGTTTCGAATATGCACTTATCTTGAAGAAAAGTTAGAGAGCCTAGATTGAATATAAGATGATACTAAGATTACCCTACTTTTATATAAGATCGTCGGTCTTATCAAAAACTTTAAAGTACTAACAAAATGGGTAATCTTATTAACAAAATGGGTAAACTTGATGTTATGAAAATAGGCGAAAACCACCTCATGTATGGTATCCAAGACCGGCACGAACCTAACTAATACACGCACCTCCCTTCTAACGAGCAATCAATGTCAACATATACTGCACCCGAAACGAAAAATATCCGGAAAGCCAAAGAAAACATAATCCATTATCAACCAATTGAAATGCGCGTGTATCTGAGAAATTGAAGAAAGAAAGGCGCTGAATCAACAGGAAACATGAACCTAAGGAGATAACATATGAGAAACACAAACGTAATTATAAGCAGGAGAATATATCGTTATTTATTACGATGAAGGAGTGGGCTACGTATGCACTTCAAGAATCACAAACCCCAAGCGGAACAAGTTGGATGTGGACGTCGTGAAAGAAAATAGTCAGGCAAAGAAGAAAGCGAGGTGGGGTTTTTTCCTTTGCACGATTTCTGTCAATTGCAATTCGAGGTTGAGTCCAAATCTGGTGTAGTTTTCAAGCGGTGCTTGCATATCAAGAGGCCATGGCCCCTTTTGTGCTACACGACACTGTTCTCAATTGCTCACAGGCCCCACATCTCTCTCTCTCTCTCTCTCTCTCTCAGAGACATGTCTTGGCTAAGCTAATGTTAAGTTATGATTGTATGATTATATTTCAACGAGTCGATGTTAGGTTGACGAGACGAGGGTACTTCAAAGAAATCAAGATGATTAATCTTATATTTCATCGATCTGTCATTAAAATTAGGTTTTCAACTGTGATTATGTATGATTGGGATTGCGTTCGAGCGGTACAGCTTGCTCCTTGTTTTTGAACATGCTCACCTTGACTCCATCAAAATCTAAATTAAATGTGTGTTTGAGTGAAAGAATTTTTTATAAATTAGTTTTCTATACTTTCTTGCATTTGATTTGTTGAAAATGATTAGTCAACGAAAAATCAAAAGAAAATATGAATACTTAAAGTGAGGAAAATGATTCCACGAAATAAATAAATAAAAATCGTAATCAAGGAAAACGCCAGCTCACAGTAGCTATGTAGAGGACCATAGAACACTAACTGGCTACACGAACGGGCTAAATTCAGGATTTAACCTGTGAAGGTAATTCCAACTCGTGATTTTCATGATTTGTACGTATGATCTCCGATTCTTGAATTGAAAGAACCTCGACGTCTCAACAACAACGCCAAACCCGAGTGTCAAAATATCTGATTAGCCAAACCCTGAGGGTCAAAATATCCAATTCATTCGGTTCTGATCAAGACTCTCTCTCTCTCTCTCTCTCACATCCATCCATATGGGCAAAAAGCTGGATACAACCAGTGAAGGGTGCATGGGGAGGTGGACACCGGACGTGGAAGACCTGAGGGTCCATCAGGATCATGCACATATCTCTTCAGGGATATGGCATAGCATGGGAACGCAGCGTGGGGGAGGGGACGGCGATCTCCTGCGCGTGTGCCCACCTAAAAAGAGAACAAACGATCCCAGTGTGTGCTGCGCGCAATCTGGAACTTTCAGGTTCACTCGCTTGCTTTTCACCTCGACCATCAGCGACAACCCACGGACAACACAATAATTCTGTGGTCCTGAGGAGTACATGGCCTTCCCTTGGACTCTTGTCGTGTGATGTTGTAATGGGTCGTGGTATTGGCTCGAGCGTCCGTGTGAAAGAGAGAGAGAGAGCGCCATAGAGCATCATTGCATCGCTTGTTCTGCATCGTTTGAATTCGAAGGGTTCAGGTTGAGATAATGCAAGTACGCAGCGTACTCTTGTCTTGTCTTAGAGGCCAGCTAGGGGGCATCCCGAGGGGGCCGGATTAGCGATTAAGGACCACACGCGTGTGGATTAGCCCTCTCGACACCGCAGGAGTGAATTTAATGCGATTCTAGAACAATAGCATGTCCGCAAACGTGAATGGGAATTAGATTCGCAGACGTACAAGTTCACGCGATGAAGCGGGGAAGTGTTCCAGCTATCTATGGAATCCGATGACGACTGTTGTATATCCTCTTCGTAGGGGAAAATGAGTACTTGTGCCACAAAGCCTAGGTGACTACAGTCAGCGGATAAAATATCAAGTTATTAAAGAATTAACAAATGAGGTTGAATAAACGGAAAAATTACAAAAAAAAAAAATCTTAAATTTATTACACTTATATCAATTTAGTCTTAAATTTTTTAATTATATCGGCGAGAGACGGAACAACTCTCATTTGGCTAGATTTGGGCAAGGCGCTACATGCCATCATAGCCAGAAAGGGCGTCCCGGTTGTCACTTGTGGCCAACCACCCTTGTTAGCCTTACGTCTAGGGGAAAAAAAGAAAAAGATGAAGAAAAATAAAAGAAAAGTATTATAACTAAATTCAAAAAATAATAAAAAAATATCTACATTGACGAAGGACGTCCTACATCAATCATGCCATATAAGATGTCCAGCGTTCATGTAAGCAATTTTTTTATTAAAATTAGCTGAACGGATTCAATTAACAAAATGTTAAAAGGTTCAAGACTTACTTAGCACAATTAAAATGCTTATGATTAAATTAGCAAGATTGTAATAAATTTTGATTTTTTTTTTTAATTCTCTCCAGATAAACAGGTGCAAATCGAAATGGAAAAGTATAATTAAGCACATGAAATTAATAAATTAATTTTGAGGTCAAAATTCAGATTATCACTATAGAGGAGTTTTCTAGATTGATATTGATGACCTTACAACTATTCTTGGATATAAAGTGCTTACATATTTACCGAAGGTTGTGCAAATTCTTGTCGCGAGCCGCCTTTTGCATTTCCACTTGTTCTGAGCGCTTCAGTCTCTTCATTAATCATATCCGCATCTAGACTGGAGGCACTGTCTATATTATTCATCCCCATCAAGTGCAAACAATCTCATTTGTGGTCCGGCCATCTATACATTTCCGAATTTAGACAGTGCCACAGGTTCTTCAGTTGGAGCCGCTACCTCCACTCATTTCTTTTATTTATTTATTTATTTTGGTATAAATGTTGTTTTTCTTGAGAAATATTACCATGGTTTGTTATTTTCTGTCGTTCGCCCCAACTAAAAAATCCCAACCCACTTCAACATTGACCCACAAAAGCTCATATTATACTTTTGGGTTTGTGTCTTGTTTTGGTACGGGACTTTCCTTAGAGTTCAGGCCGATCTTTAACGTTTCATGCATTTTTTCAGATATGAAAATAACAAAACAATCTTGATTAATGAAAATTAAGTCTTATCGTTTCGTTAATGCATGAATGTTAAGATGTTCTAGCTTCATTCCTGGCGATCTTTTCCTAGTTTAAATGCATGTGTAGGATATGTACCCACTGTTGGAATATGTCAACGCAATTATGTCTCCATTTTATCATTTTAAGGTTTCAAATGCATGCCATAAGAAAATCCATATAAGACGAATATGCTCTGGCATAATTATTTTATTATAGATTCTATGCAAAAGAAGTCTCACTAAGAAATCTTCTATTTTAGGGATCTTACATTCATTTC
This sequence comes from Eucalyptus guilfoylei, assembly GCA_016097605.1. NCBI lineage: Eukaryota > Viridiplantae > Streptophyta > Magnoliopsida > Myrtales > Myrtaceae > Eucalyptus > Eucalyptus guilfoylei. The sequence continues at coordinate 37,840,798 of CM027862.1, read as the reverse complement.
TCCCAAATAAATTGGGTGGATAGCACCATATTCTAAGTAATATATATAAACAGAACAGGCCTAAGCAATGAGCTTGTTCACTTGAATAGCTCTGGGATGAGATAGATCTAATTTGAGGTCATTTTGTACTGAGGGATTGACTACATATGTTAGAAAGTGTTATCCAATGTCTGAAGTGGTTGATAGGTCTGGCCTAAATTTACAAGGGCACCTACCATTGCCAACATGCAATTAAGTCCTAAAAGGCTCAAAGTTAGCTTTGGAGTTTCTGGTATTCAAACTATTTGTGATTTTTGAAATGTTACCAACTCAACGGAGACCTTCAAAAGAGGCAAAAACATCCTTTAAAATGAACTCTTGCATGTCTTAGTTGAAGAGGGACCAGAAGAACCATGAAGCGAACCCGGAAGCCATTACAAAATCACTTGAACTAAGACGAGAACCGTTGTGTTTTTGTATGTTGTCCATGCGTCGGTTTAGGCTTTTAGCAAAATGCAAACTCCAATCATTTGGGGCAATTTTCCAGTGTTTTTGGACTTTTTTTTTTTGAACAAATGTTTTTGGACATTGATGAGGTCCTAAAGGGGGGAGCAACTTCGGATCATTTGGGCCTAATTGGGCCTCCAAGGCATTCTCCAGAAGAGAGGTAAGCCTTTCAATTCAAGTGATGTCACTAGGGCTTGCATTCAATTGTCCACTCTACTGGGCTCTAAGGGTTTCTTTTGTGGGATCACACTGTTCCTTTTTTTTTTTTTTTGGGATCGATAACAAAGCATTTCATTCATCGAACATCAAAAGGATAAGATAGATTATGGGTTTCTAAATATTAGAAATCCCAGAGTGGTAAAGGCTGTGACAAAATCCAGAGTGGTCCAAATCTTCCGTTGGGTTTAAGCTATCCAGTCTGCAACCTGGTTGGACTCGCGCCGGCGATGGGCCAACTAAATATATTTGGACCAGCCGAGCCTATCTTTGCACTCTTCAATTATGGCCCGCAACTCCCTAAGGGCATGGACATGTTCCTTATTTGGCTGCCGAAGTCCTCATCCCTAGAGAGCAAAAGAGGCACCTTGAGGGGAAAATTCAACCCGAGCTAAGGATGATGGCAGGACAAGTTGAGTATATCACCATTCGAGCTCGACCTGTAGTTTCTGTTTCGGCTATCTTTTTATTAATAGACAATTAACTGAGTATGTGAAAGGTCTATAGGATTTGTGAGACGAACTCAAGAATAGACAGATGAAAGAGTTTTAGTTTTAACATTATAGATCTTTTATTGTGTCCACACTATACAAATTATTGAACATAGCTGTGCCAATATAAAGGAAGAGGAGAGAAGGAAACCCAATACACTTAATAACGACCTCAATCATCATTCAAACTAACTTGAAAAACGTGTATATTATATATATATATATACCCTCAATTTAAACCCACATAACAAGTTCTTTCCAATTTGACATTCCAATTGAGAGAATGCCAATCATAAGCTGATTATCCAATCGAGAAAGTCCTTCACCGATCTCACGGGTTAAACCCACAAAACAAGTTCTTTCCAATTTGACATTCCAATTGAGAGAACGCCAATCATAAGCCAATTATCCAACCAAGAAAGTCCTTCACCAATCTCACGGGTGGGGTAACTGTCTCATCTAAAGCGTACGTAAATCACTTAAAAGATCCAGAATTTTTCCTCTCAACTCCTTTTGGATTTTCCACACGCTCCACGAGAGTCCCTCTTTTGCGTGCAAACTGATGGTCAAGAACCGGTGCCAACGATCGGATAACGTAGCTAATCGGGAGCCATCATGTGTCCCAACTTGATCCGCATCGTTGTCACATTTCGAATGGCAATGAAGGAGACATCGTGCGACGCAGCCGCAGCTCCTTTGGGAGAATAATCGGACGTGAATCGTCCCTTGTGTGTCAAGCTCATCCTCTTACACGCACGATCTCTGTTGTCGAAAGGTAAGGGGATTCGGTCCTGATTGGGTGACTTGGAACGATTTGAGCTGTCTGTTCCTCTTCTTATCCTTAAGAAAGATGAAAGAGATTCACAAGCAACCGCCGATCATTCAAAAGCAAACCGTTGCTGACTAACTAATCCAATCCGATAACCGCCATGCTTGTCGCTTTCTGCATGCTCTGATATGTCGGATGAGATTGATTCTGTTTGGACTGACTGATGTCCCACGTTTCTGCCCCAACAGAGCAACTTGGTTGCTTTGAATTCGCTTTCCTTAGAGTGGTCGCGTTTGGGTCAGTTTTTGCGTATCCTTTTCCGTGTTGGGACCGAGAGATTCGAATGAACTATTTCTGCGTGGTTGGATCTCACGCGATCGAATCGAGTAGTAATTGAATTTGACACTTGATGCTTCTTGGACACTTGATGTTCAAGATATAAAATTAGGAGATTTTACATATCTCCTTTGATTATCCATATCAATTAGGGATTATGAATAATCAAGGGAGATACGTACATGGATCCCTTATAGACGTGGAAAATTGTGGGAGACATGCAGAATCTTCTAGAGATCTCTCGCATTTTAAATTATATATTTTGTTAATTTTTTAAATGTTGGCAAAGAGAAAAGGAGATTTTACATATCTCCTTTGATTATCCATATTAATTAGGGATTATGAATAATCAAGTATCTGATTATGAATAATCAAGGGAGATACGTACATGATCCCTTATAGACATGGAAAATTGAGGGAGACATACAGAATCTTCTAGAGATCTCTCACATTTTAAATTATATATTTTGTTAATTTTTTGAATGTTGGCAAAGAGAAAAGGGTTGGGAAGTTGACCTAGCATGAAACCCTCGTTTTTTTTTTTTGGGGTGCAAAAATAGAAATAACTAATATGGGTGGATTATCGTTTAAAGAACTATCATTTTTCGAGATAGATATCTTCTCAATATATACGAAGTAAATTACATTTTTGATTTAATCTCTAATTAAGAATGCATTAAAAAAGAGAATTTAAAATCTGATTTTGTTTTTCCTTCATATCAAATTGCAAATCTCAGCAACCACTCATTTCCTTGTCGATGTGTCATGTGTCCCCGTCTAAGAACAAGAGGATAGCTTCTTTTGAAAACAACGTGGGTACCTCAATTAACAATACCAAGAGAGATTGCGAGCTCCTAATTTGCACTACACTTTCTAGTATTCACATTGCTAGACTGTCTGAAAACCCTTTTTTTTCTCTCTGATTAGTCCGAGAGAATCGGGAGCTTTTTGTAGTTCAATCCACCGCCAGCATTATTGCAACTCTCTTCAGCAACCACAACTCATGAATATGGAAGATGAACCTTTTGTCTCTTGGTGGTTGGGGAAGATATCAACGTTTTCTTGATAGATTGATATTGACATGGGTTTGGTCTCAATGTCAACAAACAAAAGCAATGTTGAGTATGATGTGGGAAGGCTCTTAAAATTTGAGAATATAATTTATAACCACCAAGATGATTGATCTGTGAATGTGTTATTCTCAAGTTATTTGAAAAGTCTTTAGTCTGAGGTCGACTTCCGATTCCTCATTGATCTCGAAAAATCTCAGTTCATCGACTTGGGAAGCCTCCGACTTTGCATCACACTTGAATTATGGCGGGACTATTGTAATGAGCTTGTCCATCTAGGCAATGGTTATGGCTTAGTTCAAGCATTTTATAAGCGACATAAAACTCCCATTGTAATGCCCAAAGGGTTGCCCAACGTTGATCACTTCATCGTCCCCTTTCAAGCACATAAGCATATACTATACTAATCATGTTATGTTAATGAGATATCACCAAGTCAGTCCATTGCATTTCACTACGCGTGCCAGGGGATTCCTTTAGCACATTTGTTGAGCATACATCATTAGGGAATATTTTAGTAATCCCACAGTTGGCACAATTGACTTGGGCATTGGGAAATTCCCAACCCAAAATTTGGAAGTCATCAATTCGAATTTTGCTAACTACTATGGGCCACCTACATGGTTTAAATATGAAAGTTTGTAATTCATACATTTAGTAACCCAACCCTCCATCCACCATTTTATGATTTTAGATTGGACTTCTAATATAGTATCAAAGTCAATATCCTTCAACGTTACTCAAATTTTCACATGCTAATCCTAATTCAATTTGCACGTAAAAAGGGCTTTGATAATACAGTTTATATCTCTTTATATGTCAATGTAGTTTTCTTTAAACTTTTAACCGCACTTTATAAAATATTCTCAACATCAGATTTTTCCTTTTAACTGAGGTCAATAACTGTCCTTAGGTCAATCATTAACACGATCCTACCTAAAGTATGGTGATACGACAAAGAAGGGGCCAGCTTCTCTCTCATAAATGTTTCTTCAGTTGAGAAACTGGTTGGTGGACAAGTGCAATATGAAGTGCATCAATCTTGTCGATAGGTCACCAAAACTTATCCTCTTTATTGACCTATGGGGAATGTGCAACCGGTGGCTAAGCGGTTGAACCAGAACAAAACCAATGCCCATCAGCTTCAATGTCAACAAGAGAAAACTGCTGTTTACTGACCATGTAACTAATCCAAGATAAGCAATATTAAACTAACTTATCTGTTGATCGATAGGTCAAAAAAACATCCCCACTGAGCATTAGTGTTAATTACGAAAACTAGAGTTCGTTAAGGCTTCTGAGAAGGAACCTATTCCCATTTTTAAAGCACTAATCAAAAGGACAATGATGGTGTCACTCACTAAGACTAAACTTCCGCATGAGTACATCCATCCGTTCATCAAATAATATTCAATTGGGTTACCACGTAGCATGGCACATTTCTTAAAACGCCATTGCGATCGTCACAAGCCGACCAATTTCACTTTTGAATGTGACTTAAGTTCCTAATCAACGAGCTTCTAGTAGGGAGAGATCAGGTAGACTATGACAAGAGATTCGGCGTCAATTTGATCATTTGTCCGTACCACGACATTATGGGCATGACGATTAAGCCAAACTGGTCGGATAAGGGCCGTTTTCCTTATGGTTCATTCGCATTTATCCGCGTCTTTGGAAAGAGACGTTCATCAGTCCTTCGTCACTGTAGATTCCTGAGCATTATCGAAACATCTTATTCTCTCTCGTTTTGATAGATTAAATGAGTCTTCCGACAATAATTTTTTCTTTTGTTTCACTTATCAAATATATTTTCGAGAAAACAGAAAATTAAAAAAATGATTAATATTCTGAAGGCCAATAGCCCTCTCAAACAAGGGTGTAGTAGCTAAACGTGTTTTTTTTTTTTTTTTTTTCCCAATTTTTTTTTTCAATGACAAGTATAGCCAACCATGTTTTGTTTTGCCTTATCCAACCGTTCGTATATCGGCCCCATCGACTGGCCATGAGTCATTCTGTACATTTTATCCAATTAAACATCTCAATCCGTTCTCCACCGAAACGTTGAAAGCCGGCCAACTTCAGACGGAGGCAACCCACATTTTCTTAGGAGAATCTATCCTTTCACATTAAATATTAAAAAAAATGATTCACATTAAATATAAAAAAAAATGAGTTTGAAAACTCTCAAATAATTCTACAGAATCGGCCAACCACGGGCTTTTCACTATATGTATTATTTTCCTTTTTTCCTGAAAGACGTGGCATGGCCAGCCAATATTTTCTCCCTTTTTTTTATTATATAATTTGTCTTGAATGTGTAGCTAAACTATAATTTGCCTCGTTTGAGAAAGGAAAAAGAAATTAAAAAAACAAAAAAAACAAAATTTCATATGTCAATCAAGCCCAAGTTGTTGGGGACAGTTAGCTACTCGTGACGATGCATGTTGTTTACTTTAGGATTTCAAGCGATGGTGCAATGAACTTGATTCTGTCTCTGTTGCATGGCAATGATCGGTTACCAAAACACATTTTTTTATTCTATAAATCCAATGAGGAGAAAAATGAGGTTGAAAATGACCTTTTGTGGGTCCAAATTAGAGGGGGACCAAATGGGGTTTTATGAAAAACAGCAAATTAATTATTAAATAGGTGGATACACACCAATAAATTTTGAATAGTATTGGGTGCAATTGGTTAATATGACAGTGATCTGTACACGTCTCCACACCCACTAGAATGGAGTCAATCTAATCTAGAATACATAATCGGGGGAAATTGTAAATTAATCCTAAACCTATTGTACCGATATCAATTTAGTTTTAAATTTTTTTAATTTTAATCATAAATTTTTGCATGAGATACAAATTTGGTTTTTCCGACAAATTCTTATCGAAAATGACTAACATTGTGATTCAGTCATTGTCGGTCGTGTGATATGGCACGTTGCCATATCAGTTAGTTTTCGTAAAAATTAATTGAAATGACTATATGACCACTTCACCAAAACTTTATCCATTGATGAGTGTTTGATCATATTGCTATTTCGCTATCATTGTTAGAGCCGTGATTGAATACTAGCATGAGTCAAATAACACAAAACTTTGTGTCATGGGTTGGATTTCAATCTTCTTCCAAGAGTTTCCAGCTGCATCCCATCGGTTCAACATCACCCAATGTTTTCCACGTTAACTTACTTTTATGGATGAATAATTCAAAAGGGCCAATCACAAAATAGTTAGGCAATCTTTCGACCCTTTTTTTAAAGGGCCCTACTATTGAACTTAAATAAATTGTGAGTTGGGAGAGTTTGGATTAGATCAATAGCCAGTCAAGAAGTCACTTTTATCAATACGTGGCGCCCTCATCCATTACAATAATACTCATTTTGGCCATTTTCCATCAATTTGGTCCAATCGTGATATTATTTCTCTTTTGCACGAGGACATCATGGAAAGATTGCTAGAACCAATTGTTCTTTTTGGTTGCACATTAGCAATTGGTGCGAGAAAGATGGGTTCGACATTCGACGTATCCTCGACCCATTTCACCAACGGGGCATCGAAATTGGATCGGACCGAAAGCAATCAAAAAGATGACCCCTCGCTCTCCATCGGAATTCACCTGCATCTGCACGATAATCTCTGCATCGTTTCTGAATGGTTATGCGGAGAAAATGGAGCCATGCAATTGCATGTGATGATAGCACCAACCAATAATTGAGCTTAAGGAAAATGAAATTAGAAGCTTTTTGAAGATAAGCGACGTCCACTCGACCGGCCATTCCAAGTGGATGGATGATACGTGAGGTTTTCAAACTTTTCGCGGGCTGAGGTGGGCCAATTCCCAACAAAGGCGATAGACTCCGGAGCAAATGGCGCCCTTCTTATTTATTTATTTATTTATTCTTTTAAATACCACTTTTCTATTACAGACCAACAAATAGAATTAATATCACGAAAAACTTCAAAATGATATATTTATAACAAATTTATCAAAAAAGTAATTTTTTATTATAAAAAAATCAAACTGGTACATTTTATGATAAATTTACCTCAAATAAATTTTTAAACCACATAAAACCTTAAATTGATATATCTTGTGATAAGTGTATCTTTCGCCAATTTTTATTAAATTAGATTAATATTAAAAAAATCATAAATTGGTACACTTATGATAAATGGAGAGTAAATTTGTTATAGATATACTATTTTGAGGTTTTTGATAGTTAAAAAAATTTTTGATAAATTTGTCGTAGGTGTACAAATTGAGGGTTTTTCATGAAATTAATCCCAAAAAACTAACACTTTTTTAATCTTCTAAACAAAATAAAATGAATTTGGTTTTTTTCAGTATGAGCTTAGAGATTTTAAATACTCCGTCACGACTAAAGGTGAGTCCGATCCAAGTAAGGACCGGGACCAGCCAAACCAGATAGATTTTCGATGAGTGGAAATAGTTTCTCGTTTCAAGTTGGTTTTGCTGAAAATCAATCTCCGAAATTATTTTGGTATGGTTCGGAAAAGCGAAGAAAAAAATTAACTCTGACAATTTGAAAAAAAAAAAAAACTATTAGATTTGTTGTTCGGTTTAGGTACTTAAATCATTTCTCATCTATGGTTTAGTCAAATATTCTCGAAAAAGTTGGTCATATACCCGAATCCGAATTTCCACGGAAAAAAGGATAATCTCCGTTTAAGAGTCCAAAACCACGAGATTTATCTTCTAATACTGCTTTGACGATCAATATTACCGTCTTCCTACTCGTCATTCCATTGAAAACCCAGAGGAAAATTCAACATGCCTTGGTGAAGAAAATTAGTTAGGTAAAGTTGCATATCATCTCTTTTTAAGTACTTTTTTTTTTTTTTTGTATTTTCTTACTCAAAGTGAAAAAATAATTTTGAAACGGAAGATGAAGAATTGCCAAGAAGGTTTTTGACTCTCCACGACACAAATGTCCTGCCTCACCTAGGTGAAGGCCGCTTTGCCTGTGGCCAACGGGGACTTGATAGCCCATTATGTTCAAAAGAAGGGGAAAAAAAGAATAAAAATTTCTAATAAAATATCTATGTCGATGTTGACATGGTATATAAGATGATCGACGTCCACATCTACATTAATGATTACAAATCGGCCGGATGCATTGAATTAGTATTAATGCAAAAAGTCTTATGATTAAATTGGTTTAATTGAAATATTTATGATTAAATTTATATTAATGAAATAAATTTAAAAAAATTGGAATTTTTTTCATATAAAATGCAATAAAAACCTGTGAGAAATGATTTTTCTGACCTGGCCAAACACATGCCGCGCGGGACCCACTTTTCTGCTGACGTGAACTAGATGTCTGTCCTTTTCAAATGGCGGAGGGAGGATGAGGTTAGGTTTTTATTCAATTTGTGCGGTTTGGGAATTAGGGTAATGAGAGAATATTCTTATACCATTTCATGGCTTGGTAGTTGGTATAGACGCACCGCATTTAGATTGTAATTCGTTTTTATAATGTATATGCCGAGAAGAGAATTATAAATTTAGAAATCGGGTAGCCTTTTTTTAACCTAACACGATTTAATTATATTTTTCTACGCGCTTTAGCTGCATGGCAAGAAAGCAGGAAATGGGACAGATGTCGACTGATTAATAAATAAATCAAAAGTCAAGAACTGGGCTATTAACACGCCAATCAGCTTGAAAACGAGATAAGATGAAAAAGAGTGTCATTACGGGAAAAAGGGATCCTGCTGACACGTTAGTCAGTTTCTAAACGGGGTAAGAATTTGAAAAATGAGCTTTTAATCAGGTGAAAAATGGGACCATTCCTCCAATTCACTGTTGTATCTACCTAAACCCAACACACGGGGATTTTTGCGATAATTATGATCTCTTTTCCTTGATATCGTATAACAAAAACTAAATTAATTTCATATAATGAAAAGTGCTATACTGACATGTCGAATTACTAACTTATTTGTCATTTTCCTTCGTCGGGGGTTTGTTTTGAAAAGAGATTTTAGGAAAGCGATGTAGTCGGATAGTATCACAAGTCAAATTAGCTTGACTTTTGTATCTCGAGTTAAATTATCACTCTTCTTATGATAACTTTCAGTCATACCTTATTGGGTCTCGAGATAACTAAGAATCCAAATATGAAAGCTTGTAGTTCATCTGCACGAGACATTCACTAATGTTTTAAAGAAATCGAATGTAGCTTTTCTAAGTGAGGTTAATAAAGGTCTTTAGGATGATCATTAACGTGATCCTTCCTATCAATCAAATGCCTATCAGCTTCATTGTCAACAGAGAAAACTGCTGTTTACTGACCACGTAACCAATCGAAGATAACGAAATTAGATTGGCTCGTCTGTTGTTGGGTCAAAAACCCCCCACTAAGGAATTGTGCTAATTAAGAAACTGGAGTTCGTTAAAGCTTCTGTTAAGGAACCTAATCCCACTTTCAAAGCACTAATCAAAGAAGCAATGATGGGGTCGTTCGCTTGACAAAACTTCCTTGTGTACACATTCATTCATTAAACAAAAGTTTATTTGGCTACCACATAGTGTTACGGTTGTGTAATCAGATTAGTTCTACCTGAGAACTAGGCCGGATAGCTCGAAAACGTCTAGTACTAGGTTTCCGTTGAAATTGGTCTAGTTCCCAGTTCCGAGTGAAGAACTACCCAAAAAATAAACCGACCGGACCAAATAGGAACTGGTTTCATAAAAGCCTAAAAACCCTAATTTTTCCCTTGACATCTTTTTCTCTGTCTCTCCCTTTTTAATCTCTACATTTCATGACTCTCTCTCTCTCTCTCTCAACTCACCCTCCTCCTTGCTCGCTCTCGATTAGCCCTTACTCGTTCAAGCCTTGCAACCCTCATTTGTTCCTGAATCACCTTCACTTACTTACTCCTGTCCATCTTTTACTTTGTAATTGTCGTATTGCTCATATTATTTTAATGTAAAAAATGAAACCAAAGAAAATAAATTCTCGTGTAGACCCTAGAACGGGACTGAAAAAACAAAGTTTCTAGAGTTGGTTCTAAGGCAAATAAAATAGGTTTCAAATTCCAAAAACCGGAAATCGATTACAACAATTTACATACCCTAAAACCAATCACCTCTACATAGTATGACCCATTATGCTCAATTGATCGTTCCTAAGTAGTATGACACATTACGGGCACAACGATTGAGAAAACAGATCGAATGAGGGTCGTTTTCCTTATGACTCATTCGCGTTTATCCGCGTCTACGGAAGGAGACGTTGGTGGACGATCGGTCACGGTCGATTCCAAAGAATCGTCGAAACCTTTATATCCCGTCTCCGTTTTGAGAATAAGATTATTTGGGAGATTGACAGAGTTCGGATTAGATCAATAGCCAATCGAGAGGTCGCTTTTATCATTACGTGGCGCACTCATCCGTAGCATGATGAATTTCCGGCCTTTTCAAAATGAATTTAGTGAAAACATGATATTGTTCTCCTTTTTGATCGGGATATGATGCGAGGCCTGCCAACATCAATTGGTTTTTCTTGCGTGAAAGCAATTGTTGGGAGAAAGATAGGCCAGTTATTCGCCATGTCCTCTGTCCATTCTATCAATTGGGCATCAGAGTGATTGGACAAAAGGCTAGTTGGTCGGTTACAAATCCGAAACCCGACCACTCCATTTTCACATAATCCGAGAACACTGTGTGTACATGACGAACGACCATCTAATCTCTATATTGAAATTCATCTTTAACGTATGTGCAATTCACATACGATGATCTCCATGTCTTTTGCTTATATGATGTGCAAATTATTATATGGTTCTAGAGATGCACGTCGCTTCTTGTATCGGTGCTACAAATATGGGGAGAAAATGGAATATTTTCTTTCTTTTTAATTTGTTTTAAATAACACTTTTCTATTTGAAGCAAACAAAAATATGATTAGGTGTTTGTCATCGTCAGCATAGAGAATTCTTCACGTCAACAATGTTCATTGTGTTTTAAATACTCCATTATGATTAGGGATAAAAAAGCAACCTGAGTAAGGACCTAGATCTCCAATCAAATAGATTTTGGGCAAGCAAGAGAACCGGCCGTTCTAAAGTAAAATTGATCTTTGCTATTTTGATATGGTTTGAAATGATGAGGAAAAATATATGAATTAGGTCCAAATTCATTGTTCAATTCGATTGTTTTTATCGTTTTCTCATCCGTGGTTTAGTCAATATTTTTTGAAAAGGTTTGCCTATACCCGATTCCAAATTTTAAAAATTTATTTGGTCCGAGCAATATTTTCGATTCCATTTGGAGAGCTGGACCACCTAACTACTTATTAAGAAAGGATTGTCTTCACATAAGAGTCCAAAACTGCGAGATTTAGCTTCTAATATGGCTTAACAATTAGCATCAACCATGTTGCTGTTCTTCATCTCATTCAAAACCCAGAGGAAATTCAGGATGCATGGTTGAAGAAAATAGTTAGGTAAAATTGCATATTATGGTCATCTTGAAAATGTATTTATCTATATTGTATTTTTCTTACTCAGAAGTCAAAATGGTTTTTAACATGGAAGACCAAGATTGTCACACGGACCGGCCGGTTTTTGACATAAAAATGAGGTAGAATTTCATGAGGATTGATTTATCCAAGTGGCCAAATATTTCGTAGAGCGGGATCCACTTTTTCTGTCTGACATAGATTAGGTGTATGCCCTTCTAAATGATCGAGATTAAGATACGAATTCTTAATCAATTTGTGATGTTTAGGAATTAGGTCAACGAGAGAGTATGCCTAATCATTTCATGGTTTGTGAATACGTAATGAATTATATTATATAATTCATGATTATGTATGCCAAGAAGAGAAAAAGATTATAAATATAAGCTTATTTTATCTTAATCGACACAATTAATTTTTAATTTTCGACGCGCTTTGGCTGTATGACAAGAAAGCAGGAGCCTCCCAATCACTTTTTGGAACCAATGGACAGATATTGACTGATTAGCGAATAAGTCAAAAGCATGAACTTTAGGCCATCGACACACGCTAAACCGCTTCTAGACGAGATGAAAATTGCAGACTGTTTTCATCAGGTGAACACAGGATCTAGGGCTGCTACTGCTAGCACGCCAATCTGGTTATAATCGATATAAGAATTGACGACAAGTTTTACTGGGAATTTGCCGTCGTGTACCTACCCAAACCCTAATCAAGCAAGATGGGTGGGATTACATCATCTCTTTTCCTTAATGTTGTACCAGCAAAACTTTATTATTTTCGTGCATGAAAAGCACCATACCAGACATGTCCGTCGAGTATTCATGTTAGCAACAAAACATGGAGATTTTTCGGTTGATTGAAGGACTGCATAGCGAGGAGCTTGAATTAGTCGAAAAGGACTGCAATTAGGAGGCTAATTCTTGCACGTTGCATGATTGTAGTAAAAAAGAGCTACAATTAAGGAAATAATCCATCCTACTGCTAATTAAGCTTCCATCATGTTGATAATAATCTAGCAATCTTCCAAATTGGATAAGATGTATGATAGACATGCCAAGCAAGCAAAAATTCAATAATTTAATGGTTTGTATGAACTTTTGAACTAATTGTGGAAAAATTTTTCTTTTAAGTATTGCTAATTAAGCCACCATAAAATGCCCTGGAAATTCTTCGAAAGATAAGATTGTACAAGATAGAGATGCTTAGTAAGTACAATTATGCAGGCTCATACTTACACGTGGCATGATTTTAAAGCTAATTAGGAAAACGACATGTCACCACAATTAACATCCTCTAATCAAATACCCCAAAAGAGTAAGAATATGAGATCAAGAATTCAATTTTGATAAACTCATGTAATCGTGAGAAGTTAACCTTGTAATTTGTTCGGTACAAGGAGGCATTCATTTCAACAAGGAGAAAAAGAAAAAAAGATGGAATTTTGTAATAATAGGAATCAATCTTTTCCTCCATCACCTTGCTTAACTAAGCAACTATAAGATTGATAATGATCTAGAAATCCTCCGAATTTGATAAGAACCACTGAAGATAGACATGCCAAGTGAGCAAAAACTCAGTATAATTTAATGATCTGGAAGAACTTTCAAACTAATTTTGGAAAATAATTTGCTTTAAAACGCAATAATAAGGATAGTTATAATCTCGCCTCAATAAGGAAATAGGAACATCTTCAAATAATATAATTCAGTAATATTAACATAATAACTCTAGCCAATTTTTTTTTTTTTTTAAAGATGGGCATGCCAACAAAGTAAACTAAAAAGCCTAATCTTCACGAGCAGCAGACTTTAATGACCGCTCACGAGGTGGGGAAAATTGCCATAAACATGAAAAGTAATTAATGGGAATTAGGTAGATGTTGGGATATTTTAGACTTAACCCTAGGTGAATCTTTCACAGTGGATTTGCTTTCGGTGACGGGCGGTGCATCCTGCCGGGGGCTGACGTGGCGGGCGGCGATTGGGCAGTGAGTGGCCATTGGTTGGAGTCCAAGGTACTAACGTCAGGTCAGGCCAGGTGGTGCAGCAGGGGGCTCTGCCGCGGCGGATTCGTTGACTTTTCTGCCAATGGGGAAAGAATTAGGGCAATTGTAGTGGTTGCCCATACTCAAGTAGTTGCATTTCGTGGTTCCACAAGAAATATACTCTTTAAGTCAGTTTCTTCTCCCTTCAAAGGCATAAATACTTTTTTTCTCCCTTTTCTTCCACTATAAGTGATGAATTTCTTTTTATTTTATTTTTTAAAAAAAAGAGGGGGCCCCGGGGGTGGGTTAAGATGTAAATTTTGATTTTCTAATTAAAAACTCCCCTCTTGTCTCACTAATTGACTTTGATACTTAAAATCAAATTCGAATGAGCTATGTGAATTGATAGGAAGTTTTCGGCTTATAGATTATGGCCGGATTGAGATAGTGGAAGCCGGCCTATGATGATGCGCTCGAGATGTGTAAGACGTCAATAGTAATTCCTTAAGTTATGGCAGGAATCTCGGTATCTTTGTAAAACATTCTCTTGGAATAGTTGAATTTGAACGACTTCTCGGATGCTGGAACGTGAATCTAACAAGCACGTGTGAATCTCATGGTGGGATTCTCTTCTCAAACCAGTTTACCAAAGCTTCCTCAACCAAAGATCATCTCCCCCTTGTCCCACAAGCTATTCTCGAAACTTGAAATCATATTTAAATGCGTTGTATGGATTGATAGAAAGTTTTTGGGTTATACATGGCCAGATCGAGATAGCGGAAGCTGGTTTTAAGTCCTTAAGATATGGGAGGAATCTCAATACCTTAGTCAAACACTCTCGAAATAGTGGAACATGAACAACTTCTCAGATGCCACCAGAACACAAATTCGACAAGCAAATGTGAACCTCATGGTGGGATACTGTTCTCAAACCGGTTTTACCAAAGAAAGGTGAACAGCTTCCTCAGCCAAAAGCAAAAGGATAGAAAGAATACACTTCAAAGGGTGCATGAATTTAGCAGAGACACATGTTTGCAGAAAAAGAACGGCAATTTCAAATTGACCGAAATTTTGGAAAAAGAAAAAAAAAGCAAAAACTACAGGGGTCTAATTGAATGCTTTTGCTTTAAACAGATGTCAATCTCAAATGCCAATTTTCTTGCCAATGCCAAAGTTACCGTGGCAGATGATGCAACGAGAACCCTTCTATAAAGGCAACCAGAAATGGACCCACGAGAAAAAGCAAGAAACCGAAACCTCCTCTTCAAAATCTTTATAAATTGCCAGGCTTCCCACTCTCTCCACAACACACCAACCGAACTCCCCACCAAAACTCTCTCTTTCTGTCCCTCCGTCTCTCTCTCTCTAGCTCCCATTGCATGCTCAGTAGAATAAAGGAACGGCTGACGTTTGTATGACCAAATCCAACAAAAGCCCCCAGCATTCCAAAACCAAACGCCATCGACAGGTCGAAACACCCTACCCTCATACGTCCCCTCTTTCTTGATATCAGGAGCAGAACCTTGTCACTGGTATTGGGCAAGAAAGTCCATCCCTTTGTTTGGTTTTGAAGAGGGAGGGTCACGGGTTCGAAACGTCCAAACGTCGGAACATGACTGGACCCAAGCTGGTGCTGGCATTGATTCTGCTCTCGTGGGCATCTTCAGTGTCGTGCTCTGTTTCTTATGATAGAAAGGCTATCATCATTGATGGCAAGAGGAGGATCCTCATCTCTGGTTCCATTCACTATCCCAGGAGCACGCCTGAGGTAGCGACGATCCCAATGCAGCTCACGACATGTCTCTTTCTATACTTTTTCTTTTTCTCCGAAAAGGAATCGTATTTTATTTGGTCTCTGGGATTTCGCGTGGTTGCAGATGTGGCCTGATCTCATATGGAAGGCCAAACAGGGAGGGCTGGATGTTATTCAAACCTATGTTTTCTGGAACGGACATGAACCTTCTCCCGGAAATGTAAATGCTACTTATGATCTTGTTTGGATTATATAACCATTTTGATTCACTGATTATATGTTCCCCATTTTTCTTCTTTAAAGTAATGAATTTTCTTGTTCTCTCCTTCTTTTCTTTCTCCTTCCCTTTGTGCAGTATTACTTTGAGGACAGGTATGATCTGGTAAGGTTCATCAAGTTGGTGCAACAAGCTGGTCTTTACGTTCATCTCCGGATTGGGCCTTACGTCTGCGCTGAGTGGAATTTTGGGTACCTATTTTCTAGCATAAAAATGAAAAGGAGAAGTTTTTTCTCAAATTTATTTTGCTATGTATTTTGAAACTCACGTGCTCTGTTTTTTGTGCTGGTTTGTGATGCAGAGGATTCCCTGTTTGGCTGAAATATGTCCCGGGGATTGCTTTCAGGACAAACAATAAGCCATTCGAGGTTGTCCATTTTTCTGAAACAAATTTCCCTTCTCAATCTTTTTCATATTTCTAAATCTTTGACTAACAAAACATTTATCAATCATTTAATGAAGGATGCAATGCAAAGGTTCACGCAGAAGATAGTCAACATGATGAAGGCAGAGAGGTTGTTTCAGTCCCAGGGAGGTCCAATAATATTATCTCAGGTGAGAAACCTTCCACCATTTCTACAACCCCTTCTAGAAGATGGACCATTTCAATTGGTTTTTTTCCTCAACAATAAAGAGAAGGCTTTTGACAATAAAGGACATTATTTTCTATACCTGCTTGGAATTTTTATAGATATTTTTATTTTTCTGATAAGCTTGGATTTTTGTGTTTGTTGACAGATAGAGAATGAATTTGGACCAGTTGAATGGGAAATTGGAGCACCAGGCAAGGCGTACACAAAATGGGCAGCAAGTATGGCTGTGGGACTGGGCACTGGTGTTCCATGGGTTATGTGCAAGCAAGATGATGCTCCTGATCCTGTGGTTTGTACTTTTCTGGATCTTGTTGGTTAAACTTATATTTATTTAAGAGATATGTACATATCCATGTAAGTTGGTTAGGACGTCATCTGTTTTGTGATCACTGAGGGCGTCCTAGGCTGGTGGGGTCTCTTCTACAGTTTTTTTTCTCAAACTTTAGGTGGCCTTTATGGTCTTAAACACGTCCCTTTTTCCATATGCCATGTGCTTTTAATTTTTCCTCTTCCTTATTCTTTCTTGCTCTTCATAGTTTCATATTGAGTCTGGAAATTTTCCCCGTAAGTACATAATTCTTGTTTCCCGAAACGATAAATAAGCCTCAAATCTGGTTTGGCTCAACTTTGCTTGTTTGCCTTCGTTTAAATGGCATGGCATGACAACGTCGTTCGAACTTAAGCAGGATTGGTTTTTCCGTATCATGGTTGTTAATTCTTGACTTGTTTCACAAAAGTTATTTAAGATTGGAGTAAGACAGCTTCTAGAAAATAATTTTTCCTGTCTTTGACTTGTGCTGGTTCGTTATCTGACAGATTAACGCCTGCAATGGCTACTACTGCGAAGGTTTCAAACCAAACTCTAATAATAAACCCAAGATGTGGACTGAAAACTGGACTGGCTGGTACGTCAAGAAGCGTATATCTGAACAAGCTGAGATTCCCCGGCGCGCGCCCCCCCCCCTCTCTATCGTTCTCAGTCGTGTAGATTCAAAGCTAATTATTATGATTATTTCCAGGTACACCGAGTTTGGGGGAGCGGTGCCTTATAGGCCAGCAGAGGATTTGGCGTTCTCAGTCGCAAGGTTCATTCAGAACAGCGGTTCATTCGTCAATTACTATATGGTAATCTTGACTTCCGTAGCATCTGTGGCTCTGTATCAATCACTTGATTTTGCCTTTCCATTATGCTGCGAATTATAATCATTAGTTAACCTTCTTTTTTGTCTCCTTTTAAATGATTGCATACTTGCTTGTTCTTTATATGGGTCTTGTTCGTTGTCTTTAGTATCACGGAGGAACCAACTTTGGCAGGACAGCTGGTGGTCCCATGATTGCCACCAGCTATGACTACGACGCTCCTCTCGATGAATACGGTATGTGACTTGGAATAGATTGTTAGTATCCTGGCGTGGGCAAGGCTAACTCTGCTCATGTGCCTCAAATTGTTTCACTTTGAGCATTCAATGGATCTAACTACTTTAAGACTGGAGTAATTGGTAACACCGTCAGAAGTTTAACCGAGTGAAGGCAAATCTACATCTTGTTGCTTAAACATAAACCTTTTAAAACTAAGTCTAGAAGTAATTCATGACATCCTATGATGGCGATTACTAAGTCATCTTCCTGACATCAGAATTCGCGTAAATGTTGCAGGTTTACTGAGGGAACCAAAGTGGAGTCACTTGAGAGATTTGCACAAAGCCATTAAGCAAAGTGAATGGGCTCTGGTTTCTGCTGATCCAGCAGTGCAGTCACTTGGAAGTAATCAAGAGGTTTGGATTCTCCAGCCCCCTTAAAATGAATACGCATGAAAACACTCTCACAACCTTGTGGGTTGTTAATTAAACTTTTACCTGTCAAATTCTATTTTTCTTAGGCTCACGTGTTCAAAGCTGGAAGCGGATGCGCAGCCTTCCTGGCAAACTACGACACGAAGTATTCTGTCAGAGTCAATTTTGGAAACGGGAAATATGACTTGCCGCCTTGGTCCATCAGCATTCTTCCAGACTGCAAAACTGCTGTTTACAACACTGCAAGGGTAAGGCACAGACCATTCAGCTCCACGACATCTTGCATCGACTCTTTCCAATTTAACATGTTCTGTTACTTTCCCTTAAACAATTCTTTTTAAGAGATTAAGTTCAAGGATGACACGATATTATCAATTTTCAAACAGGTCAATGCACCGAGTTCTCAGATCAAGATGGTGCCAGTAGGTGGATTCTCTTGGCAGTCGTACGTAGAAGAAACTGTCTCTGCCTTTGGCAGCGACACGTATACAAAGGACGGTCTGCTGGAGCAAATTAGTTTCACTAGAGATGCTTCAGACTATTTGTGGTACACGACAGAGTAAGTGCTGCTTGCGACTTGCATCTCATAAGCATTACGAAAGCTTCAACATAGTGGACTGTCAGGTGCTTACAATTTTACTTTCCTGATCTTGTTGATTGTTCAGCATCACGATAAGTCCTAATGAAGCATTTTTGAGGAGCGGCCAATATCCTGTGCTCACCATATGGTCTGCAGGACATGCGATGCATGTTTTCGTCAATGGTGAACTCACAGGTAGATCAATTTCTGCCTATATCCCAAAATGCAACATCCTTTCGGTACATGAAATCTCAATACATAACATATGTTTCTCTGGTAATTGTCTTGTCTGTAATACAGGGTCTGTATATGGATCATTAGAGAATCCAAAATTATCGTATAGTAATAATGTGAAGCTGAGGGCTGGCATCAACAAACTGTCGATATTGAGTGTAGCTGTCGGGCTTCCGGTCAGTATTTTGCCAGTCAACATGATATTGTTAAGCTATATGCATGTGAGGATCTTAACATTAGTACTTTCTCCACTTCTGTTTGCAACATTCAGAATGTTGGCGTGCATTTTGAGACATGGAATACCGGGGTTCTTGGGCCAGTCACATTGAAGGGTCTCAATTCTGGGACGTGGGACATGTCAAAATGGAAATGGTGTTACAAGGTATCTGTACTCGGTGTGCTGCTCCTTTGTTCTTCTTTTGCCTTTCAACAAATAATTCAGAATCAAAAGATACCACATCAATGCGGATTCATTGTTGTTATATGAAAGTTGAGTAAAGCAATATCTCGGAACTGTTAAAAAAAAAGGAATTAAAATAAAAGTACGTTTGTGCTCAAATTTCTCGATGGTTGAGTGGTCCTGGTTATCAATGGTTTGTGTGGATAAACTTACGTTTGCGTGACTAGTTGTAATAGTGTGTGGATGTATCCTGGTTTTAGACATGACTCATGCTAGTCCATAGAAGATTGAGAATGATCTGCTACACCATCTTCAAAATAAAAACCTAAAAATTTGTTTTTTCCAAAAAGGTCGGTCTCAAGGGCGAAAATCTGGGTCTCAACACCGTAAGCGGTAGTTCCTCAGTTGAATGGCTTGAAGGTTCAATGTTGGCCCAAAAGCAGCCCCTGACCTGGTACAAGGTGAGGATCCACACCAAAAACTTCACTTGATAATAACTGCTAGTCTGGATTTCCTTTGAAAAACAAGTTATGCTTTGTTTGCAGGCTACTTTCAATGCTCCCCCAGGACGAAGTCCATTAGCCTTGGACATGAACAGCATGGGAAAGGGCGAGATATGGATAAATGGTCGGAGCATCGGACGCCACTGGCCTGCTTACACAGCTCGCGGCAGTTGTGGCAGCTGCAGTTATGCTGGAACTTTCGATGAGAATAAGTGCCGAAGTGGCTGTGGACAGGCTTCTCAAAGATGGTGAGAAAAGTAGATTTGCACTTTTTCTCTATTAATTTATGTTTTGATTTGAACACCTATTAATAAGCTTTTAATTTTCAGGTACCACGTTCCAAGATCGTGGTTGAATCCCACAGGCAATCTATTGGTCATTTTTGAAGAATGGGGTGGCAACCCAACTCAAATTACTTTGGTCCAAGCAACAAGGACTTCGTAGTAGCAGAACTTCTAGATCAATGCAGTTTATAGCTGAAATTAAGCAATTTCCGGAGCTTGCAGAATAAGTGATATGCAAGAGTACAGCATTCGTCTTCTTTTATCAGTCTTTAGAAGCTTGTACAAGTAAAAGATGCCATTACAACCTCTTAGACTTCGACAAAGGGAAGTGTGAAGTCAACCCATACTAACACACCATTTTGCTGAAGTCATATACAGAAATACAGAGGGGGAAATAAGCTGCAGAAACATGCCAGTGTATATAAGCATATATTGTCACTAGTTAGAAATAGCTTCGACTGCATACCTAGTTTGTGCTAGACATATGAACACAGTCAAGTGGAATTTCCTAGCCTTTCAAGTGTATAGATGTCGTCATCAAGTGTCTCTAGAGAGCAGGACAGTCAATTTGTTGCCTTGCTAAGAAAGACACTGAAATGCAGTGCTTGTAATAATAAACTGAAATTCAATATCTCCTACTTTTAATCCGTTCTGCCTCATATTATAGCTAGCTCGTTTAGTTCTCGTCTTCTGTAATTCTATATCTTGAAGATCAAGTGTTTACTGGACAAAACCACATCGCTTCCTGGTATGGGACCTGAAATGCTAGCATTCGAGAAAGCAAGGTGCCAGATCTTGGGGGCGGACAAACTTGAGCACTTCAATTTTCACTTATCTTTGCAAAATTTTCGTTCAGATAGCATTCCTAGACATGTCCTAAGTCCACCAAATCAGAACGCTGTCCTAAATCAAGATGTAGTGTCCATATATTCCATTACCATAACTTATATTAACGCTAACAATGCTGTTTCACCAGCCACGATGGAAGCACTGAGTCGAGAACACCGAAGCTGAGATCTGTTATGGTGAGCGAGGTTCAAGAAGCTAGGCGACGGTATGAAATTTGATAGGCCACTGAAAGACAAATGCAGCCCAGTCAGAGATGTTTGAGCCGATATAGTCCTCTGATTCACTCAGAACTAGCCATAGAGAGGTCCTCATTACATGGAGCAGAGATACTTCAAAGAACCTAGGGCGACTATCCACTTTACATTTAAACCCCGGAATTCCCACGAAAGACCAAGATATCACAAGCAAGCTTGACGAGTTTCCTAGATTATAAGCAATTGCCCTGCTATGTACTCCATATCATATTCTCCAAGCATCCAAGAAATTCAGGAATGACATTGCCATCGAATGCATTGAAGCTCAAGCCCAAATATCTCAGAGACCAAAGTCTCACCGGTGAAGGCCTGGTTTCCAATGGACCGTGCCTGATCTAAGAATCATAGCCCGTGGGGTACGAGCAGTTAGTGATAATCAACTGTAAAAACTGCTTCTGTGTAATCCTACCAGAGTCCATTCGTCACTAGTCCGGATAGTTGTTTCCCCTACATGACAATAGAAGAGCTCCGGGAACTTCAAGGCTGTTGCCGATGGCGATCAACGAGAGCTTCTCTATCCAATTCCAAACAACTCAAGAAGCCGATATTGAATTCCTCACCATGAGGTCACCGCCCGAGATGAGGCGAATATGTGTCCAAGAAGTTGATGAAGTGCAAAGTGCAAGTCCAAGAAGTTTATCCTGGTTTTGCAGATCACCAAATTTCGTACATCACAGGAAACAACGGTGACCAAAGATTTCTCATATATGTATGTACCTGAAGATATTCCGAATTATCAAAGAAATTGACACTAGGAAAATTACTAGAAAAATCCTAAAGTTATTGTACTTATACAAATTCAATTTTAAACCTTTCAAATGCGCTAATTAAATTCTAAAATTTTTCAAATTTTGCCATTTGAATCATTCCAATCAATTTAGGCTAGAATTTCTGACGTAAATGCCCACAATGCCATGTAAAATACATTAAATCTTTTTATATTTTTTAAAATTTTGATTTAAAAAAATATATTTTTTCTCTTTTTCTCTATTTTTTTTTTCTACCAGGTCCATTAGTCCTAGCCAATGAATGGGTGCCACAAACCCCTCGCCTGTGGATGATGAGGGCTTTGTGGTCCTTAGGCAAGGGTTGTGAATCCCTTCTTAAAAATGATGTAGGTCGGCTGACCCTCCCTTTTGACAAGCGATGGTCCTCGTTGGGCTTGGAAGAAAAGAAATGAAAAGGAAGAAAAGAAAGAAAAGAATTCAAAATTTTTAGAATAATTATAAAAATTATCTATGTTAAGACTTGGCCATACCACGTAAAATAGGTGGCGTCTAAGGGCCTGTTTGTTTGTATTCTTTTTTTGTTCCCCGGAACACAATTTCTGTTCTTTTGTTCCTGGGAATAAAAAAATAATAGAAACGCGTTTGTTTAAACTTTTGTTCCTGGAAACAGATTTGAAATAGAAACAAGAAATAAGAAAAACTTATTTCTTGTTCCCGGAAACACTTCCGAGAAACAATTTTTCTCTTTCCTATTTTTTCCTTATCTTTCTTTTCTTATTCTTTTTTTCTTCTTTTTTCTTTGGCCGGTCGCCAACCTTGGCCATGGCCGGTGACCGGCCAAAAGGAAGAAAAAAAGAAAAAAAGGAAAAATAAAATAAAAATATTAAAGAAATTAAAAGAAACAAAAAAATTATACAAGTTTACCAAACGTGTTTCTATTCTTTTTCTATTACGGAATAGAAATTTTGTGTGCAGTTATCAAACACGTTCTTTTGTTCAAAATTGTTCTCGGAATAGAAATAATTTTTTCTATTTCTTCCCTAAACAATTTTTGAATAAACGTTATCAAACACACCCTAAGTCAATAATTTTCAGCTAAAGTTCGTCAGGTGGACTCAATTGGCGAAACATAAATACTGCGTTTGACAGTTGGGATAAAATTTAGAGTATGATAAAGTTTATTATACCCTTCGTTTGTTACTTGTTCAAAACAAGATAAAGTCAAATATAAAAAGAATATAAACCGAATAAAATTATTCCATGGGAGAGGTGGGATAAAGTTGATATAATTAATATTCATAATATAAATATTTTTTTCTCAAATAACAAACTTCTTAAATTAACAAAATTAAATTACATTTCTATATAAATTATATTTGAATGACAAAGTTACCGTGGCAAATGATGCAACGAGACCCCTTCTAAAGATAACCAGAAATGGACCCACGACAAAGAAGGAAGAAACCGAATTCTCCTCTTCGAAATCTTTATAAATTGCCAAGATTCCCACTCTCTTCAAAATACACCAACCGAACTTCCCACCAAAACTCTCTCTTTCTGTCCCTCTGTCTCTCTCTCTCTAGCTCTCATTGCATGCTCAATAGAATAAAGGGACGGCTGTGGTTTGTATGACCAAATTCAAAAGCCCCCAGCATTACAAAACCAAACGCCATGGACACGTCGAAACACCCTACCCTCATACGTCCCCTCTTTCCTGATATCAGGAGCAGAACCTTGTCACTGTTATTGGGCAAGAAAGTCCACCCCTTTATTTGGTTTTGAAGAGGGAGGGTCACGGGTTCGAAAGGTTCAAACGTCGGAACATGGTTGGACCCAAGCTGGTGCTGGCATTGATTCTACTCTCGTGGGCATCTTCAGTGTCGTGCTCTGTTTCTTATGATAGAAAGGCTATCATCATTGATGGCAAGAGGAGGATCCTCATCTCCGGTTCCATTCACTATCCCAGGAGCACGCCTGAGGTAGCGACGATCCCAATGCTGCTCACGACATGTCTCTTTCTATACTTTTTCTTTTTCTCCGAAAAGGAATTTTTTATTTGGTCTCTGGGCTTTCGCGTGGTTGCAGATGTGGCCTGATCTCATATGGAAGGCCAAACAGGGAGGGCTGGATGTTATTCAGACCTATGTTTTCTGGAACGGACATGAACCTTCTCCCGGAAATGTAAATGCTACTTATGATCTTGTTTGGATTATATAACCATTTTGATTCACTGATTATATGTTCCCCATTTTTCTTCTTTAAATTAATGAATTTTCTTGTTCTTTCCTTCTTTTCTTTTTCCTTCCCTTTGTGCAGTATTACTTTGAGGACAGGTATGATCTGGTAAGGTTCATCAAGTTGGTGCAACAAGCCGGTCTTTACGTTCATCTCCGGATTGGGCCTTACGTCTGTGCTGAGTGGAATTTTGGGTACCTATTTTCTAGCATAAAAATGGAAAGGAGAAGTTTTTTTATTTTTTATTTTATTTTGCTATGTATTTTGAAACTCACGTGCTCTGTTTTTTGTGCTGGTTTGTGATGCAGAGGATTCCCTGTTTGGCTGAAATATGTCCCGGGGATCGATTTCAGGACAGACAATAAGCCATTCGAGGTTGTCCACTTTTCTGAAACAAATTTCACTTCTCAATCTTTTTCATATTTCTAAACCTTTGACTAACGAAACAATTATCAATCATTTAATGAAGGATGCAATGCAAAGGTTCACGCAGAAGATAGTCAACATGATGAAGGCAGAGAGGTTGTTTCAGTCCCAGGGAGGTCCGATAATATTATCTCAGGTGAGAAACCTTCCACCATTTCTACAACCCCTTCTAGAAGATGGACCATTTCAATTCGTTTTTTTTCCTCAACAATAAAGAGAAGGCTTTTGACAATAAAGGACATTATTTTCTATACCTGCTTGGAATTTTTTTGATATTTTTGTTTAGCTGATAAGCTTGGATTTTTGTGTTTATTGGCAGATAGAGAATGAATTTGAACTAGTTGAATGGGAAATTAAAGCACCAGGCAAGGCGTACACAAAATGGGCAGCAAGTATGGCCGTGGGACTTGGCACTGGTGTTCCATGGGTTATGTGCAAGCAAGAAGATGCTCCTGATCCTGTGGTTTGTACTTTTCTGGATCTTGTTGGTTAAACTTATATTTTTATAAGATATATGTACATATACATATAAGTTGGTCAGGATGTCATCTGTTCTGTGATCACTGAGGGCCTCCTAGGCTGGTGGGGTCTCTTCAACAGTTTTTTTTTTTCTAAACTTTAGGTGGCCTATATGGTCGTAAACAGGTCCCCCTTTTTCCATATGCCTGTGCTTTTAATTTTTCCTCTTCCTTATTCTTTCTTGCTCTTCATTGTTTCATATTGAGTCAGGAAACTTTCCCCATAGGTACTTAATTCTTGTGTCCCGAAACGATGTATATGCCTCGAATCTGGTTTGGCTTGACTTCGCTTGTTGACTTCGTTTAAATGGCATGGCATGACAACAATGTTTAAACTTAAGCAGGATGGGTTTTTCCGCAACATGGTTGTTATTCTTGACTTATTTCGTAAAAGTTATCTAAGATGGAAGTAAGACAGCTTCTAGAAAATAATTTTTCCTGTCCTTGACTAATGTTGATTCGTTATGCGACAGATTAACACCTGGAATGACTTCTACTTCAAAGATTTCAAACCAAACTCGAATAATAAACCCAAGATGTGGACTGAAAACTGGACCGGCTGGTATGTGAAGAAGCGCATATCTGAACAAGCTGAAATTTTCGACTCCCCCCCTCCCCTCTGTATCTTTCTCAGTCATGTAGATTCAAAGCTGATTATTATGATGATTTCTAGGTACACTGAGTTTGGGGGAGCGGTGCCTTATAGGCCAGCAGAGGATTTGGCGTTCTCGGTCGCGAGTTTCATTCAGAACAGCGGCTCATTCATCAATTACTATATGGTAATCTTGACTTCCGTAGCATCTGTGGCGTATCAATCACTTGATTTTGCCTTTACATTATGCTGCGAATTATAATCATTAGTTAACCTTCTTTTTGGTCTCCTTTTAAATGATTGCATACTTGCTTGTTCTTTATATGGGTCTTGTTTGTTGCCTCTAGTATCATGGAGGAACCAACTTTGGCAGGACAGCTGGTGGTCCCTTCATTGCCACCAGCTATGACTACAACGCTCCTCTTGATGAATACGGTATGTGACTTGGGATAGATTGTTAGTATCCTGGCGTGGGCAAGGCTAACTTTGCTCATGTGCCTCAATTTGTTTCACTTTGAGCATTCGATGGATCTAACTACTTTAAGACTGGAGTAATTGGTAACACCGTCAGAAGTTTAACCGAGTGAAGGCAAATCTACATCTTATTGCTTAAACATTAAACCTTTTAAAACTAAGTCTAGAAGTAATTCATGACATCCTATCATGGCGATTATTAAGTCATCTTCCTGACATCAGAATTTGCATAAATGTTGCAGGTTTACTGAGGGAACCAAATTGGAGTCACTTGAGAGATTTGCACAAAGCCATTAAGCAAAGTGAATGGGCTCTAGTTTCTGCTGATCCAGCAGTGCAGTCACTTGGAAGTAATCAAGAGGTTTGGTTTCTCAAGCCCCCTTAAAATGAATAAGCATGAAAACACTCTCACAGCCTTGTGGGTTGTTAATTAAACTTTTACCTGTCAAATTCTATTTTTCTTAGGCTCACGTGTTCAAAGCTGGAAGCGGATGCGCGGCCTTCCTGGCAAACTACGACACAAAGTATTCTGTCAGAGTCAATTTTGGAAATGGGCAATATGACTTGCTGCCTTGGTCCATCAGCATTCTTCCAGACTGCAAAACTGCCGTTTACAACACTGCAAGAGTAAGGCAAAGACCATTCAGTTCCACGACATCTTGCATCGACTTTTTCCTATCTAACATGTTCCGTTACTTTCCCTTAAACAATTCTTTTTAAGAGATTAAGTTCAAGGATGACACGATACCATCAATATTCAAACAGGTCAATGCACCGAGTTCTCAGAATAAGATGGTGCCAGTAGGTGGATTCTCTTGGCAGTCATACGTAGAAGAAACTGTCTCTGCCTTTGGCAGCGACACGTTTACAAAGGACGGGCTGCTGGAGCAAATTAGTCTCACTAGAGATGCTTCAGACTATTTGTGGTACACGACAGAGTGAGTGCTGCTTGCGACCTGCATCTCATAAGCATTAGGAAAACTTCAATATAGTGGACTGTCATGCGCTTACAATTTTACTTTCTCGATCATGTCGATTGTTCAGCATCATGATAAGTCCTAACGAAGCATTTCTGAGGAGCGGCCAATATCCCATGCTCACCATATGGTCTGCAGGACATGCGATGCTTGTTTTCGTCAATGGTGAACTCACAGGTAGATCAATTTCTGCCTAGATCCCAAAATGCAATATCCTTTCAGGACATGAAATCTCAATACATAACATGTTACTCTGGTAATTGTCTGTCTGTAATACAGGGTCCGTGTATGGATCGTTAGAGAATCCAAAATTATCGTATAGTAATAATGTGAAGCTGAGGGCTGGCATCAACAAACTGTCAATATTGAGTGTGGCTGTCGGGCTTCCGGTCAGTATTTTGCCAGCCAACATGATATTGTTAAGGTATATGCATGTGAGGATCTTAACATTAGTACTTTCTCCACTTCTGTTTGCAACATTCAGAATGTTGGCGTGCATTTTGAGACATGGAATACCGGGGTTCTTGGGCCAGTCACATTGAAGGGTCTCAATTCTGGGACGTGGGACATGTCGAAATGGAAATGGTGTTACAAGGTATCTGTACTCGGTCTGCTGCTCCTTTATTATTCTTTTGCCTTTCAACAAAAAATTCAGAATCAAAAGATACCACATCAATGCGGATTCATTGTTGTTATATGAAAGTCGAGTAAAGCAATGTCTCAGAGCTGTTTTTTTTTTTTTTAAAAAAAGGAATTAAAATGAAAGTACGTTTGCGCTCAAATTTCTTGATGGTTGAGCAGTCCTGGTTATCAACGGTATGTGTGGATAAAATTGCTTGACTAGTTGTAATAGTGTGTGGATATCCTGGTTCTAGACATGACTCATGCTATTCCATAGAAGATTGAGAATGATCTGCTACACCATCTTCAAAATTCAAAACCTAAATATTTGCTTTTCCCGAAAAGGTTGGTCTCAAGGGCGAAAATCTGGGTCTCAACACCATAAGCGGTAGTTCCTCAGTTGAATGGCTTGAAGGTTCAATGTTGGCCCAAAAGCAGCCCCTGACCTGGTACAAGGTGAAGATCCCACCCCGAAAACTTCACTTGATAATAACTGCTAGTCTGGTTTTCCTTTGAAAAACAAATTATGCTTTGTTTGCAGGCAACTTTCAATGCTCCCCCAGGACGTAGTCCATTAGCCTTGGACATGAACAGCATGGGAAAGGGCGAGATATGGATAAATGGTCGGAGCATCGGACGCCACTGGCCTGCTTACACAGCTCGTGGCACTTGCGGCGGCTGCAGTTATGCTGGAACTTTCAATGAGACTAAGTGCCGAAGTGGTTGTGGAGAGGCTTCTCAAAGATGGTGAGAAAAGTAGAACTGCACTTTTTCTTTATTAATTTATATTTTGATTTGAACACCTATTAATAAGCTTTTAATTTTCAGGTACCACGTTCCAAGATCGTGGTTGAATCCCACAGGCAATCTATTGGTCATTTTTGAAGAATGGGGTGGCAACCCGACTCAAATTACTTTGGTCCAAGCAACAAGGACTTCGTAGTAGCAGAACTTCTAGATCAATGCAGTTTATAGCTGAAATTAAGCAATTTCGGTAGTTTGTAGAATAAGTGATATGCAAGAGCATAGCATTCGTCTTCTTTTTTCAGTATGATATACTTAATCAGTACATCCATGATGGGGTGCGATTGAAACGCACCGTTTAGTCTTGATATGCTATAATGGAAAGACACCATTTGAAAGGGTGTGATGGAGTCATATAAAAGGCTCCTAAAGACTGAAAGGGCTAGTATGCATACCTAGAGGGGGGTGAATAGGTGTATATAAAAATTTATTCACAAGACTTCAATAAATTGCCTTTGAAAATGATTAACTAAAGATGTAAACTGCTTTTAAATAATTCTATAAGACAATTACAAAAATCAATGAAATAAGGAGTCAAGGAAAGAGAATTGGAACACAAGATTTATAGTGGTTCGGCTTAATCCAAGCCTACGTCCACTATCCTACGCTGATAGCCCACTGGCTGAATTCCACTATGAATCAAAAGAGATTATACAGCTTGTGATGTTCAACTTCCTCAGTGGAGAGTCTCAGCTAGTCTCTTCATAAAGTCACACTATGTGTTTCTCTCTTTTGTATACAATTTGAGCTCGATGAATTGAAAGAACAAGGAACTAAGAGATTCAGACTTTGAAATTCTTCTTTCACGCACTCCTTCTCGAACAACTTAAGAGTCCGCCTTAAATACTCATTTATGTCTTCACAACCGTTGGCACTTTCCAAAGGAAATCTACTCGCTGGACAGAATCAATTAAGGTGATCTTGAGTCATTGAGTGATTAGTGATGAAAGCCCGTCAATCCCGTTTACCCATACAATCAGGATCTTTGATTTTCATAAGTAAAACCTTCCAAGTTTGCTCGCCTTTCAAAAGATCTTCAAATCGGAGTAGATAAGAATAATCAATCTTGCTAATGATTATGTATCCAGCTAAAAAGGTCTTCCAAAACCATACGAATCGAATCCTTGAAGATAATTCGTCATCTGGATAAGTCTTCTTTTTTCGTCTGGAAACCGTCAGTGAGGGCAGACTTTGAGTCTTAAGTCTAGCAGTCTTCAGACTTTGACGGCAGAGTCTGGAGTTCTTCAGATTTTAACACTTGAGTCTGGAAGTCTTCAAACTAGATTGATGAAAACGTTTTGTCAACTTCAAAACAATAAATGAGTTTTCTCCAACAATCTCCCCATTTTTGTCCTGCAAAACAATACTTAAGCAATACATACTAACTTATAAAAATAAGCTAATTAGGACTTGGATAGCATTAATTCTGCAACCACATAAAACATGTTAATCCTACAAGATAACTATCCATCCACAATCAGTATCTCAAGCTAAGTTATTGCAAGCATCAAAGATTCAAATCACAATAACAGCCAAGCAGTCAAGATCCAAAGTCAAAAGTCCACAACCAAACAAAAATACCAAAGTCTAAAAAATAAAAGTCATTAAAATAAAGACAAGACAAATCTGCACAACTTCTCCCCCTTTTTGTCAACAGCAAAAAGTGGAGAATAAGGCGCGCGTTTGGTAACATTTCGTTTAAAAATTGTTCCGAAACGAAATAGAAAAAAATGTTTCTATTCCGGGAACAATTTTTGAACAAAAAAACGCGTTTGGTAAATTTGTTCTGGGAATAAAAATAAACAGAAACACGTTTGGTAAATTTATATAATTTTTTTATTTCTTTTATTTTTTATTATTTTTATTTTATTTTTTAATATTTTTATTTTATTTTTTCTATTTTCTTTCTTATTTTCTTATTTATTTTTCCTTATTTTCTTTTTTTTTTCTTCTTTTGGCCGGTCACCGGCCTCGCCATGGCCGGTGGCCTCGCCCAGCCACGGCGAGGCTCGCCGGCCCCCGGCGAGGCCGAGCCTCGCCGTAACTGGGCGAGGCTCGGCCTCACCTTGGCTGGGCGAGCTCGAGCTCGCCCAGATCCGGCGAGGCCGAGCCTTGCCGGTCGCTGGGCGAGCTCGGCCTCGTCGGATCTAGGCGAGATCGAGCTTGCCCAGCCCGGCGCGAGGTCGGCCTCGCCTTGGCTGGGCGAGCTCGAGCTCGCCCAGATTCGGTGAGGCCGAGCCTCGCCCAGCTACGGCGAGGCTCAGCCTCGTCAGGGGCCGGCGAGCCTCGCCGTGGCTGGGCGAGGCCGCCGGCCCTCGTTGGCCGGTCGCCGGCCATGGCCGAGGCCAGCGACCAGCCAAAGAAAAAAGAAGAAATGAAGAAGAAAAAAGAGAGAAGAAAAAGAAGAAGAAAAGAAAGTGTTTCTAAATTTTGTTTCAGAAACAAGAAACAACTTTTTTTTGTTTCTTGTTTCTGTTCCAGATGTGTTTCTGGGAACAAAAAAACAATTTTGGAACAAAAACGCACCCAAACGCGTTTCTGTTCCTTTTTTGTTCCCAGGAACAAAAAAACAAAAAAAGTGTTTAGAAACAGAAAAAAGAAGTGAAAACAAACGCAGCCTAAGCAGAAAGAGTTAAGTGAAAAGAGTGTTGTGAAAATCATGGCTGTTTTGGCAAGCGAACAAGCTAGAATTCCCCTATTGAGCTCACTGTCTTTTCAAGCTTTCCAAGAGTCTCATTCAGTTGCTGTAAATTTTCATCCTTCACATGATCTTGCATTTGAGTCTTCAGGGCGAGTAGCTATTCTTGCAACGAAACTGAAGTAGCCAAGAAAGCCTTTTTGAGATCTTTTATCTCATACTCCAAACCTTATTGATGTTTCCTTAAATCCAACAGGATATCCATCATTCTTGAAAAGTTCACTGAATGTGCTAGTGCAGTACTGGGTCTAGCCAAATCTGTTCTTGGAGTCTTGAGATTGGAGGGTTCTTCAGCAGTTCGTCTACCATGACTAGAAGTGGATGCCTTAATATCTGGTTCGGGATAAAGAGAGGCATATACGTCCTCTGGATCTGCTGCAGAACGACTAACATCACTAGTTATAACAGGTGAAGAAATACTTCGTTTTTCAGCAGCTCCCCCTGTTTGTGTGCCTTCAGGTGGAGAAGTGAATTCTTCTTCCTATTCCGCTTCAGCAGGAGAGTGATGTTTTTATTTTCCTTTCGCTCCAGCAGTTCCACTCCTTGTCTGTTTTGAGTTACTTGACAAGGATACAGCCAAGGTAGGCTCAAATGAATCATCTCGAGCCTCTTCTTCCTTCCTCTTCCTCTTCCTCTGTTCTTTTTCTTCTTCACTTCTTCTTCCTTCATCTTTTTTCTCTATCTCTTCTCTGGTCTCTCGTTCTTCTGTCTCTTGAAAGCTAACAAAACTCTGTAAATTGCGAAGGGCAAAGGCGGAGATGGTAATGTCATCCTCATCTTTTTCATCTTCCAAGATAAGTGTTCTCCTCTTCTTGATAGGTTCAGTCATTGGTTCTTTGCCTTTCCGTTTTGATGTTACAGAGCTTTGCTTTGCCTTGACAGGGGATTTCTCCTTCATTCGCTCTAACACCTTGTTGAGTTCCTTCAAATGCATCTTGGTGACCATCTTCAATCCAATTACCATAGGAGCAATGCTTCGCAAGCACAAAGGAGCAGGTAAATAAATGTTGAAGTGTCTGAAGATTCTTGTGATAAGAGCAGAGTATGGGAGTTGTCCCTTGTCTTTCACCATTGTCCTGTACATGTGCATCAGGATGGTGTGAGGCAAAGAGAACTTGTATCCAACATTGATGGCATACATCAACTTTGCTTCAGAATGAGACACATCAGTCTTGGATGTTGATTTTGGACGAATGCAATTGATCACAATTTTATGCAACAAGATGTTGGAGGCATTCATCCTAGAGTAGGAGATCTTGCCTTCAGCAATCCTGTTTTGTACCAAATTAAGTGTAGCGTGAGCAACGGATACACTGATTATTTGGAAACACGCTCTTTCTACCCCAATCAAGTCAGCCAAAATGTCCACATCAACCAAAATTTCCTTATCCTTAATAGTAAAAGAGAATCTATTTGCATCCAAAAAGGATAGATTCGAATAGAAATAGGTTGTGAGTTCTGGATAAGCAACTGTTGTCTCAGAACAAAAGCACTCCAATTGAAGAAGTGTAAACTTCTCCCTCAGATTTACTTGCACAGAATCAAGAAAATCAAAATCAACACTTCTAGGGTTCATAACGTCTCTCTTCATCAGTATTGAATAAACCTTCTTGTGATCCTTAGACTGGAATAGACTCGCTCCATCACCACCAACATTTGCAGCCACTCCTATCCTAGGCTGGAAATGTGTGAACATTCTTTCATCATCGTCCTTTCCTTCTAGCTGATTGAAAGTGCCAAAACGCAGGTCACTAGGAAAGTTGGCAAAAGTCTTTTCAGTCGACCCTTTTTTAGCCACGCCCAACTTCTCCATATCGCGCAAGAATAGAGTTTCATTCTTGTAGCATCTCTCTCTCAGAAACTCATCGATCAAAGACATAGAAGTACCTCCTTCTTTCAATTTAGAGTAAAGCTTGAAAGCAACTTGAGGTCTCAGCGTTCTTACAGGTTCAATTTCTTCAATTATTTAGTCTTCTAGTTGAGTCAATGGAGGAGACTAACGCTGCTGAGAAGGTTGTTGCTGACTTGGTTGCTGTTGATGAGAAGAGTCTTCTTCCTCGGTCAAATCGAAGTGCGTAGGACCCCCAGGCATGTGCTGCAGTCCCCTGCTTGTGATTCTGGAAGACTTTCTTGAAGACATTGTCGCTTTATGAGAGAAATCTCGAACTCGATCGCCAAAAAAGGTGAAAACTTTTGAAATAAACTAGAGAGAATGTGAGAGCAAGTGGGATTTTTGTATTCTAAGGTTTGAGAGTAAAAACAAAGAAGAAGAATCTCGACAGTATATAAAGCAAATGAAGTAGGGCAAACGAATCGTCATAAAGGAAAAATAAAACTCTCTTTTTGAAAATGAAAACTGCCATAAATTCAAAAACTCGGAAAAGACAATTTCTAAAAATACAACAATCAATTAGCGATTAAAAAGTAACCGTACATTTTCAAAAATATCATTTGCAAATTTCAATTACTTGTAAAGAAAAATAATAAACTTACAGTCGTAACTTGGTTGCTCTGAGTCTGAACACCTTCAGATTTTACCTCTAAGTCTGAACACTTTCAGACTTTACTCGATAGAATATATGATGTTCAGTCTGGTGCGAATAGACTCAAATAGGCTTTTCTCTAATGGCTTTATAAATATATCTACCAGCTGATTCTTCGAGTCAATGAACTGTATCATAACTTTTCTATTCTGAATATGATCTCTAATGAAATGATGTCGAATCTCTATGTGCTTTACCCTTGAATGAAGAATTGGATTCTTCGTGAGATGGATGGCGCTCGTGTTGTCACATTTGATCTCAGTACACGATTCTTCAATTCCAAAGTCTCTTAGCTGTTGCTTTATTTATAAGATTTGAGAGCAACAACTTCCAAGAGCTACATATTTTGCTTCAGCTATTGAAAGAGCTACGGTACTTTGTTTTCTTGAAAACTAGGATACCAGCTTGTTTCCAAGCAATTAACATGTAACAAAAGTACTCTTTCTATCCACTTTGCATCCTGCTAAATCTGCATCTGAATATCCAAGGAGAGTAAAGTCTCATTCTTTGAAATACCATAAACCTAGCTTTGGAGTTGTTGCAACGTATTTGATGATGCGCTTTGCAGCAGTTAAGTGAGATTCTTTGGGATTTGATTGGAATCTAGTACAAATGCAAACACTAAAGAAAGTATCAAGTCTAGATGCAGTAAGGTAAAGAAGTGAACCAATTATGCTCCTGTATAGCTTCTGGTCTACACTTTTGCCTTCTTCATCTTTATCCAGCTTTGAAGAACTTGACATGGGTATCTAAATCTTTTTGCAATTTTCCAAACCGAACTTCTTGATGATATCTTTCGCATATTTCTCTTGGTGAATGAAAATTTCATTCTTCAATTGTTTGACTTGTAATCTGAGAAAGAAGGTTAATTCACCCATTATGCTCATCTCGAATTCATCTTGCATAGACTTAGAAAACTTATTGCACATATTTTCATTAGGTGATCCGAAAATAATATCATCAACATAGATTTGAACGAGTAGAAAATCTGTACCTTCTCTTTTAATGAACAAGGTAGTGTCTACTTTACCTTTAATCAAAACCATTTTGAATTAGGAATTTACTTAACCTATCATAACAAGCTCGAGGTGCCTGCTTTAATCCATAAAGAGCATATTTCAGTCTAAAGACTGAGTCTAGCTTTCTTGGATCTTCAAAACTAGGTGGTTGTTCCATATAGACTTCTTCTTGGATAAATCCATTTAGGAATGCACTTTTTACATCCATTTGGAATAACCTTAAATTTTTATAGCAAGCAAAAGCACGTAATAATCTAATTGCTTCTAACCTCGCTACTGGTGCATACGTCTCGTCATAGTCTATCCCTTCTTCTTGTATATATCCTTCGGCTACGATTCTTGCTTTGTTCTTGACCACTTTTCCTTTCTCGTCCATCTTGTTCCTGAAAACCCATTTAGTTCCAATAATAGACTTACCTTTAGGTTTATGAATAAGTTCCCAAACATCATTAATGTTGAACTGTCTGAGCTCTTCTTGCATAGCTTCAATCCAACTTTCATCAGCCAAGGCTTCTTTTACAATTTTGGGTTCAACTTCAGAAACAAGTGCTAAAGCACTAGACTCTTCACGCCTTTTGGATCTTGTACGAATTCCTTCATCAATGTTGCCAATGATGAGTTCCTTGGGATGACTTGACTTATGCTTCCAATTGCTGGTTGGTTTGTGAGTCTCCCGATCCTCTATTTCAGTTGAATCTTCTGGTTCATCTTGTTGTTGAACTTCAGGAGTCTGAACCACTTCGGGGGAAATAGACTTTGTAGGATTTGGAGTAGGTTCAGATTCTTCAAGTTGAGCTTGATTTAGTTGATTCTGCATTAAGTCTTGAAACTTGACGTTCATAGATTTTTCCGCAGACTGACTCTTCTTGTTGAATACTCTATAGGCTTTGCTTGAGGTTGAATAGCCAAGGAAAATTCCTTCGTCCGATCTTTCTTCAAACTTACCAGTTTGATTATTTGCATTCTTTAAAATAAAACACTTACAACCAAACACATGGAAATAAAAAACAATTGGCTTTTTTCCTTTGAATAACTTATAAGGAGTTTTCTCCAGAATAGGCCTTAAGAATACTCTGTTAATGATATAACAAGCTATAGAAACTGTTTCAGCCCAAAAAGAGAAGAAATATTACTCTCAATTAAGAGTGTTCTAGTTATTTCCTACAAAGATCTATTCTTTATTTCCACAATCTCATTTTGTTCTGGAGTATATGGAGAAGAGAAAACAAGCTAAAAACCAGAGTTATCATAGAATTTTGCAAAGTCTTGGTTTTCAAACTCACCTCCATGGTATATCCTAATACTCGAAATAGCATATCATTTTTCATTCTGTTTTCCCAAAACACATGGTGTGCATAAGTCATACTTTTGATACGTCAGGTTGGGCAATCCACGAACAAGCTTCTTGGAGGAGATCTTGGCAATTTGATTCATGTTGACATGGCCAAGTTTTCTATACCAGAGGTTTGCTTTATCTTGAATGGATATTAGACATTGAGAGCTTTCTGGTTTTATATCCAGAAGATAGATATTCTCATGTCTTCGTCTAGTGAAAGATTGAGATAAATCCTTACTAGTTCCCGAACAAATGCCTTTTTGGAAGTTAATTTTGAATCTAGTGTCACACAATTGATTGATGCTAAGTATATTGTAGTTCAAACCTTCCACCAAGGAGACATTATTGATTGTGAGACTTCCAATTTTTACAGTTCCACATCCAACAATTCTTCATTTGTTATTTCCACCAAAAGAAACTTTTCCTCATTTTATTTGCATAAGTTTTATAAAACAACTTGGATCTCCTGTCATGTGTCTCGAGCAGCCACTATCCAAATACCACTTTATCTTTTTCTTGATAGTGACCTGCAATTATAAAAAGAACTCAAGCTTTCTT
This sequence comes from Eucalyptus guilfoylei, assembly GCA_016097605.1. Taxonomy (NCBI): domain Eukaryota; kingdom Viridiplantae; phylum Streptophyta; class Magnoliopsida; order Myrtales; family Myrtaceae; genus Eucalyptus; species Eucalyptus guilfoylei. The sequence continues at coordinate 37,803,900 of CM027862.1, read as the reverse complement.
TGGTACCCACGTTTTCTTGGGTCTAGGGGAGTTAGTGCAATATACAGTCTTTGCCCATTCCTTCTTAACAGGTCTCCAAACCATAGGACATTCTTTCTCAAAATGTTCTGAGCTATTACACTTTGAACATTTGAGAGCATTTCGACCAATAGGTTTTACAAATACTCTTTGAAAATGATTTCTGTAAAATGTTTTTGTAGGTTTTTGTTTGATTCTTTCATTTACTTTTGGAAAATCAATTAAATGAATAGTTTTTGGTGTCATACCCAAACCAGATTTGTTGAAATACCGTTTTGAATTGAAAGAATCTTTTCCAACTTCTCAGATCCTATTGAAAACCTTTTTGTAATATTTGAAATGTTCTCTTTCAAAAAAGTATTTTCTTTTGAAAGAGAATCTGCATTTTCTTTTAAACAACAAAACTTTTGTCTAAATTTTGAAACTTTTCTTTCCAAGAGATTTCCTGTTGCTTCAGTTTAGAATTTTCCCTTTTTAGCTCAAAGATCCTTTTAAGAGAGGTTTTAAGACTAAGACAAAGTTCATCTATGTATTTTGAGACTTTAGCAGGAATTTTTAAATTACTAACCTCGATTTCACTATTTGAGTCTAAGTCTGAATCTATTCCAAAATCTGAGTCTGATTCTGAGTTTGCCATTAGACATATGTTGGCATACTCTTCATCACTTTCCTCACATTTTGTGTCACTCCATGTTTCTACTTTGAGAGCCTTCTTGAATTTCTCAATTCTTGCTTTTTTTTTCTTCAACAGAGGGTAGTTAGGTCTGATGCGTCCTTTTTTTCTTGCATTCAAAATAGACCACATCTTTGTTGACCTCGTCATCCTCAGTTGATTTGTTCTGGAATTTTTGAGTGCCTTGCTTCTTCTAGTTAAATATTCTTCCCTTACTGTTCAATTTCCTGAATCTCCTTATCATGAGTGCTAGCTCTTCATCATCCATATCATATTCAGAATCTATATCATCAGAATCATCGTTAGATTTTAAAGTAATTGACTTCTTACCTTTGTGATCTTCTTCCTCATTGAGTTGCTCCACTTTGTATGACTGAAGTGTGCCTACAAGTTCATCAACTGTAAGAGGCATGATCCTTTGGGTTTCTCTTATTGAAGTCTTCACGTGATTCCAATCTTTGGAGAGTCCACGCAGCAGTTTATTGATCTTCATTGGTCCTGAGATTGGCTGTCCCTGATATGATAGACCATTTACAATTTCTGTGAAACAACTAAACATGTCAGTAATGGATTCTCCTAGTTTCCTCTTCAAGGCTTCATATTGTCCGAATAAGATATTGATTTTTGTTTCTTTAACTCAATCAGTTCCTTCATAGATAACATGCAACCCAGCCCAGACTTCTTTGGCTATTTCACAAGATGAAATTCTGTTATACTCAGTAGGAGATAAAGCACAGTATAAAGAGTAGATTGCTTTAGCATCAAGAGCTTGTCTCTTGGTTATTTCTTATTGTGCCATTTTGCTAGCATCTACAGCTTCTTTTCCTCTTTTTGAGATTGATGCAGCTTTAGGAATGATTCATTTTTCTACCACATCCCATTCTAGGGGATCTTTTGATCTTAAGAATGCCTTCATCTTCTTTTTCCAAACATTGTATTCATTTCCATCAAAGTAAGGAGGTCTGGTTTTGCTTTGGCCTTCAACCAAACCTGGAGCCAAAATACTAGCCATAGATCTTTAGCTCATAAGTAAAAATACTTCAATAAAACGAGTACACAAGCTTTAATACCAATTGAAAGGGTTAGTACGCACACCTAGAGGGGGGTGAATAGGTGTATATAAAAATTTATTCGCAAGACTTTAATAAATTACCTTTGAAAATGATTGACTAAAGATGTAAACTGCTTTTAAATAATTCTATAAGACAATTATAAAAAGCAATGAAATAAGGAGTTAAGGAAAGAGATTTGGAACACAAGATTTATAGTGGTTCGGCTTAATCCAAACCTACATCCACTCTCCCACGCTGACAGCCCACTTGTTGAATTTCACTATGAATCAAAAGAGATTATACAGTTTATGATCTTTGACTTCCTCAGTGGAGAGTCTCAGCTAGTCTCTTCACAAAGTCACACTATGTGCTTCTCTCTTTTGTATACAATTTGAGCTCAATGAATTGAAAGAATAAGGAACTAAGAGATTCAGACTTTGAAATTCTTCTTTCACGCACTCCTTCTCGAATAACTGAAGAGTCCACTTTAAATACTCCTTCATGCCTTCACAGCCGTTGGCACTTTCCAAATGAATTCTTCCAATTTACCCGTTGGACAGAATCAATTAACGTTATCTCGAGTCATTGAGTGATTAGTGATGAAAGCTCGTCAATCCTGTTCATCCATATAATCGGGATCTTTGGTTTCCATAGGTAGAACCTTCCAAGTTTTCTCGCCTTTCAAAAGATCTTCAAATCGGAGTAGATAAGAATAATCAATCTTGCTGATGATTATGTATCTAGCCAAAAAGGTCTTCCAAAACCATACAAATCGATTCCTCGAAGATAATCTGTCATCTGGATAAGTCTTCTTTCTTCGTCTGGAAACTGTTAGTGAGGGCAAACTTTGAGTCTTAAGTCTGGTGGTCTTCAGACTTTGATGATAGAGTTTGAAGTTCTTCAGACTTTAACACTTGAGTCTAGAAGTCTTCAGACTAGACTGATGGAAACATTTTGTCAACTTCAAAACAATAAATGAGTTTTCTCCAACAAATACAATCATTGGAACAGTTGGCAAAACGTACGCTTAGAAATTCCTCTCCTTTGCTTGTCCCATTTCCATCAAAAGAAAAAAAGAAAAAGAAAAAGGCGTTCCATTTCTCCTTTACAAGAAGAGTTGACATTTACGCTGTGGAAATCGAATGTTTTCCTCGTGATTAAATTCAGACCAACGTGAGGCAATATTATTCGTGGTTCATTTGTAATTCAATGTATGTTCTGGGGTTAATTGTTGTTTGCGCATTGGATAAAGGTAAGTCGTCTTCGGCAAACTTTCTTCCAACATTAGTATAAGAGCCAAGTCGTGATTTCTTCCTTATTTTCATCGAATTTTCTTGTTTACCACTTGATATTGGAAATAGAGATTGAATTCCACATTGTTTGGTTGTTTACTGTTTGGAATTGCAATCTGAATCATCAAAAACGAACCAAAGCGAAGAACGGGTTCGGGGTCGCATACATTCGTACGGTTTTGGCCATTTTTCGAAATATTTTTTCGGCCAAAATAAATTTTTAAATCCACAGGGTGAAAGTACTCGTCGAGACGAGTCCGACGATGGGTCGAGCACTACCGGAGGATGTCGGACGCGCCCATAGACGATTCCAGAAGCTGCTGCGAGTGGGATACACCCGCCTGACTCGCTAGGCAAGCTAGCGCGCGCGCGCGTCGGCGAACCGGCGCGTGCTGACGTCACTGTGACGTCATCCAACGCTTGGTAATCACTAGATGACGTCATCGATGACGTCACTGTCGACGGTAGTTGGCTGGCCGGTCGCCCATCGGCGACCCGACCCAAGGCTGACTCGAGACCTGACCTGACCCGATCGTTGACCGGTCAACGGATCGGATCGGTCAACCGGTCTGGTAGTCAAACCGATCACCGATTGGACCAGTCACCAGTGGGACCAGTCGGATCGGTCGAACTAGCCAGGAGCCGTTTGGCTCGCTGGCGCATGCGCCACATGCGCCGTACACTCAAGCGGTGCGTGTGGGCACAAGGAACGTCAGATTGGAGCGTGGTTGGCGGCGTTTGGTTCATATGAATGTTTTCTACATTGTGGCGTAATTATTTTATATGTTTGAGTTTTATAAATGTATGAAATTGTGTATAGAACCCTAAGTATGTGTATTTTTAGGGTATAAATGCATAATTTTTTCATTTGTAACTTGTATTTTCTTATATTTTAGGAAATACAGTAGCTAGCCTACATGATTATATGTCATATATGCTATGTAGAGCTTGGTTCGATGGTAGGATGTATATAGTTTAATCTACTTGTAATTTTCTAGTTCCAAGAAAATTCGAATAATGGTAGGAAATCCTTATTTTTTTAGTTAAACGTTGAATTGCGGTTTTGATTGTAGTTGTAGCATGATTGTTTTTTGTACGTTGGTTCACATCATGCTATGTTTTTGTGTTAATGGAAAAATGTAGAAATTACATAAAGTCATGTAATTATTTTTCCTAGTGGGAGTTCGTAGGTTGGTAGAATTCGAAGGAGTTCTCAACTAGAACTTAAAATTTGTGCAAATTAAACTAATTAATGATAATAGAACAATCATACATAAAAGTTGATTGGGAACATAGTAAACTTTTATTTTTGTGTCTTTTGTTGAATTATCATTAATTTAATTTGTTTTTTTTGCAAATTAAATATGTGTGTTACTTTGAAAAAATGTGTTAGTATTGATTCTGCGTCTATTATGTTAATGTGCTATAGCAAATTGATTATGGTTTCGGCATCCAAGACCATTGTGTCTAACCTCAATAAGGATGAGACTGAACAGTGTCAATTATGATATTTGGCATCAAAAGATTCAGTACATCCTTGAGAAGCAAGAGGTTTTAGAAACCCTCAACCACACCATAGATGAACCTGAGCATGGAACTTCAGCTCAACACAAGAGAGATCTAGAAGCTTATCAAGCTTGGAAGAAGAAAAATAGCATTGCTCGCATCACATTGCTGAGCTGTATGCAAGATGATCTCATGTGTGAGTTTGAAAGTTATGATAAAACTCAAGTAATGTGGATTGCCTTGAAAGATGAGTTTGGGGGTACATTTGCCACTAAGTTGAGGAGACTCATCATCAAGTTTGACACATACCGAAAGCGCCCAAATATAACGATGAGGCAGCATCTTCGAGAGATGTCAAACATGATTCGTGAGCTGAAGTCAGCATGTCACTCCCTTACTAATGAACAGCAAGTTCAAGCCGTTATAAGGTCTGTTCCTGACAATTATGAGCATATGAAGATCAATATGATGCACAACGAGAATATTACCACTTTTGGTAATATAGCGCGTCATTTGGAATTAGAGGATGAACGCCTAGAGGCTGCGAGATCCTCTACTCATGCTTATGTTGCTGAATCGAGTTCGCGCAAATATTCGAGCTTTAACACAAAAGGAATTTCAATTCAACAACAGAGGGAAGAAGACTGATCAGTTACTTAAAATGGCTAAGACCTTCCAACGCAAAAAGCGTGGTGGGAAGAAGGATAAGGCCAAGATGGAGTGCTACAATTGTGGCAAGATGAGTCACTTTGCTCGTGAATACATTAAGCCAAAAGAGGTACCCTATTACTCCATTACTTTAAGTAATACTTTTGTTTCTAGCACTGTAATGCTTGTTGAATCTTATCCAATGTGGATTATAGGCTCAGGAGTAACAGACCACGTAACTAGAGACCGAGAAGAATTTGTGGAGTATCATCGGATACAGCCTGGAAGAAGATGGATATATGTTGGGAATAACTCAAGAATTGAAGTGAAGAATATTGGTACATGCAAATTAATTTTATGTGGTGGTTGAAGCCTATTCCTACATGATGTCCTCTACGCTTGAGATATTCGACGAAACTTGGTCTCCGTAATTGTTCTTCTTAGCCTAGGTTATGTACTGAATTTTCATGGTGATTGTGTTGACATTTTGTATAGAACAGTTTATTATGGTTCAGGTCATGTATCGAATGGTTTTATGGTGTTAGACATTGACTATGATCAGTACAATGTTAATGTCGATGGTTGTTTTTCATTAATTGCATCTTCTAGTAATGTTGAGATTGATGCAAGTACTTGGCATGCTAAATTAGGTCACATTGGGTTGCAAAAAATGTAAAGATTAGCTAGAGAAGGCCTTTTAGGGTCATTAATTAGTGTTAATCTACCCGTATGTGAACATTGTCTAGCAGGAAAAGTAACTAGAAAACCATTTGGTAAATGGACTAGAGCCGAATTTCCATTGCAACTCATATATTATGACATTTGTGGTCCTTTGAATGTGAGGGCGAGGCATGGAGTCTCATATTTCATCACTTTTATAGATGACTATACGCGTTTCAGTTATGTTTTTCTGATCTCCCATAAGTTAGAAGCATTAGACTGCTTTAGACAATATATATCAATGGTAGAAAATCAGTTGAACAAAACAATAAAGACATTGAGAACCAATTGCAAACGTGAGTATCTATTAGAGCAATTCAAGATTCTTTCTGATGAAAAGTGAATTGTACGTCAATTGATTATTCTTGGTACTCCACAACAAAATGGGGTAGCTGAGAAAAGGAATAGAACCCTATTGGAAATGGTTAGGTCTATGATGACGCAAGCAAATTTACATATCTCCTATTGAGGAGATGCGTTATTGACTGATGCCTATATACTTAACCGAGTGCCCTCAAAATTGGTCACTTCCACCCCTTATGAATTGTGGACTAGTAGGAAATCAGACTTAAGTATTCTATGTCAATGGGGATGTGCAGCTTATGTTCATGATTATTCCCATAAATATGGCAAATTAGATCATAGAGGGAAGAAATGTATCTTTATAAGATATTCTGAACACTCCAAAGGGTACGTGTTCATAGGTGAACAAACTGATGGAAGTGTGGCCAAAATAGAGGCACAAGATGTCACGTTCTTGGAGAATGATTTTTCTAGTAGATGTGAGATTGATAAGGACTTCCAATTATATGAGATGGAAGACCCTAATAACACACCTACTAATGTTGTAGAAGGAAATGAAGATTTACCTCAACATACAAGACCTAGTGGGAGTGTTGCATCGCATGGCAAACTGAATTCAAGAGAAATTCAGTTACGTAAAAGTATTCTTCGTCGTCGTTTTGAGATTGAAGAGGAAGCATTTATGATTGCTCAGAAAGACAATGCTGAGCCAAAGACTGTTCAAGAGGCTTTCTCATCCTTTGATAAGGAAGAATGGAGAAAAGTTTTGGAAGATGAGATGGAGTCAATTAGGGCAAATCACGTTTGGGACTTGGTTGATCTACCACCAAATCGCAAGGCCATTAGAAACAAATGAGTCTTCAAGATTAAGCGAAGGGTGGATAGATTCATTGAAAAGTATAAGGCTCGCCTTGTAGCGAAAGGTTATACTCAACAAGAGGGTATAGACTATGAGGAAACATTTTCACCAGTTGTAAGGTTTGCCTCAATACGCCTTATCCTAGCCATCGTTGCACATTTGGACCTTGAATTACATCAAATGGATGTTAAGACAGCATTTCTCAATGGAGAACTAGATGGAGAAATCTATATGAAACAACCACTAGGTTTCATAGCTAAAGATCAAGAGTATAAAGTTTGCAAACTTCATTGCTCAATATATGGCCTTAAGCAATCATTTAGACAATGATATCTTCGTTTTCATGGAGCCATAACAACTTTTGGTTTCATGATAATCTAAGAAGATCAATGTGTATATGTCAAGCGGTCTGAAGATAAATTTATGATTTTATCACTTTATGTGGACGATATTTTATTGGCTGGAAATGACAAGATTTTGGTTATTACCATAAAAGAATGGTTGTCCTCCAATTTTGAAATGAAGGACATGGGAGAAGCTGCTTATACATTAGGAGTTAAAGTTGAAAGAGATCGATCAAGGAAACTCATTGTTTTATCACAAGAGTCTTATATAATGAAGATTCTTGAGCGTTTCAATATGCAGTATTGTAATCCCATTGATACTCCTGTCATGCAATGTGAAGGCCTATGTACTGAGATGTATCTTAAGACTCGGAAGAAATTAAAATGATGGAAATTATTTCTTACACTAGTGCGGTCGGAGGTTTGATGTATGCTATAATGTGTACTCGACCCGACATATGTTATGCCGTGGGATTGGTGAGCCGATATCAATCAAATCCCGGTCAAGCACACTAGAAAGCGGTGAAGAGGATTCTGAGATACTTGAAGGGCGCCAGGAACTATCGACTTTGTTACCAAGGGAATGATTTACGCTTATTAGGCTATTCAGATGCTAATTGGGATGGAGACCTAGATGAGCGTAAATAGACTTTTGGATATGCGTTCTTGCTCAATGGAGGTGCGATTCTTGGAATAGCAAGAAACAGACATGCACGGCCTTATCTACAATGGAGGCAGAATTTATTGCATGCTTTGTCGCAGTGCAAGAAGTAGTATGGCTAAAACGTTTTTTGGAAAATTTAGCCACTGTCACTGAGGTACCAAGACCAGTGATAGTTTATTGAGATAGTCAAGCAGTCATTGTCTATATGAAGGATCCCAAGTATCATAGAAGGACGAAGCACATTGACATAATGAACAATTTCATAAGAGAGATAATAGTGCAGAAAGAAGTGATCTTACAACACATTTTAACCAATAAAATGGTTGTTAATCCATTTACGAAAGCTATTCCTAGAGACATATTCTTGACCCACAGGATGTCATTAGGATTGCGTAGAATGTGATACGTGTTATTGTAGAGGATCATTGGTTTATGTATATGTGAACATATGTATTGTACTTATTTATTTATTAGTGACTTGATATTTTATCAATAAGTACAAATCCATTATGAGACTAACACATATACACATATATTATTGAAAAATATGTCAGCAGGCAATGATTGTGAGCAATCACATCAAATGCTATAGTTAGCACGTTGAGATGAGACGTTATGTACAAATAAATGCTGAAGAGCAAGTTTAGTACATAAAATAATATGTCGCCTTGATTGGAGTCAAGATGAGGTATGTGATTTGTTTATAATAAGCTCGAACATGATAGTCCCATAATCATGTATACCTAAAAGATGCCGGATGCGAGTACTTAATTGGGCGCTATAAAAAGCGAGCTGGTATAGCACCCAAGCTAAACATGAGTACATGATAAGCACATGAGTATGTTTAGGCTAAGATTCGTATAGTGGATATATTTAATAAATGACATATACTTTTATAAAAAGAGAAATCCACTATAGCATGTAATTCAAACTACATGTGCATTGTACGACCAACAAGGGAATGTGAGTAAAATTATCCCTATTTACTTATCGTGTGAGCCTTTGAGGTAATTTATAATTTACCTCATTTTGTGCCCTATGTTACTTCTGACTATATTCTTGAAGTGAAAGATCAATGTTGCTACTTTAGCATGTTACCGGCGGTCATAAATAGATATGACTTTATAGGATAAGTCTAGAAAAGTAGTTGTTCTGAAATGGAGAGAGACATGAGTGCGAAGGAAGAATATTGTTGTTTTACATCTATCACATGTATTTATTGGTCGACCAATTATATCGCCTTATGTGGTTGCGGATATAATTGTAAATACATGGTGTTTTAAGAATAGTCAAATATAACCTTTAAGGGATAGGTATACTTGAATTGATATAACAAAATATATCTGGGGCACTATGAGACATCAATTGTTTATTTCTTTTCGGGGTTGTAGTCATTATGTCATCCCTAACAGGTGTATAATTTGAGCTCTCAAGTGCAGGTATACTCCTGGTCACACGGCTTACTTGCCAGTATGAATTGTTTTATAAAATTGGCGAATGTTGAATGCCTTATATTCTTGATAAAGCGCTATCAAGCCCATCATGTCCGAGTGGAAGATAATGTACTTAATCAGTACGTCCATGATAGGGTGTGATTGAAACGCACCGTTTAGTCTTGATATACTATGATGGAAAGACACCATTTGAAATGGTGTGATAGAGTCATATAAAAGGCTCCTGAAGACAACCGTTGGAACGGTTGGCATAATGTATGCTCAGAAATTCCTCTCCTTTGCTTGTCCCCTTTCCATCAAAAGAAAAAAAAAAGGCGTTCCATTTGTCCTTTATAAGAACAATTGGCATTTACGCTGTGGAAATCGAATGTTTTTCTCGTGATTACATTTAGATTAACGTGAGGTAATATTGTTCCTGATTCATCCGCAATTCAACGTACGTTCCAGGGTTAATTGTTGTTTACGCATTGGATAAAGGTAAGTCATGTTCCACAGACTTTCTTCCAACACAGTCTTTCAAAGCTTGTGCAAGTAAAAGATGCCATTACAACTACCCAGACTTTGACAAAGGGAAGTGTGTAAGTCAAGCATACTGACACACCATTTTGCTGAAGTCACCTACAGATATATAAAGGGGGGAACAAGTCGCAGAAACATGCCAGTGCATGTAAGCATATTGTCACTAGTTAGAAATAGCTTCAATTGCATACCTAGTTTGTGCTAGACATATGAACATAGTCAAGTGGAATTTCCTAGCCTTTCAAGTGTATAGATGTCGTCATCAAGTGTCTCTAGAGAGTAGGACAGTCAATTTGTTGCCTTGCTAAGAAAGACACTGAAATGCAGTGCTTGTAATAATAAACTGAAATTCAATATCTCCTACTTTTAATCCGTTCTACCTCATATTATAGCTAGCTCGTTTAGTTCTCGTCTTCTGTAATTCTATATCTTGAAGATCAAGTGTTTACTGGACAAAACCACATCACTTCCCGGTATGGGACCTGAAATGCTAGCATTCGAGAAAGCAAGGTGCCAGATCTTGGGGGCAGACAAACTTAAGCACTTCAATTTTCACTTATCTTTGCAAAATTTTCGTTCAGATAGCATTCCTAGACATGTCCTAAGTCCACCAAATCAGAACGCTGTCTTAAATCAAGATGTAGCGTCCATATATTCCATTACCATAACTTATATTATCGCTAACAAAGCTGTTTCACCAGCCACGATGGAAGCACTGAGTCAAGAACACCGAAGCTGAGATCTATTATGGTGAGCGAGGTTCAAGAAGCAAGGCGACGGTATAAAATTTGATAGGCCACTGAAAGACAAATGCAGCCCAGTCAGAGATGTTTGAGCCGATATAGTCCTCTGATTCACTCAAAACTAGCTAGTGAGAGGTCCTCATTACATGCAGCAGAGATACTTCAAAGAACCTAGGGCAACTATCCACTTTACATTTAAACCCCGGAATTCCCACGAAATATCAAGATATCACAAGCAAGCTTGACGAGTTTCCTAAATTATAAGCAATTGCCCTGCTATATACTCCATATCATATTCTCCACGCATCCAAGAAATTCAGGAATGACATTGCCATCGAATGCATTGAAGCTCAAGCCCAAATATCTCAGAAACCAGAGTCTCACCGGTGAAGGCCTGGTTTCCGTGCCTGATCTAAGAATCATAGCCCGTGGGGTACGGGCAGTTAGTGATAATCAACTGTAAAAACTGCTTCTGTGTAATCCTACCAGAGCCCATTCGTCACTGGTCTGGATAGTTGTTTCCCCTACATGACGATAGGAGAGCTCCGGGAACTTCAAGGCTATTGCCGATGGCGATCAATGAGAGCTTCTCTATCCAACTCCAAACAACTCAAGAAGCCGATATCGAATTCCTCACCATGAGGTCACTGCGCGAGATGAGGCGAATATGTGTCCAAGAAGTTGATGAAGTGCAAGTCCAAGGAGTTTATCCTGGTTTTGCATATCACTAAATTTCGTACATCACAAGAAACAAAGGTGATCAAAGATTTCTCATATATGTATGTACCTCATGATATTCCGAATTATCAAAGAAATTGACACTGGGAAAATTACTAGAAAAATCCTAAACTTATTGTATTTATGTCAATTCAATTTTAAACCTTTCAAATGCGTTAATTAAATTCTAAAATTTTTCAAATTTTATCATTTGAGTCATTCCTATCACGTTTGGCTAGAATCACTAACATAAATGCCCATAGTGCCATGTAAAATACATTAATTTTTTTTATATTTTTTAAAATTTTGATTTAAAAAAATTCTTTTTTTCTCTTTTTTCTACCATGTCCATTAGTCCCTAGCCAATGAATGGGTGCCACAAATCCCTCGCCCGTGGACAATGAGGGCTTTGTGGCCCTTAGGCAAGGGTTGTGAATCCTCGCTTACAGATGCAAGTCGCTTACAGATGCAAGTCGGCTGACCCTCCCTTTTGACTTGTTGGGCTAGGAAGAAAAGAAATGAAAAGGAAGAAAAGAAAGAAAAAAAAATCAAAAATTTTAGAATAGTTATAAAAATTATCTATGTCAGCACTAGTCATGCCACGTAAAATAGGTGGCGTCTAAGTTAATAATTTTCAACTAAAGTTAGTCGGGTGGACTCAATTGGCAAAACATAAATACGGCGTTTCACAGTAATTGGAATAAAATTTAGAGTATGATCAAATTTATTATGCCCTTTGTTTGTTGGTTGCTCAAGACAGAATAAAATCAGATATAAAATGATATGAACCGAATAAAATTATCCCATGAGAGATGTGAGATAAAAGTTAATAGAATTAATATCCATAATAGAAATATTTTTTCTCTCAAATAACAAACTTCTTAAATTAACAAAATTAAATTACATTTCAATATAAATTATATTTGAATTCTAATATAAAAAATTCAAAATAACAAAAGATAACAATTTAGTTTTTTTTATATAGTTTAATCTTATTTTTATTTATATCTTCAAATTTAATTCTATTTATAATATAAATTCAAAATATAAATATAAATATATTTATATTTATTATATATTTTAAGCATTTTATTTAATTTATACATATTAATGTGGTTTACTATTTAATAAAATTTTATTAGAGAATGATAAGGGGAAAAAGAAATAAAAAATGAAATAATTAAAAAAGAGAGGAAAAATAAAATAAAAATAAGCATATAAAAATAAAGTAGGCAAGGATGTCATGAGAGATTTTTACCATCTCCCTTTATGAATATTTTAGGTTCATTCACATTGATATTTCATTTATCGTGATTCATCAAATAGTAGATAGGACATAACAAAATCCTTGGATTTTATATCTTATCATATTTAGTCCTATTGTGATAGCCTGAATTTTCAGATTTCGTTTTCGATTAAATAAATCGGGCCTTTCGTCGACGCGCCTATAGTGTTATTCTCTGAGTTGATCACTCACGAGATAACTGGACTATCTGGGGAAGCAATTAAGGAATCTAAATGCAATGGACTTGAGAATTCAACTAGGAATTGACTGCTCGACCGTGATGGTCTGCAATGGTCATTACAGCATTGTCAAAATTGATCAGAGACCAGAGATAGGTCGATTCGACTAAGATATGTGATTAGAGTATGGGTGATTCCACTTAATTGCAAAATACTCGTCGATCAGCACTAGATCAATTTTTTTATCGTTTTGGTACCTAGTGTCTGTAATTGAAACATCGAGATTTTCACAACAACCGAGAGTCGTCAATGTGTCAAAGATGTACTTTGTGACTCGAGATAAATCGATCATGGGTTAATTGCACCGAAAATTCATAAAAGTTACCCGATAGACTAGGTCACGCAAAAATCGCATCGGATTGAAATTAACCACGAATTTGAACCCATTTCACAAATTGAAAGTTCTGTCGTGTCACGATCTATTTTAGGAACGTCGACTCATCCTCCAAAGAATTTTCAGAGATTCTGAGATTTTTACGGAAAAATCGATTCAAACGTTGCAGAAAATTAGCGAAAATTCAAATGAGCCAAATTAAAAGAAATTTGAACTTCCAAGACAAGCCTTTGAGTGTTAGGGACTTGCAGAAAATTGTACGGGATTTTTCTTCATCGAAATTGGACCTCGATTTGGAGAATTTCGGGAAGAAATTGAGCCTAAAGTGGTGAAATTCGGAGCTTTGGTTGGGGGTGCATTATTTGCATCAAAATTGAATTATTATGGACTTATCTTATTGGAAAGTATTAAGGGGGACAAGAAGTTAATGGAGGGGGTAACTGTTGACTATTTTTCCCTCTTTGCTGGCTTCTACCTCATTAGTCATGATTCACCCCCCCTCCTTTGGACTCTCTCGACCGCACACACACCTGCAGCGTTGACTCTCTCTCTCTCTCTCATGTGCTGCTTCACTTTCATTTTCTATCCTTCGGTCTTCTGCTTTCCTTTCAATTTCATTTTCCTCTGCTGTGCGTCATCTCCTCCGAAGCCAACTGCTAGTTTTGTTGACCTCAAACTGCTCATCTTTCTCTCTTCATCCGAGCCCAGCCCACCGAACCCACGAAGCAGTTCAGCCCATCTCCAATTCCTCAGCTTGCTCCTTCCCCCACGTGGCGTTGAAGCTATTGCCACCGTCCGTGACTCACCTACCATTGAAGACCGCCCCTACCGTCATCTTTCTCCTCGTGTCTTTAGTTCCATCGAGGTCAACTTCAGCAGATTTGTTGACCACAAATCTCCCCCGTCTCCGCCAATTCGCACGAAAGCAGCGAAGCAGCCCAGCCACCGAAGCTGCTTCCTCATGGCCCAGCTTCCACGCCCGCGAGATCCACCGAATCAGCAGCCCATGCGGTTCTTTTCTTCAGCCTTTGAAGCCCAGAAAATTTCTTTCTGGCCCAGCAAAGCCCATCAGCAGCCCACAATATTTTCTTGTTCAACCCATCAAGTCCAGCGAAGCCCATCTCCACAACAGTTGCTCGGCCCAGCTTCTTCAACGAGCCCAATTCAGCAAGCGTGACCAGCAGCCCTGCAGAAGCCCAAGACCGAAGCTCAGCCTTGCTAAGTTGTGTTGGGCCGGTCCAAGCCCATTAGTGTCGTCACAAGCCCAAGTTCGGCTATCGTCGCGCCGTCGTCGCAGTGAACCGGTCTTCGCTTTGCACCAGTGAGTTTCACTCACTAATCCTCGCTTAGTAGGTTAATTATGTTTAGGGGTTGATTAGATTAAATTAAGCATGTTTAGGTGGATATATTAGATTAGGTTAGTTAATTTAATTATCTGCCGATACATGTTAGGTGGTTAGTTAGTGCATTTAGCGAGGAGAAACGTTCTATTATTTATTTAACGAACCTTGAAATTTTTTCGGGTCTATTTCGGCATCCAATTAGGCATTACGGACCAAAATTAGATTTATTGCATTTATTTAATAATTTATGTATTTATTTATTTATTTTCCGGAAATTCAACCGAGATGATCGGTGACCGGAATTTCGTGCTGATTGCAGTGGTGCTTCCTGTTTATTTAATTGAACACCGATTTGTGAAAATTGATTGTGATTAGTGAATGTCCCAAAATTGAGAAATGTTAGTGTTTGATGGGGAAATGACTGTGAGAGGTTGTGAGATGAACTTAGAAAGCCGCCGAAGTATAACCGTGTCAGTTGGGCCATGATTCACCACCGAATTTGGAATCGGTCGTGCCCATCGGGCCGTGATTTGCCACCTAACAGAGGTCACGCCCATCGGGCCGTGAATTGCCACCTGATAGAGGTTGTGCCCAACCAGGCCGTGATCTGCCACCTATTAAAGGTTATGCCCATTGGGTCGTGATTACCACCTATAAATAGGTTGTGTCCTTTGGACTGAGATTCATAGTCAAGCATTGATAGACTATGCTCATTGAGCCGTGATTGAGAATTGAGATGGAATAGTTGAAACGACCGAGGAATGGTCTTGATGATATGTAATTAACTGAGTTGATTGATCAATGATTTGATCTGTTTGATTTGATGATGTGATTGTCAGTATATACGATTTAAACTGACTTGCAGGAAGGAACTGAGGCCAAAGTAAGCCCTCTAACTTGTGGTTGTGCTTAGGCAGCCCCTAGGACATATTTTCTTCCTAATTGGGTCTTAGGGAGTAGAACTCGCTGAGACGTTGTCTCACTGGTTATTGTATAACCATTTTCAAGTCCTTAGATAGTGTTGATGAAGGACTGAAAGCCCTGGAGTTTAAGAAGTAAAGGAAATAGAATCGGCAAACCTATCTGACTCACTAGTCATAGGGCAGTCCCTTTTTGATTAAGCTGATAATTTTGTAAGCAATATGATGTTTTAAATAAACCTATGTGTTTATAAAAGATTGGTTTTGGTTTGAAAAATTTATGACCCTACTTTCCTATCCCATTGTTTTATTGTTTGGGGATTTATATTTGCTTCCGCATATGTATATTAAAATGAATGGGTCGACGATGCGTCCTGAGACATTGCTATTGTATCGACCAAGCAGGGATGGGCACGTGCTCGGAGGGTTGAGATGTGACACCTATATTGGTAAGAAATCCATACAACCAAACAGAGTCAAAAGATTTATGACTCAATCGGCATAGATACAATAAGTTCAAAACTTTTTTAGCAATTTCCCCAATTGATACCTAATCCAAAATTTGACTATATAGTAATAAAGATGGATATGTAGCTAGATTGAAGAGAAGTTAGCGAAGTATTACAAAAATCTAAACGGGATGATTCGAAATAACAAAAATCCTTAGATAACTTTTTTTTCAAGCTAATTATATTAAATTAATGCAATGACATGTCAAGAAATTTAAGAACTCACATTAAGACCCATGAAGAATTCATGCTCCCGCAAAAGATTTGTACGACAATTAATTTCTATTTATCGCGTCATCCAAGTAATAGAAAAACCCACCATTCATTGTTAACTCAAACTAAAAAAAAAAAAAAAAATTCTGTCAAAAACATTCTCTTTATTATTGAGGAAAAAAACCAATTGAAATGGTCCATCTTCTAAAAGGGTCTAATTGAATGCTTTTGCTTTGAACAGATGTCAATGTCAAATACCGATTTTCTCGCCAATGCCAAAGTTACCATGGCAAATGATGCAACGAGACCCCTTCTAAAGATAACCAGAAATGGACCAACGAGAAAGAAGAAACCGAATCCTCCTCCTCTTCGAAATCTTTATAAATTGCCAAGATTCCCACTCTCTTCAAAATACACCAACCGAACTTCCCACCAAAACTCTCTCTTTCTGTCCCTCTGTCTCTCTCTCTAGCTCTCATTGCATGCTCAATAGAATAAAGGGACGGCTGTGGTTTGTATGACCAAATTCAAAAGCCCCCAGCATTCCAAAACCAAACGCCATGGACACGTCGAAACACCCCCCCTCATACGTCCCCTCTTTCCTGATATCAGGAGCAGAACCTTGTCACTGTTATTGGGCAAGAAAGTCCACCCCTTTATTTGGTTTTGAAGAGGGAGGGTCACGGGTTCGAAAGGTTCAAACGTCGGAACATGGTTGGACCCAAGCTGGTGCTGGCATTGATTCTACTCTCGTGGGCATCTTCAGTGTCGTGCTCTGTTTCTTATGATAGAAAGGCTATCATCATTGATGGCAAGAGGAGGATCCTCATCTCCGGTTCCATTCACTATCCCAGGAGCACGCCTGAGGTAGCGACGATCCCAATGCTGCTCACGACATGTCTCTTTCTATACTTTTTCTTTTTCTCCGAAAAGGAATCGTATTTTATTTGGTCTCTGGGCTTTCGCGTGGTTGCAGATGTGGCCTGATCTCATATGGAAGGCCAAACAGGGAGGGCTGGATGTTATTCAGACCTATGTTTTCTGGAACGGACATGAACCTTCTCCCGGAAATGTAAATGCTACTTATGATCTTGTTTGGATTATATAACCATTTTGATTCACTGATTATATGTTCCCCATTTTTCTTCTTTAAATTAATGAATTTTCTTGTTCTTTCCTTCTTTTCTTTTTCCTTCCCTTTGTGCAGTATTACTTTGAGGACAGGTATGATCTGGTAAGGTTCATCAAGTTGGTGCAACAAGCCGGTCTTTACGTTCATCTCCGGATTGGGCCTTACGTCTGTGCTGAGTGGAATTTTGGGTACCTATTTTCTAGCATAAAAATGGAAAGGAGAAGTTTATTTATTTATTATTTATTTTGCTATGTATTTTGAAACTCACGTGCTCTGTTTTTTGTGCTGGTTTGTGATGCAGAGGATTCCCTGTTTGGCTGAAATATGTCCCGGGGATCGATTTCAGGACAGACAATAAGCCATTCGAGGTTGTCCACTTTTCTGAAACAAATTTCACTTCCCAATCTTTTTCATATTTCTAAACCTTTGACTAACGAAACATTTATCAATCATTTAATGAAGGATGCAATGCAAACGTTCACGCAGAAGATAGTCAACATGATGAAGGCAGAGAGGTTGTTTCAGTCCCAGGGAGGTCCGATAATATTATCTCAGGTGAGAAACCTTCCACCATTTCTACAACCCCTTCTAGAAGATGGACCATTTCAATTGGTTTTTTTTTCCCCAACAATAAAGAGAAGGTTTTTGACAATAAAGGACATTATTTTCTATACCTGCTTGGAATTTTTATTGATAGTTTTGTTTAGCTGATAAGCTTGGATTTTTGTGTTTATTGGCAGATAGAGAATGAATTTGAACTAGTTGAATGGAGAATTGGAGCACCAGGCAAGGCATACACAAAATGGGCAGCAAGTATGGCTGTGGGACTTGACACTGGTGTTCCATGGGTTATGTGCAAGCAAGATGATGCTCCTGATCCTGTGGTTTGTACTTTTCTGGATCTTGTTGGTTAAACTTATATTTATTTAAGATATATGTACATATACATATAAGTTGGTCAGGATGTCATCTGTTCTGTGATCACTGAGGGCCTCCTAGGCTGGTGGGGTCTCTTCAACAGTTTTTTTTTTCTAAACTTTAGGTGGCCTATATGGTCGTAAACAGGTCCCCCTTTTTCCATATGCCATGTGCTTTTAATTTTTCCTCTTCCTTATTCTTTCTTGCTCTTCATAGTTTCATATTGAGTCAGGAAACTTTCCCCATAGATACTTAATTCTTGTGTCCCGAAACGATAAATATGCCTCGAATCTGGTTTGGCTTGACTTCGCTTGTTGACTTCGTTTAAATGGCATGGCATGACAACAATGTTCGAACTTAAGCAGGATGGGTTTTTCCGCATCATGGTTGTTATTCTTGACTTATTTCGTAAAAGTTATCTAAGATGGGAGTACGACAGCTTCTAGAAAATAATTTTTCCTGTGCTTGACTAATGTTGATTCGTTATGCGACAGATTAACACGTGGAATGACTTCTACTTCCAAGATTTCAAACCAAACTCGAATAATAAACCGAAGATGTGGACTGAAAACTGGACCGGCTGGTACGTGAAGAAGCGTATATCTGAACAAGCTGAAATTTTCAACTCCCCACAGCCCGCCCCCCGCGCCGCCCCCCCCCCCCCCCCCCCCCCCCCCCCATCTGTATCTTTCTCAGTCGTGTAAATTCAAAGCTGATTATTATGATGATTTCCAGGTACACTGAGTTTGGGGGACCGGTGTCTTATAGGCCAGCAGAGGATTTGGCGTTCTTGGTCGCGAGGTTCATTCAGAATGGCGGTTCATTCGTCAATTACTATATGGTAATCTTGACTTCTGTAGCATCTGTGGCTCTGTATACCTTTCCATTATGCTGCGAATTATAATCATTAGTTAACCTTCTTTTTTGTCTCCTTTTAAATGATTGCATACTTGCTTGTTCTTTATATGATTCTTGTTTGTTGTCTCTAGTATCACGGGGGAACCAACTTCGGCAGGACAGCTGGTGGTCCCTTCATTGCCACCAGCTACGACTACGACGCTCCTCTTGATGAATACGGTATGTGACTTGGAATAGATTGTTAGTATCCTAGCGTGGGCAAGGCTAAATTTGCTCATGTGCCTAAATTTGTTCACTCTGAGTATTCATTGGATCCAACTACCTTAGGATTGGAGTAATTAGTAACACTGTCGGAAGTTTAACCGGGTGAAGGCAAATCTACACCTTGTTGCTTAAACATTAAACCTTTTAAAACTAAGTCTAGAAGTAATTCATGACATCCTATCATGGCGATTACTAGGTAATCGTCCTGACATCAGACTTCACGGAAATGTCACAGGTTTACTGAGGGAACCAAAATGGAGTCACTTGAGAGATTTGCACAAAGCCATTAAGCAAAGCGAATGGGCTCTGGTTTCTGCTGATCCAGCAGTGCAATCACTTGGAAGTAATCAAGAGGTTTGGTTTCTCAAGCCCCCTTAAAATGAATATGCATAAAAACACTCTCGCAGCCTTGTGGGTTGTTAATTAAACTTTAACCTGTGAAATTCTTTTTTTCTTAGGCTCACGTGTTCAAAGCTGGAAGCGGATGCGCGGCTTTCCTGGCAAACTACGACACGAAGTATTCTGTCAGAGTCAATTTTGGAAAAGGGCAATATGACTTGCTGCCTTGGTCCATCAGCATTCTTCCAGACTGCAAAACTGCCGTTTACAACACTGCAAGGGTAAGGCAAAGACCATTCAGTTCCACGACATCTTGCATCGACTCTTTCCAATTTAACATGTTCCGTCACTTTCCCTTAAACAATTCTTTTTAAGAGATTAAGTTCAAGGATGACACGATATTATCAATTTTCAAACAGGTCAATGCATCGAGTTCTCAGAATAAGATGGTGCCAGTAGGTGGATTCTCTTGGCAGTCGTCCGTAGAAGAAACTGTCTCTGCCTTTGGCAGCGACACGTTTACAAAGGACGGGCTGTTGGAGCAAATTAGTCTCACTAGAGATGCTTCAGACTATTTGTGGTACACGACAGAGTGAGTGCTGCTTGCGACTTGCATCTCATAAGCATTGCGAAAACTTCAATATAGTGGACTGTCATGTGCTTACAATTTTACTTTCCTGATCATGTCGATTGTTCAGCATCATGATAAGTCCAAACGAAGCATTTCTGAGAAGCGGCCAATCTCCTGTGCTCACCATATGGTCTGCAGGACATGCGATGCATGTTTTCATCAATGGTGAACTCACAGGTAAATCGATTTCCGCCTAGATCCCAAAATGCAATATCCTTTCAGTACCTGAAATCTCAATACATAACATATGTTACTTGGGTAATTGTCTGTCTGTAATACAGGGTCCGTATATGGTTCATTAGAGAATCCAAAATTATCATATGGTAATAATGTGAAGCTGAGGGCTGGCATAAACAAACTGTCGATATTGAGTGTAGCTGTCGGGCTTCCGGTCAGTATTTTGCCAGTCGACATGATATTGTTAAGCTATATGCATGTGAGGATCTTAACATTAGTACTTTCTCCACTTCTGTTTCCAACATTCAGAATGTTGGCGTGCATTTTGAGACATGGAATACCGGGGTTCTTGGGCCAGTCACATTGAAGGGTCTCAATTCTGGGACGTGGGACATGTCAAAATGGAAATGGTGTTACAAGGTATCTGTACTCGGTCTGCTGCTGCTTTGTTCTTCTTTTGCCTTTCAACAAAAAATTCAGAAACAAAAGATACCGCACCAATGCGGATTCATTGTTGTTAGATGAAAATCAAGTAAACTGATATCTCAGAGCTCTTTTTTTTTTTTTTTTTTTTTTTTTAAAAGGAATTAAAATAAAAGTATGTTTGTGCTCAAATTTCTCGATGGTTGAGTAGTCCTGGTTATCAATGGTTTGCGTGGATAAACTAATGTTCAGTCGACTAGTTGTAATAATGTGTGGATTTATGTTGGTTTAAGACATGGCTCATACTATGCCATACAAGATAGAGAATAATCTGTTACACCATCTTCAAAATTCAAAACCTAAATATTTGCTCTTCCGGAACAGGTTGGTCTCAAGGGCGAAAATCTGGGTATCAACACCCTAAGCGGTAGTTCCTCAGTTGAATGGCTTGAAGGTTCAATGTTGGCCCAAAGACAGCCCCTGACCTGGTACAAGGTGAAGATCCCACCCCGAAAACTTCACTTGATAATAACTGCTAGTCTGGTTTTCCTTTGAAAAACAAATTATGCTTTGTTTGCAGGCAACTTTCAATGCTCCCCCAGGACGTAGGCCATTAGCCTTGGACATGAACAGCATGGGAAAGGGGGAGATATGGATAAATGGTCGGAGCATCGGACGCCACTGGCCTGCTTACACAGCTCGTGGCAGTTGCGGCGGCTGCAGTTATGCTGGAACTTTCGATGAGAATAAGTGCCGAAGTGGTTGTGGACAGGCTTCTCAAAGATGGTGAGAAAAGTAGAAGTGCACTTTTTCTTTATTAATTTATATTTTGATTTGAACACCTATTAATAAGCTTTTAATTTTCAGGTACCACGTTCCAAGATCGTGGTTGAATCCCACAGGCAATCTATTGGTCATTTTTGAAGAATGGGGTGGCAACCCGACTCAAATTACTTTGGTCCAAGCAACAAGGACTTCGTAGTAGCAGAACTTCTGGCTCAGTGCGGTTTATAGCTGAAATTAAGCAATTTCAGTAGTTTGCAGAATAAGTGATATGCAAGAGCATGGCATTCGTCTTCTTTTTCATACTTGTTGTCGCGATCTAGTAGTTTGCAGAATAAGTGATATGCAAGAGCATGGCATTCGTCTTCTTTTTCATACTTGTTGTCGCGATCTAAATTTCAGGTGCACCACCTAGGGTTTAGGTTAATAGACTTCCAAGCCCATACCAATTCGCGACTTTTTTTTAAATGGATTTTATTTATAAGTCGCCATTAATCAGTTTAGTGTAAGCCTATTAGACACTAAGTAAAATAAGTGGAGACTTATTCTACTCCTACAACTTTGGATACGGGGACTTAGTTACACTTTCTCTAATACCCTTTCGGTACCATTCTTTTTATTTTCAAAAATGTTTTTGCAGGCAGTTTGGATTTATTTTAATCTAAATTACTATCATGCAATAGAGTGATCACACGGATGCTCAAACATTATTAAACATTGAATAAAATAAATTGCACTAAATTCAAAACACTAAAACAGGTAATTATTTTTTTGGTTTTCTTTTATCTTGAAATTAAAACTTTACCATAAACCATGCACTTTAACTACATAGCCTAATTTTACTAACAAGCTATTTCTAATCAAATGAACGTATCATGCAAATTAAGTGATTTTTTGTTAAAATTCATAATAAAAATAAAACTTAATTAAACTATCTAAAATGAATAATTTTCTAAACTAGTTTAGGGATTAATTTGATTTAAACACTAGTGCAAACATTATCTAAGACCCTATCGTTAAAAAAAAAAATTTATTTAAATCCAACTCTAATCTATGTGCAATCCTACTCAAGCTAGATAATGAAGTCGCACAATCTAAAAAAATGCAATCCTAATTTACGAAACCAATATATTCCAATGAAAGATTTGATTTTTGATTTTTTTTATTTGTTTTTAGTATTTTTCAAGACAAGCAATTAGCAGATAAGCATTTTACCTAAACCACTCAAGATATTCATCAAATGAAGGATTAAGATAATTGAAAAAACAATCCGAAGTCAATAATAGTTATAATGATTTAATAAGTTAAAACACTATAAAAATGCCAAAAAAATCAATATAATTAAAAAAATAATCCAACGTCTCACAGATTAAATTAGTAATTATAATAATTTTTGGGCAAAACCCTACCAATAATGCCTAAAATATTGACAAAATGAACATCGGCATCAAATATTCTAATTTAGGCAATAATATCGAAACGGAACTTGATTTAAGAAAACTACCTTATTTGGACCAGCACCAAAGATTCACGAACGGCGGTTCGTGTCGGGGTCGAGTCGTGGCGGTTGGACCATCAGCAAGTCGGTGTCGAGTCAACAAGCTCAGGACAGTGGGGCTCGCAGCTGGGGCTGCTCAGCACGGCTCGTCGTTTGACTGAAGGAAAGGGCTGCTCACGGTGTAGACGCGTGTGCCAGAGGTTGCTCACGATGCGACAAGGACGAACCAGTGAGCCCTTGGTGCTGCGACTTGCGTTTTTGGTAAATTTTCTGCACTTTAATCTCTTGGTAATATCTACTGCGCCATGTCCAGTGTAGTAAGCAAAGGCGTGAACGTAGAAGTGCTCCGTGGTATGATGATGGTGAAGAACGTAACGTGACGAAGATGAGGTCTAATGGTGATCATCAAAAATCTCCTCCATGTGGAGATGTCAATGCCTGCAGAGGCAAAGAGAAATTGACTTTGAAGACATCGTTTTGATACTCTTCTCCTTCTTGATGTGAATCCCCCACTTCTCACGATTTTCTTTTCCGCATGGACGATCTCTCTTTTTTTAGGAGCTTAATCTGGACAATTGGAATAGTTCAAATAGCTAAATGGAATAGTACACACAATCAAATTAAAGAAAAATATGCTCGACTTAGCTTAATGATTGTCGTCAATGTCCACGAAGCAAGATCAATGCAGGACGTCAGGTGGACTTTGGATGGCTGCTGAGATCGTTGGAGTTGCTGCAGCAGCAAGAGAGACGCATTCGGGCTAATGAGAGGCTCAGTATTTTGTTCTTTCTATTACGAGCTCGACTCTCACATTGCCGTGATTATGATGATAAAGACCTCTCCCTATCTCTCTCTCAGAGATTGTCTATTGAACTTCTCTACGTTTTCTCATCATTTTTTCCCTTTTATAGGGGAAAAACTTGGATTTTGGTGGAATATTTTATTTCCTTTTTCGCTATGCACGAAAATCAATTTCGTTCATGCATTGCCTCCTAAATATGTCGTTGAAATATATGCACCCCACGCAATATTCTCGTTTGTATTTTTCAAATATTTCATCCGAAACCTTCCTTTCTGCCCAAAAATATGTCCATCGATGTATATTACCTGGATATGTAAAAAATCTCATGTCGTATAAAAAATCAACGCTCACCATCAGTCCAATGCAAAAATGGAATAAAATAAAATAGATGCTCCTAAAACTATATGTTACGCAATTTTAACTCTTTTTTTTTGGGTAAAAATTAACCCTTTTTTTATGCAAAAAATTTAGGTGTCACACTTGTGCAAGGATGCCATTACAACTACCCAGACTTCGACAAAGGGAAGAGTGTAAGTCAAGCATACCAACACACCCTTCTGCTGAAGTCATATACAGATATATAGAGTGGGGAATAAGCCGCAGAAACATGCCAGTGCATATAAGCATATTGTCACTAGTTAGAAATAGCTTCGACTGCATACCTAGTTTGTGCTAGACATATGAACACAGTCAAGTGGAATTTCCTAGCCTTTCAAGTGTATAGATGTCGTGATCGAGTGTCTCTAGAGTGCAGGATAGTCAATTTGTTGCCTTGCTAAGAAAGACACTGAAATGCAGTGCTTGTAATAATGAACTGAAATTCAATATCTCCTGCTTTTAATCCTTCTGCCTCATATTATAGCTAGCTCGTTTAGTTCTCTTGCCTTCTGTAATTATATATCTTGAAGATCAAGTGTATACTCGACAAAGCCACATCGCTTCCCAGTATGGGACCTGAAATGCTAGCATTCAAGAAAGCAAGGTGCCGGATCTCGGGGGCAGACAAACTTAAGTACTTCAATTTTCTGTTATGTTTGCAAAGTTTTCATTCGGATAGCATTCCTAGACATGTCCTAAGTCCACCAACTCAGAAAGCTATCCTAAATCAAGATGTAACGTCCGTACATTCCATTACCGCTGCTTATATTAATGCTAACAATGCTGTTTCACCTGCCACCATGGAAGCACCGAGTCGAGAACACCGAAGCAGAGATCTGTCATGGTGAGCGAAGTTCAAGAAGCTAGGCGATGGTATGAAATTAGATAGGCCACAGAAAGACAAATGCAGCCCAGTCAGAGATGTTTGAGCCAATAGAGAAGTCCTCGTTACATAAAGATACCTCAAAGAGCGTAGAGTGACCATCCACATTGCATTTAAACCGCGGAATTCCCATGCAAGATCAAGATATCACAAGCAAGCTCGACGAGTTTCCTAGATTTTAAGCAATTGCCCTGCTATATACTCCATATCATATTCTCCAAGCATCCAAGAAATTCAGGAATGACATTGCCATCGAATGCACTGAAGCTCAAGGCCAAATATCTCAGAGACCAGAGTCTCACCGGTGAAGGCCTGGTTTCCAATGACCGTGCCCGATCTAGGAATCACAGGCCGTGGGGTACGGGCGGTTAGTGATAATCAACTGTAAAAACTGCTTCTGTGTAATCCTGCCAAAGCCTACTCGTAACTAGTCCGGATAGTTGTTTCCTCTGCATGACGATGCGAGAGCTTCAGGAACTTCAAGGCCGTTGCTGATGGCGATCAACGAGAGCTTCTCTATCCAATTTGAAACAACTCAAGAAGCCGATATTGAATTCCTCGCCATGAGGTCACTGCGCGAGATGAGGCGAATATGTGTCCAAGAAGTTGATGAAGTGCTAGTCCAAGGAGAGTTTATCCTGGTTTTGCAGATCAAATTTCGTACATCACAAGAAACGACGGTGATCAAAGATTTCTTGCGTATGTACCTCAGGATATTCCGAACTATCAAAGAAATTGACACCGGGAAAATTACTAGAAAAATTCTGAACTTATTACACCTAGGTCAATTCAATCTTAAACCTTTCAAATATACTAATTAAATTCTAAAATTTTTCAAATTTTTCCATTTGAGTCATTCTAATCGATTTTGGCCAGAATTACTGATGTGAATGTCCATAGTGCCGCATAAAATACATTAAAAAAATTTATATTTTTTAAAAAGCTGATTTTTAAAAAATTATTTTCTTTTTCTTTTTCTCAATATTCTACCAAGTCCATTAGTTGCTAACCATTGAACGGGTGCCACGAACCCCTTGCCCGTGGACGATGAGGGCTTTGTGGCCCTTGGGGGAGGGTTGTGAATCCCTCGCTTGCGAACAATGCAGGTTGGCCGACCCTCCCTTGTGACAAGCAGGGGTTGGCCAGGCTTGGAAGAAAAGAAATGAGAAGGAAGAAAAAAAAAAGAAAAAAAAAAAAAAAAATTAAAATAATTATAAAAATTATCCATTTTGACACCGATCAAACTATGTAAGATAGCTGAAGTCTAAGTCAACGATTTTTAAGTTGGTCGAGTGGACTCAACTGGCAAAACATAAATTTCGCGTTTGATAATCGAGATAAAATTTAAGGTATGATAAAATTTATCACATCCTGCGTTTGGTTCTACTTAAGATAGGATAAAGTCAGATATAAGAGAAATATAAACTAGATAAAATTATTGCATGAGAGAGCTAAGATAAAAGTTGATAGAATTAATATCTATAATAGGAATGTTGTTTTTCTTGAATAACAAACTTCTTAAATTAACAATATTAAATTATACTTCAATATAAATTATATTTGAATTCTAATATAATAAATTCAAAATAACAAAATATAACAATTTATTTTTTTTAGTTTAATCTTATTTTTATTTATATCTTCAAATTTAATTATATTTTATAATATAAATTCAATATATAAATATAAATATAAATATAAATATATTTATATTTATATTTATTACATATTTTAATTATTTTAGTAATTTAGATATATTAGTATAGTTTACTAGTTAATAAAATTTTATTAGAAAATCATGGAAGGGGAAAAAGAAATAAAAAATGAAATAATTAAAAAAGAGAGGAAAAATAAAATCAAACAAGCATATAAAAATAAAGTAGGCAAGGGTGTCACAAGAGATTTTTACCATCTTCATTCATAAATTTTTTAGATTCATTTATACTGATATGTTATTTATACAAAACAATATACATAATATGATGTGAATATATTCAACTTTATTATTGCGATTCGCCAAATAGTGGATATTATATAACAAAATCTTTAGATTTCATATCATATCATCTTAATAAGAAATCAATATAACCAGCTAAAAGGTTTATGACTCAATTGGCATAGATACAATATATTTAGGACTTTTTTAGCATTTTCCCCGTTGACACCCAATCCAAAATTTGACCATATAGTAAGAAAGATAGATAGCAGAGAAGTTAGCCAAGTATTGCAAAAATCTAAACGAGATGATTTGGAATGAAAAAAATCCTTATATAACTTTATTTTTTTCAAGCTAATTATATTAAGACAATGCAAGGACATATCAAGAAATTTAAGAACTCACATTAAGACTCCTGAAGAATACATGTTCTCGTAAAAGAGTTGTACAGCAATTAATTTCTATCCATCGCGTCATCCACATAACAAAAAACCTGCCATTCATTGTTTACTCAAACTGAAAAAAATCTGTCAAAAAATATATATTTATTTATTTTCTTTTAGGCTGAAGAACAATGGTTGAATTTCATTGTATAACTGAAAAAGGAAATGCTTACTGGTTTAGATATACTAAAAGATTGAAGAACAAGAATATGTCTTAAGAGTAGTTCAAACCTATTTTATTGAAGAACAAGAATATATAAAATTAAGATGTTCAATATGGTGTAGTCGATATTGATGTAAATAATTTTTTTAAAATTTTTTTCTGAATTTTCCCTTTTTTTCTTTTTCTTTTTTTCCTAACCCTAGGCCGACGAGGGCTTTTGCGCCCTTGTTCAGATCTAGATGAGGGTTGGCTAGCGACCTCACCAGCCCAAGGTTAGAAAAAAAGAATAAAAGAATAAAAAATTCAGAAATTTTTAAATATTTTGAATTAAAAATTGTCCATGTAAGTACTAGTCAAGCCACGTAGGACGGTCTATGTTGACTAAAAGGACTATGTTGGTAAATTGTCCAAGGATTCAAGACTAAATTGACCAAATTAAAAAGTTTAGGACTCCATTAACACAAGTGTAATAAGTTTAAGATTTTTTTTATAATTTCCCCATACCATGTTCCTATTCTTCATTTCATTCAAAACTAGTTACAATTTTGAAAAACTAGTTACCACTTTTAGACGCATGGGCAGAATTGGGATTATAATGAACGTCAATTATATATTTTTAGCCAAAAAAATCTTAACTGGTTTTGAATAAAAATATTATTCAGTTTTATAGCCGATACAATAGATCATATTTTAGGAAAATATTTTCTAAATAGTTGATGTTTTACAAAACAAACGTACCCTTTTTTGCCAATACTCAAGTAGTTGCATCTTATGGTTCCACAAGACAAATACTCTTTTTGTTAGTTTCTTCACCCATTAAAGGCATAAATACCTTTTTATCTCCTTTTCTTCCATTATAAGTGATGAATTATTTCAAAAAAAAAAAAAAAAAAAAAAAAACAATAGAAGTGGATAAAAATAAATATATAAATTCAATTTTCTATATAAAAGCTCCATTTCTCCTATTTTAATGGTCACTAAAGATTATCCCCTATCCTCTCACTGGTCGACCTTGACGCCTTAAATCATATTATGTAGATGAATTCTACATATTGGTAGAAGGCTTTTGTTTTACAGATTACAACTGGATCGAGATAGTGGAAGCCGACGAATGGCAATGCATTCAAGATGTGTAAAACGTTGGTACGTAGGTACTTAAGATGTGGCAAACCCGCATGTCCTTAGATTCATTATTCGCATGGTGAAAATCTCTATACCTTATTAAACCTAGAGCTCGTAAGATAGACGAATCCGAACAACTTTCCAGATGCTAAAACATCAATCTAATAAGCACATCCGAATCTTGTAGTGGGATTTCTTTTCGAACTAGTTTACCAAATAAGGATGAACAGCTTCCTCAACCTAAGCAAAGGACCTAATTAAGTAGGGCGCATAAATTTAGCAGTTACATGAATGGGGGTTACGGATCTTCTGGCAATAAAGGAAGGGTCAAATTGAATGGAAACAATGGCATAAATAGTCCCCAAGCTTTAGTAAAGTATTTACTGTGATCCTTGAACTTTTAATTTGTTTAACATGATCCTTGAACTTTAAGTGAATATGTAATATGATGTCTGAACTTTTGGTGAAAATTGAATTGTCTCTAAACTATATAAAAATATTCAATGTTGTCCTCAAACTTGAACTTTTAATTTGTTCAATATGGTTTTTTTGAACTTTTGCAAAATGTGCAATGTGATCTCTTGGTACATATTTAATTTAGTCATTGGACTATATAAAAATATTCAATGTTATCCCTAAACTTGAATTGAAGGAAGGATGACATTGAATGTTTTTATATAATTTAGGAGTTGGATTGAACATTTACCAAAAGTTTGAAGATCACATTATACATTAGGATAAAGTTTAGATACTGAATTTAATAAATTAAAAAATTTTGGATCAGATTGTACAACTGGCAGATGTTCAGATAATATCAGTATAATTATCCAAATTGAATGCATTGCTGTAAACTGATGTCAATTTTAAGCATCTATTTTTGCCAAAACAAGTAGGAAAAATCCACAAGATTATCCCCATAGTCGCCGCGTCAGATACAACGAGACCACTGGAAAGTCAACCAGAAATGGATCCATGAAAATCGGAAGAAACCGAAATCTACTCTCCTAAATCTTTATAAATTGGAATTGCAATGCTTCCCTCTCTCTTCGCAGCACCAACCAAACTCTCAACCCTCTCTCACTCTCTAGCTCTCATTGCGTTCTCCAACGGAATAAAGGACAGTTTGTCTTTTGCATGCTGTCCTTTGCACGACCGAATCCAAAATCCCCAGCATACCAGAACCAGACACCATCGACCACTCGGAACACCTGCTCATCGGTCCCTTTTCTTGATATAAGGAGCAGAACTTGTTATTGGTTTCTTGAGGCACAAGTATATGTCTTGAAGGGGACAGACTTTGGGAAAGAACGTCCATTTCTTTGTTGGTTTGAAGAGGAGGGTCATGGGTTCAAAGATGCAAACGTGGAACGTGATTGAAGCTAAACTGATGCTGGCATTGATTCTGCTCTCGTGGGCATCTTCAGTGTCATGCTCTGTTTCTTATGACAGAAAAGCTATTGTCATTGATGGCAAGAGGAGGATTCTCATCTCCGGTTCCATTCACTATCCCAGAAGCACTCCTGAGGTCGTGACAATCCCAGTGCAGCTCACAACATGTCTCTTTTTTATAATTTGTTTTTCTTTCGCAAGAGAATTGCATTTTATTTGGTTTTTGGTTTTTGGGTGGTTGCAGATGTGGCCTGATCTCATAGGGAAGGCGAAACAAGGAGGGGTGGATGTTATTCAAACCTATGTTTTCTGGAATGGACATGAACCTTCTCCCGGACAAGTAAATGCAACTTATGATCTTCTTTGGATTATAAAACCATTTTGATTCACTGATTATATGTTTACTCATTTTGTTTTAAAAATTAATGAATTTTCTTGTTCTCTCCTTCATTTCTTTTCCCCACCCTTTGTGCAGTATTACTTTGAGGACAGGTATGATCTGGTTCGGTTCATCAAGCTGGTGCAACAAGCTGGTCTTTACGTTCATCTCCGGATTGGGCCTTACGTCTGCGCTGAGTGGAATTTTGGGTACCTATTTTCCAGCATAAAAATGAAAAAGAGAAGGATTTTTTTTTTTTTTCATTTCGCTATGTATTTTTAAACTCGTGCTCTGTTTTTTGTGCTGGTTTGTGATGCAGAGGATTTCCTGTTTGGCTGAAATTTGTCCCGGGGATCTCTTTCAGGACGGACAATAAGCCATTCGAGGTTGTCTGTTTTCTAAAACAAATACCCCTTCTCAATCTTTTTCATACATCTATAATTTTGACTAATAGAACATTTTTTTTTTATCAATTAATCAATTATATAATGAAGGATGCAATGCAACGGTTCCTGTATAAGATAGTCGACATGATGAAGGCAGAGAGGTTGTTTCAGTCCCAGGGAGGTCCAATAATATTATCTCAGGTGAGAAACGTTCTACCATTTCTAGAACCCCTTCTAGAAGATGGACCACTTCAGTTGGTTTTTTCCTCAACAATAAAGAAAACGTTTATGAAAATAAAGGATATTATCTTTTACACCTCCTTGGAATTTTTTAGATGTTTTTATTTTGCTGATAGCTTGGATTTACGTGTTTGTTGACAGATAGAGAATGAATATGGACCGGTTGAATGGGAAATTGGAGCACCGGGCAAGGCATACTCAAAATGGGCAGCAAATTTGGCTGTGAGACTTGGCACTGGTGTTCCATGGATCATGTGCAAGCAAGAAGATGCTCCTGATCCTATGGTATGCACTTTTCAGGATTTTGTTGGTTTTAACTTATATTTATATAAGATATATGTACGTATCCATGTACGCTGGTTAGGATGTCATCTGTTTTGTGATCAATGAGGGCCTCCTAGGCTGGTGGGGTCTCTTGAACAGTTTTTTTCTCTAGTTTAGGTGGCCTTTCTGGTCCTAAACAGGTCCCCTTTTCCCATATGCCATATCCTCTTAATTTTTCCTCTTCCTTATTCTTTCTTGCTCTTCAAAATTTCTTGTTGAATCAGGAAAGCTCAGGTTCTAAATTCTTGTGTCCCAAAACGATATATATATATACCTCTAATCTGATTTGGCTTGACTTTGCTTTTTTGCATCCATTTAAATGGCATCAACGATGTTCGAACTTAAGAGGGAGGCATTACATCTCAACATGTTTCATAAAAGTTATCTAATACCGGGAGTAAGACAGCTTCTAGAAAATAATTGTTCCTATCCTTTAACTTATGTTGGTCCATTATGTGACAGATTGACACCTGCAATGGCTACTACTGCGAAAATTTCAAACCAAACTCGAATAATAAACCCAAGATGTGGACTGAAGTCTGGACTGGCTGGTACGTCAAGTGGCGGATGTCTGCACATGCTGAGCTTTTTCCCCCGGTATCTTTCTCAGTTGTGTAGATTCAAAGCTGATTATTATAATGATTTCCAGGTATACTGAGTTTGGGGGAGCGGTGCCTCATAGGCCAGCAGAGGATTTGGCGTTCTCAGTCGCGAGGTTCATTCAGAACGGCGGTTCGTTCATCAATTACTATATGGTAATCTTGACTTCCGTAGCATCTGTTGGTCTGTATCAATCACTTGATTTTGCCTTATCATTCGGCTATGATTTACAATCATCAGCTAACTTTCTTTTTTGTCTCCATTTAAATGATTGCATTCTTGCTTGTTATTTATATGGGTCTTGTTTTTTGTCTCTAGTATCATGGAGGAACCAACTTCGGCAGGACAGCTGGTGGTCCCTTCATGGCCACCAGCTATGACTATGACGCTCCTCTTGATGAATTCGGTATGTGACTTGGAATAGATAGTTAGCATCCTAGCGTGGGCAAGGCTAAATTTGCTCATGTGCCTCAAATTGTTCACTCTAAGCATTCAATGGATCTAACTACTTTAAGACTGGAGTAATTGGTAACACTGTCAGAAGTTTAACCGAGTAAAGGCAAATCTACATCTTGTTAATTAAACAGGTTACCTTTTCGAAACTAAGTATAGTAGTAATTCATGACATCCTATCATGGTGATTATTAGGTAAGCTTCCTGACATCAGAATTTGCATAAATGTCGCAGGTTTACTGAGGGAACCAAAATATAGTCACTTGAGAGATTTGCACCAAGCCATTAAGCAAAGTGAATGGGCTCTAATTTCCGCTGATCCAGAGGTGCAATCACTTGGAAGAAATCAAGAGGTTTGGTTTCTCAAGCCTTCTTAAAATGAATATGCATAAAAACATTCTCACAGCCTTGTGGGCTGTAATTAAGCTTTTTTACCTGTCAAATTCTATTTTTCTTAGGCTCACGTGTTCAGAGCTGGAAGCGGTTGTGCAGCCTTCCTGGCAAACTACGACACGAAGTATCCTGTCAAAGTTAATTTCGGAAATGGGCAATATGACTTACCCCCTTGGTCCATCAGCATTCTTCCGGACTGCAAAACTGCTGTTTACAACACTGCAAGGGTAAGGCAAAGACCTTTCAGTTCCACGAGATCTTGCGTAGACTCTTTCCAATTTAACATGTTTCCTTACTGCCCATCAAACAATCCTTTATAAGAGATTAAGGGTCAAGGATGACAAAACACCTTCAATTTTCAAACAGGTCAGTGTACCAACTTCTCAGATCAAGATGGTGCCAGTAGGCGGATTCTCTTGGCAGTCATACGTCGAAGAAATTGTCTCTGCCTTCGGCGGCGACACTTTTACAAAGGATGGGCTGCTGGAGCAAATTAGTCTCACTAGAGATGTTTCAGATTATCTGTGGTACACGACAGAGTGAGTGCTGCTTTTGACTTGCATCTCATGGGCATCATCAAAACTTCAATATATCGAATTGTCATGTGCTTACAGTTTTACTTTTCTGATCTTCTCCGATCATTCAGCATCACGATAAGTCCTAACGAAGCATTTCTGAGGAGCGGCCAATCTCCCGTGCTCACCATTTCGTCTGCAGGACATGCAATGCATGTTTTCGTCAATGGTGAACTTGCAGGTAGATCAATTTCTGCCCAGATCCCAAAATGCGATATCCTTTGAGTACCTGAAATCTCAATATATAACGTGTGTTACTTTGGTGATTGTCTGTCTGTAATACAGGGTCAGCATATGGATCATTAGAGAATCCAAAATTAACATTTAGTGAAGAAGTGAAGCTGAGGGCTGGCATCAACAAACTGTCAATATTGAGTGTAGCAGTTGGGCTTCCAGTTAGTATTTCCCCCGTTGATTTTGGTATTACCTGATATTGTTAAGCTGTATACATATATGGATCTTAACATTAGTACTTTCTCCTCTTCTACTTCGAATGTTCAGAATGTTGGCCTGCATTTTGAGACATGGAATACTGGTGTCCTTGGGCCAGTCACATTGAGGGGTCTCAATTCTGGGACATGGGACATGTCGAAATGGAAATGGTCTTACGAGGTACCTTTACTTGGTCTGCTGCTCCTTTGTTCTTCTGTCGCTTTTCAACAAGATATTCAGAAAAAAGAAATACCATACCACTGCAGATTCATTGTTGAGTAAACCAATATCTTGGAGCTGTTAAAACAAAAAATAAAATAAAATAAAGGCACATTTCTGCTCAAAATTTTTTTTGATGGTTGAGTAGTCCTGATAATCAAAGGTTAGTGTGGATTTACTGTTCACTCAATTAATTGTAATGATGAGTGGATATATATATATATAAGTTTTAGAAATGAGTCATACTATGCCACAGAAGATCGAGAATAATTTGTTGCGCACCATCATCAAAAACCAATACCTGAATATTTGCTTTCCCTGTACAGGTCGGTCTCAAGGGCGAAGCTCAGAGTCTTCACACCCAAAGTGGTAGTTCCTCAGTTGAATGGCTTGAAGGTTCAATGTTGGCCCAAAACCAGCCGCTGACCTGGTACAAGGTGAAGATCGACCTCCAAAAACTTCACTTAATCATAATTGCTAGTCTGGTTTTCCCTCTAAAAAACAATTTATGCTTTGTTTGCAGGCAACTTTCAATGCTCCCCTGGGACATGCTCCATTAGCCTTAGACATGAACAGCATGGGAAAGGGTCAGATATGGATAAATGGTCAGAGCATCGGACGCCACTGGCCTGCTTACACAGCCCGTGGCAGTTGTGGCAGCTGCATTTATGCCGGAACTTTCGATGAGAATAAGTGCCGAAGTAATTGTGGAGAGCCTTCTCAAAGATGGTGAGAAAAGTTGAACTGCACTTTTTTTTTTTTTAATTAATTTCTCTTTTGTTTGAACACCTATCATTAAGCTTTTAAAATTCAGGTACCACATTCCGAGATCGTGGTTGAAACCCACAGGCAATCAACTGGTCATTTTTGAAGAATGGGGTGGCAACCCGACTCAAATTTCTCTGGTCCAAGCAGAAAGGACTTAGTAACAGCAGAATGCTGTTACAACTCTCTAGACTTTGACCAAGTTTGAAGTCGAGCCATAATAACACACCATTTTGCTGAAGTCATGTACAGAAATACAGCAAAGGGAATAAATTGCAGAGAGATGCTGGTGTATTATACGTAGTTTGTGCTACACAATGGAGTAGTATTTCTCAGCCTTTTGAGTGTAAAGACGTCGTGATTGAGTGTCTCTAGATAACAGGGCAGTCATTTCGTTGGCTTTCTAAGAAGACACTGAAATGCAGTGCTTGTAATGATGAACTGAAATTCAATACCTCCTGCTTTCGATACGTTCTTGTTTAGTTCTGTTGCCTTCTATTATTCCATATCTTGAAGATCAAGTGTGTACTGGTAAAAGCGACATCGCTTCCACTATGGGACCTGAAATGCTAGCATCCGAGAAAGCAAGGTGCCAGATCTCGGGGGCTGACAAACTTAAGTGCTTCAATTTTTGCTTATCTCTGCAAAGTTTTCGTTCGGATAGCATTCCAAATGGATGATTACTAGACACGTCCAAAGTCCACCAACCCAGAAAGCTGTCCTTAATCAAGATGTAGTGTCCGTA
Organism: Eucalyptus guilfoylei; assembly: GCA_016097605.1. Classification (NCBI taxonomy): domain Eukaryota; kingdom Viridiplantae; phylum Streptophyta; class Magnoliopsida; order Myrtales; family Myrtaceae; genus Eucalyptus; species Eucalyptus guilfoylei. The sequence goes on along the minus strand of CM027862.1, from coordinate 37,767,895 downwards.
TGGTCCATTACCATAACTTATATCAGTGCTAACAGTGCTGTTTCACCAGTCACATGGAAAAAGCGTGTCGAGAACTCTGAAGCTGCAATCTGCTACGGTGAGCAAAGCGAAGTTCAAGAAGCTAGGCGATGGTATGAAATTTGATGGGCCACCAAAAGAGAGATGCAGCTCATTCAGAGATGTCGGAGCCAATATAGTACTTTGATTCACTCAGAACCAGCCATAGAGGTCCCCATTACATAGAACAAAGATACTTCAAAGAGCCTAGAGCGAATATCCACAATGCATTTAAACGCCGGAATTCCCATGAAAGATCAAGATATCACAAGCAAGCACGACAAGTTTCCTAGATTTTGAGCAATTGCCCTGCTATATACTCCATATTCTCCAAGCATCCAATAGATTCAGGAATGACATTAACATCAAATGCATTGAAGTTCAAGCCCAAATATCTCAAGAGAGTTGAGTCTCACCAGTGAAGGCCTGGTTTCCTATGACCGTGCCTGATCTAGGAATTATAGCCCACCGGATACCAGTAGTTTGTGAAGATTCACACTTCTGTGTAATCCTACCACAGCCGATTCCGTCGCTATTCCCGACAGTTATTTCCTCTGCATGACGATAGGAGAGCTTCAGAAACTTCCAGGCCATTCTAGAAATCAATCAACAAGAGATTCTCTACCCAATTCTGAACAACCCGCGATGCCGTTATCGAGTTCCTCCCCATGAGATCACTGCGCGAGATGACGCGAATATGTGCTCAGGAAGTGGGATCAACTTCAAGTCCAGAAATTCATCCACCAACGCTGGGAGCGCTAGGAGTCTCTTACTCTGGACCCCTGAAGTAGACATCTAAACAATTGGAGGACTTGCTGCAATTAGAACGACAGGATTTTCAGATCACCAATTTTCGTACATCACAAGAAACGATAGTAATCAAAGATTTCTGGTATATGTACGTCAAGATATTCTGAACTTTAAGGAATTGACACCTAAATCAAGAATCGACTACAAAATAATATCGATAGATATATAGGCAGACAGAAGACAAAGTTGCCAAGTATTACACAAATCTAACACAGGATGAATCGAAAATCGACATAACAAAAATCCTTTAAAGCAACGCCATCACATATCAAGAAATCTTAGAACTCACGTTAAGACCCACCAATGAACACATGTTCTCGTACAAGATTTGTATAGCCATAAATTTCTATCTATCGTGTCATCCATATGACAAAAAGCCTGCCTTTCGTTGATAACTCAACGCCGAAAAAAAAAAGAGCGCCCGTGCGTGCACACACATATATATAGATATATTTCCCTTTACACTGAACAACAATGGTTAAATCTTCATTGTATAGCTAGGAAAGAAAAGAATAACATGTGCTCATGTGCTAAAGATTGAAGAACAAGAATCCATCTCATACGAGGGCGGATGCAAACAACATTGTTCAAGAAAGCAAGTCATCGTACGTGGTACCAGTAGACACTGTCCGATATCATCAGACATACGTTGGCTTCCTAGAGTAGAAAAGACATTAAGAAAGCAGGACGCAGGAAAAAAAATAATTAACTTCAACTGCCAACCAACTCCCTTTGTCTTCTATACCACCTGATCAGGTGCATCGTCGTCCCCTTCGGCTTCCGGCTTCATGCGACACCACCACTTATGACATAACCAATTTTCAAGATTCGTCCCACCGAGAAAAAGCCACCAGACTCGCAATACAAGAACGGTCCGACGGATTAATATCTTCTTCTGTTCTTCATCAGGTCCGTCGCCCCCTTCAACTTCGGGCATGGCGTGAATTGCGAGCCTTGTATTTTTATCGGTGGGCACGAATCTTGAAAATTGATCTTTCAGAGTCTCTCTCTCTCTCTCTCTCTCTCTCTCTCTCTCTCTCTCTCTCTCTCTCTCTATCTGAATTCAGAGCATGGGAATGTACTTGGAACGTTAAGAGCGGGGAAGAGAGGGTTTATGAGGAAAAGCCCAAGCAATTTTTTTTTTTTATTTGGCGTCGTATTTGTGGCGGTTAGAGGTAGTTTTTAAAATTACAAGAGATAATGCGAGGTGCACCAAAAATAAAAATAAAAAATAAAAAATAAAAATACCGCTCCAACTAATATGACAAAAGATGCAAATTAGCATAAAGGCCATCGGAGATCGGTGGATTCTTCGCTTCTTCCTGTCCCCTTGCGGTTACTGATCGAGAGGTACCATGGATTCTTCCTTTTCAAAAGACTAAATTTATATGAATTTCTAAACACATTTGATTTCCCTAATGTAGTTCTTAATCCCAAGTTTAAGACCGGACGGAGAAGCTGCTGCCAAAACACTAACACTATCCACAATCTCAATATGATTTTCCAAGTCTCTTGCTTTCCTGACAATACATAAAGTTTCTCATGACGAGATTCACGATCCACATCTAAAGATGTAGAATGCGCTGTGCAAAGCATAGTAAAGAATATCTTTAGATGTAAATCAACATAGACACAGCACAGAAATAACATTTGCTTTCATCAGTGAAAAGAAAAAAAGGACACAGAGAGACATTGCCTTCTACATCTTTACATTTAACTTTACAGCTACCTTGCTACATTCAGTTGTGTTGCAGATATTTGATGATTCAACTCGAGCATGACATGATCTAGATCTTCGGGAATCTTGAATCGTCCTTGTCCGTTGTGCTTCCACTGCAGCAACCTACGATGTAGATCCAATAGCATCAAAGATTTACCCTCAAATGTTTCCAGTTGAATCAGTGATTTGATGCACTTGACCAAGTACCCAACAGTCCGTTCTTTCAGTCGGCAGATAAAGCCCAATTCACTCTCTTCAGTCTCACACATCAATGAGGACATGTTCTCAACAATATCAGTTAACTTAAAGATGAGACAGGCACCTCTAATTGCCTCTTCCTTAACACAATCATCATTCCATAGAACCGATACTGGTCCTTCAGAATAGCTTCTCATGTGTTTCAGTCCCGCTCTCTCGATTGTCCCTGGCTGAAGTATTCTGCCAGTTGAGGCATAATGTAGCAACAACTCACACACATCTTCCTCCATAAAACTCGACTGTCCTATCAAGATACCTAATGGAATTTCCCTGAACATCATACTCTGCGGTAGGCGCCCATCAATTGATTGTCCTTCACATGGTGCAGGAAAGTTCAAAAATTGAGTGCAATACCACTGATACACATTTTGGAAATCTTCAACCCAGTTCTCTATGCTTTGGCAATTATGCTCGGCCTTGAAGTTATTATTGGCTTTATTCTCAGAAAGCCTGGGTTTCTTGAGCTTCTTCTGCAAGACAGCTCTTCCTTCATCCCAAACACCTGAGGAAAATTTTTTCACAGCCCAAGACTCTGATAGCTTAATCAAATGATTGACTAGCAATTCCTGATGAGTTATATTGATTGGGCACAAAATCCACGCAATGTACCTTGCTGCAGCAGTTCGACAGGACAATGGTTGCACATTATGCATCTGATCAGTTGTATGGGTTTGCCCAAATGTGCAATCTGTGTGTAAACTTTTATCGCAAAGAAGAGTGAGGGAAGCAAAATAGAACCAAACTGGGAAGTTGATTGCCTGTGCCCTACAAGGGAATGACAAATATCACTTCTCAGGCATTGTTGTATCTGAATTTAACGAAAAAAGAAAAAAAAGTTTGAGTAGAGACTCACCACATAGACCTTTGATCTACCCTTGCCACCTTTGTCACATTGGTGTTCGCAGTTGAACTCTTGTTGCTTGTAAAATTAACCAAATTTGAAAGTGTCGCACATGACATAGGTCCCATGAAAGACCTCAGTAATTGGCGATGAAAGGGAAAATATGCATCAGAAAAGGGCAGCTTCATTCCCATTTCCATCAATATCCCCCACCACATTGGCCTAGAAATTACATCCAGGATTACCGCGACTAATACAGTTGAAAACTCCAGAACAAAAGCCAGACCCCTGTTTGGCATGTGAAATTAGAAAAGGCATCAAGAAGATAATAGAGGAAAAGGGCATCAGTAAAGCATCTACGATAGTAAACATGAAAGCCAATTTTGAACCATTTTCAGTTGATGAATGATAGATATTTGAGAAACATCAGAATCTTCCACTAAACGTATAGAATTAAATATTTCCGACTGAAAGGCAAACAAGGTTCTGTTTATTGAAGGAGATGTGGCATAACAAATATACAACTAACAAATGAAGTTTCTTCACCAGAAGCAAAAGCAGGAAATTGAAGTTGAAATCAATTAGAAGAAAAAAAAGCTAGGTCCTAAGAAAGTTCTATGGGCTTAGTATTTGCCCATTCATAGCCAGATGCAATCTTCCATTTTTCAAGGCTGCAACAGAACTTCCCTGAGCATTCTAGCCCAGATCTGCTCGAGTTTACTTATAAAACTCATCCAACGAGAAAACCAAAATCCAAGAAATTTGGTCAAGGTGCCTATCTCTTAGAAGAATGTTGGAACTAGGTATAGCAATACATTGAACACAGATACTTTCAGAAGCAAAAAATTCACAAAAAATCAGTTAAGTAGGCAGAAATCTCAAGGCACATTGCAAATAGGCCATGAGAAAAATCAAATAAGAGCCTGATAATAGTGAGCATGAGTTGAATGCTACAGCATACTTGCTATCAAATAGGGCTAAAACTTTCAAAATGAAATTCTTGAGATGCAAGGACCACAAACTCACGTCTCCAAAAACCATCTATGTAACAGAGCTTTTGCCTCGAAAAACATTACAGGAGAAAGTACCAAGCAAACAACAATATTCCGCAAGGACATCCTCTCATGCGATTCCTTATGCAAACAAAGGAAAGGTCTTTCCATCATTTCTTGCAGAATCTTGGAAATGTCATTGCTCAGAATCACTGGATCGAGGTACCAGAATAACAGCCTGGGAAAAAAAAAAAAACAAAGATTGAGATAACAGGTCATCATACCTAAAGTTAAGACGGATATGGTCCTGAACAGGTTGACAGAATACAGACAAAATATAAGTGAAACTCCTTTGCCTCCTATATACCCAAAAACAGATTTGAAGAGAAGTTGAAAAGTTCTCATATTAAGGAAAGCATGCGTGGGGTACTGCAATTCTCAAAATCAATGAACAAACACGTGCACAGATGGCCAAGTCAAGAACAATAGGATGGTATCAACAAATGCACAAATCAATGTCCATAGCAGCTTCGTTAGCAAAGTACCTTAATGGTGTTTCATCGTTTTTAAGACAAAATCCTCGGGGTAGATAGTCAAGGAGCTTTGAAGCCGTAATTATTCTCCCGCCAACTGATTTCACATCAATAATGCGAGTTGAAGGGAACAAAAACTGAGTGTGAGATGCCGAAGCCGCCGCGCGCAGGACAGCATGCAGTAGTAAATGAGAAAGTGTTCCTGCAATATTTCAATCAAACCTCAGGTCTTAGCTCACACATTAAAGACGCACCGACCAATTGTAGATTTGCAGAATGAAACTAGAATAAAGATGTCACTTCTTCCATCTCTTCTTTAAAAATGGTTCTTCTTATGGAAAGGGCAAGTTCACACGAAACCCGATATCAAACTGAGCATAGAGTTTTTTTTTTTCCCCAATTTCCATTTTCCCTTTTTCTTTTAGCTCAGCATCTATCAAGGTTACTAATCACAAGACCAAGCAGAACAGGAAAAGACAAAAATCAACAGACCATCTCTCGGCAGTTTCGGGAGGATGTCGCCGCACGCGGCAACCACTTCGACACAATCGCGCCGCGAAATCGAGCTCCCGATCCGCAAAGCCTCTTCCTTTCGAAAGCCAACCGCCTCGCACCTAATCGACGCGTGCAGAACCGCAGCAATCGTCTTCACCGCGTAATCGACCACCGAATCGAACACCTAAGAGCATCACCACCGCCTCTCAACACTCCGAACTAGAAACACAAAATAAAAAATAAAAAAGCATCAAAATGCATCGTTGTCCTGACCTGAGGAGCCTTGAAGCACATGAGGGACAAGGCGGTGTCCAGGAACCGAACCGCGGCATCCTCGTCGTCGCCGCCGCCGCCGCCGCCGCCCCCGCCGCCGCTGCCGGGGGGGAGGTTCAGCGACCGGTTCAGCTTCGAGATCGCGGCGTCCGGCGATCCCTCCGCGTCCTCCCCTTCTTCGCCTTCGCCTTCGTCGTCGAGGGTCTCGAGGCGCGACGCGAGCGACGCGAAGAGAGTCGTGATTTCCTGGAGCGAGCTCCTCCCGTCCATGGCGAGCGAGCGAGAGAGAGATGGAGGGACTGACTGCTACGTTTCGCGCCAAAAGATGAGGGCTTTAAAGCTGGTTTTGTGGACTTCGAGACTGGGCCCATTCCGATATTGCGACGGGCTGGGCTCGAGGCGGCCCAATGAGGTGACCAACACTTTGTTGCGGTTTTTTTTATGACTCCTATTTATATGACTATATAAGACTATAAAAACGGGAAAAAAAAAAGGGTTAGCACTATGAAAAACTCAAAATTGGTATACGTGTGACAAATTTACTCCAAACTAATTTTTTGAACACTAAAAACTCCAAACTGATACACTTTTTACAAATTTACCCCAAACCGGTATATATGTGATAAATTTACATATGTTGGTTTTTTTAAAATTTTACTGTTAAATTACTAAGTTGAATGATACGTGACAGTTCATTAATGTATTAATTTGCGATTTTACTCTCTGTTTATAACAATTATACAATTTTTGTGATTTTTTGTAGTATTAATCAAATTTAATGGAAGGTATATATGTCACAAATGTACCAATTTAGAGTTTTTGGCAGTTGAATAAATTAGTTTTGGGTAAATTTGTTACAAATATACCAGTTTGAGATATTTGTCACAAATGTAACTGTTGACTATTTTTCCCTCTTTGCTGGCTTCTACCTCACGGTTCAACCCCCCTCCTTTGGACTCTCTCGACCGCACACAAACCTGCAGTGTTGACTCTCTCTCTCTCTCTCTCTCTCTCTCTCTCTCTCTCTCTCTCTCTCATGTGCTGCTTCACTTTCATTATCTATCCTTCGGTCTTCTGCTTTCCTTTCAATTTCATTTTCCTCTGCTATGCGTCATCTCCTCCGAAGCCAACTGCTAGTTTTGTGGACCTCAAACTGTTCATCTCTCTCTCTTCATCCGCGCCTAGCCCAATGAACCCACGAAGCAGCTCAGCCCATCTCCAATTCCTCAGCTTGCTCCTTCCCCCACGCGGAGTTGAAGCTGTTGCCACCGTCCGTGACTCACCTACCATTGAAGACCGCCCCTACCATCATCTTTCTCCTCTTGTCTTCAATTCCATTGAGGTCAACTTCAGCAGATTTGTTGACCACAATCTCCTCCGTCCGCCAATTCGCACGAAAGCAGTGAAGCAACCTAGCCACCGAAGCTGCTTCCTCGTGGCCTAGCTTCCACGCCTGCGAGATCCACCGAATCAGTAGCCCATGCGGTTCTTTTCTTCAGCCTTTGAAGCCCAACAAATTTCTTTATGGCCCAGCAAAGCCCATCAGCAGCCCACAATATTTTGAGCCCATCAAGTCCAGCGAAGCCCATCTCCACAACAGCTGCTCGGCCTAGCTTCTTCAACGTTGGAGCCCAATTCAGCGAGCGTGACTAGCAGCCTTGCAGAAGCCCAAGACCGAAGCTCAGCCTTGCTGAGTTGTGTTGGGCCGGTCCAAGCCTGTTGGTGTTGTCACAAGCCCAAGTTCGGCCACCGTTGCGCCGTCGTCGCGGTGAACCGGTCTTCACTTTGCACCAGTGAGTTTCACTCACTAATCCTCGCTTAGTAAGTTAATTATGTCTAGGGGTTGATTAGATTAAATTAAGCATGTTTAGGTGGATAGATTAGATTATGTTAGTTAATTTAATTATCTGCTGATGCATGTTAGGTAATTAGTTAGTGCATTTAGTGAGTAGAAACGTTCTATTATTTATTTAACGAACCTTGAAATTTTTCCGGGTCCATTTCGGCATCCAATTAGGCATTACGGGCCCAAATTAGATTCATTGCATTTATTTAATAATTTATGTAATTATTTATTTATTTATTTATTTTCCAGAAATTCAACCGAGATGGTTGGTGACCGGAATTCCATGCTGATTGCAGTGGTGTTTTCTGTTTATTTAATTGAGCACCGATTTGTGAAAATTGAGTGTGATTAGTAAATATGGGGAAATATCCCAAAATTGAGAAATGTTAGTGTTTGATAGGGAAATAACTGTGAAAGGTTGTGAGATGAACTTAGAAAGTCACCGAAGTATAGCCATGCCAGTTGGGCCATGATTTGCCACCGAATTTGGAATTGATCGTGCCCATCGGGACGTGATTTTCCACCTGATAGAGGTCGTGCCCATCGAGCCGTGAATTGCCACCTGATAGAGGTTGTGCCCAACCAGGCCGTGATTTGCCACCTATTAAAGGTTATACCCATTGGGCCATGATTACCACCTATAGATAGGTTGTGTCATTTGGACCGAGATTCATAGTCAAGCATTAGTAGACTATGCTCATTGAGCCGTGATTGAGAATTGAAATGGAATAGTTGAAACGACCGAGGAGTGGTCTTGATGATATGTAATCGACTGAATCGATTGATCAATGGTTCGATCTGTTTGATTGGATGATGTGATTATCAGTATATATGATTTAAACTAACTTGCAGGAAGGAATTGAGACCAAGGTAAGCCCTCTGACTTGTGGTTGTGCTTAGGCAGCCCCTAGAGCATATTTTCTCCTAATCGAGTCTTAAGGAGTAGAACTCGCTGAGACATTGTCTCACTGGTTATTGTATAACCATTTTCAGGTTCTTAGATGGTGTTGATGAAGGACCAAAAGCCCTGGAGTTTAAGAAGTGAAGGAAACAGAATTGGCAAACCTATCTGACTCACTAGTCATAGGACAATCCCTTTTTAATTAAGCCGATAATTTTGTAAGCAATATGATGTTTTAAATAAACATGTGTGTTTATAAAAGGTTGGTTTTGGTTTGAAAAATTTATGGCCCTACTTTTCTATCCCATTGTTTTATTGTTTGGGGATTTATATCTGCTTCCGCATGCATATATTAAAATGAATGGGTCGGCGATGCGTCCTGAGACATTGCTATTATATTGACCAAGTAGGGATGGGCACGTGCTCGGAGGGTTGGGACGTGACACCTATATTGGTAAGAAATCCATACAACCAAACAAAGTCAAAAGATTTATGACTCAATCGGCATAGATACAATAAGTTCAAAACTTTTTTAGCAATTTCCCCAATTGATACCTAATCCAAAATTTGACTATATAGTAATAAAGATGGATATGTAGCTAGATAGAAGAAAAGTTAGCCAAGTATTACAAAAATCTAAACGGGATGATTCGAAATAACAAAAATCCTTAGATAACTTTTTTTTCAAGCTAATTATATTAAATTAATGCAATGACATGTCAAGAAATTTAAGAACTCACATTAAGACCCATGAAGAATTCATGCTCCCGCAAAAGATTTGTACGACAATTAATTTCTATTTATCGCGTCATCCAGATAATAGAAAAACCCACAATTCATTGTTAACCCAAACTAAAAAAAAAAATCTGTCATAAACATTCTCTTTATTATTGAGGAAAAAAAACAATTGAAATGGTCCATCTTCTAAAAGGGTCTAATTGAATGCTTTTGCTTTGAACAGATGTCAATCTCAAATACCGATTTTCTCGCCAATGCCAAAGTTACCATGGCAAATGATGCAACGAGACCCCTTCTAAAGATAACCAGAAATGGACCAACGAGAAAGAAGTAAGAAACCGAATCCTCCTCCTCTTCGAAATCTTTATAAATTGCCAAGATTCCCACTCTCTTCAAAATACACCAACCGAACTTCCCACCAAAACTCTCTCTTTCTGTCCCTCTGTCTCTCTCTCTCTCTAGCTCTCATTGCATGCTCAATAGAATAAAGGGACGGCTGTGGTTTGTATGACCAAATTCAAAAGCCCCCAGCATTCCAAAACCAAACGCCATGGACACGTCGAAACACCCCCCCTCATACGTCCCCTCTTTCCTGATATCAGGAGCAGAACCTTGTCACTGTTATTGGGCAAGAAAGTCCACCCCTTTATTTGGTTTTGAAGAGGGAGGGTCACGGGTTTGAAAGGTTCAAACGTCGGAACATGGTTGGACCCAAGCTGGTGCTGGCATTGATTCTACTCTCGTGGGCATCTTCAGTGTCGTGCTCTGTTTCTTATGATAGAAAGGCTATCATCATTGATGGCAAGAGGAGGATCCTCATCTCCGGTTCCATTCACTATCCCAGGAGCACGCCTGAGGTAGCGACCATCCCAATGCTGCTCACGACATGTCTCTTTCTATACTTTTTCTTTTTCTCCGAAAAGGAATCGTATTTTATTTGGTCTCTGGGCTTTCGCGTGGTTGCAGATGTGGCCTGATCTCATATGGAAGGCCAAACAGGGAGGGCTGGATGTTATTCAGACCTATGTTTTCTGGAACGGACATGAACCTTCTCCCCGAAATGTAAATGCTACTTATGATCTTGTTTGGATTATATAACCATTTTGATTCACTGATTATATGTTCCCCAGTTTTCTTCTTTAAATTAATGAATTTTCTTGTTCTTTCCTTCTTTTCTTTTTCCTTCCCTTTGTGCAGTATTACTTTGAGGACAGGTATGATCTGGTAAGGTTCATCAAGTTGGTGCAACAAGCCGGTCTTTACGTTCATCTCCGGATTGGGCCTTACGTCTGTGCTGAGTGGAATTTTGGGTACCTATTTTCTAGCATAAAAATGGAAAGGAGAAGTTTATTTATTTATTATTTATTTTGCTATGTATTTTGAAACTCACGTGCTCTGTTTTTTGTGCTGGTTTGTGATGCAGAGGATTCCCTGTTTGGCTGAAATATGTCCCGGGGATCGCTTTCAGGACAAACAATAAGCCATTCGAGGTTGACTATTTTCTGAAACAAATTTCCCTTCTCAATCTTTTTCATATTTCTAAACCTTTGACTAACGAAACATTTATCAATCATTTAATGAAGGATGCAATGCAAACGTTCACGCAGAAGATAGTCAACATGATGAAGGCAGAGAGGTTGTTTCAGTCCCAGGGAGGTCCGATAATATTATCTCAGGTGAGAAACCTTCCACCATTTCTACAACCCCTTCTAGAAGATGGACCATTTCAATTGGTTTTTTTTCCCCAACAATAAAGAGAAGGTTTTTGACAATAAAGGACATTATTTTCTATACCTGCTTGGAATTTTTATTGATAGTTTTGTTTAGCTGATAAGCTTGGATTTTTGTGTTTATTGGCAGATAGAGAATGAATTTGAACTAGTTGAATGGAGAATTGGAGCACCAGGCAAGGCATACACAAAATGGGCAGCAAGTATGGCTGTGGGACTTGACACTGGTGTTCCATGGGTTATGTGCAAGCAAGATGATGCTCCTGATCCTGTGGTTTGTACTTTTCTGGATCTTGTTGATTAAACTTATATTTATTTAAGATATATGTACATATACATATAAGTTGGTCAGGATGTCATCTGTTCTGTGATCACTGAGGGCCTCCTAGGCTGGTGGGGTCTCTTCAACAGTTTTTTTTTCTAAACTTTAGGTGGCCTATATGGTCGTAAAAAGGTCCCCCTTTTTCCATATGCCATGTGCTTTTAATTTTCCCTCTTCCTTATTCTTTCTTGCTCTTCATAGTTTCATATTGAGTCAGGAAACTTTCCCCATAGATACTTAATTCTTGTGTCCCGAAACGATAAATATGCCTCGAATCTGGTTTGGCTTGACTTCGCTTGTTGACTTCGTTTAAATGGCATGGCATGACAACAATGTTCGAACTTAAGCAGGATTGGTTTTTCCGCATCATGGTTGTTATTCTTGACTTGTTTCGTAAAAGTTATCTAAGATGGGAGTACGACAGCTTCTAGAAAATAATTTTTCCTGTCCTTGACTAATGTTGATTCGTTGTGCGACAGATTAACACGTGGAATGACTTCTACTTCCAAGATTTCAAACCAAACTCGAATAATAAACCCAAGATGTGGACTGAAAACTGGACCGGCTGGTACGTGAAGAAGCGTATATCTGAACAAGCTGAAATTTTCAACTCCCCCCCCCCCCCCCCCCAACATCTGTATCTTTCTCAGTCGTGTAAATTCAAAGCTAATTATTATGATGATGATTTCCAGGTACACTGAGTTTGGGGGAGCGGTGGCTTATAGGCCAGCAGAGGATTTGGCGTTCTCGGTCGCGAGGTTCATTCAGAATGGCGGTGCATTCGTCAATTACTATATGGTAATCTTGACTTCCCTAGCATCTGTGGCTCTGTATCAATCACTTGATTTTGCCTTTCCATTATGCTGCGAATTATAATCATTATTTAACCTTCTTTTTTGTCTCCTTTTAAATGATTGCATACTTGCTTGTTCTTTATATGATTCTTGTTTGTTGTCTCTAGTATCACGGAGGAACCAACTTCGGCAGGACAGCTGGTGGTCCCTTCATTGCCACCAGCTACGACTACGACGCTCCTCTTGATGAATACGGTATGTGACTTGGAATAGATTGTTAGTATCCTAGCGTGGGCAAGGCTAAATTTGCTCATGTGCCTAAATTTGTTCACTCTTCAATGGATCTAACTACCTTAAGATTGGAGTAATTAGTAACACTGTTGGAAGTTTAACCGGGTGAAGGCAAATCTACATCTTGTTGCTTCAACATTAAACCTTTTAAAACTAAGTCTAGAAGTAATTCATGACATCCTATCATGGCGATTACTAGGTAATCATCCTGACATCAGAATTCACGGAAATGTCACAGGTTTACTGAGGGAACCAAAATGGAGTCACTTGAGAGATTTGCACAACGCCATTAAGCAAAGTGAATGGGCTCTCGTTTCTGCTGATCCAGCAGTGCAATCACTTGGAAGTAATCAAGAAGTTTGGTTTCTCAAGCCCCCTTAAAATGAATATGCATAAAAACACTCTCGCAGCCTTGTGGATTGTTAATTAAACTTTAACCTGTCAAATTCTATTTTTCTTAGGCTCACGTGTTCAAAGCTGGAAGCGGATGCGCGGCCTTCCTGGCAAACTACAACACGAAGTATTCTGTCAGAGTCAATTTTGGAAACGGGCAATATGACTTGCCGCCTTGGTCCATCAGCATTCTTCCAGACTGCAAAACTGCCGTTTACAACACTGCAAGGGTAAGGCAAAGACCATTCAGTTCCACGACATCTTGCATCGACTCTTTCCAATTTAACATGTTCCGTCACTTTCCCTTAAACAATTCTTTTTAAGAGATTAAGTTCAAGGATGACACGATATTTTCAATTTTCAAACAGGTCAATGCATCGAGTTCTCAGAATAAGATGGTGCCAGTAGGTGGATTCTCTTGGCAGTCGTACGTAGAAGAAACTGTCTCTGCCTTTGGCAGAGACACGTTTACAAAGGACGGGCTGTTGGAGCAAATTAGTCTCACTAGAGATGCTTCAGACTATTTGTGGTACACGACAGAGTGAGTGCTGCTTGCGACTTGCATCTCATAAGCATTGCGAAAACTTCAATATAGTGGACTGTCATGTGCTTACAATTTTACTTTCCTGATCATGTCGATTGTTCAGCATCATGATAAGTCCGAATGAAGCATTTCTGAGAAGCGGCCAATCTCCTGTGCTCACCATATGGTCTGCAGGACATGCGATGCATGTTTTCATCAATGGTGAACTCACGGGTAAATCAATTTCCGCCTAGATCCCACAATGCAATATCCTTTCAGTACCTGAAATCTCAATACATAACATATGTTACTTGGGTAATTGTCTGTCTGTGATACAGGGTCCGTATATGGTTCATTAGAGAATCCAAAATTATCATATGGTAATAATGTGAAGCTGAGGGCTGGCATAAACAAACTGTCGATATTGAGTGTAGCTGTCGGGCTTCCGGTCAGTATTTTGCCAGTCGACATGATATTGTTAAGCTATATGCATGTGAGGATCTTAACATTAGTACTTTCTCCACTTCTGTTTCCAACATTCAGAATGTTGGCGTGCATTTTGAGACATGGAATACCGGGGTTCTTGGGCCAGTCACATTGAAGGGTCTCAATTCTGGGACGTGGGACATGTCGAAATGGAAATGGTGTTACAAGGTATCTGTACTCGGTCTGCTGCTGCTTTGTTCTTCTTTTGCCTTTCAACAAATAATTCAGAAACAAAAGATACCACATCAATGCGGATTCATTGTTGTTATATGAAAGTTGAGTAAAGCAATATCTCGGAGCTGTTAAAAAAAAAGGAATTAAAATAAAAGTACGTTTGTGCTCAAATTTCTCGATGGTTGAGTGGTCCTGGTTATCAATGGTTTGTGTGGATAAACTTACGTTTGCTTGACTAGTTGCAATAGTGTGTGGATGTATCCTGGTTTTAGACATGACTCATGCTAGTCCATAGAAGATTGAGAATGATCTGCTACACCATCTTCAAAATAAAAACCTAAAAATTTGTTTTTTCCAAAAAGGTCGGTCTCAAGGGCGAAAATCTGGGTCTCAACACCGTAAGCGGTAGTTCCTCAGTTGAATGGCTTGAAGGTTCAATGTTGGCCCAAAGACAGCCCCTGACCTGGTACAAGGTGAAGATCCCACCCCGAAAACTTCACTTGATAATAACTGCTTGTCTGGTTTTCCTTTGAAAAACAAATTATGCTTTGTTTGCAGGCTACTTTCAATGCTCCCCCAGGACGTAGTCCATTAGCCTTGGACATGAACAGCATGGGAAAGGGGGAGATATGGATAAATGGTCGGAGCATCGGACGCGACTGGCCTGCTTACACAGCTCGTGGCAGTTGCGGCCGCTGCAGTTATGCTGGAACTTTCGATGAGAATAAGTGCCGAAGTGGTTGTGGAGAGGCTTCTCAAAGATGGTGAGAAAAGTAGAACTGCACTTTTTCTTTATTAATTTATATTTTGATTTGAACACCTATTAATAAGCTTTTAATTTTCAGGTACCACGTTCCAAGATCTTGGTTGAATCCCAGAGGCAATCTATTGGTCATTTTTGAAGAATGGGGTGGCAACCCGACTCAAATTACTTTGGTCCAAGCAACAAGGACTTCATGGTAGCAGAACTTCTAGATCAATGCGGTTTATAGCTAAAATTGAGGAATTTCTGTAGTTCGCAGAATAAGTGATATGCAAGAGCATAGCATTCGTCTTCTTTTTTCAGTCTTTGGAAGCTTGTGGGGGAATAAGCCGCAGAAACATGCCAATGCATATAAGCATATTGTCACTAGTTAGAAATGTAAGAATCCGGGCCCCACTGTGTAATATTATCCGCTTTGGACACTAAGTCCTCAAGTTACGTTTGGTTGTCCGAATTTCTAATCGGGATAGGACTGGATATGATATGATATGAAATCCTGAGATTTTTTTATATCCCATCCATTATTTGGTGAATCGCAATATTTAAGTCAGATATGTTCACACTATATCATGTACATTTATATATATATATAAATGGCATATCATTATAAATGAACATAAATGTTCATAAATGGAGATGGTGAAAGCTATCCTAACACTATTCCTTTATTTTATTTTTATTTTTTTCCTCTTTTTTATATTATTTTCATTATTATTTCTTTTGTCCCCTTTCATCATTCTTTAATAAAAGTTTATCAAATAGTAAACCATACTAACATACCTAAAATACAAAAATACCTAAATATATAATAAATATAAATATTTAGTTTATAGATTGAATGTTTATTATAAGATAGAATTAAAGTTGAATATATAAATTAAAATAAGATTAATTAAAGATAACTTATTATTTATTATTTTTAATTTCTTAAATTAGAATTCAAATATTATTTATATTGAAATATAATTTCGATTTTATTAATTTAATAAGTTTGTTATTCAATAAAAATAACTTTCCTATTATGGACATTAGAAATCATATTCACATTTATCCCACCTCCTCCATGGAATAATTTTATCCTGTCTATATCCTCCTTATATCCAACTTTATCCTGTCCTAAGCGAGGGGATAATTTTATCCTGTCTATATCCCCCTTATATCCAACTATATCTTGTCCTGAGCGAGCACCAAACGTAAAATAGGATAAATTATATCAAATCCCGAATTTTATTCCGACTGCCAAACGCAGCCTCAGTGCTTTAAAACGCTTTACACAAGTTTGATAACTCAAGCCTTATAAATTAGCTCAGGACTCCCCCCTAAGCGATGTGGGATGGGAAACATGCCCTTAGCCTCGCCCGCGTATTGCCGAGGCGATCTTCGGTCCCTTTGTACTGCCTCGGGTCTGGATTGTCACATTCTCCCCCCTTAAGGCACGATGCCCTCGCTATGGCCCCACACGCTACGGGATTCGGCTTTGATACCATTTGTAAGGACCCGGACCCCATTGTGTAATATTATCCGCTTTGGACACTAAATCAGCACAGCTTTAAAACGAGTTACACAGATTAGAGGGACCAAACCTTGTAAGCTAGCCCAGGACTCCCTCCCTAAGCAATGTGGGACAGGAGACATGCTCTTAGCCTTGCCCACGTACTGTCAAGGCGATCTTAGTCTGTTCCTCTGTACTGCCCAGGGTCTGGGTCGTTACATTCTTCCCCCTTAAGGCACAGCGCCCTTGCTGTGGCCCCACACGCTGCGGGAGTTTGCTCTGATACCAAAAGATGTCACATCCCAAAACTACAAAGAATAGGGATGACACGGCCGTCCTTCCACACGCAGGACGCAGCCTCAAACACAACCAACAACCTGATATCAACTTATATATATCTCAAATCATATCTATCAGATAAATCAACAAATTAGTTGCAACATCAAAGTTTCTATAATCCACCAAAAAGAGATATCCATTTAGAACTCAGATAATCCAACCACTAGAAAGGATCATGTGCACCACTTCCTTAAACCATACCAAAAAAGCAAAATAGAACTCCCCAAAAGTTTCCCACCAACATCGCTCTCACTCTATTCACCGATAACCGAGGAACCTAAAAAGATTAAAGGAGGAGTGGAATGAGCAACAACAGCTCAGTGAATAGTACATATCTTCTAAGCAGATCGAACAACCACTATGCATGTATACAAAGCAATACCAAACTTCATAACGCCAACTCAATATATAAAATACATATCGAATCATATAATAATTATTTCTTATTATCAAAGCTTTATACTAATATGAAAAACTCATTTAAATCGCCATCAAAAGTCAAGTATCAATGGTCAAGTGGAATTTCTTAGCCTTTCAAGTGTATAGATGTCATGATCGAGTGTCTCTAGAGTGCAGGATAGTCAATTTGTTGCCTTGCTAAGAAAGACACTGAAATGCAGTGCTTGTAATAATGAACTGAAATTCAATATCTCCTGCTTTTAATCCTTCAGCCTCATATTATAGCTAGCTCGTTTAGTTCTCTTGACTTCTGTAATTATATATCTTGAAGATCAAGTGTATACTCGACAAAGCCACATCGCTTCCCAGTATGGGACCTGAAATGCTAGCATTCAAGAAAGCAAGGTGCCGGATCTCGGGGGCAGACAAACTTAAGTACTTCAATTTTCGCTTATGTTTGCAAAGTTTTCATTCGGATAGCATTCCTAGACATGTCCTAAGTCCAACTCAGAAAGCTATCCTAAATCAAGATGTAACGTCCGTACATTCCATTACCGCTGCTTATATTAATGCTAACAATGCTGTTTCACCTGCCACCATGGAAGCACCGAGTCGAGAACACCGAAGCAGAGATCCGTCATGGTGAGCGAAGTTCAAGAAGCTAGGCTCGATAGGCCACAGAAAGACAAATGCAGCCCAGTCAGAGATGTTTGAGCCGATACGTACTTTGATCCCCTCAGAACCAGCCATAGAGAAGTCCTCCTTACACAAAGATACCTCAAAGAGCCTGGAGCGACCATCCACAGTGCATTTAAACCGCGGAATTCCCATGCAAGATCAAGATATCACAAGCAAGCTCGACGGGTTTCCTAGATTTTAAGCAATTGCCCTGCTATATACTCCATATCTTATTCTCCAAGCATCCAAGAAATTCAGGAATGACATTGCCATCGAATGCATTGAAGCTCAAGCCCAAATATCTCAGAGACTAGAGTCTCACCGGTGAAGGCCTGGTTTCCAATGACCCTGCCCGATCTAGGAATCATAGGCCGTGGGGTACGGGCAGTTAGTGATAATCAACTGTAAAAACTGCTTCTGTCTAATCCTGCCAGAGCCTATTCGTAACTAGTCCGGATAGTTGTTTCCTAAGCATGACGATGCGAGAGCTTCGGGAACTTCAATGCCATTGCTGATGGCAATCAACGAGAGCTTCTCTATCCAATTCGAAACAACTCAAGAAGCCGATATCGAATTCCTCGCCATGAGGTCACTGCGCGAGATGAAGCGAATATGTGTCCAAGAAGTTGATGAACTGCAAGTCCAAGAAGAGTTTATCCTGGTTTAGCAGATCATCAAATTTCGTACATCACAAGAAACGACAGTGATCAAAGGTTTCTCGCATATGTACCTCAGGATATTCTGAACTATCAAAGAAATTGACACCGGGAAAATTACTAGAAAATCCTAAACTCATTGCACCTAGGTCAATTTAATCTTAAACCTTTCAAATATACTAATTAATTTCTAAAATTTTTCAAATTTTGCCATTTGAGTCATTCCAATCGATTTTGGCCAGAATTACTAATGTGAATGTCTATAGTGCCACATAAAATACATTAATTTTTTTATATTTTTAAAAATTTTTGATTTTAAAAAAGATTATTTTTTTCCTTTTTCTCTTTTTTCTACCAAGTCCATAAGTTGTTGACCATTGAATAGGTGCCACGAACCCCTCACCCGTGGACGATGAGGGCTTTGTGGCCCTTGGGGGAGGGTTGTGAATCCCTCGCTTGCGGACAATACAAGTCGGCCGACCCTCCCTCATGACAAGCAGGGGTTGGCCAGGCTTGGAAGAAAAGAAATGAAAAGGAAGAAAAAAATTATAAAAATTATCCATGTCGACACCAATCAAGCTATGTAAAATAGCTAGCGTCTAAGTCAAAGATTTTTAAGTTGGCCGAGTAGACTCAATTTGCAAAACATAAATGCCGCGTTTGATAGTCAGGATAAAATTTAAGGTATGATAAAGTTTATCACATCCTGCGTTTGGTCCTAATCAAGATAGGATAAAGTCAAATATAAGATAAATATAGACTAGATAAAATTATTCCATGAGAGAGCTAAAATAAAAGTTGATAGAATTAATATCTATAATAGGAATGTTATTTTTCTTGAATAACAAACTTCTTAAATTAACAATATTAAATTATACTTCAATATAAATTATATTTGAATTCTAATATAAGAAATTCAAAATAAAAAAGATAACAATTTTTTTTAGTTTAATCTTATTTTTATTTATATCTTATTTTTAGTTTAATCTTATTTTTATTTATATCTTCAAATTTAATTATATTTTATAATATAAATTCAATATATAAATATATTTATATTTATATTTATTACATTTTTTAGTTATTTTAGTAATTTAGATATATTAGTATAGTTTACTATTTAATAAAATTTTATTAGAAAATTATGGAAGGGGAAAAAGAAATAAAAAATGAAATAATTAAAAAGAGAGGAAAAATAAAATAAAACAAGCATATAAAAATAAAGTAGGCAAGGGTGTCACGAGAGATTTTTACCATCTCCATTCATAAATTTTTTAGATTCATTTATGCTGATATGCTATTTATACAAAACAATGTACATAATATTATGTGAATATATTCAATTTTATTATCGCGATTCGCCAAATAGTGGATATGATATAAGAAAATCTTTAGATTTCATATCCTATTATCTTAATAAGAAATCAATATAACCAGCTAAAAAGTTTATGACTCAATAGTCATAGATATAATATGTTTAGGACTTTTTTAGCAATTTCCCTCGTTGACACCCAATCCAAAATTTGACCATATAGTAATAAAGATGGATAGCAGAGGAGTTAGCCGAGTATTGCAAAAATCTAAACGAGATGATTTGGAATGACAAAAATCCTTATATAACTTTATTTTTTTCAAGCTAATTATATTAAGACAATGCAAGGACATATCAAGAAATTTAAGAACTCACATTAAGACTCATGAAGAATACATGTTCTCGTAAAAGAGTTGTACAGCAATTAATTTCTATCCATCGCGTCATCCACGTAACCAAAAACCCGCCATTTATTGTTAACTCAAAACTGAAAAAAATCTGTCAAAAATATATTTATTTATCTTCTTTTAGGCTGAAGAACAATGGTTAAATTTCATTGTACAACTCAAAAAGGAAATGCTTACTGGTTTAGATGTACTAAAAGATTGAAGAACAAGAATATGTCTTAAGAGTAGTTCAAACCTATTTTATTGAAGAACAAGAATATGTAAAATTAAGATGTTCAATATGGTGCGGTCGATATTGACGTAAATAATTTTTAAAATTTTTTTTCTGAATTTTTCTTTTTTTTTCTTTTTCTTTTTCTCCTAACCCTAGGCCGGCAAGGGCTTCTGCGCCCTTGTTCAGATCTAGATGAGGGTTGGCTAGCGACCTCACCAGCCCAAGGTTAGAAAAAAAGAATAGAAGAATAAAAAATTCAGAATTTTTTAAATATTTTGATTTAAAAATTGTCCATGTAAGCACCAGTCAAGCCACGTAAGACGGTTTATGTTGACTAGAAGGACTACATTGGCAAATTGTCCAAGGATTCAAGACTAAATTGACCAAATTAAAAAGTTTAGGACTACATTAACACAAGTGTAATAAGTTTAAGATTTTTTTGATAATTTTCTCATACCATGTTCCTATTCTTCATTTCATTCAAAACTAGTTGCAATTTTGAAAAACTAGTTACCACTTTTAGACGCATGAGCAGAATTGGGATTATAATGAACGTCAATTATATATTTTTAGCCAAAAAAATCTTAACTGGTTTTGAAAAAAAAAATATTATTCATTTTTATAGCCGATAGAATAGATCATATTTAGGAAAATATTTTCTAAATAGTTGATGTTTTACAAAACAAACGTACCCTTTTTTGCCAATACTCAAGTAGTTGCATCTTATGGTTCCACAAGACAAATACTCTTTTTGTTAGTTTCTTCACCCATTAAAGGCATAAATACTTTTTTCTCCTTTTCTTCCATTATAAGTGATGAATTATTTCAAAAAAAAAAAAAAAAAAAAAAATAGAAGTGGATAAAAATAAATATATAAATTCAATTTTCTAAATAAAAGCTCCATTTCTCCTATTTTAATGGTCACTAAAGATTATCCCCTATCATCTCACTGGTCGACCTTGATGCCTAAAATCATATTATGTAGATGAATTTTACAGGGAGAAGTACACTATCAGTGTCATAAGTTGTGTACGGCGCTCACTTTGGTGCTAAAAGTTTTTGTTGGATCACTTAAGTGCCAAAAAGTTTGAAAAATGATCATTTTAGTGCCGACTCCAATCTGATTGGCCAGAAATCCGTTGTGGCACTTTTTTATTAATTTTTGAAGCTGATGTGGCTCGTCGGAGTGTATAGTCAGCATTTAAACAACAAAACGACGCCGTTTGGTGTGTCTCCCCCAATTCAAAATCATAAATCTCTAGCTAGTCGTCGTCCTTGATGGCCCTCGCACTCGGCGGCCACGGCTCCAACCCCGACCTCGACCCCAACGACGGCCACTCGGCGGCCAAGTCGAAGGCCGTGATCTGGTTGGTGCTCGGGGAGTCCGCCGACGAGTGCGCCGCCCCCGATCTCTCCCTCTCCATCTCTGATCTCCCTGACGAGTGCCTAGCTTGCGTCTTTCGGTACCTAGGCTCCGGCGACCCGGGCCGATATTCCCTCGTGTGCCGCCACTGGCTCGTGATTGAAGGCCAGAGTTGCCAGAGGCTCGCCCTCCACACCCACTCGGAGCTGCTGGACGCAGTCCCAGCTCGAAGAATTTGAGGACATTAAAGTTGTTGAAATGTTACCGAGATTGGGACACGGTGCTACTACGACGGAGGCTAAGCGACGGCGGCTAAGCGACGGCGGCTAAGCGACGGAGGCTAAGTGACTTTGGCCGAGCGACGGCAGCCGAGCAACAAAGGCCGAGCGACGGCGGACGAGCGACGGAGGCTAAGCGACTTTGGCCAAGTGACGGCGGCCAACATTGGGCGAAGATCGGACAAAAAAAACCCTAATTTCAATCCCCAAATAAAAAAATAAAATAAAAAACCCAAATGAGTTGTGCAATGTCGTTTTCTCAAGGCCATCCACTTAGGACGGCAAAACGACCTCGTTTTCTTAAGGATGACGGAAAACGACGCCGTTTAAAGGCCTTGTCGATTTTTTGTTTTTATAAAAAGCCAAGTAATCATTTTGGCTGGAATCTCTCGCTGGTGGCACCAAAGTGATTGTTTTTCCTCCGATTTGGCACTTAAGTGATCCGACCGAAACTTTTGGCACCAAAATGAACGCCACACACAACTTAAGACACTGATAGTGTACTTCTCTCGAATTCTACATATTGGTAGAAGGCTTTTATTTTACAGATTACAATTGGATCGAGATAGTGGAAGCCGACGAATGGCAATGCATTCAAGATGTGTAAAACGTGGGTATGTAGGTACTTAAGATATGGCAAACCCGCATATCCTTAGATTCATTATTCGCATGGTGGAAATCTCTATACCTTATTAAACCTAGAGCTCGTAAGATAGACGATCCGAACAACTTTCCCGATGCTAAAACATCAATCTAATAAGCACATCCGAATCTTGTAGTGGGATTTCTTTTCAAACTAGTTTACCAAATAAGGATGAACAGCTTCCTCAACCTAAGCAAAGGACATAATTAAGTAGGGCGCATAAATTTAGCAGTTACATGAATGGGGGTTACGGATCTTCTGGCAATAAAGGAAGGGGAAATTCAATTTGACCCCAACTTAAATCAGAAGGATCAAATTGAATGGAGACAATGGCATAAATAATCCCCAAGCTTTAGTAAAATATTTACTGTGATCCGTGAACTTTTAATTTGTTTAACACGATCCTTGACATTTAACTGAATATGTAATATGATCTTTGAACTTTTGGTAAATATTGAATTTAGTCCCTAAATTATATAAAAATATTCAATGTTGTCCCCAGACTTGAACTTTTAATTTGTTCAATATGGTTTTTTTTTTTAACTTTAGCAAAACGTGCAATGTGATCTCTTGGTACATATTCAATTTAGTCATTGGACTACACAAAAATATTCAATATTGTCCCTGAACTTGGATTGATGGAAGGATTACATCGAATATTTTTATATAATTTATGGATTGGATCGAACATTTACCAAAAGTTTGAAGATCACATTATACATTGGGTAAAAGTTTAGATACTGCATTTAATAAATTAAAAGTTTTAGGATCAGATTGTACAACTGGCAGATGTTCAGATAATATCAGTATAATTATCCAAATTGAATGCATTGCTGTAAACTGATGTCAATTTTAAGCATCTATTTTTGCCAAAACCAGTAGGAAAAATCCACAAGATTATCCCCATAGTCACCGCGTCAGATACAACGAGACCCCTGGAAAGTCAACCAGAAATGGATCCATGAAAATCGGAAGAAACCGAAATCTACTCTCCTAAATCTTTATAAATTGGAATTGCAATGCTTCCCTCTCTCTTCGCAGCACCAACCAAACTCTCAACCCTCTCTCACTCTCTAGCTCTCATTGCGTTCTCCAACGGAATAAAGGACAGTTTGTCTTTTGCATGCTGTCCTTTGCACGACCGAATCCAAAATCCCCAGCATACCAGAACCAGACACCATCGACCACTCGGAACACCTGCTCATCGGTCCCTTTTCTTGATATAAGGAGCAGAACTTGTTATTGGTTTCTTGAGGCACAAGTATATGTCTTGAAGGGGACAGACTTTGGGAAAGAACGTCCATTTCTTTGTTGGTTTGAAGAGGAGGGTCATGGGTTCAAAGATGCAAACGTGGAACGTGATTGAAGCTAAACTGATGCTGGCATTGATTCTGCTCTCGTGGGCATCTTCAGTGTCATGCTCTGTTTCTTATGACAGAAAAGCTATTGTCATTGATGGCAAGAGGAGGATTCTCATCTCCGGTTCCATTCACTATCCCAGAAGCACTCCTGAGGTCGTGACAATCCCAGTGCAGCTCACAACATGTCTCTTTTTTATAATTTGTTTTTCTTTCGCAAGAGAATTGCATTTTATTTGGTTTTTGGTTTTTGGGTGGTTGCAGATGTGGCCTGATCTCATAGGGAAGGCGAAACAAGGAGGGGTGGATGTTATTCAAACCTATGTTTTCTGGAATGGACATGAACCTTCTCCCGGACAAGTAAATGCAACTTATGATCTTCTTTGGATTATAAAACCATTTTGATTCACTGATTATATGTTTACTCATTTTGTTTTAAAAATTAATGAATTTTCTTGTTCTCTCCTTCATTTCTTTTCCCCACCCTTTGTGCAGTATTACTTTGAGGACAGGTATGATCTGGTTCGGTTCATCAAGCTGGTGCAACAAGCTGGTCTTTACGTTCATCTCCGGATTGGGCCTTACGTCTGCGCTGAGTGGAATTTTGGGTACCTATTTTCCAGCATAAAAATGAAAAAGAGAAGGATTTTTTTTTTTTTCATTTCGCTATGTATTTTTAAACTCGTGCTCTGTTTTTTGTGCTGGTTTGTGATGCAGAGGATTTCCTGTTTGGCTGAAATTTGTCCCGGGGATCTCTTTCAGGACGGACAATAAGCCATTCGAGGTTGTCTGTTTTCTAAAACAAATACCCCTTCTCAATCTTTTTCATACATCTATAATTTTGACTAATAGAACATTTTTTTTTTATCAATTAATCAATTATATAATGAAGGATGCAATGCAACGGTTCCTGTATAAGATAGTCGACATGATGAAGGCAGAGAGGTTGTTTCAGTCCCAGGGAGGTCCAATAATATTATCTCAGGTGAGAAACGTTCTACCATTTCTAGAACCCCTTCTAGAAGATGGACCACTTCAGTTGGTTTTTTCCTCAACAATAAAGAAAACGTTTATGAAAATAAAGGATATTATCTTTTACACCTCCTTGGAATTTTTTAGATGTTTTTATTTTGCTGATAGCTTGGATTTACGTGTTTGTTGACAGATAGAGAATGAATATGGACCGGTTGAATGGGAAATTGGAGCACCGGGCAAGGCATACTCAAAATGGGCAGCAAATTTGGCTGTGAGACTTGGCACTGGTGTTCCATGGATCATGTGCAAGCAAGAAGATGCTCCTGATCCTATGGTATGCACTTTTCAGGATTTTGTTGGTTTTAACTTATATTTATATAAGATATATGTACGTATCCATGTACGCTGGTTAGGATGTCATCTGTTTTGTGATCAATGAGGGCCTCCTAGGCTGGTGGGGTCTCTTGAACAGTTTTTTTCTCTAGTTTAGGTGGCCTTTCTGGTCCTAAACAGGTCCCCCTTTTCCCATATGCCATATCCTCTTAATTTTTCCTCTTCCTTATTCTTTCTTGCTCTTCAAAATTTCTTGTTGAATCAGGAAAGCTCAGGTTCTAAATTCTTGTGTCCCAAAACGATATATATATATACCTCTAATCTGATTTGGCTTGACTTTGCTTTTTTGCATCCATTTAAATGGCATCAACGATGTTCGAACTTAAGAGGGAGGCATTACATCTCAACATGTTTCATAAAAGTTATCTAATACCGGGAGTAAGACAGCTTCTAGAAAATAATTGTTCCTATCCTTTAACTTATGTTGGTCCATTATGTGACAGATTGACACCTGCAATGGCTACTACTGCGAAAATTTCAAACCAAACTCGAATAATAAACCCAAGATGTGGACTGAAGTCTGGAC
This sequence comes from Eucalyptus guilfoylei, assembly GCA_016097605.1. Classification (NCBI taxonomy): domain Eukaryota; kingdom Viridiplantae; phylum Streptophyta; class Magnoliopsida; order Myrtales; family Myrtaceae; genus Eucalyptus; species Eucalyptus guilfoylei. Next base: position 37,741,922 of record CM027862.1, on the reverse strand, counting down.
TGGCTGGTACGTCAAGTGGCGGATGTCTGCACATGCTGAGCTTTTTCCCCCCGGTATCTTTCTCAGTTGTGTAGATTCAAAGCTGATTATTATAATGATTTCCAGGTATACTGAGTTTGGGGGAGCGGTGCCTCATAGGCCAGCAGAGGATTTGGCGTTCTCAGTCGCGAGGTTCATTCAGAACGGCGGTTCGTTCATCAATTACTATATGGTAATCTTGACTTCCGTAGCATCTGTTGGTCTGTATCAATCACTTGATTTTGCCTTATCATTCGGCTATGATTTACAATCATCAGCTAACTTTCTTTTTTGTCTCCATTTAAATGATTGCATTCTTGCTTGTTATTTATATGGGTCTTGTTTTTTGTCTCTAGTATCATGGAGGAACCAACTTCGGCAGGACAGCTGGTGGTCCCTTCATGGCCACCAGCTATGACTATGACGCTCCTCTTGATGAATTCGGTATGTGACTTGGAATAGATAGTTAGCATCCTAGCGTGGGCAAGGCTAAATTTGCTCATGTGCCTCAAATTGTTCACTCTAAGCATTCAATGGATCTAACTACTTTAAGACTGGAGTAATTGGTAACACTGTCAGAAGTTTAACCGAGTAAAGGCAAATCTACATCTTGTTAATTAAACAGGTTACCTTTTCGAAACTAAGTATAGTAGTAATTCATGACATCCTATCATGGTGATTATTAGGTAAGCTTCCTGACATCAGAATTTGCATAAATGTCGCAGGTTTACTGAGGGAACCAAAATATAGTCACTTGAGAGATTTGCACCAAGCCATTAAGCAAAGTGAATGGGCTCTAATTTCCGCTGATCCAGAGGTGCAATCACTTGGAAGAAATCAAGAGGTTTGGTTTCTCAAGCCTTCTTAAAATGAATATGCATAAAAACATTCTCACAGCCTTGTGGGCTGTAATTAAGCTTTTTTACCTGTCAAATTCTATTTTTCTTAGGCTCACGTGTTCAGAGCTGGAAGCGGTTGTGCAGCCTTCCTGGCAAACTACGACACGAAGTATCCTGTCAAAGTTAATTTCGGAAATGGGCAATATGACTTACCCCCTTGGTCCATCAGCATTCTTCCGGACTGCAAAACTGCTGTTTACAACACCGCAAGGGTAAGGCAAAGACCTTTCAGTTCCACGAGATCTTGCGTAGACTCTTTCCAATTTAACATGTTTCCTTACTGCCCATCAAACAATCCTTTATAAGAGATTAAGGGTCAAGGATGACAAAACACCTTCAATTTTCAAACAGGTCAGTGTACCAACTTCTCAGATCAAGATGGTGCCAGTAGGCGGATTCTCTTGGCAGTCATACGTCGAAGAAATTGTCTCTGCCTTCGGCGGCGACACTTTTACAAAGGATGGGCTGCTGGAGCAAATTAGTCTCACTAGAGATGTTTCAGATTATCTGTGGTACACGACAGAGTGAGTGCTGCTTTTGACTTGCTTCTCATGGGCATCATCAAAACTTCAATATATCGAATTGTCATGTGCTTACAGTTTTACTTTTCTGATCTTCTCCGATCATTCAGCATCACGATAAGTCCTAACGAAGCATTTCTGAGGAGCGGCCAATCTCCCGTGCTCACCATTTCGTCTGCAGGACATGCAATGCATGTTTTCGTCAATGGTGAACTTGCAGGTAGATCAATTTCTGCCCAGATCCCAAAATGCAATATCCTTTGAGTACCTGAAATCTCAATACATAACGCGTGTTACTTTGGTGATTGTCTGTCTGTAATACAGGGTCAGCATATGGATCATTGGAGAATCCAAAATTAACATTTAGTGAAGAAGTGAAGCTGAGGGCTGGCATCAACAAACTGTCAATATTGAGTGTAGCAGTTGGGCTTCCAGTTAGTATTTCCCCCGTTGATTTTGGTATTCCTGATATTGTTAAGCTGTATACATATATGGATCTTAACATTAGTACTTTCTCCTCTTCTACTTCGAATGTTCAGAATGTTGGCCTGCATTTTGAGACATGGAATACTGGTGTCCTTGGGCCAGTCACCTTGAGGGGTCTCAATTCTGGGACATGGGACATGTCGAAATGGAAATGGTCTTACGAGGTACCTTTACTTGGTCTGCTGCTCCTTTGTTCTTCTGTCGCTTTTCAACAAGATATTCAGAAAAAAGAAATACCATACCACTGCAGATTCATTGTTGAGTAAACCAATATCTATCTTGGAGCTGTTAAAACAAAAAATAAAATAAAATAAAATAAAGGCACATTTCTGCTCAAAATTTTTTTTGATGGTTGAGTAGTCCTGATAATCAAAGGTTAGTGTGGATTTACTGTTCACTCAATTAATTGTAATGATGAGTGGATATATATATATAAGTTTTAGAAATGAGTCATACTATGCCACAGAAGATCGAGAATAATTTGTTGCGCACCATCATCAAAAACCAATACCTGAATATTTGCTTTCCCTGTACAGGTCGGTCTCAAGGGCGAAGCTCAGAGTCTTCACACCCAAAGTGGTAGTTCCTCAGTTGAATGGCTTGAAGGTTCAATGTTGGCCCAAAACCAGCCGCTGACCTGGTACAAGGTGAAGATCGACCTCCAAAAACTTCACTTAATCATAATTGCTAGTCTGGTTTTCCCTCTAAAAAACAATTTATGCTTTGTTTGCAGGCAACTTTCAATGCTCCCCTGGGACATGCTCCATTAGCCTTAGACATGAACAGCATGGGAAAGGGTCAGATATGGATAAATGGTCAGAGCATCGGACGCCACTGGCCTGCTTACACAGCCCGTGGCAGTTGTGGCAGCTGCATTTATGCCGGAACTTTCGATGAGAATAAGTGCCGAAGTAATTGTGGAGAGCCTTCTCAAAGATGGTGAGAAAAGTTGAACTGCACTTTTTTTTTTTTAATTAATTTCTCTTTTGTTTGAACACCTATCATTAAGCTTTTAAAATTCAGGTACCACATTCCGAGATCGTGGTTGAAACCCACAGGCAATCAACTGGTCATTTTTGAAGAATGGGGTGGCAACCCGACTCAAATTTCTCTGGTCCAAGCAGAAAGGACTTAGTAACAGCAGAATGCTGTTACAACTATCTAGAATTTGACCAAGTTTGAAGTCGAGCCATAATAACACACCATTTTGCTGAAGTCATGTACAGAAATACAGCAAAGGGAATAAATTGCAGAGAGATGCTGGTGTATTATACGTAGTTTGTGCTACACAATGGAGTAGTATTTCTCAACCTTTTGAGTGTAAAGACGTCGTGATTGAGTGTCTCTAGATAACAGGGCAGTCATTTCGTTGGCTTTCTAAGAAAGACACTGAAATGCAGTGCTTGTAATGATGAACTGAAATTCAATACCTCCTGCTTTCGATACGTTCTTGTTTAGTTCTGTTGCCTTCTATTATTCCATATCTTGAAGATCAAGTGTGTACTGGTAAAAGCGACATCGCTTCCACTATGGGACCTGAAATGCTAGCATCCGAGAAAGCAAGGTGCCAGATCTCGGGGGCTGACAAACTTAAGTGCTTCAATTTTTGCTTATCTCTGCAAAGTTTTCGTTCGGATAGCATTCCAAATGGATGATTACTAGACACGTCCAAAGTCCACCAACCCAGAAAGCTGTCCTTAATCAAGATGTAGTGTCCGTATGGTCCATTACCATAACTTATATCAGTGCTAACAGTGCTGTTTCACCAGTCACATGGAAAAAGCGTGTCGAGAACTCTGAAGCTGCAATCTGCTACGGTGAGCAAAGCGAAGTTCAAGAAGCTAGGCGATGGTATGAAATTTGATGGGCCACCAAAAGAGAGATGCAGCTCATTCAGAGATGTCGGAGCCAATATAGTACTTTGATTCACTCAGAACCAGCCATAGAGGTCCCCATTACATAGAACAAAGATACTTCAAAGAGCCTAGAGCGAATATCCACAATGCATTTAAACGCCGGAATTCCCATGAAAGATCAAGATATCACAAGCAAGCACGACAAGTTTCCTAGATTTTGAGCAATTGCCCTGCTATATACTCCATATTCTCCAAGCATCCAATAGATTCAGGAATGACATTAACATCAAATGCATTGAAGTTCAAGCCCAAATATCTCAAGAGAGTTGAGTCTCACCAGTGAAGGCCTGGTTTCCTATGACCGTGCCTGATCTAGGAATTATAGCCCACCGGATACCAGTAGTTTGTGAAGATTCACACTTCTGTGTAATCCTACCACAGCCGATTCCGTCGCTATTCCCGACAGTTATTTCCTCTGCATGACGATAGGAGAGCTTCAGAAACTTCCAGGCCATTCTAGAAATCAATCAACAAGAGATTCTCTACCCAATTCTGAACAACCCGCGATGCCGTTATCGAGTTCCTCCCCATGAGATCACTGCGCGAGATGACGCGAATATGTGCTCAGGAAGTGGGATCAACTTCAAGTCCAGAAATTCATCCACCAACGCTGGGAGCGCTAGGAGTCTCTTACTCTGGACCCCTGAAGTAGACATCTAAACAATTGGAGGACTTGCTGCAATTAGAACGACAGGATTTTCAGATCACCAATTTTCGTACATCACAAGAAACGATAGTAATCAAAGATTTCTGGTATATGTACGTCAAGATATTCTGAACTTTAAGGAATTGACACCTAAATCAAGAATCGACTACAAAATAATATCGATAGATATATAGGCAGACAGAAGACAAAGTTGCCAAGTATTACACAAATCTAACACAGGATGAATCGAAAATCGACATAACAAAAATCCTTTAAAGCAACGCCATCACATATCAAGAAATCTTAGAACTCACGTTAAGACCCACCAATGAACACATGTTCTCGTACAAGATTTGTATAGCCATAAATTTCTATCTATCGTGTCATCCATATGACAAAAAGCCTGCCTTTCGTTGATAACTCAACGCCCGAAAAAAAAGAGCGCCCGTGCGTGCACACACATATATATAGATATATTTCCCTTTACACTGAACAACAATGGTTAAATCTTCATTGTATAGCTAGGAAAGAAAAGAATAACATGTGCTCATGTGCTAAAGATTGAAGAACAAGAATCCATCTCATACGAGGGCGGATGCAAACAACATTGTTCAAGAAAGCAAGTCATCGTACGTGGTACCAGTAGACACTGTCCGATATCATCAGACATACGTTGGCTTCCTAGAGTAGAAAAGACATTAAGAAAGCAGGACGCAGGAAAAAAAATAATTAACTTCAACTGCCAACCAACTCCCTTTGTCTTCTATACCACCTGATCAGGTGCATCGTCGTCCCCTTCGGCTTCCGGCTTCATGCGACACCACCACTTATGACATAACCAATTTTCAAGATTCGTCCCACCGAGAAAAAGCCACCAGACTCGCAATACAAGAACGGTCCGACGGATTAATATCTTCTTCTGTTCTTCATCAGGTCCGTCGCCCCCTTCAACTTCGGGCATGGCGTGAATTGCGAGCCTTGTATTTTTATCGGTGGGGACGAATCTTGAAAATTGATCTTTCAGAGTCTCTCTCTCTCTCTCTCTCTCTCTCTCTCTCTCTCTATCTGAATTCAGAGCATGGGAATGTACTTGGAACGTTAAGAGCGGGGAAGAGAGAGGTTTATGAGGAAAAGCCCAAGCAATTTTTTTTTTTATTTGGCGTCGTATTTGTGGCGGTTAGAGGTAGTTTTTAAAATTACAAGAGATAATGCGAGGTGCACCAAAAATAAAAATAAAAAATAAAAAATAAAAATACCGCTCCAACTAATATGACAAAAGATGCAAATTAGCATAAAGGCCATCGGAGATCGGTGGATTCTTCGCTTCTTCCTGTCCCCTTGCGGTTACTGATCGAGAGGTACCATGGATTCTTCCTTTTCAAAAGACTAAATTTATATGAATTTCTAAACACATTTGATTTCCCTAATGTAGTTCTTAATCCCAAGTTTAAGACCGGACAGAGAAGCTGCTGCCAAAACACTAACACTATCCACAATCTCAATATGATTTTCCAAGTCTCTTGCTTTCCTGACAATACATAAAGTTTCTCATGACGAGATTCACGATCCACATCTAAAGATGTAGAATGCGCTGTGCAAAGCATAGTAAAGAATATCTTTAGATGTAAATCAACATAGACACAGCACAGAAATAACATTTGCTTTCATCAGTGAAAAGAAAAAAAAAAGGACACAGAGAGACATTGCCTTCTACATCTTTACATTTAACTTTACAGCTACCTTGCTACATTCAGTTGTGTTGCGGATATTTGATGATTCAACTCGAGCATGACATGATCTAGATCTTCGGGAATCTTGAATCGTCCTTGTCCGTTGTGCTTCCACTGCAGCAACCTACGATGTAGATCCAATAGCATCAAAGATTTACCCTCAAATGTTTCCAGTTGAATCAGTGATTTGATGCACTTGACCAAGTACCCAACAGTCTGTTCTTTCAGTCGGCAGATAAAGCCCAATTCACTCTCTTCAGTCTCACACATCGATGAGGACATGTTCTCAACAATATCAGTTAACTTAAAGATGAGACAGGCACCTCTAATTGCCTCTTCCTTAACACAATCATCATTCCATAGAACCGATACTGGTCCTTCAGAATAGCTTCTCATGTGTTTCAGTCCCGCTCTCTCGATTGTCCCTGGCTGAAGTATTCTGCCAGTTGAGGCATAATGTAGCAACAACTCACACACATCTTCCTCCATAAAACTCGACTGTCCTATCAAGATACCTAATGGAATTTCCCTGAACATCATACTCTGCGGTAGGCGCCCATCAATTGATTGTCCTTCACATGGTGCAGGAAAGTTCAAAAATTGAGTGCAATACCACTGATACACATTTTGGAAATCTTCAACCCAGTTCTCTATGCTTTGGCAATTATGCTCGGCCTTGAAGTTATTATTGGCTTTATTCTCAGAAAGCCTGGGTTTCTTGAGCTTCTTCTGCAAGACAGCTCTTCCTTCATCCCAAACACCTGAGGAAAATTTTTTCACAGCCCAAGACTCTGATAGCTTAATCAAATGATTGACTAGCAATTCCTGATGAGTTATATTGATTGGGCACAAAATCCACGCAATGTACCTTGCTGCAGCAGTTCGACAGGACAATGGTTGCACATTATGCATCTGGTCAGTTGTATGGGTTTGCCCAAATGTGCAATCTGTGTGTAAACTTTTATCGCAAAGAAGAGTGAGGGAAGCAAAATAGAACCAAACTGGGAAGTTGATTGCCTGTGCCCTACAAGGGAATGACAAATATCACTTCTCAGGCATTGTTGTATCTGAATTTAACGAAAAAAGAAAAAAGTTTGAGTAGAGACTCACCACATAGACCTTTGATCTACCCTTGCCACCTTTGTCACATTGGTGTTCGCAGTTGAACTCTTGTTGCTTGTAAAATTAACCAAATTTGAAAGTGTCGCACATGACATAGGTCCCATGAAAGACCTCAGTAATTGGCGATGAAAGGGAAAATATGCATCAGAAAAGGGCAGCTTCATTCCCATTTCCATCGATATCCCCCACCACATTGGCCTAGAAATTACATCCAGGATTACCGCGACTAATACAGTTGAAAACTCCAGAACAAAAGCCAGACCCCTGTTTGGCATGTGAAATTAGAAAAGGCATCAAGAAGATAATAGAGGAAAAGGGCATCAGTAAAGCATCTACGATAGTAAACATGAAAGCCAATTTTGAACCATTTTCAGTTGATGAATGATAGATATTTGAGAAACATCAGAATCTTCCACTAAACGTATAGAATTAAATATTTCCGACTGAAAGGCAAACGAGGTTCTGTTTATTGAAGGAGATGTGGCATAACAAATATACAACTAACAAATGAAGTTTCTTCACCAGAAGCAAAAGCAGGAAATTGAAGTTGAAATCAATTAGAAGAAAAAAAGCTAGGTCCTAAGAAAGTTCTATGGGCTTAGTATTTGCCCATTCATAGCCAGATGCAATCTTCCATTTTTCAAGGCTGCAACAGAACTTCCCTGAGCATTCTAGCCCAGATCTGCTCGAGTTTACTTATAAAACTCATCCAACGAGAAAACCAAAATCCAAGAAATTTGGTCAAGGTGCCTATCTCTTAGAAGAATGTTGGAACTAGGTATAGCAATACATTGAACACAGATACTTTCAGAAGCAAAAAATTCACAAAAAATCAGTTAAGTAGGCAGAAATCTCAAGGCACATTGCAAATAGGCCATGAGAAAAATCAAATAAGAGCCTGATAATAGTGAGCATGAGTTGAATGCTACAGCATACTTGCTATCAAATAGGGCTAAAACTTTCAAAATGAAATTCTTGAGATGCAAGGACCACAAACTCACGTCTCCAAAAACCATCTATGTAAAAGAGCTTTTGCCTCGAAAAACATTACAGGAGAAAGTACCAAGCAAACAACAATATTCCACAAGGACATCCTCTCATGCGATTCCTTATGCAAACAAAGGAAAGGTCTTTCCATCATTTCTTGCAGAATCTTGGAAATGTCATTGCTCAGAATCACTGGATCGAGGTACCAGAATAACAGCCTGGGAAAAAAAAAAAAAAAAAAACAAAGATTGAGATAACAGGTCATCATACCTAAAGTTAAGACGGATATGGTCCTGAACAGGTTGACAGAATACAGACAATATATAAGTGAAACTCCTTTGCCTCCTATATACCCAAAAACAGATTTGAAGAGAAGTTGAAAAGTTCTCATATTAAGGAAAGCATGCGTGGGGTACTGCAATTCTCAAAATCAATGAACAAACACGTGCACAGATGGCCAAGTCAAGAACAATAGGATGGTATCAACAAATGCACAAATCAATGTCCATAGCAGCTTCGTTAGCAAAGTACCTTAATGGTGTTTCATCGTTTTTAAGACAAAATCCTCGGGTAGATAGTCAAGGAGCTTTGAAGCCGTAATTATTCTCCCGCCAACTGATTTCACATCAATAATGCGAGTTGAAGGGAACAAAAACTGAGTGTGAGATGCCGAAGCCGCCACGCGCAGGACAGCATGCAGTAGTAAATGAGAAAGTGTTCCTGCAATATTTCAATCAAACCTCAGGTCTTAGCTCACACATTAAAGACGCACCGGCCAATTGTAGATTTGCAGAATGAAACTAGAATAAAGATGTCACTTCTTCCATCTCTTCTTTAAAAATGGTTCTTCTTATGGAAAGGGCAAGTTCACACGAAACCCAATATCAAACTGAGCATAGAGTTTTTTTTTTTTGCCCAATTTCCATTTTCCCTTTTTCTTTTAGCTCAGCGTCTATCAAGGTTACTAATCACAAGACCAAGCAGAACAGGAAAAGACAAAAATCAACAGACCATCTCTCGGCAGTTTCGGGAGGATGTCGCCGCACGCGGCAACCACTTCGACACAATCGCGCCGGGAAATCGAGCTCCCGATCCGCAAAGTCTCTCCTTTTCGAAAGCCAACCGCCTCGCACCTAATCGACGAGTGCAGAACCGCAGCAATCGTCTTCACCGCGTAATCGACCACCGAATCGAACACCTAAGAGCATCGCCACCGCCTCTCAACACTCCGAACTAGAAACACACAAAAAAAAAAAGAGCATAGAAACGCTCGATTTGTCCTGACCTGAGGAGCCTTGAAGCACATGAGCGACAAGGCGGTGTCCAGGAACCGAACCGCGGCATCCTCGTCGCCGTCGCCGCCTCCGCCGCCGGCGGGGAGGTTCAGCGACCGGTTCAGCTTCGAGATCGCGGCGTCCGGCGATCCCTCCGCGTCCTCCCCTTCGCCTTCGCCTTCGCCTTCGTCGTCGAGGGTCTCGAGGCGCGACGCGAGCGAGGCGAAGAGAGTCGTGATTTCCTGGAGCGAGCTCCTCCCGTCCATGGCGAGCGAGCGAGGGAGAGATGGAGGGACTGACTGCGACGTTTCGCGCCAAAAGATGAGGGCTTTAAAGCTGGTTTCGTGGGCTTCGAGACTGGGCCCATTCTGATATTGCGACGGGCTGGGCTCGAGGCGGCCCAATGAGGTGACCAACACTTTGTTGCGGTTTTTCTTATGACTCCTATTTATATGACTATATAAGACTATAAAAACGGGGAAAAAAAGGGTTAGCACTCTAAAAACCCAAAATTGATATACGTGTAACAAATTTACTCCAAACTAATTTTTTAACCACTAAAAACTCCAAACTGGTATACTTTTTACAAATTTACCCCAAACTAGTATATATGTAATAAATTTACATATGTTGGTTTTTTTTTTTAAATTTTACTTTGTCAAATTACTAAGTTGAATGATACTTGACAGTTCATTGGTATACTAATTTGCGATTTTACTCTTTGTTTGTAATAATTATACAATTTTTGTGATTTTTTGTAATATTAATCAAATTTAATGGATGGTATATTTGGCATAAATGTACCAGTTTTGAGTTTTTGACAGTTGAATAAATTAGTCTGGGTAAATTTGTTACAAATATACCAGTTTATGATATTTTATGGTCAGTTAGGGTAAATTTGTCACAAGTGTACGTTTGAGATTTTTTATGATAAAAAAATTAATTTTAGGTAAATTTGTCATATGTGTACTAGTTTGGGATTTTTCATGATATTAATCCAAAAAAGAAAATTTTAAAAAATTAATGAAATTTGAAGACATTATTTTCTTTTTTGTTTTTAAAAAGTGCTCGCTTGTTTTGCTTATAAAGATAAATGAATAAAAAAATTCATCATACAAGAAAATGTTTAAATATAAACTTTTATTGATGTTGAAAATATTTTTCGTTGATTAATTATTTTAAGTGTTATAAATAATTATTTTTTGAAAAATATTTTTTGATAACTTATTATTCAGCTTGTACATCCAGAAATATTCACATAGGAAATAACGTTGACTTGGACTGAAGTTTGTGGAATGCCATCCCTACATTTATATTTTTTTCAGCAAATAAAATTTTGTTATTCAAATTTCCGAAAAAAAACGCAATGAATACTTCCGACGACACGTGGCGGAACGCGGCTGGTGGGGCCAGCCGGATCCCAAAAAGGGCCGTAGCAATCACGTCGAGTGGGGCCCACCAATATAAGAAAAAAAGAGTGCTAAATTATTCACTTGTTATCAACATCAAAAGATTTGAACAAAAGCACAAAGAGAAAATCGAACATCAAAAGAGAAAGGGACAGGACCACCGTACACCTAAAAATTATAGACCCCCAACATTATTCGACCCACCTATCATTAAGCAACATAATTCATTTCTTTCCTATAATGATAAATTTTATTTACATCTTGAAAGACACCACCTAACTTCCGATCCACCAATGATGTGTCGCATCATGTTATAGGATAATAAAAATCGAAACAAGATTTCTCCATGTGTTAGGCAATGGTAGACAGGAAATCCATGTTAATCATAAATTCATGGTGAAAAACAACTTTAAGCCAAGATAATGTCAAATAAAAGGCACAATTTTTTCTTGTTCTTATTTTAATGGGTTTTTGTAACTTCACTCTTCTAATGATCTCCCCACTCCTCATCATCAACGCTCCTAAAATGAAGAGATGGGGAATTAATCAAGGAGTTAGAAGATTCTTGTATTAAACCCCAGCCAGCCCAAAACAACCAACCCCCAAGAAGAGAGCAAGAGACCAAAACAGCATTGCAATGCAAATTTGCCAAAACCAGCACAAAAGCTGCAGCAGAGCAAATTAACTTTACATATAAAAAAAAGGCTTCAATTTGCACTTTCCATCTTCCCATTTCTGTCCACCCTCTTTTCCCATACCACAAGTAAGACAAAACAAAAAGAGCAAGGAAAGTCTCTCTCTCCCCCTCTTTCTCTCTCTACCTGCATCCCACCATTTCCCAAGAAGGACCCCAAACGAATAAACCACAACAAAGTCTCCTCCTCCTCCTCCTCCTCCTCCTCCTCCCCCCCACTTTCCTCTGTATCCTAGTTTCTCTGTTCTCTATACCAGCTCTTCCTTCTCTATTCACAGTATTAAAACCCCTAGAGAAAAACCCTAAACAAGGAAAAGCCCACCAAAAAAAGAAGAAGAAGAAAGAAACCCAAAAACCCAAAACAGCCTAAACCCTAAACGTCCACCATCCACTTGCATCCTGCATTTACTTCAGTCCAGTCAAAAGCATCTCCTCCTCACCACCCAGAAGCCCTGCAACAACAACAGCAGCAGCATCATCATCATCGTCCGCACCAAACAGACCGCACCCACGCGCCTCCCCGGAGCCCTTCGCCGCCCACGCGCCTCCCTCCCCCTCCTCCTCCGGCGGCCCCACCCGGGCCCGACCCACTTCGCCCCCAGCGCCCGGGAGCGCGCCGATGCCGCGCGTGTCGATGCTGGCCATCACCGTGGACTCCGACTCCGAGAAGGACGACCCGCAGCTCTCCTCGTTGCCGTTGATGGTCACGAACGACGACGACGACTGGAACACCAGCGGCGACGCGTAGGGGTCGTCGATGAACCTCACCTTGAAGTTGAAGCCGTCGCCCCCCGCCGCCGCCGACGCCGACGACGACGACGACGGCGAGGGCGAGGACTCGGCGGGTTCGAGGAGGTTCAGGAGCTCGGAGACCGCGTCGTCGTCGAGCGCCAGCCACGCCGATATCCAGTCGTCGTCCTGGGGCTCCGCGCTTGCCTCGTCCGGCTTCAGCTTCTTCACGGCGCAGCCCCCCTCGTCGCCGTCGTCCGCCGCCCGGTCGGCTCGCCTCTTGCGCGCCTCCTCCATGCGAGAACGTTAGAGAGAGCGAGAGAGAGAGAGAGAGAGAGAGAGAGAGAGAAACTGTGCATGCGCTTTTTGCAATGGAGAGTGTATAAATATAGGGAGAGGAGGGAGAGGACGTTTGCAGGATTTGTCGAGGGGTTGCAGGAAGAGAGAGAGAGAGGCTCTGTCGACCTGGGAAGACGATGCCACCTCAGACTGAGTGGGGCCCACCGCTAAGGACGAAAATAGGGTGATTTCTCACTTTTAGAAAATTAGGTGAAAAAATTTCAAAAAAAGGAAAACGTGATGAAGCCTGATTTTTTTTGGCTTTTTTGTGTGAGTTTTTCGGTTCTTGAGTTATTGTTTAGCAATCGAGCTAACTCGAATACGAACACAATGACACGATGCCACGAATTGCCCAGCCCGGATTAGAAACTAATCCCTTTTGAAGGAAGATAAAAGGGGTCCGATTTTCATATATGTCAATCCCAGATTTTTAATGTGTGTTTAAGAAAAATAAAGAGGAAATAGACTGAGTAAAAGGAAAAGAGAAAAAAAAAAGTGGTATTTTGGGAAGCCACGTGTCGGACGGGGAGATGGGGAGGTGAGGTGGCTGCACTGGATATATGCTCATTACCGACCAATGCCGAATGGATTCTTTGCCATGTATGCGTCATTTCCTTTCTTTATCGTTTTCTTGTTTTTATTGTGTATTTTTCCCATTTTGTCATTGGATAGAGATGAATGTAATAAGATCACTCCTTGGCCATCAAGCAACGCGGTAACGCGGGGCAAAATAAATACGAACTTCCAATTAGATTCATGAATATACTAATAATAATTCAATGCATGTATCGATACCTAATAAATTTGTAAACAATTAACGAAATCTTTTGATCTATAAACTGCACCGGATAAGGAAGCAAGGAGACGATAAGATATCGTACTTATATTGTCGGTATCGTATGAGAAATTTTATTGGCCGATATATTCAACCCGTATCTATGCTTTGCCACAAAAGTAAATAAAAAGGCTTCTTCATGATAACTTAAAAAAAAAGATTTGGTGCACGTAAAATGCATTTATTAGGTGAGCCGACGGTGCATATCTTTTTTTGTTAAAATTTTTTTTTAAAAAAAAAAGATAGAGAAGTTGGGGAAATTGGGTCTTCTCTAATGAGGTGAAGCATCATTTTCGTGCATTAGGAGGACTTGGTGTGAAGATCCCATTAAATTAAAAGGAAACATACGGGATAAAATACCATCGAAACTTTAAAAAATAACACAATCATCAATAGAAATTTTTATTCTTGTCGATATCTAGCTAGATTTCTGTAATCGGTTGCATTCAAGTTGCAATTTCTGATTCGAACTAGCACGCCAACATGAGGCAACATGGTATACCTCGACTATGAGAACAGATCGATTTCCTTGCAAACAGGATATTGATCCATTTTTCGAACATGAAATCTTTGTAATCAAGCAAGAGAGACGGATGGCGAAATTGGCCCGGGAAATGCAGAGGCGAATCGGGTTTTTGCTTGCGCTGCTTTTTGCAAGTACCGACCGCGACATTGCCGCTTGCCTACACGGCTACCTCTCCGTCTACGTGAAAGTACCATAGTACACTGTTTCGCCAGAAGGAAGGCCATCTTTTTGTCCTATACGATTCGCCCGCGGTTATTTAAGAACCTCCCTTCGGATTTGCTTCGATAAAAATTTGGAACTTCTCCTTTCAGAATTTCAAAAAGCGAAAAATACTGTATAGATGCCAAAACAATAATGAAAAGGGTTGCTTTGAAAGATGTCGTATTAAGCAACAGTATTATTGCGCGGATCCCAAAAGTTGTTCCACCGTTGGCGAAGAGAGGCCGTCCTCGTCGTTCAAATCCAACATGGGAAGGACCAGTGCCTACTCATCGAGCTCTTCCATGGCTGATGCCGAGCTCCTCCAGGAGCGTAGCGGTCTGATGACAAGGAGCCGACCGGCCGACGGACGGGGCAACACCAGACGGCACGGATGTATATACGACGTGCATTTCTATTCACCTTAGAACCTACACGGTCCCCAACCAGGAGCCGTGTCAAGATAAGGGACATGGATTTGGTGGTCCCAGAAGCCGAAAGAGAGAGCGCAAAAGGACAGGCGGTGGCAGTCGTATCCCTGATCTTTCCATCTAAACGGGCAAAAGGACAGGCTCAGGAGGGTAAGGGTAAAACGTGGCGTTGGGATTCGCAAGGTACGACCGTACGAATAGGCATGCAAGCTGGCACGTGACGCGCGTGCGGAATATGCCTCTCGAGTCGCCCCCTTGCTAGAACCTACCGACAGGCCAAATGAATTCGTCTAGCCTCTCCCAATTTGAACGGCGGGACTTTCGTCTTTTTCCCTAAAATGAGCCGCTGTGTCCAAGGAAGAACGTTTGAATCCGTGCACGAACTAACTCAAGCTCGAACCGGAATCAGGCACCAAAATTACGCCAGCGGCTCATCACTGGAAAAGCGAGAGGAAAGAATAGCTGAGCTCTAAACATCCAGTTCCTTGTCTAGATGGAAAGACCTGCGCATGAAGCTAAGCGAAGGCTAAGACGTGAAACAAAGTGGACGGAATGTCATACATCTCGTAACCCCCTTAAAATTTATCTCTGTTTCTCACTCGAGAATGAGAATGCGGACCTGCGGAGGTTCGGTCTATGCAATATCCACACCTCTACCAGCTACATATGCCGATCTTGGAACCAGCTTCAGTTCACCATCTGCGTAAGAGGGGAGTCATGGCGCTCACGGATGAGTTTAAACCATGGCTAAGTCCCTACAGATTTTACAGCCAGCAAAAACCTGCTTTGTCTTAGTTAGTGTTTGAGACCCGGAGGGGCCTGTTCTCGAGGCACTCTCATGCCTTCGAGCATTCCAGTACATGCGCCTTGAAATTCTCCAGCTCAGCCAAAACCTCTTCTTCCGGCCTGTAGATCAGATCGCTCATTCGCCATATCTGCAGAGATGGACATGTTCACTGAGTACCTCCAATCGATAATACTTCTAAAAAACCAAAATGTGTCTGATAAGATGATGGCCAAACAACAAGTGTACCTGCAATGTACCACCTCCTCCAGCAGTATCACAGTCATCAGATACGCTTACCATAGTCCATGGATCAGCTGCGTTCCAGTGGAAGTCGACAATTTTGTCCCTGGATGACACAGCAGGAAGGCACTTATGTTAATTACGAACGGCCCACTCAAAGCATTAGGTGAAAAGATTAGATAAACAAGAAGCTGGAAAAGTTCGTTTGTATTACAGAACATTTCCTTCTAACATCCTCATCAAACCAGCCACCTCATAAAATCTCATAGTAGCTTTCACATCAAACCACTCATTTATGTTACCCTCAAGTCGGATGACTTAACAATACGCCCCAAAACTAAATCAACCGGAGCCCTCGACTTTAAATAGAATCTCATTCAAAGCAAATGTGCCTTATTGATATCAGAACATACAGCTGACAGATATAGATAGTGACGCAACTTGGAAGCACCCTGATAATTAGACATCATCAGTGAAGGCAGGAGTCCGGGCAGAGAACGAAGCAAGAAACTACCCACAATATAGTATATTTTTCTTAAACCATCTTTTTATTATTGAGTTTTTCCCCGCCACCTGATTATAAAGGGAGCTCCAACCCAAAAAAAAACCAAAAGAACAACACAAAAGCAAAGAAAGAAATGACTAATGGGTTAGACTAGACTTTCTGAATTGGGGAAAAATAAAATAAAAGAATGATAGCACACCAAGTACAAAACCTAAGTCAAAACTTCAAAATAGAGGCTTCAAAATCGGACAAGGAAATACTACTTAGGTTGGACTTAGATCACACTATCATTTGACATTCTAAAGCTTAATTCACCTGTGACCAGCATGCTGGAAAAACAATCCCGCAGGAGCATTTGGAGCCCTCTCAACCTTTTTATCAACCTGCAAGACAAAATTTCAGTACAAAAGCCCTACATATACTCCACACAAAAGTAAAGAATCGCTAAATTCAATTTTATATAAAGCCAATGGATCAAACTCTGCAAGAGGCACAAAACATGCAGATATCGCGAAAGCTAGCCTGGCAAGACAAAAAGACAAATTGCCTTACCCTCTCATAATCCCAAATGTTCAAGAGACCGTCTTCAGCAGAACTCCCAAAGACGGAAGTCTTGTCTGGAGACCACTAGAATATGCATGAAAATCAAGCACAGTAAGTACTACAAAGCAATCTTTTACAGAGAAAATATTTATATCAAAAAGCTAATTCCATGACAATAGAAGAGAAGAAAAATCCATGGCCACCTGCACACAAAGAACAGCTGCCTTATGGCCCTCAAACTTGTAGACTGGTGAACCAACTCCATTAGAAGTGAGATTTCGCCGATCAAACATGTTAACAGAGTTATCTGCCGACCTAGGAAAACGTACCATATATTTCAAAGAAAAAAACTATGTTGTCATTGAATCAATACAAAGCATAAACTTGTCGACTTGATCCATAATTAGTTCTAGAAGTAAACCACATGATAATCAGAAACTTGACACAGGAGCATACCCAGTTAAGATTAGGTTGTTGTCATGGGGATTCCAATCCACACAATGGAGGTCACCATTATGTGCCTTCTCGACCTGATTCAACAATAAATGAGGCAGCCAACATATAAAATCAGAATCAGGGAAAAGAAAAGCATATATCATCATAAGCAATAGTAATTGAATATTACGAAGAAATCTTCAGTCCAGACAAAGGTCAACAAGAATGGAAATGCAGAGATGTACACAAGGCCATCGACTGGATAATGAGGGGAAAAAAATTTTCATAGTATAAATCCATTTGGATGCTGTTAATGCACTGCATCACATACACAAACGCGAGGGAATTAGTTAGCACGTACATCATGACAGTCCAGGACATGGCATTTAACACAATTGACATGTCCAAACTTCTGAGTCCCTTCATTTATTAGCCTGTATGCTGGACCAAAGTGGGGGGAAAAAGCCTAATTCTTTTATCTAACAACTCATATTACAGCTCTATCATCATATATTTATTGTACTGACTTAGTCAACGCTTCTAAGCTGGTTGGCTCATTTCCAAATCTAATGAGGTGACAGAGAATATAACTCATGTTCTTCACAAGCACACACGCAGAGAGACTGAGGTGAAGGGGACAGATAGACTGAACGAGGAAGTTGGTTAAACATGCTGCATCACTCTAGTACAAGACAAAAGATGTGATATCATAATTACTGAAATCATGCATAGATAAACGCAGGTAGGGAACACAAACAAAATAAAATCATAAGAATAGAGGGCAAGGACGAAGGGAGACATAATACACAAACCTTAGCAACGGGATTAGTGCCAATTCGTGCATCCCACAGTATAAGGCATGAATCATCACCAACGCTACAAAATTCCTGTGCACTTTAGAAGACAAAAAATACCATCAGACAACGAAGACCTCATGTCCATCTATAGCAACTAAAATTTCAAATTCAAATCTCACAGTAAACATATCTATCAGGTTCTGCCCTATATTTCCTCCTGTGCTACTTACGTGGATGGACAAAAAGCCACATCTTCAACAGTATCCTCATGTCCACAGTAGATTCCTCGTGGTCCAACAGAAGGGCTATTTCCAGTTTCCTCGTTACCTTCCCCAGTCTTCTTAATGATGGATCCTCCAGATCCTGGAGATTTATTTGTTGTTCGATCTGTTGCAGATGCTGTTATATGGTCTTGGATACTCCACAAAACCACCGTCTTATCCTTCCCTATGAAAAAGACATTTATTATGTTCTTAGCAATTAACCAAATTAATGTAACTGCAGGTACAAGAAATGCACTCATTCACGCAAATGGTAACAAAATTAATTACTTGAATATGTCTTCCAAGTTTCAAATTAACCAAATCATAAAATTACCAACAAAATAATATTATACAGCTTCCTGTAAATTATATGGAAAAAACAAAGAAAAAGAAAGAAAAGAAAAGGTAACAGGGGAAATGCCATCCTACTCTCCACAGCACCTTTTTTCCATGCAAATTCTGCTCTTTAAAACTGTTTCTTTGCCAATTGGTTCGGCATGCATAGTCATAGTCCTTCCTAAATGAATTTTCTCTTATTGACGGTCCACAAATACTGAAAACTCCAATCCTTGACTAACATTATTAAACCCATAATATCCTACCTCCAGAGAGAACAAAGGGTTCAGCTGGACACATTGCAAGGGCAAATTCAGCATTCTCTTGATGTCCAGTTAAAATCTGCCAAAAAAGCCAAAAGGTCAGATAATAAAAGAGATGCAAACATCTGGGTCAGCATGGAACTATAACCTTTGCTGAAGCCTGGCAAATCAGCTGGTGCAATAGAACATTTCAACTCAGGACATCTATCAAGTTACTATACGTTCATGAAGGCAGATGAGATCTTGCCTTCAGAAATTATTGCAACTCTGAGACATAAACTGATTTTTCTTTTGGAAGATTGCAAAACCACCTTCAACTTCAACTTGCTCTCCATATCGAATACCCTCATCACATTTCAAAACTTTACATTTTGCAGCTCACCAACTTAAAAAGACCTATTTGTTATCACACACACCCGAAATCTACACCCGCAAAATGAATCTAATGCTGAGGACAGGGTAATTTGGGCAAGAAAATGGCAACTTAGTAAATTATATGTAGCTTGGAGATGCAACTTGAAATCCAATGCAAAACTGAAAATGGTGATTGAAGGTTTGGGAATACAAGGAGGATAACTGATATGGGAAGCTAAGGTGGATGCATTAAGGGATTGGATCCAAGCATGAGATAAGTTTCTTGTTAGTACAAACAAGATCAATTACATTGCTGAATAAACAAGTGTTACTACAAGTTCTTAGTATCTTCATGACCTCTGAATTCAGCATCTCACAATCATCCTCTCTAACTGTGAAAATACTCTATCAGTTCTACATGCATAGACCAAATTACAAGTTTCAAATGTAACTTGCACAAAGGACCGATTGATTGACCTTACAACAGTAAGCAGCATGACTATTTTCATTTTTTCTTCCAAACGCACCAGAGGAATTTTTTTCCAGGAACTACTAATAATTGGCAAATGAACTAAAAAAAAAAAAAAAAAATCTAAAAATGTGTCAATACTGGAAGATGCATTGAGTCTGATCATGAACAAACCAGATTTGGACGAGAAGCTGTAGCTCCATAGACAGCATGCCGGTTAGGCTGAGATTCCACGTCCCAAATGAGAACCTAAAATTCCAAATAACATCGGAAGCACTAAGCAGATTAAAGAGCCGTGAAATTTTGTAGATCCCATGAATCCCAGTAAAAGCATGAGAAAAATCTCATAATTAACCTACATCTGGGCTGTCAGTGTGAGTTGCCACAATATTGGGATTCTGAGGAAGTTCCCTGATTCTGTTAACCTGAAGTACGATAATCCATGATCAACATAGATAAAAACCATGCACATCATAAAGTAAAAACTGATGATCAAACATTTTAAGATAGAGAAGCAAAAGGTAAAGGTGAGTTGGCACATAATAATTTCATATATTTGTTCAAAGATAATAAATGAAAGAGAACTAGATCAGAGTTTGGATTAAAAACAAAGTAGAAAGATCATCAAGGTCTCAAATTTAAAAAAAAAAAAAGCAAAGATTTTGTGTAGTCTGATTGTGAATGTTTCTGTTTGATTAGGAGCTTGCCCAGCGAGAAATGAGAGTTACCTCTCCAGGATGTATAATTGTCTTGTACTTCCTTATGAAGGGAGAGCGAGCTTCCTCATTAAACTGAAAATCAAGTATGCAGAGATTAAACACCACATTGTTAAAGTCAACAAGGATGAGATACACAAAAATAGATAAACAACAACTCCATCATGTGTCTGCAAATGACCTGGGACACGTGCTCTGCAGCCGCAACTCTAGGTTTCACAACTTCACAGTTTGCTATCACCAAAGTATTTGGAACACTGCCATCAGTCTGAGAACAAAAAGAAAGAGATTAATGAAGCAATAGAGAAAGCACAAATAAAGAACAACTCAAGTTTCATCTATTTGCCACCAAAGGAGCAACAAGATGTAGATAAAAAATTTAAGGTTGTTTTAACTTCAAAACAACTTCAAACCAAAAACAAATAAGTCTCCTCTCTTAAGTCAATATTAGTGATGTACGTCAGCACTGAATTCGAAATAGTACTAAATTTTGAAATGCCAAATTCATATCAAAGTCATGAATAAAATCTTGTGTCAATTGTGGCAGCTGAGATTTTCAGTAGAAAAACTAATTAGCTCAACTTCAACCAAGAAAAATGCTTGTGCTTTTGACTCAACCTGCTCATGCATCCAGCTTGTTGAACTCTAAAAATGATATGAGGTTTGACAACAATTACTATCGTTCTCTAGATTTTCATGTAAACTTAATTTTCCCATAACAACAGAATTTGTCAGCTGCTGTACTACCAAGGTAAGTTGTTTTTACGAACATTAATCCAACATGTGCAGGCAGCAAGAAATGTTCAACTATTATAACACAACCATATAAAAGTCCTCACCAGTTTATTAACCGGTGAATTTTAGTTACAGGTCCTCCTTATTACTATTGAAACCGTTAGATTAAGTATGTGACAAACGGCATTGCACAACTTTAGACTTCTACACTAGATCATCATTGCTCATTACCTGCTCAGAAATGTAGAGCCGCTGCCGATTCTTATAAGTCGCTTGCTCGAGTTGCGGGCCCCACCTGCATGATGTCAGTCATTGCCAAATTCAAATCCACTTATAAAAAAACAATCCGCAAAATAAAGAACCTCGCCAAGCCAACACATCAAGACAAATGAACAAAGCCTTTGATCAGTACCCAAGCTTCTCCTTAACACTCAAAGGATCACCAACACCTTCCCCCAAAAACCTAGGAGGCCTGGCACAAACTAGCAGCCACATATACCCTAGCACACCTCGACCCACCACAACGGACCTCCAAAATCCGGCATTTCCGAGACAACTCCACCGAACCAAACCTACAAATCCACAGGCACCACCAAACTCGCACGAAACCAAAATGCAGTTCCGGACCGGCACAAGAGAGAAGGTCACGCCTACCAAAACCCTAAAACCCTAAATTAACCCAGCACCTACCTAGACCTACGAACACGGCACTCGCAATACTACAAAACCTCCGAAAATTCAACATCCGCGCCACTTTACCCAAGCAAAACCTCGCAAAAAAAGAAAAGAAACCCTAGATTTCCGCCGGCGCTAACCGGAAACGGCTGACGGAGCGGGAGGCCTTTTTTCGAAGTTACCGGCAAGAGAGAGAAGGCCAGAGGAGGTTGTGGTTGGCGAGCCAGTCGTAGAGGACGGGGACGAGTGACTTCCACCGCGCGTACTTCTCGTCGACCGCGTGCTGCTGCTGCGGCCTCCGGTCCCGGCCCCCCGCCGACCCCGACGCCGAAGACCTGGCGGCCGGCGCCGACGCCGGAGCCGCCTGCTGCTGCGGCGGCGGCGGCGGCGGCTGCTGGAGCTGCTCCTCCTTCTTGTCCTCCTTTGGCTTCGGCTTCCGGCCGCGCTTCTTCGGGGCCTGCGGCTGCGGCTCCATCGCCGACGAGAGAGCGCGCTCGACCGGCACCGTGCGCTTCGGTTGCTCCCGGTCGGGTAGTAGTTAGGCAGTGAATCGGACTGGAGGAGTTAAAAGAGAAAGTCTTCCCGTATTTGAATGGAGTAATCGAGGTCAAAAAAGTAAAATTCAAAATAAAAAACAAAATGAATCGTCCATATTTTCTTTTTTCTTTTCTTTTTTCGAAAATTCGGGTTAATTTGGACCGTCGAATTTAATAATTTTCTTTCCTTTTAAATTGGTGTCGATTTGTGGACTTCGTTTCAAAATGCCCTCCAAAACTTGAGCGATTATGCCTCGATGAACCCCCCGAGCTTATTGGCGGTGAAAAGGTGGCCTGCCGTGGCACAATTTTTCATGAATTAAGTTACAAATTAGCGCATATTTTTTAGGGAAAAGATGAAAATGATATGGCAAACCAAAAATATTTAATTTGCCGGTCGACGGCAGTTTAAGCTTTCTCCCCTATATATTGGACCGTCCCAGTAAATTTGAAAACATCTCTCTGGCTTGGTCCATATAGATTATCCCGTGCACACCCACGTCATTGCATTTTGGGAATTTGAGTTCAAACTTCCCACCTCATAACGCACATCCATCTAAAAGTTGAATCGAGCCGAATCGAGCCGAATCAAACTTAAACTCGCTACCAGTTTCTTCGAGCCAAGCGCTGGTATTAGTATTAACTCATGCACGATGGAGTCGAGTCGAGTTTACACATTAACATGCGAATCCAACTTGTCTGGATGACGATCCTAGCAAATTGGCCACCGTGGATTTGCCAGATGGCCGGATCATAATTGCATGACGCCGACTCATCAATCATGGAGCAAAATCATGGGAATCGTCATTGCCATTAGATCAGAACATAAGAAATAGAATGCGCCGCTTTACAGGCTCCTCTGCAGAAACTTTGCGCCAAGGCATTCCGGTCTTCCTGAGTTTTTCACATAGACAACGCTTGTTCGCCTAGCTTGTGTCGTAAGATTGTGAACCGACCACAAGATTGCAACAAGACTAATTAAGTTCCATAAACCACGTCGAGCATTCAGATATATTTCGGAAACCATGGAAGGTCATTGACTTGTAAGGGGCGAGGCATTAAATCATAGCGAGAATCTGTGAAACAACAAGAGGAAAACAGCATTGGATTCGAAAAACCACTACCTCATTCTACCAATGAAAACCTCCCTGATTAAGTCTGCCAAAATTGTTCCCAGCATTCTCGAGGACATTGTCCATTATACATAACTATATTCAGTCAGGTAACAGCAACCAACTCGATCTAAGTAGCTTGAGAATCAAACATAAATGCCTGATGCGAGGAGAAGAAATAAGGACCCGAATCCCTGCACCAGAAAGGGAAAATCAGAAACAGAATGGTAAAGCTCAAATGCACTCTCGTGCATGCAAATGTATTGATCTGAATCAAGGCTCATGATTGTACAAGCATGTATGAGCATGTACAGGTGATAACAAATGAAGCAAAATGTACCAGGAAGACAGATGCCACCGCCCCGGTAGTCACCTCCTTGACAAGGCTGAGGTTCCGTCTTGAGGAGGTTGTCTCATAACTGCAAAAGGTGAAAGTATATCAGGCTCAAGAAAGCAGTAGCAGGGGCAGAAACACCAAAATGGTCTGAGTGCTGCTACAAAACTGGCCCATGTTGAACATTTATCAGTTAATACAATGGCTATTCAATTGACATCAGAGCACCAATTATGTTACCAGTCATTTGGCTAATTAACATTTTGCCATGATGAAGATATGCAAAATCAGCCAAGAACTCAATAGCCCAGTTTAGTTTAGAAAAGTCTCCCACAATGCCAGAACCCAATAAGTCCCCTAATGCTCATCTCTCTCCAAATCCAAATCCACATAGTCAATAATGGACACTTCACAAGCTGACCTGGGGCCATCACTCCCTTGGTAACACATCAAAAAAAGTGAAAGAATTGGATTACTATCAACTGAAAAATCTCTTTCCTAGCGCATATCTAATGCAGGACTACGAGGGAGAGATGGTCCACTCTTAAAGGAAGATTCATTGTCCTAAAACTAAGAAAAGCAAATCCTTAATTTCAATTGATGTTTCATATCCTTTCTTCAGTGAAAGTGGAGGTAAACAACAGCATAACTCGTGAGTCATGACTCTTGAGTTCTAGAACAATGGAAGTTATTAGGCTGGAGGGAACGAAGTCGAAGACAAAGAAAAGAGACGAGACAACCATCCTAAGTATGCAGTAACCATACCAATCGAGATTTGCATCACTTCATCAATATCCTCTCGCCTTTTACATCACAACTCGCGACAAAATATAGAACCACGTCCATGCCTACAATGTGCCTTTTAACAAAATGGACTATCATTTTTCTTTCTAACGCTGATTTTAAGAGCTTCCATAACGAATATTGAGTTTGAAGCATCATGGATATAACAATTCCCATCAAATAGCCCGCAAGCTTACATCTTTAACCTAAGAGCACACGAAAAGCAGCAACGAAAATGCAACGCCAGCATGCAAGACAGAGAATCAGGGTTCCAGATCACCCAAACAACCCGAACCAACCACATCGTTCACATCCCTCCCCCATTATTAACGAAGTTCCCTCCGATACTATCAACAATCACTCGCCATTCTTGCTAACCACGACACGAAAAGCGCCGGCGATCTAAACCCCAATCCAATCCGATCCGATCCGCCGAAACACCGAGACCAGTCAACGAGTCCAAGACCTCTCGAAACCGCACTCCGAATCCTAATTCCTCGAGAACGCGACGCTCGGGCAGCCAAAAGGCTTCACCGAGCAAGCGAGCAAGCGAAGAGCAACATCTCCGAAGACTTAAGAACTCCAAACCGAGCCAAAAAAGGAAAAGACAAAAAAAAAAAAAAAAAAAAAAAGGACTGAAATTAGCATGCGGAGGCCAGATCGGGAGCTCACATGAAGAACGTGGCGGTGAAGACGAGGCCGATCGCGAGCATGAGGAAGGCGAGGGTCGGGTACAGTGAGTCCGGCACCGGGCTGGCGATTGCTCTCGGCGGCGCCTGCGAGATCGAGAACCGTAAGGAATCGCAAAAAGAGAGGACGGAAATCAGCCGGAGCGAGCATCGGAAGGAGACGGAGCTCTAGGGTTTCAAAGAGGCGACCGAGCGAGAGAAAGAGAAAGAGTCTCACCATCGTCGTCGCTGAAAGCTCGGAGGTCGTCGTCGGTCTGCGTCAAGCCGCTTCTCTTCGAGTTCGATTGCAGTGAGAAAGCCGTCGTCCAGTCTCGGAGACGATGGACATAAAAAGCTGAGAAGAAAGGTGGGCTTGGGCTCGATCCGTCTAATGGCCCAAGCTTTTGGCATGGGCCTGAGCTCATTTACTGAAAATTTAATATATATTTAAAAAAATTGTTACTTTATCAATCCCCCAAAATTTACATTTTTCCTTTTTAAAGAAATTAGCTTTAACATATACTCTGCATTTTTTTTTCAAAAGACAAAAATTATTTGCTGACATTTTTATATATTAAAAATATCAACCCAATATACCACACGATATTATCAATAATGCATGAGCATCCGATGCAAAGTTACTACAACTTTTTAGTTTAGATTGGATGATCCAATTGAAGAAACTTTACGGTATTTCATTTAAATGAAAATATTCTAGGGCATGAACATGATCAACGATCGAGAGCATTTTCCTAGTAAGACGTCAGCAGCTTGACTGATTGAGCAAGTCACACAACCTGAGTCTCCAATAGTGAGGTTTGAAGCTTGCCTATATTGCGATTTGCAATCCATCACGTGATTTATACTTTATACAGTGCCAAAGTTTCTAAAATCTCGATCATCTCGAATCTTGTCGTGATTAAATCCTCTTGAAAATTTATTTATATTTGATACTCACAAACCTTCAACAAGATTAGACTCGTCAATTGGGTGGATCGAGTCAAGATAAAAATGGTCCAATCCAAATTGATCCCTTTAATCCTTTTTAACCAATTTCCATGCAATACAAATCTAGTAGTTTATTCTTAACCCAATCCACATTGCTAAAACACTTTTATATTTAACCCAATCTAAGAAAACATACACCGCAACTTAGAGGAGAGTTGTAGAATGAGCGAGCACAAAATTGAGTGAAGGCGAGAAAGATTGAAATGGTTTATGACCCATTTAGATAGGTGCAACAAGATATTAGACTGACTCAACATGACCTCTTTCCATTCAGGAGCTCATTGACAAGATGCGGTTAACGTTCTGTACATTTCAGCAGTTGGAGCTATTCATTCCAGCGATCTTTTCTCTCTCCAGTTACAAGTCAACAAAAGAAATTTACACTGAATCAAACAAGTCCTTCCCCTCCATAAGCACCATAACCCTGCATTCGCAGCCTCAGCGAAAAGCTTGGTCTGTAACAGCTCCTCCTTCGCATGCGCTTATTAAGGCCGGTCTGATGACATCCCGTCAATGCCGAGCATTTACACCGGGCTGTCGGTTCGCACCGACTGGTTCTCCTGTTTTGTGATCGCCAGCTGATGCGAGCCGTTGTTGAGAGCGGAGGACCGCCATGCTGGTTGATCCACAAAATTTCAAGAACAAAAAAATCGTAACAGGATAGAACTTGAGTCGATTCTTGTCGCCTAAGAAACCTCCCTCAGTTGGAACCTGGCCATAACCCCAAAAAGGAGCCGTGTTCACTCGCACTGCCTCCAGACAATCTTCTCAGTCTCTCCCAAAATTGCCTTCCTCTTCCTGCTCTCATCGGACCCGAGCTCGAATACCTCCGCAATGGACCTGAGATGGGCCTTGTGTACCCTGCTGATGTGCCGAGAAAATCTGAAACCAACACTCCTCGCTCGCTATTACCGACAGAATCGTAGTCCGGATCTGAGTATCGGCCTTGCAAAGGATGCTCTAACTGTCCAGAGCCAGCACCAGCCCTGGGATCCAACTCAATGGACAAGTCTTCCCGGCTAGAGCTTCTGGAACCGGCCTCTCTGGACTCATCGCACTCGCACTCATTACATACTAGTTTTAGCGCCTGCACGACCTCACCCATGAAAGGACGGTGTGATACCTCAGGCTGCACGCACATCGAAGCGATCGCCGCCACTTTGGCCACGCTATCGAAGGGGACATTAGGTCCCAGAGATTGGTCTAGAATTACTTCTAGCCCTTCTCTGCTAGTGAGTAGCGGACGAGCCCAGGCGACCAGGTTCTCTTGACCGGGTGGTTGTGACATGTCGACTGGCTTTCTTCCTGTCAGGAGCTCTAGGAGTACGACTCCGTAACTGTAGACGTCGCTTTTCACGAGAAGATGCCCTGTCATGGCATATTCGGGAGCAACATACCTGGATGCAATCCAAATGTGAAGAGGATTTTAGCATTGTTGTGGTTAGATATAATCTCAAAGCAGACGATTTAGAATCTCAAAGGGTCACATCTGAATGGCCAAACATTGGAGAATAAATTGCTTATAAGCTGACAGATACTTCTGCACAAGTTTTCATGAGACCATAATTCCAGTGAAAGTTAGCAAGAAAGAAGTTTGGTTTGAATTCAAACTTGTGATGTTAAGATGGATGTACCAGAGATTAGGTCCTAAGAGACCTCGAATTAGTGATGTTATGCTGCTTTAAACCCACATTTATGATGGACACAGATTAGAATTAACCAAAGAACATGAGATTGGAAATCAAAGGAATTATTTGAACAAGAGAGGAATTTCCTAACCCGAAGGTTCCCATGACACGTGTAGAGATGTGTTTATTTTCCTCATCCATAGCGGTGCGAGCCAAACCAAAATCCGACACTTTGGGTGTAAAATCATGTTCCAATAATATGTTGCTGGCCTTGAAGTCCCTATGTATAACACGAGGGCTCGAGTCCTCATGCAAATAGGCCAAACCACGAGCAGAACCAAGCGCTATCTTCATCCTAGCACCCCAATCTAGTGGGGCAGCTTCCTTGTCAACTCCTGAAAGCATGGGAAAATGGACACTAGCTTTACACCTCATGAAGAAGAATGAAGAGCGAGACAAAAATATGTTAAGTACTAGAGAGAAGTAGCATATTAATCTACACTATACCTACCATGCAAATGAGATTCCACGCTGCCATTTGGAATAAGTTCGTACACAAGGCAGCGGACACGTTCCTCCGCACATATACCAATCAGCTTGACAAGATACCTGTGATGTAGGCGGCTAAGCATCTCGATTTCAGCTAAAAATTCCCGGCCGCCCTGTTGATCCTCCCTCTTCAGAACTTTCACAGCTACTTTGGTCCCATCTTCAAGAATGCCACTGTATACACGCCCAAAGCCACCTTCGCCAAGTATTCTTGACTCGTTGAAATGATCAGTAGCTTTTTCAATGTCACTCACGCTGAAAGTTTTAGCTGACCCAGCATAAGTCGGTAAGCTAGATCCAAATGACAACGAGGCAGAGCTTGGGCCACTTCCAAGGATAGACCCTGGCATAACTGCAAGACATCGGCCTCCGTAATGAGAATGGGGGAACTCCCTCGACCCAATCTTGCAATAATTAATTGAAATCATAGGCTAAAGTTGCAACAAACTATTAACCAAGTTTATGTTCTTGTCAATCTACTACTAAAATATGGGACATCTAATAAGACTCATCTTTCCTGAAATGGCACTAAATTGAAATTCCTCGTTTCATTAATAGTCCTGTTATGTGCAAGTATTTGGCCAACTTCTTCTGGAGTTTTTGTTTTATGGACCACCTTTGAAAACCAATCTCTGCATGATCTGGTCAATGCGTAAGTATCATGACAGCACATCTGATTAACTGTTGGCGATCAACTATTACCTGGTGACTTTGCGACAGATGGTAACAATGCCTGTGGAGCCGGTGCAGGTTGAACAACTTGATCTCTGTGTTTCATTATCCAAATCCAACCAGCAACAGAGCATAAAACAATAGCGACAAGGGCAGATAGGACAATAACAGCAACCGCACCACCACTTAACCCGTGATTATGCTGCCCCTTCTGCACATCCACCCCGAGAGGTTTATTTGTTCTTGCATTATTGTCATTGCCAGAGTAGGGCCCACCATCAATCATTGTAGCATCTGGGGGCAAAGGCGGTGATGCAGGTAATCCTGTAAACCCAATACAATACAAGTACACAGCAATGTCTCAAGTTCAACTCGGTGTCATAAAGTGAAGGGAAAAAGTTACTGACAGGTGCCATGACTGACATAAAACATTACCAGGATATCGCACATACAGTACTTCATAATCACCAAAGTAGGAAGCATTTATGAAGATCTGCTTATGCCAAAATCTGTCGAAAGTCAAGAAAGCGGTGGTATTATCGAATTTGTCCCCTAGCGGTACCAAGTCGATTAGCACAATGGTTTTCTCAGGCTGCTCAGTGGCAGCGTTCGCCCCCATTATGCGGACTTGACTTTGCTTCATAAACACCCCTGAAGCAATTTCTTCAGCCAACTCTGAAACCAAGGGGAAGAAAGTATAAAGAGCAACATTGAGGCGCAGACCAACTTGCATAGGCCATACGCAGCCACAAGGAGACCCAGGAGGAGTATTTGTGTATGGCTCCATGCATGTTGTTGTTGAACAATCTGCAGAAAAGAATGTCCCAGTTTTACATCTTCAAAAAATAGCGAAGGCACAACATCTGACTGTAAGCTCCAGAGAAACAAAAGCAGAACATGGCTCAACTAACCTTCATTTGGAGGTGGGGGTGGTAATGCCCGAATAGGAGGCGGAGGTGGCACTATGAGATTTGTTAGTGGAGGCTTAGAAGGAGAAACTTGATAAATTGCACCACATGCAATAAACAACAGCAACATAAGATAGAAAGAATAATCCTAATTGATCAAAAATTGAGAAATACCACTTTTCTCTTACTTTTGGGATGGCCAGGTGCAGTTTTGGGAGATGGAGAAGGTGCCGGTGGTAAATCACTCTTCAAAGGAGGATTGGTGAAATGGGGCGGAGAAACCAAAGAGCCTGAGCAAGGACAGCATCAGATGTAAAAGTTTGGTTGGCTGCCATCAAATAAAATGGCTCTAACATATTGAGAATGGGCCTACCTGGACTTGGTGATGGAGGAGCATTGTGTCTTTGTTTGTGTTTTGGAAGTGTCGCTGGAGCGGAAACTGGACCTAGCAGATATTAGAAAGAAAAGAATCAGAATCAAAGGGACAAATATGGAACCTATCCCCAAAATTCTAATTGGTCGTCACATGATTCCCAAATGCAAATTCTAAACCACTTGACTTGTGGAACCTGGAGAAGAAGCTGAATGGTCGGAGAAAGGAGGAGGACTGCTAATTTTGTTCCCTCTCTTACGATGCATATTAGATGAGGGCAAGGGCGAATTTGCAGAAAAATGATGCCCTTTGCTGGAAGGTAATGGCGGAGGCAAAGGAGCATCGGCAGAGATATGACCGGTTTTGTGTGGGGAAGGAGCTATGCTGCCAGATGTACCTGCACGAATAAATCTAAAAGTTGATGCTTAACTCTATTTTCACCAATTAGCCAACACAATCCTGAGTCCTGACTTAGCCACATCCATAAGCAATGATGAAAAGCTCACCTTTAGATGGCAAAGGCGAATGGCTTGGGGGTAGTACAGCCTTCCGAGCATGATGATGGTTAACAAATGAAGCTGGAGGTAAAGATGCGGGCGAATGATGCCCTTCGATTGGAGGAGGCAAAAGAGAGGGAGTGGGAGCACTGGCTGTGTGCACGGAAGGAGATACAGCATCAAAAGAACCTGTTGCAGAAATTTCGCTATTTTGAGGACAAGATTCTTGTTGGCATTTAAGAACCGCATGCAGGTCATCCCTGTACCTTTAGGTGGATGTTGCCTGGGAGGTAGATCAATGGGAGCATTATTCGAGGGTGGAGCAGCAGGCATCTTGTCTTTTTTTTTCAGCGGAGTTGATGCAGGAGATATGTGGTGGCCTGCAATCTCACATAGAACAGATGAAGCATCATATTTGCTACACAAAAATCAATCAGATTTGATAAAGATGGACAAAGATAAAGTGAGAAAGTCAGGAACAAGCAAGCCAGAGACACCAATCATATGATCATGGCTCCTCTACTTCTATATAACCAGTAGCGCTTGAGAGATGTCTCATCAATCTTTTGAAACCATAAGAACAGAAAACTTGACGCTGAAAACATGTAAATATATAACCATATATTTCCAAAAATCTGATTTCTTAGCTATATATATACCCTTTAGATGCAGTAAGCCAAATCTCTTCTATGCCCAATGGCTTCAGAATTTCTCACTACATCACTATACCTATATTTCAGTTGGTACCTGACGGAGATTCTTTAGGTGCACGTGGGTGGACCGACGGGGAATTTAGTATCCCCTCGTTTGACGGAGACGCTGCTGGTACTGCAATTAATTTATTAAGAGAAATGAACACCTTTAACAAAAAATGCTGTGTTAGAAAGGTAATTTATTGAAGATTATGTCCAGAGGTGCACCTGGCGATATAGGTGGTGTGACATGAGGCATCATGGGATGTTCCGCTGGTGGACCTTGTCCTATTTTTCTCGGGGGAGATGGAAATGATGCTGTTATTGGAGATGAAAAGATCAAACATAGTTGGAGAAAACTAAATCAATATCATTAAAAGTGATGATGGAGATTATGTCCAGAGCCGCACCTGGTGGTATAGTTGGTGTGATAGGAGGCATCATGGGACGTTCTGCTGGTGGACTTTGTCCTATTTTTCTCGGGGGAGATGGAAATGATGCTGTTATTAGAGATGAACAGATCAAATATAGTCGAAGAAAATTAAATGAATATCATTAAAAATGCTAATCACCTACCTGGGACACTCGCTTCTGGGACAGGACTATGGACTACCGAATCATTTCTTTTGTGTCCAGCTGGTGGGGAAGTTACAGGAATACTATCATTGTCTACTGGTGAATATGCAGGTGGATGTTTTGTAGGTGTTAAAGTAGGAGCTGAACATCACAACGATAAAAGACAGCTCATGAATGACAATAATCGCGTGGACCACAGGTAAAAGATACAACAGAACAAATTGGTATGTACCAGGAGCTAAAGAGACTGCAGGAGCTACTTGTACTGGTGCCTGCTCAGGAGATTCACTTGGTGGGGGAGCCAAAGCCCCTCTTTCAATACTCATTGGTGGAGGTGCCAAGGGGTGCGAAAAAGATGAATTTGGATTACTTGGAGACAATAATGGTACAAGTTCTGTGGTCTTCGGAGGCGGCAAAGCAGACAATAAAGGTGGTGACACAAGTGGAGGTTGTGACATAGACCCTGATTGAGAAATGAGGCTTAAATTATATCAAGAAGGGTAAGGATCCAGCAGTTTTAGAGTCGCATACCACTGGGCTGAGATATGGAGCTCGGTGCATTTTCAACCGTGCTTCTTTGGTCTGGGGATGGTGAGGAAGAAAAAAGAGGTGGTGCTGCTAGTGGAGAGAGCGAAGTTGACCCTGAATTGTGGAAAGAGAAACTCAATTATTCAAAAACCAACTGAAATTGAAAAATTTTCTGAAGACAGAAAAATTACCATGTGATGAACTTGGTGGGCTGCTATTGGGTGGCTTCATTTGATGGGCAGGAGGCTCTGCTTCTATTGGAGTAATAGCAGAGAAATTCTCGGTAGATGGAGATATGTTGTACCCTGAAAGGATTTGAAAAAGAAAAAAAAAAAAAAAAAAACAAAACATTTGATGGACTATTAAACTATTCATGCAAAGATATGAAAGCTTAAAATCCATTTTGCTTTCAATTGGTCTGAGTAAGGACTGCATCTATGCTGATCTTGGTTTAGCAAGAACCAACTATATGACAGCAAATTGTAAATTGAGAAAAGCTTACATAAATGAAGAAATACAGCATAAACATCTATGCAAACCATGCCTAATGGCCGTTCATAGGGTAAACCATGACCTAGCAAACATTTCCCAGATGGGAGAGCTCAGCTGTGAAGGAGATAATGCTGAAACCTACGAATTTTAATTCGGGAAAACATCGAACTAGAACTTGCAATTAAGGACCGCTGAGTGTGATTTTTACACAATACTGCATAGAACATAGCACATTGAAATCAACGAAGAACAATAGCGCGAATGATGGATCTGAATGCCTTTGCCAGATACCTCTCCTCAATTCATTCTCGGGCTTAGTCATTGCAGACAAATCACTAAATGCAACAGCACGACATTAGCAGTGAGCCAATGAAGGGACGGATTTGTGCGACTTTCTTTATATACAAGACCTTAGATTGGCAAGTGAAATTTGATAAACCAAGACAGCAGTTACCATTGGATCAAACGTTAAAGTTCAGCAGCTGCATCAAGTGATCAAAATCACAGTCTAACAAGTAAAAAGGCAAGAAAAACTTTTGTACCTGCAGATCCCTGGACAGCTGAAGCAAAGCTGATGATACAGAGCAGAACCGGCTGGACAATGATCACTTGCATCACCACCCCCATATCTCATTCAACACCAAATCCCAATCCTTACAACCCCAACTCCCTCAACGAGGATCTTGATAACCAATAAAACCCAAATACAGTATCGATAAAAAAAAAAAAAAAAAATTCAACTCTACAAAAAGAGAAGATTGCTAAATCAACGGACTTGATAACACTTGAAGCAAGATTGAGGAGGAAGGGAATCAGATCAGCAAGCCAGAGACCCCCGCGTACAGTGAGAGCAAAGCAACGCAATAAATTCTCCTTTTTCTTCCCTTCCCTTTGGTGGAGGAAACACCAAAAAGGCAAGAAGAGAGATTTAATCAATCTCTCTGCGAATAAGCAACGTGCTCTGGAACCCGCAGAGGCTCTGACCACCATAAACGCCTCCCTCTCCACCAGCACGAAATTAATTCCTCGAAACTGAAACCGACCCACGAATTGAAATGCCCTGTGAACTCCAAGCAACCCCAAGAACTGAACAGTTACAGACAAGAGACACCCTTTGCCACACGCACAGAGAGAGAGAGAGAGAGAGAGAGAGAGAGAGGAGGGAGGTGGGGCGGGATTATTTTATTCGGGGGAGGTTAGATTTGAGTGGAGTGTTAATGGGGAATAACACCAAACCAGAATCAATGTTTACTTAAGTTGAAGTTGGACTCCCGCAGGAAGTTGGTCTGCATAATTTAATGGAGGGGGGAGAGGGGGGGCAGTTTCTCAAGTCCTGACTGGTTTGTTGTGTTCTTGTTCTTTCCTGGTTTTTCATCTTCTTTTTCAAGCTCGATCTCGATGGTGATGGCGACTCCTTTCGCTTTCGGAGAAGAAGACAGTGTAGTGGTGAATTCATCCGACTGACTCATCACCCACTATTCTGCTCCTCGCCGCGGATCATCCGGAGTCGGGAGAGAAAAAGGTGAGAGGGATTTCATGGGAGGATACGATGTTTACCTGTCGTCCCTGACCTCTTGCTTCAAGCAACAGTTGAAGACTTTTGGCCGGGGATTGAAAAGCGACGGTTAAAAA
Source organism: Eucalyptus guilfoylei (assembly GCA_016097605.1). Lineage (NCBI taxonomy): Eukaryota > Viridiplantae > Streptophyta > Magnoliopsida > Myrtales > Myrtaceae > Eucalyptus > Eucalyptus guilfoylei. The sequence goes on along the minus strand of CM027862.1, from coordinate 37,707,056 downwards.
GCAGAAGAAAGAAGCAACAGTTAGAATTCACAGTAGAACTGAACACACACACACATATATATATATATATATATATATATATATATATATATAGCAACAGTTAGAATTCACAGTAGAACTGAACACATCCTTATTTTCATTAGTTAAGGAACCGACGCCTGTGTTCAAAGTAGGCGCAACCGGAAGTGTTCGGTTTGCACGGTGTAGACAGCTTCAAGTTTGGGCCACCTATTTGAATTTTGACGTATTACCTATCTAAATTGGGGTTTCGTGTCCCGAATTTTTTTTTCGCAAAATCAATATTAGAATTCATTTATATGATCTAGTTTACCGAGCAATTAAATCGATCCAACTTAAAAACAAACTGAACTGGCTTTACCCAATTGGTTCTAAATCGATTCATATGAAGATCGGATAGGTTACTCGATAAAAGACTAGGGAGTCCATCCTTAATTGATTTGGTCTCCGGTTTTACTCGAGAACCAGCCTTACAAGTCAATACCCATTCCAAAAGTTTCAATATTGCTGTTGAAATTGTTTATTTTCCTTTGAATTGAAGGTTGAAAATGGAGATTCTGAAGACGTCATCGTTTCAAGGTAGCGGGTCTTGTTGAAGCACGTTGTCGGCTATATCTTTATACACAAAAAGGTAGATCTGGTGGAGCAATCGTCTTCGTTTTAGTCAAACTAATGCATGAAAGAAGATACGATGACTACACCCTTCTTTACCCTTCGTATTCAATCATTTGGCATGCGCACTATCAAATCAGCATCGGCCAAGTTAAAATAACCTTTTCCTTCCCTTAAAATTGCTTCTCAAGACTTTGATAAGATATTGGAACTTAGGAATATGCTTTTAATATTCCAGAATATTGTTATTATGTCAAGGAAAGGGCTAATAAGAAGAGAATAATATTTATGAGCAATTGATTATGTTGACGTCGTAACCTACTGGTAGACACCGACGTTAAAGCGCCTTAAATTGTAATGTCATTAAATTTATACATATATATATATATATATATAATATTAATCCAAGAGGTTGGTACATATATCAATTTTATATACGATCTCAAGAAGCTAAGTCCTTATATCACCATATCTAATTCTATTTCGGTTTTAGGGACAACGGTGGTTTGGGTTAGAATAAAGGTTCCATTTGTTTAGGAATAAATGAATGATTTAAAAAATATTTTTCTAAAATCAATCGTTTATATTGTTTATGAAAACGAATGAACGAAAAATATTTTCGCCTTCTATGAAAATGTTTGGATATAAACTTTTGTCAATAAAAAAATATTATTGATTATTTATTTTCTCGCGAAATAAACAGAGTTCGAATGTATTCTGACAGTACGTGAAATGAAAAAGAATTTTGAATTGGCATTAACAATCAAAGGCTATATGTTGTATAAATTGTAGACTTTTTTTGTTGTATATTGATATTGGTCAATTCCAAATATACAATCAAGAGGGGTTTGGATTCTTGTGCATTCAATCGAATCGCTTGAGCCGAGTTCTTGAATATAAGACAAAGTTAGTCATTTCGAATGTCAAATTGGACATCTTTCGTTTATTTTTAGGGTATTTATGTCTTGTGATTATGTCGGAAGAAAAAGGAAGGAAGCTCCAAGAAGCAAACGAAATTTTTTTCATGTTCAATCATGAAGGTTGATTTGGAAATCATACTGTTGTTTCGAGTGCATATCAAGCTTCAAGGTGGGCATCATGATCAGAATAGGTTTTGCCCCTATTATTGTCTTGGCTCGTTGGCTTGGGAAACTTCGTGTTTAAATCAATCAAGTGCCAGCTTATATGCCTCACTAATCATCCAATTATTAGCTTGGTAGTATGACAATCCCACGATAGAGATTTTCCATTTTATGTGCTAGAATATTAATAAATATATAAAGCCCAGGATGTGTTTGGAGTATGTAATAGAAGCCCCATATCTTCATCCGATTAATAAAGAGCTCAATTTCGAGCCTGTCAATACATATAGTTAGACTCACATTCACTAAAAAGTTTACTTTAATAAGTTATTGGTCAAATACACTAAAACACTTCTATGATATGGGATTTCTCCAATATAATTCGCATGTGCCTCTCAAGTGAGTTTTAGTGTTAGGTTTAGAATGTGTTTGGTAACATTTTTATTTTTGAGAATAATTTCTTTTCAAATTCCCTGAAACAATTTCTAAAGAAAATAATGCGTTTGGTAACTACATAAAATTTCTATTTTTGGAATAGAAAAAGAATAGGAAGGCATTTGGTACGATGCACAAGTTTTTTTTTTTTTTTGGTGATGTAGAATTGCTTTTAATTTTTAATATTTTTTTTGAGATCCTTTTATTTTTTTTCTTTTTTTCTTCTCTTCTTCTTCCTCCACCTGTCGGCTACCGACCAACGACGTGCAGCGGCGAACAGTAGGGGGTGGCGGGTAGTGAGGAAGAACAATAAAAGAAAAAAAAGAAAAGAAAGAAAATGACTTATTTTTAGAAATTATTTCCGTGAATAATGTTATTTTTTTTCTACTTCTTCTTTCTGTTCAAATCTATTCCCCGGTCATTTTTCTATTTTAGATAACTGATGTTATCAAATTGAATTTTGTTTTTTTTTTAAATTCCAGGGAACAAAAGAAAAAAAACAGAGAAATAGAAATGTTACCATGCGGAGCCTTATTCCCTTTTAATTAAAGTATCATTTTGCATCAACTTATCTTCACTTAAATTTTCAACGCCCAACTTCATCCAAGCTAGGATTCAGCATAAGAGTAAACACGTGAAAGAAAATTCGAGATATAAGATTTTAACCTAGTTCATCTTTAAATTAGGGTTACGTCCAATATAATATTCCTCAATTACAAAAGGAAAAGATTGCATAAACTTAGTAGTTATTCATGAGTCTAAACTCAAACTACCAGTAAAATATGAATTCAAACTATAGGTGCCTTGATCAAATTTGTGTTGTGTTTTGAGTACAAAATACTTGCATCAAGTTGAGCTCGAGCTTCATACTATATTGTGAAGGCTATTTGGGATTCACTTAAGTATATGTCTTTTCAAATATATATATTTTTATACCAAGATGCTTGTTATTGGAAAATATTAACACTCTTTTTTGCCGCATATACATAGGACGATTGGTATTAAATCGAAAAATCACATAAGCTAATAGCGTATTCTCTTCTCCCCGGGACTTTCACATGTACATATTCCGTCGCATCTTATTTTACGGGGCACCTGATTAGGCTGTTGTCGGAGAATATTCTTCTTTATTTATAAATTTGCCACCGGCCCTAAATGCAATTCTTGGTGCTAAGCCAAGAAAGGGTCGAAAGACGTAATAATTAAATTCTCTTTTGGCATTATTGTGGTATTTTCACGGGGATGGGGACAAGTCGCCCTAAAGGAACCCCACAGGAACCCCACGTACAATTGTGGTGGTCCAGTGGAAATCTTGGGAAAACAAAAGGCTCCAAATCCTTTTGTCTTTCGTATTCTCTACATGCTCCAACACATATGAGAATAATGCTTACGTAAGGTTTGTATAAATCCACGTAGTTACATACGTTTGTGTGTGTGTGTGTGTGAATTTTATTTTATTTATTTATTTTTTTTTTTTTTTATAGAAGTTTGTTGGGAAATTATGCTCGACTGAAGTTTTCAGCTTATTGGAAATGATCAAATTTGTAGCTTAAAAGTTTAAGTAGACGAATATAAAGAGATCCCCTCTTGAGCAGCACACAAAAAGCGAATCGCGGCACAGCCTGGCTATTAAGATGTTCAATTTAGAAATTTAAACCTGTAAAGAGACGTGGGACGTTTTAATATATATAAAGTGAATTTTCAAATAACCAAATATCACCGACCAAAAAAAAAAAAAAACCAAATATCCATGTTATCAAAAAAAAAAAAAATGCAGTGTTTTGACCAAATTCCCTCCATCAACATGCAAATGCGTACAAGTTCAATCGAATGTAATCGAATGTGCCTCTACATGACATCCCTATGATAATCCAGAGGATTGTCTAAGACTATATAAATATTTTTGCTTGGTTTTAGAGATGAAACTTAGGACCGACTAAACTGCTAGCTCCAATTCCACCATCTAATATTCAAGTAAGAGCCTGTCTTTATCATATGAATATGGTGAGAAAAGATGCTCTTAAACGTGAAAGTAATGATTTTCCCAAGCGGGCCGGATGTGTTCCTGAAGCTCCTATCTGATGTTTTGTAGTTATAGCAACAATCAGTCCGTGACTAAAAGAACTCTTTTCAAGAAATGATAATTGATAGTTGATTAAGTAAAATTGTACCTAGGAATTTAATAGTAAAAGGTAAAGATTGGGACCACCAAGAGTGCTAATTTTGATGACAAGTTCTGCCCCAAAATTCAGAGCGGACTTAATGCAAGTAGTTCTCGTTTAGCTATCTTATAGTTTCTACTTTTCAACGCACGATCGACGTGGATATACAGTTCCGCAAATTGAAACCTCTCAAAGCTTAAAATTTTTTTTTTTTTTTTTAAAACTTTTATTAAGGCTGAAAAGGACCGTTTTTCAAACGAATATCCACACCATTTCAATTGATGAGGCAAGGAATCAATAACTTATAATTGAAATTTAGTTAATTCATATGACCTTCGATATAAATTTCAGCATCAAGTGCCCGAGGAGCTAGCCTTCCACTTTTAGACTTTATTTTCTCAAAAAGTATCCCTTAGGGTATATGAATTTTATCTTTATATATAAATAAGTAACAGGTTACACATCTACACAAAAGTGGATTATATAGGGAAAATTGTCCAAAAAGTTTTAAAACATATTGTATCGTGACTAATTAATTGCTAAATCTTTTAATTATGTCAATTAAGTCCCAAACCTTTTAATAATTTCTTAATATAGTCATTTTTGTCAATTTTTGGCCAAAAATTACAAACATGGTGGTCTAGTTGGTCCATCCTATGTGGCCGATCTGCACTAACGTGCATAATGTTTGTATTTTTAAAATTTGTTGTGAATTTTTCCTTTTTTTTCCTTTTCTTTTCCTTTTGCTTATGGCTGGTACTTGGTCATGGTCAGTGATCAACCACAAGCAAGGCCTGGACTTGCTTGGGTCAGCCATTCTAGATCTAGCAAGGGCTACAACACCCTTGTCAGGCGAGTGTGTCATGGCTCTTGCCAAGTACACATCGTCTAGGCTAGGGTACCTTGCTCATGGCAGGTTGTAGACCATGGCCAAGTATCGGTCATAGGCAAATTGAAAAGAAAAAGGGAAAAAAAAGGAAATTAGAAAATTTTGGAAAAATTTAAAAAATTTCCACGTAGGATAACCGACGTTCACATTAATGGTTTTGAGTCAAAATCGGTCAAAATGACTATATTGACGAATTATGTAAAGATTTAGAATTAAATTAGTATAATTAAAAGATTTAGAATTGAACTAATCACTATATAACAAAATTATGACTTTTTAAATAATTATCTCGAGTTTAATAATAATAATAATAATAATAATAATAATAATAATAATAATAATAATAATAATAATAATAATAATAATAATAATAATAATAATCAAATAGAAAAATGGGTTTATATCAAAAAGGAGGTGGGGTGAGATGGTGAAAAGGTTGGATGATTCAATGGATCCCACAAGCCCTAGTTTTTAAGATTAATTTAATGTCTTAGCTCATGCTGTGTTGGCTTTAAAAAAGAAAGATGCTTTATATTATTATGACTACATACAAAGTGATGATGCGGTGGTGATCACATGAGATCCTCACGTTTGGCCGCAAAAATAAAAGGCGAGATGCTAACGAGGCACGTGAACCAAGAAAAAAATGGCAATTTTACTGTTCTTTGATGAGAAGTTCAAAAGGACAATTATAATTAGTGCCAAAAAGCGAGACAAATCTTCATTCTCCAATAATGATGGCTTGAGAAGGTAATTTACATTGTTTAACCAAGCCACTCAAAAGCTTAGAGTGCCTGGTTACTAGTAAGAAAAAAAATAATTAACTCAATTAACCCTAAAAATGTTAAATTTCACGATAAAATAGTTTGGTTTACCCAACTGTTACTTTGAATTTTGGTTGTGGATATTCTTAGAGTCCAGCCTATCAGTGCAAGCTTTAATTGATCATACATATTAAACTTGATGATTGCAAATCAATCCACTCAAACCATGCACACTAATTTAAAAGAAAAAAACAAAATGAATTATAACTGTTAATTTGAATGAACGGACATGTATTGTGATCCTAAAACATTTCAAAATCTCTCCGAAATTCTTATAGGTGGTGTATTGTCATAGTCAATTAGGGGAAATTTTTTCATGTACCATTGGAAGAAAAAATTCTCTACATATTAACTTTTGAGGAATGCCAATTTTTTAAGCTTTTTACTAATTAATATTTTCTTATTAACTAAGTCGACAATATCATATTTAATTTTTAGATGAATAAATTCCTTTTAATATCATCTCGGGTTGTACATATTAGACGCGCATAATAACTATTTTATTTCTATTCCATAATTAATTTTCTATTTGGACTTGTTTTTGGAATAAAAATTTGTTTGGTAAAACTATTTCATTTTTCTATTTTTGGAATAGATTTCTACTCAAAAAATAGGTTTGGAATAAATATTAGATGTAACAATTTTTTACTTTTCTATTTTTGGAATAGAATTGAGAAATAAAATCTCTTCTCATCGCTTGTTCTCGCTATTATCCCGTTGTTTATTCGTCATTGCCGGCCATCATTCGCCGTCTATTGCTACCACTCCTTGCTGCCGCCGCCAATCGCTGACCACCATCGGAGAGGAGAAATTTTGTTTTATTATCAAATGAATTTCTATTCTGGAAATATAAATTTTGTATTGTTATCAAATGCGTTTTTTTTGCTTAAAAACTCATCCAAAAAAAAAAAAAAAAAAAAAAAATCTATTTCTCCATCATCGGCGCGCATAACTTCTGATGTCTCATCAATAGAACCAAAAAGGGCCCAACTACGCATGTTCACCTATCCCTAGTTTGGCATTATATTATGAATTTATCACTCGTGGATGTAGACAAGCCACGTCAAAGCACCATACTCTAATACCCTGATTCCCTGTAATATGAGGTGGACCATTGCTCCATATGTCTGTCTGCAATATCCAACACATGCTCCGCAAAAAAACAAAAAACAACAATTATTTGCTTTGTCTCTTTTACTATATCACTTTCGCCAAGAACAAAAAGAAAAAAATATGGGAAAATGATGATGTGTCGATTGTTATAGCAAAGGGTAAGTCTCGATTAATCGAAGAACTTTAGTGAGAAAAAAGATCGAATTAGTGAAAGGCAAGAACTTTTGGGGGGACCATCAAGAAGGGTCGATACATGGAGTTCTTGCCAAATCCAACGTGAACTCGAGGCAAAGTAGGTCTTATTTCGCTATCTTGGTTTCAATGTATGCATACACAGATAATACACGTGCACGCTTTGTGTTGCTTTTGGCTTGCCTTTGTTAAGGCTGAAAAGGAACGTCCTTTAAACGCATGACCCCAAGAAGTACAAAGGCTTATTTTTCTCTCCTCCCCCACCAAAACCCAACGACACACTCCAAGCATCAAATCGCATTCTTGTGGCTCTAATAAGTTATGGCCCAAAGCCAGCGTGGGTTGTGCACACAATCTTGGGTCCAATTGAGTCATGCTCACTGAAATTTTGGATGTGCTAGAAATGAGTTGATCTCAAATTTCGTTTTGAATCGGAGCTATCCCTCGGGATCAGATTTTTTTTCTTTTTTTGGTTGAACTTTTGGGATCAAGTTAAGATGCAATAATTCATCATGTATCCCTAAGGTTGTTGTCTCTTGGCCTTCTTTGATCGGACATCGGCACAACAACATAAGAGAGACTCGCGATACCATACTCCTCATATAACTTAAACTTGATCAAGTTTTCTAGGAAGTACATTGCAATTCATAACTGAATTTCAAATCACGGGCCAGATGGTTTGCCCTCTCCACAAAATCTATCTGATTTGCCCCAGCCCAAGAAAGAAGTCGAAATTAAGCTGAAAGGCCCATCTCACTAACCTGGACCAGTCTATGATAAGTTGTTTTTTTTTTTTTTTCGGTGGTCGGAACCAGTCTATAATACGTTGATCCGACCATGGGCTTATACTAATTGGGAAACTCAAGCTATTATTTAATCTTGATAGCCCCACTCATTCGAGAAAAGCAGAACTTCGTCCGTGTGCTGGGGCTTAGACTAAACCTATCCATTGACCATGAAAATCATGCCTATGAACACAAGCCAGATGCAATGGAGTTTGATCTTGGAGTCTATCGAACCCAACCTCAATCACGTCTTTCATCACAAGTTGAAGCACAATGATGGTCACCATATAAACATACATTTAAACATAATTGATAATTCTCACTAAGTAGCCAAAAAGACCAATATCTCGATTTATCTAATTTGTACATGGAGTTGAACAAATCGTTTAACATGTATTTTATACCTCATCATTTGTAATAAAATAAGTGTAGATCTCTCTCTCTCTCCGTTTTTTTTTTCTTTTTTTGCACAACATGATTTATGTTCTAAAGCGAAGTATGTCTAAGTGAATTGAGCAATCAGTAACAAACTCAAGACATGACAAAGAAAAAACAACTTTAGCAATTAAATTGATGAATTAATCCCTGTAATTACCATAAAAATGCTAAATCTTTCAATTTAGCCTATTTAGTTCTAAACTATAGGATGATTTGCTATTATAGTCTTTTTGGCCTATTTTAGTTGGAAATTGTAGACGTGAACGTTAGCCATTCTACGTTGCATGATATATGCTGATGTAGACAATTTGTACAATTTGTACAATTTGTAAAATTTTTTTATGTATCTTATATTATTTTTCCCATGGTTGGAAAAAAAGAAAGAACGGAAAGAACAGAAAAATAGTAACAATAAAAAATTATGAAAAATCATGAAAAAATTGCAAAAAATTATCCACACACCAACTATGTCACATAAGATGGTTGACATCCACATTAATGTTTTTTGGCCAAAATTGAACGGATAGAATATATTGGTCAATTGTCAAAAATTTTAGGGCAAAATTAGTCAAATTAAAAGGTTTGAAACTGAATTGGTCACTGTACAATAGGTTTAGAACTTTTTTAGTAATTTTTCTTAATTCTACAGGGTTACATTTATTCTAACAAAATGTGCTTTAATTCCGATAAATATTTCATCTTTTTCTCTAGTACTCCTTTTCTTCAACCCCCCATTTGGAATCCAGTTCCTCCTCCTTTTCCTTTTCCTGTATGGGGTGATTAGAACTTACGAATCCCCAAGGATCGAATTCGTAGAGGCCGAAACCGTCAGAATCTTAAGAAAACATGATATTAATACTTATATATTGGAGTCAAGTAGAGTTCGAATTTTTAGACTTTCTATTCAAATTGAACTCAATCATGATATCATCCTTATCAAATTTGAGTCGTGTTTCGAGTACTGAGTATGTTTGTCAAGTCAAGCTCAAGCTTTATATCATATCGGCTGCGACTTAATTCATCCTCTTGTAGCCCTTGCCTATATAAACAAATTGTGAAGCTGCGGTCGATGATTTTTCAAAGTATATGTCTCTTTAAATTTATCTTGTTATTTAGGCATCGTTTATTTTCTGGAAAATGAATGATTTGAAAAACATTGTATTGAAAATAATCACTTATATCACTTGAAATAATTAGTCAATAAAAAATATTTTCATTATTAACAACAATTTATGTTTAAACAATTTCGTAAATAATGAAATTATTCTTCATTCGTTCATTTTTTCAAGACGATATGAGTGACCAATTTTATTCTAATTCATTCATTTTTCGTGAAACAAATCTACCTTCAAAATTTTCTCTTTTTTGCTGCATATTTTTTATGCTTGGTATTAATTGCATAATCAAATTAGCTATGACTAGGTTCTCTCCTCCCCACCCAGGACTCACATGTACATATTTTGTCATATCTTTTAGATTTATGTGGCACATGATTGATGCCACTCCAAAGAATTTATCTTGGAAACATATTTATAGGAGTATATCTTCTTATCTAAAAATTTGGGAAAAATAATGTTACAATTGTCAGAACTTTCGTACGGCGTTTACTTCAATGTTATAATTTTTTTTTAATCACTCGAATGCCTTGACTTCTAAAAAATATTCAATTGGAGTGCCATAACATTTTAAGAAAACATGAAAATCTTACATAGCATGACACTTATAGTGAATGTACAAAAGTTATGGCCCTTATGTGATCAATTGAATGGTATGGTCTTCAAATGAACGTTTTTTTGAATTCATAGCACTTAAATAAACATTTTTTTAGCCGTCTTGTTATTCAGGTGATTGGATTTTTTTTTTTATGATAATCAAGCGATTTTCGTAAGAAAGTTATGACACTTGCGGAGTCATTATTCTAGCCACCATATTTTAAGATATTTGTCAAGATATAATGATAATTATTAGTAATTATTAAATATATAATAAAAAAGATACTTACCTTAAATCGTTGGAGTTCTCTTTGCATTTAGGAAGTTGCTCCGGAGACATTAGTTGCAGCATCGAACTTAGGGTTGTACTTTGTTGCCGCGAGCATCATCTTGGTCAATCCTTTTGGTGCAGACGCATGAACTAATGAGAACTCACTGGCTGAGCTTACCTTTAAAAAGCGGCTGAGAGTTCCTTTCTTGGCGATTCTCCACAGCGTCATCAAGCTCCTACCATAATGCGAAATCCAAATAAGCTCCAAGTAAAATTGAATACTTAGCTTTATGATATCACTAATTCCCTTCGTTGTAGCTTGAAAAAAATAGAAGAGTTAAAGAGAAGGGCTAATGGGTATTCCAAGTGCATAAATAAGATGGGTAAAGATAACAAGATAAGTGCAACGACGGCAAAACTTGTGAATAAGTTTTGGAAATTATTTGAATTTTTTGTTAGGGTTCAGTGGTGTTTGAGTCGATTTTTGTATAACTCGAGGTGCCTACCTTTCCATATAATCTTTAAGAGTGCACTCTTCCATATTGATATGACGTATTTAGAATCTTATTTTTGAAGTGCTACCAACAAGCCTTGAATACAAGATTGAAAGAAAAAGGAGCAAACTCCTTTATACATACACTCACGCACATACATACATACATACATACATACATACATACATACATACATACATACATACATACATACATATTTATGGGTTAGTACCACAAACCGAAAATTAGTACACTTGTGATAAATTTATCTTAAACTAATTTTTCAATAATTAAAAACTCCAAATTAGTACAGTGGTGACAAATTTACACTATGTTGGTTTCCATTAAATTTGATTAATACCAAAAAAAAAAAAATCACAAACTAGTACACTTATAACAAACGAAGGGTAAAACTCGAAATTGGTACATTTGCCAACTGTCACGTGCCATCTAAGTTAGCAATTTGATAGTAAAATTTAATGGAAACTCACAAAGGGTAAAGTCGTCATATTTGTATTAGTTTGGGATTTTTTATGGTCAAAAAATTAGTTTATGGTAAATTTGTCACATGTATAACAGTTTAGAAGCCCAAGAAATTAGCTCCCATCAAAATCTTCTTCGATTCCGAGCCCTCCCAAACAAATTATTTTGAATTTCCTACATGCTTTCTCCCCCCAATTCCTATTCTTCATGCCATTTTAAAGTTGCTAAGTTAAAGCATAAATTTAGTATGTTAAATGCATTTAATTGATAAGCATAAACCCATTCATTTTATCTTTGGGTGAAAATTACAAAAACGATTCTATCATAATTGTGTCAATTTAATCCTAAACATTTTTTTTGGCTAATTAAGTTCTAATTTTTTTGCATTTGTGCTAATTCAGTCCATCTGTCTAAATTTGGTTGACTAGCACGATGTGGCCGGCTCACGTCAATGTGAATAATTTTTAATATTCTTTCACAATATTTTATTTTTTTATTTTTTTCTCTTTATTTTTTTCCTCTCCCTCTTTTCTTTGGCTAGTGAGGACAAGCTTGCCTAGTGATGATGAGGTAGATCTCATCGGCAATAGGAAGAAGGAAGATGAAAAAAATAAAGAGAAAGAAAAGGAAAAAAATAAAAAAAATAATTAAAAAGTTCAAAAAATATTAAAGTATTATTAAAAATTATCCACGTTAGTGTCGATGTGAGTGTTGACTGTGTCACCTTTGCACCGGTTAGCCAAATTGAGTCGGATTGGTTGAATTGACACACATATAAAAAAGTTTATGACTTAATTGGCTAAAAAAATGCTTATGACTGAATTGGCATAATTACCTAGGTATAAAACTTTTTTGGTAATTCTCCCTATCTATGGCAACCTAGTTTTATGGATGATGTGGCGAGAATAATCAATGATGCTAGGGGCAGGGGTCCATGCCCAATTAGCACACCCTCTTAACATATTGAATGGAGTAACGGTCAAAGAAAATAATACTTAGGTCTAAGCACTTCATCCATTAGGGAGGTGAGCAATATATTTGCGTTTATTGTTTTAATTTTTTTTTTAAATTTACATGCTAGCTAGACATGAAGAAGCTAACATGATTTTACCAATCAAGATTGAAGGAGATAGTCCTAGGCTAACATAAATTTTAGTCAATTAGCCATAAGCAAGATGAATTCTTAGGTCAACATCAAATCTCGCCTCAATTTGCCATTTCAAGGATTCTCTCATTACTTTTGTTAAAAAAAAAAATTTCCCAACTCTTGCAATTAGAACTTTCTAAATACTTAAAACCTTTCAATATCAGGTCACCTTGGAAGGCTGACAAATGAGTACCAACATTGTCGAATCAACCTTTCTGCCTCTTGATTTTGCACATGTATCATTACATCATTTTTCCAAAAATAAAAAAAAAATCACCATCAAATCTTTTAAGCTATTTAGGATGCATTTCGTTCACAAAAATGTTTTCACGAAAAATTTATTTTGTTTTCATCGTGCATTTTCTTGAAAATATGTTTGGTCAGATAATGGTTTTCAATAGGAATGAAACTTGTACAAGATAATGTAATTTTTGGTCATTTGTAGGTACAAGGTTCAAATTGTGCAAACATGGCAACGAAAATTCCTACAAGACATATTTTCATTAAAAATTTTGGAAATGAAAATTGGGAGAGTGGAAAATTTCCATTTTACATGTATAATTTGTTGACATAATGTTCCCTAAAGCAATTTTGAAATATGACAAAACTTATCCTAAGTTAAGTTTTTGAGTTAAGTCTTTGATTCTGATGATAAGTATTTTTAGGTGGAAAGTCTAATGAGAAATAATCAAACGATATCAATCTGAATTAGAGTTGTGGCTTAAATATTTCTTTCCTTATTTGTTCTATCAAACAGCTAAGAGGAAGGTAACATATCGTGTAACGGCTAGTGGCTAATGGTTGGATTTCTTACCTTATACATAAGGAATTGTGAAAGGAACGTTTTCTAAATATCTCTTGGAGATTAAATTTTTTTAGAACGATATACTTGAGATGAAACATTCTTTCCAAGTTAAAGCACTTGATTTATGGAAACCCAAACTGCTGTATGGGTGGCAGAATTAATGGGAAGCATAATCTTCGGTGATTTTGAAGCAATTAGACCTTCTAAGCGAGATCCAAACCAATAGGTAGATTGGCTGGATAACCCTCTTGGAGATATGTTCAATAGTCAGCTTGGACTGGGAGAAGTATAAGAGGAGGTCTTGAAGCTGAAAGGAAAATCGCATTTATGAGAATCAAAACTTTTAATTTCAAAGTCTAAAGAGTATTTTTTGATCTTATTAATTCACACGAGTTTGAGTATTCGCTGCTCGGATTTGGTAACCTTTGATCGGTTCTTTATAGTGAAATTCAGCCAATAGGTTGTTAGCGTGGAAGAGTGGACGCAGATTTGCAAAAGCCGAACCATTATAATCTTTTATGTGTAATTCTCTATCCATTATTCTCTTTATTATTAATTATGATAGAATTGCACATTGGTAAGATCTAATTGCTACTCTTTGTCACAAGAAGTTTTTTTGTTGCAATATTAATTTAAATTTTTTAATTTCCACAACATCACCTATTCACTCTTCTTGGTGATAGTTTTAGCCATAACATATTTTGCATGAAACATTTTCTTTAGGAATATTCTGCGTTGAATCAGATGGAAGATTCTTGGGTTTTTGGGCCAATCAAAAGTGAGGTGCCTGTTTTTTTATGGTAGCTTTATTTGGCTAAAGGCTTTTAATTTAACTTACCTAAATAATGTTCCCGAGCCTGAAAAGGAAGTGGCTTAACTTGATAAAGACTCCGTTACTTTCAAAACAAAAAGTTGGAAATTTTCCATTTTACATCTATATTTTTTCATATGAAAGGTTTTTCTTTAGAAAGATTCTACCTTGAATCGAAGAAAAGTTCCTTACTTGTGTTTTTGGACAAGACAAAGGCGAGGCGCCTATCTTTGCCGATTGTTTTTTGCGGTTAAAAATGTGTAAATTAACCTGCCTACATAGCTTTCCTAACTATGAGAAAGATGTGTCTAAACTTGGTAAAGACTTCACTGGTATTTAAAATAAAAAATTGGAAAATTTCCATTTTACAACGATATTCTGCGTGAGAGTTATTTCTTTAGAATAATTCTGCCTTGAATTGAATAGAAATTTCTTACTTGTGTTGTTGGGCCAGACAAAAGTAAGGCACCGGTTCTGCCGATAATTCTATTTGGCTAAAGCCTTGAAAATTAATTTGCTCGATAGCTTTCCTGAGCTCGAGAAAGAAATGGTTTAACTTGATAAAGACTCCATTGGGGTCTAAAACCGAAAATTGGAAAATTTCCATTTTACAACTACATTTTGCGTGAAAGCTTTTTCTTTAGAAAGACTTTTTCTTGAATCGAATGGAAGTTCTTTGCATGTGTTTTTGGGCCAAACAAAAATGAGGTGCCCCTTTTTATTGATAGTTTTATTAGGCTAAAGGCTTGCGAATTAACTTGCCTTAATAGCTTTCCTAGGCAGAGAAAGAAGTTCTTAACTTGGTAAAGACTCCATTGATGTCTAAAATTGGAAATTGAAAGTTTTCCATCTTACATCTAAATTTTGCGTGAAAATTTTTTCTTTAGAGAGATTCTACTTTGAATCGAATTGAAGTTCTTGATTATGATTTTAGGCCAAACAAAAGTGAGGTGCTTGTTTTTTGCGATAGCTTTATTCGACTATAGTTTTGCAAATTAATTTGCTTGAAAAGCTTTCTTGAGTGCGAGAAAGAAGAGGCTTAACATGGTAAAGACTCCATTGGTGTCTAAAATTGAAAATTGGAAAATGTTCAATTTTACATCTATACTTTCTGTGAAAACTTTTGCTTTAGAAAGATTATGCCTTGAATTGAATGGAATCTTCTTGCTTGTGTTTCTGGGCAGAAAAGTGAGGCGCCCATTTTTGCCAATAGCTTTATTTAGATAAAGACTTGCAAATTAAAGTAGCTTTCTTTAGCCAAAGAAAAAAAGGGGCTTTACTTGGTATAGACTCAATTGTTGTCTAAAACTAGAAATTAAAAATTTTCCATTTTACATCTACATTTTGTATACTTTTTTAGAAAGATTTTGCCTAGAATTGAATGGAAGTTCCTTGCGTGTGTTTTTGGGCCAGACAAAAGTGAGGTACCCACTTTTGTTGATAGCTTTATTTGGCTAGAGGGATATGTACCGGAAAATGATTATGGATTAGTTTATCTTATGCAAAAGGAACTTCAATGGCTTGAGGTTGGTTTACCATATTTTCTTGCTACTCTTTAATTTACTTACATTCACATTAATAGATGTCCTCTCAATTCTATAGGTACTTGAAGATAGGTGCTCTCCTTTATTTAAATGTCTGAAATTTAAGGTTGGTTCACTTTTATTTGTTTTGCCACTCTTTTGTGCTCTTTAATTTTCTTTTGCGTTGATAGATGATGGCAAAGAAAGATAAGAGCGGCCCTTCTTCCAAATGTCTAAAATGGGCACTAAAAAAAGAAAGGAGAGGGAAAACATATTGGGAAGTTTTTGTAGAACTACACAAAGATTTGTTTAAAGAGGCAAGAGAATTGAGGAAGAATACATCAACATTTTGTAGCATTGTAGCAACACTCATCGCTACAATAGTTTTTGCTACCGCTTTTACAGTACCCGGAGGCAACAACGATACATGGATCCCAATCTTTCTGAGGAAGTGTTCATTCATGTTATTCGCGGTTGCGACCGCTTTAGCTCTCTTCTCCTCTGTCACCGCCACCTTGATGTTCTTGGCTATCGTAACTTCACACTATACAGCAAAAGACTACCTCCAATCTCTACCCAAAAAAATGATGATAGGCCTCACGTTTCTCTTTCTCTCTTTGGCCTTTATGCTTGTGGCTTTTGGCTTTGCTCTTACAATTGTCCTAAGCAAATGATGGAATTGAATTTACACCCCCATTACTTTGTTGGTTACCTCCCATGTCATATTGTTCGTAATCCTACAGCTTCCCTTGTCTGTTGAAATGGTTGAATCCACCTATTGACCTGCCCTTTATCATCTTGTGAAGATTTGGAAATGATTTGTGCTATTATTATTGAACAAGGACATTTGTGACGTGATTTTTGTTTGCACTTGTTTTTGTGTGTAAAATGTGAATATCATGGTGTTTACTCATGTTTTGAGACTGTTGTGGTATGAAATTAGCTACACTTATGCGAAAGCTTAATGTATGCAGTTAAGTGCACACCTTACCTCTGTGAGTTATTTTATTTGGTATTTTCCCCCCAAACAATGTGCAATTACTTCATTGCTCCATGTTGAATTAACTATTAAGGCAAACCCAATTCTTCAAAGAATTGGCAACATCGCCATCAGTCCATTCATTCAAATAAAGCAATGATCTACAAAAATTCTTTAATTACTTAAGATGGCCACCCAAGTAGTGGCCCATCGACCCATAAAAAAAAAATATATATACATATACACACACACATTAAGATTCTCATGTAGCAATCCAACCAACCTCTAGAATCACCTACTGCCCACACTGGCATCTCATCCTCTCGTCCAACATTTTGAATTTGACCTTCGCCATCGTAGTAGCATTGGCCATCGATTCCTCTTGCACATTCATGATCCTCACGCTCTGCTTCTTACCCACCGCATCACCCCTTCCTAATTGCTCACCCAGCAACCATGCGCGGCATCTATTAGCACCAACACCACCAACTGCATAAAAAACATAGCCATCAAAATCCCATACTCCAGCCTCGCTTGGACTTTAGCCCCTTTCGGGTCTTTTTGTGATCGCAACAGCGAAAGGCTTAAAGTTCCTTTTAGCGAATAACACCAGGACATCGACCACCTGCCCAGACAGTAAAGCGAGGAGGGTCAATGTACCTGGATACAATCAACGTGTGGAGATGTTGCGGCCAAACATCAAAAAACAAATTGCTTATGACCTAACGGATACTTCCGCATGTGCCTCTCAAGACTATAACTCCAGTAAAAGTATGCAACGGCAAAGTTTGTTTCAAATTAACCTTGTGATGCTAAGATTGAGGTTTCGGGAATAGGATACCCATTCTTTTTAAGCAACCTCAGAATTTGCTAATCTCAGAATTTGCTAATCTTATGCTACTTTAGACAAACATTTAGGACCGACACATTTAGAATTAATCAAAGGATACGAGATAGGAAACCAAAGGAACCATTTGAACAAGAGAGGAGTTTTCTGACTCGAAGGTTCCCACAACACATTTACAAATGTGTCTATTTTCCTCGTTCATAATGGTGCGAGTCAAACCGAAATTCGACACTTTGGGCATAAAATCACAATCCAATAATATGTTGCTGGCCTTGAAGTCTCTATGTATAACATGATGGGCTTGAGTCCTTAAGCAAATTGGCTAAACCATGAATAGCACTAATTTAGGGCTAGCTTCCTTAGGATTATTACCAAAAAAATCATAAACATATTACATTTATATCAATTCAATCACAAACCTTTTAATTATATTAATTTAATCCTAAACACTTTCACGTTTTGCTGATTGAGTCTATCTGATCAATTTTGATTGGAAATCACTGATATGGACTTCAGTTGTCCCATGTGGTATGGTCTCATGGCCCTCGCCGAATGGCCGATGCTTAGTACATAGTTGTTGCGACCTACCTTTTTCGTCCTAGAGGGGGAAGGACGTAGGTTTAGAGATATTACTTAAAAGGCGGGCCCACTACTTTCGTTTAGGTACAGGCTTTCCTAAGTCCATACCTTGCGCACAACGTTAGGGTATTCAATTTTAGCTGTAGATGATACCATGAGGACTTTCAAATGAGAAGTCACCATTGGCCTATTGGAATCAGTTAAAAACCAAGTAAGACATTGGAGTATACCTTACTTCCTATGCAACTAAAGAATCTAAGGTTACTATCTTGATTATACTAATTAATCAACTAGTGCCATTTCAGTATCTAATCTTATTCAATTAAAGAAAATTTTTGTCATGCATTTGAGATTAATTTTAAGCTCATCCACGGTGATTATGCAGCGGCACAATTATTAAAATGACAATTAGCAACAATTTCTAACCAGGTTAAGGAGAAAAAAAAAACAATCAACATATTGAAAGTGCGCAATCAAAGGCATTTGTCTTAAAAAAGAAAGAAAGATTCAAACCTTATTGTAAAGCCCTAGGTTTGTTCAATTTTGAGCATAATTTTTATCCGAGATTTCCCCACACTTTTAGGAGAAAACTATCCAAAAACTATTTTTTTAACCATTTTCGAGGAATTCTAATTCTTTTGAAAAAAAAATTTGGATTTTTTTTTGGACTTTTAGGGATTTTCCAATTTATCTAAAATTGTAAAATTTTCTATTTTTCAAATATTTTTTATACATTTTCTGAATTTTAAATATTTGTTTATAATTTTTAAATTTTTATGATTTCTTTTTCTAATGTTTTTCATGAATTTTAAAACTTTTAAAAGGAAGAAAGAAATTCGGGCCAGGTGACCAGCCCTAGAGCCCATTCCGAATTAAGCCAAGTCAGCCCACAAAATTCTTAGCCCACTCGGTGCCTCTAGCCCATTTCTATTTTCAATCCTCACCCCAGCCATCTCCGGCCCACAAAAAATATCAGCCCAGTCCTTATACGAACCTAGCCCACTTTAACACCAAAATCTTCCAGTGCTATTATAACTGGAGCTGAGCCCAAACTCAACAAGCTAATTTTGAGCCCACGTCCACCAGACCCAAACACCTTAGCCCAAAACTAATTAATCAATTAAACCCATTTTGTCTTTTCTCTTCTTTTTATTACCTTTTTCTATTTCTTTTTCTTTCACCCCCACCGCTTGGCTTTCGGTTTCACTCAAGGAATATAAACCTGAAGCATCTATGAACTAACCCGGAAAATAAACAAACTTCAACGAACAATAACTTGCAGACATCATACTGAATACGCCACATACGGATGGGACAATAAAGATGCATAGGGCGCAACATGAACTTCGCTGAGGATCCGCACCAAACCATTTTTTATTTTTTTTGCCAGTCTGGGAATGTAAGACGTAGGACAAAGAGAATGGCGACGATGCCAAAAATAAAATTAAAAAAACTCAACCATTAGAAGAGAAAAATAGAGATGCAGAAAGAAAATAGAGAATATAGAAGACGTAGGGATTGCATATTTTGATTTATGAATTGCATATTTCAAATTTAGAAAGAATCTCTAGAGATAGATATTAACAACAATTGGTAACCACCTTTGGAGATAATATTTGAATCAATTAAGGATTGCATATCATGCAGACATTCTGATTGAGCTGTGATTCTGGTATGAGCTGGAGATAATGTTTTTAATCTAGGATTGCTTATTGATGCAAGTTAGAGATAATGTTATCAATCTTGGATACATTTCATGCAGATATTTTGATTATGCCGTGATTTAAGTGCGAGTTAGAGATCACGTATGATTTTGATGTGAACTGAAATAGCTAGTAGTGGTCTGGGTCAACCCAAAATGAACACATCAGCCTACCCCAAGCACACCCCAAGCACAGCATGCTTATGGAGCACAACAAAGAAGAATCGAGAAGCAAGGCAAGACAGCAAAAGGTTCACAGAACAGGCGTACAATCGCGAGGGGGCCTACAGTTTTGGCAAAACAGACATGACTTTCAAGGACATCACAGAAACATTTCATTGAACATTTGAGGCGCACTGGCTTATAGGGGAAAAATCGACCAACTCACACAGGGACAGAGTTCGTGTAAGCCAGATGGCCGGGAGCTCCAGCTTGACATGCCCAAAAACAGGGTAAACACAAGGCCAGGGCTTACTGGAGCTTCTGGAGAGGAGGCATGGTGGGTGGTTGTCGGCCGCGATTCAGGCGTGGTTGCCGCAGGTCTCTCCCTCCAGCTCCTTTCCTTGCTCGAACTCTCATTCACAACACTCTCTCGAGCTATACAAAACACGAGACACAAGAACAACGTGGCCTGGAGTTCGTGTGAGCTGGATGGCTGTGAGCTCCGGCCCGGGGTGCCCAAAAACAAGGCAAAGGCAAGGCCGAGGCTTATTGGAGCTTTAGGCACAGGAGAGGAGGCGCAACAGCGGGTTGTCGGCCACGATTCAAGCGTGGTTGCCGGCGGTCTCTCCCTCCAGAGAAAATATTTAGTGGTTGTTAACCTCCACGTCATCTGCACGTGTGGCATGCATGATCCATTAAAATTGTGACACGTGTCGAGTGATGTGGAAATTAAAAGAAGAAAAAATAAGAACTTTGTAAGCTTGTCAAGGCGATACTCTCTCCTCATTAATTACGTAGTACTCTCTCTCCGTGTCTTTTTCCCCACTCTCTCTCTCCTCCTTTATTTCAAATTTCGCTCCAGACTCCTCCCTCCTCTATCTCTCATCTCCTCTCTATCTCGCAAAATCCGACGACCACCTTCGGACAACCACCGCTAGATGCTCTCTTTGGGAAATGATGGAGGCTTGACGGCATTGGGGTCGGAGAGCTCTATGGCACAAGCTTCCCTCTGAAGAAGGGGTCGTCGGAGAGAAACAAATGCGAAATGTTGGCGTCTTGTGGCACTAGCCGAACGACCCAGAAGAGAGGACGAAGTCGGACTCCTTGTCAACGTCGTCGCCTTCCTCCATACTGGCACTGTCGTCTTCTTTGTTGCCTACTCGCCCTGCTTCCGTCTCTCCTATTCCTCCTTTTCCTATGCGAACGTTGCCTCCATCCATTAAGGGTCTGTTCGTTTCGCGGAAAATAGACCATTTTCGGAAAATATTTTCTTGGAAGTCATTTTTCAGGAAAATGACAATATTTTCTGGTGTTCGGCTAAAACCTGAAGATGTTTCGGAAAATATTTTCCGGTGTTCGGTAAGGAAATATTTTCCGCTCACTAGATTGGCGAGCGTGAGCGTCAAGCTCGAGGCTCGTTGGATCGACAAGCGCGAGCTTGAGATCGATGAGCTTGAGGTTTACTTGGTGATGGCGGACGACTAACAAAGAAAAGAAGATAGGAAACAAAAAAAAAAAAAAAAAAAAAAGGAAAGGAAATAAAAAATAATTCGAATTAAAAAATAAAAATACAATTTAAAAATAATTTGAATAAAAAAAGAAAAGAAGAAGAAGAAAGGGGAGGAGGAAATGAGGATTTGTAGAGGTGTGAGATAAGAGAGATCAAGTAGGAAAATGTTTTCCACTTTTGAAAAGTGGAAAACATTTTCCTCTGATCTAGAAGACTTTTTTCTTTTCATGGAAAACATTTTCCCTAAGGAATTCATTTTCCATGAAATGAACGCCGGAAAATCCGGAAAACATTTTCCCGAAAAACATTTTCCGTGAAACAAACGGAGCCTAAGATGATTAGTTTGAGCATCACCCATCGGTAAGCCAAATGACCACTAATCGGTTTATAACATATAAACTACAATGATTAATCTTCAAATTCAACATCAGAAAGTATTGTTTTGCAAATACATCTCATGAACAATTTGTCAAACAAGTTATGTGTACTATCAACACAAGTCTCACATTCAAAGCGAAGGCAATTTTTTAATCCAATCTATGAACAACAATCAAGCACAGTATTGCCTCTTCAAGGTTTCCAAACACAAAATAGAGAAGAATGGGGATGGTTTTGTACCCTCTTAAGACCCCATGGCTAACGGCAATCGGCAAAGGTGAGCGATGTTCAATGGCAGCAAGGAAAAAGGATCTGGAACTGGAATGTTTGCTTTTTTCTGCTGGAATGTTTGCTTTTTTCTGCTCAAGCATTTTTCTCTCTCT
The DNA here is from genome assembly GCA_016097605.1 of Eucalyptus guilfoylei. Lineage (NCBI taxonomy): Eukaryota > Viridiplantae > Streptophyta > Magnoliopsida > Myrtales > Myrtaceae > Eucalyptus > Eucalyptus guilfoylei. The sequence continues at coordinate 37,684,720 of CM027862.1, read as the reverse complement.
TAAGGATGCACAAAATCAAGGGTAGTTAATCGTCCCGAAAGTAAGGACAACAAATTTCAAGCACTAGGCAAGAGCAGAGGGCTTACCGACGGGTGATGCTCAAACTAATCATCTTAATGGATAGAGGCAGCATCCGCACAAGAGGAGGAGGAATAGGAGAGACGGAAGTAGGACGAGTGGGCAACAAAGAAGCCAATGGTGCTAGTATGGATAATGTTGATGCCGTCGATAGGGAGTTTGACTTCGTCCTTTACATTGGTTCGTCCAGCTAGTGCCACGACTGCATGGATGCCAACAATTCATGTCTATTGCTCTCCAACGACCCCTTCTTCAGAGGGAAGCTCGTGCCATATAGCCCTTTGGCCCTAACGCCACCAAGCCTCCGTCGTTTCCCAGCAACTGAAAGAGAGCATCTGGCGGTGGTCGTCAAATTTTGCAAGATAGAGAGGAGAGGAGAGGAGAGACAGAGGAGGGAGGGATCTGGAGTGAAATTTTAAATAAAGTGGGGGAGAGAGAGAGAGAGAGAGGAGGGGTGGAGGAGAAAGACAGAGGAGAAAGAGCGCCGTGTAATTAATGAGGTGAGAGCATCGCCTGACAAGTCTGCAAAAAGTTCTCATTTGCTCTTCTTCTAATTTTCACGTCACTCGACATGTGTCACCATTTCAATGGATCACACGTGTCACGTGTGCAAATGATGTGATAGTTAGCAACCACTGAATATTTTCTCCACCAAAACCCCACCACACTCCAAGCATCAAATTACGTTCTTGTGGCTCTAACAAGTTATTGCCTAAGGCCAGTGTGGTTTGAGCACACAATCTTGGATCCAATCGAGTCATGTGCATTGACATTTGGGAATATGCTAGAAACGAGTGGATCTCAAATTTTGTTTCGAATCAATCCCTTGGGATCAATTTCCGATGCAATAATTCATCCTGAATCCCTAAGGTTGACACCCGTCTGCCTCTTCTTTGATCAGACATCGGCGCAACAAAAGAAGAGAGAGCCGCGATATGATACTCTTCATATAACTTAAATTTGACCAAGTTTTCTAGAAGTGCATTGCAATCCATGACTGAATTTCGAATCACAGGTCAAATGGTTTGCCCACTCCACAAAATCTATCTGGTTTACCCAGCCCAAGAAAGAAGAGTTGCTTGGGATTAAGCTGAAAGGCCCATCTCAATAACCTGGACCAGTCTGTAATAAGTTGACCCGACCATGGGCTTCTAATAATTGGGAAACTCAAGCTATTATTTAATCTTGATAGCCCAGCTCATTCTAGAAAAGTAGAACCTTGTCTGTGTCCAGGGGCTTGGACTAAACCTATCCATTGACCATGAAAATCATGCCTATGAAGTATGGACACAACCTAGATCCAATGGACTTTGATCTTGGAGTCTATCGAACCCAACCCAAATCACATCTGTCATCACAAGCTGAAACACAATGATGGTCAACTTATAAACATATAGTTAAACAGAATTGATAATTCTCACTAGGTACCAAGAAAGACCAATATATCGATTGATCTGATTTGTATATCTCATCTTTTGTATTAAATAAGCGTGGACCTATTTTTTTTCTTTGCGCAACATGATTCATGTTCTAAGAGACAAACGAAAAACAACTTCAGTAATTTAACCGATGAAATCACTCTAGTAATTGCGCAGCATAACATTTATTCTAGCAAAATGTGCTTCGATTTTGATAATTCTAAGTGGTTCTTTAAAATTCCTCTCCGGTACTCCTTTTGTCTAACCCTTCATTTTGGAATCCAGTTCCTCCTTCTGTTCCTATATCGGGTGATTAAATCTTCTGGCAATTGTATAAATCACTAAGGATGATACTCTTGGGGCCGGTAACTGTTAGGATCACAGAGAACATGATATTTAATACTTATCTATTCGAGTCAAGTATAGTTCATATTTTTTTATTTTCTATTTCTAGCTGAACTTGAGCATGATATTTTAATACTTGATCAAATTAAGTCGTGTTTCGAGTAACGAGTATCCTGTCAAGCTTCAGCTTCATCAATCAGTGACGCGGCCCCCCGCGCCCGGCCCCGGCCCCCGGCTACTGATTGAAGCATAATTTTTTTTTTCGGTTACGTGCCCTTGCCTTCATAAAAAATATTGAAAGCTGTCGTCGAGGATTCTTTAAGATATTATTTTTCTACCGAGATGCTTGTTATTTATATTTTGCCCTTTTGTTGCCGCCTATATTTGATGCTTGATATTAAATGAACAATCAAATTAGCCACGAGTGTGTCCTGTTCTCCCCAGGACTTTCCCATGTACTGATTTTGTCATTTCTAATAGATTTATGTGGCACGTGATTGATACCACTCCAAAAGATTTATCTTTAAAATATATTTATGGGAGTATATTTTATTATCTATAAATTTAGGAAAAAGAATATCGTAAGTATTATAACTTACGTAGAACCATAACTTTTTTTACAATTGCTCAAGTACCCTGACTTCAAAAAAATGTTCACTTGCATGTCATAACTATTTTAAGTCACTTGAGTGTTGTGATTTCTAATAAATCATTTACTTAAGTGCCATGATTTTTTTTTTTTTTAAAAAAAACGTTCATCACTTGCCCTAGAAATTTGACCCGACATGGCTCTTATGGTGAACATTTTCTATAAGCTATGACTCTTAAGAGATCAATTGAAAGTTATGACATACAAGTCAATATGTTTTAGAAGTCATGACACTCTATGGTCATGGTGCTCATATGATTGACAAAAAAAAATTATGATACTCAAGGGACCGTTATAAAAATGTTATAGCACTTACAGTGTCCTTATCCTAGCCATCATACTTTAAGAAATTTGTCTAGAAGATATGATAACTAGTAGTAAGTGTCGTTATTACATATATGAAAACAAAGATACTTACCTTAAATGATCGGAGTTCTCTTCGCATTTAAATAATTGCTTAGGACGTTAGTTACAGCAGAATTTAGGGTTGTACTTTGCTGCTATGACCATCATCCCAGTCGATTCTTCCAGTGTAGTTGCTTGAACTAATGAAAACTCATTAGTTGAACTTACCTTCAAAAAGCGTCCGAGAGTTCCTTTCATATAAGGCGAAGTCCAAATAAGCTCCGAGTAAGGCTGAATACATAGCTTCACGAATTCACTGATTCCCTTCATTGTAGCTTGACAAAAGTAGAATAATCTGGGGCAAGGGCTAATAGGGAAAAAAGTGTTAGATAAGTCTTAAACCTATTGCATTGATGTCAATTTAGTCATAAACCTTATATTAATATCGATTTAATCCCAAACCTTTTGGTGTAGTACCAATTCAATCCTTCCAGATAATTCTAGCCAGATTTTACTGAAGTGGAAACTAACCGCCCTATATGGCATGATTAGCACTGATGTAGATAATTTTTAATAATAATTTTTTATTTTTTATTTTTTATTTTTCCCTTTTTTTTATTTCTCCTTCCCTTTCTTCTTCCTCTAGCTAGTCGACGATCGGCCAGAGGCTGTGAGGGCGGCCTTGCATTGGGCGAGTGAGGCCCTACCTTGCCAAAGGCCACTAAGTCGAAGACCACGACGTCATGGCCTTTGGCGAAGTCGTGACTCGCCCATGGCTAGCAGGCTCAACCCTTGCTAGTGGTCAACGAGGGACCTCATTAGCCTCTGGCTAGTCGACAAGGTTCGGTGACGCTGGAGGAAGAAGGAAGGGAAGGGGAAAAAAAAGATTAGAAGTTGTCCATTTTAGTTGGTCATGCCATATAGGCCAGTCGATGTCCATGTCAGCAATATCCGATTAAAATTAGATTGAAGGATTGAATTAGCACTAAGTTAAAAGGTTTAGGACTGAATTTGCGCCATTAAAAGATTTAAGCCTAAATTAACATAAATGCAATACGTTTAAGACTTTTTTCACACTTTTACCAGCTAATGGATATTTTGGGTGTATACAAAAGTTGGGTGAAGATGACAAGATGGGCACAACTACTGGCAAAAGTTGTGAATAAGTCTTGGGAACCATTCGTGTTTTTAGCGGTTAAATGGTGTCCACGTCAATTTCTTTATGCCTCGAGTGATCCACTTCTCTGAATAATTTTAAGAGTGCACTCTTTCTTCTCGATCCGGTGGATTCAGAATCTTATTTCTTAGGTGCTCCCAATAAGCTTTGAATACGAGATCACAAGAAGAACAACAAACTCTTTTGCCATCTAGCCAATGCCTTGTTGATGCATACGTGCATGCATGCATCTTAGGGGTGGAATTCCGGAATGCCCTGTTTTGTTGTGGCCCAAGAAATTTGCTCCCACTGAAATCTTCTTCAATTCCGAGCCTTGCCAAACAATTTATTTTGTCTTTCTTACTTACTTTCTCCTCCCTATTCCTATTTTTCACCTTTTTTAAAGTTGCCAAGTAAAGTGTAATTTTACTATGTTAAATGCGTTCAATTGATAAGCATAAACTTGTGCATTTCATCTATTTCAACCTTATTTTATGGGTGATGCACCGAAAGTAGTCAATTACACTAGGGGCTTGCCCCTGGTCCCATGCCCAATTTCCACACCCTCTCCACATTTAGTATTATGTTGTATTGAGATGGAGTGATAGCCAAAGAGAATAATATTTGGGCTTAAGCACTTTACCCAAAAGGGAGGTAACCAATACATATGCGTTCACTGTGTTAGGGAAATCCCTTATGATGTTTTGAAGATGACAAAATAAATCAAAGGCTATTAACGTGTTTAATGGTTAAGTAATAGACCATGCAGATGATAGAACATGTAAAGGATATTGTCAAAGTCTGAAGATGGCCAGAAGACTAAACATAACACATGTCCAAAGTCTATTCTGAAGATTTCCAGACTTCTGTGTCAAAGTCTAAAGACTGCCAAACTTTAGTGTCAAAGTCTGTTCTACATCAGAAGTCTGCTCACTCTGATAAATTCCGGACTGAACGTGAATGAAGAACTAGAAGACAGACTCTATGCTGAAGCTGAATCAGAAGACCGACTCTATGTTGAAGTTGAACCAGAAGACAGATTCTATGTTGAAGCTGAACTTATTCAGACCATGTTCAGACCTTAAAGTTAAATATGTTCAGAAGCAGAATATGTTCTGACATCCAGATTGTAAAGTCTATTGCACTTAGATTCAGATTGTAAAGTCTATTACTCTTAGAATTTACATCCAGATTCGACAGAACGTAATACAAGCCCCAATCAGAATATGTTCTGACATCCAGATTGTAAAGTCTATTGCACTTCGATTCAGATTGTAAAGGCTAGTGATCTGGTTTGGATTCTACATCAAGATTGATTTGATTGACTCAATCTAATTGATTGGCAATTGGATCTTGAAGACAAGAACTTTCTATACGGAGAAGCTCTACTTATGGAAACCAAGATTCTATTTGTATGGGCGATCGAAATCAATTTGGGATTCTACTTTTGTCACTTAACGGCTACCAAATCTTCTAGATATAGATCTGTCCAATGGGTAGATTAGAAGAAGATCCTCGAGATACTGTCCAACGGCTAGTTTGGAAGTAGAGGAGTATTTAAGGAGATGAAGGACCGATGAGCAAGTAAGAGACGGAGTGTAGAATTTATAATTCCAAAGTCTGAGCGATCTTCGATCATACAATTGTCTCTTGTGAGCTTAAACATTTGTGATCGTGAGAGAAATACCAAAAGAGTGACTTAGTGATATAGTGTGATCTATTACTAAGTGTTTGCACTCAAAGTTGTAATCTCTTGTTGATTGCATAGTGGAATCTAGCCAAGAAGGCTGTTAGCGTGAGAGAGTGGACGTAGGCTTAGATTAAGCCGAACCACTATAAACCTTGTGTTCTTATTCTCTTCCCTGAACTCTTTTATTTTGTTCGTAATTCTATTTAACTGCTAAAGTCTGATCTCGCTTAAAGTCTACTGCTCTTTAGACTCAGTTTCAAAAGTCTGTTGTTATTCAAAGTCAGGTTAAAAGTAAAAGGTTTTCACTGCATTTTGCAGAATCTGTTTTTACACCTATTCACCCCCCCTCTAGGTGTTCATACTAGCACTTTCACACTGTTCTAACATTTTGCAGAAAAATTTATATGCTAGATAGAGATGATGAAGCTAGCATGATTTCCCCAATCGATATTGTTGGGTAAAACAGATTCCCTAAAACCGATCCGATACTCAATCGAACCCCTAAAACGAACGCGGAAGACGAGCCCAGGAAGCACATGTATCACCGATCAAAATGTTCATTATGGAGTCGAATGTACCTTGTCTTTCACAGATTAAACACCAATGTTGAAGTTTGAGGAAGAATCCTAATCCTGTTCTACTAAGGAGCGTACTGTTGCTTTGAGGGGGAGAAAACTTCTATTTTAGAGAGCGTATTGTTCTATCTTTTTGGGAGAGGGAGTGCGTTTACGGAACATACCTTTTGAGAATAAGTTCTTTCTCTTAAGACACCTCTTCCAAAAGACGTAACCCCTCAAAGATGCCTCTTCTAAAAGACGTAACCCCTCAACGTACCCTTTCATATCTCAACCCTTCCTCCATGGGCCCTTAACTTGCGGGCTGATTTTTTAGGCCCAACATGGGCGGACGGGCCAACTTAAGCCCATTAACACATAGAAAAAACCCATCATCTCCCACTCCCACATGATGGGCCGAACAGAATCCTCTTTACCTCTCTACAACATTCATACCGGTGAATAATCCGTGTGACCAGCATACTTTGAGAGCTCGTTGTCATACATCTGTTAGAAATATACGGCAGCTCATAATGGGCATCACACGTTGAGTAGATTTAGTATGTAGTACCCTAGATCGATCGATCACATTTATAGCTCTCTTGATCTTTTTTTTTTTTTTTTTAACAATGATATATTGTATTCACAATTATGATTGTCCCATAAAACAATCATAATTGGTCGACCAGTGAATATAAAAGTAAAATGTGATTCTCCAAATTCGATCTTCCTCTTTACTTGAAACTCTCAATTTCAGTTCAACTTGCTTTTCTAAAAATGTCCCATTAGATCGAATCAATGCATGATCATTGGCAACATCCTAAGATAACAAACACTGAATAGAAATCTTGAGAATAAGTAAGAGTCATGAGGGCACTAAATTGAAGAACTATTTTCCTCAAGAGTCTCACACAGTATAAAAGTTGATATCAAACTTTTGCCACTCTTATTGGTCGTCTCATGCATAGGTAGTATGAAATGCATATTACGGTATTAACTCCTCTCCCATGGAGCGCATGTCTATACCATCAATACCGTACAGATGATAGTCTAGACATACCTAATGTCTAACTTGAGTTCACATATCTACTCATTCACAAAATTCATCAGAACTCACATTTGGCATCATAGACAGATAAAGTAAAATATGTAGGTTATTTTACTTTCGGACATAGTAAGTATTATGTCCTCATCTTAACACTCAGTTAAGGTAACATATATATTTTAAGCGTCAGCTCTCAATTATCGCCTAGATAATAAGCTTAAAAACTGTCTCATCTTTATTTATCACATAGTAAATAGAGGCGATTACCCGTGTGAGTAGGCTAATCTTTTATCTGTCTGACATACTTTCTCAACTTAATATAATGCACTGAGCATTAAAATGCATAAACGTCAAACAAAGATTCATAGGCATTAATAATGTAAAAAAAACATAATTCATTAAATGTGAACACTTAAGGGAAATTACAATATTCAGTACATCAGCCTTTACGCAGTCCTAGAGATTTCATATGGCCACAAAACACATATCTAGGTATTGGCTTCGTCAGGATGTGCTACCATTCTATTTGAAGTTCACATCTTTTCGTGTAACCATATCTTTGATAAAATTATACTTGGTATATATATGTTTGGTCTTGCCATGATATTTTGGATAATTGGTGTACGCTATAGTTGCTTGGCTATCACAGTTAACCAATAATGGATTTACGGCATTCCCAATAATACTTAAATGATCCAAAAAGCTCTTAAGCCAAACATCTTCTTGTACTGCTGCTGACAATGCCACGAACTTAGCTTCCATCGTGGACAAGGTTATACACGTTTATTTCTTACTGCTCCAAGATATGTCGCCATTATTTAGTAAGAAAGAAAATCCAAAGGTAGATTTCATTTAATCTAAATTTCCTCCCCAATCAGCATCTAAATAGCCTTCAAGTTGCAGATCATTTCCTTGGTAGCTCAGCGTATAATCAGCGGTTCCCTTCAGATACCTCAGTATTCTTTTAACAACTTTCCAATGTGCTTAACTTGGATTGGATTGGTATCTACTCACCATTCCAATTGCAAAACATATGTCAGGTCTTGTATATATCATGGGGTACATTAAGCTTCTAACAGCACTAGCATAAGGAACATGTTGCATTTGTTCCTTCTCTTGTGGAGTCCTTGAACACAGTTTATGGCTCAATCCTTCACCTTTTGCAATAGGAGTATCTATGGGTTTACAATCTTGCATACAAAATCGTTCAAAAACCTTATTTATGTATGTTTCTTGCGAAATAGATAATGATCTCTTTGAACGATTTCTTGAAATCTTAACTCCAAGAATGTATGCAGCCTCACCCATATCTTTCATCTCAAAATTGGAAGATAACCAACTCTTGACAGTATTAACAAACTCTATATTGCTTTCGGTAATAAGTATATCATCAACATATAATGATATGATCACAAATTGATCTTTAGATCTTTTGATATATACACAATGATCCTCATCAATCATTGTAAAATCATATGCCATTACGGCATTATGAAAACGTATATACCATTGCTCGACAACTGTTTAAGGCCATATATCGATCTTAAAAGTCGACATACCTTTTCTTCTTGGTCTTCCATAATGAAACCAGCAAGTTGTTCCATATACATTTCTTCTTCTAATTCTCCATTAAGAAAAGCAGTCTTTACATCCGTTTGATGTAACTCAAGATCCATACTTGCCACTATTGCCAGAATAATGTGAATTGAGGTAAATCTCACTACAGGAGAAAATGTTTCTTCATAATCAATTCATATCTATTGATTATACCATTTCGCCACAAGACAAGCTTTATGTCTTTCTATTGGGCCATCAGCTTTACGCTTTATTTTAAGAACCCACTTGTTCCCAATGGCTTTGTGTCCTTTTGGAAGATCAACCAGTTCCCAAACATGGTTTGACTTCATTGACTTCATTGACTCCATTTCCTCTTCCATTGCATGCATCCATTTTTCCTTATTAGGGCAATTTAGAGCCTCATGTACATTTCTTGGCTCATCTTCATCTTGTGGAGCAACCATAAAAGTTTCCCTTTCAATGTCAAAATGTCGAAGGGGAATACTTTTGTGATTTGTTCGCCGTATGAGAGATTGTACATTTTGCACATCATTCTCCATCATGCTCCTACTCGGATTAGATAATGACGATATCGTCTCATCATGTGGTTGTAATTGAGAGTGAGTTGAATTAAATTCATCACTTCTCATGTTACTCCCACTTAGACGAATTCCACTAAGTTCATTATCTGGATCCAAGGTTTCAAATAGGGGGTGATCCTCACTTATTTCGCCATTCTTAGGAAATTCATTCTCTAAGAATGTGACATCCTGTGATTTGAATTAAGTTATACTTCAACTTTCCCGCTCACCTATAAACACATACCCTTTCGAGTGTTCATAGTATCTTATGAAAATACTCTTCTTTCATTTGGGACGCAATTTCCCAAACTTGTGAGAGGGCTCATGAGTATAGGCAGCACAACCCCATGGTTTAAGAAAACTTAAGTCCGATTTTCTACCTGTCCATAACTTATATGGAGTGGAAGTAACTGATTTAGAAGGCACCCGGTTAAGTATATAGGCAGCAGTTAATAACGCATTACTCCAAAAAGTGATAGGTAAGTTAGCATGTGTCATCATGGATCTAACCATTTCTAGTAGGGTTTTGTTTCTTCTCTCTGCAACACCATTTTGTTGAGGAGTATATGGAATAGACAACTGTCTTTCTATTCCTTTTTCATCAAATAAATTTTTGAACTCATCAGATAAATATTCTCGACCTCGATCGGATCTCAATACTTTTATTTTCTTGTTTAATTGATTTTCTACCAAATTCATAAACTTTTAAAAATAATTCAATGCTTTAGATTTATGAGAAATCAAATAGACAAATCTGAATCAAGTATAATCATTTATAAATGTGATGAAGTAAATAGCACATGCCTTCCTCTCACATTCATTGGACCACAGACGTTAGAATGGATTAAATGCGAAGGAAATTCAGCTCTCTTACATTTTCCAAATGACTTCCTTGTCGTTTTCCCTACTAGGCAATGCTCACATATGGGCAAATCGACATTTTCAATGTTGCCTAACAAGCCCTCTTTGGCTAGCATATTCATACGTTGTTGGCCAATATGACCAAATCTAGCATGTCACACATTCACATCATTATCATATAAATTAGAAGATGTGAAAAGAGAATAACAAACATTGACATTACCATAGTCAACATTTAATATAATAAAACAATTTAGAAAATAACCACAGCCATAATAGTTTGTATCCAAATACAAATCCATATCATTATTATGGAAGTTCATATTAAAACCAGCTTAACCAACACTAAAACAGACATTAAATTCCGACGAATCTCCGGAGCATACAATACATTATGTAGGAACAAAGTGCGTCCACCACGCATGTTCAATTGGCATGTGCCAATCCCTTTTACTTCAGCTCTGGAGTTATTTTCTACATAGATTCACTTAGTTCCAGTTGGTACTCGTCAGAATTCCACGAAGAATTCTCTATCCTTCGCTACATGGTCTGTTGCTCCCGAATCTATAGTCCACAAAGGATTAGATTCAATTAAGAATACATAACTTGACACATAAGCAAAGTTCTCAAAAGTACAAGGGGATTATACCTTCTTTGGCTTGCGACAATCGCGAGCATAGTGACCATTCTTGTCACAATTGTAACACTTCACCCTTGATAGCTTCTTCATTCGAGGACGCTTTCCTATTTCGTGTTGGTCAACCTTTGGTTTCTTCCCTGAAGAACTTCCTTGCCTTTCCACCTATTGAACTAATCAAGATGTTTGCGCTTGGAGCTCGAAGCTCCATGTGAGCTGGAACCGGCATGATAAATTTCAGTTTCCGGCTTAGCCGTCAAGAGGCGATCCTCTTCCAGCTCAAGATTGCATCCTCAAAGGTTTTGATATTCTCATTGTGGGTCAAGTGCACCTTTATATGCTCCAAACTCTGAGGTAAGGAATGAATCACTACTTGCACTTGCTGCTTGTCAGTTAGGACATGGCCAACATCTTTCAGTTCATTAATCATATTTAACATCTTTCTTAGGTGTTGCTTCATGGTCTGACCATGAGACTTCTTATAAGAGTCAAACCTAATAATGAGCTGTCTCAGTCTGGTCACAGAAGTATGACCAAATCTTGTTGTCAACGCTTCCCACATTTCCTTAGTATTCTCAAAACGCCTAAACTTTCACATAACATCATTCTCCATGCTACTTAGCAATGTAATGTGAGCAAGGGAGTTCTTTCTCTTCCATGCAGCAAATGCATCCTTATCTCTCTTATGTTGTGCAGTGTTTCCATCTTCAGGTTCTTCCATAGTCAGGTTAAGAGCTTCTAGTGCCTCTTGCTCTTCCAACACATATTGGATTTTCATATGCCATATTTCATAGTTATCGCCGTTGAACTTCTCACCTTTGTTCAACTCAACAACTATGCTCTTTGTGGCTGAAGCCATCGATCTGAACATATCAGACACATATGCACGAATTATTAATGCCTATCATTTATCCATCCATTTTGCACAAACCCATCATATTCATGAATAATTTCAAGTAAGGTTTCAGAATCAAAATGTCACTATGTTTCCAATCATCATCCGAAAATCCTAACTCGGAATTATTATTAATATAATCTTCTACACAAAATAAATTCTTTGAAGCTACAAAAACTTCTATTAACTACCCATAACAGTTAACAATAAGAGAAGCAAAAGACATTGGACATCCAATAATGATAGAATAATAATATTTCCACATAATGCAACTAACATATCAGTTGCTACACTGACATCATCTAGGTAGGAAATATTTACATAATATGTCCATAAAGCATACTAAATAAAGACCACTCGAAACATCTAACACCAAGACAACATATGAACTGGGAAAGATTCTTTTTTGTTCAATTTCTTGAGCTTTTCTTTTGTAAATTCCTTAGGCATTCTCGGCAGCCACGGAGAAATAGACGGATATCCCTTAGGATTTCTCCTTCGCACATTCATCCCCCGCTGGATTGAAGTTATTACTTGGGTTGCAGTCTTTGTGGCTTCAATCCGGTAATGTTCATCTATAAAAGCCATTACAAGCCTCTTATACTTTGTAGCTCTGTTGACCTCCCATAGGCGATTCAACAGTCCTTGCCATATCGGTGGAAGAGTGTTCATGAAGAATCGCACCATCTCAGAATGTGGCATGGGATAACCCTTCCATATGACCTCTTGTATTTTATTATTGACCTCGAGAACATGATTCATTAAGTCGCCACTCACCCATCGATAATCAGTCAATTTAGCTATCAACCTTGAAAGCCTTTCCTTTTGTTCATCTGTAGTTGCGCGTATAAGTGTGCGCGCCCGACGGGGAGGCATTGTTCCTGCAATAAATGCAGAACAAATAAGGGATTACAAATAATCTACATAGACTTAATTGGAAAAAAAGAAACACATTCTTTTCCCCTCTCTCTCTCTCTCTCTCTCTCTCTCTCTCTCTTTTTGGGGTCAACGGTCAACAGTCAGACGGGTCGAGGTCAACGGGTCAACGGGTTGGGTCGAACCGACTGACTCGCAAGTGCCACGCGCGTGCGCGGGCTAACGTCACGATGACATCAGCTGGCGCGTGCCAGCGACCATGCGCGTGCGTTGCACTCGCCTAAGGACCGAAATAGCGCGTGCATCGCACGCACTTGGGGGATAGAATCACATGCGCCAACGACGCCAGTTCCTTTTGGCCGCGCGTGGTGGCACGTTCGGTCGCGATCCGCCACTCAATTTTCTCGTATTGACGAGACCCGATCGACCGACGGCGGCTTTTCACGAAATTCAACCAAAAAAACAAATTTATTAACACCAAAAGGGGATCGGGAAACATGAACAATGCTCTGACATCAATGTTGGGTAAAACAGATTCCCTAAAACCGATCTGATACTCAATCGAACCCCTAAAACGAATGTGGAAGACGAGCCCAGAAAGCACATGTATCACCGATCAAAAAGTACATTACGGAGTCGAATGTACCTTGTCTTCCATAGATTAAACACCAATGTTGAATTTTGAAAAAGAATCTTGATCATGTTCTACCGAGGAGTGTAATGTTGCTTTGAGGGGGAGAAAACTTCTATTTTAGAGAGCGTATTGTTCTATCTTTTTAGGAGAGGGAGTGCATCTACGGAACATACCTTTTGAGAATACGTTTTTTCTCTTAAGACGCCTCTTCCAAAAGACGTAACCCCTCAAAGACGCCTCTTCTAAAAGACATAACCTCTCAACGTACCTTTTCATATCTCAACCCTTTCTCCATGGGCCCTTAACTTGTGGGCTGGTTTTTTAGGCCCAACATGGGTGGACGGGCCAACTTAGGCCCATCAACGCATAGAAAAAACCCATCAGATATTGAAGGAGAAAGTTCGAGGTTAACATAACTATTAGTCAATTAGCCATAAGCAAGATAAATTCCTAGGTCAACATCAAATCTCGCCCCAATTTTTGCAATTTCAAGGATTCTCTCATTACCTTTTTCATTTAATTACCCAGATTCTTGCAGTTAGAACTTTGTGAATACCTAAAACCTTTCAAAATATTGACATAGAGAATCATGAATAATCTTGTAGCACTTCTATGTGTTACAAGGTCAACGTGGAATGCTGCCAAATGAGTGCCAACATAGTTGAATGAACCTTTCCACCCTTGATTCTACACATGTATCATTGCACCATTTTTCATAAAAAGAGAAAACTGCTATCAAATCTTTCAAGGCATTTAGGGTGCATTTGGTTCACAAAAATATTTTAATGACAATTGTATTCTGTTTTCACCTTCCATTTTCTTAAAAATATGTTTGTTGAGTTACAGTTTTAGATACGAATGAAACTTGTACAAAATAATGTAATTTTTGGTCGTTTTCAATTTTAAGGTTCAAATTGTGAAAACATGGCACCCAAAATTCCTACAAAACGTATTTTCATCGACAATTTTGGAAATGAAAATAGGAAACTAGAGTACTTCCATTTTACTTCTATATTTTGCGTGAAAGCATTTTAATTCTTCCTTGAATCGATTGGAAATTTCTTGCTTGTGTTTTTGGGCCAGACAAAAATGAGGTGTCCATTTTTGGCGATAGCTTTATACTGCTAAAGGCTTGTAAATTAGCTTTGCCTGAATGGCCTTCCCGAGCCCAATAAAGAAGTGGCGTAACTTGTTAAAGACTCCATTGGTGTATAAAATCGGAAATTGGAAAATTTCCATTTTACATCTACATTTTGTGTGAAAACTTTTTCTTTAGAAAGATTTTGTCTTGAATCGAATGCAAGTTCCTTGCTTGTATTTTTAGGCTAGACAAAAGTGAGGTGCCCATTTTTTGCCAATAGCTCTATTTGGCTGAAGGCTTGCAGATTAACCTGCCTCAATAGCTTTCCTGAGCCCAAAAAAGAAGTGGAAGACTCCATTTGTGTCTGAAATCAGAAATTGAAAATTTTCCATTTTACATTTATGTTTTGCGAGAAAGCTTTTTTTCTTCTGCCTTGAATTGAATTGAATTTTCTCGCTTGTGTTTTTGGCCAGATGAGTAAAGTACCTGTTTATGCCGATAACTTTATCCGGCTAAAGGCTTGCAAATTAATTTGCCCCGATAGCTTTCCTGAGCCTGAGAAAGTAGTGACTTAACTTGGTAAAGACTCCATTGGTGTCTACAACCGAAAATTGAAAAATTTCCATTGTACACCTACATTTTGTGTGAAAGCTTTTTCTCTAGAAAGATTCTGCCATGAATCAAATGAAGTTCCTTGCTTGTGTTTTTGGGCCAAACAAAAGTGAGGCGATTGGTCTTACCATAGCTTTATTCAGGTAAAGACTTGTAAGGTAATTTGCCTGATTAGTTTTCCCGAGCTTCGGAAAGAAATGGCTTAACTTGGTAAAACTCAATTGGTGTCTAAAGGGTTTTGCTAGCATAATAATCCTTGGGGTATTGTGAAAATAACAGTCTATTATGAGCTACAAATTCTTGAAGTAGTGGGCCCCACAATAATTTATAATTATTTGTGATTTGATTTTTTGTGGTACAGAGTAGATTGTTATTCTCACAGAGATTAAAGATTGTTACGCAATCATTTCTCGTGTCTAAAACCAGAATTTGGAAAATTTCCATTTTACATCTATATTTTGTGTGAAAGCTTTTTCTTTAGAAAGATTCTATCTTGAATCGAATTGAAGTTTCTTGCTTGTGTTTCTGGGCCAATCAAAAGTGAGGCACTTGTTTTTCTCGAAAGCTTTTTTTGGCTAAAAACTTGTAAATTCACTTGCCTAAATAACTTTCCTGAGCTTGAGGAAGAAGTGGCTTAACTTGATTAAATAATCCATTGGTGTCAATGGACGAAATGAACTCTATTGCAAAAAGAGAGACCGAATCACCTTAATGTAATGATTCGACCACTAGGGTGAACCTTATGATCTGCAGCCCTAAAGCCTGAGCTTGTTGCCATCTTGTATAGGTTTAGTTTATAATCCCAGTGATAATTCATTTTACACTCAAGTAATCCAACCACTTTAATGTGAAAAAAAAAGAAGAATATGCTTTACTTGCTCTTGGTGTAGGGGCTTACCTTTACATTAGGGGAGGTACTTCTATAAAAAGGAAGGAATGAACTCCGCTTATGGAGACTAAAATTCTTTGGCAATTGAATATCTTACCCATTTTTGCATCCTCCGTTTACTTTGCTATTGAAAGACTGCGACGATAGAGTGGCCCAATGGCACTGGAACCAAGTGAAATATAGGGAAATTCAAACTCTACAGGGCC
The DNA here is from genome assembly GCA_016097605.1 of Eucalyptus guilfoylei. Taxonomy (NCBI): domain Eukaryota; kingdom Viridiplantae; phylum Streptophyta; class Magnoliopsida; order Myrtales; family Myrtaceae; genus Eucalyptus; species Eucalyptus guilfoylei. The sequence continues at coordinate 37,668,611 of CM027862.1, read as the reverse complement.
ACCACCAGGTACATACCCCTTCAAGTTCCAGCCCAGAAAAATTTATGGCATGGGCGATGTGGTCTTATAATTTCTTTGTTTCCTTTATCTAGTTTGGCGATTTGAACTAATTATGGAGGCGGAAAAATTTTGATTCCCACGAACTAAAAATGCATGAAAAATTTTAATTTTTTTTTAGATTCTAGAGTGACCCTCAAATGATTAAAAAAAAAGTCATGGCACTCAAATGATAAAAAAAATCATAGTCCTTAAGTGAGTATCGTACGAAAATTATAACACTGCTGATGTTCTTATTCTCTCCTTTTGATATAAAGAGGTTCACTTAGACGTTGATTCAAAAGGCACAACATCTGGTGAAGCTTCTCAGGGCGATCATGGACCAACTGAAGGTGTGCCACTTCGAAGTCTTAGTTCTCATTTTTCATAAATCTTGTGTTGGCTGAATTTTATTTTGCTCCAAAGCATTAAAAATTCATAGCATATAAATGTTAAAATATGAATTCAAATATAATCATCATAATTTTCAAAATTCAAATAATATCTTGAATTATGACTAAGAAAGCCCAATTTATTTGTTTATTTATTTATTTATTTATACTTTGAAAGAGTAAAAGATCATGCTCATCAATTATGAATGATATTGTGGATAAGACCAATGGCAACGAGAAAACTCATTTGCGACACTATACCTATCTCGGAAAAGAAAATTCCGGATATCTATTCACTGTAATGTTTAATTTTTTGTTTAGAAGTTTACTATCCAAGTTTAATACAAAAAATTCCATGCAATGAATGAACTTGATACGAGTCATGAACAGATGACCTATGGCATACAATGGGTAATTAATTTTTCCAAGGTTATGTATGTTCATTTATCTTTTGGGTAACAAAGAGATTCTCGTGGACTCGATTTCAAAAGACACATCAAGTGATAAAGCTTCTTAAGATGTTTGCAAAACAACTAAAGGTTTGTCAATTTTAACTTTTAATTTTTCCTTTTCCATAAATCTTATGTTTCTTGCATTTTTACTTTTTTTTTAATTCGGAATATTTTAAATTCACGGCGTACAAATGCTGACAAAAAAGTTAAAATATGATCTTTCCATAATTTTAAAAGCATAATAATATCTTTAATTTTAATTGAGAAATCCCCCCCCCCCCCCCCCCCCCAAAAAAAAAAAAAAAAAAAAAAAAAAAAAGAAAGAAAGAAAGAACGAACTGACTTCCAAAGAGTAAATGAAGACGCTTATGGAAACAGGCCTGTTAAGTAACGACCGCCCCTTGATCTGGATTGGCATTTCATCGGAAGTTTTTGCACTTTCACTTGACCTTAAAAACAAGAAGTGCGAGATCTGAGGACTCTTAAAGTTCAATATTTGCAGGTAAGCCAAAACCGGTGGTCATTGAGAAGTATCGATCATTGTTTGAAGCCGCAGTAAAAGGTGATTGGAAAGGTGCCGAGGAATTCCTCAATCGCTATCCCGAAGCAATCACGGCCGTAATTTTGACCTCAGAATTTGGTCCAGCTACTGTGAGCGATATTGCGGTTATGGCCGGACAAGATCAATTAATGGAAAACCTGGTTAAGCGCGTCTCTGCGGAAAATAAAGCTCCCATTTTAGCAGGTGCCCTCTACCATGCTGCTCAGACGGGAAGAATAAGAAGGGTAAAGGAATTAGTAGATGATCTTGACAAAGTTGTTGAATCAGGTGTAGGAGTTGCCTTGTTAATTGCTGCCAATGGTGCTCCTAGGCAAAAGGAGGTTATCTGGTACCTAGCCAGACATATGAAATCCACCCCAGAGTATAAGCTCGTGCTTGCCCTTATTCAGGCTGGCCATTTGGGTAGGATTTCACACTCCCTCATCTTATCTGATTTCCTTCACTGTCTACTTGAATTAATTTTTTTGTTCTTGTGTCCCAAAAGACATACTCTTGTATTTAGCTAACAAATACCCCGGCTCAACGCAATTTGACGAGAGCGAAAACCGCGGTCTGTTAAAAGACTTAGTAAACATGAAGTCTGACTACCGCAGTGAAGCTCAACTCAATTTTTGGGAAAAGTGTATTTACCGATGTAGGTACTTTTTGCGCTTCTTTTGTTAGATATGCACAATTAGAGCAACTCTGTCCTCATAGTGTTCATTCTATCTATTCCCCTTTTTAGGTATCCCTCCCTCGGTTGATCCGTCATCTCACAACGTCAAAGACACCAAGATGGCTCGAGGTATTTTTGTTAATCTACTGATGGATGGACTAATACGGCAAAAAGCATATCATTCAAAGATCTTACTCATAAAAAGTTAAGGGATAGGGACTACATCAGTGTATACAATTAATATCTAAATCATGATGTGCATAACAAGTTAATTTCTAATTTAACAACAAGTAACGCTATTTACACCCCCATTTTAGTTAAAACACTAATTTTTTCCAACAAACTAATCGAAATAACCCCCTCCAAATTATTGTTTCTTTATATATTATACTAACCTACAAAACTGCCTAAATTTTTATCATCACCCTAATCTTATCAATTTCACAATATAAATGTCAGAGTACACCCAAAAAGATATTTTAATATCATTTATCCTATTATTATCTTGTCTAAACAAGATTGTTAATTTAAATTTATGATATCATATTTTAATCACAAAAGTTATATAAAAGGTTAGAAAATTCTAGTTATGATGGCTGATGAATTCATAATTAATTGCATATTCTTATCAAATAGTTTGTGGGAAACTTTATTTCAAAGTTGAAAATTAAAATTTAATCTAATTATCTAGCCGATTTTGACATTGTGAGTGGTTCTCTGGAATAAGTTTGTAGGATTATAAAGTTAAACATCGTTGATTTTAACTTTTTTCTTTGGGCTTTTTAGACTATAATATGAATTGCAAGATGGGGGTTAAAAATTTATTTACGCTTTCTTCACTTTAAAACTCACACCAGAATTTTTCAAAGGAAAGTTTTAAGCATGTTTTAAAATTTGGATACACTAGATATGAGATTGAATCTATGATCGTTATGGTTACTTTCTTCATAATTGGACTAGAACAACAAGAAGTTTCTCTTCTTCTTTTTTTCCTTTATGTTCTTATCCTTGGTTAATATTTTGATATGATCTAAATATAAATATGTTTGACATGTGATCATGCTTCTAACAATTTAACCCTTTTGAATATATAATACCATAAATTAAAATTGACAACATTTTCTAGGCAAAGTTAGAATAAGATATGTAATAAAGTGATATTTTGTTAGGTAATAATGGAGCATTTCTATTGTGAAATTGATGAAACTAATAATAAAGAAAAGAAACAATACTTTGAAGAGAGAAATGAGGGTATTTCAGTAAGTTAACTGGAAAAAAGGAGTCTCTTAGCCAAAATGGAGATGGAAATAGAGCCGCACTTAACATTTGTATAATTAGTTTGAGAAGTCTTACTTAATGTTGGATTGCCAAGTAGAAATATTGAGAATTGTAAATTTGAATGTCAAGTCAGGGAGGCTGATTGATCCAAGTTGTTTTCTAACATTGAGCATTATTAAATTTAATTACTTGTGCAATTTTCATTTCACAAATGTGATATGTATCTTTTTGTTCATCATCAATTCCTAATTTGCTGACGTGATGCTTCTCTCCTCTTAATGGTGGTAGAACCAGCAATTCCTTGGTTCAAGATATTAATCTGGAATCTCAACACAAAACCATGTATACGAATTGGCATAGTATCTTCAGACCAAAAAAAGAAAAAACAAATGCGGAGGTATCTACAGAAAAATGACCTTATTTATCCATGGTTAGAGATCTCTATTTTATATTGTAAATTGATGCGCTCGATGTATCCCTTTAGGATCATAATTTTTAATATGGATTGATTCTCGATTCATATATTATATATGATTGGATTTCATTCAATTTAAAGTCCAATTGACATGTATCCAATAGGAGAATCTATAAAAATAGTTAGGTCGAAAATTGATCTATCGATCAATCGCTGAATGTATCCATTTTTCTAAACTCTTTTTTTTTCCATGACATTGTGTGTGTTCATCCATAAATCCATTTGTTCTCTGATACATGCATTTTTGATTTTCAAGCCATATGAAGTTTGCTTCCCAATTAATATGTTAAATTCATCATTCTCTTCTCAACTACTACACACATGCACGTGCGCAGACATAAGATCACGACCCAAATGCGAAAGCCTCTAACCTTTTGAATTTTCATCGCAGGCAAAATTGCTCATCTAGTGTTACGTGTAGCACCTTTTATCAACAGGATTGGAGAATTGAAGTTACGGCGCGAATGCTGGCTTGAGTTAGCAATTCTATTTTTTAACGGGATGAAGGATCCTTTGAAAACTCCTGAAATACTCCAATTGACTTCAGCCATTGTCCTTGAAGCTGCATCCAATGGAATATCTGAAATTGTCAAGTTATGTCTTAAGCAATATCCGGAACTGATGTGGGATACAGAATTCACAAAAGAACTGATTGAAGAAGTTGTGAGGGGACGGCATGTTGAGTTGTTTAGAGTAATGAATGCATACGACACAATTCCAGAATTGAGGTACAACATTCAGAGGAACCGCGACCTGATGGAGGCATTTGTAGGATGGTCACCAGGATATGCACCGGCAGATTTTTCTCGGTCAGCTTTTCTTATGCAAAGGGAACTTCAATGGTTTGAGGTCGGTTCACTATATTTGCTTGCCACTCTTTAATTTATTTACATTCATGTTAATAGAAGTCCTTAATTTTCTGAAGGTACTGGAAGATAGGAGCGCTCCTCTACTTAAAAGTCTAAAATTCAAGGTCGGTTCACCTTATTTGTTTTGCCACCCTTTTGTGCTCTTTAATTTACATTTGTGTTGATAGATGAAGGTGAAGAAAGATGAAAGCGATCCTTCTTCTAAAAGTCTGGAATTGGAACCAACGGCCGAAAGGAGTGGGAAAACGTACTGGGAAGTTTTTGTAGAACAACGCAAAGATCATCATCTTGTAGCCTTGTAGCGACTCTCATCATTACAGTAGCTTTTACTGCAGTTTTTACTGTACCTGGAAGCAACGACAATACAGGGATCCCAATCTTTTTGAAGAAGAGCTCATTCATAGTATTTGCGGTAGCAAACACTTTAGCTCTCTTCTCTTCTATCACCACCACCTTGATGTTCTTGGCTATCCTAACTTCGCGCTATACCGCAAAAGATTTCCTCCACTCACTACCAAGAAAAGTGATACTGGGCCTCACCTTTCTCTTTCTCTCTTTGGCCTTTATGCTCGTGGCTTTTGGGTCTGCTCTTACGATCGTCCTAAGCGAACGATGGAAGTGGATTTACATCCCCATTACTTTGTTGGCTACCATCCCTATCATATTGTTCGCAATCCTACAGCTTCCGTTGTATGTTCAAATGGTTGAAACCACCTTTTGGCCTCGCCTCTATCGTCTTGGTGAAGATTTGGAAATGATTTGTGCTATTATTATGGAACAAGGACATCTGTGATGTGATCTTTGTTTGCACTTGTTATTGTGTGTAGAATGTAGATTTATGGTGTTTACTCATGTTTTAAGACTATTGAGGTATGACATTAGCCATACTAATGCTTAAGTTTAATGTATGCTGTCAAGCGCAGACCTTATCTGCATGGGTTATTTGGTATTTTTACCCCAAACAGTGAGCAATTACTTCATTGCTCATTGTATTAACTACTAAGATGAACCCAATTCTTCAAAGAACTGGCAGCATGGCTATCAATGTTCAATATCGATAGGGTTCATCCATTTAAATAAAGCAATGATCCATAGAAATTCTCTATCCTACAGAAGATGGCCACCCAAGCAGTGGCCCAACACAAGAAAATTCTCATATGGCAAGCCGAGCAAACGACTATTTTAGTTCAATGGAAGCTCAGCCTTCAAAATCGGTCTTCACCCTCCGCCCATACTTCCACCACATCCTCTCAACCAAATCTTTAGCTTTGACTAATGGAAGTAATTTGAAGGTGAAACGCTCACAACTCACACAAGGAAGAGAAGAAGATATATAGGCATGTAGATTTATTTCACATTAACAAAAAAAAATAATAATTACAAGACTCCCCTATTTATAGACTTGTTACATGATCTTTACTCTTCCTAGTAGAAAAAGCTAGTGTTCCGGATAAGATCTAGAAACTAACATTCTGAATAAGATCTAAAAACTAACAAAACAATCACCATATCTCACATTATCTCTAAAAACAATTAATATCTCTAAAAACAATCACTACACTTAGAAATAAGAATAGACTAATTATAGATAATGACGAATAGACTCGTTAAAAATAACGCTGCAATTATGACTCTTTTTCAATGCGGATATCAAATAGTTATCTGCATCAATGAATTTGGTTTCATTTCTAACACTCCCCCTTAAACCAAATTCTCCTCCATCGATCATTCCAAGCAGGCTCTTGAACTTTCGAAAAGCATTGATCTTGAGAGGTTTGGTAAAAATGTCTGCTACTTGATCTCCCGTCTTCACATGCAACACTTCAACCTCATTCTCTTTAACATGTTCTCGAACGAAATGATATCGAATATCGATATGTTTACTTCATTCATGAAAAACTAGATTTTTCGCCAATACAATAGTAGAAACGTTGTCAACAATAATCTTAGTTGCTTTTTTTGCTCCATAAGAATATCTTTAAATAGTCTTCTCAACCAAATTGCATGACAAACACAGGAGGATGCAGTTACATATTCAGCTTCACATGTCGATAGGGTGACATTGGATTGCTTCTTTGATGACCATGTGAAAGCAATGTCACACAAGAAAAATACAAAGCCTGTAGTGCTCTTTTGATCGTCGATATCTCCACCATAATCACTATCCAAATAAGCTTTAAGTTGGAAGGATTCAGAGCAATAATAGTGTAGGCCATGAGAAGTAGTACATTTGATGTACTGAAGTATTTTCTTTACAACTTTAAGACGAGATGACTTTGGCTTCTCCATATATCGACTCATAATTCTAACACTATACATAATATCCAATCTCGTGCATGTCAAGTATCTCAAACTCCCAATCAAGCTTCTATAATATATTGAATCAACATCGATACCATCATCAAACTTTGAAAGTTTGACTCCGCACTCCATTGTTGTATTGACCGGAGTACAATTCTTCATGTTGAATTTTTCAAGGATATTTTCTGCATATCCTTTTTGGGAAATAAGAATCCCCTCGGCACTTTGCTTCACTTCGATCCCAAGGAAATAATTCATGAGACCATTATCGGTGTGACATCCTGAATTTCAGGTTCTGTTTTCGATTGAATAAGTAGGGCTTTTTATCGACGCGCCTATAGTTCTTTTCCCTGAGTTGGCCACTCACGAGATAACTAGTCTATCAGGTGAAGCCGTTAAGGAATCTAAAAGCAATAGACTTGAGAATTTGACTAATAATCAACTGTTCGACCGTGTTAATCTGCAATGGTCATTATGGCACCGTCAAAATCAATCAGAGACCGGAGATAGGTCGATTTGATAGAGGTATGTGATTAGTGTGTGGATGATTCCACCTAATTGCAAAATTTCCGTCGAACGACACTAGACCGATTTTTCTGTCTTTTCTGTACCCTGTGTTCGTTAGGGGTGTGCATGGTCCGGGTGAGCGATTCCTGACCTAGAACTGGGAATCGCCCACTAAAAATCGATTCCGGAAAATTGGAATCGGGAATCACCCACTAGTTACATGGATCCACCCGGGAATCGGACCGCCGGTCTGGTCTGGTTCCTTGGTGGATTCATAGAACCGGTCCAACCTTCACGCCTTCCCTTTTTTGCCCTCCCCACATCTGCTTATTCTGACTCTCTCGACCATGGTAGCTTTATTCTCCTCAAGTACTAGTGCCGTGGCAGCAACGGTCGCAACCCTTGCGCTGCTTTCATCCCAACCACCACCATCATCTTTGCCACCGCCTCCGCTATCTCTCGCTCCTCCCTCGAGATCGACAATGAGGAGGACAACGGGACAATGAGCCGTTCTTAGACCTAGAGTTCGCTCCTATCCCCGCAAATGAGGATGATGGGGAGAAGCCTAAGGAGGGGGAGGAGGAAGAGGGGAGGTAAAAGCGGGACGAGCCCAACAACGAAGAGGACAATAGTGACAGCGAATGCGGAGGTGGTGAGGAGGCTGGTGACAACGTGGAGAGAGAGTTCAAGTTCAAGGGGGAAAAAGAGAATCGACTCACTGTTTCGTTGAGTTCGAACTAGGACTCAAAGGGAGATGAGTGGATCCGAAGGTGAATTGGAGAGGAAGAGGGAGCCGGGGGAGATTTTGAATTGAGAGAGACAAGATGGAGTAGGAGAGTAGTGAATTGAGACAAGATGGTAATTGGAGTCCTAAATTTTAGATTTGCTAATTTCAAATTTTTTTAATATTAAAAATTAATATATTATTATAATATAACCGGTCCGATCCGGGTGAGTAGATTTGCCCTTGGAACCGAGAACCAAACCGGTACCCAACGGTTCCCATAAATTGGAATCAAGAACCGGATCGGTTTCCTTAAGAACCATTGGTTCCAGGCGGTTTCGGTCCGGTTCCGGGCGGTCCGGGCGAGTCCTAGTTCTTTTACACACCCCTAGTGTCCGTATTTGAAATCTCGATATTTTTACGACAACTGAGAGTCGCCAATGTGTCGAAGATGTACAATGTGGCTCGAAAATAGTCGACCACGGGTTAATTGCACTAAAAATTCCTAAAAGCTACTTGGTAGGCTATGTCACACTAAAATCGCGCCAAATTAAAATTAACTGCGCATTTGAACCCGATTTTAGAAATTGAAAGTTCTGTCATGTTACGATTCATTTAGGAACATCGACTCGCATTCCGAAAATTTTTCTGCAAATCGGGATTTTTGGCGGAAATTCAAAGTAGGGCCATTTTTGACCAGAAAAATTAGATAACCGTTTTTGGTCGCGTTTTTGGGATTCAAGTTAGTTCAATTGACGAGGAAAAATCTTAAGAGGAATGATGGCATCTTGGTTGAATTTATGGGGACCGAATTAGGTTTAATTGAGGGAGAATTGAAGAAGAATTGAAGCAATTGGAGGGTTAATGTCCAAAATTCGTAGGTCCCTTGCAGTGCAACCTTTGAACCACTTGGTTGGCTTGCTAGGGAAGTTTGAGGGTTGCAATTTGGCTGAGGAAGACAGCCAAGGTGGTGGGGCTTTGCAATGAGTGAAAATGGATAGATTGGTGAACTTTGGAGGCCAAAATGGGTCTCCCTCTCTTCAGCTGGCTTCTTCTTCTTCTTTGAGCATGCTTTATCCATTGTTGAGCATTTGTGGAGCTCAAATTTGCAGAGAGAAACCAGAAAAAGCCTCCCTGCCTGTCGACTAGCCAGACCGCCTTCCTTGCCGCCCGTTCGCTCGTTGCTGCCGTCCAACACCGCCCGTGAGCCCGCGCGGTCGTCCCCGCATTCGTGCCTCCTGCTTGCCGTCCTGACGCCGTAGAGCCCTCCGTCCAACCTTCCAAAGTGCCGCCGTCACCATTCAGGCCACCGGAATTGCTGCCGTCGCTCGCCATTGCCCACAGCAACCCCGTCCGCCCGTCCCGTGCCGTTTCCAATGCACCGAGTGGTTTCATCACTCGAGTGTGGGTTAGGACTAGGTGTCTTGCTGAGCAATTACACCGATGATGTGAATATGACTTTAAATATCTAATGCTAATTGATTTGTTATACTCAAGTTAATGACTTACGGTGCTTCCAATGCAAACAAAGCTTTCTCATAACTTTGGGGCTTAAAAGTTGAGATATAATTTCTTCGATCCGATGACAATTGGACTGATGTCTAATCAAGAACTAGACACGTGAGGATAAACAACAGACATTTAATTCTTTGCATAAAATTGTTCCCGTTGAAAGACCCTTGCATGATGACAACAACATTGCAATGGTTTTTTTTAATACTTTTAAAGGGTAACCATAAACAAAAGGCGATAGAAAGACCTAGTTAAGCAACTACTCTTATGCTCACTTAATGAGTAAAGCTACACCTTATGATTTCACAAATCTTCGAATTCCATAACCGGCATGCCCGGCAAAAATTGATCCTCAATTTCAAAGATGCAAGAAACAATGATGTTCAAATATCAATAACATTAAGTGACCTATCACACCAGTGACAAACATAACACCGATATGCTTATGAACAAAGAATGTACCTCCTTCGAGACGCTTCTTCTTCACCCGCTTCACGTGGTGGAGGTCCTCCGATGGCGCAATTTGACTCAAACGCCTAACCAATGACCAAACAATGGATTCCCAAAAAATTTGAGCGGAAAATCAAACCATATACGAAACAGCAATTTCTGAGAAGCGCAGAACGAGCTTTAACACATAAATCCAAAGTAAGACACTGAGACTGACCTCGTGATAGTGTTCGTAAGCTTCGGCTGCTGGATCTGAGCTGCGACCACGTTCACCGCATGCAGGAAAAGGAAAAAAACGAAAAAAAACGCAACGAAACGAAAATTCCGAAATGCAGAACACATCAGCAACACGTCAAGTTCGGATCTTTCGCTCAGGATTCGGTCGGTCGTCCATGAAGGAAATACCTGTGAGTTGCTGATCGGGCGGAATCGGCGGCCTGCCGGGGACGTGGACGATTCGCCACACATCGTCGTTCTCGCTGCTCATCGCTCTTCGCAGCTATCTCCGGTCGCCGGAGCACGAAAAGCAGCAGGAAACCACAACGCCGTCGGCCGTCGCGAAGCTCGCCGGCGGCTGAAAGTGGAAGAAGCGGCGACCTTCTCGACGGAGAGAGAAAGAGAGAACTCGTGCCTGATTGTGGGCCTGAACCGGCCCATTCACTTTCAAGCCCACCCATTCGGTGTTATAGTGGCTCTTTTTTTTGTTTTTTTTTTGTTTCCTTTCTTAATTGATTTTCTTTGAAAGACATTTCTTGTAATTTTCTTTTATAGTTAGTGAATGAATAGTACAGCATTTATCATATTCTTAATATTCGCCATCAGGGGTTAATCACATGCTGAAAAGATAAAAGACCCTGAAAAAGGTAAATAAATTACTCAAAAGATCAAAAATCTCGAATGAGCAAACGGGCGAATCTCTATTTATCGTCCAATGAAACGGGATCCTGCAAATGTCTCTTGAATATGACTTCTCAAACAAATCTGATCGTGCAGTGACAATGAATTGCTACGATGGAGATCTAATATGCGTGATGAGTTGATATTTTTTGTTTCTTTTCTTCCTATACAGATCAGCTTTGAATGTCAAAGGCGGGGAAGAGAGAGAGAGAGCCGAGGGTTCTGCCCTCATGTCCGGTCAAAGGAGAGAGAGGACGAGATTGAGATGAAGAAGAACAGTGGAGAGAAAGACAGACTGCAGAAGAGAGAGAGAGAGAAGGAGAATCATGAATGTCGGGGCAGTGCGGGGAGAAATAATTGGGGCCGTCCCCTCTGATTCCGTACGCGTCTTGTCCGCACCGGGATTCCTCCTCCGTACGCCTCCCCCCTCACCGCATTCATCGCTCACCAACCCCCTTCCCCCACCACCGTCCGATGATCTCTTCGTCTCGAGCCTTGGCGAAACCGACGGCGGCGATCGATGTGGAGACGGTTCGGTGGGGGCAAGAAAAAGGGGGAAAAGCACATTGAAATTCGATTGTCTCTGATTGGGGCGAATCGAGAAAATATGATGGTTTCCGAAAGACCATCTCGGCTTTGGGTGAAAATGGGGGAAGGGGGAATTTTTCCTTGTGGACCCGAGTTCATTGAACCATGTGGAATATATCAACAAATTCATCTCATGGGTTTTCACACGTACAGACCGGGGAATAGAGTGAATGGCCATGATAGAGTTGATGATTCTAAATTTGAAATTCAAAGTTGGATTTGACAAAATGTATTAAAAAAAATTTTAAGTTTGAGTTTTCAATGATTAGTGTTGTGATAATGATTGGAATGTACATTGTTGCAACCTGCAATTATTATGGAAATTGGAAAATTTGCGTTCAGATGGGCTATCAAGGGATTTGAATATATTTATTCATGCAATGCAATTCTCATTGATGAACTTTTGAATGGTGATGTACACATTAGAATGTATGTCCCATTTGTTTTCGCTAGTAGTCTGCAAGCCCCTTTATGCTCGACTGATCCAATTTGGCATAAAGGCACATTCGGGTAGATTTAGAATAGAGCATTTCATTTTCAAGGTTAGCCTCACTCGAGAGGCTCGAACTAGGTTTGCCCTTCTCAGAAAGTTCCGTGAATTGGTTTTTTAACAGGTAAGCCCGAGCAACAAATTAAACCCAACTGGAGGGCTCGATTTAGGGCAAGCCAATGATTGCATCCACAACTGGTAATCTGACTCCAAAAAGACCAGTTCCTTTTTGGCCACGAGAGGGGACACGAACGGTCGCCACGAGAGCAGGGCAGCGGCAAGGGTGGAAACTGGAGAGAGAGAGAGGAGGGGATGTACGGAGACAGTCATACACGAGACTAAAATAGGGTTTTGCTCATTTATAACGGAAAAATCGTTCTAATCGCAGCCGTTGATTTCTCATGATCTAACGGTAGAGAATGTCAATCCTAGTCTAATCAATCCAATCGTATAGATCCGCTTGATCTAATGGTGATAGCTATTGGCCCTCGTCTCTTGAATTTAATGTAGGAGATTGGGTCTATGTAATGGTTGAAGTCGTCCATTCCCCTCCAATAAATTTAGTGAGATCGAATCACCTTGTCCATTTAATGATTCTAAAGAACTTCTTTTGGATATATGACGTTGGATTTCTATTTGTGACACGTTGCCGTAAATCAAATAGCCGAAGTCGCAAAAATCATCCTCATTATTACCCAACATTTGGTTTTGGTCATGTAAAAATATTTCATTACAATTTATTCCGCGAGTCAGTCTCCCTATGGCAACAATTTTTTTATTCAAAAGTGGATGAAATATGCTCGATCAACACCAATTATCGACATGTGGTACTTATGCCTACGAGCTTCTAAACAAAATTACACTTACAATCCTAGTATTTTTGGGAATTTTCGAGTTTGATACCTATATTTTGTTCCGACAATAATTTTAGTCTCCTTATCAATTTCATTTTTAAATGTTATTATAACGATTTTCGATACAATTTTTCATATGAAATTTCAATGATGCAAGCTATCATTTAATACATTGTATATATGTGTATAAGGGTTTTATAGTTAATATTAATGGCTTTGTTATTCATATTTGACCTCCTTCTCAAGATATATCACACGTATAAATGCGAATGACAATTTTCGCTGTCACATGAAGTACGAATTTGGAAGAATTCACGATCGTGATCGAATAAATTCACATGATCAAAGGAATCTCGAAGGATGAAGTGATGATATCTTTTGAAATATATACCAAACTTTTATAGTCAAGTATCCATAAATTGGATCTTTTTCGGCCGAGGGCCGAGGTCGAGTCACGACAGCAAATATGATGTGGGAAGAAATATGAGGTATCTTCGCGTGAAGAAGAAAGTGAAGAAGAGCACAGGAGTCAAAAGCAACGTAAGAAAATGTCTGACAAGCCACGGAAAGGAGAAGAGCTCTAGCAAAAGCACTCTTTGATACTGTTCATATACTGTTTCGCATCACATCAAAGTCTATAATGCGACCAGGCATTACATCAAACCAGTCTGCAAAGTGTATAATGCCGCATCACATCGAACCAGTCTGTAAAGCATCCTAAAGGTGCTCTAAATCATTAGGTCATGACAAAGTCTATAATGCCTCCAGCATGCGTTGTATAAAACAAACTTCCGTCGGAAATCCAATAAGAGTTGGCTAAAAGAGTCGATTCCTGTACGCACTCTCCAATAATTTTCTAAATCTCTTTTCTCTCTTTCTTCCCCGTGACATGTGTACAAATCAAGAAGGGTCCTCAATAATTTGATAAAGAATTGCAAATTTTCAGACTTGCCCGTGTCCCCTCCCACGGTACATGGAAAAAACGCAAATATGAGCTAATTTCAAAGATTAACTTTCCATCCAAAATTTTTGTCCTCCCCATTTTCCGTACTTTTTTCAAATAAGCATAAATTCCATATTCAGTTAACTTAGGTCTAATGTGAACAGGATTATTTCGCCATTCCAATTATTCTATTCTTAGAAAAAAAAATTCTGAAATAAAGATTTTGAGAATACTTACATTAACTAAAATTATATGATGATTTTATTAATTGAGGATGAAAATATTCTCACCTTATGAGGTAAAATTAAAGATGTCAATGTATTTCTTTTGTGAGAATAACACATTAGCGCAATTCAGGCTCAAATTATGTTAAAATGATTTTGTGAGTTGGCAATAAAAATAAAAGTTAAGAAAAAAAGTAGTGAAGAGAATGATTTTCCTCATGTTGTTCATAAAGTGCAGATAACGACTATGAATACAAAAATTATGGATATCTATATCACATAGATCGTCATTGTAAAAGTATATATATATACAATTTGAGAAAGGAAATGCAAATCTATTTACCGTATAAGTTACATGTTAAAAATAAAAATTGATTGTTTTGATTATGTAAAATCTTTGTGTTAAGAAAATTTCACATTGTCATTGTACAAGATAAAAGTCCATTGAAATAGGATTTATATTATGTACATTGTTGATGTAAAAGTCTTTTTTTATACAAGCAGTCTCAGAATAGGAACACAAACCTTAAATCTACATGCTAAACATAAAAATCGTAATATTTGTCATTATTTTTGCACCGCTGGCACACGGAACAAAAATATATGGAAATATGTTTTTTGCAAAAAGGGAACGGTGGAAGAAAAGAAAAAATAAATAGGAATTTCCATAAAATTTGGAAATGTGGACGTCATTCGGGAAAAGAGAAGGGTACATCGTCTTTACAGCTGGAACTTTGGTTCCATCCCCAGGTCGATTATAAAAAAGGAAGACCCATGAGAGCAGAAAGCAACTTCGACTTCAATCCCTTGAAAGTTGAAATTACTTCTCCGCTTTAGAGTTTTACCTGCTCGCGGCACGGCTTGGAAACCTCCATGGATCAAGAACTAGCGCCAGGTATGTTCTGTTCTTTCCTTTCTTTGTTCTGATTTCATCCCAAAGGGTGATGGAAAAATTGGAAAAGTGTCGCTTTTTGGGGGTTAATTTCTAAGTAATATAAAATGGCAACATTTTTATTTATTTATTACTTAACAAGTATCCCGACACTTTATAAAGAAAACCCTCGTAAAAAAGGAAAGAGTGTGAAAGGAGAATAATTTGTGCTGAACTTGAGGGCGTGTTTGGTCTGAGAAAATTTTCTATTTTCCTGTTTTTCTTTCCACAAGTTTTCAATGAAAATACGTTCGGTAGAAATTTTGGTTGTCGTGTTTTCAACATCTGAATTTTAAAACTCAAAATGACCAAAATTGACAGTACATTTACGAGGTTTGCTTTAAACAACTACACCCGACATGTTTCTATAATTTTCATTCCCATTGAAAGCTCTTACTTTTCACCCTCCAAACATCTTTTCAAGAAAATGGAAGTTGAAATAAGGAGCAATTTTCACTAAAACATTTCCGTAAACCGAATGTACCTTAAATACATGAGCTGACTCAAGAGGCAAAAATGTCGATTCGACTAAGCTGGAACTCATACAATTAAAGTTATGCTCTTAACCTGAGTCCAGGGTACCAAAAATCATGCGATGGACTCAAGTACGTACCCTAAAAAGACATTGCTTAGAATTTTCTGGTGTGACCAACGGAAAATGACTCCTAAATAATTTGGAAAGTCCAACTAAATCATCAGAAAAAATTTTCTTTTTGAAAAAGAGATTACATCCAAATTATTGGGGGACGCAAAATTCTTTGTCCCGGTAATTTTAACGAAGTGATTTAAATTGTCACCATAGAACAGTATGAGGACTGGACTTATAACCAAAGTATAGGGACTAAAAGTGAGATTTCCCAACCTACTGAGACTGAAGTGTACAAAATGTAATTAATTTTTCTAAAGTTATTTATGTAAAATTCTCTTTTGGTAACACAGAGGTTTGCATAGACTTGAGTTCAAAGGACATGGCAACTGATCAAGCTTGCCAAGACAGTTGCAAAACAACCAGAGGTTTGTCACTTTGAACTTTTAATTTTTGTTTTTCATAAATCTTGATTTTCAAGCATCTTAACTTTTTCAATCCCAAATACTTCTAGTCTCAGAGCATACATATGCTGACATATAAATTGAAATATAACCTTTTTACAATTTTTAAAATCCGGATAATAACTTGAATTATAATTGAGAAAGGCCAATTTTTTTTTTTTTTTTTTACTTCCGAAAAGTAAAAGAATGTGCTCATAATTTACTTAACAATATCATGGATAAGATCAATCGCAATGAGACAAAAACTTACAAAATCGCATTGTCCACTATATGAAAGCTAGAACGTCCCTCCCTCTAATTGATGATACAATTTCTATTTCGAAAAGAAAGTCGTGATCTTTGTTAAGTTTAACGTTAATTTTTTTTTTTGTTTAAAAGTTTACCATCTAAGTTCAATGAAAAAAAAAATTCATGCAATGATTGAGCTAGTATGCATGATATAAAGCATACGAAGTGGAATTAAATTTTCTAAGGTTGATTATATTCGTTTCTCTTTATGGTAACAAAGAAGTTCACGTAGAAGAGAGCTCATAAGGCATGGCGACTGATAAAGCTTCTCAAGATGGCTGCAAAACAACCAGAGATTTATCACTTTGAACTTTTAATTTTCGTTCTTCATAAATCATGTGCTTCATGGATTTTGACTTTTGTTAGTACAAGTCACTTTGAATTTCATCCAATATATGGAACCTAGAAGGTCCCACAAAACTAATTCCTAATTTGATACCTATCTGAAAAAAAAATAAAAAAAAAAAAAAGAAGAAGAGAGAACTCACGATCTAAGTTTAACGTTGATTTTTTTTTTTTTGCTTAAAATTTTACCATCTAAGTTTCATGCAAACAATTCCATGTGATGAACGAGCCTGATACCAATAATGTATACATGATCTAAAGCATATAGAGTAAAATTAATTAGGTTATTTATATTCATTGAATTTTAGCTAACAAAGAGTTTCACGAAAAAGGGACTACAGAAGGCATGGCAACTTATAAAGCTTCCCAAGTTGGTCGCAAAAAACCTAGAGGTTTGTCTCTTTTTGAGCTTTTAATTTTAGTTTTTCATAAACCTTTTGTTCAATGCATTTTGACTTTTGTTAGTCCAAATCACTTTGAATTTCACAACATACAAATGCTAACATATAAACTTACAGATAATCTTTTCATTTTTTTTTTTAAATTTGAACAATATCTATAATTGAGAAACCCCCAAAAGAAATACTCTTTTACTTTCAAAGAGGAACAAAACGCGGTTACAATGTATGAATGATATCGTTGATTAGATCAATGGCAACTACGAATTAAAACTTAGTAAAAACGCATTGTTTGATGTATGAAACTTAGAAGGTCTCACCAAACTAATTCATGATTCAATACATATTTATAAAAACTCATGATCTCTGTTAATTTTTCTTGTTTAGAAATTTACCATATAAGTTTTGTGCAAAAAATTCCACTGCAATGAATGAGCCTGATACCAGTCATCTATGCAAGATCTAAAGCATACAAAGTGTGATTAAATTTTCCAAGTTTAACTATATTCATTTTCAAACACAGCAATCAAAACTTTTACCAAACGTACTTTTATTGACAAATTTAGAAATGAAAATATTGGAAAATTTCCATTATATATTAGATGAAAACTTTCGGGTACCGCTATTTCCATACCTTATCCGACTAAATGCACCTCATTTTCTTTAAAAAGACAAAGTTTCCCTTAATTATTCAATTGCAATTTTAAGTGGTAGCCCTCAATTTAGTTACTTTCCTTCTTTTGTGAACTTTTCTATTTCTGTGTAGGATCTAGTTGCCATAACTAAGAACATCACATGTTTTGTTTTTCTTTATTGTGGATATCCCTTATATATTAAATGCATTATGTTTTCTCTTTATTTTTAGATTTTACTTCCTTAGAAATTAATTTTGTCAAAAAGAGAAATTTCGAAGAAACATAGTTATCTTCTACATTAAGCAAATTTATGGAATTGAAGTTTCTTACTTGTGCTTTTGGGCTCGACAAAGTTGAGGCGCTTATTTTTGCGAATGGCGTTATTCGGCTAAAGCCTTGCAAATTAACTTGCCTAAATAGCTTGCCTAAGCCGAGAAAGAAATGGCTTAATTTGGTAAAGACTCCATCGGTGTCAAGGGACAAAATGAACTTTATCCTAAGAAAGAGGGACAAAGTCACCTTAAAGCAACGGTTTGATCACTGGGAAATGAACCTAATGATCTGAGCCTGCTTGCCAACTTGTATAGGTCTTGTTTATATTCCTAGTGATAATCATTTTCACTCAAGTAATCCAACCACTATAACGTAAAAACAAAATAAAAACAAGTTATGCTTTACTTGCATACCTTTACATTAGGCGAGGTACTTCTATTAAAAAGAAGGAATGAACTCTGCTTAGGGGGACCAAAATTCTTTGATAATTGGATATCTTACCCATTTTCACATCGTCCATAACTTTGTTGTTGAAAGACTGCAATGAGGAGAGCAACCCGATGGCACTGCAACCAAGTGAAATGCAAGGAGATTCAAATCCTGCTGAACCACCACCAGGTACATATTTATGTTCCAACCCAGAAAAATTTATGGTGTAAGCGATGTGATCTTATAATTTCTTTGTTTCCTTTATCTAGTTTGGCGGCATATGTAATTGGAACTAAATACAGGGACCAAAGATAAATAAATTTCCAACAATGAAGTAAAAATGCAAAAGCAATGTGTGGCCATCAAATACAGTTGATTGATTCAAGAAACCAGTAAGCAAAAGCAAAACGTATTACTCAAAGTCAAATATCCTAAATTTGGTATGACTTGGCTGCACAAGTTCCCTCCTAGTTTTGGATGATGGTGCGACTGCTTTTTGTCAATCCTAGTTTCGTCACTCATAAGAACTCAATGACCAGTTCATTAAAATTAACTACCAGAAAACTTCCTCTTATCGGAAAGTTTTGTCTGAGCAATCACCTTGCGAGGACTAATTATTTTCCATTTCAACTTGAAATGCGAATCGGATTGGCAGTTGGTTGTCCAACAAAGCAATTTCGTCAAGAGTGAACGGCAAAACAAACGGGTTTTGAATATTTAATTACTTATCATTAAGAGACTACATGACTCGTCCTTTAAAGACATGATTCTCGAGCTAATAAATTCACTATAGTCATCTCCAGAAAGGGAAATCATGTTGTTGTTCTAAGCCAAAAATAACTCTTCAATAAAAATGGTTGTCACTATTATGAGTGATGAAACTTTTGATACTTCTAATGTCCTTATACCTATTTTTGGACTAGACAAAGTGAGATGCCCGTTTTTGCCGATAGATTTATTCAGCTAAAAGCTTGCAAAATAACTTGCCCGAATAACTTTCCCGAGCTCGAGAAAGAAGTTGCTTAACTTGGAAAAGACTCATTTGGTCTCAAGGAATAAAATGAACTGTATCATAAAAAAGAGAGACAGAGTTACCTTCAAGTACTAGTTCGATCACTAGGTATTGAACCTAATTATGTGTGGCCCTAGAGCCTGAGCTTACTTGCCAACTTGTAAAGATCTAGTCTTTAATTCTAGTGATAATCTTTTTTACATCCAAAAAAAAAAAAATCCTTTTTACACTCAAGTAATCCAACCGCTTCAATAAAAAAGAAAAGAAAAGAAAAGAAAAGAAAAGTATTTCACTCGCTATAAAGTGAATAAAGAATTATATGCTTTACTTGCTCTAGGTGTAGGTTTATATTAGGGGAGGTACTTGTATAAAAGGAAGGGATGAACTCGGCCTAGGAAGACTAAAACTCTTTGATAATTGAATATCTTACCCATTTTTGCATCCTCCGTTTACTTTGTTGTTGAAAGATTACAATGAGGAGAGAAACCCAATGGCGCCGGAAGAAAGTGAAACACATGGAAATTCAGATCCTGCAGAACCACCACCAGGTACAGACATGTTCATGTCCCAACTCAGAAAAATTTATGGTATGAGCGATGTGGTCTTATAATTTCTTTATTTCCTTTATCTAGTTTGGCGGCATATTCAATTGGAACTAATTACAGAGGCCGAAAATTTTTAATTCCCACGAACTAAAAATGCAAAAGCAATGTTTGGCCACGAAATACTGCTAGTTGATTCATTTTCTCGAGCCCATGGCATGACTATTCGTTTCAAGCAAACAGTAAATACGCAAAATGTCCCCATTTAAAAATTCTAGATTCTAGGGTGACTATTCAGCTTTTTCGCCCCGCTAAATTGAAGGAACATATAAGTTTCAGAAAGACGATTTGCGTCAACTCTGGTTTTCTTCCTTCTATTATCCAAGATGTTTGTGCGGACGTGGACTCCAACAAAGAAACCAATCCTTCAGAAATACAAAATTCTCTTGATGAAGCAGTGCAGGGTACGCCGTTGCCAAGGGAGCCATTCCTTTCTCTGTTGATTAAATAGGATTTATCTAAGTCGTTCATAATAAGTTGATACATGTTGAACAAGTCTCACTCTGCCAAAATCAATAAATCAATGAATCGCGGCACTCCAATAAACAAATTTTCACTGATATGACACTTGAGTGATGGAAAAAAAAAAGTTATGACGCTCATATAAAAATTTTAACATTTGTCGTATCCTTATCCTCTCCTGTTGTTATTAAAGACATTCTCTTAAATGTAAAAATTCAGAAGGCACGGCAACTGACAAAGCTTTCCAAGGCAGTCGCAAACGGACTAAAGTTGTTTCGCTTTGAACTTCTAATTGTCATTTTTCATTAATCTTGTGTCAGAGGATGCATTTTGGTTTATTCTACTCCGAAACTTTTTAAATTTTACAGCATACAAATGCTGAAATATGAATTCAAATTTAATCTTCTCATAATTTTTAAAATTTGAATAATATCTTGAATTAATACAAAGAAATCCCAAAAAAAAAAAAAAATTACCTTGAAAGAGTAAAAGATCGAGCTCATTAGTTATTAATGATATAGCGGTTATGATCAATGGCAATGAAAAATAAGAACTCACTAAAAACACATTGTCCAAGATATGACAGTTTGAAGGTCCCAGAAAACTAATTGATGAAATAATACTTATCTCGAAAAAAAAAAAAACTCAGGACCTTCCTTCAGTTTAACGTGTAATTTTTCTTGTTTAAAAGTTCACTATCTAAGTTTAATACAGAAAATTTCATGCAATGAATGAGCTTGATCAGTCTGGAATAGATGATCTATAGTATACAAGGTGTAATTAATTATTTTTTTTAAGGTTATTTGTGTTCATTTCTCTTTTTGGTTACAAAGAGATTCACCTAGACTGGAGTTCAAAAGACACAGTGACTGATAAAGCATCCCAAGATGGTTACAAAACACCTAGGGGTTTGTCACTTTGAGCCTTTAATTTTTCCTTTTTCATAAATATTGTGTTTCTTGGATTTTGACTTTGTGTAATACAAAACATTTTAAACTTCACGGGGTCCAAATGCTGCCATAAAAATTCAAATATAATATTTTCATAGTTTTTAAAATCATAAGAATATCTTGAATTGTAATTGACAAAGCCCAACCAAAAAAAAAACTCACTTCCAAACAGTAAAGAAAGACACTCACAGGAACAGCAATGTAGAGTAAAGGACTGCCCCTTGTTTTGCATAATCGTAAAAGCAGGAAGTTTTAAAGACTGAGGACTTTTAATGTGCAATATTTGCAGTCGAGCCGACACCGGTGGTTGATGAAAATTATCGACAATTGTTTGAAGCCACATTAAAAGGTGATTGGAAAGCGATAGAGAGAATCCTCAATGAAGATCCCGAAGCAGTGATGGCCAGTCTTATGACCATAGAAGATCGTGACTTTACTGTGCTCAATATTGCGGCTGTGACTGGACAAGATGAATTGGTGGAGAAACTGCTAAAGCGCATCCCTCGGGAACTTAAAGCTCGCGGCTTAGATCAAGCCTTCTGCGTTGCCGCCCAGAAAGGAAGAATAAGGAGGGCAAAGGAATCAATAGAACAACTTGAAAAAGTCCGTGGTGAATCTACGGTACACGATGCCCTGTTGTCTGCTACGAGAAGTATTCCTAAGCAAAAGGAGGTTATCTGGTACCTGGCCAAGCGTATAACATACCCCCCATGTAATGATATCATGATGAACCTTATTAAGGCTGGCCATTTGGGTAGGATTTCACACTCACTTTTCTTATCTCAATTAATTCACTGTTCACTTTAATTTACTTTTTTGTTCGTGTCCCAAAAGACATACTCTTGTATTTAGCTCACCGATACCGTGACTTAGCGACGTCGGTTGATACCAAAAACAATGGCCTGTTGGAAGTCATTGTGCGTGTGAAGTCCTACTACCGTAGTGGAGCTAAACTCAATTTTTGGGAAAAATGTATTTACCAATGTAGGTACTTCTTGCGCTTCTTTTGTTATATTTGTACAATTCAAACAACTCTATCCACACAGGGTTCACTCTATCTGTTCCCTTTTTAAGGTGTCCCTTACTTGGTTGATACATCATTTGACAACACCAAAGACATGAAGATGGCTCGAGGTATCTCTGTTAAATCTGATTGATGGATGGACTAACATGACAAAAAGCATATCATTCACAGATCTTATTCATAAAAAAAAGTTAGGGGATAGGATATACAATTAATATCTAAACCATGATGTATGGTACAATTTAATATCTAATTTAACATTTATAAAGTTAGTTTGAGTTACTTAGTCAAGTCAAATTGTCAAGTAGAATTATCTAGAATAGTAGATTTGGATCTCAGATTATTGAGGTTGATTGATCCAATTTGTTTTTCTCACATATTCGAGCATTAATAAATTTAATTACATGCGCTGATATGTATCTTTTTGTTCATCATCAATTTATAATTTGCTAACATGATTTTTCTTTCCTCTTAATGGTGGTGACACCAGGGACTCACCGGTTCAAGACATTACTCTGGAATGTTGCCACAAAACCAGGTACACTAACTGCCATGGTATCTTTAGACAAAAAACATGCCATGGTATCTATAGAAAAAGGACCTTATTTCATCCATGGGTAGAGATATCTATCTTAAATTGTAAATTGATATTATTGACATATCCCGTTGAGATCATAGTTATCAATATGAATCGGCTCTTGATTTGTATACTACGATATGATTAGATTCCATTCAATTCAAAGTCTAATTGACATGTATCCCATCAAGAGAATATGTAAAACTAATCAGTTTGAAAACATATCTATTGATCTGTCGTTGAATCTACCCATTTTTCAAAACTCTTTTTTTTTTTGTTTATCTCATGATATTTTGTATGTTCATCAATGGATCCATCTGTTCTCTGATACATGCATTTTGATTTTCAAGCCATATGAAGTTTGCTTCCTCGATTAATATCTTGAATTCATCATTCTCTTCTCAACTACTATATACGTAAGAACACGGCACAAATGTGAAAGCCTCCATATCCTTTGATTCTTTATTGCTGGCAAAATTGCTTATCTGATGTTTGTGCAGCACCTTTTATCAAAAGGATTGGAGAATTGAAAGTAAGCCACAAATGCTTGCTTGAGTTAGCAAAACTAACTTTAAACGAGAGGAAGGCTCGTATGAAAGCACCTGAAATACTCAAATTGACTTCGACCATTGTCCTTGACGCTGCATCTAGCGGAATCTCTGAAATAGTCAAGTTATGTCTTGAGCATTCTCCGGAGTTGATGTGGAATAAACAATTCACAAAAGAACTGATGAAAGAAATTGTGAAGGGAAGGCATGTTGAGTTATTTAGACTAATGAATGGATGCAACACAATCCCAAATTTGAGGTACG
This sequence comes from Eucalyptus guilfoylei, assembly GCA_016097605.1. NCBI lineage: Eukaryota > Viridiplantae > Streptophyta > Magnoliopsida > Myrtales > Myrtaceae > Eucalyptus > Eucalyptus guilfoylei. The sequence goes on along the minus strand of CM027862.1, from coordinate 37,644,614 downwards.
ATATTCAGAGGAACTGCGACCTGATGGCGGCAGTAGTAGAATGGTCCCCAGGATACGTACCAGCAGATGTTTCTGGAGCAGCTTTTCTTATGCAAAGGGAACTTCAATGGTTTGAGGTTGGTTCACCATATTTGCTTGCCACTCATTAATTTACTTACAATCACATTGATAGGTGTCCTTTATTTTCTGAAGGTGCTGGAAGATAAGAGTCCTCCTTTGATAAAAAGTCTAAAATTTGAGGTCAGTTCACCTTATTTGTTTTGCTACCCTTTTCGCTCTTTAATTTACATTTACGTTGATCGATGAAGGTAAAAGAAGATAAGAGCAGTCCTTCTAAAAGTCTGGAATTGAAAGAAACAAAAGAAAGGAGCGGGAAGACATACTGGGGAGTTTTTGTAGAACAGCGAAAAGATTTGGTCAAAGAGGCGGGGCAATGGATGAAGGACACGTCATCATCTTGTAGCGTCGTATCAACCCTCATCTTTACAGTAGCTTTTGCTGCAGTTTTTACAGTACCTGGAAGCAATGATAGGGGTAACCCGGTCTTTCTAGAAAGGGACTCATTCTTGGTATTTACCGTTGCAAACGCTTTATCTCTCTTCTCCTCTGTCACCGCCACCTCGATGTTCTTGGCTATCCTAACCTCACGCTATGCCGCAGAAGATTTTCTTCATTCACTACCAAGAAAAATGATACTGGGCCTCACTTTTCTCTTCCTCTGTTTCGTCTTCATACTTGTGGCTTTTGGCTCTGCTCTTGTGATTGTCCTAAGCGAACGATGGAAGTGGATTAACATCCCCATTACTTTGTTGGTGGTCATCCCTGTCATATTGTCTGCAATACTAAAGCTTCCCTTGTATGTTGAAATGGTTGAATCCACCTATTGGCCTCGCCTCTTCCGTCCTGTGAAGATTTGGAAATGACTTGTGCTATCACTATTGAACAAGGACATATGGTGATGCGATATTTTTTTGCACTTGTTAATCATGGTGTTTACTCATGTTTTAAGACTATTGAGGTACGGCATTAGCCATACTTGTACCAAAGTTTAATCTATATTGTCAAGTGCACACCTTAACTCTATGGGTCAATTGGTACTTTCTCCCTAGCAGTGAGCGAGTAATTCATTGCTAATTGTTGTATCAAGGTGAACCCAATTCTTCAAAGAATTGGCAAGATGGCCATCAACAGTCAATAGGGTTCATCCATTCAAATTAAGCAATGATCCACACAAATTCTCTATACTACACAAGATAGCCACCCAAGTAATGGCCTAACACAAGGAACTTCATATGCAGCAACACCGAGCAAAGAACTATTTCAGTTTAATGGAAGCACAAACTTCGAAATCAGTCTTCACCCACTGCCGACACTTGCACCTCATCCTCTCATCCAACTGTATGGCTTTGACATCCGCCATCTTGCCGCATTGCCATCGATTACTCCTGCACTTTCATGATCCTCATGCTCCGCTTCTTCTCCATCGCATCATCCCTTCCTAACTGCTCACCCGGCAACTGCGCACGGTGCACTTCAGCACCAACACCAATTCCATAAAAAACATAGCCATCAAAATTTAGCCTCTTTCAGGTCTCTCTGCGATCACAGCAGCGAGGTTGACGTTTCTTTGGTGAATAGCGCCAGGACGCCAGGCACCTGGCGGGACAGTGATGTGAGGAGGATCGAGGTACCTGAATGAAACGGACATGCGGAGACTTTTCAATATTGTGACAAGATGACCAAGTTAGATGCCTCACGGCAAACGACTTAGAATCTCAAAGGTCACGTCTCAACGGCCAAACATTAAAAAATAATAAATTGCCTATAAGGCAAACAGATACTTCTGCACGTCTCTTGAGACCATAAGTCAAGTGAGAGTTAGGAAGAACAGAGTTTGTTTTAGATTCACCTTGTGACTTTAAGATTGACGTTCCAGAGAATAGGATACAGAATCTTCCTAAGAAACCTCATAATTAGTGATCTTATGCTGCTTTAAACCAGCATTTACGACCGACACATTTAGAATTAATCAAAGAATACAAGATCAGAAATCAAAGGAACTATTTCAACAAGAGAGGAGTTTCCTAACCCGAAGGTTCCCATAGAGATGCGCCTGTTTTTCTGATGCACATTGGTGCGAGCCATACCGAAATCCGACACTTTGGGCGTAAAATCATGTTCCAATAACGTGTTGCTGGCCTTGAAGTCCCCATGCATCACACGTGCTCGTGTCCCCATGCAAATAGGATAAACCACGAGCAGCACGAAGTGCTACCTTCATCCTAGCGCCCCAATCTGGTCGGGCAGCTTCCTTGCCAACTCCTTAAAGCATGGCAAAATGGACATTGGCTTTACACCTCGTGAAGCAGAATGAAGAGCGAGACAAAAGTATGTTAACCCTAGAGAAGTTGCGTATTCATCTACACTCTACGTCCCATGCAAATCAGATTCCACAAAACCATTCGGAAAAAAGTCTGCAAACAAGGCAGCGGTTGCAGCGGACACGTTCCTCTGGACATATACCGATCAGCTTGACAAGATTCCTGCGATGGCATATCGACTTCAGCTAAAAATTCCCGGCCGCACTGTCAATTCTCCTTCTTCAGAACTTTCACAGCTACTGTGGTCCCATCATCAAGAACGCCACAATATACACGCCCAAACCTACCTTCGCCGAGTATTCTCGACTCGTGGAAATGATCAGTAGCTCTTTCCAACCAAAAATAAAATAAAAATTCTGATACTAAAGTCTGGGACATCTACTAGGACTCAATTTTTTGATAAAGGCACGAAATTGAAAAACTGGGTCTGTGTTTCATTACCCAAATCCAAGCAGCAACTGAGCATAAAACGACAGCAACAAAGGCAGATGGGACAATGCTAGATTAATAGCGGCCACACCACCGCTTAGCCTATGTGATTATGCTGCAAGATAATTTGACACAACCCATTTGATTCTGAATTTAGCAACCACGTTAAATGGGGTCAATTTGGGTACCGACTAAAATTTGTACTTTTTTTTAGGGAAAAAAGGTTGGGGTAGAATCGAAATCCAAACTAAAGTTGATGTATTTTTATGAGACAAAAATAAATATAGGCATAATTGAGACTCGAGCCAATATTTGTGCATTTTATGGGACAATTTGTATATAAACTTTATCTTCATTTATATAAGCGGCAGATTACTCATCTACTTGAAAGTGAATTATATAATTTGGCCCAAATTAAAAAAAAAAAAAAAGACGGGTTATATTAAAAAGGAGATTAATCTAGCGTCTTAGCTCATTAGGTTGGGCTATATGGTCCGTGGCATTAAAGGAAAGAAGCTTATTTACATCATTTTATATTATGACGTCAATATGTAAAGTGATGATGTGGTGGTGATGAGGAGAGATGCTCACGTGCTCACCATATCAGTGCAAGCTTCAATTGATCATGCATATTGAACTGGATGGTTGGAAATCAATCCGCTAATTTATGAAAGGAGTCTCGGAAATTGGCATTACACGGTGAAATTCACATAAAAAATCTCTTTGCACATAGAGAAAATTTTGGTTTGGAAAAAATTGCTTCGTCCACTTAAACTATTAGGAACATGTAGTAGAAACCCGATACATTCACTGGAAAGATTGGCAAGAGAGAGTTAAATTACTCAAAAGTTTAAGTTTATGAATTATGAGCCAATTGATATAATCCTTATTGAAAAGGGCCCACTTATCCGGAAACTAGGCTGGTCACCATATTCCTTCCTTGATATACTCACCAAACACTAGAATAGGTTGGGGGCTTGCAGCAAAAGTCTAATCCCTCATCTGAGGAGATTGCCAAGAAAAAGCTCACATCCAAACCTATCAACATTCCATATTCACTTAAAAGTTTAAGTTAATAAGTTATAAGTCAATTAAAATATATTAACTACTATATACCATACCAATTACTTAATGTAGGACTTTCCTAACACAACTCACACGTGTATTTTAACACAAACTATGGTCGAAAGAAGATAAGATGATTAAAAATAGTTGATTTCGATGGGTGGAAATATATTGTGATATAGGAGCATTCCAAAATGTCTTCGTGACTCTTTCAGGTGATATTGTAGATTATGGGATTTTTTTCATGTAACGTTGGAAAGAAAAATCCTCTTTCTTTTGAAAAATGCTAGATATCAAAATTTTATTTGTTTATTAACTAGTAAAATTGACAATGTCATATTGGATTTCGAAATAAATAATCCCTTCGAATATCTGGCTTCATTTGCTTGGAGATGCAATGCGATGTTAAATAATAGAGCAAAAGAGTTCTTGTACAAGCTTACATTAAACATAAATTATAGCTAGAGTGGTGTTGTTCATTCTCTCTTTGCCCGGACTTTCACGTGTTCTTTTTTTTTTTTTTTAATTTGACATCTTTGAAATCACTCTAATATATTTAATTAATCCCAGTTCACAAAAAAAAAAAAAAAAAAAAAAAAAAAAAGAAGAAGGAAATCTAGTGTGGTTGTGCATATAATTTTTTGTCCAATCGAGTCATGTTCATTGACACATGGTTTGCTGGTGTTACAACACGAAAACAAGTCGACTTTATACATAAAAATCAAAATCACTTTCTTTATATAACAATTTGAATTTTTTTTTGACATCAGAACAGGTCCTGACCATCATCACGAATCACTAAGGTCGACCAGCGCTGGCCTTCTTTCTGCTTCAACTGCATGCGTTCACCTGAGAAATTTCCTGATACGACATGGGCAGAAACACAAAAGAGAGAGTCGCAATACATTTTTACTTCACATTTTAAAATTCGATCGAGTGCATTACAGATCCGTAGCTGAACTTCAAATCACAGGCCAAACGGTACCCCAGCCCATTTCGATGACCTCGACCATTCTATTATAAGTAGAGCCCACCCTGGGGAAAAATTCAAGCTATTACCTAATCTTTGATAGCCCCACGCTCACGAGAAGAATTTTGTCTGTCCTTGGTGCTTTGACAAAAAATGAGCAATTGCATTATTAACTCTACTGGATCCAATGGAGATTGCTCTTCGAGTTCACCAAAACCCAACCCAAATCGCATCTTTCATCATAAGTTATAGCATATTGATTGGTCCCCATATAAATGTTAACTTTGACATGATTGATAGCCGTCACTAGCAACTAGATAAGATCAAATTTGCCCAATACGTATATGAAATCGAACAGATCAATTAACAACATATATTTGATATCTCATCCTTTGTATTAAGTTAGTTCGGATGTTTTTTCTTTTCTTTTCTAGGCAACATGATTCATGTTCCAAAACGACTTATATATAAGTAAATTAAACAGCTAGTGATAAACTCAAGACATGACAATAAAAAAGAAGAAGAAGAAGAAGAAGGAAAAAACAACCTTATAATTTAACTAATGAATTTCGTCTGCGATAACAAATATTCAAGCAAAATGTAATTTGGTTTGATAAATTTTAGGGTTATTTTCAAATGAATGACTATTCTAAATTGCTCTCTGGTACTCCTTTCCTTCAGCCCTTCTTTTTCAAGTCCAATTCATCCTCCTTTGCCATATCAAGTGATTAAATCTCAGGAAACTTCTCCAAATACTCAAGGATCAAACTCTTGAGGATTCATTTGAACTATTTATGAGCCAACTTATTTTGTGTTGGAGGTACAACGCTTTTAGAATGGTATATCGTCTCTCAAGAGACAATAGAAGCCCCCTTTACATTCTAAATTAGTTTTGAGGCATCAATATAAATCTACTTTCATCATCCAATCAGAGAAGGCCATTCGCATCACAATTTTATATTCTCTATCTTAACCTACGATCATGTCAATCCCTCTTCCGGTGAACCTCTCCATTCATGTTTATACCAACAAATCACATTGTTTCTCTATGTGCTGCAGCTCTCTCTGTGAATACGCCAGGTTTCACCTTTTGCTCCCTGAAACAACAGTTCGTTGACTTTGCATTTTGAAAGAAGATAGACATCGGTACTTAAATATAAAAATAATTGGTGGCAATAAATTAAATTATAAAAATGATGTTGAAGATATAGACAATCTGAAAAATATGCATGACGATGGATGGTATGAAAGGACAAAGACCCCGAGGGAAAGCAACCGGGGGAGAATTTGACCGTTCCCGCCGACGAAGGATCACGACCGTTGAATGCGTTGACCGGAAACGCAAACGATTTTTTAATGCCCCATGAATAGCTAGTGGTTCTTGTGCCCTCTAGGCCATCGTGAAGATTATAAAACAAGGGCCTCCCGAGTTGGAGTGAACCCGTCACGTGGCTCTTCTCCTTTACTTCATTGTGGACACGAAAATGTGAAATGAAAAATTCGAATGCGCAAGATTTGAGCTGATGATTAATGGGTAGGGCTGGAAGATCCACGTTCAAGCCCCGCAATGATTAAAAAAAGAATTACGTTTCTATATGAAAATGATTAGGATTGAGTGGGCCGGGTTCAAGAAGGGAATTGCTTCTCTGGGCTTGCCCATTTTGCCCTTCGTTAAAGTTTTACAAAATTTACTAAATCTATTACATTAATACCAATTTAATTCTAAATTTTTTGATTATGCAAATTTAGTCATAAACTTTTTGACCTAATACCAATTTTGTTCTTCCGGTTAATTTTAACCGAATTGCTGATGTGGAGGTCAATTAACTTACATAGTATGGCTAGCATTAACATGAATAATTTTTAATAACATTATAATATTTTTTCGATTTTTTTTATCATTTTTCTGATTTTCTTTTCTTTTCTTATTCCTTTTGCCAGTGACCGGTCACAAGCAATGGTCAAGCGAGTTGACCTTGCCTAGGCGAGGATCGCCGTCGCCCAACAAAGGAGAGACTAGACCAAGGCGAGCCGCAATGAGGGCTCCCCTCGCCAAATCTGGTGAGGTTAGCCCTTACCTAGGCTAGGATAGCCTTGCTAGATTGGGCGAGGCCGGCCCTAGCCCAGGCTAGGGCAGTCTCGCCTGGCTCCCCTTGCCAAATATGTTGAGATCGGTCCTCGCCTAGGTCATGGCAGCCTTATCGAGTGTCACTTGGGTGAAGGTAATGCTCGGCAAGGCCACCTTGGCCCGGGCAAGGATTAGCCTTGCTAGATTTGGCAAGGGGAGCCCTAGACAGGGCTTGCCCAATCTTGCCTTGCCTTTGGCGAGCAATGGCAACCCTCACCTAGGCCATGCTAGCCCGTCTGGTGATGGCCGATGGCCAGTGGTTGTCAAAAGAAAGAAGAAAGGAAAAAATAATAAAAAAAATTATTAAAAATTGTCCACGATAGTGCTGGTTGTGTTGCGTAAGCTGGCTAGCATTCACATCAAGAATGATTAAAAAAAAAAACAATTATGTTACTATATGAAAATGATTTGGCTTGAGCAAGCCGGGCTTAAGAAGGAAATCACTTCTTTAGGCTTGCCCATTTCACTAAATATGACGAGGCTGGCCCTCACCTAGGCAAAGGTAACGCCTGACATGGTCGCCCTAGCCTAGGCGAGTGCTCCCCTTCCCCGATTAGGTGAGGCCAGCCCTCGCCCAAGCCAAGCAGCCTTACCAGGCCTCACCCAATGCGGGGAGGGGAGCCATTGCCAAGCAAGGCCAGCTTGTCAGCCATGGCCAGCGATTGGCAAAAGAAAGAAGAAAGCAAAAATCAGTAAAAATTAAAATATTTTTAAAAAATTGTCTAGGTGAACAATTTCCAGTTAAAATTAGCGCAAAAGATTGAATTAGCACTAGCAAAAGTTTTATGACTAAATTGGCATCAATGTAATAGGTTTATAATTTTCCTGACACGTTTCCCTTTCAGTCTTTGAAATGACCAAGACGCAGTGTGGCCCATTGGATCACTTGCCCAATAATCGAGCGCAGGCATAAAAATGGTATGAGGGAACTGATGAGCCGATCCTCGAAACATATCGACTAAGGGACATGAACACGAATTGTGAATGCGAAAATACGGCAGGCTCTGACGATCCACGCCAGTCTCTCTCGTTCCTCGAAAGCAGGGTTCGACTAACCCCCTTAGACATGCGATCCCGTCCTCACGCTACGCTATCCAAACCTGGCCCTCTCCTCTCTCTCCCTCTTTAGCACGTGTGGACACGATAGAAACGACGTGGTGCGTGGTGCTCTCTCTCTCTCTCTCTCTCTCTCGTGTGTCCAATCTTTCTAGGAATCGGGCTTGAACGGGCGTCGTTTCAAGGGGGCCTAGACAAAGTGGGTATGGGATTTGCCCCGTTCGGATGGCAATACGAGTCATAAGATCTTGGCCTCGAGCGGACGCTTCGAGCTTGAAATGATCATGTCCCGTCCCCTATTTCTGGGCATTTTCCCTTCCGGGCTCGCCCGCGGTCGGACCCAATTAATGAGGGGAACTAGAAAGAATGGATGGAAAGCACTCTTCAGAGCTTTAGTTCGCCGATCCCATTAATGACCATTCATTGAGGAAGTCGAGATCTCTAAGCATTCCGTCGCGTGGTGCCACATTTTGTACAGGGATTGCGAGAGAATAAGCTCAGGAGCGACATGGTAGGCCCTTATTGCACATCTTCCTTTCCTTGTTTAAATTGGCCCGAGAGACAATGAACTAGAAAATTAAGAGGTAGTAATAGACGAGATGAATGTGAAGATAGATTATTCGCAGCCTCTCATAAGTTAAGCATAGGCAACCGGGGGGGGGAAATGATTTTGTTTGTAATTAGTTGATTTGGAGTTGGTTCTCTCCATAGCACCAGTACAATTTGATGGTTTTATTTATTTATGTTGATGGGCCTTAGAGGGCCCGTCCGCCCATGTTGGGCCTAAAAGCCCGGCCCGCAAGATAAGGGCCCATGGATGAAGGGTTGAGATATGAAGAGGTGTTATGTTGAGGGGATGTGTCTTTTGGAGAAGACGTATTTAAGGGGAGAAAAGAAAAAGAAAACGCACCTTTTGGATGTACGTACGTTGTTCTTTTCTCCCTCTCCCAAAACCAACGTAAGTTTCTCCCCTTTGAAGCAACAGGACGCTCCTCGGTAGAAAAGGATCAGAATCCTTCCTCAAACTTCAACGTTGGTGTTTAATTTGTGGACAATAAGGTACGCTCGATTATGTAGTGTAACTTTTGATCGGTGATACATGTTCTTCCTGGGCTTGTCTTCCACATTCGTTTTAGGGGTTCGATTGAGTGTCGAACCGATTTTAGGGAATCAGTTATTCCCAACATTGGTATCAGAGCCTCTTAATCATGTTTCCCGATTACTATTTACGTTTATAAACAATTTTTGATTGATTTTTTTTCGTTAAACGTCACTGTTAATCAATTTAGAGACGAAAAAATCCTGACGCTGTACTGTTCCTCCTAGTTTTTTGATTTTCCGTAGATCGAATTGCATTTCTGATTGCTTAGGGTTGAAGTGCTCATCGTTACGAGAATTTCGAGTGGTGGCTCGCTGCCGAAATCCGCCAGACGCTCCGTCACGCGCGGCCGATGTGTTCGGCTCCGTCGACGCGTGCAACGCACACGCTGAGGCGATTCCCAGGCACGTGCGACGCACGCGCACAGTAACCGCATGCGCGTGCGGCAACCGCTTGCACGTGCAAGGCACGTGCCAGCAGACGTCATCATGACGTTGGCCGGCGGTTGCCCACGCATGCGCAGGGCATGTGCCGGCCCGTCCGGCCTGACCGGCCTCACTGGTCCAACCGGACCGACCCGACCCGACCCGTTCGACCCGGCGGACCCGTTGACCAAACCCGTTGACTCGACCGGTCATCCATTGACCGTTGACCACCGTTGACCTGTATTGACTGTTGACTTGACTGTTGACAAAAAAGAAAGAAAGAGGAATGTGTTTCTTTTTTTTTTGGATTATGTCTATATGGATTATATGTTAATCCTCTATTGTTCTGCATTTGTTGCAGGAACTATGATGCGTTATGCTCGTTTGCCTGCATTTCCGAGAACGGACGAAGAAAAGGCAAGAATTAAAGGGTTGATAACAGAGTTAGCCAATTATCGGTGGAATGACGATGATGTAGTTTCACATGTGGTCATGGTCAATTAGATGATACAAGAAATCATCTGGAGTGGTTATCTTATGCCGGACTTTGAGAAGGTGCCGGCCTTAATAAACACTCTTCCACCTCAATGGCAAGCAGTGTTAGATCGGTTATGGGAGGTCAACGTGGTCCCGGATTATAACAGGCTTGCAGTAGCTTTTGTAAGAGAGTATTATAGGATCGAGTTAACTAAAACTTTAACCCTTGGATTGAGTGTCACAGGGCACAGAGTGAATGCGCCTTGAAGGAGGCATGAGAGCTCTCCAAAAGTTTTTCCGTGGTTGGCCAATGTGTCTTCAGATCTCTTAGAGAGTTTTACTGACAGATTAGAGGAGACTTTCCCTACTTATTTCTTAGATGATTTTGAGATGTTATAGGTGTAAATAACTCTTTCTATGTTGATATTTTTCCTCTGAATATATTACTTAGTGTAATGGACATATTATGTAAATATTTTCTACCTAGTTGTTGTTGGTGTAGCAACTGATATGTTAGTTGTATTATGTGAAAGCATTGTTATTATATCATTGTTTGATATCGAATATTATTTGCTTATGTTAATTGTTAGCTGTTGTGGGAAGTTCAAGAAAGTTTTAGTGACTTTGCTGAACTTATTTTGCATATAAGATTATATTAATGATAATTTCAAGTTAGGATTTTTGGAGGATGATTGGAAACTCAGTGACCTTTTGATTTTGAAACCTTGCTTGAAATTATTCATTAATATGATGGGTCTGTGCAAAATGGATGCATAAATGATAGGCATTAATAATTCGTGCATATGTATCTGATATGTTCAGATCGATGGCTTCAACAACTAAGAACATAATTGCTGATTTGAAAAAGGAAGACAAAATGAACGGCGAGAATTGTGATATATTGAATATGAAAATTCAATATGTGCTTGAAAAGCAATAAGCACTAAAAGCTATTGACCATGTTATGGAAGATCTTGAGGATGCTGTGCGCCACCTTGAGCTAGTAGAGGACCGCCTCAAGGCATTTGAGCGGGATACAGATATTTGTTGTGTTGCTTTCAGCTCAAAAGGGGCTTCGAGCTCTAAGCACAAGCGCATTGATTCGTTCAATATGTGGAAATGCAAGGGATCAAGTCCTTCTTGTAAGAAACCAAAAGTTAACCAACATAAGAGAGGAAAACGTCCTCGAGTGAAGAGTATTTCAAAGGTGAAGTGTTACAACTATGACCAGAAAGGTCACTATGCTCGTGACTGTCGTGAGTCAAAGAATGCACTCACCCCTTGTACTCTCAAGAACTTTGCTAATGTGTCAAGTTCTGTATTCTTAGCTGAATCTAATCCTTTGTGGACTGTAGATTCGGGAGCAACAGACCATGTAGTGAAGGATAGAGAATCTTTCGTGGAATTTCGACGAGTACCAACTGGAACTAAGTGGATCTATGTGGAAAACAACTCCAGAGCAGAAGTAAAAGGGATTGGCACCTGTCAATTGAACATGCGTGGTGGACGCACTTTGTTCCTACATGATGTGTTGTATGCTCCGGAGATTCGTCGGAATTTAGTGTCTGTTTTAGTATTGGTTAAACTTGGTTTTAATATGAACTTCCATAATAGAGGTGTGGATTTGTATTTGGATACAAATTACTATGGTTATAGTTATTTTCTAGATGGTTTCATTATATTAAATATTGACTTTGGTAATGCCAATGTTTATTATTCCCTCTTCACGTCTCCTAATTCATATGATAATGATGTGAGTGTGTGGCATGCTAGACTTTGTCATATTGACCAACAACATATGAATAGACTAGCCAAAGAGGGCTTGTTAGGCAATATTGAAAAAGTCGATTTGCCCATATGTGAGCATTGCCTAGCAGGGAAAACGACAAGAAAACCATTTGGAAAAGGTAAAAGAGCTGAATTTCCTTTGCAATTAATCCATTCTGACGTCTGTGGTCCGATGAATGTGAGAGGAAGGCATGTGGCTATTTATTTCATCACATTTATAGATGATTATACTCGATTCGGATATGTCTATTTGATTTCTCATAAATCTGAAGCATTGAGTTGTTTCAAAAGGTTTATGAACTTAGTAGAAAATCAATTAGACAAGAAAATAAAAGTATTGAGATCTGATCGAGGTCGTGAATATTTGTCTGATGAGTTTAGAAAATTATGTGATGAAAAAGGAATAGAAAGACAGTTGTCTATTCCATACACTCCTTAACAAAATGGTGTTGCGGAGAGAAGGAACAGAACCCTACTGGAAATGGTTAGGTCCATGATGGCGCATGCTAACTTACCTATCACTTTTTGGAGTGATGCGTTATTGACTGCTGCCTATATACTTAACCGAGTGCCTTCCAAATCAGTTACTTCCACTCCATATGAGTTATGGACAGGTAGAAAACCGGACTTAAGTTTTCTTAAGCTTTGGGGTTGTGCTGCCTATACTTATGAGCCATCTCACAAGTTTGGGAAACTGGGTCCCAGAGGAAAGAAGAGTATTTTCATAAAATACTCTGAACACTCGAAAGGGTATGTGTTCATAGGTGAGCAGGAAAGTGGGAGTATAACTGAGTTTGAATCATGGGATGTCACATTCTTAGAGAATGATTTTCCTAAGAAGGGCGAAATAGGTGAGAACTACTCCCTATTTGAAACTTTGGATCTAGATAATGAATTTAATGGAGTTCGTCCAAGTGGGAGTAACATGAGAAGTGATGAATTTAATTCAACTTACTCTCAATTACAACCACATGATGAGATGATATCATCATTATCTAATCCGAGTGGGAGCATGATGGGAAATGATGTGCAAAGTGCACAATCTCCTGTACGGCGAACAAGTCGCAAAAGTATTCCCCATCGACGTTTTGACATTGAAGGGGAAACTTTTATGGTTGCTCCACAAGATGAAGATGAGCCAAGAAATGTTAATGAGGCTCTAAATTTCCTTAGTAAGGAAAAATGGATGCATGCAATGGAAGAGGAGATGGAGTCAATGAAGTCAAACCAAGTTTGGGAACTGGTTGATCTTGCGAAGGGACGCAAAGCCATTTGGAACAAGTGGGTTCTCAAAATAAAGCGTAAAGCTGATGGCTTGATAGAAAGGTATAAGGCTCGCCTTGTGGTGAAGGGGTATAATCAACAGGAAGGTATTGATTATGAAGAAACATTTTCTCCTGTAGTGAGATTTATCTCGATTCACATTATTCTGGCAATAGTGGCAAGTATGGATCTTGAGTTACATCAAATGGATGTAAAGACTGCTTTCCTCAATGGAGAATTAGAGGAAGAAATATATATGGAACAACCTACTGGTTTCATTATGGAATGCCAAGAAGGAAATGTATGTCGACTTTTGAGATCGATATATGGCCTGAAGCAGTCATCGAGACAATGGTATATACGTTTTCATAATGCCATAATGGCATATGATTTTTAAATGATAGATGAGGATCATTGTGTATATATCAAAAGATCCAAAGATCAATTTGTGATCATATCATTATATGTTGATGATATATTAATTGCTGGAAGCAATATGGAGTTTGTTAATATTGTTAAGAGTCGGTTATCCTTCAACTTTGAGATGAATGATATGGGTGAGGCTGCATACATTCTTGGAGTTAAGATTTCAAGAGATCGTTCGAAGAGATCATTATCTCTTTCGCAATAAACATATATAAATAAGGTTTTTGAATGATTTCGTATGCAAGATTGTAAACCCATAGATACTCCTATTGCAAAAGGTGAAGGATTGAGCCATAGACTGTGTCCAAGGATTCCACAAGAGAAGGAACAAATGAAACATGTTCCTTATGCTAGTGTTGTTGGGAGCTTGATGTACGCTATGATGTGTACAAGACCTGACATATGCTTTGCAGTTGGAATGGTGAGTAGATACCAATCCAATCCAGGTCAATCACATTGAAAAGCCGTTAAAAGAATACTGAGGTATCTAAGGGGAATTGCTGATTACAAGCTGAATTACCAAGGAAAAGATTTGCGACTTGAAGGCTATTCAAATGTTGATTGGGGAGGAGATTTAGATGAAAGAAAATCTACCTCTGTTTTGCTTTCTTACTGAACAATGGCGCTACATCTTGGAGCAGTAAGAAGCAAACGTGTATAGCCTTGTCCACGATGGAAGCTGAGTTCGTGGCATTATCAGCAGCAGTGCAAGAAGGTGTTTGGCTTAAGAGATTTTTGGATCATTTAGGTGTTATTGGGTATGCTGCAAATCCATTATTGGTTAACTGTGATAGCCAAGCAGCTATAGCGTACACCAAAGATCCAAAATATCATGGCAAGATCAAACATATAGATACCAAGTATAATTTTGTCAAGGATATGGTTGCACGAAAAGATGTAAACTTACAGTACATATCTATGCATAGAATGGTAGCAGATCCTATGACAAAGCCAATATCTAGAGATGTGTTTTGTGGTAATGTAAAATCTCTAGGGCTGCGTAGAGGCTGATGTACTGAATATTGTAATTTTCCTGAAGTGTTCACATCTTATGAATTTGTGTTTTTTCATTATTAATGCCTATGAATCTTTGTTTGACGTTTATGCATCTTAATGCTCAGTGCATTATATAAAGTTAAGAAAGTATGTCGGACAAATAAAAGATTAGCCCACTCACACCGGTGATCGCCTCTATTTACTGTGTGATAGATAGAGATGGGACGGTTTTTAAGCTTATTATCTAGGTGATAATCGAGAGCTCGAGCTTAAAATATATTTGTCACCTTAACTGAGTGTTAAGATAAGGACATGATATTGACTATGTTCAAAAGTAAAATAATCCATATATTTTACTTTATCTGTCTATGATGCCAGATGTGAGTTCTGATGAATTCTGTGTAAGAGTAGATATGTGAACTCAAGTTAGACATTTGGTATGTCTGAACTATCATCTGTACGGTACTAAAAGTGTAGACATACGCTCCATGGGAAAGGAGTTAAATACCGTAATACGTATTTCATACTACGTATGCATGAGACGACCAATAAGAGTGGCAAAAGTTTGATCTCAACTTTTATGCCATGTGAGACTCTTGAGGAAAATTGTTCCTCAATTTAGTGCCCTCATGACTCTTACTTATTCTCAAGATTTCTATTCGGTGTTTGCTATCTTAGGATGTTGCCAATGATTATGAATTGATTCGATCTAATGGGACATTTCTAGAAAAGCAAGTTGAACTGAAATTGAGAGTTTGAAGGAAAGAGGAAGATCGAATTTGGAGAATCACATTCTAGTTTTGTATTCACTAGTCGACCAATTATGATTGTTTTAGGGATAATCATAATTATGAATACAATAAATCACTATTTAAAAAGAGATCAAGAGAGAGATATAAATGTGATCGATCGATCTAGGGTACTGCATACTAAATTTACTCAAAGTGTAATACCCATTATGAGCTACTATATATTCCTAACAGATGTATGGCAACGAGCTCTCAAAGTATTCTGGTCGCACGGATTATTTATCAGTATAAAGAGACAATTATTACAGATATTTAAAATTTTCTAAAGTAATTTTTTTGGGATAATTAAATGCTTAACAAGTGTTTTGGGAAAAAAAAATAAAAAACCCAATAACAAAATCCTGCTTCTAAAGCTGGTAGGTTGATTATCCAAAATTTGGGATAACCAGATTGTGTCCAGGTCCACTTCCCGCCAACTCTTTTGACTTGACACTCTTACCTTGACTAGTTAACTAAGAAAAGTCTCCAATCCATCATCACTTGATAGCTTCTTCGAGGCAGCTCTGTTTAGGTGGATGTTTGGTTCTTTTGGAACCTACATGTATTGTAGTGGTCTTGTGAATCTTGTTGATTTTTTCCTCTTTTGCGAAATTGTCGAATTCAAGAAACATGTTCGATACGCGAGTTGATGGCGCGGACCAGATTTGATAACAGAATCGGCCCTTCTCGTTTTCAGGCTGTTCAATTATGGAATTAGCATCCATTTGGTTGAAGTGGAGGATGTTCCTGCAAAGAAAGGGGCGATAAATCCCTAGGACAAACACATCTCCTTCCAGTGCTCCGACATGAAGCTCGTGATGAAGAAGCTGGAAGAGATGAACATGGAGTACGTGACCACAGTCGTCGAAGAAGGCGGCATCAAGGTCGATCAGCTGTTCTTCCACGACCTGGATGGTCACATGATCGAGATCTGCAACTGTGACAACTTGCCGGTTCTTCCCCTGTCCTCTTGCCCACTCAAACTCCCCCAAAACTAACAAGGACCCGTCCCCGTCCACATTGTATGGTAAGTTCGAGAATTGGTGTTTGGACATACAATGCACCATGGAAGTCACGAATCAGATGATGGACAACTTGGTGAAGAACATGTTCGACATCTTGATATGAGCTGAATCTAGGATTCGACATTGAAGTGAATTTTGCCGTGCAATTCAAAGGACCCCTTTCGTGTATAGAATTTGCCACGTCTCTCTCTGTGCAGGTTGCAAAATGAGTGTAAAGATTTGAAGAATAAGGAGATGTTCCACCGTCTGGAAAAAGTACAAGCAAATTTAATCTTTGTTTCAATTAAGTAGCGTCTGTCTTGTATCCCCTTCTTGGCTCAGCTGTAAAGGCTTTTGCACCCTAGGGTTGTTGAGTCCATTGTCGTAGCTTCAAAATATAAGTAAAATTCATCAATTGTTGTATTGTGATAACTTCTGATTGAAAACATGCACATTAGCGCTCCTCTGGGGAAAGTTTTGGTGCCAAACTCACTAGTTGCAAAACTAAATAAGACAACTGACCTACCGGAGCTCTAATCTGCAAAATTTACCTTGCTATAAAAACTTTGAGTTCACAAATTGTTCAAAAGATCTTAGAAGAGCAGAGATGCATCATTACAAGGCAATGGAAGGACAGGGATCACGAACTCTTCGAATAAGTTACAGAGTGGGTCTTTCAAAGAAGTTGCCCAATCCTAAAGCCAATTTCAAGCTAGTGGGCAATTCAACTCAACAAGACATCTCAAGAAAGGGAGGCCATAACATACATGATAATGGAGCTGAGCAACATGCTATACTCGCAAGTCGCCGCTTCTAGTCTTCGAAGCCATTTAGTGAGTCTTTCAGATGCTTCTTTCCCGATTACTATACCATCTCTCTCGTTCCTTGCTCTGCATATTTTATTCTCTCATTCATAAGAATAAAGCACGAGGGCCAACTCTATAATAACTATGGAATATCTACTACTTAAATATGGGCATCTAAATGCAATACAAAATAACTCAAACAAGATTAGAAAGGGGAAAAAGAAGTCCAAAATCTGATGACCAAGAAGATAAATGATGCAATACAATCTTCCTACTATCTTCTTCCTGCAAAATGTGAGGCACCCTCAACTCCACATTCTCATTCTCGGCTCCCAGATATCGATGTTTTGGCTTTGTCGAGGATATCCTGTGGCACCACAACCCTGAACACCACATAGTGATGATTCAAGCATTTTTCCCCCTGTAGCCGGTGAACGCTGCCCAATGCTCCCACGCTCAGATTTGGAAAAACGTAAAACACACGCCTGATTCTCTGATGCACAAGTGCCATTGCACACCTTAAACAAGACAAGATGTAGCAGAAAAGTTCAATACCAGGAATTTCATCACTCTATTTCAAAAAATCTACAACTCTTAACGCTTGTTACGCCAAATGAGTTGCAACTCTCCATTTTATTTTCTCCAGATCTCAAATGTGAAAAATATCTAATCTACAAAGAGGACAGGAATGCAAAGTGCATGTGCAAAGAACCAGTACTGTTCAAGCAGAATCTCGGATATTTTGGGCAAAGAGTAATGAGCCCAATAGGCTGCACAAGCACCAAACCAGATACTTCATAAAACTTACAACCGATTGTGAGTCTTCATCACTAAACCCAGTTATGCCACTGATATTGCTGCTATGTGGAAAATCAGAAGTTAAGAGAACAAATAGTAATGACATAGGGTATGTATCAATGCACATTATACACATGAATATAGAGTAACAGATAATTCCTTGTGATCATTGACAAGAAGTAAAATTAGGAAATGCTAAAATAAATGTCAAATATTTGCACAAACTCCAGTGAATTCATTGTTGGCAATGATAATGAACGCGTCATGATTGTCTCCCGGAGGATTTTGAATTTGAGTTAGAACGTTGGAATAGATCCTTGAAATATGTAAATGGTGTGGGTATCCCCACTGAAATTAAGAAGTTGCTTCAGCATACTACTGCATTTTTCTTAGAATGTCATATGGATGTGACTAAGCTATCCGATAATTAGGTTATATCTTAGTAATTGCACTCTTTTTATCTAGCTTTATTATTGATAAAAATGATAGATCTATCACCTTAGGTCATTTTTTAATGCATTAAATGAAAAAGGGAAAAAAGAAGAAGAGAAAGTAATTGCATGAATATTGCACGTGTATTTCAAAAAAGATAAATACCTACTAATTAATAAATAAATAAGAGAGTCAACTCGGTTTGAGAAAAGACAGAAAGTGGAGCTCTAAACCCCATTAGGTCAAGTATTTTGAATAATCTAATTGAGACTAATTTTAAAAGGTGATTTTTACGCATTTTTTACAAAAGTTGGCGTAACTTTAATTAGCATATTTTATTGAATGTGTGACACAGATATAAACTTTATTGGAGCAAAATCAAAACAGCTCCCACTAAATAGCAGCATCCAATAATGCTCATCAACTCATGTTTATGACATGTCGTTTAAGGACACAGGGGCGAAAGTTTTTAATTAGTGAGTCTACAACCATATCATCTATGGAAATATGCTCTACTGTAATCTCACCATTTTGTATTATTTCTTTATGGTCAAAAACTTGACCGCCATAAGTCTAGACCTCTCGAGACATGTTGTTACTAATAAATAACACTGAAGAGTTATAATCTCAATACAACCATATGGGTTCATATACAAAATCATATATTGTTAATTCCTTAATGAGGTTCCAAAGTCAAATATCTCGAGTAACAGCTGAAAAACATGCTACAGACTTTGTTTATACGGTAAAGGATGACAGATATTTTTCGCTTTACCATAATACTACACTTTCTACTAACACAAACATATATCCAATTGTCAACTTCTTGTCATCTTGATAGCTAGCAAAGTCTGCATTCGAATACCCTACTAGTTTCAAATATTGGACATATTTGTGTTTTCTTGTCCTTTTAAGTGCCTAAAAATTTCTTGATAGCAATCCAATGATCCTGTTCTAGATTTGACTGATATTTTTCTAGAAGTTTGTTGCAAAAGCAATATCTGGCCTAGTACGGACTTGAACATGCATGATACTTCCAAGTGTACTAACATAAGGCACATCCTTCATTTGGGTTTTCTCAAAATCTGATTGAGACCATTGTGAAAGATTTAATTTGTCACCCTTAACATCAAGAGCAACTCCTGACTTGCAATGCTGCATCTTGAATATTTCCAAAATACAATCAACATATGCAATATGAGATAAATCTAACATACAGAGAGAATGATCCTCTTGGATCTCAATGTTAAGGACAAAAGACACCTTACCAAGGTCTTTCATATCGAAATTCTTCGATAGCATTTACTTTGTCTCATGCAATAATTCAATATCGTTACTTGCAAGCAAGATGTCATTGTTGACACCTAAATTTTGGTGACCCGTTTAGTCATTTATTGCATTAAAAATTAGGGGTTAATTTTATCTTTGAAAAAATAATTAATTGCCTAGCATATAGTTTTAGGTGCATTTATTTTACATTTTTTTTGCATTTAGCATTGGACCGATGGCAAGCATATTCAAATAGAATTTTTCACTTATTCAGGTAATATACACCGATGGGTATATTCTTGGATAGAAAAGAAATTTTTGGATGGAATATTTGAAAAATACAAAAGGGAATATTGCGCGGGGTGCAAGGATATATTTATGGGATTATGCATAAGCAAAATTGGAAGTGAAATATTTCACCAAAACTTAATTTCCTCTCCTATATAATGTGTTGTGCGCGAACGACAAAGGGGGGCACACAACTAACATTCACGGCCGCAATTGAGAGAAAAAAGGAGCTGCAACCCTAGAGAGAGAAGCGTAAAGAGAGAGAAAAAAAGCAGAGAGCAAGGTCTTTGTCCTGGTCCTTCACCGCGGCCCTTTCATCATCGCACCAGACCAATCGATCCCTCGTTCGGTGACATCACTCACCATAATCAGCGAGCTCCTCCAAGGAAGCCAACAACCATCGCTACTCCCTCCTCGCAACGTAGCCGCAGATCCGTGCCTCGCCAGTCCAGTGATTTTATGGCTATCGGGATCCTGCAACCTTGGTGTTCCAACGAGTTCTTTGCTTCTCAGCCCCGGTAGTCCCTGCACAACGACGTTGAACCGGCCCCTACTCCGACGTGAGCCAGCCGAGTTGCAGCCCACGACGCTGACTCTCGCCACCTGCTGCTCCCTCCTCGTGACTGCACCAGCGACTACGAGCCGTTCTATCCATCCTAGCCACTGCCTCACCTGAAGCGGGCCGGTACCAGATTGAGCCGAGGATTCCCCGTTGCGAGCCGTTGCTTTCCCCCCTGCCGTGCCATTCCTGTCAGTGACATGACTCAAACGCGTCGCTGCCTCAGTCCAGGCGACGAAGCTCGTGATCCTATGACAGCATAGCAGCCAAGCCCAGCTTCACCGAACAATCCCAATTGCATGTAGCTGTGCCAAAAGTGTGATGCGTGAACGTGGTGGTGAAGAATCACTGAAGGAGTGCACTTGAATTATTCACAAGCAAGAAGAGCCCAAGTGGCAAAATTCTGACGTGATGATTATGTGTAAGAGGGTTCGGTGGGTGCAGCAACTCGTCGCCTCGCGTGCTCAATAGACCGACGTACCCAACTGAGATCGACTCTCCACTCTCGGCCGCAAGCCACTGTGCTCCCCACAACCAAAAGCGATTCTGGTTTCTCTGACCAAAATCTTTGCCATCGCACTTCCTGGAGTTCAAGGTTGCTGTTTTGAGTTTGCCGTCGATTGCCGTCCTCCGCACCAGTTGTTGATCGCACGCAGCAGTCCGACTATGCTCAAGCTACCCCACCGCCCTTATCAAGTCGAAGGGAGAGAGTTTATAAAGAAATTTGAAGAAAAGAAAGAACACACCAATAGAGGCAGCGTACTCCAAATTCACGCATGAATATATTGGAAATCTTGGGCTGTTTGCAAGACCTCATTCGGTCAGCACAGCAGCGGCGGGCGTGCATAGAATTATGGGAAGTTTGACCCAATGCATGGTCCCACAAAACAAAAGCATTCATGATCAAGTCATCTATGCTAGTCCGAGCCGGAATCACTTCCTCGGTGGCCGAAAAGCACCCGGTCGCCAATCACCGTGAAAGCCTCGCACTGGGAATCCCATCGCACAGACCACTGCAAAGCAGTATGAGCCGCAAGCTCGTTGAGCACCCCGATCATCCGTCCGACTTTGGAAACACCACCCGCTTGATATCGTGAATTAGGTAAGACTCTCGATTAATTTGATTTTCATATATGTCTACCTAATTCGTGATATAGCAATCTTTCTTTGAATGTTTGATCGGTATTGTTGTATCCAAGAGATCTCTTGATCCCTCATGAATTGGGAAATCTTTCTTAATTTCACAACGTACATACGATTGACAGTCCAATTTCACGCTTGAAATACGACTCGCAATCGCACGGAAAAATCACCAATCCGATCTCACGCTCGAGATACGATTCGTGATTTTATTTAAAAATTTTCCAATCCGATCTCATGCGCAAGATACGATTCGTCAATTTATTTCCCAAAATTAAATGGACATGGATGATATCTTGCTTGATTTGTTGCCGTGCTGTCCTTAATGCCTTTATTTGATTGCTTCCGTAAAGGAAAAACCCAAAAAAATATATTTGAGTTAGATTAGATGCATTTTAAAATATTTCTTGTTTTAGGGTTATCTCGCATGTTTAGAATAGGAAATTTATTTATTGCGAATTTTTGAAAAAATTAAAAAAGTGCATTCATTTAGGATGTTAGTTTTTTTTTTTTTTTAATTTGAATTGGACGTTTAATCATTTGGCAATTTTAATTTCGAATTTCATGAAAACAAAAAGAAAAATTAGAATTAAGGCATTCTTTGTACGTCATTGCATATTAAGATAGATTGCATGCTTATTAAGAAAATAAAAAATCATGTGTCCGTCATACATAATTAGGTTCATGAAATGCACGTCATTTAGTAATTACTAGGTTAATTTAATTTGAACTTCCTTGTCATTAGAGTTAGGTTATTTGATTAATTTAGATTGCATATTTAATCATTGCATTTCTTTGGAAATTACTTTACTCATGTCATATAGTTTAAGTCATATTTTTATGCCATGTCATTTCATGTTAGGTTAGTAACTTTGCATTGCATATAGATTAGATTCTCATTAAATAAAGTGAAAACAAAAATTGAATGTTTGTGTGTTAATTAGAAATCATATCAAGGATTGTTGATGTGAATTCTGGTCTAACATTGCAGATGCTTTCGTTGCTTTGAGGTAAGTTTCGCAATTTATTTATTGCTTTATTTTGGTGTTAAATTGGTGGTTTGCGCACTCGCATGATGACATCACATGTTAGGGAAATAGATTTAAAACCAATTTAAGATGCCTGCAAAAACATGTTTTGGAAAATAACAGAATGGTACTGAAAGGGCATTAGAGAAATCTAGTGTAACCAAGTCCCCGTACCCATAACCTCTGGTTTGTAGGAGTAAAGTAAAACTCCCGTTACTTTACTTGGGTTTCTAATCGACCCACTAAAAAATAGATTAGTGGCGACTCCTAGTTAAAAATCAATTGCATGTTAAAAATTTGAACCTAAGTCGCGAATTGGTATGGGCTTGGGAGAGCCTGAGTTAAGTCTAGGCTTAACAATCCATTAGCCAAACCCTAGGTGGTTTATACCCGAAAAATTAGGTCGCGACAGTCATCTACATAAAGTATGAGAGAAATAGATTTCCTCCTACTGACCTTATAGTATATACATTGATCTACTTTATTTTCAACGAAACCAAACAAATTGACAATATTATGAAACAAACATCATTGTCTACAAACTTGCTTAAGGCCATAAATAAGGCTTTTCAGTTTACACACAAGTTTACGCAAATCATCTACTACAAAACTTTCAGGCTGCACCATATAAACTTCTTTATCAAAGTATCCGTTGAGAAATGTAGTTTTAACATTCATCTAGCGCGATTCCTTATCTGAAATGAGCTACTAATGCTATGTTTACTCCAAAAGAATCTTTAGAAAAGATTAGGGAAAAAGTAGATTCATAGTCTACTCCTCTTTGAGTGAAACCCTTGACTACTAGTTTTAAGTTTAAACTTCTCGATATTTCTTTTGCAGCATTTTTTAGTCTTGTACACCCATCTACAGCATATGGGCTTGTGACCTTCAGGTAATTCAACAGTCTTTCAAATACTATCATATTTCGTATATTGCATATCGTTTTTCATAGCATCTAACCACAAATCTGATTGAGAACAAGAAACAACACTTATATAATATCGTAGTCATGCTCTCATGGACAGACTATATAGTCTGATGGTATAACTGATTATTTTTTCCTAACAGATCTCTTAAGTAGAGCTATAATCACTTCATTCTGCACTTGAGAGGCTTGACAAACTTTATCAGGAATTAGAAGCAAGTGAAGGGAATGTTTTCTCTTTTGATGTTTGAAGACTTACCCTTTAGTAGGGTAAATATTTACAAGTGAATTGATGGAGTTGCTTAATTAACCAATGGTAAAATCATGAGGTCTATGGTTAGAGAGGTTGTTGTTTCAATTAAATGGGTTCATATGGCCCTTAAGTAAGTAATAGAATGCAAATGGTCCAATGAGAAGGTTTTATGTTGCCTAAGGTGAATAGCTAGAGAGTATGTGGCTAAATATAGTTAGCCTCGAGAGGAGATAATTTGGAAATGCCTCCTCTCCATTAGCCAAGTAAGTGCATGAATCAACCATTTTATTTATGAACTGAAGTTGAATTCGATGAGGTGTGGTATGACATAAAGCACGACATCAAAGCTTGACTAAGCTTAATGCCTAATTTAGAGCATTAATACAATTTTGGTACATTAAGAAATAAACATATCGATCAAGGGAATTCAAAGGCTAATTTTCCATAATAGATTATTTAACAAAATATTAAGTGAATCAATATGTAAACGAGGAAAGACTGGTGTTCACTTTAAACATTGGAAATACAAAAAAATTTAAATCCACTAAAACGTTTAGCGAAAATTACCGAATGAAATGGAAGTGCTTAACTCAATAAAACTCTAACTCATCCTTCAAACGATACATAAACTCAATAAATTTTCTAATATATCGTTCGTTCGATTAAAATTCCTACATGTAACGTTAATCGTATCCGACTTCTTTTATATTAATCAATGTAGGGAATTTTCTTGATGTCACAAGATGAATGCAACAACTGGCAAACCCACCCACTCATGGCTGCGCTAGTTGAGGCGTACCTCCTGATTTGGCCACCAAGTCAGGGGTTCAACTCCCTAAGTCGTTCACGACTCTCAGAGTAGTTCCGTGATTTAAGCGGGGGCCTTGGCGGTGGGTTGATGGGCTAGTCTCTCCCGAGGTATAGTCGGTGCTGTGCTCCCGTAAGGTAAGCTAGGCCGGATCCTCAGCATAAAAATAAAATAAAATGCAACAACTGGCAAAATTTGTGAATAAGTTTTGGAAACCATTAGCTTTTTTTAAGCGATTAGATGGTATCCATGCCAATTTTTGTGTGCCTCAAGTGATCCACCTCTCCGAATAATCTTAAGAGCGCACTCTTTCATTTCAGTTCCGTGATTTGAAATCTTATTTTTAAAGTGCTCCCAATAAGTTTTGAATTCAGAATCATAAGAAGAGGAGCAAAGTCTTTTGCCATTTAGCCAATACCTTGTTGGTATAGGATATAAATATCCTGAGGTAAATTTTTTAATGCACAGTTTTGTTGGGGCTCAAGAAATTTGCTCCCATTGACGTCTTCTTTTATTCCAGTTCCTCCGAAACTAATTGTTTTGATTTTCTACCTGCTTTCTCCCCCCTATTCCTATTCTTCACGGCTTTGCAAGGTTGCCAAGTAAAAGTGTAAATTTATTGTGTTAAATGCATTTAAATGATAAGCATAAGCCTGTGGATTTCATCTATCGTGACCCTATTTTATGGATGATGCGGCGAGAAAAGTCAATGACACTAGAGGCTTGCCCCTGGTCTCATGCCCAATTCCCACAACCTCTCTGCATAGTGTGTTGTGTTGTATTGAAATGAAGTAGCAATAGGAGAAAATAATATCTGGGCTTAACCACTTCACCATAAGGAAGGTCACAAGTATATATGGATTTATTATTCTCATATTTTTCTTGATAAAGATGATGTAGCAAGCATGATTTCACCAATCAAGATTGAAGGAGAAAGTCCTAAGTACTCTTATTCAATTAGCCATAAGGAAGATGAATTCTTAAGTCAACGTCAAATCTCTCCTCCATTTGCAATTTAAGGATTCTCTTTTTACCTTTTTTTTCTTTTAAAATTTCACAACTCTTGCATTTAGAACTTTGTGAATACTTGAAACCTTTCTAATTATACAAGTATTGACATAGAGATTCATATATAATTTTATTGCGCTCCAATGTCTTGCCAGGTTTTTGACCAAAAAGAAATTGTCTCACAAGTTCTGTTTGGAATGCCGCCAAATCAATGTCAGCTTAGCCGAATAAAAAATTTCTGCCTCTTGAGTCAAGTCATGTATCATCACCACCTAAAAACAAATCACCATAAAATCTTTCAAGGTATTTAGAATGCATTTGCTTCATGAAAATATCACCTTCCATTTTCCTGAAAATATGATCGATGAGTGAAAGATATGAGTTTTCAACGGGAATCAAAATTACAAAACATGTTTGGTGTAGTTTTCTAAAAGCAATTTTTGCACAGAACAAAGTAAATTTTTGTCGTTGTCAGTTCTAAGGTTCAAATTTTCAAATATGGCAACCAAATTTTCTACCAAAGAAATTTGAAAATGAAAACAAGAAATGAAAATTTTATATTTATATTTTACGTGAAAGCTTTTTATTTAAAATATATTTTGTCTTGAATCAAATTGAAGTTCCTTACTTTTGCCTTTGAACTACACAAAAGTGAGGTGCCCGTTTTACCAATAGCTTTATTCGACTAAAGGTTAGCCAATGAACTTGCCTCAATAGCTTTGTTGACACCTTAGTTTTGTTAAATAAAAAATAATAAAAATAAAAATAGCAAAACAAATAAGAATCAAAATCAAAATCGGGAGGCCTCGGCCCGCTACGCGTCCAGCCCACTCTCCCTCTCTTTACCCACCTCATTACTTCTTTTGGCCCCGAATTTATTTATTTTTCTTTAGCCCATTTCCTTCATTTCATTCTAGCCCATCTGAATTAGCAAAAAGCCCGGCCCCCGGTGGCTGCCTTCCCTCTCGCGCCCGTTCCCGTCTGTGAGCAGAATACGTGAGCGAAGAGACAGAGACGGACGGTGACCGAGGGAGAGGAGTCCGTGAGCGAGTGCGTGAGAACAGGTGGGTGACCGAAGCAAGCCTTGGAGTTTCTAGAAGGTGTACAGCTGGCCGGGAATTCTGTTGCACAACAGAAAAAAGGATTATTTGGGAGAAGGAGGGGTGTGCTCGCTCGGCCGAGATGAAGAACAGAGAAGGGACGCTCGGCCGAGAAACGGAAAGGAGAGAAAAGACGCGAGAGATAGAGAGAGGAAGAGGGAGATTATCTCGTTTTCGAGCGAGAGATTTCTCGGAAAAGATCATCGCCGGAGCTCATTGTCGAGCCTTGGAGTTTCGATTGAAGCTCGATTCGCGAGCCGTTTCGAACGGTTCCGGAGTCAGAAGTTGCGTAGGGATTGCGTTTCATCTACTGCGTAGGAGTGAACCAAGCCTAAGCTCCTCTTCCGTCGCCGATCGCTTTTTTTTCCGTTTGTCCGCCAGGTGAGCTCCTTCATATGCTCTGTACGTGCCCTGTTTCAAGCGAGAACGGGATATTGGTTTCGAATGATGAGTTTGCGAGAAAAAATTGATCGAATACGGTTTATTTGCTGTAGAATAATATGATTTAGGCGTCTGTACGTCATGTTTTGATCGAAAGTCGTATCGGAGTCGAATCGGAAGTTCGTTTCCTAAATCGCATGCTAACTGTTCGATAAAACTCCTAAATGAAGAACCGAAATTGCTTTTGTGGAAATCGACAATTAGAGTCTCGTTCATGCTTGATTTGTTCTTATAGTTGTTGAATCGTCACTGAATCGTTTTTTTTCATGTGATTTGTGGCATGTTATTCACTGTCCGAGTAGGCCATGTGTGCGCCTTCCCTCTGCTGGAAAGCTATTTGTCGTCGGTGATGCCCGCCTTTTGAGGCCGCTCCAGCTATTCTGTTTCATGTGCATTTGGGTGTCTTTAGCCTAGAATTGATAAGAGCTTTAGGACACGCAATTTCGCAGCTTGAGGATTCTTCGTCAGAGGAGGTCCGACGACATAAAAACCATTGGCCAGCTAGTGGCTGGCGGTGGTTTAGCGTCCGTCACAATAGGTGATCGACGGGGAGTGTTCCGCTGCGGCCTGGGCACCGGCAAGAGCTCATCTGAATATTGGTGCTGGTTCTTTTGAAGAGAAGGTGAAGAAGAAGACCAAAAATAGAAAACAGAAAACAAAATTGAAAATTAAAAAATCAATCAAAAGAAAAGTAATAAAAAAATTTGGATATAATTTGAATCAGTTCGGATCCGATTAGTTGGATTGGGTCACCTGATTGGGTTGAATCGAAGGCGGGTTGAAGGTTTGTAGGCCGATTTCAATAAAATTGAACTGGGCCTTAAGCCCGGCCCAGTTTCGAACCTAACTCGGACCATTAGGGTCTGAGTCAGCGAGTCAGGCCTGGTTCCTTCATTCGGTCCGAAGCCCATTATCTAAAAAAATAATTATAATAAAAAATGAAAAATTGGAAAAACGTTGGGGAAAATCATCTTAATTGCTTCCAGTAGACTTTTAGTGGCTTGAATCAACCTTAGAATTTTCTTTTCAAATAGACTTCTCTTAGTCTTGGATAAACTTGAAAATCCCTAAAAAAATTTCGAAACCCAATTTAATAAGCTTTTAGAATTTTACAATGGGGATTGGTTTTATTTTGTTTTCTCTTTAGAGACAATGCTAGGACGCTGCTTGTACATTTCAATTTGATTAAACTTGATTGCGCAATCTCTATACATTGGTTGTTATTTTCCTTTTATCATGGTTAGGATTTCAATAAAAACATCGCATGAATGCTTAGCTGAGTAGTCTTAAAATTGATGAAAAGATTGTATGAAAAACACTTTAGTTGACAATATAAATAGCTTTAGGTATAAAGGGCACTATTTGCATAGCTAGCGTAATCAAGTGCACAATCCTAGATCTCTGGTTCATAGAAATTTAGATGACACTCCTACTTTTCAATTGGTTTGTAGCCAATCTTAATTGGTTAATGACGACTCCTTCTATAAAATTTTGATAGGGTTAATCTAAACTTAAAATGAAACAATCTAACATCACGTGAGGTATGAACTTGAGAGAGCCCGCGCTCTTGATCGATGAAGGATAGCTGAAAAGATAATGTGTTCGAGCCGTCTTTTCAATGAACCACTAGGATTCTTTTTAGCAAATACCTCTAAATCTATTCCTAAGGGCAATCCCTCAAGCATAGGTTGTGACAAGCTTTCTCCAGCTCAAGAAGAGAAGCAACTTAACTTGGCGTAGACTCCAATTTGATCATGGTGTCAAAGGACGAAATGAACTCTTTGGTAAGAAAGAGGGACAGGTCACTAAAGTAACGGTTCGATCGCCAGGATTGAACCTAATGATCTAGGGCCCTAGAGCCTAACCTTGCTTGCCCATTGGTACGGGTAACAAAGATTTTTACACTCAACTAATCCAACTACCATAAAGTGAGGAGAAAAAGATATGCTTGCTCGCTGTTTTTTGAGAATTTTTTTACATTTAACAAATTTGACTTTTACTGCCGTTTTTATTATTATTGAGTAGATGATAACTTGTGAATTGTGATGAAATAAGGTTCGGTTAAAACAATTTACTAGAGACTAAAAAATAACAAAAGCACAGAGTATGTCCTCACGCTAAGTGCATCGATGGCATGATTCAGACATGAAATTAGAATATTGATGTTGCTAAATTTTTCTCTGACACGAGTTCCGGACCGAAGGTCCTAGAATTCAGGTCATGTAGAGTGCGTTTGGTTCAGCTTTGCAAATGAGTTTTGAGTGTAATGCAAATGTTGAAAATCAAAACTATTTGAAGAAATGCAAATTGTGTTTGGTTAAAACCTCTTTATAAATAGACTTTGAGTTGAATGTATATTTGGTAAAAAAACTTTTACAATGACTTTAGGTATTATATATATAGAAAAATGAACCAAACCTTTCACCGGCTACCGACGAACCTGATTTGGCGCTATCGGCCGTTGGTTGAGTCGGGTGACCTCCAGTGAGGGTGGTGCGATCCAGTCGAAGGCTGCCAGAGGTTGCACGACCTCAGGCGACCCTTGCTATGTGACCTAGGCAATCATCGCCTAGGTCTCGCAGCCTTAGGCGGCCCTCGCTTGGGTTTCACGAGGGTCTCGCGATGGCAGCTGTGACCCAAGCAACTGCCGCCCTCGCCTTCACACGACCCTTGCGAGAGCCGCTTGAGGCCGTGAGACCCAAGCGACGGTTGCCTAGGTTGGGCGCCGCCTTGGTGAGGGTCGCTCGAGGTCATGCAACCTCTGGTGGCCCTCAGTTGGGTCGTGTGACCCTTAACGGAGGTCCCCAATCTCGGGCGACCTCAACCGATGGCCGTCGATGCCACATCTGGCTCGCCGAAGGCCGTTACCCTTCGCCAAACAAGCAAAGGTTGTCTCCTTTTTTAACCAAAAAAAAAAAAAAAATTTGGGGACAAAATCGAAAATTTGATAAATTGGTAAGAATAGTTTTGAGAGGAAAAAAATAGTTTTAACGTTTGACCAAATGTTGAAAGCCCAATGCTAGTCCCTACTAGCAGTGGGCTTTTATATTTTCCAAGACCAGCATTTGGCTGAAAGCTCATTTAAAATGGTTGCCAGCATTTTTCCAAGGGGCTTTGGGGGAAATGCTGAACCAAACATACCCGTAATCAATTTGACGTCAAGGTCCACGATCTGCTTGGCTGAGCGCCAATTGTATAGAACACGAACAAGGAAGTTCCGGGGGTAAATTGTCCAAAAAGTCCTAAACCAATTGCATTTTTGCTAATTCAGTCATAAGCTTTTTAATTTTGCTAATTTAGTTTTAAACCTTTTCAAATCTTGCCAATTGAGTTCATCCAATCAATTTTGGTCGAAAAATGCAAACGTAGACTTTGCGATGCCACATAGGACTGCAAAAACTAACGTGGACATTTTAAATAATATTTTAATATTTTTTGAATTTTTTTTTTCTTTCTTTTCCTTTTAGCTTTTTTTCTTTCCCTTTGCCGGTGGCTAGCCATTGCTTGAGGCCTGGTTGAGTGAGGGTGACCCCTGAGAGGATAGCCCTTGCCCAAGCGTGGCTCGGCGAGGGTTGGCCTCGCCTATGCCAAGCCGGCATCATTGGGCGTCGGCCAGGCGATGGCGACACTAGTCATAGTATCATCGCCCTAGCCTAGGCGAGGACCAGCCTCGCTAGATTTAGCGAAGGGAGCCCTTGGCGGGTTTCCCCTTGGCCCAAGCGAGTGTCAACCTCGCCCAACCTAGATTTGGTGGGGTCGGCCCTTACCCAGGCTAGGGTGGCCTCGCCTGGCATCACCATCGCCCAACTGACGCTTGGCGAGGCTGCCCTAGCCTTGGCAAGGCTGACCCCCTAGCCAAGGCTGGCCCTCAATCAGCTGGGCCACGTCTTTGGCGGGCAAGGCCAGCTAGTTGGCCACGGCAAAAAGAAAATAAAAAAAGCCAAAAAGAAAAGAAAAAATCAGAAAAACAATAAAAATTCAAAATATATTAGAATATTATTAAAAATTATTTATGTTAGCGCCGTCGGTCTTACATGACACCGTCGGCGTCCACGTTAGTATTTTCCGACTAAAATTGACTGGATAGACTCAATTGTTAAGAAGTGAAAATATTTAGGATTGATTGGTAAAAATGCAATAACTAATAAGTTTATAAATTTTTGGATAATTTTTTCAAGTTCCGGAGTGGTGCTTTTGAAACCTTCTTACGCTAAGGTCAATGATGAAAGAAAAAGGTTGGAAGTTGACGAAATACACAATCTTTAGTTTATGACTGCACTCGCCTTACAGGAATGAAACAAAGTTGTCTTTTTGGCTGAAGATGTAGTTTCTTCCCAATGATTTCCGAGTAACTTTTAATCTGTGAGATGATAATGAGCCGTCGTGTCTAATGTCCGAGGCATAGGAGAAAATTCTTCTAAACAGGGATGGATTGGGGAATTTTTATTAATGGTGACATAATTAACATTCATGCAGTGTAAATCTACTTAAATTTACTCTAAGAATTTAGCACTTTGCGTAGTCTATGATGATTGCGTAGTCCGTGATTCATGGCCCTGCGCGACCGAGTTGATGACTGGCTGAACACTTCCAAAGTATTTGTAAGAGGATGACACTATTTTCACCCCTATATGACTAAATCCACTTTCCCTAACCAATCAATTGCAATTTAAAATGGTGGCCTTTTCTACTTCTATGTAGAATTTAGTTGTCATAATTAAGAATTTCACATGTTTTGTTTTTTTAATTTAATTGTTGGCACTATGTTTTGCACTTTAATATTGGATTTTACTTCCCTAAAAAATTCGTTTTGGCAAAAAGAAAAATTTTCAAGAAACCTAATTCTCTTCTACGTTGTCCAACAAATTTATGAATCAATTTTCAAGTATAGTGTAGAAAAATTTTAACGTAGGTTTTTTTTTTTACACCATCACTTGTTTATAACTTTACACTTTTGTTGTGCATATCACCATCAAACATTTTCTTATCAATTGTCATATAATGGGACCATAGGATGAAAAAAAAAAAAAAAGATTATCTTTAGAGATTTACCAAAATAAAATCACCATTACATTCTAAAATGTGAAAATATTAAAAGGTAAAATTTAATTATATCAATTGCATAAAATAAGATTTTTTTTTAATTTTCATTTTTGATTGACAAAAAAATTAATATCATCAATGAAGTGCATCGACAAAATATCAAGATTCCTCATTATAGATAACTTTCTTACATCAATATTTTTACTGTATTCCTAAATATTCCTATAACTTCTTTACATTCTTTGTGCAAAGACATCTCACCAATGGTAGAGAAAAAAAAAGACAAATTATATAATGTAGTAAATTAAGAAACTTGATACATATTTTTTTGGAACTTTTTTTTGACAAAACTTATTTTTATGGAAGTAAAATCTAAATATAGAAAAGGAAACGTAGTGCCTTTAATATTAGTGGGATGCCTACAATAAACAACATAAAACATGTGAAGTGTTTAATTATGACAATCAAATCTCAAATAGAAATAGAACTAAATACATAAAAAGAAGATGAGGTCACCACTTTAAATTGCAATTAAATGATTAAGGGCAATTTAGTTTTTCTTAATAAAAATGGAGTTGACTTAGTAGGGCGGAAATAGCACCCCTCTTGAAAAAAGAGAAGTTAGTGCTTCAAATATATTGCTGGGAAAATAATATTAAGGTTTCGTTTATCTCGTGAAAAATAAATGATTTGTTATACATTTTTCTAAAAAATGATTGCTTCTATCGCTTATAAAAATAAATAAATAAAAATATTTTCATCATCTATAAAACGATAATTTTTTAAAAACACATTTAAATTATTAATTTTTTATGAAATAAATGAAGTGCAAAAGGCGAAACATATTTTCAAAAGGACCGCATTGACTTTGTATTTTGAGGAAAAAAAGCAATCATCTTCATAACCGTTGCATGTTTGTCCCGCAGTTGGAAGGGAAGGAGCGTAACATGCACGTGCTCGCTCCGTCGCTATTTAACCAGTACGAGTCCTTTCATTGCTTCATCAATCCTACTCGTTTCTAAGAAATGGTGAATCACGCTGCCCACGAAAACAATTTTTCTCTCTGTTTCTTTTTTTTTTTTTTTTTTTGGTTTACATGAAAATCCGAGAGTCCAAAACGTTGCAAGTCATTGAAAACGAAAGATGGAAACCGCACCAGCTTTTGCACGAGAACCCCACCAAAATAAAATTCTTTGTGTATTTTAAAAATATTAAATAAAAACCTGAAATACCTTTATTTTTTCAAATAAAGATTTGAAATAGACATTATTTTAAATAAGAGTTCGAATTGCTATCATTTTCTTAAATAAAGATTTGAAGTGGATATTATTTCAAATAAAGACCGAAGTGCCATCATTTTCCTAAATAATGGTTTAAACTTAATCTTGTTTTAATTAAGAGCATGTAATAGCCATATCAGTATCAAATAAGAGCATGAAGTCACTGTTCTATGAAGGGCAATTTCATCTTTTAATTTTTAATTTTTTTCTTTTTTTCCATAAAAAAAAACTGAATAAAAAAACTAAAACTTAAAAAAGAAAACACACATGGATGGGAGGGCTCTCTCTCGCTTGTGGTTGCCGCCTCATCACCGGTGGGGTGGTCGATGCCTAGGCGAGGGTTGCCGCCCTCTCCTATCTTTGGCGAGGGTCACCAGCAACCTTGCTGGCTATTGTTGCCACCCCATCAATGATGGGCCCAACCGCATGTATGTTTACTCTTTTGAAAAAAAAAACGTTTATCTTTTTTATTTTTATTTTTAATGTAATTTAATTAAAATGTAAATTAAAAATGTGTTTAGATGAAAATACTTTTGATCGGCTGGAATATTATGCTAGCCGACAAGCCAGAGAGAGTAAGCTCTTATTTGAAATTGCTATAACTATTTCAGGCCCTTATATGAGAAAATGAGAGCACTTTAGGCTCTAATTTGAAACAAGTTTCACTTCAAGTCCTTATTTGAGAAAATAATGACACTTTAGGCCCATATTTGGAATTTTCCCTAATTTTAAGAGAGGTACTTGTATATTTCGAGGGAATGAACTAATTTTAAGGAGGCCAACGATCCGTTTGTTTGAAGAAAAACTATTTTTGGTATCATTTCACCAAAATTACTTTCATAATGAAATATCTTTCTCCTATTAAAAGGGACAATGGTTCTACACCAACTTCGGACAGAAGATATCTTATGCAATGAGGAATCTAGCGCCTTTAAATAACATTGTACAATTTTTGACCAAGTTAGAATTTAATCGACGATAAGGTCCAAAAGTTACAAGATCAATCTCAAATTATGTTGAAATTTCATCGACGGCACAAGTTAATGATGGTAAGATACAATATTGAAATTTAGTCAACAACGAGGTATTAGGATAAAGAAACACGCCATAATCTAATCAACGATGGGAATCTGAAAGTTATGACTAAGAAATTAAAGTGCAATATAGGAAAAATAAGATAAAAGGGTAATATTTTGATTGATTTGTCCGGGGCTTTCTAGCTAGATAATTGGTGGTATTTATAATGAAAATGTAATAACCACTCAGCAATTGCATCTTCTCCGGTAACCGCCATCGACTCTGCCCATGCTCTTTTATTCTCATAGACCCATTCCGCCCATGCTTTACATAATCGTCTTCATCGTGTTTTGAGAATTGTGCAATTATTGGTGACTATTCCATGACTAGGCCTCTGAACAGCAACTATTTGTTTTCCACAACATGCGTCTTCGAAGCTAACCATCTTGGCTCTTTTAGTAATATTTAAAACTTCATTAATGAGAAATTCTTGTCAGTGTTCATACAAGCGGCGACCAATCGTGCGTCGTCGTATTTTAACAACTGGATACGTGGCATTTGTTTATTTTATTGTCAACCATCATGCGTTTTCTTCTATGTCCATAGGTGGTCATATAATACATATATATACATACCTAATTCACGATACAATATCTAATTCGAAAACAACTCATGACAGGAAGTCCAAGATATGCAAAATGGATAAGATCTATGGCAACGAGAAATGAAACCTCTTTGATAAACATATGGTCCAAAATATGAATATTAGAAGGTGTCATAAAACTAATTCTACAATATCTATTTTGAAAAGAACTCGTGACTTTTGTTAAGATTAATGTTAACATTTTAGATCCTATTTGATTCCGCCGTGAATTTTGCACGCTTTGCATCACTTAATCATCACCACGTGTCATGTGCTTCATTTAAACTCTGCCCATTGGAAACTCGAGATCAATGACCACACCGGACGTTCCATGGATGGGCTGTGCGGGTCATTTGCATTATCATGCCTAATCGATGAGCTTACTAGGCATTCTATCAATTGAGTCTTATGAGTTAAGTTCATGTTAGGATGTAAGTGTGAGTGAGTTGTGTTAAATAATTCTTATATTAGAAAATTAGTGTGATGTAAAATAGTTAATATATCTCTTAGTTGGTTCATAATTTATTAACTTGAGTTTAATTAGATATGTTGACGAGCTCGAACTTGAGCTCTCTCTTGGTTATCTCATTTGGTGAAGGTATTGGGCTTCTACTACGCGCTCTCAATAAATGGTATCAAAGCAGATGATAGATTAATGGGTCTCCAATCTAATCAAGATAAGATATCTTGATGTAAAAGAATACTTGGATTAAGAGGAAGTAGACCTAAAAACACTAAGTTCGCATATGCATTATGAAGAGATTGTTAGGAAGCATGTGTGAGTGAGTTGTGTTAAAAAAAATTTCACATCGGAGAATTGATGTAGTGTAAAGCTGTTAATATATCCAAATTGACACAAAACTCATTCACTTAAATTTTTAAATGAAGATAGATCTAATTAAATATGTTTTTTTTAATTGACGGGTTTAGACTTAAGCTCTTATTTGGAGATTTCCCTAGATTAAAGTATTGATTTTTTATCGTGTGCTTCCAACAATTTGGCCATTAAATTCGTTACTATGATCCATGTATTAATGTTAACAATACAGTTGGACGGTGAGTGTCCCAATTATTGATGGGACGAGATGAAAGTAGGGATCTTTTATTGCGGGGATCCAATTTGGTAAATTTGATATTGATTGTCCAAGTATAAATGTTAACAATTCAATTGGACAGCTGGTGTCATAATTATTGATGGGATGCCTAACTAACTGCAGGGGAAGAAACGAGAGGCTAAGGGTGAAAAGAATTTGTGATTTTTCTTTTCTTTTCTTTTTTGAAGGGAGAGGAGGGTGGAGACTCGTGCAGGGTGACTCCAATTTTAGGAAGTGACAAGCACCAGGCGGTGGGTGGGTGGGGTTGCGTGGGGGAAGAAAGCAAAGAGGAAAGCAAAGAGGATGAAATAAATGGGTGGGGCCCATTTAGCCCCAGCTAAAAAAACAATACCGAATGCTAAATAAATTTATTAATAAATAGGTAAGGCTAAAAAATAAATAAATAGGTGGGTTAAAATATATTTTGACTTTAATCTCTCGTTAGTCATTTGTTTCATTGATAACTTTTGTTAAAGTCAGAAAATGTCTTTCCAATTTTTTATAAATAAATTTATTAATGTTATTAGTATAGATTTATTATAGGCTTTGTTATTTATTTATTTATTTATGAATTTGAATGGTATATATAAAAATATTTATTTAATATATAACGTGTCCCAACGTGTCGAAATTCTCTTTTTTTGAGAAATTACGTGTCGACGTGTCGTGTCGTGTCGTGTCGCGTATTGCATGTCTGTGTCGATGTTACTTAGCCCACGGTACACGGAAAAAACGTTTCGTCTTTATTATATAAAATGAGCTGATTTCATTGATTAACTTTCCATCCAAAATTTTTGTCCTTCCCATTTTCCTTACTTTTTAAAAATAAGCATAAATTCCATGTTCAGTTAACTAAGTTCACCGTGAGTCGGGTTATTCAGCCATTTCAATTATTCTATTCTTAGAAAAAATTCTGATATTAAGATTTTTAGGATACTTACATTAATTTAAAGTATATGATGATTTTATTAATTGAGGATGAAAATAATCTCACCTTACGAGGTAAAATTAAATATGTCAATGTCTTTCTTAGGGGAGAATAACACTTTAGCGCAATCCAAGCTCAAATTATGTTAGAATGATTTTTTGACAATAAAAATGAAAGTTAAGAAAAAATTGGTGAAGAGAATGATTTCCCCATGTTGTTTATAAAGTATGGATCAAATGGCAGCAAATACAAATATTATGGATATCTATATTATATAAATCGTCATTGTAAAAGTACTTTTTTTTTTTGGCCTATACGATCTCGGGATGGAAATACAAATCTATTTACCGTATAAAGTTACACGTTAAAAGTAAAAATTGATTGTTTTAATTACCTAAAATCTACTTGTGTCAAGAAAATTGCATACTACCATTGTACAAGATAAAAGCCCATTGAAATAGGATTTATATCATGCACACTGTCGATGTAATAGTCTTTTTTAATACAAGCAATGTCAGAATGGAAACACAAACCTGTTTATGGAATAAATATACATGCTAAATATAAAAATCGCAATATTTGTCATTCTATAAAACCCGCTTATGTAAAGTAAGAAATTTTTACACGGCGGGTGCACTTAACAAAAATATATGGAAATATGTTGTTTGCAAAGAAGGGAATGGTGGAAGAAAAGAAGAATAAATAAATAGGAATTCTATCAAATTTCTGACGTCATAAAATTTGGAAATGTGGACATCCTCCGGGAAATAGGATTTATATTACCATTGTGCAAGATAAAAGCCCATTGAAATAGGATTTATATTACGCACACTCTTGATCTAATAGTCTTTTTTAATACAAGCAATGTCAGAATGGAAACACAAACCTATTTATGGAATAAATATACATGCTAAATATAAAAATCACAATATTTGTCATTTTATAAAACCCGCTTATGTAAAGTAAGAAATTTTTACACGGCCGGTGCACTTAACAAAAATATATGGAAATATGTTGTTTGCAAAGAAGGGAATGGTGGAAGAAAAGAAAAATAAATAAATAGGAATTCTATCAAATTTCTGACGTCATAAAATTTGGAAATGTGGACGTCGTCCGGGAAAAGAGAAGGTACATCGTCTTTACAGCTGGAACTTTGGCTCCATCCCCAGGTCGATTATAAAAGGAGAAGACCCATGGGAGCACAAAACAACTTCGACTTCAACCCCTTCAAATTACTTCTCCGCTTTAGAGTTTTGCCAGCTCGCGGCACGGCTTGGAAACCTCCATGGATATCCAAGACAGTTCGATTCCGAAACCACCGCCAGGTATGTTCTGTTCTTTCCTTTCTTTGTCCTGATTTCATCCCAAATGGTGATGGAAAAATTGGAGAAGTGTCGCTTTTTGGGGGTTAATTTCTAAGATAAATTAAATGGCAACATTTTTATTTATTTATTACTTAACAAGTATCCCGACACTTTATAAAGAAAACCCTCGTAAAAAAGGAAAGAGTGTGAATTGTGCCAAACTTGATGGCGTGTTTGGTCTGAGAAAATTTTCCAATTTCCTGTTTTTCTTTCCATAAGTTTTCAATGAATATACGTTTGGTAGAAATTTTGGTTGTCATGTTTTCAACATCTGAACTTTAAAACTCAAAACGACCAAAATTGACGGTATTTTTACGAGGTTTGCTTTAAACAACTACACCAAACATGCTTCTATAACTTTCATTCCTGTTGAGTGTTGACAGCTCTTACTTTTCACACTCCAACCATCTTTTCAAGAAAATGGAAGTTGAAATAAGGAGCAAATTTCACTAAAACATTTTCGTAAACCGATGAGCTGATTCGAGGCAAAAATGTCGATTCGACTATGCTGGAACTCATACAATTATAGTTGTGCTCTTAATCCGAGTCCAGGGTACCTAAAATCATGCATGATCCAAAGCATACAAAATGCAATTAATTTTTCTAAAGTTATTTATGTCCATTTCTCTTTTAGGTAACGAAGAGTTTCGCATAGACTTGAGTTCAATGAACATGGCAACTGATCAAGCTTGCCAAGACAGTTGCAAAACAAGTAGAGGTTTGTCACTTTGAACTTTTAATTTTTGTTTTTCATAAATCTTGGGTTTCAGGCATTTTAACTTTTTCAATCCCAAATACTTCAAGTTTTAGAGCATACATATGCTGAGATATGCTGAGATATGCTTACATTAGGCGAGGTACTTCCATAACACAGTGATGTTCTTATTCTTTCTTTTTGATGTGAAGAGGTTCACTCAGACGTTGATCCAGAAGGCACAGCATCTGATAAAGCTTCTCAAGGCGGTCCTGGACACCGACGAAAAAAAATAAAAATCAAAATAAAAAGGGGCGGTCTTGGACCACTTAAAGGTTTGCCACTTCGAAGTTTTAGTTCTCATTTTTCATAAATCTTGTGTTGACTGCATTTTATTTTGCTCCGAAACGCTAAAAATTTATAGCCTATAAATGTTAAAATATGAATTCAAATATAATCTCATCATAATTTAAAAAATTTGAATAATATCTTGAATTATAACTAAGAAAGCCCAATTTTTTTTTTTATTTTTTTTACTTTGAAAGAGTAAAAGATCATGCTCATCAATTATGAATGATATTGTGGATAAGACCAATGGCAACGAGAAAACTCATTCACTATAAAATACCTATCTCGAAAAAAAAGAAAAAAAAAACTTGGGAAATCTCTTCAGTGTAATGTTTAATTTTTTGTTTAAAAGTTTACTATCTAAGTTTAATACAAAAAAATTCCATGCAATGAATGACCTTGATATGAATCTTGAATAGATGACCTATATTCATTTATCTTTTTGGTCACAAAGAGATTCTCGTGGACTCGAGTTCAAAAGACACATCAACTAATAAAGCTTCTTAAGACGATTGCGAAACAACTACAGGTTTGTCACTTTTAAATTTTAATTTTTTCCTTTTTCGTAAATCTTATGTTTCTTGCATTTTTTTTAATTCGAAATATTTTGATTCACGGCGTACAAATGCTGACATAAAAGTTAAAACATGATCTTTCCATAACTTTAAAAGCATAATAATATCTTCAATTTTAATTGAGAAACCCCCACCCCCCAGAAAAAGAAAAAAAAAAAGAACCCAAGAGGAAGAAAAAAAAAGAAAGAACTGACTTCCAAAGAGTAAACGAAGGCGCCCATGGAAACAGGCCTGTTGAGTAACGACCGCCCCTTGATTTGGATTGGCATTTCATCGGAACTTTTTGCACTTGCACTTGACCTTAAAAACAAGAAGTGCGAAAGACTGAGGACTTTTAAAGTTCAGTATTTGCAGTCAAGCCAAAATTGGCGGTCAATGAAGAGTATCGATCATTGTTCGAAGCCACAGTAAAAGGTGATTGGAAAGGTGCTGAGGAAATCCTCAATCAACATTCCGAAGCAATCACGGCCACACTTTTGACCACAGAACATGGTCCAGCTACTGTGAGCGAAATTGCGGTTATGGCCGGACAAGATCAATTGGTGGAAAACCTGGTTAAACGTGTCCCTGCGGAAAAGAAAGCTCCCATTTTAAAGGCTGCCCTCTGCCATGCTGCTCGGATGGGAAGAATAAGAAGGGTAAAGGAATTAGTAGATGATCTTGACAAAGTTGTTAAATCAGGTGTAGGAGTTGCCTTGTCAATTGCTACTACAAGTGCTCCTAAGCAAAAGGAGGTTATCTGGAACCTAGCCAGAGATATGAAATCCACCCCAAAGTATGATCTCGTGCTTGCCCTTATTAAGGCTGGCCATTTAGGTAGGATTTCACACTCACTCATCTTATCTGATTTCCTTCACTGTCTACTTGAATTAATTTTTTTGTTCTTGTGTCCCAAAAGACATACTCTTGCATTTAGCTAACGCATACCCCGACTTAACGAACTTTGACAAGAGCAAAAACCTTGGCCTGTTAAAAGACTTAGCGCACGTGAAGTCTTACTACCGCAGTGGAGCTCAACTCAATTTTTGGGAAAAGTGTATTTACCAATGTAGGTACTTTTTGCGCTTCTTTTGTTAGATATGCACAATTAGAGCAACTCTATCCTCATAGTGTTCATTCTATCTATTCCCTTTTTAGGTATCCCTTCCTCGGTTGATCCATCAACTAACAACGTCAAAGACGCCAAGATGGCTCGAGGTATTTTTGTTAATCTACTGATGGATGGACTATTACGGCAAAAAGCATATCATTCAAAAATCTTACTCATAAAAAGTTAAGGGATAGGGACTACATCAGTTTATACAATTAATATCTAAATCATGATGTGTGTAACGAGTTAATTTCTAATTGAACAACAAGTAACGATATTTACACCCCCATTTTAGCTAAAACACTCATTTTTTTCCAACAAACTAATCGAAATAACCCCCTCCAAATTATTGTTTCTTTATATATTATACTAACCTACAAAACTGCCTAAATTTTTATCATCTCTCTAATCTTATCAATATCACAATATAAATGTCAGATTACAC
Source organism: Eucalyptus guilfoylei (assembly GCA_016097605.1). Taxonomy (NCBI): domain Eukaryota; kingdom Viridiplantae; phylum Streptophyta; class Magnoliopsida; order Myrtales; family Myrtaceae; genus Eucalyptus; species Eucalyptus guilfoylei. The sequence goes on along the minus strand of CM027862.1, from coordinate 37,602,943 downwards.
CCAAAAAGATATTTTAATATCATTTATCCTATTATTATCTTGTCTAAACAAGATTGTTAATTTAATTTATGATATCATATTTTAATCACAAAAGTTATATAGAAGGTTAGAAAATTCTAGTTATGATGGCTTATGAATACACAATTAATTGCATATTCTTATCAAATAGTTTGAGGGAAACTTTATTTCAAAGTTGAAAATTAAAATTTAATGTAATTATCTAGCCGATTTTGACATTGTGAGTGGTTCTCTGGAATAAGTTTGTAGGTTTATAAAGTTAAACATCTTTGATTTTTACTTTTTTCTTTGGGCTTTTTAGACTATAATATGAATTGCAAGATGGGGGTCAAAAATTTATTTACGCTTTCTTCACTTTAAAACTCACACCAGAACTTTTCAAAGGAAAGTTTTAAGCATGTTTTAAAATTTGGATACACTTGATATGAGATCGAATCTATGAACGTTATAGTTACTTTCTTCATAATTGGACTAGAACAACAAGAAGTTTTTTTTTTTCCTTTATGTTCTTATCCTTGGTTAATATTTTGATATGATCTAAATATAAATATGTTTGACATGTGATCATGCTTCTAACAATTTAACCCTTTTGAAAATATAATACCATAAATTAAAATTGACAACATTTTCTAGGCAGAGTTAGAATAAGATGCGTGACAAAATGATATTTTGTTAGGTAATAATGGAGCATTTCTATTGTGAAATTGATGAAAGTGATACTAATAATAAATAAATAAATAAAAGAAACAATACTTTGAACAGAGAAATGAGGGTATTTCGGTAAGTTAACTGGAAAAAAGGAGTCTCTTAGCCAAAATGGAGATGGAAATAGGGCCGCACTTAACATTTGTATAATTAGTTTGAGAAGTCTTACTTAATGTTGGATTGCCAAGTAGAAATATTGAGAATTGTAAATTTGAATGTCAAGTCGGGAGGCTGATTGATCCAAGTTGTTTTCTAACATTGAGCATTATTAAATTTAATTACATGTGCAATTTTCATTTCACAAATGTGATATGTATCTTTTTGTTCATCATCAATTTCTAATTTGCTGACGTGATGCTTCTCTCCTCTTAATGGTGGTAGAACCAGCAATTCCTTGATTCAAGATATTAATCTGGAATCTCAACACAAAACCATGTATACGAATTGGCATAGTATCTTCAGACCAAAAAAAGAAAAAGAAAAACAAATGCGGTGGTATCTACAGAAAAATGACCTTATTTATCCATGGTTAGAGATCTCTATTTTATATTGTAAATTGATGTGCTCGATGTATCCCTTTAGGATCATAGTTTTTAATATGGATTGATTCTCGATTCATATATTACATATGATTGGATTTCATTCAATTCAAAGTCCAATCGACATGTATCCAATAGGAGAATCTGTAAAGATAGTTAGGTCGAAAATTGATCTATCGATCAATTGCTGAATCTATCCCTTTTTCCAAATTCTTTTTTTTCCATGACATCGTGTGTGTTCATCCATAAATCCATTTGTTCTTCGATACATGCATTTTGATTTTCAAGCCATATGAAGTTTGCTTCCCCAATTAATACGTTAAATTCATCATTCTCTTCTCAACTACTACACACATGCGTGTGTCCACACATAAGATCACGACCCAAATGCGAAAGCCTCTATAACCTTTTGAATTTTCATCACAGGCAAAATTGCTCATCTAGTGTTACGTGTAGCACCTTTTATCAAAAGGATTGGAGAATTGAAGTTGCGGCACGAATGCTGGCTTGAGTTAGCAATTCTAGTTTTTAAAGGGATGAAGGATCCTAAGAGAACTCCTGAAAGACTCCAATTGACTTCAGCCATTGTCCTTGAAGCTGCATCTAATGGAATATCTGAAATTGTCAAGTTATGTCTTGAGCAATATCCGGAACTGATGTGGGATGTAGAATTCACAAAAGAACTGATTGAAGAAGTTGTGAGGGGACGGCATGTTGAGTTGTTTAGACTAATGAATGCATGCGACACAATTCCAAACTTGACGTACGACATTCAGAGGAACCGCGACCTGATGGAGGCAGTAGTAGGATGGTCAACAGGATATGCACCGGCAGATGTTTCTGGGGCAGCTTTTCTTATGCAAAGGGAACTTCAATGGTTTGAGGTCGGTTCACTGTATTTGTTTGTCACTCTTTAATTTATTTACATTCATGTTAATAGACGTCCTCAATTTTCTGAAGGTACTGGAAAATAGGAGCTCTCCTAAAATTGAAAGTCTAAAATTCAAGGTCGGTTCACCTTATTTGTTTTGCCACCCTTTTGTGCTCTTTAATTTACATTTGTGTTGATAGATGAAGGTGATGAAAGGTGAGAGCGATCCTTCTTCTACAAGTCTGAAATTGGAACTAGTGGAAAAAAAGAGAGGGAAAACGTACAGGGAAATTTTTGTAGAACAGCGCAAAGATTTGCTCCAAGAGGCAAGACAATGGATGAAGGATACATCATCATCTTGTAGCCTTGTAGCGACTCTCATCATTACAGTAGCTTTTGCTGCAGCTTTTACTGTACCGGGAGGCAACGACAATACAGGGATCCCGATCTTTCTGAAGAAGACCTCATTCACGGTATTCGTGATTGCGGACACTCTAGCTCTCTTCTCCTCTATCACTGCCACCTTGATGTTCTTGGCTATCCTAACTTCGCGCTATGCTGCAAAAGATTTCCTCCACTCACTACCAAGAAAAATGATATTGGGCCTCACCTTTCTCTTTCTCTCTTTGGCCTTTATGCTCGTGGCTTTTGGCTCTGCTCTTACAATCGTCCTAAGCGGACGATGGAAGTGGATTTACATCCCCATTACTTTGTGGGCTACCGTCCCTGTCATATTGTTTGCAATCCTACAGCTTCCCTTGTATGTTGAAATGGTTGAATCCACCTTTTGCCCTCGCCTCAATCGTCCCGTGAAGATTTGGAAATGATTTCTGCTATTACTATGGAACAAGGACATCCGTGATGTGATCTTTGTTTGCACTTGTTATTGTGTGTAAAATGTAGATATTGTGGTGTTTACTCATGTTTTAAGACTATTGAGGTATGACATTAGCCATACTTTTGCTTTAAGTTTAATGTATGCTGTCAAGCGCACACCTTATCTCTATGGGTTATTTGGTTTTTTTACCCCAAACAGTGAGCAATTACTTCATTGCTCGTGGTATTAACTACTAAGGTGAACCCAATTCTTCAAAGAACTGGCAACATGGCCATCAATATTTAATATTGATAGGGTTCATCCATAGAAATTCTCTATCCTGCAGAAGATGGCCGCCCAAGTAGTGACCCACCACAAGGAAATTCTCATATGGCAAGCCGAGCAAGCAACTATTCGAAGCGGCCGTCGGTGCAGATCTTGGTGGTAGTAGCAAATATTCAAATGAGAACTGTTCAATGGAAGCTCGGCCTTCAAAATCAGTCTTCACCCATTACCCACACTTCTGCCGCATCCTCTCATCCAAATCTTTGGCTTTGACCTCCGCCATCTTAGCCGCGTTGGCCATCGATGCCTCCTGCACTTCCATTATCATCATGCTCCGCTTCTTCTCCGTCGTATCACCCCTTCCTAACTGCTCACCCAACTCCATCAGAGACATAGCCATCAAAATCCCGCACTCCCGCCTCACCACGACTTTAGCCTCTTTCAGGTCTCTGTGATCACAACAACAAAAGACTTAGACGTTTCTTTGGTGAATATCACTAGTACACCAAGCACCTGGCCGGACAGTGAAGTGGGGAGGACCAACGTACCTGGATGCAATCGACATGTGGAGACATTTCCATGTCGTGACAAGATGACCAAATGAGATATACTCTCAGAGCAAATGACCTAGAATCTCAAAGGTCACGTCTCAACGGCCAAACATCAGAGAACAAATTGTCTATGGGCTAGCGGATATCTCTGCACATGTCTCTCAAGACCATAAGTCCAGCGAAAGTAAGCAAGAGCAAAGTTTGTTTTGCATTCACCTTGTGATGTTATGATTGAGGTTTCGGGGAATAGGATACCGATTCTTTCTAATCAACCTTAGAATTTACTGATCTTATGCTGCTTTGGACCAACATTTACGACCGACGCATTTAGAATTAACCAAAGAATACTAGATGAGAAACCAAAGGAACTATTTGAGCAAGAGAGGAGTTTCCTAACCGGAAGGTTCCCATGACACGTTTACAGATGCGTCTATTTTCTTCATCCATAGCAGTGCGAGCCAAACTAAAATTCGACACTTTGGGCTTAAAATCACGTTCCAAAAATATGTTGCTGGCCTTGAAGTCTCTATGTATAACACAATGGGCTCGAGTCCTAAAGCAAATCGGCTAAACCACGAGTAGCACCAATCTAGGGCCAGCTTCCTTAGGATAATTACCAAAAAAGTCATAAACTTATTGCACTTATGTCAATTCAATTCTAAACTTTTCAATTATACCAATTTAGTCCTAAACATTTTTAGGTTTTGCCGATTGAGTCCATCCGACTAATTTTGACTAGAAATTACTAATATAGACGTTAGCCATCTTACATAGCATGATCGTACGGTCCTCGCCCAAGGGGCACTGAGGGTCGACAAGCCCTTGTTTAGTGGCTGGGGAGAGTTGCTTAGCCCTCGCCGGGCTTGAAAAGAAAAGAAAAAGCAAAAAAAAAAAGGGAAAATAAATCAAAAAATTTTAAAAGTATTATTAAAATTGTTCATGTCAGCATTAGTTGTGCTATAGAGGATGGTTAACATCTACGTCAACAATTTTTTACTAAAGTGGGTCGAATGCATTCAATTAGCAAAACATGAAAATGTTTAAAACTCAATTAGCAAATTTGGAATATTAATAAGTTTAAGATTTTTTGAACAATTTTCCCTCCTATCTCCACTCAACTCGATCTCACCCCTTGCCTAAACAATTTTGTGAAGCTGCCGTTTAGGATTATTTAAACTATATGTCTCTTTATATATATTTTTTAATCCACCGACATGCTTGTTATTTTAAATTTTCCCGCTTGTTTGCCCCTCATATATGATGCTTAGTACATAGTTGTTGTGACCTACCCTTTTCGTCCGGAGGAGAAAGGACATAGATTTAGAGATATTGCTTAAAAGGTGGGCCCATAGCTCTCATGTAGGCGTGGGCTCTCCCAAGCCCAACATCGCGCTATGTTGGGGTATTCAACTTTAGCTTCAAATGACACGATGATAATTTTCAAATGAAGAGTCACCATTGGGTTTATTGGGGTCAGCTAGAAATCAAGTGAGACATTGGAATATACCTCACTTCTTATGCAACTAGAAAATCCTATGATTGGTATCTTGATTAGAGTAATGAATCAACAAGTGCCCTTTCGATACTTAATCTTATTCAATTTAAGAAAATTTTTGTCACGCATTCGGGATTGAAATTAAGCTTATTCATTAACATATAAGGTGATCATGCAAGTGCAAAATTATTAAAATAATAATCGACAACCATTTCTAACTAGGCTAAGGGGAAAAAAACGATCAACATATTGAAAGTGCTCAATCAAAGGCATTTGTCTCAAAAAGAAACATTCAAACCTTATTGTCAAGCCCTAGGTTTGGTCAATTTTGAGCATAGTTTTTATCCAAGATTTTCCCACACTTTTAGGAGAAAACTACCCAAAAACTATTTTTAACCCTTTTCAAGGAATTCTAATTTTTTTAATTTTTTTGGAATTTTAGGGATTTTCCTAATTCTTCTAAATGATTTTTTAAAATATTTTTATACATTTTTGAATTTTTATATTTTTATAGTTTATAATTTTTTTGCTTTCTTTTTTTAATTTTTTTTCATGAATTTTAATATTATTATTAAAAAAAGAAAGAAATTCGGGCAAGGTGACCCGGCCCGACTAAGCTGACCCAGACCCTATGAGTCCCGGTCGGGTCTAAATTCGGACCAGCCTAGAGCCCATTCCGAATTAACCAAGTCAGCCCATAAAATTCTTAGCCCAATCGGAGCCTCTAGCCCATTTCTATTTTCTATTCTCAGCCCAGTTACCTCCGGCCCGCAAAAATATCAGCCCAGTCCTTAAATGAACCTAGCCCACTTTAACACCAAAATCTTCCAGTGCTATTATAACAGAAGCTAAGCCCAAACTCAACAAGCTAATTTTGAGCCCATGTTCACCAGAGCCCAAACACGTTCTAGCCCAAACCTAATTAATCAATTAAACCCATGCTAATTCACTCCTCCCCATTTTGTCTTTTTTCTCTTCTTTTTATTACCTTTTTCTATTTCTTCTTCTTCCACCCCCACCGCTTGGCTTTCAGTTTCATTCTCGTAACATAAACCTGAAGCATCTGAGAACTAAACGAGACAATAAACAACCTTCAATGAATAATAAGGGCGAGTATGATAATATTTTTGTTCCCTAATATAATTTTTATTCAGAAATATTTTTTTTCTATATTTATTCCCTAAATGAGTTTCTGAACATTTGAAGATGTTTGATAAATGTACAAAATTTTTATTCTCGGAACAGAAACACATTTGCTATAACCCCAAATTTTTTTGTGACTTAGAATTTCTTTTAATTTATTAATAATTTTAAACATATTTCTCTTTTTTTCTTTTCATTTTTTTCCTTCTTCTTCTTTCTCTAGCCGGTCGCCGGCAAGGTGCCCCCAACCTTTGCCTAGCCACCGCAAGGTCGGCGTCGAGCTACGCCGACCTCGCGGTGGCCAAGCGAGGCTCAAGGGGACCTCGCCAGGGGTGAATGAGGCTCCAGTGAAGTTGTCGGGCCTTATCTGGCCTATCGCCGGCCATCGCTAAGGCCGGCGATTGGCTAAGGGTAGAAGAGGAGGAAGAGAAAAAGAAAGAAAAGAAAAGAAAAAATGCTTGTTTTTTGAGTTGTTCTTGGGAACAAAGAGACAAATTTATTTTTTTTTTGCTCCAAATCTATTTTTAGAAACAAAAACCTGCACAAATGGATTTCTGTTATATTTCTATTCTCAGGAATAAAGAAACAAAAAATAGAGAAACAAAAACGTTATTAAACGCACTCTAAATTATATTCAAAATCTATTACTAAACTAAAATGAGGCTTGCTCGAATGATTTATTACCCCTAATTGAGACAGCCACTTCGAATTCGAATTAGGTTACATGAAGCAACTCCTACAATAATGTAGAATGGTCTTTTGTATATGATAGATTGAAGAGGCAGATTGGATCGAGTTTGATAAAGTGGAATATGATTGAAAATATCATGTCACGTTATGATTATTATTATTAATTAGTGTGAATATATTCCTATATATGTACGGATTGGACCGAGTCTAATAAAAGTTGGTCCCCCGTGGTAAATACTTGTGACTAGACATCTAGCTGTACAACTTTAAGTACACAATAATCCAATTGTGACTGTGGAGAGATCATGTACGCTCTAGCCCTACCATATCCCTCCTGTATTTAATTCTATGTCATTGTGTCCACTAGACAATTCCAATTTATAGGCCTGCAAAAAAAAGTTACGGGGAAAAATTAAGGATTGTTAGTGTCAAAAATTCTAAATCGATATATCAATGTCATATTTACTACGAACTAATTTTCGTATTACGAAAAATCTTGAGTTAGTACACTAATGTGACAAATCTATTGAATTTTTAGGATAAAATTAGGGAATTCAGCATATTTTTAAAATGTGAGGAAGTTTTTAGGTAAAATTAGTAGGTTTGCCGATCTAAGTTCATTTTCTTTAGATCTAGTTCCCGAGGATGACGTTGTTCAGGAAACCCAATCATTCTAAGTTCACGCATCAGATCCACATTGCAAGCCGATCATCCGAGTCGTTTGCCACATGTGTTTCCACGCTTGCATTTTAACGGGGATATTAGAGGGAAGCTGTTGACACAAAAAAGTGCCTAAATTCCCGACTGACGACGGGGACTTGGAGAGGGCGAGCAAGACGTGATAAAAGTAAAATTTTGTTGGGAGCTTTTAGTCGGCAAATATAGATAATCAACGACTAAAAAAGATTTACAAACGGTAAAAACGAAAGGAAATTATTAATTCCTTAAATATGAGTGTCGATGAATAAAGCTTGGTTTTATCAACGAGAAGGCCACGACCGAAACAAATCACTACGAGCTAGGAACCAGGTAATTGTCCAAGTAATGGGACCAATAGTTTCGGACACAGGCCCCATTTGGTTCAGCATTCCCAGGGGGCTTTCAGCCCCGAAAGCCCATTGAGAAAAATTTTTGGTGTTTGGTTCAGCATTTGGAGGTATCCTTGGCCAAATGCTGACCTTTGAAATGCTGAAAGTCCAAAGCAGGTGGAGACCTACTCTGAGTTTTTCAGCATTTGCAGAATGCTAGTCCTCTTATTAATGAACTTTTTTTTTCAGACATATATGACCATGTTTACTATCATGAAATGACTCTTTCTAGTCAAATTTGTATGAGAGGAACTTGGTTTTATTTTTCTTAATGAGGACCTCCCTTTTTATATGCGGTGCTTACTCAAAAAAATTAGCATCCACAATCGGTCACTTCACCATCCACCGAATAAGTTCACCTTTTTTTTTTTCATTTTTATATTTTGACAATCAATAGCCCAACTTTTTATTAATACACTAGAATGATCATTAATTAACGAAGATGATTAATACTACAATAATTAAAAAAATTATTCAAAGTTGAAAACAAACCTAAAAGAACCATAGTCCAAAAGTTGAGCTTTGCATCTAATCTATAATCAAATTCTTTTAATATAATTTTTAGATAAATTTACTAATATATATCTTTTACATTACTCTCAATATGAAAATATAAAAGGTTATATAATCATTGGTTCTTTTTTGCAATTTTAAAAATACTAAAACTAAAATACTTAATTTGGTCACCAAAAGGCTTTTCAAATATATGTTTACCAAACAGTTTTGCATTTCCATAAAGCACTTTTCAGTTATAGTTTACCAAACAGTCTAGCATTTCGGAAAATCCCTTTACCTCAAAGGTATTTGCATTCTCCCAAGGGCATTTCTCCAAAGCCGAACCAAACGGGCCCACAGTTCGCTTGGGCAGGCCTGTATGGCTATCAAGAAATGGAACTGACATGATCATGATGTACTGGAGCCGAAGATCTCGGAAGCTTACGACCATAAAAGCCGAGAAAAATGGGCCGTTTTAAAGATTAGGAAGTCGATCCCCAAGTTACAAAAGTATTGGTCATTGCTAGACGTGAAAAGTGGAGAAGTGCTATTAGTTATCGAGTAGCGGGCTTGTCTAGTAACCATATATAAATACATGCTGCTGAATTTTAGGAGCCATATTGCTTTCTTTTATAACCGCCGGAAATAACTATAAGTATTAGGATTCTAGTTAGAGTAAAGGCACCGTCAATCAAGCAATGAATATAAATTATTCAATTTTATCTTCGTGTTATCTTTACATTTCAATACTTTTTTTACATGGTCGGTCACGATTGCCTCAAGTCTTCATACCTTTAATTTTCTTGATGCATCCTTTATTGATTTTCATATCTATTTACGTTTCAAAAGGTTTTTTTGTCAGTAACTTTTCGACGAAATAAAAAGGAACGAAGGGTAAATTTATCACAAATATATCGATTTAAAATTTTTTTATAATAAAAAATTAATTTTGAGTAAATTTTTGTTGCGCTCAATTGAGAATTCTTCATGGTAATCCAAAAACTAAAAACTAAAGTAATGTCAACTAATGGAAAAATTTTCGTACGCGTTTAAGCATCTTCCCACAACCGTTGTAAATTTCGGTGCACTTTGAAATGGAATCTTTTTATTGACGAACTAATATATTAAATTAAATTACAATGTGAGGGCCCAGAAAAATAATATATTAAATTAAATTAAATAATACCGGCTGAAGTAACCGAAGGCAACATGCCGCACGTGCCTTTGGAAAGGACCACGGAGGTTGTGGGTAGGATAAGATCGCTATATATATATATATATATACATACAAAAATCAATTATTTTTTTTTGGAAAAATAAAAGAAAAAAGTGAAAAAGGGAAGAGCGTCGTCAGTGGTAACTCGACACGGTCTAATTCTACTGATTATCGGTCCGTCCCTACGCTCCTCTCGCCGGCTCACACGTTGTCTTCACTTTCGCCTGCTGTAGCTCCAATTCAAATGGCTTTTATGTTAGAAAAAAAGACTTTTATGCTTCCCTTATTTTTCAAAAAGTACTGTAAAGCAATCCTAAAAATACCCAAATTTATATGTCACAAAAAATCTCAAATTTGCATAGCACGACAAAAAATTCTCGATTTTTGTCACGTTGGTGTAAGTTTAACGTTAAAATGGGGGAAATTGTCCCAAACCATATTTTGTATGAATGTTAGTTCGATCTTGAACTTTCCAATTTTACCAATTCGGTTATAAATCTTTATGTAAAATTCTAACCAATTCTTGTTGGCCAATTTTCGCCAAAAATTGTGAACATGGCGATTTGCTACATAGGATTAACACCAACAATTGGACTGCATGTCAGTGATAGGACTAGATTAAAATTTAGCCCAAAAATTTAGGATTGACTTAATATCCATACAATATGTTTATTACAAATTGAGTAATTTTTCTCAAAAAAAAAAAAAAAAAAATTGGGATATTAACATAGCAGAGGGCATAATTTATGATTTTTTTGACACAGTAAAAATTGTGCTGATTCGTATCACAATAAATATTAAATATTTGGCGACATTAATTTTTCTTCGTTTTAATCATCGAGTCATTTTAGCGGGGAGCAAGGACAATCCTAGCTACGAAGTGCATGGTGACACATACCCAAATAGAACAATAATTGTAAAAGCGATGTTGATCGTGGTGACCGTAACAAAAACTTGTTACCCATGGTTTAAAGATTAAATTAGTGAAACAGTGTTGTGATCACCAGAATGTTTTAGAAGTTTCCTATAATTATATGGCGTCAATTATTATTATTGTAAAGCGGAAAAGGTGGATTTACATATATAAATTTCGGAATTTACATATTAAAAAAAAAAAGTTGTAATTAGTAGTGGAGGCTACTTAAGTAGAGTTTTTTTTTTTTTTTCCATTGTTTGAATTATTGGTCACCTTCATTTCTTTATTGACCAATATAAAGGATTGAAGGATGTGGACATAATCACACATATCTAAATTTAAAAATTTATAATAAAAAATCCCTATTTTTGAACCATCAGTTTTAACTCCTCATCTTCACCAAAATCATTGATACTTAACTTGAATTCTTGATCGCTCGCCCTTTCGAAGAAGAGAGATGCAACGTAAAGAAAGGACTGTCGAATTTACCAGTATGAAAGATTAGATCATATATATATTTATATATATACACACACACATAAATAATAACCGCTGTAATGTTATCTTTAAGGTAGAAAGTGAAATTGGTAACATTTTGAAAAAAAAATTTAAATAAGAAACTTCCTTCACAATCATTTCTTATAAACGCATCAATCTCACTGATTCTCTAGGACTTATTCTCGATTTATTGTTTGAAAAAAAAAAAAAAAAAAACAAAGCCTTCTCAATTCATCACTTATTACCGACAAAAAAAAAAATTCATCACTTATTAGAAAATGACATTTATATGCTTTAAAAGTGCTGAAAGAAAGGGCTCTCACATTATCATATATATTTTTGCAATTTCTCTCTTTTTTCTTTTTCTTTTGAGGGTGATGACAGATATTTTTCCTATCACAAAAGACAAGTGTCACGGTCAGTCGATTCCGATCAATCAAACACCATGCGGCCTTAGGATTTGTAATCCCAAATTAGCCTTCTCACACACATGCACGAACACAAGGGTCGGCAGCAGCACAAAGGAGCAAGTGTATTCACGATGAACGAGCTGGTTACAACGAGAGGGAGGGGCCCATGTTTATACAAGTTTGGGTCATATCTCAGCAGTTGATTGTCCCTCCGATCCAACGGTGAAGTTTGAATTCGTATTATCATTACAAGGCTACACAGCAGGGCACTCAATGGTTGTAGCTCTTGGGAAAACCCATGGGCGTGTGTCAGAAGCAAGATTAGGGCAGCAGGTCCGCCTGACACGAGAGTAGGTAAACGGCCACAGGTTGCACGTGGGCTGTCCGAACATTGTTAACAGGTCGATCACAGGTCATGCATGGGCCTTTCTCCGTGTCTCGCATGGGCTGGCCGTGCGCGGAAAGGGGATTGTTCGTGGGTTGGTCGCAGGCTGTTCTTGGACAGGCCCTTGTGTGTGACACAGCCTATCACGGACAGTCTTGGATCATGCTTCGTCCGGGGACCGTGTCACAAGCGTGATATCTTACTTAGGTGCTGGCTCTGCCTCCATGTAGACCCTTCCTTCCTCCTTCGCTCATTTCATATAATTCTTCTCACTTATCAAGCTCGCAAACACTCAGCATCATTCACACACACACACAGATGGGGAAAGAGATAGTGAGCGCAGAGGAGGAGGAGATGCAGAGATGGCTGAGTGAGTCCTCCTCCTCCTCCTCGATGCATCAGCAGCCGAAGCTGCCCCTGCTCTCGATGAACCACGTCTCGTTCGTGTGCAGGTCGGTGGCCGAGTCCGTGAGGTTCTACGAGCGTGTCCTGGGCTTCGTCCTCATCAAGCGCCCTTCTTCCTTCAACTTCGAAGGCGCCTGGTAAATCCTAGCATGCCCCTTTTGGTTTTTCGCTTTGCCCCCCTTTGCTTCCCTTGTTGGAATCGCTGGGAATCAATGCTTTGAAACTTGTATGACGTCGGTCGGACCGGGGTGTACGCGTTGTGGTACTGGCCCCGGTCTTAGATGTGGGCATTTCTTTGTACGTGGTTCAGTCGGTCCGGTCCGACGGGAAATTTAAGTGTGGTTAGAGCATGTAGATCTCTCGGCTCGTCCCTAACTTACTTGGAGATGTTTGGTGGGGATCAAAAGAGCGATTCTCGCATCGCAAACTACCCGTCCTACATGAATCTTTTCATGCCATTTCACTCAAATCAACAAGAAGCTTTTGAAATGAGGCCCAGCTGATAGTGATAAACATGTTTTCTCTAAATTCCAATCTTTATTAACGACGAAAACCTTTTATCATGTCATCTTTGAAACCAAATTGTGTGTGTGTGTTTTTTTTTTTTTGGGTTATAGTTTTGAGGGCTTTTAAAGAAATGGTTAATAATTTAAAAAACCATAAACTGGTATATCTGTGACAAATTTACCAAAAACTATTTTTTTTACCATGAAAAACCCCAAACTGGTACATCAATGATAAATTTACTCCGACTGATCATAAAAAACCCTAAACTGATAAATTTGTGACAAATATACCATCCGCTAAATTGGATTAATACCACAAAAAATCATAAAAATTGTAAACTGTAACAAATGGAGCGTAAAATCCCAAATTAGTATACCAATCAACTGTCACGTGTCATTTAACTTAGTAATTTGACAATAAAATTTAACGAAAACTAACAAAGGATAAATTGATCATAAGTGTACTAATTTGGGATAAATTTGTTAAAGGTATACCGATTTGAGATTTTTTGTGGTAAAAAAAAATAGTTTGAGGGTAAATTTATCACAATTGTACCAGTTTGGGATTTTTCAAGATATTAACTCTTAAAGAAATTTACTCCAACATGGTCTCCATCATCAAACCCTTTGGACCTACAGAAGTCTTTTGAGATATTAAAGCATTTTAGCCTTAACTTCGCTTGATTCGTGCTTAGAACAGCTTGTTTTGCCCTTTTATATTGTTAGCAGCCTTTCTGAAGTGACTTCGTTTAGTGTGGAAAAGAAGCAAAGGAGTAAACATGAGGTGACGTGGGTTCCCCTTTTGGGGTGCGTTTATCATTTTTGTTTTGGGGTTAATTTCCTCTTTTCTAATTTAGCAAAGGGCCCCAAGTGCGCTGGCGAGACAATCATTACAGATATTTAAAATTTTCTAAAGTAATTTTTTTGGGATAATTAAATACTTAACAAGTGTTTCAGGAAAAAAAAAATCAAAAACCCAATTACAAAATCCTGCTTCTAAAGCAGGTCGGTTGATTATCCAAAATTTGGGATAACCAGATTGTGTCCACTTCCCACCAACTCTTTTGACTTGACACTCTTACCTTGACTAGTTAAATAAGAAAAGTCTCCAATCCATCATCACTTGACAGCTTCTTCGAGGCAGTTCTGTTTAGGTGGATGTTTAGTTCTTTTGGAACCTACATGTACATAGTAGTGGTCTTTGTGAATCTTGCTGATTTTTTCCTATTTTGCGAAATTGTCGAATTCAAGAAAGATGTTCGATCCGCGAGTTGATGGTGCGGACCGGATTTGATAACAGCTCTCGTTTTCAGGCTGTTCAACTATGGAATTGGCATCCATTTGCTTGAAGTGGAGGATGTTCCTGCAAAGTAAGGGGCGATAAATCCCAAGGACAACCACATCTCCTTCCAGTGCTCTGACATGAAGCTCGTGATGAAGAAGCCGGAAGAGATGAACATTGAGTACATGACCGCAGTTGTCGAAGAAGGCGGCATCAAGGTCGATCAGCTGTTCTTCCACGACCTGGACGGTCGCATGATCGAGATCTGCAACTGTGACAACTTGCCGGTTCTTCCCCTGTCCTCTTGCCCACTCAAACTCCCCAAAACTAACAAGGACCCGTCCCCGTCCACATTGTATGGTAAGTTCGAGAATTGGTGTTTGGACATACAATGCGCCATGGAAGTTGCGAATCAGATGATGGACACCTTGGTGAAGAACATGTTAGACATCTCGATATGAGCTGAATCTAGGATTCAACGTCGAAGCGAATTTTGCCGAGCAATTGAAAGGACCCCTTTCGTGTATAGAATTTGCCAAATCTCTCTCTGTGCAGGTTGCAAAATGAGTGTAAAGATTTGAACAATAAGGAGATGTTCCACCGTCTAGAAAAAGTACAAGCAAATTCAATCTTTGTTTTAATTAAGTAGCGTCCGTCTTATATCCCCTTCTTGGCTCAGCTGTAAAGGCTTTTGCACCCTAGGGTTATTGAGTCCATTGTCGTAGCTTCAAAATATAAGTAAAATTCATCTACTGTTGTATTGTGATAACTTCTGATTGAACTCATGCACATTAGCGCTCCTCTGGGGAAAGTTTTGGTGCCAAACTCACTAGCTGCAAAACTAAATAAGACGACTGACCTACCAGAGCTATAATCTGCAAAATTTACCTTGCTATAAAAACTTTGAGTTCACAAATTGTTCAAAAGATCTTAGAAGAGCAGAGATGCATCATTACAAGGCAATGGAAGGACAGGGATCACGAACTCTTCGAATAAGTTACAGACTGGGTCTTTCAAAGAAGTTGCCCAATCCTAAAGCCAATTTCAAGCTAGTGGGCAATTCAACTCAATAAGACATCTCAAGAAAGGGTCAAGAGGCCATAACATGCATGATAATGGAGCTGAGCAACATGCTATACTCGCAAGTCGCCGCTCCTAGTCTTCAAAGCCATTTAGTGAGTCTTTCAGATGCTTCTTTTCCAATTACTATACCATCTCTCTCGATCCTTGCTCTGCATATTTTATTCTCTCATTCATAAGAGAATAAAGCACGAGGGTCAACTTTATAATAACTGTGGAATATCTACTACTTAAATATGGGCATCTAAATGCAATACATAACTTGAACAAGATTAGAAAGGGGAAAAAGAAGTCCAAAATCTGATGACCAAGAAGATAAATGATGCAATACAATCTTCCTACTATCTTCTTCCTGCAAAATGTTAGGCATCCTCAACTCGACATTCTCATTCTCGATTCCCAGATATCAATGTTTTGGCTTTGTCGAGGATATCCTGTGGCACCACAACCCTGAACACCGCATAGTGATGATTCAAGCTTTTTTCCCCCTGTAGCTGGCGAATGCTGCCCAACGCTCCCGCACTCAGATTTGGAAAAGCGTAAAACACACACCTGATTCTCTGATGCACAAGTGCCATTGCACACCTTAAACAAGACAAGATGTAGCAGAAAAGAGTAATATCAGGAATTTCATCACTCTATTTCAAAAAATCTACAACTCTTAATGCTTGTTACGCCAAATGAATTGCAACTGTCCATTTTATTTTCTCCAGATCTCAAATGTGAAAAATATCTAATCTACAAAGATGACAGGAATGCAAAGTGCATGTGCAAAGAACCAGTACTGTCCAAGGCAGAATCTCAGATATTTTGGGCAAAGGGTAATAAGCCAAATAGGCTGCACATGCACCAAACCAGATAGTTGCAGCTGATTTGTTTAACTTACATTGTGCATGGTTCCCAAACATGGTAGATGTCATTGCCAGTGCATAAATACGGTCTACTAGAGAGATCACCATTTCCATGAGCAGTATCATCTTTTTCATCATTGTCGACCTGGATTCCCACAATTATATAGGTGTCAGTGCCAAGATGAAATATCGTCAGATTAAATGCAAAGGAGAAGCAGAGAATCGATCTATAGAATCAAATGCAATAGTTGGTTCCATATGTTCAGTGCCAAATGATCCTCAAGCATTTCATGTTCAGTGCCAACTAGTTAATTGGTGGACAGTGCATGTATTATTGGTTGAGCAAACATTGTCATGAAAAGGTGTTCACTTAATAATCATTGTATATACAGAGTTGACTATTAGCAAGTCTATCAAGACAATGAAATTGACTAAGGGATGATTATAACATGCAACCAACCAACCATCCGAGAGCTAATCGGAGTTTGAGTTGAGCAATAACAGATGAAATAGTATGATGATATTCACAAATGTTGAGAAAAGATGATGCACTTTATAACAAATAAGCAGATGATACTTAGATGCCATTGTCATGCTAGAAAGGCTTGCCAGGATTTCCTTCACATGTAGAGGAAAAGCTTACGTCGTTGCCATCAGTTTTCCGTCTTTTTGCTTGAGACTTTGCAGGAGAGAGAATAAACTTCTCTTCGGTAGCTTCATCTTTGTATCTCACATCAGGGAATAAGTGTCTGTCCCTGGCAGCAGATGATTCAATGGCCACCATCGCAGCATGTTGCAACGGGTGCCAAAATGAAAAGCTCCTGCCAGTCTGTTCATCTACCCACCATCGTGGATGTAGACAAGAAATGGATGTCTCAACTTGCTCTGCCCCACCTGAGGAACAGCGTTGAAGACATGATTCATGCTTTGTCCATCGAGTCATTCCAGCAGAAGATTTGGTGGAACTGCTACATTCAGCACCAACTTCTGTTTTTGGAGTTTGCCAAGAGCAGACTTCACCACATGCCCCTGCAATCACTTGATTAGATAGAGGATCTACAATTGCCGCAGCATTGACCACCTGTGGACAAGAGAAGGGTGTAACAAAAGCAAAATTTGTGCAATTTCCACAACATAAGAGGTTCCCACACCGGCATAAAACAAAATTGGACGCACAACTAGGGAGCAACATGAAGTACTACATTACCTTCCCGAAACCTCTATTTTACTATATCTATGCATGAACATTTCAAGGGATAAATGTCTAAAGGACCCAGCCTTCAAAATGATCGGATTGTTCTCCACTATTATAAAACAGTTTTCTTCTAGTTTTTTGGTTCCAAAGTCAATAAACGTGACTTTCACATAAAAACTTCACATTCCTGTCAAGTTAATTGCAACAAGTAAATCTCACTTCTTGTTACCGAACCCAAAATGATTCTTGTAAGCTAAGGCTAGCTATGGTAAGTCCTCTATGGCTTGATGGGAAAATTGTTGAAAGTGCAAACACTGGAGCAGTTAGAAATGATACTTGTCGAACATGTACTTGGATGTGCTTTACTTCACATAATACTGATTCAAAGGAAAATAAAAAGTAGCACAAAAGGAAGGCCTTTGAGCATGCCAAATTGTCTCACAAAATATCAAAGCAGTATAACGCTCGGAAAGAAATGATTGCCATGTATAAGAGAATTTCTTTTCTTTCTTTATTTGGTAAGATGGGGAGGCCAGGTTAATACTCATATTCAAGAACTCTGAGATCTTGACTAGTCAGAGATATCAGTAGCTGCAAACTTGATGAAATCAATCAAAGTTACATTCATTAATCGCAAGTCAAGGGCATACCCGAACACTTACCACATTATCATGAGATTTCGCCAATTCCAGAGCATACTTCATAAAACTTACAACCAATTGTGAGTCTTCATCACTAAACCCAGTTATGCCACTGATATTGCTGCTATGTGGAAAATCAGAAGTTAAGAGAACAAATCAGTAATGACATAGGGTATGTATCAATGCACATTATACACATGAATATAGAGTAACAGATAATTCCTTGTGATCATTGACAAGAAGTAAAATTAGGAAATGCTAAAATAAAGGTCAAATATTTGCACAAACTCCATTGAATTGAGTCACACAAAGAGGTGGAGCTTGCATTTGATTGCAAAAGGTGGGAGAGGAGAATGATAAGACTTAAACCTGGCCTAGTGACTTAAAAAGAGTGTTTTCCAACCAACTAGGCAACCCCTTGGTCTCTATAGCCAAGATTCAGTAGCAACCATTATGCATGATGGAGATGGCTTGATTAGTTATTCCTTGAAAGTAACTTCTCTGGTTTATATATAACCCAAAACTCCTCTCAGTCCAGATGCAACCAAAACTAAAATAACTCAGCAGAACGAAGTAAAATCAATCACATCCTAAATTTCTAAAAACAAAGCTTATCAAATTTGAGATGGCCACTCAAAATGCAACTCTTTGTAAGTCTTTGGTTTTCAGACTCCAACTTCCAACTTATCTGATTGGAAATAAATTCTGAAGGAGGTAAAAAGTATAAAATGAACACCCAATGCTGCCCAAGAGAATATCAAAATCCTTAAGAAAGTTATCCTGGAAAAACCACCTTAACCTGCTCCATTGATTGAGACAAAATCAGAATCAGAGACATCTGCACAGCTGATGCAAATACCCTAAACCAGCAAAAATGTCCTAAAACATGATGGCAATATGCTGATCCTAAGACATGAACATGCATTACCATTACTGTTGGGAATATTTAAAAGAGACGTACTAGGTTGGTGGATGGTATGAGGTGGGCCATAGCTTGCACTGTTCTACCCACTCTTCCTTTGACAATGCAGCATATTTGCAGACCTATTATAAATTAGCACGAATAAGCACAAAGAACAAAATCTCACTTTGCCACCACATAATGAAGTGAAACAACGCCATTTTCAGGTTACATGTTACAGGGAGTTCTTATGTAGTATATCTTCTTATGCTTATATTTGGATTACAAATATACACTGATTAAGATAAGAATGATATACAGAAAATAAAGCTTTAGAATTTTATTAACAACTAATAGACTTTCCTAATATCAAATCATCTGTGCACTTACCTTACCAAAAAAAAAATCATCCGTGCACTTTGAAAGATTTGAGAAGGATACACACTTACACCTAACAATAGGATATGGCTTCTTTTCATGCCATAATGAACTTAAAAAGACAAGTTACATGATGAAAAAGAAAAATAATAAAAAATTCAAGAGATGGAAACTTTGTTCAAATTTAGGGTTTGAAAGCCAAATTGATCTATATATACAGTGACATCCTAGCCAGCAACTGAAGTGCTATGTTACAGAATCTAATGCCGTTGACAATACAGATGTTTGCTGTTGCTTCATTATTATCAACCAGTGAAGATGTTTCAACTCCTTATTCACTTGAAGTGCAGTTCACTGGATGTGCGGACATAATAGAGCAAACAATATTAGTGTAAAACAACCAATACCAAGAAGCCCTCTTTGGCATAAATAGCCTATAAAGCATTGAAAAAAACTACAAAGACCATAAGAAATTCCCAACCGAAGCCCAAAGTGGTCCACTCGGATCATAAACACAACTTTACCTCCTAAAGCAGCAGAAAGGAGATCATCACGAAAGAACTCCTTTCAGCTAAGCAACATTTTGATATAGATATATCAGCCGATATGCATTAGTTACTTAAATGAGATGTCCCATAAAAAAAATAAAAAAAAGGAGGGAGAATTCGTGAAATAAAATTTTCTAGAACTTGGAAAATGGGAGAAGAGAAAAGGCATCAACAGATGTCAAATATGCTAGTGGTTCATTGTCAAATATGCTAGCGGTCCAAGGTAGGGTAAGATACTCCGTGAGTAAACATCATTACTCACAGATACCATAACTTGTCAAAGCTGATATGGTTCTCTCTACAAGTTATTGAAGATAATGTAAAACATGGGAAAATCAACATGAAATGCTGACAAGAAAACAACCCACTTTTGCCACAAAAGGACTCAACTGATAAGAACTAATTACATCCTTCACGTCACATGGAATTCCATCAAAATCACCATTTTTGGGAGCCAGACATAAGATCACTGATAGCTGAATTTTTCCTGTCAAAACCATTACAACAACCAGACAGTTCAAGAAATACATAAAAAATCAGTTAAAGAAGTGCTGAAAAGCTGGGTAGGCAAAAGATGATTTGTTGATGAAAAAATACAAACACCTATCCCAGGTTTCCATCAAATCGACCTTGCATAGGAAATAATTAGAAGATTCTCCGAGACAATTACCAGTTCATCCTCAAATGCAAATTATTGTATATTGAGTAGGCTACTGTTTTTGTTTGGTTTCTTGTTTTCTCAATGTTCTGATCTTTCAATCCTATTTACTTCCTGCTAATGTTCCTTTTCTACACATGATGTGCACATAAGAGGTATTGTAATCCTACTCAATCAATTTTCATGATTGATAAGGAAAAAACAACAAATTGAGCACTTAAATTAACAAGCAATACAGGTTGTTTTCATAATTGTTCATCAGGTTTTTCAATGCCTTGCATAGCTAATACATACTAGAAAACAAGCTAAAGACCAGAAACCAATGGTAGCATTTGAGTTTCATCAGATAACATTCTTCCTGAATCAGGCATTTTGTATTCAGGATATGCAGCAGCAGGATGCAGGAGGCAAGGAGCATGCCTCGTTCACCCCACAACATAAGCAAACCATCCACAAAAACCTCAGCTTCATCACTCAAGTGTGGCTTAGGACTAAGTGTCTTGTCGAGCAATTACACTGATGATGTGAATATGACTTTAAATATCTAATGCTGATTGATTTGTTATACTCAAGTTAATGACTTACGGTGCTTCCAAGGCAGACAAAGCTTTCTCATAACTTTGGGACTTAAAAGTTCAGATATAATTTCTTCGATCCGATGACAATTGCCATGCATGGAGTCAGAGGATTCTATTCCCTCTTTTATGTTACTTAAAGAGCAGTAAATACACGGGACCGATGTCTGATCAAGAACTACAGGCGTAAGTATAAACAACAGACATTTAATTCTTTGCATGAAATAGTTCCTGTTAAACGACCCTCACATGATGACAACAACATTTCAATGGTTTTTTTTTAACTTTTGAAGGGTAACCCGTAAACAAAAGGTGATAGAAGGACCTAGTTAAGCAACTACTCTTATGTTCAGTTAATGAGTAAAGCTTCGCCTTATGATTTCACAAATCTTCAAATTCCATAACCAACATGCTCAGCAGAAATTGTTCCTCAATTTCAAAGATGCAAGAAACAATGATGTTCAAATATCAATATCATTAAGTGACCAATCACACCAGTGACAAACATAACACCGATATGCTTATGAACAAAGAATGTACCTCCTTCGAGACACTTCTTCTTCACCCGCTTCACGTGGTGGACGTCTTCTAATGGCGCAATTTGACTCAAACGCCTAACCAACAACCAAACAATGGATTCCCAAAAAATTTGAGCGGAAAATCAAACCATATACGAAACAGCAATTTCTGAGAAGCGCAGAACGAGCTTTAACACATAAATCCAAAGTAAGACACTGAGACTGACCTCATGATAGTGTTCGTGAGCTTCGGCTGCTCAATCTGAGCTGCGACCACGTTCACTGCTTGCCGGGAAAAAGGGAAAAAAAATGAAAAACCGCAACGAAACGCCAATTCCGAAGCGCAGAACACATCAAGTTCGGATCTTTCGCTCAGGATTCGGTCGGTCGTCCATGAAGAATATACCTGTGAGTTGCTGATCAGGCGAAATCGGCGGCCTGCCGGAGACGTGGACGATTCGCCACGCATCGTCGTCCTCGCTGCTCATCGCTCTTCGCAGCTATCTCCGGTCGCCGGAAGCACGAAAAGCGGCCGGAAACTGCGACGCCGTCGGTGGTAGCGAAGCTCGCCGGCGGGTGAAAGCGGAAGAAGCGGCGACCTTCTCGACGGAGAGAGAAAGAGAGAACTCCTGCCTGATTGTGGGCCTGAACCGGCCCATTCACTTTCAAGCCCGCCCATTTGCTGTTACAGTGGCTCTTTTTTTTTTTTTTTCCTTTCTTAATTGATTTTCTTTGAAAGATATTTCTTGTAATTTTCTTTTATAGTTATTGAATAGTACAGCATTTATCATTATTCTTATCATTCGCCATCAGGGGTTAATCACATGCTGAAAAGATAGAAGACCCTGAAAAAGGTAAATAAATTATTCAAAAGATCAAAAACCTCGAATGCATGAGCAAGCGGAGGCGAATCCCTATTTATCGTCCAATGAAATGGGGTCCTGTAAATTTGTCTCTTGGATATGACTTCTCAAACAAATTTGATCGTGCAGCGATAATGAATTGCTACGATGCAGATCTAATATGCGTGATGAGTTGATATTTTTGTTTCTTTTCTTCCCATACTTCATGACGATGACAACAACAGTGATAAATTAGGAGTTTTTATGAACATGATCAATGTATGTTATAAACTATAACGGATAACTTAGGTTGATGCATAAAATGCAACACCAATTAACTTTTTTGGGTTTTTTTGTTTACAAAATAAACTCAACTTAACCACCGCCTTAGTGGTCGCGATGGTTTGAGCTCTCTCCCCCTCACGAAGGGGAGGAATTCGAATCCCCTCACCGTCGCTTGGGGCCTTAAGTGGGACGCCGGGGGTGGTGGCTGCTCCCGCTTACATGTCCCCCCAGGTTTACTCGCCGGCTGTCATAAAAAATAAAAATAAACTCAACTTAGATATAACTTAATTACATGTTGCATTTATGTGTATCCTAATCTAATGCGAACTAACATTAAGTCCTAAATATTGTGTATGCCATTCTATAATAGATTGAATGCAATTCTTGTGCAATGTTAGAATTCCAAAACAAATGACATGATATGAACATTATGATCTGAGGTAGAATTAAACACGGACTAACCCTAGTGGAGGAGGCCTCTCGCAACCTGGCAACGACCCGGGGGTGGACGGGGACTAGGAAGGTCGAATTCCATGTATCCGGCAGAAAGTAACTGCGGGGTGTGAGCCAATCCTGGTTGTGGTTCCTAGGCCATGTGCAATGTACAATGTGCTGTACATGACCAGCGCGCGTTCCCACGTGCTCCCGTCCGATCTCTCCCCATCATTATGAGATTCAGACGGGCGCGACAACATAGGCGGAAATTCACTGGAGAGAGAGAGAGAGAGAGAGAGAGAGAGAGAGAGATTACGCAATGCGATGATTGTAACTTGCAGCTGCCGTTCAACTGTTGACGCACCGGTAGCTCCTCCTCATCTCCTCTGCTGCTACCCGCCAACTTGTGCCACCCTTCTCGATCCTTCTTTGATCGCCAACACAGCAGTTACTTTCCGCCGGATACATGGAATTCGACCTTCCTAGTCCCCGTCCACCATTCAAAGCAGATCTAATATGCGTGATGAGTTGATATTTTTTGTTTCTTTTCTTCCTATACGGATCAGCATTGAATGGTCAAAGGCGGGGAAGAGAGAGAGAGAGAGAGCCGAGGGTTCTGCCCTCATGTCCGGTCAAAGGAGAGAGAGGACGAGATCGAGATGAAGAAGAACAGTGGAGAGAAAGACAGACTGCAGAAGAGAGAGAGAGAGAGAGGAGGGAGGGAGGGACAGGAGAATCATGAATGTCGGGGCAGTGCGGAGAGAAATAATTGGGGCCGTCCCCTCTGATTCCGGACGCGTCTTGTCCGCATCGGATTCCTCCTCCGTACGCCTCCCCCCCCTCACCGCATTCCTCGCTCACCAACTCCCCCTCCCTCCCTCCCCCTCCCCCACCGCCGTCCGATGATCTCTTCGTCTCGAGCCTTGGCGAAACCGACGGCGGCGATCGACGTGGGGACGGTTCGGTGGGGGCAAGAAAAAGGGATAAAAGCACGTTGAAATTCGATCGTCTCCGATTGGGGCGAATCGAGAAAGTATGATGGTTTCCGAAAGACCATCTCGGCTTTGGGTGAAAATGGGGGAAGGGGGAATTCTTCCTTGTGGACCCGAGTTCATTGAACCATGTGGAATATATCGACAAATTCATCTCATGGGTTTTCACATGTAGAAACTAGGGAATAGAGTGAATGGCCATGATAGAGTGGATGATTCTAAATTTGAAATTCAAAGTTGGATTTGACAAAATGTATTAAAAAAAATTTTAAGTTTGAGTTTTCGATGATTAGTGTTGTGATAATGATTGGAATGTACATTATCGCAACCTACAATGATTATGGAAATTGGGGAATTTGCGTTTAGATGGGTTACCAAGGGATTTGAATATATTTATTCATGCAATGCATTTCTCATTGACGAACTTTTGAATGGTAATGTACACATTAGAATGTACGTCCCATTTCTTTCAGCTAGTAGTATGCAAGCCCCTTTATGCTCGACTGGTCCAATTTGGCATAAAGGCACATTCCGATAGATTTAGGAAAGAGCATTTCATTTTCAAGGTTAGCCTCGCTCGAGAGGCTCGAACTAGGTTTGCCCTTCTCAAAAAATTCCACGTATTGGTTTTTTAACAGGTAAGCCCGAGCAACAAATTAAACCCAATTGGAGGGCTCGATTTAGGTCAAGCCGATGATTACATCCACAACTGGCAATCTGACTCCAAAAAGGCCAGTTCCTTTTTGGCCGCGAGAGGGGACACCCACGAGTGGTCACCGCGAGAGTAGGGCAACAGCAAGGGTGGAAACTGGAGAGAGAGAGGAGGGGATGTACGGAGACAGTCGTACGAGACTAAAACAGGGTTTTGCTCATTTATAAAAGAAAAGTTGTTCTAATCGCAGCCGTTGATTTCTCATGATCTAACGGTAGAGAATGTTGATCCTAGTCTAATCAATCCAACCATATAGATCCACTTGATCTAACGGTGATAGCTATTGGCCCTCGTCTCTTAAATTTAACGTAGGAGATCGGGTCTATGTAATGGTTGAAGTCGTCAATTCCCCTCCAATAAATTCAGCGAGATTGAATCACCTTGTCCATTTAACAGTTCTAAAGAACTTCTTTTGGATATATGACGTTGGATTTCTATTTGTGACGCGTTGCCGTAAATCAAATAGTGGAAGTCGCAAAAAATCATCCTCATTATTACCCGACATTTGGTTTTGGTCATGTAAAAATATTTCATTAATATATTCCGCGAGTCAGTCTCCCTATGGCAACAATTTTTTATTCAAAAGTGGACGAAATATGCTCGATCAACACCACGTACCGACACATGGTACTCATGCCTACGAGATTCTAAACATAATTACACTTACAATCCTCGTACTTTTGGGAATTTTCGAGTTTGATACCTATATTTTGTTCCGGCAATAAATTTAGTCCCCTTATCAATTTCATTTTTAAATGTCCTCATAGCATTGATTATAACGATTTTAGGTACAATTTTTCATATTTTCATTTCACATGAAATTTCAATGTAGGCTATTATTTAAATACATTGTATATATGTGTATAAGGGTTTTATAGTTAATGTTAATGGCTTTGTTATTCACATTTGACCTCCTTCTCAAGATATATCACACGTATAAATGTGAATCACGACAATTCTCGCTGTCACACGAAGTGCGAGTTTGGAAGAGTTTACGATCGTGATTGGATAAATTCACATGATCAATCTCGAAGGAAGAAGTGATGATATCTTTTGAAATGCATATTCCTGAGGGAGCTTTTATAGTCAAGTATCCCTAAATTGAATTTTTTCCCATATCTGCCGAGGGCCGAAGTCGAGTCGCGAGTCGCGACAGCAAATATGACGCGTGAAGAAATCTGAAGAATCTTCACGTGAACAAGAAAGTGAAGAAGAGCAAAGGAGTCAAAAGCAACCTAAGAAAAAGTCTAATAAGCCACGTGAAGAGGAAGAAAATTTGCTCAAAGTACTGTAGCAAAAGCACTTATTGATACTGTTCATGTACTGTTTGGCATTACATCAAACCACTACATTATTAGGTCAGGACAAAGTCTATAATCCAGTCTTTAAAGCATCCTAAAGGTGCTCTACATTATTAGGTCATGACAAAGTCTATATGCCCCCAGGCATTACATCAAACCAGTCTGTAAAGCATCATAAAGGTGCTCTACATTATTAGGTCATGACAAAGTCTATAATGCCCCCAGCATGCGTTGTATAAAACAAACTTCCGTCAGAAATCCTATTAAGAGTTGGCTAAAAGAGTCGATTCCTGTACGCACTCTCCAATAATTTTCTAAATCTCTTTTCTCTCTTTCTTCTCCCGTGACATGTGTACAATTCGAGAAGGGTCCTCAATAATTTTATAAAGAATTGCAAATTTTCAGACTTGCCCGTGTCCCCTCCCACGGTACATGGAAAAAACGTAAATATGAGCTAATTTCATTGATTAACTTTCCATCCAAATTTTTTGTCCTCCCCATTTTCCGTACTTTTTAAAAATAAGCATAAATTCCATATTCAGTTAACTAGGTCTAATGTGAATAGAGTTATTTAGCCATTCCAATTATTCTATTCTTAGAAAAAAATTCTGAAATTAAGATTTTGAGAATACTTACATTAATATGATGATTTTATTAATTGAGGATGAAAATATTCTCACCTTATGAGGTAAAATTAAAGATGTCTATGTATTTCTTTTGTGAGAATAACACATTACCGCAATTCAGGCTCAAATTATGTTAAAATGATTTTTTGAGTTGGCAATAAAAATAAAAGTTAAGAAAAAAAGTTGTGAAGAGAATGATTTTCCTCATGTTGTTCATAAAGTACGGATAGAACACAAAAATTATGGATATTTATATCACATATATCGTCATTGTAAAAGTGTGTGTGTATATATATATTCGGTACATACAATCTGAGAAAGGAAATACAAATCTATTTGCCGTATAAGTTACATGTTAAAAATAAAAATTGATTGTTTTGATTATGTAAAATCTATTTGTGTC
This sequence comes from Eucalyptus guilfoylei, assembly GCA_016097605.1. Lineage (NCBI taxonomy): Eukaryota > Viridiplantae > Streptophyta > Magnoliopsida > Myrtales > Myrtaceae > Eucalyptus > Eucalyptus guilfoylei. Next base: position 37,575,687 of record CM027862.1, on the reverse strand, counting down.
AAGAAAATTTCACATTGCCATTGTACAAGATAAAAGTCCATTGAAATATGATTTATATTATGTATTATGTTGATGTAAAAGTCTTTTTTTTATACAAGCAGTCTCAAAATAGAAACACAAACCTTAAATCTACATGCTAAACATAAAAATCGTAATATTTGTCATTATTTTTGCACCGCCGGCACACTGAACAAAAATATATGGAAATATGTTTTTTGCAAAAAGGGAATGGTGGAAGAAAAGAAAAAATAAATAGGAATTTCCATAAAATTTCTGATGTCATAAAATTTGGAAATGTGGACGTTATTCGGGAAAAGAAAAGGGTACATCGTCTTTACAGCTGGAACTTTGGCTCCATCCCCAGGTCGATTATAAAAAGAGAAGACCCGTGGGAGCAGAAAACAACTTCGACTTCAACCCCTAGTAATTACTTCTCCGCTTTAGAGTTTTACCTGCTCGCGGCACGGCTTGGAAACCTCCATGGACATCCAAGACAGTTCGATTCCGAAACCATTGCCAGGTATGTTCTGTTCTTTCCTTTCTTTGTTCTGATTTCATCCCAAAAGGTGATGGAAAAATTGGAGAAGTGTCGCTTTTTGGGGGTTAATTTCTAAGTAATATAAAATGCAACATTTTTATTTATTTATTACTTAACAAGTATCCCGACAGTTTATAAAGAAAACCCTCGTAAAAAAGGAAAGAGTGTGAAAGGAGAATAATTTGTGCCGAACTTGAGGGCGTGTTTGGTCTGAGAAAATTTTCCAATTTCCTATTTTTCTTTCCACGAGTTTTCAATGAAAATATGTTTGGTAGAAATTTTGGTTGTCGTGTTTTCAACATCTCAACTTTAAAACTCAAAACGACCAAAATTGATAGTATATTTACGAGGTTTGCTTTAAACAATTGCACCCGACATGTTTCTATAACTTTCATTCCTGTTGAATGCTCTTATTTTTCACCCTCCAAATGTCTTTTCAAGAAAATGGAAGTTGAAATAAGGAGCAATTTTCACTAAAACATTTCCGTAAACCGAATGTACCTTAAATACATGAGCTGACTCAAGAGGCAAAAATGTCGATTCGACTAAGCTGGAACTCATACAATTAAAGTTATGCTCTTAACCCAAGTCCAGGGTACCTAAAATCATGCGATGGACTCAAGTACGTATCCTAAAAAGAATTGCTTAGAATTTTCTAGTGTGACCAACGGAAAATGACTCCTAAATAATTTGGAAAGTCCAACTAAATTATCGGAAAAATTTTTCTTTTTGAAAAAGAGCTTACATCCAAATTATTGGGGGACGCAAAATTCTTTGTCCCGGTAATTTTAACGAAGTGATTTAAATTGTCACCATAGAACAGTATGAGGACTGGACCTATAATCGAAGTATACGGGCTAAAAGTGAGATTTCCCAACCTACCGGGACTGAACAAATATAATTCCTCTAGACCAAAAATGCAAAAGCTAATATAGCTAATTGAGGAAAAAGTGTCAGAAAAGTTCTAGATTTATTATATTTGTGCCAATTTAGTCATAAACTTTTTATTAGTGCAAATTTAATTATGAACCTTTTGATATAATGTCAATTTAGTCATTAATTTTGGCTGAATATTACTGATATGGATGTCGATCGACTAACAAGGCATGGCCAGTGCTGACGTATGATAACTTTTAATAATATTTTATATATTTTAAATTTTTATTTATTTATTTATTTTCCTTTTCCTTTTTTTCCCTTCTCCTCCTTCTTCCTCTAGTCGATTGCCAAACTATTGTGATCGGCCAGAGGTGAGGGCCAGCGAGGTTGATGTTCTTGGCCTCTAGCAAGCCTCGTCAACCATGGGAGAGGATTGACCTTGCTAGATCCGGTGAGGCTCAAGCCCCTGTTTGAGGCCGTGAGGTCGTGCTTGCGAGGGCTCAAGCCCTCGCTAGTGGCTAGGCAAGGCTTGACCTTGCTGCATTTGGCGAGGTCGGTGGTTGCCCTCATGCCCTCTAACAAGGGCTTGAGCCTCAAGAGTGGCCAGCAAGGTCGACCTCGACCTCGACCTCGTTGGTCCTCGCCTTTGGCCAATCACCGAGGTCTGGAGATCAGCGGGAGAAAGGAGGAGGAGGAAAAAAAAAGAAGAGAAAAGAAAGAAAAGAAAAAATTCGAAAAATATTAAAATATTATTGAAAGTTGTCCACGTCAGTGCCTGCAGTGTCACGTTAGTCGATCGATGTTCACACCAGTAATATCCTGCCAAAATTAGCTAGAGGTACTGAATTGACACTAAGTTAGAAGGTTTAAGATTAAATTGATACCAATGCAATAGATTTTAAGACTTTTTTTTTTTTTTATATTTTGCCCGCTAATTGATTCATCTTTCTTGACCCATGGGCGTGATTATTCCTTTCAAGTGAAATGTCATACAAAGCAATTTCATCAGGGCAAAACAAATAGGTTCTACATAGTTTACTTATTTTTAAGAGACTGTATGAGACTAATCCCTTTAACACATGATCCCCGAACCAGTCAATTCACTATAGTCATCTCCCAAAAAGAAATATGTAATGTCGTTTTGAGTGAAAAATAACTTGTCAATAAAAGTGGTTGTCACTGTCATGACAAAGTTTAATATAACATTAGAAAAGAAAATTCACTAACAAACACATGGTGAAAGATACAAGCAAAGGCTGAACGTTCTTGCCACAAAAACAACAAAAATAACATGGGTTTTCTAAGAAAAATTAGATCAATTCTTTTTCCCAACCATTATGTCTATCCAATAAAGTTAAACAATATATTCATTTGAGAAAAAATCCATGCAATGCATTTGTATGAATGTTGTAAACTTATATCTTGTATAGATGGCGACTTATATATAATCAATAAAATTGATATGATTAAGTTAATTCATAATTTTTTATTTGTGTATAGTTCTATTATAGTTATCATGTGGAATTATGAAGATACATACATTTTGTATAAACTTAATTTATGAACGATATGGCATATAAGATTAATGGCACCGAGATCTTGAAAATAACTCATCATCTCTATTAATTTCAACATTAATTTTTTTTTAAAAAGTTTACCATCTAAGTTTAATATAGAAAATTCCAGGCACTAAATGAGCCTAATACTACTTATGTATACATGATCCAAAGCGTACAAAATGTAATTAATTTTTCTAAAGTTATTTATGTCAATTTCTCTTTTGGTAACACAGAGGTTCGCATAGACTTGAGTTCAGAGGACATGGCAACTGATCAATTTTGCCAAGATAGTAGCAAAACAACCAGAGGTTTGTCACTTTGAACTTTTAATTTTTGTTTTTCATAAATCTTGAGTTTCAAGCATCTTAACTTTTTCCATACCAAATACTTCAAGTCTCAGAGCATACATATGCTGACATATAAATTGAAATATAACCTTTTTATAATTTTTAAAATCTGGATAATATCTTGAATTATAATTGAGAAAGCCCAATTTTCCTTTTTTTACTTCTGAAAAGTAAAAGAATGTGCTCATAATTTACTTAACAATATCATGGATAAGATCAATCGCAATGAGACAAAAACTTACAAAATCGCATTGTCCACTATATGAAAGCTAGAACGTCCCTCCCACTAATTGATGATAGAATTTCTGTCTCGAAAAGAAAGTCGTGATCTTTGTTAAGTTTAACGTTAATTTTTTTTTTGTTTAAAAGTTTACCATCTAAGTTCAATGAAAAAAAAAAATCATGCAATGATTGAGCTAGTATGCATGATATAAAGCATACGAAGTGGAATTAAATTTTCTAAGGTTGATTATATTCGTTTCTCTTTATGGTAACAAATAAGTTCACATAGAAGGGAGCTCACAAGGCATGGTGACTGATAAAGCTTCTCAAGATGGCTGCAAAACAACCAGAGATTTCTCACTTTGAACTTTTAATTTTCGTTTTTCATAAATCTTGTGTTTCATGGATTTTGACTTTTGTTAGTCCAAGTCACTTTGAATTTCATCCAATATATGGAACCTAGAAGGTCCCACAAAACTAATTCCTAATTTGATACCTATCTGAAAAAAAGAAAAGAAAAGAAAAGAAACTCACGATCTAAGTTTAACGTGGATTCTTTTTTTTTTGCTTAAAATTTTACCATCTAAGTTTCATGCAAACAATTCCATGTGATGAATGAGCTTGATACCAATAATGTATACATGATCTAAAGCATATAGAGTAAAATTAATTAGGTTATTTATATTCATTGAATTTTTGGTAACAAAGAGTTTCACGAAAAAGGGACTACAAAAGGCATGGCAACTTATAAAGCTTCCCAAGTTGGTCGCAAAAAACCTAGGGGTTTGTCTCTTTTTGAGCTTTTAATTTTAGTTTTTCATAAACCTTTTGTTTAATGCATTTTGACTTTTGTTAGTCCAAATCACTTTGAATTTCACAGCATACAAATGCTAACATATAAGCTTACAGATAATCTTTTCATTTTTTTTTTTAAATTTGAACAATTTCTATAATTGAGAAACCCCCAAAGGAAATACTCTTTTACTTCCAAAGAGTAATAAAACACGCGCTTACAATGTATGAATGATATCGCGGATTAGATCAATGGCAACTACGAATTAAAACTCTGTAAAAATGCATTGTCTGATGTATGAAACTTAGAAGGTCTCAAAAAACTAATTCATGATTCAATACCTATTTATAAAAACTCATGATCTCTGTTAATTTTTCTTGTTTAGAAATTTACCATATAAGTTTTGTGCAGAAAATTCCACTGCAATGAATGAGCCTGATACCAGTCATCTATGCAAGATCTAAAGCATACAAAGTGTGATTAAATTTTCCAAGTTTAACTGTATTCATTTTTAAACACAGCAATCAAAACTTTTACCAAACGTACTTTTATTGACAAATTTGGAAATGAAAATATTGGAAAATTTCCATTATATATTAGATGAAAACTTTCGGGTGGCGCTATTTCCATACCTTATCCTACTAAATGCACCCCATTTTCTTTAAAAAGACAAAGTTGCCCTTAATTATTCAATTGCAATTTTAAGTGGTAGCCCTCAATTTATTTACTTTCCTTCTTTTGTTAGCTTTTCTATTTCTGTGTAGGATCTGGTTGTCATAACTAAGAACATCACATGTTTTGTTTTTCTTTATTGTGGAAATCCCTTATATATTAAATGCATTATGTTTTCTCTTTATTTTTAGATTTTACTTCCATAAAAATTAATTTTGTCAAAAAGAGAAATTTCGAAGAAACCTAGTTATTTTCTACATTAAGAAAATTTATGGAATTGAAGTTTCTTACTTGTGCTTTTGGGCTTGACAAAATTGAGGTGCTCATTTTTGCGGATGGTGTTATTCAGCTAAAGCCTTGCAAATTAACTTGCCTAAATAGCTTGCCTAAGCCCGAGAAAGAAATGGCTTAATTTGGTAAAGACTCCATCGGTGTCAAGGGACATAATGAACTTTATCATAAGAAAGAGGGACAAAGTCACCTTAAAGCAATGGTTTGATCACTGGGAAATGAACCTAATGATCTGAGCCTGCTTGCCAACTTGAATAGGTCTTGTTTATATTTCCAGTGATAATCATTTTCACTCAAGTAATCCAACCACTATAACGTAAAAACAAAATAAGAACAAGTTATGCTTTACTTGCAAACCTTTACATTAGGCGAGGTACTTCTATAAAAAGAAGGAATGAACTCCGCTTAGGGGGACCAAAATTCTTTGATAATTGGATATCTTACCCATTTTCGCATCCTCCATTTACTTTGTTGTTGAAAGACTGCAACGAGGAGAGCAACCCAATGGCGTCGCAACCAAGTGAAATACAAGGAGATTCGAATCCTGCTAGACCACCACCAGGTACATATTTATGTTCCAACCCAGAAAAATAAATGAACCTAATGATTTGAGGTGCTTGTTTTTGTGGATGGCGTTATTCGGCTAAAGTCTTGCAAATTAACTTGCTTAAATAGCTTGCCTAAGCCCGAGAAAGAAATGGCTTAATTTGGTAAAGACTCCATCGGTGTCAAGGGACATAAGGAACTTTATCATAAGAAAGAGGGACAAAGTCACCTTAAAGCAACGGTTTGATCACTGGGAAATGAACCTAATGATCTGAGCCTGCTTGCCAACTTGAATAGGTCTTGTTTATATTTCCAGTGATAATCATTTTCACTCAAGTAATCCAACCACTATAACGTAAAAACGAAATAAGAACAAGTTATACTTTACTTGCAAACCTTTACATTAGGCGAGGTACTTCTATAAAAAGAAGGAATGAACTCCGCTTAGGGGGACCAAAATTCTTTGATAATTGGATATCTTACCCATTTTTGCATCCTCCATTTACTTTGTTGTTGAAAGACTGCAACGAGGAGAGCAACCCAATGGCGCCGCAACCAAGTGAAATACAAGGAGATTCGAATCCTGCTAAACCACCACCAGGTACATATTTATGTTCCAACCCAGAAAAATAAATGAACCTAATGATTTGAGGCACTTGTTTTTGCGGATGGCGTTATTCGGCTAAAGCCTTGCAAATTAACTTGCCTAAATAGCTTGCTTAAGCCCGAGAAAGAAATGGCTTAATTTGGTAAAGACTCCATCGGTGTCAAGGGACATAATGAACTTTATCATAAGAAAGAGGGACAAAGTCACCTTAAAGCAACCGTTTGATCACTGGGAAATGAACCTAATGATCTGAGCCTGCTTGCCAACTTGAATAGATCTTGTTTATATTCCCAGTAATAATCATTTTCGCTCAAGTAATCCAACCACTATAACGTAAAAACAAAATAAGAACAAGTTATGCTTTACTTGCAAACCTTTACATTAGGTGAGGTACTTCTATAAAAAGAAGGAATGAACTCCGCTTAGGGGGACCAAAATTCTTTGATAATTGGATATCTTACCCATTTTCATATCCTCCATTTACTTTGTTGTTGAAAGACTGCAACGAGGAGAGCAACCCAATGGCGCCGCAACCAAGTGAAATACAAGGAGATTCGAATCCTGCTGGACCACCACCAGGTACATATTTATGTTCCAACCCAGAAAAATAAATGAACCTAATGATTTGAGGCGCTTGTTTTTGCGGATGGTGTTATTCGGCTAAAGCCTTGCAAATTAACTTGCCTAAATAGCTTGCCTAAGCCCGAGAAAGAAATGGCTTAATTTGGTAAAGACTCCATCGGTGTCAAGGGACAGAATGAACTTTATTATAAGAAAGAGGGACAAAGTCACCTTAAAGCAACGGTTTGATCACTGGGAAATGAAACTAATGATCTGAGCCTGCTTGCCAACTTGAATAGGTCTTGTTTATATTCCCAGTGATAATCATTTTCACTCAAGTAATCCAACCACTATAACGTAAAAACAAAATAAAAACAAATATGCTTTACTTGCAAACCTTTACATTAGGTGAGGTACTTCTATAAAAAGAAGGAATGAACTCCGCTTAGGGGGACCAAAATTCTTTGATAATTGGATATCTTACCCATTTTCGCATCCTCCAGTTACTTTGTTGTTGAAAGATTGCAACGAGGAGAGCAACCCAATGGCACCGCAACCAAGTGAAATACAAGGAGATTCGAATCCTGCTGAACCACCACCAGGTACATATTTATGTTCCAACCCAGAAAAATAAATGAACCTAATGATTTTTGGCCCCGGAGTTTGAGCTTGCTTGCCAACTTGTATAGGTCTTGTTTATAATCCCAGTGATAATCATTTTCACTCAAGTAATCCAACCACTATAACGTAAAAACAAAATAAAAACAAGTTATGCTTTACTTGCATACCTTTACATTAGGCGGGGTACTTCTATAAAAAGAAGGAATGAACTCCACTTAAGGGGACCAAAATTCTTTGATAATTGGATATCTTACCCATTTTTGCATCCTCCATTTACTTTGTCGTTGAAAGGCTGCAACGAGGAGAGCAACCCAATGATGCCGCAACCAAGTGAACTACAAGGAGATTCGAATCCTGCTGAACCACCACCAGGTACATATTTATGTTCCAACCCAAAAAAATTTATGGTATAAGCGATGTGGTCTTATAATTTCTTCGTTTCCTTTATCTAGTTGGCGGCATATGTAATTGGAACTAAATACAGGGACCAAAAATAAATAAATTTCCAACAACGAACTAAAAATGCAAAAGCAATGTGTGGCCATCAAATACAGTTGATTGATTCAAGAAACCAGTAAGCAAAAGCAAAACGTATTACTCAAAAGTCAAATATCCTAAATTTGGTATGACTTGGCTGCACAAGTTCCCTCGTTGTTTTGGATGATGGTGCGACTGCTTTTTGTCAATCCTAGTTTCGTAAGTACTCAATGACCAGTTCGTTAAAATTAACTACCAGAAAATTTCCTCTTATCGGAAAGTTTTGTCCGAGCAATCACCTTGGGAGGACGAATTATTTTCTATGTCTACTTGAAGAGCAAATCGGATTGGCAGTTGGTTGTACAACAAAGCAATTTCGTCAAGAGCAAACGGCAAAACAAACGGGTTTGGAATATTTAATTACTTATCATAAGAGACTACATAAGACTCGTCCTTTAAAGACATGATTCTCAAGCTAATCAATTCAATATAGTCATCTCCAGAAAGGAATTATGTTGTTGTTCCAAGTCAAAAATAACTTGCCAATAAAAATAATTGTCACTATTATGAGTGACGAAACTTTTGACACTTCTAATATCATTATACTTGTTTTAGACAAGACAAAGTGAGATGCCCAAGCTTGCAAAGTAACTTGCTTGAATAAGAGCTCAAAAGAAATAGCTTAACTTGGTCAAGACTCCTCTGGTGTCAAGGAATAGAATGAACGTAAGAAAGAGAGACAGAGTCACCTTCAAGTAATAGTTCGATCACTAGGTACTGAATTATGTGTGGCCCCAGAACTAAGCCAACTTGCCAACTTGTAAAGGTCTAGTCTTTATTTCCAGCGATAATTCCTTTTACACTCAAGTAATTCAACCGCTTCGACCAAAAAAAAAAAAAAGGTAATCCACTCGCTATAAAGTGAATAAAAAATTATATGCTTTACTTGCTTTAGGTGTAGGTTTACATTAGGGGAGGCACTTGTATAAAAGGAAGGAATGAACTCGGCCTAGGAAGACTAAAACTCTTTAATATTTGAATATCTTACCCATTTTTGCATCCTCCGTTTACTTTGTTGTTGAAAGATTGCATCGTGGAGAGCATCCCAATGACACCGCATCCAAGTGAAATACAAGGAAATTCGAATCCTGCAGAACCACCACCAAGTACATGTTCATGTTCAAAACCAGAAAAATTTATGTCATAAGCAATGGGGTCTTATAATTTCTTTGTTTCCTCTATCTAGTTTGGCGGCATATTTAATTGGAACTAATTACAGAGGCCGAAAATATTTAATTTCAACGAACCAAAAATGCGAAAGCAATGTGTGGCCACCAAATACTGCTAATTGATTCATTTTCTCGGGTCCATGGCATGACTATCCCTTTCAAGTAAACAGGGAGCCACAGAACGTATCACTCAAAGTCAATCTCCTAATTTGGTATGACTTGGCTCCACAAGTTCCCTTATAGTTGTTGATGATGACACCACTGCCTTCTGTCATCCTAGTTTCATTACTTACAAGCCCTCAATGACCAGTTCATTAAGGTTAATTACCAGAAAATTTCCTATTATCAAGAGAGTTTTGTCCAAACAATTACCTCATAAAGACTAATCATTTTTTATGTCTACTTAATGTACAAATTGAATTTGCCGCTGATTGTACTACAAAGCAATTTCATCAAGAGCAAAGGGCAAAACAAATGGGTTCTAAATAGTTAATTACCTATCATTAAGAGACTATATGAGACTAAAGCCTCTGAAAACATGATCCTCGAACAAGTCTATTTGGTGGAGTCATCTCCAAAAAAGAATTATGTAGTGTTGTTTTGAGCCAAAAATAACTCATCCAAGTGTAAATTTAACATTAAAGAAGAAAATTCACTATCAAGCACCTTGTCGAAGATACATGGAATGCTGGAGCGTTCTTGCCACAGATACTATGGCTTTTGTAGGAAAAATTAGATCAATTTTTTTTACTAACCGTTATGTATTTCCAGTCAAGTTTAATCTATATAATTTATTTTAAAAAATATCCATTCAATGCATCGGTGTCATAAGAGTAATCATGTTACGAACTTGTATCACGTATCAATGTAAATTAATTGTATTAGTTGATGAAATCGATATGATTAAGTTAATTCATTTATTTTTATTCATTTATAGTTCTAACAGAATTGTTATATCAAATTGCGAAGATACATGATTATTTGTATAAACTTAATTTATGAAGGATAACGCATAAAAGATCAATGGCAACAAAAAATAAACACACTGTCCAATTTAAGAAAGTTAGAAGGTCCCACAAAATTAATTCATGGTATAATACCTATCCTAAAAAAAATATGATCTCTATTGAGTTTAACGTTAATTTTTTTATTTTTGTTTAAAAGTCTACCATCTAAGTTTAATACAGAAAATTTCATGGGCTAAAGGACATCATACCTGCCAAAAGTTTCGTATTACGTTCATTTTAGTGCCAAAAATCTTCACTAGCTTACTTAAATGCCAAATTAGAGAAAAATGATCATTTAGGGCACAAATGATATCCATTTTATTTCCAGTCAAAACTATTTTTCTGTTCTCGAGAATAGGTTTGGAAACGTAAACTCGTTTGGTAATACAATTTTATTTTTTTATTTCTAGAATAAATTTTTGGTGAAGAAATAGGTTTAGAATAAAAATGAGAAGCAAAAATTTTTATTTCTCTATTTTCAGAATAGAAATGAGAAATAAAAAATCTTCTCATCACTCTCCCACATTACTAATTGCTCGCTCGCCTATCGATGGCCGGCGGCCGGCGGTCACCGATCGCCAATCGCTGATCGCCGGTCACCATTCGCCATCGCATCTTAGAATGAGAAATTTTGTGTCATTATCAAACGAATTTCTATTTTTGAAATAAAAATTTTGTATTGTTATCAAATACATATTTTTATTCAAAAACTTATCCGGGGAATAAAAATAGAAAAATATATTTCTAGAACAAAAATTGAATTCGGAACATAATGACTATCATTCACGCCCTTAAGTGTCTCGCGAGAATTTCGGACTAAAAGTATCATGTGGCACTTATAATTAAAATATTAAAATGAGTTAGCATTTTTTTTTAAAGAAATCTAGTCCACATGGACGTGAAAAATGACGTGGCTCAATCCAACATGGCCGGGTGGGGCATAAATGACTTCACTCAATCCAACCAATCAAAAACAACATCATACCCAGGGAAGGTTTTGGGGCTCGATCATCTTCAATATTGGGTTACCGTCACATCACTCTCCTCACCATCGCTCACAGTCTCCGTCGCTCACATGCACGGCCACCATCGATCATTGTGCCGCCTCAGCCATTTTCCCAAAGGCATCATCAAACTGAGCATGAGCTTGCTCACATGCACGGCCACCATCACTGCGCCGCCTCAGCCATTCTTCCGAAGGCACCATCAAACCGAGCATGAGCACAGACATGGGCAGCCACTATTAACCCACTAATGTGGGTTAATGATAGAACCTAAAATCAGATAATCAAATTGGTGGGAACTTGTCTAGTTCTAGATTTTAGAGTATGCATGGTAAGTTTAAAATTTCAATAGATGAGGAACATATTTTGACGTTTCAACAGGAATCTGGAACTGCTCACCCCCTATTTACAAGTACCCTTTTGCTACTTAAACCTGAATTGATTTGTTGAAGCCAAAGCAAAGCTATGGACTATCAACGACTGGATGTAGCCACTAAGTCCTTGTTTGGTTGTGGCACACTTAATGAGTCTAGAAAACTAGGTAACTTCTGTCCTTTTTTCAAGTTAAAATCAGAAAAATAAAATGACAAATTAGGCTTAACTAAAAATAAAAACAAAAAAAGGAAATTGGTCGGTTCCTTAGGAGGTGCATGATAACCAAAATTTCTGTTCCGAAATAGTTTTTCGTTCCGCACTGCTTTACGGAAGAGAAATCCGTTTGATAAACCTATTCGGTTTTCTATTTACGGAATAGATTTATATTCCGAAATAGGTTTGGAAGAGAAATCGAAAGCTAAAATTTTCTACTTCTCTATTTCGGAATAGAAATCGAAATAAAAATTCTTCTCATCGTTCGTCAATCGGTCCTTCATTCGTCGCCCAGCCCGACCACCGTCGTCGTCGCTCGCCCTTAGCCGCCGGCCCGGTCCACGCCACCCGCCGATCGCTGCGCCGCCGCCGCCGCCAGTTCTGCCGTTGCCCACCGCCGCCGCCGGTCGCCGCCGCCGCCGCCACCCTCCGGTCGCCGATCGGCCCGGCCGCCGCTCCGCCCGCCCGCCGCCGCCCAGTTCTTGGTCGCCACCGCCGCCACCGGTTCTTTGGTCGCCGCCGCCCACCACCCGCGCGCCGTCCCATCCTCGCCGATCGCTTGGTCCACCGCCGTCCGAAAGGAAGAAATTTTGTGTCGTTATCAAACGAATTTCTATTTTTAGAGTAGAAATTTTGTGTCGTTATCAAACGGTTATTTTTGCTTAGAAACTCTTCTAGAAATAGAAATAAAAAAATCTATTTCTGTTCCAGAAACTATTTCTGGAACAGAATGGTTGTCATGCACCCCCTTAGTAGGCATTGTAGCATAGGATAGGGTAGGTTCCGGATTACAAAAAATTAGGAACCTATTCTGATTGGTAGCTTCCAGGTTCCCTGGAACCTGGAACCGCTCAGCCCAAACACCAATTGCCAATATCTCGGGCCGGCCATAGACTGACGCGGCCTGCTATTCACCACCCTTGTTGGTCACCCACGAAGCCGCAGTCAGTTCGTCCCATGTTTGCTCTGTTTTTTGGCAAAGAAGGCTCGAAGAGTTTGGGGGTCGCCCGAAGCTCGGTCACTAGCGTCAACCGCTAGTGACAGCTTTCCTCACCGTTTTCAAGCTGCCGGAGCCACCGCTGACCATCCCCATTTGTCATTCCGGAGCAATAGAGGAGGGGCTCTGTTCCGCCTTGTTCTGCCTTGTTTGACACTTAAGAGATTTAATTTGAAATCTATAACGAGAAAATTTCAGAGATTTTAGGAGGCAAAAATCGTGAAACAGATCACGGCCAGCCAGGAGGAGAAATCAATGGGATATTTTTACTTGAAAATATGACGGGCAAGAAGCAAGATAGGTAAGAGATTGAGCGGGGGGTTGGAAAGAGAGAAATTAAGGGAAAGAATCAAGAATATAATGCTCATGGAATGAGCTGACCATGAAATCGTTGGGGTGATGAGTAAACTTAGGAAAGGAATAGATGGGATATGCAGCAATATGGAAAGAATATTCATTCACTCGGTCAAATTTGGGCATTCACACGCAGAAATACAAACGAGAAAACTTGAATGAAGCCAATGGAGATTTGATGGCAAATCACGACAAGAGGAGGGCCAAATCCAGGGATTTGAGTGCATGAACGAAGGAAACTTTTGCCCAGAGGGGGACTTTTGGCTGGAGTGGAGGCCAATACGAGAAACACAATCAGAAAGAGGAAGAGACGTAAAAGGACTATCATCTTTTTGCTGGGCAGTTCACGATTAGCACCGCATCACATAAATGCTTAGCAAGTTCGTGACCACGGAGGATCTGCAGAGGAAGAGGCGTAAAGGATCCTCTCTCTCTCTCTCTCTTCTCTCTCTTCTCTCTCTCTCTCCCCCTCCCTGAGCTTCAATGGAGGATCTGAAGATGGACGACCCATTTCTTCGTCCGAACTTCGTGACCACCCTCCATCTCCGAGAGCAATGGATCAGGCGACGGCAGCTGCAGCAAAGACAGATACAGCTCGAGACACGGTGACGATCACCCTAGGAAAACCATCACAACGACTGACAGATGCTGCTGCAGCTGCCGTTCCCACCTCCAATGCAAAAGGACCGGCAAAATTAGGGTTTATATTTGAGGCAAACAAGTAAACAACGCGATTTGGGACTGCTAATGCTGACTAGGCACACCGACAAACCACATAAGTTGGAAAATTGCTAAAAAGAAATTGTCATATCGGATTTCTGATGACCCAAATCGGAATTGACACTTAAATGATTAAGTAATTATTTTTTTTTAAAGTGGCACTTAAGTGATCCAATTTTTTTTATTTTTTTTGACACTGTCCTTTAGCCAAATTCCATGCAATGAATGAGCTTAATACTTGTAATTTATAGATGATCTAAAGTGCTATTCATTTTTATAAGGTTATTTATGTCCAATTTCTCTTTTTGGCAACAAAGAAATTCACGTAGACGTGAGTTCAGAAGGCACAACAACTGATGAAGCTTTCCAAAACGGTTGCAGACCAACTCCATTTTTCAGAGGATACAAATGTCGACACATCAAATCCAATATAATCTTTTCATGATTTTTAAAGTCTAAATAATATCTTGAATTATAATTGAGAAAGCCTATATATATATATATATATATATATTACTTCCAAAGAGTCAAAGAATGTGATCATAATTTCTGAATGATATCATGGATAAAAAAAATGCCGACGAGAAATAACAACTCACTGAAAACACACTGTCTAATATATGAAAGTTAGAAGGTCCCATAAAACTAATTCATGATAAGATACCTTTCTTGAAAAAACTGATGATCTCTATTGAGTGTGATAGTTTTTTTTCTTTGAAAGTTTACCATCTTAGCCTCATGCAGTCCACGCAACGGATGAGCCTGATACTAGTCATATGTACACAATCTAAAGTATACAAAGTGCAATTAATTTTTCTAAGGATGTTTATATTCATTTTTCTTTTTGGTAACAAAGAGGTTCGCATGGATGTAAGTTTAGAAGACATGGCAACTGATGAAGCTTCTCAAGACAGTGGCAATTCAATCAGAGGTTTGTCACTTTGATCTTCGAACTTTCCTTTTTCATAAATCTTGTGCTTCATGAATTTTAACTTTTCCTAATCCAAAAAATTTTAAACAACAGATAAATGCTAACATAGTAATTTGAATATAACACTTCCATGATTCTTAATATTTTGAACAATGTCTTGAATTATATTTGGGAAAGTCCAGCAAGAAATACTCTCTAACTTCCAAAGAGTAAAAGAACGAAATCTAATTTACGAATGATATGGCGGATGAATAAAAGGCCACGGGAAATAAAAACTCACTAAAGACACATTCTCCAGTATATGAAAGTAAGAAGGTCCCAAAAAGCTAGTTCTTGATACAATACTCATCTCGAAAACTAACTCATGATCTCTTTTAAGTTTAATGTTGACATATTTTTTTTTTTTTAAGTTTACCATCTAGTTTGTTGCAGAGAATTCCATGCATGAATGAGCCTGATACTAGTCATGTGTACATGATCTATAGCATAAGTGTAATTAATTTTTGTAAGGTTATTTATGTTCATTTCACTTTTGGTAACAAAGAGGGTTATGAAGAATCGAGTTCAGAAAGCATGGCAACTGATGATGCTTCCCAGTACGGTCGCACAAGAACTAGAGGTTTGTCTTTGTTTCTAAAAAATCTTGTGTTACGTGCATTTTGGTTTTTTTTTTAATCCGAAATATTTTAAATTTCACAGCATACAAAAGCTGACATATGAATTTAACTATAATCTTGTTCATCATCTTTAGAATGTGAATAATATCTTGAATTATAACTGAGAAAGCCCAAAATGAAATACTTTTTTACATCCGAAGAGTAAAAGAATGTGGTCATAATTTATGAACGATATTGTGGATAAATCAATAGCATCAAGAAATAAAAACTAAATAAAAAACACATTGTCCAATATATAAAAGTTGGAAGGTCCCACAAAACTAATTCAAGATACATTACCTATCTCGAAAACAAATCACGATGTCTGTTATGTTCAATGATAATGTTTTATCCGTTTAAAAGTTTACCATGATGCAGAAAATTCCATGCTATCGATGAGCCTAATACTAGTTATGTGTAGATAATCTAAAGCAGTGTAATTATTTTTCGTAAGGTTATTTATGGTCAATTCTCTTTTGTGTAACAAAGAGGCTCACGAAGAAGGAAATAGGGAAGGCATGACGACTAATAAATCGTTCCAAGGCGGTCAAAAAACAACTAGCTGTTTGTCACTTTGGACATTTAATTTTTGTTTCTCATAAATCTCGTATTTAAATGTATTTTGACTTTTTTTTTCCTAAACATTTTGAATTTCATAGCATATAAACGCTGACATATATATTCAATGCATACTTATCATTATTTTCAAATTATGAATAATATCTTGATTTATAATTGAGAAAGCCCAAAAAGAAAGACTTTTTACTTCCAACGAGAAAAAGAACGCGGTCATAATTTATGAATGAATTGCGGAGATAAGATCAATGGCAACAGGAAACAAAAACTAACTAAAAAATGAAAAACACATTGTCCAAGGTATGAAAGTTAGAAGGTCATACAAAACCAATTCAGGTATAATACATATCTAGAAAGCAACTCATGATCTCTGTTAAGTTTAATGCTTTTCTTTTGTTTAAATGTTTATCATCAAAGTTTAATGTCGAAAATTCCATGCAATGAATGAGCCTCATAATAGTCATGTGTAGATGATTAAAGGCATACAAAGTGTAAACTAATTTTTCTAGGAATAAATGCACCAGAAGTCCTAAATCTTGTCATGAAATTGCAATTGAATCCTAAAACTTTTAAAATATGTAATGAAGTCCTAAAACTTGTCATCAAAGTGCAATTGAGTCATAAATTGTTTTACAAAAATAAAATTAATTCCTAAAACTTTCAAAAAGTGCAATCAACAGAAGGATTTGATTGGATTACTTGACAAATTTTATGATTTGATTGCACTTTTTGAAAGTTTTATGACTCAATTGTACTTCATGACAAGTTTTCGAACTTAATTTCACTTTTTGGAAGTTTTAGGACTTAATTGCATTTCATGACAAGTTTTAAAACTTCTAATGCACTTATTTCATTTTTCTAAGGTTCTTTATGTTCATTCCAGTTTTTGGTAACAAAGAGGTTCACTAAGAAGGGAATTTGGAAGAATGGCCGTTACGGCTAATGATATGACCAAGGGCGGGTGAGCGGGTGGCCGAAAGGGGGGGGTGGTGGGGGTTGAGAATAAGTTTTATATTTCAGCTTGATAAATTTTGCAGAATTGAACATAATCAAGTTGATATAAGTAGGAACAATTTGACATATGCAAGGATAAGCCACTAATATCGATTGGCGGGTTTCTATCAGACATATATATGAAAATAAATAGAGATAAAGATTGTGCACGCAGATATTGGACTGGTTCGGCTAAAGATCATGCCTATGTTCACTCTACTAAATTGACAGCCACCAACAAGGCTGGAATTCACTAGTAGCTCATGAGTCGTTACACATGTAGCTTGCATTTCTACTACTCTAAGTTGGTAGATCACTCTACCAAAATACATGCATTACTACAGTACTTGTACACTTCTCAAAAGATTTACAATCAGTGTATGACTCTCAATGTGCAAAGAAAATCAATCTAGCCATTGCAGATTGGAATAAAATCACTGGAGATCCGGTTGTCCATGCAATCAAATCTTCTAGCAAACTCGCCGCTTTCGGGAATAGTCGCCGAAATAGGAAATAATCCTTGTTCATCGGTATAATGGAAAATTGATTGGATTCTCCTCGGAGTAAATAAATTCGCAATTCCAGGCTTTTGATTGGCCGTCGATTTCATTTAGATACGTAATAACAATCAAAGGAATATATGGGTCTTCGTTATTACTCCATGTGATCAAGAACGATCTTCTCAGTTTGATATAAGCGATAGCTTCTGTCGACCTTCCGCAATTTTGCCCAGTTATCCAGCTGATAATATTTCATCGATTTTCTTAAACATATGTGTGAATGAGGCTTCCACAGACTTATTTACCTATTGGTTCTTCCAAGTCCTTACAAACTTCCTGTTCTGTTAAGTCGTTCACCCATAAAGTCCATCTAGTCTTCATTAGTTTGTACCACCCGAGCAGAAACAACACTTGTATCTATCAGATCATAAGTCCCGAGTTATGGTTCTGTCGAAATCAAAATTCTTGGAGGTTTTCTCAACAATAGCCACAAATTAAGCTTCCCAAGACGGCGGCAAAACAACTGAGGGTTTGTCAGTTTGAACATCTAATTTTCATTCCCCTTAAATATCGTGTTTCATCCATTTTAACTTTTTTTAATTTGAAACGTTTTAAATTTCAGGGAAAATTTCAAATAAGGGTTCGAAGTATACTTATTTTTTTAAATAAGGGTATGAAGTGGACATTGTTTCGAATAAAGGCCTGAAATAGCCATATCAATCTCAAAGGACCTGAAGTGATTATATTTGTTTTAAATAAGGGCCTAACCTCACCGGCAAAAAATTCTAGTCGACCAAGGGCATTTTCGTTGAAATACAATTTAAATCTAGATTAAATTACATTTTTCAAGATTAAAAATTAAAAAAATTAGACTTAAAAAAAAAAAAAATAGGCAGGAGGAGTGGCCGCCGCCCCATCGTCGATGGGGTGGGGTCGCCGGTGCCTTGCCTAGGCACCAACGACCCTCGCTGACCAGAGGTGAAGGCCATCTGCCCCTCGCCAGAGGTGGGAGAGGGCGGTGACCCTCTCCTAGATCTGGGTGAGGGTCGCCCACCCTCGCATAGGCACTAGTGGCCCTTGCCTAGCACCCCCAGACCTGGGGCGAGGTCCGAGGGTGCTGGACGAGGGTTGTCGACCCTTGCCCAGGTGTTGGCCACCCTGCTGGCCATTACCATCGCCCCACCAACGATGGGGTGGCAGTCTCAGGCGAAAGGGAGTCCTCTCTCCCGTCTCTATTCTTTTTTCTTTTTTCTTTTAAAAAAAAATTGTTTAGTTTGTTTTCTATGGAAAAAAAGAAAAAAAGAAAAATTTTAAAAGACAAAATTGCCCTTATCAAATAGGGAGTTGAGGCCATTCTTTGAGACTAATATGGCCATTTCAGGTTCTTATTTGAAACAAGATTCATTTCAGGCCTTTATTTAAGAAAATGATAGTACTTCGAGTCCTTATTTGAAATAATGTCCACTTTAGGCTCTTATTTGAAAAAATGAGGGCACTTCAAGCCTTTATTTGAAATTTTCCCTAGATTTCATAGTATACAAATGCTGGCATATAAATTCAAATATAATATTATCTTAATTTTTAAATTTTGAATAATATCTTGAATTATAATTGATAAAGCCCAAAAATAATTTTTTTTTTTTTACTTGCAAAGAGTAAAAAGAATGCAGTCATAATTTATGAATGGCATTATGGACAAGATCAATGGCAATGAGAAATAAAAACTAACTAAAAAACAAATTGTCCAAGATATGAAAGTTAGAAGGTCCCACAAAACTAATTCATGATACAATGCCTATCTTGAAAAAATCTTATGATCTCTATTATTTTAACTTTAAAGTTTTATTTATTTAAAAGTATTTCATCTAAGTTCAATACATAAACTTCCATGCAATGAATGAGCATGATAGGAGTCATGTTTTCAAGGTTATTTATGTTCATTTTTCTTTTGGTAACGAAGAAGATGAAGACATGGCACCTCTTGTTGAAGACTATGGGAGGTGGCAGCGACAAAAGTTGTGGAATCTATTAAATTCTAAAGGTTTGTCACTTTACACTTTTAATTTTCATATTTCATAAATCTTATGTTTCATGTACTGATTTATTTAATCCAAAACATTTTTATTTCACGACAGACAAATTGTTAGAGAAGGTAATTTGACCAATGGGGCGGACGCACGCGCCAAATTAACTAGTGCAAACCCTGTCTTTGATATCGTGTAAGAAAGTTCAATCATAATCCTCAAGCTAATAGTTGGAGGGAGAACATATATATAAAGTATATAAATTTCATAATCAAGTGACATGGGATATATCAACATGCTGAATATAATTTTTTCATTATTTTTAAAATCCGAATAATATCTTGAATAACAATTCGGACAACCCAAATAAAAAATACTTTTTTGCTTGCAAAGAGTAAGGAAGGTGAAAAGGTCCGTTGAGTAAACCACCACCTCTTCACTTGCATCCATATTTTATCGAAACTTTGAGCAAGTGATATGATTACACTTGATCTGAAAATCAAAAATTACGAAAGGCTGAGGAATTTTTTATGTGCCATTTTTGCAGTCCAACCAAGAGCGGTCGTCAATGAGAATGAGAATGAGAACCATCGATCACTCTTTGATGCCGCACTGAGAGGTGATTGGAAAACTATCAAGAAAATCCTCAAAGACGATGATACAGCATTGGGGGCCAAAATTATGACTATAGAAGATGAGCCTTTTACTGTGCTTGATATTGCGATTATGGCCACACAAGATCAGTTGGTTGAGAACCTGGTCAAGCGATTCCCTCCGGTTTATCAAGATCTCAATCCTAATAGAGCCCTTCTCTATGCTGCTCAGGGAGGAAGATTAAAGATGGTAAAGGCATTAATAGACAAAGCTGATGCCAGTTCTTATGTTAGAGACTTTGCCCTACACCTTGCTACTAATTGGGCTCCTTCGCAAAAGGAGGCCATCTGGTACTTGGCCAGGCGTTTAACATGCGCCCCATCTTCTGACATCATGTTCGGCCTTATCAATACCGGCCATTTCGGTAGGATTTCACACTGACTCATCTTATTATAGCCGGCCATTTGGGTAGGATTTCACACCGACTCATCTTATCTCATATTTTCTTGAATTAACTTTTTTATTCTTGCGTCCCAAAAGACATATGCTTATATTTAGCTCGCAAATACCCTGGCTCAACGACATCCAAGGCAACTAGTGGCGTGGGCTGTTTGGATTACTTGGCGATAATTCCTTTTCACTTCCGTAGTGGAGCTCAACTCAATTTTTGGGAAAAATGTATTTACAAATGTAGGTATTGGCTGCGCTTCTTTTGTTGGATACGTGCAATTCAAGCAACTCCATCCACGTAGCGTTCACTCTATTTGTTCCCATTTTTAGTTATCCCTCTCTGCTTGGTCGAGACATCATTTGACGACTCCAAGGACACAAAAATGGCTCGAGGTATTTTTATTGATCTGTTTAGTGGATGGACTAACACACACACAAAAAAGAAAAAGAAAAAAAAAAGAGCATATCATTCAGGGATCCTATTTTACAAAAAAGTTCAGGAACAAGGACTGCATCGATGTATACAAACTAATATCTTAACGATGATTTCTGTCACAAATTAATATCTAATGTAACATTTGAAAAGCTAGTGGAGAAGTCTTAGTCATTGTCGAATTGCCAAGTAGGCTTATTGAGAATTGTAGATTTTGGATTTCAGGTCATTGAGATTGATTGATACAAGTTGTTTTTAAACATAATCAAGCATTATAAAGCATGAGCAATTTTCAATTCATGATTGTGCTATGTATCTTTTTGTTCATCATCAATTCCTAATTTCCTGACATGATTTATTCTCTCCTCTTTCTGGTGGTAGTACTAAAGGCACTTACTTGGATCAAGATATCACTATGGAATCTTGCCACAATACCAGGTATACGATATTGCCATGTTATGCAAAGAAAAACAGTAATCTCTAAATTTAAAGTGTATTATTGATACTATCAGTACATCCCTTTGAGATCATAGTAATTAATATAGACTGGCTCATCATTCATACATTACGATAAGATTTGATTCCAATCAATTTAATTCAACGTTCGAACTACATATATCCATTAGGTGAATCTACAAAAATATTCAATGGAAACTCTATCTATCGATCCTTGCTGGATCTACCCCTTTTCCCAAAAAAAGAAGAAAAAAGGAACACTTTTTTTCTCATATGACATTGTGCGTGTTCATCAATAGATCTATCTGTTCTGATGCCCGCATTTTGATTGCCAAGCCATATCAAGTTTATTTTCTCAATTAATATTTTTTTTCTCGGAGCTATTAAATATACATAAGAATATAGTGCAAATGTGAAAGCTTCTTTAACCTTTGGATTCTTCATCATTGGAAAATTTACTTCTCTGATGTTACGTGCAGCACCTTTCATCAAAAGAAGTGGAGAATCGAAGTTGAAGCACTATTACTCGATTAAGTTTGCAAAACAAGCTCTTACCGAGATAAAGAATGGTACAAGTTCTCCCGAAATACTTGAGTATATATTGACTTCAGGCGTTGTCCTTGATGCTGCCTCTCGCGGAGTCTTTGAAATTGTGGATTTATGTCTTAAATATTTTCCGGAGTTGATGTGGGATACCAATTTCGCAAAAAAACTGGTCATAAAAGTTGTGGAGGGACGGCATATTGAGTTGTTTAGACTGGTGAACGAAAACAACCCAATTCGATATTTGGCTGACGATAATTACATGACCTATGAACTGATGGAGGCTGTAACCAAATGGTCTTCGAGATGTGTGTCCCCTGATGTTTCTGGAGCGGCTTTTCTTATGCAGAGGGAACTTCAATGGTTTCAAGTGAGTGATCCTCATTTGTTTACCCCCTTTTGTGCTCTTTATTGATGTTTACATTGGTAGGTGTCCTTTTTTTTTTTTTGAAGGCAGTGGAAGTTAGCGGCTTTCCTTCTTATAGATGGCAGAAATATACAGAAAAAAAAGAGTCATACTGGGAAAAGTTTGTGGAACAGCGCAAAGAATTGCTCAAAAATGCAGGGCAATGGATGAAGGATACATCATCATCTTGTAGCGTTGTTGCAACTCTAATTATTACGGTAGCTTTCGCTGCAACTTTTACGGTGCCCGGAGGCAACGACAGTAGTAAAGGGATCCCAATATTTCTGAACGAGGGCTCATTCATGGTATTCGTAGTTGCAAATGCTCTTGCTCTCTTCTCCTCTGTTACTGCCACACTGATGTTCTTGGCCATTCTAACTTCGCGCTACGCGATCGAAGATTTCCTCTACTCACTACCAAGAAAAATGATATTGGGCCTCACTTTTCTCTTCCTCTCAATGGCTTTTATGCTGGTGGCATTTGGCTCTGCTCTTACGATGGTCTTGAGTGAACGATTGAAGTGGATTTACATCCCAATTACATTGTTGGCTGCCATCCCCATCATTTTGTTTGCAATCCTACAGCTTCCCTTATATGTTGAAATGGTGGAATCCACCTTTCGACCTCGCCTCTACCGTCCCCTGAAGCTTTGGAAATGATCCATGCTATTATTGGAGAAGGACATCTGCAATGTGATCTTTGTTTGCACTTGTTATTATGTGTGAAATGTGACTATCATGGTGTTTACTCATGTTTAGAGACTTTTGAATTGTGACATCAGCCATATTTATACGAACATTTAATGTATGCTGTCAAGTGCATGTAAAAATAGTCAAGCTTTTTAAACTCATGGTTGGACTCAATTATAATTTCATTGTTATCTATTCACGTTGAGTCGAGTTCAAAATTTTCGGTTTTCGATTCCAGTTGAAATCGAGTATGATTTTTAATACTTGATCAGGTTTGAGTCATGTTTTAGGTACCAAGTATGCATGTCAAGTCAACCTTGAGCTGCATACTATATCGACTACATAAATTGTGAAGCAGCCTTTTGGGATTCTTTGTAGTGTGTCCCTTTAAATATTATTTGCTATCGAGATGCTTGTTATTCGGAGCTTTGCCCCCCTTGTTTGCCACATATGTGATGCTTGGTATTTTAATGAACAATCAAATCAAATTAGCTGTCAGCGTATTCTCTTCTCCCAAAGACTTTCCCATGTGCATTTCTTATCATATCTCATAGATTTACGTGACACATTATTCCTACAATGTTGATACATAAATTTTGACTATTCTATTTAATCATTCATCGTATAGTAAATTATGAATCGATCCTGACTCTAAATAAAATATCATCAACATGATTCGCATTTGCATTGCAGGCATTAGGAACAAATTTTCATTTATTAATAAATTGCATTTAAGTTGGTCCAATCTTAAATTACCTTGAATTAGCCCGAAGTGCCGCCTGGGTTTGGGCAAAGAGTTCCAAATCGCTTTTGAATTTCAAGATCAAGCCCAATTAATAGGGAATTTTGGCCAGCCCATTTATCTCCCTCCCTTGGCCGAAGATCAATGTATAATGCATGTGATGATCTGAATTTGGAAAGTAAGCGATCTTTTTTTTTTTTTTTGTCGGTCCTACTCTATTTTTACTCTAATTCTCACTTAGACTTTTACTATGCCTCCTTGCAGGGCATGGGAGTTGAAACCTATACCTGAAACTAAATCATCTCTACCCCAACTCTCCGAGAAGGTGGAGATTCAAACCCACCATCTCCCCATTCCATGTTGGAAGGGTGGCCACTGGGGCAAACCCCAGTAGTTGAAAAGTAAGCGATCTAAGAAAGAATTTCGGTAGAATATCAAATATGAAGGGATATTCTGGGCTATGTATCATAAAATTTCGGCCATATCAGGAGTAAGAGAGAGAATATCCTAATTTCCTAGCATAAAGAAATCATATATTTACTTGATCCAAAATAGGAAAGTAGCAGATTTGTTATTCTTACAAGAGAGCCTTTAGATTTAAGGTTATAGAAGCATCTTATTCAGTAACTCTGAAACTCTCCTTATCCATCTCGGCAGTCTCTCAGCGAAGCTCTCCCCCTTGGCATCATAAAAATTCCAGAGCGCAGTTTAACGAAATCGATGAGTGCACATTGTTGATTAACCGTTGGATTGTACTCAAATTTTATGGAAAATATGGTAAGACATTGTTATTATTATTATTATTATTTGGTCGGAGCAATATTATTGAATTTATCCGGTGGATATGATGAGAAAATATCTGGAAGTACTTCTTTGATGGAAAAACCGAACTATTCGGATTACTGGATCAAGACAGGAGAGCCCAAGGGGCGGCCTTATGAAAATGATGAGTACGCATTTGCTCTAGGTCGGAATGCCTTGAAATTTTAAGGAGATATCTAAGACAACTAGTTCTTCAACCCCACCAAAGGAATTGAGCATCAAAGATTCAAAGATCCAGAGATCCGGCCAAGAGCCATTAACTCTCACTGGGTCTAATTCTTAGCTGTGATTCACACCAACTCTTGTGGTAAAACCCGCAGTCAACAACTCCGACGCTTCTAGCCCGCCTCTGCCATGTCCAGCATTACCTAAGTGGTGTTCATGACCGCTCCGCATCACTACACAGCCATTGTGAGCTGTTATCGACACCTAGGTTACGTTTGGTCATCTGAATTTTTAGCCAAGATAGGACCGTATAGGATATGATAAGAAGTCCAAGGATTTTGCTATATTCTATCCATTGTTTGGTAAATCACATAAATAAAGTCGACTAATTTTACATGTGGGATACTTTCACAGTAATAAAATCATATACACTTCTTCGATATAGGACTTCTCTAACACAACTTGCAAAGTGTATCCTAACAATCTCCCCCTCATATGTAAATTCAATATTGGGTTTATTCCCCTTTAATTCATGTATCCTTTTGCATTAACTTATCTCATTTTGAATCTCCAATGCCCAACTTCATACCAGTTAAGATTTGGCACACGATCATAAGGAAATAAAGAGTAAAAGTAAGAAAGCGAATTTGAGACACAAGATTCTATCATGTTTTACCCTTAAACTAGGGTTGCATCCAACAGAGGATCACATTATAATTAGCATATCGCACATCTTTATTACATTCCCCAATTGCAAGAGAAAAAAGACTATATATGGCCAGTAACTATTCATGGGTCTAAGCTCAAATTATCAATGAAATATTGACTCAAACTATAAGAGCCTTGATCAAATTCGAGTCGTGTTTCGAAGTATCGGTGTCACGCCCCGAACCTCGAGCGCGCACACATCCCTTGGTGGTCGACTAAATTGCGACGTTCCCAGGACGCGTCGCCGACCCAATCGATTCATACACATGCGGAAGCGAAATAAACAACCTCCAGACAAGAAACAAACATGGGATAGAAAAGTAGGATAGTCAATTCACAAAAGCCACACTTTATAAACAAGCCAGGTTTATATACACAAAAGATCTAGACCCAAAAAGAGGCTACTACACCAATCCTACGCCGGACCCAACTTACTTGGGATCCAGGTCTACTATGACACCGTCAGGGATGTCGATGTCTAGAGGATCAGCTACCTCTACTCCGGGCTTTTCAGCTTCGGGCCCCTAGTCCGCTTCGATATCAGCTATAATATCGGCATCATACACGGGGTTGAGCTCAAAATGCTCGTCATCGACGGAAGGTCTGTCGAAGCCATCCAAGGGGCCCTCTCGAACACCGTTGGGCCTGCGGCGAAACCATGCTTTGAATTTATGAGAGACCAACTAAGGTAGGCCCTTATTGACCCAAATAGTAGTAACCACGAGTTCACGGGTCCAGTCGGAGTTCCCGTGGATGGGGAAGACGATACGCTGTTCCTCGGCTTCTCGTGGCCATCCAAAATGGACGAGGCGCACCTCCATCTAAGGACCTGTAAAATTTAACTACGATGGGGTGAGACAATGTTTCAGCGAGTCTACGCCCTAAACTCCGATTAGGGAGATAATACACCTTGAGGCGGCCCAAACACACATCATATAAATGACTTACCTCGCCTCAGTACCTCCCTGCATGTCAGTACAATTGATATAACCTATGTATGCAGTAAAGACACTCAGTAATTAGAACACTTCATTTTCAAATGTCAATCAATCACAGGGGTCTCGATTATAAGGCCAAATCGTTATGACACGTCCCATTCCGTGCCACACAATTTTGTCCCATAATCAGGCACAGTTATATCAATCATTCAAGTGTGTTCCAATTAGTTACGGCTCCACGGGCACGGCCAACTCAACAGTCGGTGGTCATCCGGCATAACCGGGCATCGTCTCGTCCCACCGAGCACGACAACGTCTACCTCTAGACGGCATTCCCGAAGGAGCATTGGTCTAGCCTCTACCGTAATCCGGCATCCATTGACGTGGGGCATTCCATATAAGAGCATCGTCCACCCGACCTTCACCGGATGACGGGTTCTCATAGCGATCACACGCACATCCAATCTCGGCCAAGGACATTGTGCATTACACTCAAATGCCTCAATTTCAAATAATGTACTTGTCTTATTTTTCTTCATATTAAAAACACTCGATAAAATAGGTGTGCGTGGACACACGGTCAAATCGGATAATAAAGCGTGATATCATTTCATTTTAAAATCCCACGATTTTATATAGTACTAAAAACATTTTTCGGCATAAAAAATCAACACTCGGTATTTTTCTAATTAAATACCAAAATCTCATATTTTGGAATAATAATTTAAAAATTAACACTCGGCATCAAATTGCACAAATTAGCACTCAATTACACAAACCAACTACACCACGACAATCGGCATGAAATTCTAACAACTGATCGTCTCTCGGTATCATTTACGAAATAAATAAATAATTAAAAAAATTACATTTAATTAAATGAATTACATTTAATTAAATAAATTACATTTTATTAAATAAATTGCGAAATAATTAAATTAAACTACTAATTACTCTACTTACACTAATCTAACCACCTAATTGGACTTAATTAAATTAATCTAACATACTAAGCTAACTAACTAAAATCACTAACCACCTAATTGCTAAATTAGCCTAATTACATAATCTAATTAACTAACTAACTAACTAATTTACTCTAACCTCACATAAGCCTAACTAATCCACTAATTAGCCACTAATCCACCTATAAATGTAATTAGCACCCTAATTAGGGATTAAGAGGTAAAGTCACCGGATTAATGAACCGATGAGTTCACGGTGACGGCAGCGCAATGGCGAGTAAGACTCGGGTCTACGGCGACACCGAAGGAGGCTCGGAACGGGATGAAAATGGCCAACAAGCTCTTAGCCCAAAGTTGAGATTGTTTCTGAGTTGGGTCGGTTCGAAGGCTGCTGGAGGTTGGTCGAGTGGCGGGATGGGTGCAGGCGGAGGCATGCTGGTGGCTCGGGGACGGCGACTGTGGCGGCCAGGCAGACGGCGACGAGCGGCCAGGCGCTGACGTCGGGCAAGCGTGGGACGTGGTGGACGCGCGGGACGGGGTCGAGGGTGGAGGCAGGCGGCTCGGGCGGCGAGGGAGCCAGGTGATGGCTTGCGGGCTGCCAATTAGTTCGGTAAGAGGCTGGGCTGGTTGCTTGGCTCTAGAAATGGAGGTTTAAGCTAGAGAAAATGAAGAAGAAGCTGAAGAAGAAGAAGAAGAAGAAGAAGAAGCTGCTGGTTGGGAAAGAGGGGACAAGGAGCCTCAAAAGTCAAGATAAAATATCTTAAACATCCAAGAGCAACCCCCAAAGTCCTTAGCTAAGACCAGCAGCCATTTCCCCTCCAAAGCTTCTCTAACAAGCCAAGGTTGATGCCCAAATGTTGTAGCCCCCATAGACCTACGAATTTCACCAATTCCATCTTCAATTTCTTCATAAATCTTCACCAATTCAATTCAATTTGGTGGCCAAAGTGCTGAGAAGGGAGCCCAAACGAATTTCCACCATTTCCATCACCAACTAGTCCCTTTTGAAAGCCAAAAATCCACGCCAAAATGGCCCTCTGAATTTCCCGGTCCAATTTTGCCAAAATTTGATTTTTTGCCAAAAATCCTGGCTTGCCGAAAATTCTTCAAAGGATGAGTCGACGTTTCAAAAATAAGTCACGACACGCTGGAATTTTCGATTCCTGAAACCAGGTTCAATTTCGTGGTTAATTTCAATTGAACGCAATTTTAGCGTGACCTAACCTATCGGGTAGCTTTCAGGAATTTTAGCGCATTTGACATGTGGTCGATTATTTTCGATCCACATTGTGCATCTTTGACTCATAGGCGACTCTCGATTGTCGTAAAAATCTCAAGGTTTTAATTACGAGCACAGGATACAGAATCGATAGAAAAATCGGTTTAGTGTCGTTTGACGTAAATTTTGCAATTAGGTGGAATCACCCACACTTTAATTACGTGTCTCTATCAAATCAACCTATTTCTGACATCTAATTGATTTTAACGGTGCCGTATTGACCTTTGCAGATTAGCACGGTCGAGCAGTCGATTTCTGATCAAATTCTCAAGTCTGTCGCGTTTATATTCCTTAACAGCTTCACCTGATAGATTAGTTATCTTGTGAGTGATCAGCTCAGAGGAAAAGGCTATAGGCGCGTCGATAAAAAAACCCATTTCATTTAATCGAAACATGGTTGAAAATCAAGATGTCACAACAAGGTATTTGCATCAAGTCAAGCTCGAGCTTCATACTATATTGTGAAGGCTGTTTGGGATTAGTTAAAGTATATGTCTCTTCAAATATATATTTTTTCTACCAAGATACTAGTTATTTGAGAATATTAACCCTCTTTTTTGCCGTACATACATAGGATGATTGGTATTAAAATGAAAAATCAAATAAGCTAACAGCGTATCCTCTTCTCCCCAGGACTTTCACATGTACATATTCCATCGCATCTTATTTTACGACGCACTTGATTAGGTTATTGTCCGAGAATATTCTTCTTTATTTATACATTTGCCACCGGCCCTAAATGCAATTCTTGGTGCTAAGCCAAGAGGGGGTCAAATGATGAAATAATTAAATACATATGACCTAACTCTCTTTTGGCATTATTGGGGATTTTTGACAAGGATGCGGACAAGTCGCACCCAAAGGAAACCCACACGAACTTCATGTAGAATTGTGGTGGGCCCATGGAAATCTTGGGAAAACAAAAGGCTCCAAATCTTTTTGTCTTTCGTATTCTCTACATGCTCCAACATATGTAAGAATAATGCTTACTTAAGGTTTGTTTAAGTCCACGTAGTTACATGCAAAAAGCGAATCGGGCCATAGCCTGGCTCCGACATCATATTAACATGCTCGATTTAAAAGTTTAAACTCATAAAGTAAGAGACGTGCGACATTTTAATATATATAAAGTACATTTTTAATAGCCGAATATCCATATTATCAAAAGATAAAGAAATGCAATGTCTTAAACAAATTCCCTCCATCAACATGCAAATGCATACAAGTTCAATCGAATATGCCTCTACATGACATCCCTATGACAATCCAGAGGATTGTCTAAGACTATAAATAGTTTTGCTTGGTTTAGAGATCAAACTTAGGACCGATTAAACTGCTAGCTCCAATTCCACCATCTAATATTCAAGTAAGAGCCTGTCTTTATCAAATGAATATGACCCAGGAGAAGAGATGCTCTTAAACCTGAAAGTACTGATTTTCCCAAGCAGGCTGGATGTGCTCTTGAAGCTCTTACATGATGTTTCTGTAGTTATAGCAAAAATCAAGTTGTGACTAAAGGAACTCTTTCCAAAAAATGATAATTTATAGTTAATTAAGTAAAATTGTACCAAGAAATTTAATAGTAAAAGGTAAAGATTGGGACCATCAAGAGTGCAAATTTTGATGACAAGTTTTGCCCCAAAATTCAAAGTGAGCTTAATGCAAGTTGTTCTCGTATCGCTATCTTATAGTTTTTAGGGGTAAAGTATACCAGAAGTGTCAAAAGTTATATACAACGCTCGCTTTAGTACCAAAAAATTTTACCTAATCATTTAAGTGCCAAATTGAAGAAAAAACTATCACTTTGGTGCCACCAGTGAGAAATTCCGCTTAAATTGGTTACATGACTTTTATATTAATAAAAAATAATTTGACATGGCAAAAATTTGAAAATATAGCCCACGGGGAATGGCATAAACAACGTTGTTTTATGTTCTCCTTAAGAAACGACGTCGTTTTATATGTGAACTACCTCAAAAAAACAACGCCGCATAGATCATATGGCCCAAACAACATTGCTGAAGGGGGATTGGAATTAGGGCTGTTGTAATCCTCACCCGAAGCCGATCATAGCTCACTCGCCCATCATTGCTCAACCACTGTCATAGTTGGATCGTTGTTTACCATCTTTTGCTGGTTGTGTCTCTAACTATCACTTACTCAAGTTTGTCATGTTCTCTCCGTGGGCCCATTGGATGGAAAATTTAGGATTTTGACAAGCAAATTAGGGCACGGAGGGAAAAATGAGGGCTCAGCTCGAAAGGAAAGTGGTGGGGACCTCACATTTATTTAATAACGTGATTTGCTTTCTTTTGTGGGAACTGAATAGAAAAATAGGACACTGAGGGGAAAATGAGGGCTCGGCTTGGAGGGAAACATGATTTTTTGGTACTAGAGTATGAATCATGAGACAGTGGTGGAAATTTACTTTGTTTAATTAGTTGGAGTGCTTCTGTGGGCACTAAATGGGTGGTGGATACCTCATTTTATTTATTGAATTCGCCTTCCTTTGTTTTTGTAAGGAACCGAATTGAATAAATTGATTTCCTTTATTTTTTGTGACAAAACGACAAGGACCTGCATATGAAGTTGATGATTTTGTTATGTGATCTTAAAAACTATTGACTTTTTTTCCACCATAAGTGTAGCATCGACATGGACTAGAATTACGTAAGCATCATTATTTACTATGGTGGGGAGTTTGTTATTGGCATCAATGAGTGGGAATATGTAGGTAGAAATGAAGGTACCAGCTATGTCAATGTTGAGAAGCCATCATATATTGATTTTGTGAGGGATTTGGTGTAATTTTTTACAATGCAAAGTGCAAAAACTGTATTAATGTGCTCTCGGGAAGGAATTGAAGTATAGTTTGAGATTTTTTAGTGACGATAATGGTATTAAAGATATCATTTACCATTATTTTCATGGCTACAAAGCTAAGGTCTATGTTGAGTACTATAGTGATGATGAGGATGATGGAAATGATGACGATGAGGAGACCACTGAAAGAGGAGAAGGGAGAAATCCTACTCAAGCGAGTAATCAAATTAGGGATGAGTGTAGGTTGAATGGAGGGCAACATGAGAAGCAAGGGAGGGAGGAGAGGGAGAGAAGTCATATTGACAGAGATGAGCCAATAGGGAGATGTCCTGAAATCTTGGGTAAAGATGTGAGCGATGAAGACTTAATTGGATTAGAATTGGAAGTTGCTCTATTTAGTGAATCAGAAGATGAATATTTGACAACAATAGATTTCTTAAGTGATGAAGATGATGATGAACTAGCACTATCAAGAGAAAGCAAAGGGAGTTTGTCAGAAAAAAAGTTGCAGCTTTAGGAGAAAGGCTCGAGCTAGCAAATAAGGATAAAGCTTTAGCTAAAGGTAATAGAAGTAAAAATGAAGAAAGTTGTGAAGATAAAATTGCTGGTTCGGAGAATGAGCTTAGCAATGATGATGAAAAACCTATGCATAGAAGGAAAAGTAAGTATCCTTGCTACGATCCGACTATTGATAAACCTGTTTTGTATGTAGACATAAAAATGCCAAACAATTAAAATAAGCTTTTGTCAAGAGCTCCATATGGCACATGCCAAGGAAATTTCAGCAAAATCATCATTTTAGGATTTGCAATGAACTGTTAGAGTAGTTCTAGTCGGAAATTTTAACCACACTCGATGATTCTTCTTCAGTGGAGGCACAATCTATCTCTCTCTCTCTACAAATGCTCACACCTAATCATCGAGGCCAATGGGGATGAACTTTGCTAGCTATTGAATCTATGCATTAAGTTTGTGAAAAATTAAGTTGAGACTTGAACTCAAGAGGAGTGGAACTTTCTTATGCTGGTAAGATGACGCTTGGTGGAAACCTCTAAGCTTTGTTAAATTTGTGTTAAGTTTGCATTTTCTAGTGAGTCTTGGAGATCACTCATCATCAATTGTCGTTGCCGGCCTCAGATATGAAGGAACAGCGGAAACAAAAGAGTGTTGAATTCATTAGAACTACAAAGGAATTTGTGAGAGCTAAGTGCTCACAACTCAATTGTCTATGGAAGCTTTATGGCACGTTAGATAGGAATGGTTTATTTTAGATTAGGTCCTTCCAAGAGGAACATATTTGTCCAATTATATTTGACAATAAAAGAGTAACAAGTGTGTGGTGATCCAAACACTTTTTCCATACTATCAAAGTAATACCCGATATCAAGAGTCCTCAATTTTAACTGTTAATGAAGGAACAGTTAAGGGTTAATGTACTGAGGAATCACCATAAGAGAACTAAGCTGAGGGTGATGAAAATATTGATTGGTCGGTCCAAGGAAGAATATGGATAAGTAGGGGATTATGCTTGCGGATGCATCTTTAAAACCCATATAGTAGGATATATGTAGAGGTTGTAAAGAGGCCATTATCTGATTGTGGATCTAGATTTGATAGATTTTATGTCTATTTTGATGCACCCAAACATGGCTTTTTGACTGGTTGTAAAAGAATTGTAAGATTAGATGGATGCTTTATGAAGGGTTTATGTAAGGAGAAGTGCCAACAATCAAATATTTCCAATAGCTTGGGCAGTGGTGAAGATAGAGAACAATGATACTTGGTCCTAGTTTCTCAAAAATTTAATGGCTAATCTTAAGATAACTGATAGGGAAGGATGGTCATTCATAACCGACCAATAGAAGAAATACCATGATCAATTAATTCTCTTTTAATATTAATTACTTGTATATCTTTTTTCACTTGTATTTGTTGGTTTGAATTTTTATAGGGACTTGTTCCTACATTGGCTAAGCATAAAATATGCGCAAGGCATATATACGCAAATTAGGCAAAGAACTTCAAAGGAGATAAGCTGCAGAAGCAGTTCTAACAGATAGCAAAGAGTACCAACATAGTTGATTTCTAATTAGCCAAACAGGGGTTATTACAGCTAATAAAGGAATGTTTTGATGCACTGTTCCAAACAGAAGCTAAGCACTAGTATTGGGCCTTCTTCTGTGAAGAGTTCACATGCGATATTATTAACAATAACCTTAGTGAAGCATTTAATGACAGAATTTTGAAAGTCAGGTGCAAACTAATCATCAGCATGCTTGATGATATTCGAGTTATGGTGATGACTAGATTATATAGATAAAGAGATGAGGCTACAAAGTAGACTAGAGAATGTGGTCTTCGGATTGCGAAGAGATTGGATACGAATATTGCCGTTAGTAAGTTCTGCCATCCAGTCTAGAATGAAGATAATGGATGTGAGATCATTGAAAATTATGATAAGTATATTGTTAACTTAGTTAAAAAAAAGTGTTCATGCTGAGCCCGGCGACCAAATGTAATTCTCTGTGCTCATGTCATTTATGCCATTCAAATGAAGTAACAAAATCCAAGGGATTACCTAGATGATTGGTATATATATTTAAAAAAAAAAACTTATACCTTACTTCGTATTAATTCCTAATGCAGCATATCAGAAGTAGCAAATTTTAGGAGCCAACAAATCATGAAGGCCTTCTACCTTTGCCGCTGAAAAAACAAATAAGAAGCCAAAAAAGAGATGAAGAATGCAGGAGGAAGACGCATCAAGTCAAGAAGACACATCAAGTCAAGGGATGAATAAGATTGGAGTAAAGATGAAATGCTCCTACTGTCATAAGAAGGGACAATAAAAAATGTTGTGAGCTGAAAAAACAACATCAACAACAAGAAATTGCTATGAGGGTTGATTTAGGACTAAGAACAGGGCCTAGTGAAGGAAGGACGAAAGGCCTTACTGTAAGGCTTACTGAAGGGCAGACAGAGAACCCTTCTATAAGGTGAGTATCTTCTTTGCCTTAACAACTTTTTGGTTCATATTCGACAGAGTTTGGTAATTAATCATTCACGGGTTTTTTCTTGTCCTTTTCCTCTATCATGCACCTGTAATTAATTTGAAAAGTTTTCTCCATTTATTTCCACCATGAAAATGAGTAGATGTCTAATTATTTATGCTAATTGGCCATGGTCTTGATATAGTGCAATCTTGTTGTAAAGCCTACTGAAGGGCTAACAAAAGGCCCTATTGTAGGCTCAAGTGTAGGGATAGGGATTGGTACAGGCAGGATAACAACAAAAATAACTTAGTCAACTATTGAATAAATGAGGAAAAAAAATATTCTGTAAGTTGTACATTGTTGTATTTGTCTTTTATGGATTGAGATTTAATTTTGTTATGTGTTTTTGAGGTAAGATGATGACTAACTGCACAAGTGGCATAGGCTGCTCCCCCACAGGTTTGTCCCCCAGAGGTTGTTGTTGAAAGTGATGCATTACAGCGAACAAGAGAGGCTCTTGGAAAAAGATTAAGATAATATGGTTATGAAATTTACACAAATGAATATACTGGAATGACTATTTTGAATGTAAAATTTGTAGAATCAAGTATTTAATTTGTGGTACCTCAATTCATCTGGTTGATAAATATGGTTATGTCCTTATAGCTTAGGAGAAATTTGGAGGTACTTATTTCTTAAGGTGGGCCAACTCAAGAGTCAAGGACGCAACCAAAGAAGCTTGCTCCAAAGAAGAAGACAACCGGTATAGCTTCAAAACAGCTACCAAAAAAGAACCTAGCACCAATTACATCTCAACCGACTGATCATGGGAGCAATAGTGATCCTAGGAACTAACACATGACACATGCTAGAAAAAAATAGTCGCTGCTAAGAACATGTTGATAGAAAGGCTAGTTACAGAACTTGTATGTCCAAATCGAAAGAGTGCTCGGATTATGAATCAATTCAAAGCTCCAAAAGGAAAATGGAGTGGAGGTGTTGTGCATATTG
Organism: Eucalyptus guilfoylei; assembly: GCA_016097605.1. Taxonomy (NCBI): domain Eukaryota; kingdom Viridiplantae; phylum Streptophyta; class Magnoliopsida; order Myrtales; family Myrtaceae; genus Eucalyptus; species Eucalyptus guilfoylei. The sequence continues at coordinate 37,539,978 of CM027862.1, read as the reverse complement.
ACTGATGGGAGGGTGCTAGACATGGTACCTTTTTATGTTTTTTTTTTTTTTTTTTTTTTTCGAGGAGGGTGCTAGACATTATATCTTCACTGATGGGAGTTGTCGCCATTATTTTTTTAGGAGAATGCATATTGCCATTGTTTTTTTAGGAGGGTACTGAATCTTGAGTGATTGGAAAGTGAAGTTAGACATGTTTTTTTTTTTTTTTTTTTAAATAATCAATTAATATTAATGGCAATGGCTGTTGTTGTTATTTTCTTTTATCTTGGTTTCGGCTGATGATTTGAATGAGGTTGTTATGCTGTATAAATTTTTTGTTACTGTTGCAATATTGTTATGAGGCTAATGTTGTTTTTGGAAATGATGTGTTCATATTGTTACTAGTTGAAGTTGTGGGTGCTAGTGGATTTGTGGGTGCTGGTTATATGTGCTGGTGCAAGAACAAAATGCACCAACACGCCTTGGTACAGTTATGAGTGTTGCATATTCTTACTATGGCATAAACAAGTAATGGTGCAAGAACAAGATGCACCAGCACAGCTTTGGTGCAATTTTAGGTACCGGTGCATCTTGTTGCATCAACACTTGTAGGATGCATTTGGTTCAGCATTTTGAAAGTCCATTGGGAAAATGCAAAGCAGTTTAGCCTAAAGAACTTTAGGCAAATGCAAAGGCTGTTTGGTAAACTATGTTTTGAGAAGCAACTTTGAGAGAAATGTTGTTTGGTAGAAAACACATTTGAAAAGCTCTTTAGATGATTAACATTAGATTTTTAAATTTTATTTGTTTAAAATTGAAAATAAATAATGTATGCAACTTTTTAAATATAAATTTTGACAATAATACTAAAAAGATTGAATACATATACATATACATACATATATATATATATATATATATATATATATATATATATATATATATTAAAAAAGACCAAACCCTTCATCGAAATTTATTAATTTTTATTTGCTTAAAATTGAAAAAAAAATGTATGCACATTTTTAAATATAAATTTTTACAATAATGCTAAAAAAATCAAATACATATATATATATATATATATATATATATTAAAAATGACCAAATCCTTTGTGGAAATTTATTAATTTTTATTTGTTTAAAATTGAAAAAATAATGTATGCAACTTTTTAAATATAAATTTTGACAATAATACTAAAAAAAATCAAATATATATATTAAAAAAAAACCAAATCCTTCGTCGATTTTTTTTTTTAAATTTGAAAAAGTAACATATGCTAGTTTTTAAATATAAATGTGAAAATAATGCTCATAAATCAAATACATATATATAATTTTTTTAAAAAGACCAAACCCTTCATCGGAATTTTTAAATTTTTATTTGTTTAAAATTGAAAAAAATAATGTATGCAACTTTTTATATATAAATTTTGACAATAATGCTATAAAAAATCAAATAAATAAATAATTTTTTTAAACATACCAAAATATATTTAATTTTTTTAGCATTTATATATATTTGATTTTTTTAGCATTATTTTGGCATTTAAAAAATAATAATGAGGGAAAAATAAGAAATTTGAAGAATAAGTGAGGATAGTTTTGGAAGAAAAACTAAGTTTTAGCATTTGGCCAAATACTAAAAGCTCAAAGCTAGTTTCTATTAGCATTGGGCTTTTAGCCTTCCCAATGTTGACTTTCACTTGAAAGCCACTTCAAAATTGTTGCCAAATAGTCCAGCATTTCCCCAAGGAACTTTAAAGGCTGAAAGCCCATTTGGAATGCTGAACCAAACGCACCTGTAAGGGTTGGTGCAAGAACAAGATGCACTAGTAACCTAACTGATGCAACAAGATGCACCACAACTAGTGCAAGCCAAGTGATATAGATATATAAACTTATGCAGTACGAGTTGTCACTTTTTAAATGCGATTGACACTTAAATGATCACTTCCCAAAGAACTTGGCACTCAAACGATCACTATTTATAACTTATGACACTGGAATAGTCAATCTTGAATTTGTTACCACCCCTTAATTTTGTCATGGCTTGTAGTAATAGATATAACAAACCAACAAACCATTAATAAACAAAAAATGCAGTAAACCATTACATCTGAAGCAAAAACTAAGCAAAACAAATCAATATTAACAAAACACAACTAAGTAAAAAAAAAAAAACCTTTGAGTGCTCACAACCAATGAATTTCAACTCCAACCTTACATATTCACTATAGATTGCAACAAAAAATCTTGTTCCATACAAAATTTACGGTAAATCAATAACACACTTTACTTATAAATAACCCGATACAAATATATATATTCCACATATTTGACTATGGTAGAAATACAAATTTCTTCTCATTACTCACTTCACATTTGAATAGACTACACAAGAGAACAACAACACAATCAACGCCCAGTAAAAGTTTCTTTCAATTTTCAGCCTTGAAAGGTCATTCTTCAAATGGTCGACCAGAGAGTTAAACCCTTCATTTGAGTTTGTACTGAGTCGACATCCTCCAACTCATCCATTAATGTAACTGGAGGTTGATGTTGACCTTCAAGTAGCTCCAAAATCACCTCTATCGCTCAACCGGAGAATTTTGCGTCAACCCATTTGAAATATTTACACTTTGAGCCTTCTATATACCTAACGCACCCATGAAATCTTCTTTGAGGATTCAACTGAGTCTAAGATGTTCTTCTCAAACTTGGTAACCCGCAATAATAGTAACACTCATTATCTAATTCACTTTTTTGGAACGAACGTGTGAAGCTTTTGCCCTCTATTTGTAAGATCAAGCTGATAATTTTGAACTTTCAGTTCTCTTTCAATTTGGGGATTTAAGGTTCTTACTTGAGGAAAAGGCACCAAACGGCATCATTTTGTTGTTTGCATAATGACTGTACTCTCCGTTGAGCCACGTCGACTTTAAAATTAATAAAAAAGTGCTGGATTTTTGGTCAATCAGATTGGTGATAGCACTTCAATAATTGTTTTTTAAACTTTTTAGCACTTAAGTGATCCAAAATAAAATTTTGGTTATAAAGTGAACTTCGTACACAACTTTTGACATTTCTATTGTACTTTCCCCTAGTTTCTACTTTTCAATGCATGATTGACTTGGATATATAGTTCCACAAATATAAACCTTTTGAAGCTTTGTTTTTTTTTCTTTTAACTTTTATTAAGGTTGAAAAGGACCGTCTTTCATTGTTTTCTCGCACCATTTCAATTGATGATGTAAGGAATCAATAAGTTATAATTGAAATATATATATATATATATATATATATATATATATATATATATATATATATATATATAGTTAATTCATATGACCTTCGCTATAAATTTCAACATCAAGTGCCCGAGGAACTAGCCTTCCACTTTTAGACTTTATTTTCTTAAAAAGTGTCCCTTAGGGTATATGAATTTTATCTTTATATATAAATAAGCAACGCGGAAATCAATTATATAGGAAAAATTATCCAAAAAGTTTTAAACATATTGTATGGCAGCGAATTCATTACAAAATCTCGTAATTATGTCACTTAAGTCCCAAACCTTTTGATAATTTCTTAGCATAGTCATTCTTACCAATTTTTGGCCAAAAATTGCTAACATGACGATCTAGTCGACCATCCTATGTGGCCAAGCAGCGCTAATGTGCATAATCTTTGGATTTTTTTTAAACTTGTGAATTTTTCCTTCCCCCCTCCCTTTTTTGGCTTGTGGCCGATGATCGGCCACAGTCGAGGGCTGGACTTGCATGGGTGATGGTCGACCATTCTAGATGGGACAAAGGCTACAACACCCTTGCTGAGTGATGGCATCATGGCTCTCGTCAAGCCACACATTGTGCAAGCTAGGGTACCTAGCTTGTGGTAGGTTACTGACCATGGACAAGTATTGGTCATAGGCAAAATGAAAAGAACAGGGGGGAAAAAAGGAAACAATGAGAAAAAAAAGGAAATCATAAATATTTTAGAAAAGATTTTAAAATTAGTTAGTGATTTTTGGTCAAAATTGGTTAAAATGACTATATTGACAAATTATGTAAAGATTTAGGATTAAATTAGCACAATTAAAAAGTTATGACCTAAATTGGTCACTATACAATAAAATTAGGATTTTTTAAATAAGTATCTCAGATTACATAATAATAATATGACCGAATAGAAAATTGGGTTTATATCAAAAAGGAGGTGGGGCGAGATGGTGAAAAGATAGGATGATTCAATGGATCCCACAAGCCCTAGTTTTTAAGATTAATTAAATGTCTTAGCTCATGCTGTGTCGGCTTTAAAAAAGAAAGATGCTTTATATTATTATGACTGTATGCAAAGTGATGATGTGGTGGTGATCACACGAGATCCTCACGTTGGCCGCAAAAATGTAAGGTGAGATGCTAACGAGGCATGTGAATCAAGAAAAAAAATTGGCAATTTTACTGTTTTTTGTTGAGAAGTTCCAAAGGACAATTATAATTAGCGCCAACAGGCCAGACAAATCTTCATTCTCCAATAATGATGGCTTGGGAAAATATTTTACATTGTTTAACCAAGCCACTCAAAAGCTTAGAGTGTGTGGTTATTAGAAAAAAAAACTGATTAACTCAATTAACCCAAAAAATGTTAAATTTCACACTAACATAGTTTAGTTTACCCAATTGTTACTTTGAATTTTGGTTGGGGATATATTTAGGTTCTAGCCTATCAGTGCAAGCTTTAATTGATCATACATATTAAACATGATGGTTGCAAATCAATCCACTCAAACCATGCACACTAATTTGAAAGAAAAAACAAGATGATCAATAACGCTTAATTTGGATGAATGCATATGTGCTGTGATCCTAAAGCATTTCAAAATCTCTCCGTGATTCTTATAGGTGGTATTGTCATAGTCAATTACGGGAAATTTTTTCATGTACCATTAGAAAAAAAAAAAATCTCTTCATATTAACTTTTGAGGAATGCCAAATTTCTAAACTTTTTACTTATTAATATTTTCTTATTAAGTTGACAATATCATATTGAATTTTCAGATGAATAAATCCCTTTAATATCATCTCGGGTATTGCACATATAGCTTTTGATGTCTCAGCAATAGAACGAAAAAGAGTTAAATTACGAATTTTCACCTAGCCCCAGTTTGGCATTATATTATGAATTTATCACACGTGGATGTAGACTGGCCACATCAAAGCACCATACTCTAATACCCAATTCCCCGCAATATATGGTGGACCATTGCTCCATATGTTTGTCTGCAATAATTAACACATGCTCCGCAAAAAAAACAAAAAAAACATTTATACGCCTCGTCTCTTTTGTTATATCATTTTCGCCAAGAACAAAAAGGAAAATTTATGGCAAAATGATGATGTTTCGATTGTTATAGCAAAGGATAAGTCTCGATTAATTGAAGAACATTAGTGAGAGAAAGATCGAATTAGTGAAAGGGGAGAACTTTAGGGGGGACCATCAAGAAGGGTCAATTCATTGAGTTCTTGCAAAATCCGACGTGAACTCGAGGCAAAGTAGGTCTTATTTCACTGTCTTGGTTTCAATGTATGCATACACAGAGAATACACGTGCACGTTTTGGGTTGCTTTTGGCTTGCCTTTGTTAAGGCGACCCCCCCCCCCCCCCAAAAAAAAAAAAAAACCCACCACACACTCCAAGCATCAAATTGCATTCTTGTGGCTCTAATAAATTATGGCCTAAATCTAGTGTGGTTTGTGCACACGACTTTGGGTCCAATTGAGTCGTGTGCATTGACATTTCGAATGTGCTATAAACGAGTTGATATAAAATTTCGTTTTGAATCAATGGATTAATCCCTTGGGATCAAGTTATGATGAATAAATCACGAATCCCTAAGGTTGTCCTTCGTTGGCCTCCTTTGATCGGACGTTGGGGCAACGACAGAAGAGAGATTCGCGGTACCATACTCATCATATAACTTAAATTTGATCAAGTTTTCTAGGAAGTACATTGCAATCCATGACTGAATTTCAAATCACGGGCCAAATGGTTTGCACTCTCCACAAAACCTACTGATTTACCCCAGCCCAAGAAACAAGAGGTGCGTGGGATTAAGCTTAAAGCCCATCTCAATAAACTGGACCACTCTATTAGAAGTTGACCCGGCCATGGGCTTACAATTATTGGAAAAAATCAAGGTATTATTTAATGTTTGATAGCCCCTCTCATACGAGAAAAGTAGAACTTTGTCTGTGTCTGGGTGCTTAGACTGAACCTATCCATTGGCCACTGAAGTCACGCCTGTGAACACCACCTAGATCCAAGTTCCAACGGAGTATAACCTTGTGTTAAATATAATCGATAATCCTCGCTGGCCATTAAAAAAGACCAACATTTCCATTTATCTGATTTGTATATGGAATCGAATAAATCGATTAACAATATATATTTTATACCTCATATTTTGAAGGTCCAGATCTTTTTTTCTGCACAACATGATTCTTGTTCGATGGCGAAGTATATCTAAGTGAAGCGAATAATCGGTGGCAAGCTCTAGATATGACAGAGAAAAAAACTTCGGTCAGTTAACTGATGATATCATCCCTGAAATTGCACAGCATAACATTTATTCTAGCAAAATGTGCTTTGATTTTTATAATTTTAAGGGGTTATTTCAAATTCCTCTCCGTTACTCCTTTTCTCCAGCTCTTCATTTTGGAATCCAGTTCCTCCTCCTTTTTCTATATCAGGTATTAAATCTTACGACAATTCTATAAATCCTTGAGGATCGGATTCTCGGCGCCAGTAATCGTTAGGATCACAATACATACGATATTTAATACATATCTATTCAAGTCGAGTGGAGCTCAAATTTTTTGATTTTCTATTGGAGTTGAATTCGAGCAGAATTTTTAATGCTTGATCAAATTTGAGTCTTCGAGTAACGAGAATGCGTGCTAGGTCAAGCTTGCGCTGCTTCATCGACTCAATTACGTCTCCTTGCCTGCATAGAGAAATTGTGAATCTGCCGTTGAGGATTCTTTAGAATATATGTTTCTTTAAATATATCTTTTTCTACCGAGATGCTTGTTATTTACATTTTCCCCTTTTTTGCCGCACACATTTGATGTTTGATATTAAATGAACAATCAAATTAGCCGTGAGTGTATCCTCTTCTCCTCAGGACTTTCCCGTGTACAGATTTTGTCATAGCTAATAGATTTACTTGTCACGCGATCGATACCACTCCAAAGAATTTATCTTGAAATTATATTTGTTGGAGTAAATCTGATTACCTATAATTTTAGGAAAAATAATACCTTAAGTGTTTTAACTTTTGTATGACGCTTATCTCAATGGCATAATTTTTTTTCTTGATTACTTAAGTACCGTGACTTCAAAAAAACATTCACTTGAATGTTATAACTTTTTTGGCAATCACGTGGGTGTCATGAATTCTAATAAAACGTTCATTCGAGTGCCATGACCATTTTAAAAATCGTTCACCTTATGTGCCGAAAATCCGTCGTAGCATGGCACTAGTGGTAAACATTTTCTAAAAGTTCTGACTAAAGTTATGACATTCAAACAAGTGTTTTTAAGAAGTCATGACACTCAATAGTCATGACGCTCAAGTGATTGAAGGAAAAAAAAATTATGGCACTCAAATGAACTTTATAAAAAAATTATAACACTTTTGGTGTCTTTATCCTAGTCATCATACTTCGAAAAATTTGTCTAGAAAATATCATAACTATTAGTAAGTGCTGTTATTACATATATGAAAACAAAGATACTTACTCTTAACCAATCGAGAGCTCTTTGCATTTGAATAGTTCCTCTGGAGACAGTAGTTACAACATCGAACTTAGGATTGTACTTTGCTACTGCAAGCATCATCCTGGCCAATTCTTCTGATGTAGGCGCTTGAACTAATGAGAACTCTTTTGTTTTTTTTTTTTTTTTTGGCTAGAAACTAATGAGAACTCAATAGTTGAGCTTACTGTCGCGACCAAAATTTTTCAGGTGAACCACCTAGGATTTGGCTAATGGATTGTTAAGTCTAAACTTAATTCGGGCTCTCCCAAGCCCATATCAATTCGTGACTTAGATTTAAATTCTTAACATGCAGATAGATTTTATCTAGGAGTCGCCACTAATCTATTTTTTGGTGGGTCGATTAGAAACCCAAGTAAAGTAACGGGAGTTTTACTTTACTACTACGAACCAAAGACTATGGGTACGGGGACTTGATTACACTAGATTCTTCTAATGCCCTTTCGGTACCATTCTTTTATTTTCGAAAATGCTTTGGCAGGCAGCTTAAATTGATTTTAAATCTATTTCCCTAACATGTGAGGCGATCATACGGGTGCACAAACCACCAATTTAAAGCAATAAATAAATTGCAAAAACTTACCTCAAAATAACGAAAGCATCTGCAATGTTAGATTAGAATCCACATCAACAACCATAAATAGGATTTCTAATTAACACGCAATTTCTTTTTTCGTTTTCACTTACTTAATGAAAATCATGCAATATGCAATGCAATATAACTAAATGACCTAATTCTAATGACATGCAATTTCTAATTAAATGGACCTAATAACAATCTCTAAATGACGTGCATTTCATGAATCTAATCCTAATGACATGCATATGATATTTTTTCTTTTTTCTTTCTTTTCCTTAAAAGAATGCAATTTTTCCTAGAAAATAAAAATAATTTATTCTAAGACATTTTTGTATTTTTCATGAAATTCGAAATTAGAAAAAATGTGAAAATTATCTAATTAGATTAAGATTCTATCCAACTTATATTAAGGATTAGGTCAGGCTAAACCCTAATTTAAACCAAGATATTAGCTTAACTTAGCAATCTCTAACCTAAGATGCAGTCTATCTAAAAAAATTAATCTAGACTTAAAATGAAACATGCAATTTTATCCTAATATGCAATGACCTACAAAGGATGCCCTAATTCTACATGACATATGCATGATGATTTTTGTTGTTTTTTATTATTATTAATTTCGAAATTAAAAAATTGCCACATGCAACTTAAATAAAAGAAAAAACTAACATCCTAAACGAATGCATTTTTTTGGATTTTTCATTTTTTCAAAAAATTCGAAATAAATAAATTTCCTATTCTAAACATGCAAGATAACCCTAAAACGATGAATACTCTAAAACGAACCTAATCTAACTCGGATTTTTTGGATTTTTCCTTTCTTTTACGGGAGCAATCAAAATAAGACATCAAGAACAACACGGCAACAAATCAGGCAATATATCATCCATGTCCATTTTGGAAATAAATTGACGAATCGTATCTCGCGCATGAGATCGGATTGGCCAATTTCAAATGAAATCGCGAAATCGTATCTCGAGCGTGAGATCGGATTGGCGATTTTTTCGTGCGATTATGAGTCGTATTTCGAGCGTGAAATCGGACTGTTAATCATATGCACATTGCGAAATTAGGAAAATTTCCTAATTCATGAGAAATCAAGAGATCTTTTGGATATGACAATATCAATCAAACATTCAAAGAAAGATTGCGATATTACGAATTAGGCAGCGAGATATATGAAAATCAAATTGATCGAGAGTCTTACCTAATTCACGATGTCACGCGGGTGACGTCTCCAAATTCGGATGGATGATGGGTCACGGAAATCACGGTGAGGAAGGCCGGCGATCAGTAGCATGCACGGTTGCTCGGTAATCGTCGGACGTGTTCCACAAGACCGAGTACTTTGGAATTCTATCCGAGAACTTCAGCTTATCTACAGGCGATGGAATGCTCTTGGACTTCTTTATTTTAATCTTCAATCCACCACTTGACTTTTGTCTTCTTCTCTTCTACCAACTCTCGACCATTTGATGGTGCCACTGTGTGGGATGGATGCTTTGATGTTCACCAGAGAAGACAAAGAGCTTGCTGGCCGTAAGAGAGATCTTCAACAAACCTGCAAAACTGAATCAAATCCCAATGGGAAGGACTGAAAGGTGATCGTGGGATCGCTAGAAATTGAAGAATAGCTCTCGGAAAGGTGTCGGCTTCTTGCTGGGATCGTCTAGAACAGACACGTCGGAGATGCAGGAGTGGGCCAGGACTCCTTTAAGGTTTGCTGGATTCGCTGGTCGTCTTGGCTGAGCAGCTCTCGGTGGCAGGTCCAGCAGCAACTGGTCGTCACTGAAAGCTTGGCAACCGTGCAAGAAGGTAGCAGCGAATCACCAAGGGCTTGCGGTGCAGCAGGGACGTTTCTTTCAATGTGTTCTCCCTAAAATTGCCGACGATGGTCGGGCATTGATAATTGCAAGAACAAACGTGGGGCACGGCAGCTCAGTGTTGGCCTGCAATGAAAAAGCAAAGGAACTCTCTCTTCCCCTCTCACGTGTCTCTCAATGCGTTCTCAATGTGGCCGTGTATGGAATTGTGTGGCCCCCCTTTCCTATTCTTCGTCCGTGAAGGTCCTTTATAGGGAGAGGGTTTGAGCCATATTTTATTTCCTTCTGTGCATGCTTTGAAATATATTCTATTTCCTTTTTTTTCCTCATTGACCGAATGCCTTCTCTGCAGGGAAATATCTTTTTTGCAAATCCGTGTGCCCGCAGTGTAGAACGTGCTCAACATTCCCTTCTCATGTTGATCTTTCGAATTTCCTTTGTGCATATGCTTGTATATTTCACATAGGGCCATGCAATATGGATATTCTCCACCGATTTTATTTCTTTAACCCAAATACCGGCCAAAAATTCAAGATTATAATAAAATTTTCCTAGATTCCGAACCTCGCAAAGATGAGCTCGCAATATCTCCTTCCTATGTTTGTCCTCACCGAATATACGAAAGATTCACCGAGTATAAATCTTCTCCAAAATATATCGAATTGCCAACTGTTAAGATTGAAGCTCATCCGCCGCCGATCAAATGCAAAAGTGATAAACAAATGGATAAATGCAACTAAAATTATATGCTATGCGATTTTAATTCAATTTTTTAGGGGTTAAAATTAATCCCTAATTTTTAATGCGATAACGACTAAACGAGTTGCCAAAATTTGGGTGTCAACACTTACCTTCAAAGAGCGTTTGAGAGTTCCTTTCTCGGTGATTCTCCACGACAAGTGTCATCAACCTCCTACCATAATGCGAAATCCAAATAAGCTCCGGGTAAAACTGAATACAAAGCTTCACGAGGTCATTGATTCCCTTCATTCTAGCTTGACCAAAATAAAAGGATTAGGCGCAAGGGCTAATGGGTATATCGTGTGCGTACAAAAGTTGGGTGAAGATGAAAAGATGAGGGCAATTGCTGGCAAAAGTTGTGAATAAGTTTTGGGAATCATTGATTTTTTTTTTTTAGTAGTTAGATGGTGTCCACGCCAATTTTTGTGCACCTCAAGTGATCCACCTCTTCGAATAATCTTAAGAACGCACTCGTTCATTTCGGTCTTGTGGATTCAAAACCTCATTTTTAAAGTGCTCCCAGTAAGTCTTAAATAAAAGATCATAGGAAGAGGAGCAAACTCTTTTAACATCTAGCCAATGCCTTGTTGGTGTGTGCGTGTATCTTGGGGTGGAATTCCAAAATGCCCGATTTTGGGCCAAGAAATTTGCTCCCACTAAAATCTTCTTCTATTCCGTGCCCTCCCAAATAAATTATTTTGACTTTCCTACCTGCTTTCTCCCCCATTTTCCTACTCTCCACGCCTTTTCGAAGTTGCCAAGTAAAGTGTAATTTTACTATGTTAAATGCTTTTAATTGATAAGCGTACGTCTGTGCATCTCGTCTATTACGACGTTATCTTATGGGTGATGTGGCGAGAATAGTCAATGACGGAGCCCCGGTCCTATGCCCAATTTCCGCACCCTCTCAGTAACAGTCAACGAAAATAATATTTAGGCTTAAGCATTTCACACATAAGAAAGGTAATCAGTTATTGACACCCAAACTTATCCTTATTGTCACGTGCTAGTCATGAGAAATGAAAACATTCAAAATCATCCTCATTGTCACGTGCGGGCTTTGATTAACATCAACTTAGCCTATGTTAGTCATGGAAACGAAGGATGGCCAAGGATTTCAAAAGCCTTTGGGCTAGATTTCGATAGGCCTACTAGTGGAGATATGAGATTCGATGATAAAACAGTTGATTGCCACATGTCCAAGTCAAGAGATGCTACCGAAGACAAAGGATTTAAATGGAATTGGCGTCAAGATTTAGGTAGGAATGGTTGATTAAAAGGGCGTGCAATACCAGAGGAGCGGTTAATACTTGTTGAGCAAGTCATATAAGCATTGTCGAACAAGTTAAAAGACAACAAGATATGGATAAAGTAGTTGAGCAAAGAACGTTGAACAACTTTCAAGGAGGAAGCAATCAACTACAAACAGTTACCAATTTGGCCTATAAATACCGCATGCAATCCAACAGAGAGCCCCCCTAAACAACACACAAAGTTCCTTTGTCTTACCCTTTTAGTTATCTTAGCCTAATTTAGTTTAGCTACAACTTCAGATTCCCGTTATATATTCCATTCCAGCGAGTGCCTATATCCAAGATAGTGTTGTTGATTAGATTCCAGTACTGTCCTACTGTCCAGCATCGTCGATTAGTTTCCGAAGTTATGTCCTCATGTCTATGTAGGAGTAGTATCCACTAGGTGTTGTTTCCACTGTCCAGCGTTGTCGATTAAGTTTCGACGTTATGTTCTTGAGCCCAATTAGAGCAGTGCCTTCTTGGTATTGTTTTCAATGTCCAGTGTTGTCGAATCAGCTTCGATATTATACAAACCATTTTGATTTTAATGGGCTTTCATTAGTATGTCGTAATGAGTTTGGATCAAATTGTTGATTATATTTCGACATTAATTATCATTAATTTTAAGCTTGTATTAAGTGACTCAATTAAATTTAGAACCATATAATATATATATATATATGTTAGTATTTGACCATTTCTGTCCAATACTAGCATAGAACCTAAGTCCCCTCAAATAAAAATCAAAATATAACATTTGATGAAAGATATTTCGTTGCGGAATCCAAAACCGAAGAAGTACCAATACATATGTTTTCATTGTTCTAATATTTTTCAGAAAAATTTAGATGCTAGATAGAGATGATGAAGCTAACACGATTTCACTGATCAAGATTGAAGGAGAAAGTCCTAGGTTAACATAAAACTTGGTCAATTAGCCTTTAGGTAGATGGTTTCCTAGGTCAACATTAAATCTTGCCTCAATTTACAATTTCAAGGATTCTTTCGTTAAATTTTTTTTTTTAATAAATAACTTCCCATATTCTTGCAATTAGAACTTTGTGAATACCTGAAACCTTTCAAAATATGCAAATATTGACACAGAGAATCATGTATAATTTTGTAGTGCTTCAATGTCTTACAAGGTCACTTTAGAATGCGCCAAATGAATGCCAACATTGTCAAATCAACCTTTCGCCTCTTGATTCTAAACATGTATCATTACACTATCGTGACCTACCGAGGGAGAGAATATGTTTAGAGGTACTTGCTTATGAGATGAGTCGAATGGATCAAACAAATGATGATCTCGGCTGGACTATCATTTGCTAACATCGCAAACGACTCATCAATCACAAACGTGGACTCTCTCAAGTCCATACCCCGTGTGACATTAGATATTCAATTTTTATTTAACTAATCATATGTGAATTTCTATATAATAAATAGGCACTAGCCCATTAAGGTCAGTTAAAAATCAAGTAAGATATGGGAGAATATCTCATTTTTCGCACAAAGAGATCTTGGAAACGGGGACTTGATTACATTAGCTTTAAAACTAATGGTCTTTCGGTACCTAAACTTGATTACATGCCAACTAAAACGCTAGGGAGCCTATCAAAGAATTTTCGGGTTCATCCTAACAATTCTAAAAATGAAAATAACGCTCAAAATATTAAAGTGCACAATCAAGTGCAATCGAAGTAAAAACATAGACAACTCGATATTGTCTCTAAATAAAGGCATACGAAAATCCTTATTAAAAGCTCTAAAGGTTTATTCAATTTTGGATTTCAATTTTTTAAGGATTTTTCACTTTTTAAAGGAAAAGTACCTAATTTTTTAAGCTCTTGCCAAGGATTTCTAATTTTTCTAATTTTTCAGAATTTTAAAATTTTTTATGAAATTTTTAATTATTAAAAAGGGACTTCGGACCGGGTCGGGGAACCGGCCCTGGTATGGGTCTAACCCAGACCCTAGGGTCGGGGACGGAGCTTGCAATTCAGATCGGCCCCGGGCCTAATCCAAATATGGGTCTATCTGCTGGGCTTGAACTATTGCTGTAATTCAAGCCCAATTTCTCTTTAGTCACGTTCGGCCCAAGTCCAACTAAACCTAAATCAGGCCCAACTTCTATTTCATCTAAACCATCCCCAATTCACCATAAGCCTAACCCCGAATCTGTACTTAGTTCATTCAATCGGCCCAACCTTCAGCTCGTCTTATAATCTGACCCGACCCAGTTTGATTATCCGAATTTGATCTGGTCAAAATTAGAGTTGACCAACTTTTTATTTCTTTTTTTCCATTTTCTATTTTCTTATCTCTTTTCTTTTTTCCACCTGCGTTGTCTTCTTCAAGCGACGTCTTCTTCCCTACAACCCGTTGACGGAAGCTTCTCCATGGACGAACTCAACACTCACCACACGAGCACACTTCGAAATCTCAACCAATCCGACGTCAGCGGCCAACCTCACCAACTGTCACTAGGTCGTCACCGCCGGTCATCTCTCAGGCCATCATCGAACCTGTTCGGCGCCATTCACATGCACTTCAAACTAAATCTATTCTTGAGAACCAACACATATATGCACATCGAAGCAAAGCACTAGGGAACTAGCTGTAGCGGCCCTCAACTGCAGGCATTCTCTTGCAAAGGGAATGGTATTTCCGGCAAGGTGTTCCTCCATGGGCGACTCAGAAAAAGCGATGGATATGCCGCGAAATCGAAGGAAAGCATGGAGAAAAGCACGACATCAGACGTAGTTCAACAATCTCAGAACAATCAAACGTTAAATTATAAAACTTCTAAGCATCGATTTGACGGAATGGATTTCGGTGTTTCATTCAAGCATTTTGTCGAACACTTGATCCTCATTACTCATTTCAAATCAACCTCAATTTCAGACAAGTAACTCGCGATTTCGCTAGTGAACACTAAGTCTCAAATTCGGGCAAAACAGAGCAAGGTTAGAGCATTTGAAGTGAGGAGCTAACCTGATCAAGAATGGAGTCGCCGTTACCGTGCGTTCGCCAACGAGGCTTTAGAAAATGACCGGTATCCTTCCTTTTCGTCTGAGGAACGAGTTTAACGGACGCAAGCCTTCGCTCAGCCACGGACGGAGATGGTGGCCCATGGTCGCGTAACATGTTCTCCGGCCAGTCGAGGACCAGAACAGAAGGAAATCAGCAGATTTTTGCCAATTTTCCAAAAAAAAAAAATTCTTCGGTTTCCTTCTTCAGCTCTTCTCCTGTCTCTCACTGAGTCACTGGTTGAGCCTCTCTTTTTCTACCTCACCTCCTTTCTTTCTCGGCCTGACCCAGCACACCTCAAGCGAACGTCCTCTCCCCTCACTAAACAGAATCTTTTCTTCCGTCACCGGCGCCTCACCGTGCTCTTCTCACAAGCCACGCGCGCGTCCCCTTTCGCTTCTGTCATCTCCTCTGCATCACAGTCACTCCCCTCATCAACGTGAGCGTGTGCGAAGGAGAAGAGTATAACGAAAGGGGCCGGGCCTTTGGAGAACAAAAATGGACTCAGAATCGGGAAAGAATAAATGAAGGAAAGGGGCTGAAGGAAAAGAAATGTATTTGGACCCAGAAGAAGTAAAAAGAGTGGCGCTAGAAGGAGGGCTATGCGCATGGGCTTGGCAGGCCCAAAACTTGTTGAAGAGAATGAGCTGGATCCGAATTTTATTACTATTTTTATCATTCTTTATTACTATTATTTTTTATCTTTTATTGTTGCAAAAATGGACGGACGCCTAAAAATTCGGGTGTCAACCTACACCTCTTTTCTAAAAAGAAAAGATCACTATCAAATCTTTCAAGACATTTAGGGTGCATTTGGTTCACAAAAATATTTAAATGACAATTGTATTATGTTTTCATCTTCCATTTTCTTGAAAATATGTTTGGTGAGATAATAGGTTTAGATAAGAATGAAACTTGTACAAAATAATGTAATTTTTGGTCATTTTCACTTTTAAGGTTCGAATTATGAAAACATGGCAACCAAAATTAGTGCAAAAAAAATGAAAATAGGAAATTGAAAATTGAAAATTTTCCATTTTACATTTATATTTTGCATGAAAAAGCTTTTTCTTTAGAAAGACTTTGCCTTGAATCAAATGGTAATTTCTTGCTTGTGTTTTTGGGCCAGAGAAAAGTGAGGCATATGTTTTTGGCGATAAGTTAATACAGCTAAAGGCTTGCAAATTAGCTGGCCTAATAAGCTTTTAGAGCTTAAGAAATAAGTGTCTTAATTAACGTGGTAAAGACTCCATTGATGTCTAAAATCAGAAATTAGAAAAATTTCCATTTTACATCTAAATTTTGTGTGAAAGCTTTAGAAAGATTTAATCTTCAATCAAATGGAAGTTCCTTGCTTGTGTTTTCGGGCTAGACAAAAGTGAGATGCCCCTTTTGCTGATAGTTTTATTCAGCTAAAGGCTTGCAAATTAATTTACCCAAATACCTTTTCTGAGCTTGAGAAAGAAGTGGCTTAACTTGGTAAAAACTTCATTAGTGTCTAATAACTAGAAATTGGAAAATTTTCATTTTACATCTACATTTTGTGTGATTTTTTTTTTTTTTTAAGAAAGATTTTTCCTTGAATCAAATTGAAGTTTCTTGCTTGTGTTTTTGGGCCTAACAAAATTGAGGTTCCTATTTTTGCGGATAGCTTTATTCGGCTAAAGGCTTGCAAATTAATTTGCCTAAATAGCTTTCCTAAGCTAGAGAAAGAAGTGGCTTAAGTTGGTAAAGATTCCATCTTGAATTGAATTGAAGTTTCTTGCTTGTGTTTTTGGGGTAGACAAAAGTGAGGAGCCTTTTTTTGCCAATAGCTTTATTCGGCTAAATGCTTGTAAGTTAACTTGCCCGATTAGCTTTCCTGAGCCCGAGAAAGAAGTGGCTTAGCTTGGTAAATACTCCATTGGTGTCTAAAACCAAAAATTGGAAAAAATTCATTTTACATCTATATTCTGCATGAAAGCTTTTTCTTTAGAAAGATTTTCTCTTGAATTGAGTTGAAGTTCTTGCTTATGTTTTTGGGCCAGACAAAAGTGAGGTGCTCATTTTTGCCGATAGCTTTATTCGCTAAAGGCTTGCAAATTAACTTTCCTGATTAGCTTTCCTAAATCCGAGAAAGAAGTGGCTTAACTTGGTAAAGACTCCATTGGTGTCTAAAACCAGAAATTGGAAAATTTCCATTTACATCTATATTTTGCGTGAAAGATTTTCTTTTGAAAGATTATGTCTTGAATCGAATTGAAATTTCTTGCTTGTGTTTTCGGGCTAGCCAAAAGTGAGGTACCGATTTTTGCTGATAGCTTTATTTGGCTACAGGCTTGCAGATTAACTTGCCTAAATAGCTTTCCCGAGCCCGAGAAAGAAGTGGTTTAACTTGGTAAAGACTCCATTGATATCTAAAATCGGAAATTAGGAAATTTCTATTTTACATCTACATTTTGTGCGAGAGCTTTTTCTTAAGAAAGATTCTGCCTCGAATTGAATGGAAGTTCCTTGCTTATGTTTTTGGCCTAAACGAAAATGAGGTGCTCATTTTTGCCCGTAGCTTTATTTGGCTAAAGGCTTGCAAGTTAAGTTGCTTGATTCCGCTTTCTTGAGCCTAAGAAAGAAGTGGCTTAACTTGGTGAAAACTCCATTGGTGTCTAGAATCGGAAATTAGAAAATTTCCATTTTATAGCTACATTTTGTGTGAAAGCATTTTCTTTAGAAAGATTCCGCTTTGAATTGAATGGAAGTTCCTTGCTTGTGTTTTTGGCAAGACAAAAGTGAGGTGCTGGTTTTTGCCGATAGGTTTATTTGGCTAAAGGCTAGCAAGTCAAGTTGCTTGAATAGCTTTCTTGAGCCTGAGAAAGAAGTGGCTTAACTTGATAAAAACTCTATTGGTGTCTAAAACTGGAAATTGAAAACTTTTCATTTTACATCTATATTGTGCATGAAAGCTTTTTCTTTAGAAAGTTTTTACCTTGAGTTGAATGGAAGTTTTTTGCTTGTATTTTTGGGCCAGATAAAAGTGAGGAGCCAGTTTTTGCCGATAGGTTTATTCGGCTAAAGGCTTGCAAATTAACTTGCTTGAGTAGCTTTCTTGAGCTTGAGAAAGAAATTGCCTAACTTGGTGAAGATTCCATTGGTGTGTAAAATCAGAAATTAGATAATTTCCATCTTACATCTATATTTTGTGTAAGCTTTTTCTTTAGAAAGACTCCGTCTTGAATGGAAAAGAAGTTCCTTGCTTGTGCTTTTTGGCTAGACAAAAGTGAGCTGCTCGTTTTTGCTGATAGCTTTATTCGGCTAAAGGCTTGCCAATTAATTTGTCTAAATGGCTTTCCTTAGTTTGAGAAAGAAGTGTCTTAACTTGGTAAAGACTCCACTATTGTCAAGGGACAGAATGACCTTTATTGTAAAAAAGAGAGATTGAGTCACCTCAAAGTAATGGTTCGATCACAGGATGGAACCTAATGATCTGTGGTCCCAAAGCTAGAGCCTACTCGCTAATTTGTATAGGCCTAGTTCATATTCCATGCAATAATCTCCTTTACATTTAGGTAATCCAACCATTATAAAGTGAATAAAAAATTATATGCTTTACTTGCTCTCGGTGTAGGGGCTTACCTTTACACTAGGCAATGTATTTCTATAAAAAGGAGGAATGAACTTCGCTTAGGGAAACTAAAACTCTTTGATAATTGGATATCTTACCCTTGTTTGCATCCTCCATTTACTTTGTTGTTGAAAGGCTGCAACAAGGAGAGCATCCCAATGATGCTGCAGCCAAGTGAAATACAAGGAAATTCGAATCCTGCAGAACCACCACCAGGTACATATTCATGTTCCAACCCAGAAAAATTTATGGTATAAGCGATGTGGTGTTATAATTTCTTTGTTTCCTTTATCTAGTTTGGCGGCATATGTAATTGGAACTAAATTTAATTTCGAACAATGAACTAAAAATGCAAAAGCAATGTGTGGCCATCAAATACAGTTTATTGATTCAAGAAAACAGTAAGCAAAAGCCAAACGTATTCCTCAAATATCCTAAGTTTGGTATGACTTGGCTGCACCAGTTCCCTCGTAGTTATGGATGATGATGCGTCTGCTTTTTGTCAATCCCAGTTTCGTCACTAACAAGAACTCAACGACCAGTTCATTAAAATTAACTACCAGAAAATTTCCTCTTATCGGAAAGTTTTGTCCGAACAATCACATTGCGAGAACTAATTATTTTCTAGGTCTACTTAAAATGCAAATCGGATTTGCAGTTGGTTGTCCAACAAAGCAATTTCGTCAAGAGCGGACGGCCAAATAAACGGGTTTCAAATATTTAATTACTTATCATTAAGAGACTACATAAGACTCGTCCTTTATAGACATGATTCTCGAGGTAATCAATTCACTATAGTCATCTCCAAAAAGGAAATCTGTTGGAACGATATCACATATAAGTTTAATGGCGCCGAGATCAAGAAAAAAACTCATCATCTCTATTAAGTTTAACATTAATTTTTTTTTAAAAAAGGTTACCGTCTAAGTTTAATACTTAAAATTCCAGGCACTGAATGGGGCTAATGAGTCTGATCCAAAGTATACAAAGTGTAATTGATTTTTCTAAAGTTATTTATGTCCATTTCTCTTTTTGGCAACAAAGAGGTCCGCATAGACTTGAGTTCAAAGGACATGGCAACTGATCCAGCTTGCCAAGACAGTTGCAAAACAACCGGAGGTTTTTTACTTTGAACTATTAAATTTTGTTTTTCATAAATCTTGTGTTTTAGGCATTTTAACTTTTTCAATCCCAAATACTTCAACTTTCAGAGCATACATATGCTGACATATAAATTGAAATATAAAATTTTCATAATTTTTAAAATCTGAATAATATCTTGAATTATCATTGAGAAAGCCCAAAAAAAGACTTTTTTGTTTTTGTTTTTTACTTCCAAAAAGTAAAAGAATGTGCTCATAATTTACTTAACGATATCAAGGATAAGATCAATGGCAATGGGACAAAAACTTATAGATTTATGTGGCACATGATTTATTCCCCTCCAAAGAATTTATCTTGGAAATACATATGCTGGAAATAGCTTATTAATTATAATTTTTTTTGAAAAAAGCGTTGTAATGATGTTACAATTTATGTCAACACAAAAGCACCTGAGAAATAAACAAGAAACGATTACTTAGATACTCGAGTGATGGTATTTGTATTCACGACAAGAGAAGAGCCGGTAGTAATAATCCATTATAATAAGAGATTCCAAGTTATAGTGGTTTATACGCTCGAGTGTTTCTCACGTCTAATTTATACCTGAACCCCAGGTATTGATGAATAACTCGCTTGGATAGAAAGCTTTTTGCGCGCATCACCGGGTTCTGAGCTTCCCAAGCGACCCACACGAAACGCTTCACTGTGCGGCGTCCAAAGTTTGTCTTCGTGTGGCGTCCAAGGGAGAAGAGAGTCACTTCATCGTGCGACAAGAGCACGAAGGAACCCACTAGCGGCCACACAGACACATTATCTGAAATTTGACAAAACTAAAAAAACCTTTTTAAGATGATGCCAATGCCACATAGACGCATTATCTCAAATTTGAATTGATCATGATCGCATAAACTATAGCCAAATACCCTGAAAAAAAAAAATCCCCAATTTTAACTCCAAACTTAATTCTATTCTAAACTCCTTTTCGTCTCTTTAAAAAACCTCAACTTTTAATCCAGCCTCGATTCTAACCTAAACTCTTTTTGTTTTTCTCATAAAAAGTCCTAATTTTAGATACAGTCCCAATTCTACTATGAACTTTTTTTTTGTCTCATAAAAAAACCATCAATTTATACTTGAGTCTTATATCTGCGCCTCTATTAACCCTCTGTCCAAAATCGCCTTTAGTGATGTAGCTTTTCCACGTCATTACACTACTTTTTTTGTTCCAAATATGATATCCAAAAAAATGTCTTTTGGAGATGAATTTCCATGTTAACATAAACGACATCCCATGAGATCTGAAATTTGTGTAAAAGATAGAGCAATCAGAATTGACTTCATTAGTTGCTCTTAGTTTTAAAATAGTCTTCTTTCTGTCTCGCTTCCAAAAATTCGTTTTTGCACTCAGTCTCATGCTCGATGGTCTTTTATGATAGAGTTTACGCTTGAGATACTCGGCTTGGGATGCTCAAGCAGTTCGTGTTTGAGTTTTCAATTTTTTGATTGTCAAGATAAATTTTGGATGGATGGTTAACGGAGTAAATTTGCAACTCAGGCAAAATTTTGTGTTTTTTGTGAGAAAAAAAAGTTTAATTGAGATTTTTTATGTGATAAAAAATTTAAAGTATAATTTGAACTAAAATTGAGGTTGAGGAATTTTTATTACTCGCAACATTTTGCGCTAACTCTGGTTTTCCTCCCTCCATTATCCAAGATGTTTGTGTGGACGTGGACTCCAACAAAGAAATTAATCCTTCGGAAATACCAACTTCTCTTGCTGAAGCAGTGCAAGGTGCGCCATTGCCAAGTGAGCCGTTCCTTTTTCTGTTGATTAAATAGGATTTATGCAAGTCCTTCATAATAAGCTGATATTTGTTGCACAATTCTTATTTGACCAAAATAAATAAATCAATAAGTCGCCGGAATAGGCACTTAAGTAAATTATTTTTCATTGACATGGCACTCAAATGATTGAAAAAAAAAAATAGTCACGGCGTTCAAGTGAATACCATATGAAAGTTATAATACTTGCGATATCTTTATCCTCTCTTTTTGGATTCAGAAAGCATGACAACTGATAAAGCTTCCCAAGGCGCTCGCAGACCAACTAGGGGTGTGTCATTTTGCACTTTTAGTCCTCATCTTTCATAAATCTTGTGTTGGATGCATTTTGACTTATTTTGCTCCGAAACATTTTAAATTTCAGAACATGCAAGTGTTGACAAATGAATTCAAATATAATCTCATCATAATTTTCAGTTTGAATAATATCTTGAATTATAAGTAAGAAAGCCCGAAGTTCTTTTATTAAGAAAGAGTAAAATATTGTGATCATTAATTATGAATGATAATGCGGATAAGACCAATGGCAACAAGAGAACTAATTAATTGTACAATACCTATCTAATAAAAACTCAGGATATCTGTTCGGTGTGACGTTTAATTTTTTTGTTTAAAAGTTTACTATCTAAATTTAATAATAATAAAAAATCCATGGAATGAATGAGCTTGATAGTAGTCTTGAATAGATGATCTTTAACATACGTTGTGTAATTAATTTTTCCAAGGTTATTTATGTTCATTTCTCTTTTTGGTAACAAAGAGATTAACGTAGACTCGAGTTCGAAAGACACGACAACTAATAAAGCTTCCCACGATGGTTGCAAAACGACTAGAGGTCTGTCCCTTTCAACGTTTAATTTTTTCTTTTTCATAAATCTTGTGTTTCTTGCATTTGACTTTTTTAATTCAAAGCATTTTAAACTTCACAGCATACAAATGTTGACATAAAAACTCTAACATAATCTTTTTATAATTTTTAAAATCATAATAATCTTGAATACCAATTGAGAAAGCCCGCCAAAACTTTTTTGACTTCCAAAGAGCAAATGAAGGCGCTCATAGAAACACGTACGTTGAATAACGACCACCCCTTGATTTGCATCGGCATTTCATCGGAATTTGGAGTAGCTGCAATAGTTACACTTGGCCTTAAAAACGAGGAATGCGAAAGACTGAGGACTTCTAGTGTTCAATATTTGCAGCCAAGACAACACCGGTGGTCATAGAAAAGTATCGACGATTGTTTAAAGCCGCAGTAAAAGGTGATTGGAAAGCTGTCAAGACAATCCTCAATCGTCGTCCCGAAGCAATGACGGCCAAACTTATGACTGGAGAAGGTAGTTTTACCGTGCTCGATATTGCGGTTACGGCCGGACAAGATCAATTGGTCGAGAACCTGGTCAAGCACATCCATTTAGAATATAAAGCTCCCCTTTTACCTGGTGCCCTCTACCATGCTGCTCGGAAAGGAAGAATAAGGAGGGTCCAGGAATTAGTAGACAAACTTGAAGAAATTGATGAACCAGATGCTTTTAACCGTGCCCTGTCGATTGCTACTACAAGTGCTCCTAGGCAAAAGGAGGTTATCCAGTACCTGGCCGGGCAAACAAAATCCAGCCCAAATATTAATACAATCTTGAACCTCATTAAGGCCGGCCATTTGGGTAAAATTTCACTCTCACTCATATTATTAGATCCCCTTAATTGTTTCCTTGAATTAACTTTTTTGTTCTTGTGTCCCAAAAGACATACTATTGGATTTAGCTCGCAAACACCCCAGCTTAGCAACATCCATAGGTACCAAAGACTTTAACGGGTTAATAGCCTTTGCGCGGATGGATTCTTACTACCGTAGTGGAGCTAAACTCAATTTTTGGGAAAAATATATTTACCAATGTAGGTACTTATTGCGCTTCTTTTGTTAGGTATGTACAATTAGA
The DNA here is from genome assembly GCA_016097605.1 of Eucalyptus guilfoylei. Taxonomy (NCBI): domain Eukaryota; kingdom Viridiplantae; phylum Streptophyta; class Magnoliopsida; order Myrtales; family Myrtaceae; genus Eucalyptus; species Eucalyptus guilfoylei. The sequence continues at coordinate 37,516,207 of CM027862.1, read as the reverse complement.
GCAAATCTATCGACATAGTATTCATTCTATCTATTCCCTTTTCAGGTATCCCTCGCTTGGTTGATGCATCATCTAACAACGCCAAAGACATGAAGATGACTCGAGGTATTTCTATTAATCTGCCTGATGGATAGACTAACCCAACACAAAGCATATTATTCAGAGATCTCATTAACAAAAAAATTAAAAGGATGGGGACTACATCTATGTATACAGTTAATATCTGGTTAATATCTAAACCATAATGTGTGGCAAATTAATATCTAATTTTACATTTGTATAGCTTCAAAAGTCTTACTCAATGTCAAATTGCCCAGTATAATTATTGAGAATTGTAAATTTAGATATAAGGTGATGGAGGTTGATTGATCCAAGTTGTTTTTTAACATATTTGAGCATTATGAAATTTAATTACATGTGCAATTTTCATTTCACGAGTGCGATATTTATCTTTTGTTCACCATCAATTCCTAATTTCTAACATGATTTTTCTCTCCTCTTAATGATGGTAGCAACATCAATTCATCGATTGAAGATTTCACTTTGGAATCTTGTCGCAAAACTGGGTACGTGATTTGGCATAGTGTGTTCAAAAGAATAGAAGAAAATCTTATGAAACCAAACATCATAGAAAAGATAGCTTCCCTACAAAAACACATAGAAAAGACTATATGCTCTACTTTACCCAATGCTTTTTGGGAAAGAAAGAAGCATATTATTGATTTACCTTATGAACAAGATTTTTCTGAAAACAAAATACCTACAAAAGCCCGCCCGACACAAATGAATCATAAAGGGGTTAGGATCGGAGTACTATATGAGAGAACAAAGAAGTATAAGAGATTAACAGATCTATAAGAGAACTATAAGAACTGCATAAAAACTAAATGAAATCTTGAGAATTAAAAAAAATGTAAAGGGCAAAAGCAATGTATAAAATATAAAGTAAGAATGAAATCTTGAGAATTAAAAATAATGTAAAGGGCAAAAGCAATGTATAAAATATAAAGTAAGAGTATGCATAAACAAAAACCAACCATGAAGGTGGTATGAACTTGTATTATATAAAATGAAAATTACACGTATTGAAAAGTACAGAAACTAAAGCATCAAGTCATCCACTAGGGCAGTAATCTGCACTCCAGGGAGTATTGATGTTTGTATTACAAGAAATAGTTAACCAACTATCATGTAAGTTGGTAACCCTGTATAAACTATGCTAAATGTATTTGAAAACAAACTTACTTCGTAACTAGGGGTACAAGGTAAGAAAGCTTGAGGCTTGAAAGGATGAGGGTTTACAAGAGGGTGAGGAGGAAGAAGATAGAAGCAAAATCTGAAAATTTCGAGTCCCATTCTTCTGTGTTGAGAGAGTGTATTTATAGATGGTGCTACAGTGCTGAACAGTGTAAATTAAACAGTACTGAGTGAACAGTATAAAGTGAACAGTACTGTGTGAATAGTGGACAATGTATGCCTATCTTGCTACAGTGTATAGCCTTTGCGCCGTTGCAACAGTGTTGGCATGTGATATTCTGTCTTTAATTTCTATCTGGGCTGATCCCATAGCAATCGTCTTCATTGGTGTTTTCACTGTGATGTGACTGTAAGGATTCGTCTTGACTGTCTTGTGATTTGGAAGGTCCATATTGTGATTCTTCCGCTTCTGAGAGCATTGTTTTGAGGATATTGCAGTATTCTTCCCTGCTCTGAACTGCAGCAAGTGTTGCACTTGCTATGGATTTTTCTTGTAAAAATGATGTATTTGACGGGACTGTAGTTAGTTGGGTTTTCTGGCTATTTAGTCAAGTTTTAACCGCTGCTTCAGACCCTTGTTCATGGTATTTGAATCCATCCCACCATTTTGTTTTGTATTTTCGGACAAGTACTAGTATACCAGGTTTGGTAGATGTATTGTATTCAAATTCCCAAGTTGTTACCTATGAGATTTTGAATATTATGAAAAAATGCGTAAGGCATGGGAACTTTGTATCATGTGGTGTTGGTACAAAGTATTTACGAAATATTTGGTATCATTGATCGACTGTGGGGTGTAGTATTACTTCCAAAGGACCAAAGAGATCCCACCAGGAGTCAAACCAGTTTGGTAGGCTTTGTCTTGGGAAGTTGTCTTTGAAGAATACTAGCCAAGTATGTTGGAAATTTGTATTTTGTTTGAAGAAAACATTCCACCAAGCTTGTTGGTAGTCCCGATAAGTATATGAGGAGGAGTATGGTAGGCTTTGGGTAAGTCTGGTTTGGAATTTTCTGGGTGTATGAGGTGAAGCTCCCCAATGTGAGGGGTGTATGACTTTACTGATGGATATAGTGGAGTATAGGATATTTTCTGTATTATTTTTGTTAGCAAAGTGAGTGAATCTTACCGATTCTGTTTCCACTAGAATTTGCTCATAATAAGCAAGGGTTTTGTTTGTATTGTGTGGTTTGAAAAACCAATTTTTTGAAAAGATGTTTTTTGCAAATTTGATTGGATCTTCATCGAAGAATCCATCTTCCACAGTTAGTATTTTTTGAAAAGATGTTTTGGGGAAAAACTTTGATTTTTTAGAATGAGGGGTTGCCTGTGGCCTAATGACCACCTCATTCGAAATTCTTTTATATTCCACTTGTTTTTGTGTAGCAAGCGGGGAAGGATTGTTGCTTACCTCAATGGCACTAGATGGCTCTTTCTTTACTATTTTTTGTAAAAATTGGGTAAATAACTTTAGTGTTTCTTTGGATAGTATGGCAGCTAGCTAGGTTAGGGCTGGTATGGGTTATTCTTTTGAAGGTGTATTTGGTATTGGATGTTGTTGTAGGAATGACTGATTGTTTTCTGCCATTTGGAGCCATGACTTGATAAGTATCAAGCCTGTTGGCTTTGGTGGTGTGTTGGAGGTTTCGGCAATGGCTTTGCCTTTTTCTTTTTTGGGTCTTGGCATGATGATATCCCCTGTAAAAATTCTCTTGTGAGAAAATCATGTAATGAATAACCATTTATAAATTCAATGTCAAAGTCAAATACTGAAAGTATGGCTTGCCATTTAGCAAAAATCTGTTTTGATGCAATGTTTAGTACATCTTTTTGTAAAATGTCCTTGGTTGATTTACAATCAATTCTCAAGAGAAATTTTTGATTCAATAAATCTCCTTGGAATTTTGATATAGACAAAACTATAGCAAGTATTTCTTTTTTGATTGTCGAATAATTTTGTTGGGTGGAATTCCAATGTTTTGAGATAAACTGAACAACTTGTTCTTTGTTATTATGGACTTGTTTGAGAATGCCACCATATCCTAATTCTGAAGCATCTGTTTTTACTTTTTTGAAAGCAAATGGGTCAGCTAGGTGTAAGCATGGTATTTCTTTCACATGAATCTTTATTTGTTTGACGATGTCTGTATGGACTGAAGTCCATGGCAAAGGATCCTTACGTAACCTTTGGTGTAAAGGTTTGCAAAGAATATTTATATTGGGAAAGAAATCTATAATATAATTGTGGCTACCTAAAAACCTTTGTAGTTGAGTTTTGTTTTTAATCTCATCTAAAAATTTGTCAGTAAAAGAAATTGATCTTTCTATGAGAGTTATGGTGCCCAAATGGATGTAATGACCTAGAAATCTAATCCTGGTCTGGAAGAGTGCAATTTTAGTAGGAGATACTACTAAACCATTTTGTATGGATATTTTATGAAAGTAAAAAGATGTTTAAAATGTTGTTCTATATTAGAGGAGAAAACTAGAACATCATCTATGTAAACAATAATGTATTCTGAATAAGGATTGAAGATTTCATTCATGATTCTCTGGAATTCTGAAGGGGCATTTTTTAGACTGAATGGCATAACATTCCATTCGTATTGACCAAAAGGGACAGTAAAAGTTGTCTTGTATTTATCTTTTTCACTGATTTGTATTTGCCAAAATCTTGACTTCATGTCAAATTTTGAAAATATTTTTGATCTACATAATCTATTTAGCAAATCTTTTTTTATTAGGTATTGAATATCTTATCCATCTAAGGGTTGTGTTTAGAGGTTTATAATTAATAACTAATCTGGGAACTCCTCTTTCTAATTCAACATTTTTATTGACATAGAAAGTAGAACAGCTCCACGGTGATTGGCTTTTTCTTATGAGCTTTTTATTCAAGAGATCTTGTATTTCTGTTTGGCAAAATTTCAAAACTTCATGATTCATTTGTGTCGGATGGGCTTTTTTGTAGGTATTTTGTTTTCAGAAAAATCTTGTTCATAAGGTAAATCAAGGATATGCTTCTTTCTTTCCCAAAAAGCATTGGGTAAAGTAGAGCATATAGTCTTTTCTATGTGTTTTTATAGAGAAGCTATATTTTCTATGATGTTTGGTTTCATAAGATTTTCTTCTATTCTTTTGAATTCTAAATCTTCTTTTAAGAATTCAAGCTAGTTTTCTTTGTCCTATATTAGGCAATTTATTTCTGAAATAGAGTGTTCTTGTAAAATATTTAAGCTCCTTTTCTGTGGTTTTGTTATGAAGTTAAATGTGAATTTTCTTTTTAGAGCATGAGTTTTAATACCTTCATTAGTAACTGTAAAATGTTGGATTAATTGTATGAAATGTGTTCCAAGAATTACTTGTTGCCTCATATTTTTAACTAAAAGAAAAGATGTTTTATAAGACATTTGGTCTTTAACTATTAAGGCTTCTAATAATTTGTATTGGATATTTAATCTATCTCCCGAGGCTGATTTTAAGGATTTGGAGGTTTTATTGAAGTATCTTGTTGGAACAAGGCCTTCTTTGATACAATTGATATTAGCCCCTGTATCAAAGAGTGCTGTTGTTTCAATAATATACTCATTATTAATATTTATTGTTATATTTATTATCCATTTCCTGGATGTTATTTATGTTAATAACATAAGGAAGGCTGGGTCAAAAGTATTAGAAGTATTGGTGATTTCATTTTGGTCTTCTAATTTCGTCTTTCCTTTTATGACAAGAGATTTTATATCAGAAATTTCTTGTTTCATTTCTAATTGAGTCTCTTTCAAGGCTTGTATTTCTAATTTTTGTTGTTTTATTTTGTTTTGGAGATCATTAATATTTATAGGTTTGGACTGGGGTTTTTTGTTTCTATTCAGAATGTCTTTAAGATTGTAGGAAGTATTGGGCTTAGTGGTAATATTCATAGAAGAGTGAAGTCTATCTAAGTATTCTTTTTAGGCTTCATGGTCGGTTATTTTATCAGCAGTGCTGAGAAGGAATTCTTCTTCTTTTGTTAACACGTTTATTTCAGGAATGGGTTTTTCTGGAGAGGCGTCTTCATAATCAGAATCTAAAGAGGATTCTATTTCGTTAACCTGAAGACCATCTTCTTCAAGAAGTTCATTAGAAGAAGTGTCACTATTTTCTATAAGGATGTTGTTTAACCGGTATAAAGTATTGTCATCTAAAGAAAGTTCATTCAATTTTTTTATTAATCCTATAGTATTTTGAAATATGACCTTTTCTACCACAAGAGTAACATTTAATGTCTTTAAAATTTTTCTTATCAGTGTGAGGTCTATTTTGGTTATTTTGGTGTCTATGTTTATACCTACGAGGTTGAGGTTTGTTGCGATGTTTCTTTGTTTCTTTTTTAGAAGGACAAGTTCCTTTATATTTTGGTTTTGTTTTTTCATTATAAGAGGGGTCGTATTGAGCACAAAAATCTCCTAAACTTCTATTGGTGAGAGATTGTTCTTCTTTGAGTTGTCTTTGTAATTTGATTGTATTACACATTTGTGTTCCTTGCCTATAAACGTAAGAGACTATTTCTCCATAAGAAAGTAGATCATAAGGAATTTGGCCACTGTATTCTTCTTTGATTTTATCTTTAACTTGGTCACCTATAATCTGGGGTAAACCAGCTAAGAATTTTTCTTTCCAAAAGGGTTGATTGTAGTCGGGTCTAACAAGAACCCTTTGAAGGAAAAGTTCTTTGTATTCTCTAAGTCTCCCTAAGGATTTGCATCGCATATTCGAAAGGAGGTCTTGGTTTCTATCCCTAATGTGTGAAGGATTTCCTATGAAGTGTTGTGAAATGGAATAAATAAGAGTATTCACCGCATCTTGGATGAGATGTCCTTGATCATCATCCATGCGTTGGCCAAAGTCATCTATTTTATAAGCAGTTAAAATTTGTGTTTTTTGTTCATCGGTCAAATAGTTATCCCACCAACCTTGTAGTTGTCTAGTAAATCCGGCTACTAAAAAATTAGCAACAGCATGATCAGAAACATCTTGCTATGTTTTGTAGGCATTAGCAAGCATCACCATGTTGTTTAGTATGTTCATAATATTAGCTTCAGCTACACCATCAATATTCCATTCATAAATGGCGTTAGGAGAGTTTTTATTATGTATTTTTTGTGATAATTCTTCTTGGGCGATGTCTGGTGGGGTGGCTCTACTATAATAAAGTTTTTAAGGTTGTCTCCAATTGAGTTTGTTTACCTCAACGACCGATTCATTATCAGAGTCACCAGAGGGTTTAGTCAAGGTACTAATAGTAGGTTGGTATGGAGTATCGTTGATAATAAGTCCTTGGAATTTAGGGGTGTCTAATATAGGTGTGGGTTCTAGCTTTGATTTCCCTAAAAGCTTTTTCTTTGGTTCTATAGCTTTAGCAAACTCAGGACTAAGATTTTTTGGAAATTCAAAAGCCTTAAAAATGGGTTTTTTGAGTGTGTCGACTTGTGGTGTGATGAGTTGAGTAGGATTCTGGATGGTAGATTCTATCATATTCAACTGTTTTCCGATGGTCACCAAATGTTTATTTGTATAATTGTCTTGTTTAATAACTTTGTGAGTGTAAAGAGAGTCTCATTTGTCTAGAAGCCTAAAAGGAGTAGTTGTTACCTCGCTATCTCCATGTTGTATTTTTTTCTTCTAAGAGGTGGATGATTGGATTATATGGTTTCACCATTATCAAGTTTCCACTTATAATGATGATCTAAAACAATTATTTCTTTTGGTTCGAGGAATTGTTCTTCTAACCAATCAAAGAAAAATATATGAACTTCATATTCATTTATGTAGTCGTAATATTTTTGCTTGATGTCTTTTGCTTTATCAGCAAAGGTTTTGAAGAACCATTCTTTGATTTGTCTGTTGTTTTCAGAATTAAATTCGTTATTAAGGAATGCCTTGTTTGGTTCAAAATGTTTTTCTAAAACATTAAGCTCAGCATCTATCATTTGTGAATAAGTAGGAGAATGATGAGGAGAATCTGTGTTTTCTAGAATTGGTTCAGGCTGGTTCTATTAGTAAACTGGCCTACAAATTCCTAATGTATTATTTAAACCACTAATTTCTGGTTCAAGAGGTGTCTCATGATTATTTCTATTGGTGGTAGGAAGTAAAGGTGTTGTATCTCTTATGGAATTATCTCTATGCGTACTTGGAGGAATGGTGATTATAGGTGAGAGATTGGGATTTAAATCTACTGATCTTGAATAGGATGAATGAAATGAAGGACTAGATCTTGAATCAAAAGATCTTCTGGGAAACCTAATCGTGACCCTTCATTCTGGATGTTGAATAACATTGGTCAGACTAGTATTTTGAACAACTTGTTGAGGAATTTGGTTTTCTAATTCCCATTGCTCAAGTAGAGTGACTTGATTCCAGTTAATAGACCTAGGAATTGTTGTATTTGCTCTAGAAATGTCAATTTGGAGGAGAAGTGTTTCTCCTCGTGGACTATCTTTGAAAGCATTTTCTCCAAAGGCGAATGCCATGGCTTTGTAATGGATCCTATAGACAAGAGCTAAAGGAATGGATCCATTTGCTACTTTGTAATTATGGGTTTTTATTTGGAGTGTGAGGGCTCTAAGAATGTTCTTATCCTTGAGGAATATTGAGAAATTGGGGTAACAATCAAAATGTATAGGTCCTTTGCAGAGACTTGTCTCCACTGTACCGAGAATAGATTCATCATAGTTCAAGAGATGTGAATCTCGTAAAACTAAGAGAATTGATGTATTAAGACCTTATTTTGTAAGAGGTTTGATTCCTACTTGAACTAATCCTATATGAATATAATTGTATTTTTGTTTATGCTTCTTGATAGACTCTTGATTCAAAAGATGTATTTTTTCATAAGAATTAGAAAGAGGAATATCTCTTTCTTCAGTGGCTATGACATAGTCCGATTTTTTGAAAATTTTCAATTTTGATTGCTTGTATATTTCCTTATGTTGTATTTTAGAAATTTCCCAATTCTTTATAGATTTGTTGAAATCTTCTATCCTTACTTCTTCTCTATGTATAGGACTTGGATTTGAGTCCATTTGTGATAGAGAACTAGAGGAAGATGTAGATCTTCTAAGTAAACTCATACTTGAGATCGGAACTATTCCTTCTTCAGAACCGTTACAGAGCTAAACCAACGGTCTAACAGCCACTCAGGGACTTACGGCCTGGACCACTCTATAGAAACAAGAAGGATGCCAACGAATGCCTCTCGATCTGTGAGTATGATCTTAAAAAGACTATCTATACCTTCCCGCTGGCTCTGATACCATAAAAGGGGTTAGGATCGGAGTACTATATGAGAGAACAAGGAAGTATAAGAGATTAACATATCTATAAGAGAACTATAAGAACTGTATAAAAACTAAATGAAATCTTGAAAAGTAAAAATAATGTAAAGGGCAAAAGCAATGTATAAAATATAAAGTAAGAGTATGCATAAACAAAAACCAACCATGAAGGTAGTATGAACTTGCATTATATAAAATAAGAATTACACATATTGAAAAGTATAGAAACTAAAGCATCAAGTCATCCACTAGGGCGGTAATCCGCACTCCAAGGAGTATTGATGTTTGTATTACAAGAAATGGTTAACCAACTATCATGTAAGTTGGTAACCCTATATAAACTATGCTAAATGTATTTGAAAACAAACTTACTTTGTAATTGGGGGTACAAGGTAAGAAAACTTAAGGCTTGAAAGGATGAGGGTTTACAAGAGGGTGAGGAGGAAGAAGAGAGAAGTGAAATCTGAAAATTTCTAGTCCCCTTCTTCTGTGTTGAGAGAGTATATTTATAGGAGGTGCTACAGTGCTGAACAGTGTAAAGTGAACAGTACTGAGTGAACAATACTATGTGAATAGTGAATAGTGAACAATGTATGCCTATCTTGTTACAGTGTATAGCCTTTGCGCCGCTGCAACAGTGTTGGCATGTGATCTTATGTCTTTAATTTTTGTCTAGGCTGATCCCGTAGCGGTCGTCTTCATTGGTGTTTCCATTGTGATGTGACTATGAGGATTCGTCTTGACTGTCTTGTGATTTGAGAACAAGGAAGTATATATATTGTGACATCTAAAAAGGACCTTATTTCATCAATGGTAGAGATCTTTGTTCTATTGATTCGTTGTTGGATCGACCCATTTTTAAAAACTATTTTTTCTTCTTTTTTTTTTCTCATGACATTGTATGCGTTTGTCTATAGATCCATCTGTTCTCAAATGCATGCATTTTGATATTCAAGCCATGTGAAATTTGCTTCCTTGATTAACACGTTACATTTATCATTCTCTTCTCAACTAATATGTACATAAGATCATGGCACAAATGTGAAAGCCTCTATAACCTTTTGATTCTTTATCACAGGCATAATTGCTTATCTGATATTACGTGCATCACCTTTTATCGGAAGGATTGGAGAATTGAAGTTGAGGCATGAATGCTGGCTTGAGTTAGCAACATTAGTTTTTAAAAAGAAGAAAGCTAGTATGAAAACTCGTGAAATGCTCAAATTGACTAGAGACATTTTCCTTGAAGCTGCATCTAGAGGAATCTCTGAAATTGTCAAGTTATGCCTTGAGCATTATCCGGAATTGATGTGGGATAAAGAATTGACAAAAACTCTTATAGAAGAAGTTGTGAGGGCGCGTCATGTTGAGTTGTTTAGACTAATAAATGGATACACCACAATTCCAAATTTAACGTATAACTTTCAGAGGGACTGCGACCTAATGGCAGCACTAGTAGAATGGTCACCAGAATATGTACCCGCAGACGTTTCTGGATCAGCTTTTCTTATGCAAAGGGAACTTCAATGGTTTGAGGTCAGTTCACCAAATTTGCTTGCCGCTCTTTAAATCAATTAGCATTCACATTAAAAGACGTCCTTTATTTTCTGAAGGTACTAGAAGATAGGTGCTCTCCTTCAATTAAAAGTCTGAAATTTAAGGTAGGTTCGCCTTATTTACTTTTCTACCCTTATGTGCTCTTTAATTTACATTTGCTTTTATAGATGAAGATGAAGAAAGAGAAGAGCGACCCTAAAAGTCTGGAATTGGAACTAACAGAGGAAAGGAGAGGAAAAACACACTGGAAAATTTTTGTAGAACAACGCAAAGATTTGCTCAAAGAGGCAGGACAATGGATGAATAATACATCATCATCTTGTAGCCTTGTAGCCACTCTCATCGTTACAGTAGCTTTTGCTGCGGCTTTTACTGTACCTGGAAGCAACGACAATGGTACAGGGATCCCTATCTTTTTAAAGAAGGGCTCATTTATGGTATTCGCGGTTGCGGACGCTCTAGCTCTCTTCTCCTCTATCACCGCCGTCTCGATGTTTTTGGCTATCCTAACTTCACGCTATGCTGCAGAAAAATTCCTCCGCTCACTACCAAGAAAATTGATATTGGGCCTCACTTTTCTCTTCCTCTCTTTGGCCTTTATGCTCGTGGCTTTTGGCTCAGCTCTTACGATTGTCCTAAGCAAACGATGGAAGTGGATTTACATCCCCATTACTTTGTTGGCCGCCTTCCCTGTCATATTGTTCGTAATTCTACAGCTTCCCTTGTATGTTCAAATGGTTGAATCCACCTATCGGCCTCGTCTCTATCGTCCAATGAAGATTTGGAAATGATTTGTGCTATTATTATTGAACAGGGACATCCTTCATGTGATCTTTGTTTGCACTTGTGATTGTGTTTGAAATGTGAATATTACGGTGTTTATTCATGTTTTAAGATTATTGAGTTATGGCATTAGCCATATTTATACCAAAGTCTAATGTCTGCTGTCAAGTGGACACCTTATCTTTACGGATTTTATGGTATATTCCCCTAAACAGCGAGCAATTGCTTCATTGCTCATTATTGTACTAACTATTAAGGGCGAACCCAATTCTTCAAAGAACCGACTACATGGCCATCGATATTCAAAAGGGTTCATCCATTCAAATAAAGCAATGATCCACACAAATTCTCTATATTACAGAAGATGGCCACCCAAATAGTGGCACAACACAAGGAAATTCTCATATAGCAAGCCGGGCAAACAACCATTTCAGTTCAGTGGAAGCTCAACCTTCAAAACTAGTCTCCACCCACTGCCCACACTTCCACCGCATCCTCTCATCCAACTCTTTGGTTTTGACCTTCGCCATCTTAGCCGTGTGGGCCATCGATCCCTCCTACACTTCTGTGATCCTCATGCGTCGCTTCTCCTCCACCGCATCACCCCTTCTCCTAATTGCTCACCCAGCAACTGTGCACAGTGCACGTCAACTCCATCAAAAACATAGCCGTCAAAATCCCGCCATCTAGCCTCACCAGTGAAAGTGCTAGTATGAATACCTAGAGGGGGGTGAATAGGTGTAAAAACAAATTCTTCTTTTCTTAAAGACTTAATTCAGAACAAGGATACGAAAGAGTATAGATGAATAGACAATACTACGAGTTAAGTAAAGAGATAAGGAATGAGAATTGAAACACAGAGTTTATAGTGGTTCGGCTTAGACCAAGCCTACGTCCACTCTCCCACGCTAACAGCCCACCGGCTGGATTTCACTATGAATCAAAAGAGATGCTATAATCTCACGTCCTCGATTCCACAGTGTAGAGACTCTACTACACTTCCTCGAGGTCTCACAAAATTCTCTCTTTTGAGTACAGTTGTATGCTCAACAAATGAATTGGCAAAGAGTAAGGAGCTTCAGACTTTGGAATTTTTCTATCTCGCACACACTCGAACAACTAGAGCGTCTTCCTTTTATACTCCTCTATGCCTACATAACCGTTGGCACCTTCCAAAGGAGTTCGTCCAATCTACCCATTGGACCGAATCAATTAGGGAGATCTCGCGTTATTTAAGGAATATGAAGATAGCCCACCAATCCTATTTGCCCATACAATCAGGATCTAGGTTTCCATAAGTAGAACCTTCCAAGTATACTTCGCCAATCAATGGATCTGTCTTACTCGATTTACTTGTTATACGAATAATAGATCTTTATATGCTTTCTCCAACCGTGAGATAATCTTCGACCAATCGAATCAAATCTTTAAGGATAACCTCATATTTGGATAAGACTTCTTCGACGATCTAGAAACTGTCAACGAGGGCAGACTTTAAATCTTGAGTCTGGCGATCTTCAATCTAGAAGTCTTCAGACTTTGATAGGTGAGTCTGGAAGTCTTTAGACTAGGAAACAGTTTATCAGCTTTAAAATACAGAAGGAAGATTTCACCAACAATCTCCCCCTTTTTGATGGTGACAAAACTTTCCTGCAGATTTAGACACTCTGACCCGCAATACTCAAGCAAACCAAGATTTTCTTGTACAAATATTATTAAAGATTAGAAAAAGATAGTAGCGAATCTGTAATCACAGAAAACATGTTAGTCCTGAAAACACAACTATCTTTAGCATAATCAATAATAGCTTAAGTCACTTAGCAAGCCTTAGTAGTTCAAACCAATCCAAAACAAAAATCACACCAAACAAGATAAAGTCCAAACCAAACAAGTCAACAAAAACAAGTAAACAAATCTGCATAAACATCTCCCCTTTTTTGTCAACAGCAAAAAGTGGAGATCGAACAAAAAGAGATAGATTGAAAAGATCAAGAGTTAAGGCTGCTTGGGTAAGCGAACAAGCTCGTATTCTCCCATTGAGTGCACTGTCTTTTCAAGCTTGTCAAAACTTTGCTTCAGCGCCTGAAATTCTTCACCCTGCATGTTAAACTGTTCATGAAGAGACACTGAAGTGGCCTTAACAGCGTTCTTGAGATCCAGCATCTCAAAACTCAGCATATTGCTGATTCTGCACATCCAATAGAATTTCCAGCAGTCTTGAAAAGTCTGTTGTTTGAGCAGTTATATCACTTGAACCAGCAGAGTGAAACTCAGGGAATTTGAGAAATGATGGAGTCTCAGTGGAAGGTCTATCTTCTGGATAATGTGAGGCATACACTTCTTCTGGGTCTGCTGCAGAATGACTTACATCACTAGCAAGTAGAGGTGAAGAAGTAGCTTTTTGTCCATTAGCTCCCCCTGTTTTGATGCCCTCAGGTGGAGTAGGTAAAGCTTCCTCAGCCTCAGAGTGATGCGCTTCAACAGATTCTTCTCCTCTCTCAGAATGACTAGATAGAGAGATAGCCAAGGTTGGCTCGAAAGAGTCTTCTGCACCCTGATCTCCTTCTCTCTCTGTTTCTTCTGCTTCTTCTTCCCCTTCTTCCACTTCTTCTTCTTCAGCTTCTTCCACTTCTTCTTCAGCTTCCTCCTCTGCTTCTTCCTCTTCCTCCTATTCTTTCCTCTATTTCCCTCTGTTCTTCTTCTTTCTCCGATTCTTCTCTCTCTCTTCCTTCCTCTGACTCTTCTTTTCTCTCACGAAAGCTGACAAAAGTCTTTAGATTTTTCAAGGCAAATATAGTAAGCTCATCTTCTTCATCTTCCAGAATGAGAGCTCTTTTCTTCTTTACAGGAGCAACCATGGGCTCCTTGCCTTTTCTTATAGCCGCAGCAGAGTCTTGCTTTGACTTGAGAGGAGATTTCTCCTTATATGCTCCAGCACTTTGTTCAGCTCCTTTAAGCCCATCTTTGTCACCATTTTGAAACCAATTACCATCGGAGTGATGGCTTTTAGACTTAATGGTGCAGAGATATGAATTTTGAAGTGCCTAAAGAGTCGTGTGATAAGAGCAGAATAAGGAAGCTGTCTCTTATCCTTCGTCATAGTTCGATACATGTGGAACAATATGGTGTGTGACAGAGAGAACTTAAAACCAGTATTGATTGCACACATCAATTTGGCTTCAGATCGAGAAACATCAATCTTGGATGTCGATTTAGAACGAATGCAATTAATCACAATTTTGTGTAGCAAAATGTTCGAGGCACTCATCCTTGAATAAGAAAGTTTTCCTTCAACATCCCTCTCTTTCACCAAAGACATAATAGCATGAGCAATGGACACACTAATCGGCTGGAAACTCGTTCTTTCCACCCCGATTATGTTAGCCAAAATGTCTGTGGTCACCAAAAATTCCCTGTCCTTCACAGTGAAGATAAAACTTTGTGCATCCAAGAAAGATAGGTTCGAGCAAAAGTAAGCAGTAAGCTCTGGAAATGCAGCAGTGGATTCAGAACATAACTTTTCCAATTGCAATAAAGCAAACTTTTCCCTCAAATTAACTTTTATCGAATCTAGGAAATCGAAGTCAACAGCCCTAGGGTTCATCACCCCTCTCTTCAAAAGACTTGCATAAACCTTTTTATGATTCTTAGATCCAAAAAGGTTCGAACCATCAGTAATGTTTACAGCCACCCCAGATCTAGGTTGAAAATGAGAACACAACCTTTCATCATCATCCAGAGATTGCGGTGTATTCGCAGTGCCATATTATGGGTCACTTGGAATATTCGCAAAGCTTTCTCAGCCAATCCTTTCTCCACAACTCCTAGCCTCTCCAACTCTCTCAAAAACAGGGTTTCATTCTTGAATCCTCTATCTTTTAAGAAATCATCAATTAAAGACAATGGCGATCCTCCTTTCTTCAAATTTGAGTAGAGTTTGAAAGCATTCTTTGGAGTTAGAGTTCTTACAGGTTCAACATCTTCTATGACTTCATCTGCTGGTTGATTCGAGGAAGGTTGACGCTGCTGAGAAGGTTGTTGCTGACTTGGACGCATTGGAGGAGAATCTTCTTCTTCGATTAAGTCAAAGTGGGTAGGACCCTCAGGCATGCGACGTGGTCCCCTGTTTGCAATCCTCGAAGACTTTCTTGAAGACATTGACACTCCAATAGAGAGAATCACCAACTTGTTTGAAAAGATAAAAACTTTCGAATGAATCGAGAGTGAAAGTGAAAGAAAATAGGAATTGTGTATTCTAGGGTTTCGAAGTAAAAGTGAAGAAGACGAAACACAGTGGTATATAAAGTAAGTGAAGCGGGGTAAACGAAGCGTCATAAAAGGAAATAAAAAGATGTCTTTTCAAAAAATAATAACTTCCCTTTATGAATTTAACTAAATTCTTTAAAAATCGATAACTGCCTTTTTGAAATAAGGAGTAATTTAAGAAAGATAAATCAATCAACTAACGGCCAATAGATAATCGTACATTTTCAAATTAAAATTAGAAACAACTTACAGTCGAGGCTTGAGGTCTTCTAAGTCTGAGCATTTAAAGACTTCTAACTTTGAGTCTTGAGAGTATCCAGACTTTGCTGAGTAAGAGATATGATATTAAGTATGGTACGAATAGACTTAAATAGATTTTTCTCCAATGGTTTTGTAAATATGTCCGCCAATTGATTCTTAGAGTCAATGAACTGGATCATTACTTCTCCATTCTGAACATGATTTCTAATAAAATGATGTCGAATCTCTATATGCTTTGCTCTTGAATGAAGAATAGGATTCTTGGTAAGATTAATTGCGCTGGTATTGACACATTTGATCTCGATGCAAGAATCTTTGACTTCAAAGTCTCTCAGTTGTTGTTTTATCCATAAGATTTGTGAACAGCAACTTCCAAGAGCCACATATTCTGCTTCTGTTGTCAAAAGGGCTACCGTATTTTGCTTCCTTGAAAACCAAGATACTGTCCTATTACCGAGTAATCGACAAGTACCGGAAGTACTCTTCCTTTCAACTTTGCATCCTGCTAGATCTGCGTCTGAATATCCAAGGAGGGTAAAGTCTCATTCTTTGGGATACCATAGACCTATCTTTGAATATGTTGCAACGTATTTGATAATGCGTTTTGCAGCACTTAGATGAGATTCTTTTGGATCTGATTGAAATCTGGCGCACATGCAAACACTAAATAAAATGTCAGGTCTAGAAGCAGTAAGATAAAGAAGTGAACAAAAAATACTCATGTAAAGCTTCCGGTCAACTTTCTTTCCTCTTTCATCTTTATCCAACTTCAAAGAACTAGACATTAGAATTTCAACCTTTTTTGCAATTTTCTAAATCAAACTTTTTAACAAGTTCTTTAGCATATTTTTCTTGGTGAATGAAGATTCCTTCCTTCAATTGCTTTACTTGTAAACTGAGAAAGAAGGATAATTCACCCATCATGCTCATTTCAAATTCATCCTGCATAGTCATAGAGAATTTCTTGCAAAGACTTTCGTTAGGAGAGCCAAAAATTATATCATCAACATAAATTTGAACAAGCAAAAAATTTTTACCTTCTCTTTTTATAAACAGAGTTGTATCCACTTTACCTTTGGCAAAACCGTTTTGAGTTAAGAAATTACTTAACCTGTCGTACCAAGCTCGAGGTGCTTGCTTTAAACCATATAGAGCCTTTTTCAGTTTGAATATTGAATCTGGCTTCTTTGGGTCTTCAAAACTGGGAGGTTGTTCCACATAGACTTCTTCTTAGACAAATCCATTCAGGAATGCGCTTTTAACATCCATTTGGAATAACCTGAAATTCTTATAACAAGCAAAAGCAAGTAATAATCTAATTGCTTCTATCCTTGCTACTGGTGCGTAAGTCTCATCATAGTCTATCCCTTCTTCTTGTGTATATCCTTTGGCCACGGGTCTTGTTTTATTCCTTACAACTTTTCCTTTTTCATCCATCTTGTTCCTGAAAACCCATTTTGCTCCAATAACAGATTTTCCTTTGGTTTAGGAGTTAATTCCCAAACCTCGTTAACACTGAATTGTCTGAGCTCTTCTTGCATAGCTTCAATCTAGCTTTCATCAGATAAAACTTCTTCTATGTTTTTGGGTTCTATTTCAGAAATAAGAGCCATAGCGCTAGACTCTTCATGTCTTTTGGATCTTGTACGAATTCCTTCATCAATGTTACCAATGATGAGTTTTTTGGGATGGCTGGACTTGTGCTTCCAGTTGCTGGTTGGTTTGACAGATTGTTGATCTTTCTCTTCAGTTGATTCTTCAGCATTCGAATGTTGTTGCCCTTCTATAGTCTAAGCTGCTTTAGGGAAAGTAGACTTTGTAGAGTTTGGAGCAGGTTCAGATTCTTCGAGTTGAGTCTGGACTGATTGATTTTGCATAGAATCTTGAAATTTGACATTCATTGATTCTTCCACAGATTGAGTCTTCTTGTTGTATACTCTATATGCTTTGCTGGAAGTTGAATATCCAAGAAAGATTCATTCGTCTGACTTTTCTTCAAACTTACCAATTCGATCATTTGCATTTTTCATAATAAAACATTTGCAACCAAACACATGAAAGTAAGAAACAATTGGCTTCTTTCCTTTGAATAACTCATAGGGAGTTTTATCCAGAATTGGCCTTAAGACAACTCTGTTAATAATATAACAAGCTGTAGAAACAGCTTCAGCCCAAAAATGAGAAGAAATATTGCATTCAATTAAAAGAGTTTTAGCCATTTCTTGCAAAGATCTATTCTTCCTTTCCACAACTTCATTTTGTTCAGGAGTGTAAGGAGAAGAGAACATATGCTGAAAACCAGATTCTTCATAAAATATGGTAATGTCTTGATTTTCAAACTCACCACCATGGTCTGTCCGAATGCTTGAAATAGCATACCCTTTCTTATTCTGAATTTTCTTGGCAAACTTTGAAAAGTAGGAGAAAGTTTCAGACTTACTTGGCAAAAAGTAAACCCAAGTAAATCGTGAATAATCATCCACTATTACTAGGCAATATTTTTTTCCACCAATGTTTTGAGTTCTCATTGGTCCAAATAGATTCATATGCAGGAGTTGCAGTACACGATTAGTGGAAACTTGATTTACTGGTTTAAAGGAACTTCTCACTTGTTTTCCCAATACACAAGGTGTGCATAAGTCAGATTTTTGATACTTCAAGTTAGGAAGTCCACGAACAAGCTTCTTTGAAGAGATCTTGGCAATTTGCTTCATGTTGATATGACCAAGCTTTCGATGCCAGACATTTGCTTCATCTTGGATTGAGATTAGACATTGAAATCTTTTTGGATTGATATCCAAAAGATAGATATTCCCATGTTTTCGCCCAGTAAATGATTGTGAAAGATCTTTACTAGTGCTAGAACATATTCCTTCTTGAAAGTTGATCTTGAATCCAGTGTCGCACAATTGGCTGATGCTGAGCAAGTTGTAGTTAAGTCCTTCCACTAAGGAGACGTTGTTGATTATGAGACTTCCAATTTTTACAGTTCCACTTCTAACAATTCTTCCTTTGCTATTTCCGCCAAAAGAAACTTTTCCACCTGTTACTTGTGTAAGTTTAATAAAACAATTTGAATCTCCAGTCATATGTCTTGAGCAGCCACTATTCAAATATCATTTTACCTTTTTCTTGATAGTGACCTGCAATTAAAAATGAAATTCAAGTTTTCTTTGGTACCCACACTTTCTTGGGTCTAGCAGAGTTAGTGCAATAAATAGTCTTTGCCCAATCCTTCTTAATAGGCTTCCAAACTATAGGACATTCTTTCTCAAAATGTTTTGAGCTATTACACTTAGAACATCTAAGAGCACTTCGGCCAACAGGTTTTACAAAGACCTTTTGAAAATGATTCTTGTAAAAGGATTTTGTAGGTCTTTGTTTGATTCTTTCCATTACTTTTGGAAAATCAATTAAAGGAATGGTTTCAGAGGTCATTCACAATCCTAATTTATTAAAGTAAGGTCTTCGTTCTGAAAGAATATTTTCCAATTTCTCAGATCCCATAGAAAACCTTTTTGAAATGCTTGAAATGTCATTTTTCAAAAGTGTGTTTTCTTTTGAAAGAGAATCTACATTTTCTTTTAGAGTAACGAAACTTTTATCCAGATTTTCAAACTTTTCTTTCCATAAAGTTTCATGTTGCTTCGGTGTAATATTTTCCCTTTTCAATTCGGAAATCGTCTTAAGAGAGACTTTGAGACTAAGACACAGTTCATCAATGTACTTTGAGATTTTAACAGGGATTTTTGAATTACTTACCTCGATTTCACTATCTGAATCTGAGTCTGTATCAATTTCAGAGTCTGAGTCTGATTCTGATTTTGCCATTAAACAAATATTAGCATAATCATCATCACTCTCTTCGCATTCAGTATCACTCCAAGCCTTTATGTATTTCTCAGCTTTTCCTCTCTTTTTCTTCAGCAAGGGACAGTTGGGTCTGATGTGTCCCTTTTTCTTGCATTCAAAACAAATCACATCTTTATTTGAATCATCATCCTCATCTAGTTTGTTTTGAAATCTTTGAGAGCTTTGTTTCTTCCAATTGAATCTTCTTCCATTTTTATTCAGTTTCCTGAATCTTCTTATCATGAGAGCAAGTTCTTCATCGTCCATATCATCTTCAGAATCTGTATCATCAGAATCTTCGTTAGATTTTAAAGCAATAAACTTCTTACCTTTGGGATCTTCTTCTTCATTGATTTGCTCTACTTCATAAGACTGAAGTGTTCCAACCAATTCATCAACGGAGAGTGGTATGATCCTTTGTGTTTCCCTTATTGAAGTCTTTATGTGATTCCACTCCTTGGAGAGTCCACGCAGCAATTTGTTAACCTTCATGGGTCCTAAGATTGGTTGACTTTGATATTCAAGACCATTCACAATTTCTGTAAAACGGCTAAACATGTCAGTAATAGATTCTGCTGGCTTCATTTTGAAGGCTTCATATTGACCGAGCAGAATATTGATTCTGGTTTCTTTTACTCGATCCGTTCCTTCATAAGTAATATACAGTCTATCCCAGACTTCTTTAGCTGTTTCACAGGAAGATATTTTGTTATATTCAGTAGGAGATAATGCACAATATAAGGAGTAAATTGCTTTTGTATCAAGAGTTTGTCTTTTGGTTATCTTTTCTTGAGTCATGTCGCTAGTCTCTGCAACCTCTTTCCCTCTTTCTGAGATTGTAGCTTTAGGAATGAATTCCATTCCAGAGGATCTTTCGATCTTAGGAATGCCTTCATCTTGTTTTTCCATATGTTATATTCCTTTCCATCGAAATAAGGCGGTCTTGTGTTGCTTTGACCTTCAACCAACCCCAAATGAATGAGTACACAAGCTCTGATACCAATTGAAAGTGCTAGTATGAACACCTAGAGGGGGTGAATAGGTGTAAAAACAAATTCTTCTTTTCTTAAAGACTTAATTCATAACAAGGATACGAAAGAGTATAGATGAATAGACAATACTACAAGTTAAGTAAAGAGATAAGGAAAGAGAATTGAAACACAGAGTTTATAGTGGTTCGGCTTAGACCAAGCCTACATCCACTCTCCCATGCTAATAGCCCACCGGCTGGATTTCACTATGAATCAAAAGAGATGCTACAATCTCACGTCCTCGATTCCACTGTGCAGAGACTCTACTACACTTCCTCGAGGTCTCACAAAATTCTCTCTTTTGAGTACAGTTGTATGCTCAACAAATGAATTAGCAAAGAGTAAGGAGCTTCAGACTTTGGAATTTTTCTATCTCGCACACACTCGAACAACTAGAGCGTCTTCCTTTTATACTCCTCCATGCCTACATAATTGTTGGCACCTTCCAAAGGAGTTCGTCCAATCTACCCGTTGGACCGAATCAATTAGGGAGATCTAGCATTATTTAAGGAATATGAAGATAGCCCACCAATCATATTCGCCCATACAATCATGATCTAGGTTTCCATAAGTAGAACCTTCCAAGTATACTTCGCCAATCAACGGATCTGTCTTACTCGATTTACTTGTCATGCGAATAATAGATCTTTATATGCTTTCTCCAACCGTGAGATAATCTTCGACCAATCAAATCAAATCTTTAAGGATAACCTCGTATCTGGATAATACTTCTTCGACGATCCGAAAACTGTCAACGAGGGCAGACTTTAAATCTTGAGTCTGGCGATCTTCAGTTTGGAAGTCTTCAGACTTTGATAGATGAGTCTAGAAGTCTTTAGACTAGGAATCGTTTTGTCATCTTCAAAATACAGAAGGAAGATTTCACCATCAACCAGGACTTTAGCCTCTTTCTGGTGTCTTTGTGATCGCAGCAACGGAAGGCTTGACGTTTCTTTGGTGAATAGCACCAGGAAGCCAAGCACCTGGCTGGACCATGAAGCATGGAGGGTCAACGTACCTGGATGCAATTGACATGTAGAGATGTTACGGCCAAACATCAAAGAACACATTGCCTATGAGCTAATAGATAATTCTACACGTCTCTCAAGACCATAAGTCTAGTGAAAGTAAGCAAGAGTAGAGTTTGTTTTGAATTCACCTTGTGATGTCACGATTGAAGTTCCAGAGACTAGGATACCCATTCTTCCTAAGCAACCTCATAATTACTGATCTTATGCTGCTTCAGGCCAACATATATTGTTGGAAAAAACTCATTTACTGTTTTGAAGTTGACAAAACCTTTCCAAAAGTCTAGTCTGAAGACTTCCAGACTCTAACGTCAAAGTCTGAAGACCGCCAAACTTTAGATTCAGAGTCTGCCCACATTGACAATTTCCAAACTGAAGAATGAAGACTTATCCAGATGCAAGATTATCTTTGTCGTGACCTAATTCTAGGTGCACGACATAGGGTTTAGGCTAATAGACTACTAAGTTTTGAACTTAGCTCAGACCCTCCCAAGCCCATATGAATTTGCGACTTAGGTTCAAATTTTTAACATTCAAGTGGATTTTATTTAGAAGTCGCCACTAATCAGTTTACGGTAGGTTGATTAGACACCTAAGTAAAATAATGGGATAATTATTTTACTCCTACGTATCAGACTTCTCTAATGTCCTTTCAATACTATTTCTTTTTATTTTCAAAAATGTTTTTGTAGGCAGTTTGATTGATTTTAAATTTATTTCCTTAACATGTGAGGCGATCATGCGGGTGCACAAACCACCAATTTAACACCCAAATAAACAGTGAATAAATTGCAAAACTTATCTCAAAGCAATGAAAGCATCTGCATTGTTAGATTAGAATTCATATCAATAACCCTAAATATGATTTCTAATTAACACATAATTTTTGTTTTCACTTAATTAATGAGAATTATAAAAATGCAATATAACTAAATGACCTAATTCTAATGACATGCAATTTTCAATTAAATGGACCTAGCAACAATCACTAAATAACATGCATTTCATGAATCTAATCCTATATGACATGCACATGACATTTTTTTTTTTCTTAAAAAGCATGCAATTTTTCCTAGAAAATGAAACTAATTTATTCTAAGACATTTTTTTTGTATTTTTCAAGAAATTCGAAATTAGAAAAAATGTGAAAATTATCTAGCTAGATTAAGATTCTATTCAATTTGTATTAGGAATTCGGTTAAGCCAAATCCTAATTTAAACTAGAATATTATCTTAACCCAAGTAATCCTAAAATGCAATCTATCTAAGAAAATATCTAAACTGATAACAAATTAAAAAAAATATTATCTAGAATTAAATTACGTGTAATTTTACCCTAATATGCAATGACGTACAAAGGATGCCATAATTCTACATGACATATGTATGATGATTTTTTTTTGTTTTTTTTTAAAATTAATTGCTAAATTTAAAATTGTCAAATAATTAAACATGCAACCTAAGTTAAAAAAACTAGCAACCTAAATTGATTGATTTGATTTTTTTTAATTTTTATTTTTGAAATTCGAAATAAAATTCCTATTCTAAATATGCAAACCCTAAAACAAGAAATAAACCTAATCTAACTCACATTTTTTGGATTTTTTTTACGAAAAAAAAATCAACTTAAATGACACGACGGCAAATCAGAGCAAGACAAGATTGATATCCAAATTGACGAACCATATCTCGCGCATGAAATCGAGTTGGCCAATTTCAAATAAATCACGAATTGAATCTCGGGCGTGAGATCGGATTGGCGATTTTTCAAGCGATTGCGAGTCAGATTTCGAAGGTGAAAATCGGACTTCAATCACAAATTTCAGAGGCTATTTCATGTCAAACATCTCATCCTTACACTAAGGAATAATCATACTAAAAACAAATAACAAAAATAAAAAATAAAATAAGATAAATAAATAAAATAAAAAACTACATTTTCCTTTTTTTTTTCCTTTTTTTTCTTCCAAGCAAAGTAGCAACGTGGTGGATGATTCACGGTTGATGTGCCAACAATGGTGGTGCTCGACCAAGGACACCAGTGGTGACTCCTTAATTAGCTAGGACCACCGTTAAGGATTTCTTCAAACCTACAAGGTGGAAACAACTGTAACAAGTGAAGTGGAACCGCGGCTTTGTAGTTGGACGCAAGGTGGGCACGGATTGGCAGCGGGTGAGTCACAATGCAAGTCTGCAAGTGGCTCGGAACAACAGTAAGCAGCTTGCAAATCAGCAATGGGCCCGAGCTTGGAGCAGCATGGTTAATCGACGAAGGCTAGGAAAGTAGCAGATTGCCACGAGGGGAATGGGTGGCATGGCACAGATCACGCTCGGCACGGCAACAGGCGGTGCAACACGACAGGGCAGCACAGCAAGGGTAACAACTGGGTCTTCGATCTCCGCGAGTGGCTTGGCAACAAGGGCTGACTAGTATTATTGCAGGTCATGGGCAGCGCTGTAGCAGACTGAACCAAGGGGCAACACGGGTCAGCAGCTCACTGGCAACGCAACAGCAAGTCGTCGGGCTAGAGGTAGCGCAGCACAGCGGATCATTGTCGATGGCGAGAGGCAGGGAGGCATCAACGGTACAGGCAACAAGAATCGACGATCGTCGGTGGGGCTCCGTTGGCACAGCAGCTGAGGAGTCGGCAGCAGGTGAGATGCAGCAGGAGCGGCGTCTGGAGTCAAGTAGGTTGGTGCGAGCAGTAGGCGGCGGGCTCGCTTGTCGCTGTGGTGTGGCGAAGCAAGGGCGTCGAGCTGGCGAGGAAAGATCGTGCTATAGGCCACTCAGGCGCAGCGGAGGAAGCTTGGCGGATGCGAGATCTGCGGGTTGCAGGCGAGGCGGAGCAGATGCGGGTCGGTGCTGGGCGGTCACGGACGGCTGGCGGAGTGGCGATGGTTAGCGGTTCAGCTACCGGCGCTGGGTGGAGGCGCGGTGGCCGGTGGGGGGTGGTGCAAGCGCAGTGGCTGGTGCGGCAGCGCTGTGCAGGCGGTCGGCGTAGGCGTGCTCGCGGACGAAGGCCGGCGATGGGGAGGACTTCCCGCACGAAGAAGACAACTGTTTTGCTTTTCTTTTTCTTTTTTCCTTTTTTTTCTCTCTCCTCCTTTCTCTCTCTGCCCATTGGTCTGCTACAGACTTTTCCTTGCTGCAGTTCTTCTTCTTTTCTTCTACAGCCGGTCAGAAGAAAAGGAAAAAGGGACTGATTTTGGCCTTTTTTTTTTTTTTTAACGAGAGAGGAATTGCTCTCTTTCTTTTTGCGAAATTTTCCCACCAAGTGAAAACAATCCTACGAAGTCATAAAAAAGAGCTGGCCGTATATTCAATGTATGGCCCCCTTTTTTTCTTGACCAAGCCGCATTTTATAGGTGAATAATATGACCTCATCAGGGAAAGAGAATTTCTGCACCAAATCTCTAATAACCATGCAATCTTTCTCGTTTTGAGGCAAAAACAATATATCATTCAGTATATCCTCCAAGTGCAATATTTTTTTTTTTTGATATTTCCTCCGAAATCTTCCAATTTGCTGCGAAATATATAATGTACATATCACATAAATATATGAAATATTTTATGAATCTTTTTCCAGAAATATCAAATCGTCATTCATCATAAGTCAATTGTCGGTCATCAGAGAACAACGGGCTTGGGCCAATTCCTTCTCGCCGTGGGCTTAATCCAACTCGTTATATTTAAGCTCAGAACCATCAAGTCGAACCCATTCGTCACCGATCCAATAAATAAATGCAAATGCAAATTAAAAAATAAATGCATCTAAAACTGTATGCTATGCAATTAATATTTATTTTAGGGACAAAATTAATCCCTAATTTTTATGCAATAAATAAATGACTGAATCGTCAAAACTTAGGTGTCAACAATATTTATTTCTTTAAGGATTCGATTCGTATGGTTTATAGATGACCTTATGGCTAGATATAACACCTACTTGATTGACTATCTTTATTGGAATCAATTTCGATAATCAAATCTTTTGGAAGGCGAGCAAACTTGAAAGGTTCTACTTATGAAAACTAAGATCCTGATTGTATGAGCGAACATAATTGACTGGCTTTCATCACAAATCATCTAACGACTCGAGATCTCCTTGATTGATTCTGTCCAACAGATAGAATATAAAATTTTTTTTGGAAAGTGCCAACGGTCGTAAAGGAACGAAGGAGTATTTAAGGCGGACTCTTTAGTTGTTTGATAGAGTGTGTGAAAGAAAAATTTCAAAATCTGAAGCTTCCTAGTTCTTTGTTATTTCATTTATCGAGCTCAAAGTTGTAAACACAAAAGGGAGAAAAACTCATAGTGAGACTTTGTGAGAGACCAGTAGAGACTCTTCACTGAGAAGTTGAGATTTCAAGTTGTAAAATCTCTTTTGATTCTTAGTGGAATCCAGCTAGTGGGCTGTCAGCATGGGAGAGTGCTCGTAGGCTTGATTTAAGCCGAACCACTATAAATCTTGTGTTCTTATTCTCTTCCCTGAACTCTTTTATTTTGATTCGTAACTCTAATTAACTGTTTAAGTTTTAACTCCTTAATTTTATATGAAACTACCAATGGTTCATTTTGTTTTTAGTCTGTTATCTTCTATAAGCAAATTACTTCTACCGAATCTTGCGAAAATTTTCATTCATGCCTATTCACCCGCCTCTAGGTGTTGTTACTAGCCTTTTCAATTAGTATCAGAACCTATGTGCTTATTTATTAAAGTGTTTTTTACTTCTTAAGCTAAAGATCTATTGTTTGTATTTTGGCTCCAGGTTTGGTTGAAGGACAAAGCAACACCAGACCTCCTTACTTTGATGGGAATGAGTATAATGTATGGAAAAACAATATGAATGCATTCCTAAGATCGAAAGATCCCCTGGAATGGGATGTGGTAGAAAAGTGGATTATTCTCAAAGTTACAACAATCTCGAAAGAGGAAAGAAAAGTTTGAAAATCTGGATAAAAGTTTTGTTGATTTGAAAGAAAATTCAGATTCTTTTTCAAAGGAAAATGCCTTTTTGAAAGAAAATATTTCAAATATTACAAAAAGATTTTCGATAGAATCGAGAAGTTGGAGAAAATTCTTTCTGTACAAAGACCTTATTTTAACAAATTTGGTTTGGGCATGACTCTTGAAACTATTCCTTTAATTGATTTTTCAAAAGTTAAAGAAAGAATCAAATAGAGACCTACTAAAACATTTTACAAAAATCATTTTTAAAAAGTTTTTGTAAAATCTGTTGGCCGAAGTGCTCTCAAATGTTCAAAGTGAAACAGCTTAGAACATTTCGAAAAGGAATGTCCCAAGGTTTGGAGACCTGTTAAGAGGGATTAGGCAAAAACTGTTTTCAATACTAACTTTTCTAGACCAAAGAAAATATTGGTACCAAAGAAAACTTGAGTTCTTTTTATGATTACAGGTCGCTATCAAGAAGAAGATCAAATGGTATTTGGATAGTGGCTGTTCAAGACACATGACAAGAGATTTGAGTTCTTTTATAAAGCTTGTTCAAATAAATGGTGGAAAAGTTTCCTTTGGTGGAAACAGCAAATGAAGAATTGTTGGATGTGGAACAATGAAGATTGAAAGCCTGACAATCAACAATGTCTCCTTAGTGGAATGTTTGAATTACAATCTACTCAGCATAATTCCTAAAAAGTTCTGAAAACTACTCAGTAACCTAGGTCACACTAAAAATGTGTCAAGAGGAAATTAACCGTCAATTTAAGTCCAATTTCAGAAATTGAAGTTTCTGTCATGTCACAATAAATTATAGGAGTAACGACTCAGTCTTGGAAGATTTTTCTGACACCCGACACTTTTTGGGAAAAAGTCGGCTAGGGATCGTCTTCGTGTAGTTGAAGCCAAGGATTTATTTTGGTTGCGGAATTGAGAAGCATGAGGGATCATTGGATGAGGAAAATTATCAATTTGATAAATGAGACATCAATTGATATTATGAGAGTCAATTGAGAGAGAATCAAGAAGGAATTGAAGTCAATTGAAGCCAAAGCCCCATCAAATTCGTATCTCCCCTAGGCCTAGTCTTTTTGGACCATTTCAAGAGTCCTAAAGCAAGTGGTGTTGGCTGATTTTGAACCAAGGGAAATATACTTGGCCTAGGATGAATTTAGAAGATATTTTTGTGGAAAAATTTGGCAAGGATGGCCCACTCTCTCTCTTATCTCTCCCTCACTCTCTCTTGGTCGGCACTCTCCCTCTCCCCCTCATTCTCGCACGCCACCAACACAGCAAGGAAGAGAGCAGTAGCCATCCACACCAAGCCGCCCGTCGCCGCGCCGGACCGCCGCCCTCGCCCTTCGCGCGCGCGCCCATCTCACCACACACTGCCGTTCCCCTTGGCCGTCTCTCTCTCTCTCTCTCTCTCTCTCTCTCTCTCTCTCTCTCTCTCTCGCCCAGCTGCTATCCAGTTGCTGTTTCTAGTTCGTGGAAGCTGAACTAGAGCTGGTCTTCTTCGTTTCTTCACCGGTAAAGCCCCGCCAAGGCCCGGGTTGGTATATTTCTTCATTCCCGAGCAAGTCCCGCCGTAACCGAGTGGTTTTTTCTCCTATTTTCCAGCCTTTTGCAGCAAGTTCAGAAGTGGCAACCCACTTCTAGGCCTACTTTTGAAGTGTTTCGGGCCTCGGTTCCTAGGCCTGCTTTGGAGTTAATCGCTCCCCGCGCCGTTCCAGTCAAATTGATTCGACTTGCGCGTTATTCCGGTGAGTTTTGCTCACTAATCCTTGCTTAGTTTGCTAATAATGCTTAAGGGTTGATTAGTATTAATTAAGAAGGATTAGGTGGTTAGATTAGAGTAGATTAGTGATTATTAGTTAATGATGATGCATGTTAGGCTTTTGGCTAGTGTAATTAGCTAGAGGATAGCCTGTATTATTTATTGATTGCATCTCGGAATTTTTTCCGACTCGTCTCGGGCTCCAATTATGCATTACGGGCCTAAATTGGATTTATTGTATTTATTTATTAATTTTTGAAATTAATTAATTTATTATTTATTATTTTTCGGAAATTAGGCTGGGATAACTGACGACTGAAATTTTATACTGATTGTCATGGTGCAATCCATTTATTTATTTGAGTTCTACGTTGTGCTGAATTGAATGATTTGTGATATTTCAAGAATTTATTCTAAATTGAATGGAAATTGAGTGATTGATTGGCAAATAGCCGAGTATTATTATTTAACGCCAGTAATGTTTTGATGGGCTAAAGTAGAGAGAATTGTGGGAGTGAAATGGAAATACTCTAGACTAAGACCAATCCGGTACGATGTTATAGGCATACGTGGTTCGGTGATAAGGATATCACTGGCGAAAACGGCACCTTAAAGAACGCACGTAACTGTCTATTCCATACATCTTTGTAGACATACGCGGTTCGGTGGTTGGGACATCATTGGCGAAAACGGCGCCTTAAAGAACGCACGTAGCTGTCTATTTCTTATATCATTATGGACCTACGTGGTTCGGTGATAAGGATATCACTGGCGAAAATGGTGCCTTAAAGAACGCATGTAACGGTGTATTATATACGTGATTTATGGGCATACGTGGTTTGGTGTGTGGCACCCCTCGACGGCTCCCGAACCATTGGGGTCGCCACGGTGCGCTACCTTTCACTTGACCTGATAATGTAATACTCTGATACCAAGGAATTTCATTATAATTCATGAATCTTGGGGGTTTACATCTTTTAGATCGGTCCCTGTGCAATTTATATGGCAGAAGCACATCCATCAACTCCCTTCCCTATATTCAGAAAACGATGCATACCCACTAAACATTTATAGGTAAAAGCCGAACACTTTTATTTACTTAAACCAGATGGACATCATTCATCGGTACATCAAAATGCCATAGTCTTCTATACTCGGCTATACTTCAAAAGATGACCGACATCTCATCCAATAGTCGTATACTTAAAGTCCATCGATCAGTGTCGGTGTCCAAAAGTTCCTTCCTTTGCTATCCTCCTCCTCGCGGTCATATCCAACCACTTGATCCATCTACTGGTGGCAGTGGCAGCAGAGGTATCTTATCTAGTCTGAAATGTTAGTCCCCAAACGGGGTGAGTACAACCACTCAGCAGTAAAGATCCACCA
This sequence comes from Eucalyptus guilfoylei, assembly GCA_016097605.1. Lineage (NCBI taxonomy): Eukaryota > Viridiplantae > Streptophyta > Magnoliopsida > Myrtales > Myrtaceae > Eucalyptus > Eucalyptus guilfoylei. Next base: position 37,486,734 of record CM027862.1, on the reverse strand, counting down.
AACTACACAATGCAACAAGCAAGACAATCAAGATATCACGAGTAAAGCACATATCATTCATGCTATCAAGCATACATCACCATGCAGTCGTGCATATATTACCATGCAGTCCTGCATATCTTGCCATGCCATCGTGCATATACCACGATGCAGTCATGCATATCTCACCATGCCATCGTGCATGTATCACCATGATTCGTATCATCCATGCTATCAAGCATACATCACCATGAGATCCAATCACGCCTTCATGATCGCATTTTCAATATCAAATAGCATCAATTTGCTTTCATAAGCATATCATGCATCATGCCATATGCATACACCCATGCACATGATTCAATTTCAATTCTTATCTTTCACAAGGATCTCATTATTTTTCATCCAGGGACCAATGTTTGCATCCCACAATTTATTGCTCGCATCCAACCTGGCATCGTGAGGGCCTTTGGCACACACCTCCAGGCATTCGGCACACACCTCCGGGCATCTTGCATCCCAACTAGCATCACGAGGAATCCCCTGGCACAAACCTCCAGGGCTTCTGGAATTACGTACTGCCATACCACCAGGCATTCCCCCTGGACATTACGTAGCGTATACTACCGGGCATCTCGAAACTCCTGAGGACCTCCGGGCATGTATCAAAATACAACCAGGCATCCGGCACAAACCTCCGAGCATCCCGACACTCCTAGGGCATCGTCGGCTCACACCTCCGATGGTATCATTATTATCACAATTCATAACCACATATATGTCTCATTTTCAACATGGCATTTGATGCAACAATATCAAAGGTCTAAACCAGCTTTTTGATGTCATATGATACGCCAAACATCACCATATATGCAGTACACATAACATCCACGATATCACATTTCATAAAGAAGTTCATTGGTTTTTGAAACTAGAACCAATTTTCGGATAAAACAGAATGCACTTCTTTAGTGAAAATTCTTGGAAAATTAGTAAACAATCTCAATAAATTCTGAGAATTTAACATGATGTAAAAAAGATCCAGAGGAAGATATTTCATGAAGAACACCATGTCAAGAAAGTTCCACATCAATCACATAGATCCATACATCACAGCAAAAGAAATTCCAGCACCACTTTTGCACAGTTTCGGAAATAATTTCGATTAAGCCCTTAAATGAACTCCGAAAATTCTGAGATGTTGATATGTTATAGCTGAGATCTAAAGGTAAAAGTCTCATGAAAAAATATAAATTTAATTCCTTCTAGATTAAAAGCTATAATTTTTACAACTCCTTCTATCTCTCGGTTCACTGTCCAGATTCATCCTTTTCAAAGAAAATCGTTTTCCCCGATCATTACTTGTCCTTTTATCCTCAAATTTTAGTATGTTTCTACTCAAGATGTCATCTACAACTCTCATCAAGAACACAAGATCAAATTCGGACTGGATAATTTCACAAAATTCACGGAATCACAACAGATCAACATAACAATTTCCAGATCTAGCTTCATCAAAGAAAAATGGTTTCATCGACCTATACTTGTCCGTTTCCTTTAAAATTTTGATATGTTATTCTCCAAGAAGTCCTTTACAACTTTCATCAAGAAGTCGAAGTCAGATTTCAACTAGAAAATTGCATGCAACTCACGAAATCATCAAAGGTCGGACTGTTTTTCCAGAAACAGAATACTAGGCTAGAACACAACTCCTATAACTTCGAAATTTCACACTTCATCCACATCCGAAATTCACCATTCATCACACACAAAACACAGCAAGCAAAGGATAGATCAATGGACTCTACTTGCCTCTAATCCAAGCAAAAACACAGCAAGCACACGGCGGGGCAAAGTGGCTCAACGGCGGCGACTAGGCGGACGATTGGCAGCGACTCGACCTCCTTCTTCCTCCTCTTCTCTCGCACGCTCGCTCTCCCTCTCTCGATTTCACTCTCTCTCTCTCTCGGTAACCCTCTCTCTCAATCCGCCCACTCTCCCTCTCTTTTCTTCCCTTCATCATTAGCAATCATTGATTTTGCATGGCTTCTTACACTTGGCTACAAAGGGGCAACACTTGGCAAGCTTCTCTTGCCACTTGTTAATTTTGCCATGCACATGATGGGCCTTCCTTTGGGCTGGGCCTCCCTCCATTCCTCTCTTCTCTTGGTCGATGGCAGCCCCTCCTCCTTTGGGCTTCGCTGGCCAAGCCTAAATGGCCGAATGGTGGGGTCTTGTGGGCTAGTCTTGGCCTAAGAATTTTGGCCCACTTCCTCTTTTAATAATCTACTATAAACCCCCACTCATATAAATATCTAATTACACTATTAAACTTTGCATCATAAATAAATAAATTTCAACTTATAAAACATATGGCCAAGAATAGAATTTTCCCATCAAGTAATTATCCATTAAAAGCTTGGCCTTAAACCTATTGCAAATCATGGATCAAATGGCATACAACAAAATTTGATGGTACATCTATCACCTATCCATGGCTCATAGCACATCTAGAGGTTGTCGTGAAATTCTAAGATGCCACACGGTGATTAGGACATCACTAGCAAAAACGACGCCTTAAAGAACGCATGTACCTGTCTATAATATACATCACGTTGGCGAAAACGGCGCCAGAAACAAAAAATGTACGTGATTCACGGGCATACGTGGTTCAGTGGACATCACTGGCAAAAACGGCGCCTTGAAGAACGCATGTAACTGTCTATTACATACGTCACTTTGGTCAAAATGACGCCCGAGAGCATTACCGTGGCTCTGTGACTGAGTGTGCAATTGGAGGTTATATAGTGAGGAGTGAAATGACCTAGAAATGGTTCGACTGACATGTAATCGACTAGGTCAAATTGATCAATGATTTGATATAATGTCATGAATTGGTTGATTGATTGATGTTATATATGAGACATCTATGTATAACCTTGAATTGCAGGTTGGGACTGAGGCCAAGGTAAGTCTTCCGACTCGTGCTGTACTTAGGCAACCTGGTGGTGTATTGGTTTACTAATCGAGTCTTAAGGGGTAGAACTTGCTGAGACGTGGTCTCAATGGTTATTATATAACCATTTCAGGTTCCTAGATGGCAGCACCTCCACCTCCTCGTTCTCCTAGGCATTTTGGCATCCCTCAAGAAGTTACCGAAGAAGCATACCACTTCCCGATAGACCACCACCCAGAAGGACTAGAGTACGTATTAATAGAGTCCAAGGTTTAGGTAGATGTGGGTAATAATGAGGCCTTGGTGCCTTATGAGTACTGATCATGATATCATCACTACCACGATGGGCGTCGAGAGGGTCCCATCCCAGAAGGCGATGTGCCTTTATACATCCTTGAGGCAGCATTTGGGCTGGGGACAGCAGACCCTTAGGATGGGTCAGTAGTGGATGCTAAGGATCCCAAGCTTGAAGGTGATCCTGAGTTACCAGTCTACTCAGCTGAGGGTACCAACTTGAGTGAGGAAGAAGGTGAGATCATCGAGCAAGAGGAGGGGCAGGAGGAGTATCAGGAGTGGGAGGAACCTGAAGAAGAGGAGGTAGCAGAAGATGAAGAACTTGAAGAGAATGAGATTGATTCTGAGGAGACTAAGGATGATCGGGATGATGATCCCAAGTACGATCCGGATGAGGACTGAGATCCCATTCTATTTTGTCAAACCTTGTCTGTATGTGAATAGATGTTAGATCAGACTTATGTATATAGTATTGTAGAATACTATGAGGTGTGTTTGTATAAAAGTGTGGTTGTGAATTTTCAATATGAAAAAATATGACCCTGCTTTTCTATCCCATTGTCTTATTGTCTGGGGATTTATAACTGCTTCCGTATGTGCTATCGAAAATGAAAGGGTCGGCGATACATAGTCCTGGGATATCGCATTCTAAAATCGACCAAGGTAAAGGATGTGTGCGTGCCTGAGGATCGGGGCGTGACACTATATCTCATTGTATTAAGAGCAGTAATTGTTGTCTTCTTTCCAAAATTCTGCAGCAACTTTCAGATTTAGTACTTACAAAAGAAAATTTTACCCGAACCTTGTCCATTTGTTCTCAAATTTTGATATGTTATTCCTAAGGATGTGTCCTACAACTTTCATCAAGGGTTTGAGGTCCAATTCAGCCAAGAAAATTACAGAAATTTCGTAGAATCATCAAAGGTCTTGCTGTTTTCTACAATACAACTTACTGTTTCAAAGAGAATTACTCCCACCTACACGTTTTCGCATCCATATTGCTATAACTAGAAATCGAACTCAATCTAATGGATGGTCTCTTAAGTAAAATTGTTCTTTTTCTTATCTTCATCATTAGAAATCAAGGTGACACAAAACAAAAGGCTTTTCATTTATATTTCTCTAGAACAGAAATGTTTTGCACCATTTTCTTCATCTTTAGCTCAACTAAACCATTAGCTTCTCTATCAATCTCTTTTGTAGTATTCTCAACACACTTCCACAGCGTTTAAGGATAATCTCAGTAGGTCTTTACTTACATAGAATCTTTCACAGCTCGGTACAAAGCAAATACTCGCACCTCGGCTCACCTACCGCAACATACATCACTTTTCCTCACTCGGCAATCACCACTACACCTTGCTCGACCAACACAACCAACTTACACTCAATTTTCGAGACATGCAAGACTTTAATACAACATGTAATGACTTGTAGCCTCAATCTAGTGCTCATCTAGCTCAATCCAACACAAAACAGCAACATCACATCTAATCCGCCACCATTAAGCTAGATCCGCAAGTTCCTTGACAAAACAATGGATAACTTCTAGTTTAGAGACTTATCTTTCCTTACCTTAGTTTAGCTACTTTGTGACTCAAAACTCTTCAAAGATCAGCACCTATTCTCACGCAAGAAGAAGAAAGATCGCTGGAGTGCTGCTGGTTCTTCGCTGCTTGACCGAGAGAGAGAGGGGAAGAAGAGAGTTTTTGGTGGCTTTTGGAGAGAGAGAGATAGCGAGAGTTATGAGGGGAAATAGAGCTAATAGAGCTAGTCCCTAGGATAGGTTAATCATTAGATTTGCGAATGATGGTGTCTCCCTTGGTTGTTTCGGGTTTTAGGAAAGAAAAACCGTGGGAGAAGAGAGAGAGAAGGGAGAAGAGAGAAGAGGTATTGTGGCTTCCATGCACGACTCTTTCAACACCTATCGATCGATATCAATAAATCTCTAATCCGTATCGTTAGTTACTTCATTAGTTTCTAATGTTTTTCACTTAATTCTATTTCGAATCCACTAAATTTTAATTCTCTTGTAATTATACAAATTTATGAAATCATATGACATATTAACAACTCGGTGTTAATCTATGAGGAGTTTATCACAAGAAATGTTAAAGTTAGAAATCAACATTAGCATTACAATTGCTAATTAAATCATCATAATTATAATCTATAAACTAAATCGGAAATAAAATTACTCGGGCCTAAATACCCGGCTCTGGCCCAACAGGCTCATTCTACGACATCTCAGCCCACTAACATAATTTACTATTCTAACAGATCCAAGTCTTGGCCCGCTCTAAGCCAAGTCCAAGCCCATAATCTCCCATTCGGCTTCTCAAGCCCAATACGTGTGGCCCGTCAACTTCTTAAGCCCACACATTCCTCACGGTCCATCGGGTTTACTTTCTGGCCCGATTTAAAATAATCCGAGCTCTTAACAATCTGATTACACTAATAGGGTCGGTGAAATTCGGGATGTCACACGCACCCATCCCTCATCTGATCGATTAATAGCGACGTCCCAGGACGCATCACCAACCCTTTCATTTTTAATATGCATGTGGAAGCATATAAAATAATCTCCAGATAGTAAAACAATGGGATAGAAAAGTAGGACCAAAATTTTCACAAAAGACCTTTTTATAAATGCACAGGTTTATACACAGAAGCCTACAAAAAGGAATCGACTTTCAACAAAAGGGAAATGTCCTAGGACTAGCTAATCAGACATGCTTTCATGGCCACAAAGCTAAGGTCTATGTTGAGTACTATAGTGATGATGAGGATGATGGAAATGATGACGATGAGGAGACCACTGAAAGAGGAGAAGGGAGAAATCCTACTCAAGCGAGTAATCAAGTTAGGGATGAGTGTAGGTTGAATGGAGGGCAACATGAGAAGCAAGTGAGGGAGGAGAGGGAGAGAAGTCATATTGACAGAGATGAGCAAATAGAGAGATGTCCTGAAATCTTGGGTGAAGATGTGGGCAATGAAGACTTAATTGGATTAGAATTGGAAGTTGCTCTATCTAGTGAATTAGAAGATGAATATTTGACAACAATAGATTTCTTAAGTGATGAAGATCATGATGATCTAGCAATATCAAGAGAAAGCAAAGGGAATTTGTCAGAAAAAAAAGTTGCAGCTTTAGGAGAAAGGCTCGAGCTAGCAAATAGGGATAAAGCTCCAGTTAAAGGTAATAAAAGTAAAGATGAAGAAAGTTGTGAAGATTAAATTACTGGTTTGGAGAATGAGCTTAGCAATGATGATGAAGAACCTGTGCATAGAAGGAAAAGTAAGTATCCTTGCTACGATCCGAGTATTGATAAACCTGTTTTGTATGTAGACATAAAAATGCCAAACAATTAAAATAAGCTGTTGTCAAGAGCTCCATATGGCACATGCCAAGGAAATTTCAGCAAAATCATCGCTTTAGGATTTGCAATGAACCGTTAGAGTAGTTCTAGTTGGAAATTTTAACCACACTCGATGATTCTTCTTCAGTGGAGGCATAATCTATCTCTCTCTCTACAAATGCTCACACCTAATCATCGAGGCCAGTGGGGATGAACTTTGCTAGCTATTGAATCTATGTATTAAGTTTGTGAAAAATTAAGTTGAGACTTGAACTCAAGAGGACTGGAACTTTCTTATGCTGGTAAGACGATGCTTGGTGGAAACCTCTAAGCTTTGTTAAATTTGTGTTAAGTTTGCATTTTCTAGTGAGTCCTGGAGATCACTCATCATCAATTGTCATTGTCGGCCTCAGATATGAAGGAACATCGGAAACAAAGGAGTGTTGAATTCATTAGAAATATAAAGGAATTTGTGAGAGCTAAGTGCTCACAACTCAATTGTCTATGGAAGCTTTATGGCACGTTAAATAGGAATGGGTCATTTTAGATTAGGTCCTTCCAAGAGGAACATATTTGTCCTATTATATTTGACAATAAAAGGATAACAAGTGTGTGGTGGTCCAAATACTTTTTCCATACTATCAAAGTAATACCCGATATCAAGAGTCCTCAATTTTAACTATTAATGAATGAGCAGTTAAGGGTTAATATACTGAGGAATCACTATAAGAGAGCCAAGCTGAGGGTGATGAAAATATTGATTGGTTGGTCCAAGGAAGAATATGGATAAGTAAGGGATTATGCTTGCGGATGCATCTTCAAAACCCATATAGTAGGATATATGTAGAGGTTGTAAAGAGGCCATTACCTGATTGTGGATCTAGACTTGATAGATTTTATGTCTATTTTGATGTACCCAAACATGGCTTTTTGACTGGTTGTAAAAGAGTTGTAAGATTAGATGGATGCTTTATGAAGGGTTTATGTAAGGAGAAGTGCCAACAATCAAATATTTCCGATAGCTTGGGCAGTGGTGAAAATAGAGAACAATGATACTTAGTCCTAGTTTCTCAAAAATTTAATGGCTAATCTTAAGATAGCTGATAGGGAAGGATGGTCATTCATAACCGACCAATAGAAGAAATACCATTATCAACTAATTCTCTTTTAATATTAATTACTTGTATATCTTTTTTCACTTGTATTTGTTGGTATGAATTTTTATAGGGACTTGTTCCTACATTGGCTGAGCATAAAATGTGCGCAAGGCACATATACGCAAACTAGGCAAAGAACTTCAAAGGAGATAAGCTGCAGAAGCAGTTCTAACAGATAGCAAAGAGTACCAACATAGTTGATTTCTAATTAGCCAAACAGGGGTTATTACAACTAATAAAGGAATGTTTTGATGCACTATTCCAAACAGAAGCTAAGCACTAGTATCGGGCCTTCTTCTGTGAAGAGTTTACATGCAATATCATTAATAATAACCTTAGTGAAGCATTTAATGGCAGAATTTTAAAGGTCGGGTGCAAACTAATCATCAGCATACTTGATGATATTCGAGTTATGGTGATGACTAGATTATATAGATAAAGAGATGATGCTACAAAGTAGACTAGAGAATGTAGTCTTCGGATTGTGAAGAGATTGGATATGAATATTGCTGCTAGTAAGCTTTGCCATCCAGTCTGGAATGAAGATAATGGATATGAGATCATTAAAAATTATGATAAGTATATTGTTAACTTAGATTTAAAAAAAAAAAGTGTTCATGCTAAGCCCGACGACCAAATGTAATTCTCTGTGCTCATGCCATTTATACCATTCAAATGAAGTAACAAAATCCAGGGGATTACCTAGATGATTGGTATATATATATATAAAGGGGTTAGGATCGGAGTACTATATGAGAGAACAAGGAAGTATAGAGATTAACAGATCTATAAGATAACTAGGAATGTATAAGAACAAGAAAGTAAATGACTTAAATAAAATTGCGAGAATTAAAAATAATGTAAAAGGCAAAGGCAATATATAAAATATAAAGTAAGAGTATGCATAAACAAAAACCAACCATGAAAGTGGTCTGAACTTGTATTATATAAACTAGAAATTAAAATTACATGTATTGAAAGATGCAAAAACTAAAGCATCAAGTCATCCACTAGGGCGGTAATCCGCGCTCCAGGGAGTACTGATGTTTGTATTACAAGAAATGATTAACCAACTATCATGTAAGTTGGTAACCCTGTATGAAACTATGTATTTGAAAAAAAACTAACTTACTTTGAAACCAGGGGGTACAAGGTAAGAAAGCTTGAGACTTGAAGGGATGAGGGTTACAAGATGGAAGGAAGAGGAAGAAGAGAGAAGTGAGATCTAAAAAATTTTGAGTCCCCTTCTTCTATGTTGAGAGAGTGTATTTATAGGAGGTGCTACAGTGTTGAATAGTGTAAAGTGAACAGTACTGAGTGAACAGTGAATAGTGAACAGTATATGCCTATTTTGCTACAGTGTATAGCCTTTGCGCCGCTGTAACAGTGTCTGCATGTGATGTCTTGATTTTAATCTCTGTCTAGATTGATCCCGTAGCAGTCGTCTTCATTGGTGTTTCCATTGTGATGTGATTGGGAGGATCCTTCTTGACTGTTTTGAGATTTCAAAGATCCACATTGTGATTCTTCCGCTTCTGAGAGCATTGTCCTAAGGATGTTGTAGTATTACTCTCTGCTCTGGACTGCGGCAAGTGCTGCACTTGCCATAGATTTCTCTTGTAAAAACGATGTATTCGATGGGGCTGTGGTTATTTGGGTTTTCTGGCTGTTTAACCATGTTTTAACCGCAACTTCAGATCCTTGTTCATGGTATTTGAATTTATCACACCATTTTGTTTTGTATTTTCGGACAAGTACTGGTACACCAGGTTTTGTGGATGTATTGTATTCAAATTCCCATGCTGTTATCCAAGAGATTCTGAATATTATAAAGAAATGCATAAGGCATGGGAACCTTGTATCATGCGGTGTTGGTACAAAGTATTCACTAAAAATCTTGTATCCTTGGTTGACTGTGGGGTGTAGTATTATGTCCAAAGGACCAAAGAGATCCCACCAAGAGTCAAACCAGTTTGGTAAGCTTTGTCTTGGGAAGTTATCTTTAAAAAATAACAATCAAGTGTGTTGAAAATTTGTATCATGCGGTGTTGGTACAAAGTATTCACTAAAAATCTTGTATCCTTGGTTGACTGTGGGGTGTAGTATTATGTCCAAAGGACCAAAGAGATCCCACCAAGAGTCAAACCAGTTTGGTAAGCTTTGTCTTGGGAAGTTATCTTTAAAAAATAACAATCAAGTGTGTTGAAAATTTGTATTTTGTCTGAAGAAAACATTCCACCAAGCTTGTTGGTAGTCCCAGTATGTATATGAGGAGGAGTATGGTAAGCTTTGGGTAAGTTTGGTTTGGAATTTTCTGGGTGTATGAGGTGAAGCTCCCCAGTGTGAGGGGTGTATGACTTTACTGATGGATATAGTGGAGTATAGAATGTTTTCTGTATTGTTTTTGTTAGCAAAGTGGGTAAACCTTGCTAATTCTCTCTCCACTAGAATTTGCTCATAATAAGCAAGGGTTTTGTTTGTATTGTGTGGTTTGAATAACCAGTTTTTTGGAAAGATGTTTTTTGCAAATTGATTGGATCTTCGTCAAAGAATCCATCTTCCACAGTCAATATTTTTTTTAAATGATGTTTTGGGGAAAAATTTTGATTTTTGAGATTGAGGGGTTGCCTGTGGCCTAATAACCACCTCATTCGAAATTCTTTTGTATTCTGCTTGTTTTTGTGTAGAAAGCAAGGAAGGATTGTTGTTTACCTCGATGGCACTAGATGGCTCTTTCTTTACTGTTTTTTGTAAAGACTGCGCAAGTAACAGAATTGTTTCTTTTGGTATCATGTCGGCTAGATGATTAAAGGCTAGCATGGGTTCAGATGATATAGGTTCTATTTTCAAAGGTGTTTGGTGTTGTTGTAAGAATGACTGGTTGTTTTCTGCCATTTGGAGCCATGTCTTGGTGGGTGTTAAGCCTGTTGGCTTTGGTGGTGTATTGGAGGGTTCGGCAGTGGCTTTGCCTTTGCCTTTGCCATTATCTTTGTCTTTTTTGGATCTTGGCATATTGGTATCCCCTGTAAAAATTCTCTTGTGAGAAAATCGGGTAATGAATTTGAAGAACCATTTATAAAATGTCAAAATCAAATACTGAAAGTATGGCTTGCCATCTAGCAAAAATCTGTTTTGATGCAATGTTTAAAACATCGTTTTGTAAAATGTCTTTGGCTGATTTGCAATCAATTCGCAAGAGAAATTTTTGATTTAATAAATCTCCTTGGAATTTTGATATAGATAAAACTATAGCAAGTATTTCTTTTTTGATTGTTGAATAATTTTGTTGAGTGGAATTCCAATGTTTTGATATAAACTGAACAACTTGTTCTTTGTTATTATTGACCTATTTGAGAATGCCACCATATCCTAATTCTGAAGCATCAGTCTCGACTATTTTGAAAGTAGAAGGATCAGCAAGGTGTAAGTATGGTATATCTTTTACATGAATTTTTATTTGTTTGACGATGTCAGTATGGATAGAAGTCCATGGAGGAGGATCTTTACGTAACCTTTGGTGTAAAGGTTTGCAAAGAATATTTATATTGGGAAAGAAATCTATAATGTAATTGCGGCTACCTAAAAACCTTTGTAGTTGAGTTTTGTCTTTAATCTCATCTGGAAATTTATCAGTAAAAGAGATTGATCTTTCTATGGGAGTTATAGTACTAAGATGGATATAATGACCTAGAAATCTAATCCTGGTCTGGAAAAGTGCAATTTTAGTAGGAGAAACTACTAAAGCATTTTGTATAATTATTTTTATGAATGTAGACAGATGTTTAAAATGTTGTTCTATATTAGAGGAGAAAACTAGAACATCATCTATGTAAACAATAATGTATTCTGAATAAGGATTAAAGATTTCATTCATGATTCTTTGGAATTCTGAAGGGGCATTTTTAAGACCGAATGGCATAACATTCCATTCGTATTGGCCAAAAGGGACAGTAAAAGTTGTTTTGTATTTTATCTTTTTCACTGATTTGGATTTGCCAAAAACCTGATTTCATGTCAAATTTTGAGAATATTTTTGATCTACATAATCTGTTTAGTAAATCTTTTTTATTCGGAATTGGATATCTTATCCATCTAAGGGCTATGTTTAGAGGTTTATAATTAATGACTAATCTGGGAACTCCTCTTTCTAATTCAGCATTTTTATTGACATAGAAAGCAGAACAGCTCCATGGTGATTGACTTTTTCTTATGAGTTTTTTACTCAAAAGGTCTTGTATTTCTGACTAGCAAAATTTTAGAACTTCTTGGTTCATTTGTGTAGGGCGAGCTTTTGTAGGTATTTTGTTTTCAGAAAAATCATGTTCATAGGGCAAGTCTACAATATGCTTCTTTCTTTCCCAAAAGGCATTGGGTAAAGTAGAGCATATGGTTTTCTCTATGTGTTTTTGTAGGGAAGCTATTTTTTCTACAATTTTAGGTTTTAAAAGATTTTCTTCTATTCTTTTGAATTCTAAATCTTCTTTTAAGAATTCAAGCTGGTTTTCTTTGTCTTTTATAAGGCAATTTATTTCTAAAATGGAATGTTCTTGTAAAATATTTAGGCTTCTCTTATGTGGTTTTGTTATGAAATTGAATGTGATTTTTTTATTTAAGGCATGAGTTTCGATACCTTCATTAGTAACAGTAAAAGGTTGGATTAATTGTATGAAAGGTGTTCCAAGGATAACATGTTGCCTCATGTTTTTTACTAAAAGGAAAGATGTTTTGTAAGACATTTGGTCTTTTATTATCAAAGCTTCTGGTAACTTGTATTGTATATTCAGTTTGTCCCCTGAGGCTGATTTTAAGGATTCAGATGTTTTATCAAAGTATCTTGTTGGAACAAGGCCTTCTTTGATACAATTGAGGTCGGCCCCTGTATCAAAGAGTGATGTTGTTTCAATAATATACTCATTATTGATTTTTATCTTAATATTTATTATCCATTTCCTAGATGTTATTTATGTTAGCAACATAAGAAAGGCTGGATCAGAGGTATCGATGGTACTAGTAGTTTCATTTTGGTCATCTAGTTTCGTCTTTCCTTTTATGACAAGAGACTTTATATTAGAAATTTCCTGTTTCATTTCTAATTGAGTTTTTTTCAAGGCTTGTATTTCTAATTTTTGTTGTTTTATTTCGTTTTGAAGATCATTAATATTAATGGGCCTGGATTGGGGTTTTTTGTTTCTATTCAGAACGTCTTTTAAATTGTAGGAAGTGTTGGGTTTAGTGGTAATATTCATAGAAGAGTGAAGTCTATCTAAGTATTCTTTTTTGGCTCCGGGGTCAAGTATTTTATCAGCGGTGCTAAGAAGGAATTCTTCTTCTTTAGTTAAGACGTTTACTTCAGGAATGGGTTTTTCTGGAGAGGCGTCTTCATAATCGGAATCTGAAGAGGATTCTATTTCATTAATCTGAAGACCTTCTTCCTCAAGAAGTTCATCAGAAGAAGTATCACCATTTTCTATGAAGATGTTATTTAACTGGTTAAGAATATTGTCGTCTAAAGAAAGTTCATTTAATTTCTTATTAATCCTACAGTATTTTGAAATATGACCTTTTCTACCACAAGAGTAACATTTAATGTCTTTAAAAATTTTCCTATCAGTGTGAGGTCTATTTTGGTTATTCTGGTGTCTTTGGTTATTCCTACGGGGTTGAGGTTTGTTGCGACGTTTCTTTGTTTCTTTCTCAGAAGGACAAGTTCCCTTACATCTTGGTTTTGTTTTTTCATTATAAGAGGAATCATATTGAGCACAAAAATCTCCTAGACTTCTATTGGTGAGGGATTGTTCTTCCTTGAGTTGTCTTTGTAATTTGATTGTATTACACATTTGTGTTCCTTGCCTATAAACGTAAGAGACAATTTCTCCATAAGAAAGGAGATCATAAGGAATTTGGCCGTTGTATTCTTCCCTAATTTTATCTCTAACTTGGTTACCTATAATCTGAGGTAAACCGGCTAAGAATTTTTCTTTCCAAAAAGGTTGATTGCAGTCAGGTCTAATAAGAACCCTTTGAAAGAAAAGCTCTTTGTATTCTCTAAATCTTCCTAAGGATTTGCAACGCATATTGGAAAGGATGTCTTGGTTTCTATCCCTAATATGTGAAGGATCTCCTATGAAATGTTGGGAAATGGAATAGATAAGAGTGTTCACCGCATCTTGGATGAGATGTCCTTGATCATCATCCATGCGTTGGCCAAAGTCATCTATCTTATAAGCAGTTAAAATTTGTGTCTTTTGTTCATCTGTCAGGTAGTTATCCCACCAACCTTTTAATTGTCCAGTATATCCGGCTACTAAGAGGTTAGCAACAGCATGGTCAGAAACATCTTGCTGTGTTTTGTAGGCATTAGCAAGCATTACCATGTTGTTAAGAATGTTCATAATATTGGTTTCGGCAACACCATCAATGTTCCATTCATAAATGGCGTCTGGAGAGTATTTATTCTGTATTTTTTGCAATGATTCTTCTTGGACAATGTCTAGTGGGGTGGCTCTACTATAATAAAGCTTTTAGGGTTGTCTCCAACTAAGTCTATTTATCTCGGCGACTGATTCATTATCAGAGTCGTTAGAGGTTTTGGTCAAGGTACTAATGGTAGGTTGGTCTGGGGTGTCTTTAATAATTAGTCATTGGAATTTAGGAGTGTCTAGTATAGGAGTAAGTTCTAACTTTGATTTCCCTAAGAGTTTTTTCTTTTGTTCTATAGCTTTGGCAAACTCTGGGCTAAGATTTTTGGAAATTCAAAGGCTTTAAATTGGGTTTTTTGAGAGTGTCAACTTGTGGTGCGATGAGTTGAGTAGGATTCTGGATGGTGGATTCTATCCTATTCAACTATTTTCCTATGGTCGCCAAATGTTGATTAGTAAAATTATTTTGTTCAATGACTTTGTGAGTAAAAAGAGTCTCCTTTGTCTGGAAGTCTAAAAGGAGTAGCTGTCACTTCGCTATCTCCATGTTGTATTTTTATTCTCCTAAGAGGCGGATGGTTAGATTCTATGGTTTCACCATTATCAAGTTTCCACTTATAATGATGATCTAAAACGACTATTTCTTTTGGTTCGAGGAATTGTTCTTCTAACCAATCAAAGAAAAATATATGGACTTCATATTCATATATGTAGTCATAATATTTTTGCTTGATATCTTTTGCTTTATCAGCAAAGGTTTTGAAGAACCATTCTCTAATTTGTCTATTGTCTTCAGAATTAAATTCTTTATTAAGGAAAGACTTATTTGGTTCAAAATATTTTTCTAAAACATTAAGCTCAGCATCTATCATTTGCGAATAAGTAGGAGAATGATGAGGAGAATCTGTGTTTTCTAGGACAAGTTCAGGCTGGTTCTATTGGTAAACTGGCCTGGAAATCCCTGATCTATTATCTAAACCACTAATTTCCGGTTCAGGTGGTGTCTCATGATTATTCCCACTAGAAGAAGGAGGTAAAGGTGTAGTATCACGTGTGGGAGTGTTTCTATGCGTGCTTGGAGGAATGGTGATAATAGGAGGAAGATTGGGATTAAGATCTATAGACCTTGTATAAGAAGTATGAAAAGAAGGACTAGATCTTGAATCGAAAGATCTTCTAGGAAACCTAATGGTCACTCTTCCTTATGGATGTTGAATGACATTGGTCGGATCTGTATTTTGAACAACTTGTTGGGGAATTTGGTTTTCTAATTCCCATTGTTCTGGTAAAGTAACTTCATTCCAATTAATGGATCTAGGAATTGTTGTATTAGCTCTAGAAATGTCAGTCTGGAGGAGAAGTGTTTCTCCTCTTGGATGATGTTTGAAGGCATTTTCTCCAAAGGCGGAGGCCATGGCTTTGTAATGGATTCTATAGACAAGGGCGAAAAGAATAGATCCATCTGCCACTTTGTAATTATGAGTTTTGATTCAAAGTGTGAGTGCTCTAAGAATGTTTTTATCCTTGAGGGAAATAGAGAAATTGGGAAAATAGTCAAAATGTATTGGTCATTTGCAGAGACCTGTCTCTACAGTACCGAGGATGGACTCATCATAGTTTAAGAGACGTGAATCTCGTAAAACTAAGATAATGGAAGTATTAAGACCTTCTTTTGTAAGAGGTTTGACTCCTACTTGGACTAATCCTATATGAATATAATTGTATTTTTGCTTATGTTTTTTTATCGATTCCTTATTCAAAAGATGTATTTTTTCATAAGAATTAGAAAGAGGAATATCTCTTTCTTCGGTAGCTATGACATAATCTGATTTTTTGAAAAATTTCAATTTTGATTGTTTGTATATTTCCTTAAGCTTTATTTTAGGAATTTCCCAATTTTCTATAGATTTGTTGAAATCTTCTATCCTTACTTCTTCTCTATGTATAGGACTTGGATCTGAGTCCATTTGTGATAGAGAACTAGAGGAAGATGTAGATCTTCTAAGTAAGCTCATACTTAAGATCGGAACTATTCCTTCTTCAGAACCGTTTCAGAGCTAAACCAATGGTCTAACAGCCACTCAGGGACTTACGGCCTGGACCACTCTGTAGAAACAAGAAGGATGCCAATGAATGGCTCTCGATCTATGAGTATGTTCTTACAAAGACTATCTATACCTTCCCACTGGCTCTGATACCATAAAGGGGTTAGGATCGGAGTACTATATGAGAGAACAAGGAAGTATAGAGATTAACAGATCTATAAGATAACTAGGAATTGGTATCATATATATATATATATATAAATTATACCTTACTTCGTACTAATTCATGATGCATCATATCAGAAGTAGCAAATTTTAGGAGCCAACAAATCATGAAGGCCTTCTACCTTTGCCGCTGAAAAAATAAATAAAAAGCCAAAAAAGAGATGACGAATGCAGGAGGAAGACGCATCAAGTCAAAGAAGACACATCAAGTCAAGGGATGAGTAAGATTGGAGTAAAGATGAAATGCTCCTACTGTCATAAGAAGGGCACAATAAAAAAATGTTGTGAGCTGAAAAAACAACATCAACAACAAGAAATTGCTATGAGGGTTGATTTAGCACTAAGAACAAGGCCTAGTGAAGGAAGGACAAAAGGCCTTACTGTAAGGCTTACTGAAGGGCAGACAGAGAGCCCTACTCTAAGGTGAGTATCTTCTTTGCCTTAACAACTTTTTGGTTCATATTTGATAGAGTTTGGTAATTAATCATTCACGGGTTTTTTCTTGTCCTTTTCCTCTATCATGCACTTGTAATTAATTTGAAAAGTTTTCTCCATTTGTTTCCACCGTGAAAATGAGTAGATGTCTAATTATTTATGCTAATTGGTCATGGTCTTGATATAGCACAATCTTGTTGTAAAGCCTACAGAAAGGCCAACAAAAGGCTCTATTGTAGGCTCAAGTGTAGGGATATGGATTGGTACAAGCAGGATAGCAACAAAAATAACTTAGTCGACTATTGAAGAAATGAGGAAAATAATATTCTGTAAGTTGTACATTGTTGTATTTGTCTTTTATGGATTAAGATTTAATTTTGTTATGTGTTTCTGAGGTATGATGATGGCTAACTGCATAAATGGCACAGACTGCTCCCCCACAGGTTGCTCCCCCAAAGGTTTATTGTTGAAAGTGATGCACCACAGCGAACAAGAGAGGCTCTTGAAAAAAGATTAAGATAATATTATTATGAGATTTACACAAATGAATGTACTGTAATGACTATTTTGAATGTAAAACTTGTAGAATCAAGTATTTAACTTGTGGTACCTCAATTCATCTGGTTGATAAATATGGTTATGTCCTTATAGCTTAGGAGAAATTTGGAGGTACTTATTTCTCAAGGTGGGCCAACTCAAGAGTCAAGGACACAACCAAAGAAGCTTTCTCCAAAGAAAAAGACAGCTAGTATAGCTTTAAAACAGCTACCAAAAAAGAACCTAGCACCAATTACATCTCAACCGACTAATCATGGGAGCAATAGTGATCCTAGGAACTAACACATGACACATGCTAGAAAAAAATAGCCGCTGCTAAGAACATGTTGATAAAAAGGCTAGTTAAAGAACTCATATGTCCAAATCGAAAGAGTGCTCCGATTATAAATCAATTCAAAGCTCCCAAAGGAAAATGGGGTAGAGGTGTTGTGCATATTGACTAATGGGAGGGTACTGGACATGGTACCTATTTATGTTTTTTTTTTTTTTTGAGGAGGGTGCTAGACATTATATCTTCACTGATGGGAGTTGTCGCCATTATTTTTTTAGGAGAATGCATATTGCCATTGTTTTTTTAGGAGGGTACTGAACCTTGAGTGATTGGAGAGTGAAGTCAAATATGTTTTTTTTTTTAAAAGAATCAATTAATATTAATGGCAATGGATGTTATTGTTCTTTTCCCTTATCTTGGTTTCGGCTAATGATTTGAATGGGGTTGTTATGTTGTATAAATTTTTTGCTACTGGTGCAATATTGTTATGAGGCTAATGTTGTTTTTGGAAATAATGTGTTCATATTGTTGCTAGTTGAAGTTGTGGGTGCTAGTGGATTTGTGGGTACTGATTATATGTGCTGGTGCAAGAACAAAATGCACCAACACGCCTTAGTGTAGTTATAGGTACTGGTGAAAGAACAATATGCACCAGCACAGCTTTGGTGCAATTTTAGGTACTGGTGCATCTTGTTGCATCAACACTTGTAGGGTGTGTTTGGTTCAGTATTTTGAAAGTCCATTGGGGAAATGTAAAGTAGTTTAGCCTAAAGAATTTTAGGCAAATGCAAAGGTCGTTTGGTAAACCGTTTGGTAAACTATGTTTTGAGAAGCAACTTTGAGAGAAATGTTATTTGGTAGAAAACACATTTCAAAAGCTCTTTAGATGATTAATATTAGTTTTTAAAATTTTATTTGTTTAAAATTGAAAAAAAAATAATGTTTGCAATTTTTTAAATATAAATTTTGACAATAATACTAAAAAAATTGAATACATATATAATTTTTTTTAAAAATAGACCAAACCCTTCATCGAAGTTTGTTAATTTTTATTTGCTTAAAATTGAAAAAAAAATTATGTATGCAACTTTTTAAATATAATTTTTTTACAATAATGCTAAAAAAATCAAATACATATATATAATTTTTTTTTAAAAATACCAAATCCTTTGTGGAAATTTATTCATTTTTATTTGTTTAAAATTGAAAAAAATAATGTATGCAACTTTTTAAATATAAAATTTGACAATAATACTAAAAAAATCAAATATATATATCAAAAAAAGACCAAATCCTTCGTCGAAATTTTTTTTTTTAAATTTGAAAAAAAATGTATGCGATTTTTTAAATATAAATGTGAAAATAATGCTTGTAAGTCAAATACATATATATAATTTTTTTTAAAAAGACCAAACCCTTCATCGGAATTTTTTTAATTTTTTTGTTTAAAATTGAAAAAAAATAATGTATGCAACTTTTTATATATAAATTTTGACAATAATGCTATAAAAAATCAATTATATAAATAATTTTTTTAAACAAACCAAAATATATTTAATTTTTTTAGCATTTATATATATGTGATTTTTTTAGCATTATTTTGGCATTTAAAAAAATAATAACAAGGGAAAAATCAGACATTTGAAGAATAAGTGAGGATAGTTTTGGAAAAAAAAACTAAGTTTCAACATTTGGCCAAATGTTGAAAGCTCAAAGCTAGTTCCTACTAATAGGGCTTTTAGCCTTCCCAATGTTGACTTTCACTTGAAAGCTACTTCAAAATTGTTACCAAATAGTCCAGCGTTTCCACAAAGGGTTTTGGAGGCTGAAAGTCCATTAGGAATGCTGAACCAAACGCAGTATGAGTGGTCACTTTTTAATCGCGATTGACACTTAAATAATCACTTTCCAAAGAACTTGACACTCAAACAATCACTATTTATAACTTATGACACTGGAATAGTCAATCGTGAATTTGTTACCACCCCTTAATTTTGTCATGGCTTGTAGTAATAGATATAGCAAACCAACAAACCATTACCAAACAAAAAATGCAGTAAACCATTACATCTGAAGCAAAAATTAAGCAAAACAAATCAATATTAACAATACACAACTAAGTAAAAAAAAAACCTTTGAGTGCTCACAACCAATGAATTTCAACTCCAACCTTACATATTCACTATAGATTGCAACAAAAAATTTGCGGCAAATCAATAACATACTTTACTTATAAATAACCCGATACAAATATATATTCCACATATTCGACTATGGTAGAAATACAAATTTCTTCTCATTACTCACTTCACATTTGAATAGACTACACAAGAGAACAACAACACAATCAATGCCCAGTAAAAGTTTCTTTCAATTTTCAGCCTTGAAACGTCATTCTTCAAATGGTCGACCAGGAAGTTAAACCCTTCATTTGAGTTTGTACTGAGTC
This sequence comes from Eucalyptus guilfoylei, assembly GCA_016097605.1. NCBI lineage: Eukaryota > Viridiplantae > Streptophyta > Magnoliopsida > Myrtales > Myrtaceae > Eucalyptus > Eucalyptus guilfoylei. The sequence continues at coordinate 37,466,587 of CM027862.1, read as the reverse complement.
GACATCCTCCAACTCATCCATCAATGTAACTGGAGGTTGATGTTGACCTTCAAGTAGCTCCAAAATCACCTCTATTACTCAACCGGAGAATTTTGCGTCAACCCATTTGAAATATTTGCATTTTGAGCCTTCTCTATACCTATCACACCCATGAAATCTTCTTCGAGGATTCAACTGAGTCTAAGATATTCTTCTCAAACTTGGTAACCCGCAATAATAGTAACACTCACTATCTAATTCACTTTTTTGGGACGAACGTGAGCCATTGCTAAATCTTTTGCCCTCTATTTGTAAGATCAAGCTGATAATTTTGAGGGAAAATCGAAGTAGGTACTCAAATTGGCCGGTTAGTGTTTTGAACTCCTAGTTCTCTTTCAATTTGGGGATTTAAGGTTCTTACTTGAGGGAAAGGCGCCAAACAGCATCATTTTGTTGTTTGCATAATGACTATACTCTCCGTTAAGCCACGTCGGCTTTAAAATTAATAAAAAAGTGCTGGATTTTCGGTCAATCAGATTGGCATTAGCACTTAAATAATTGTTTTTCAAACTTTTTAGCACTTAAGTGATCCAAAATAAATTTTTGATATTAAAGTGAACGCCATACACAACTTTTGACACTTCTAGTATACTTTCCCCTAGTTTCTACTTTTCAATGCATGATTGACTTGGATATATAGTTCCACAAATATAAACCTTTCGAAGCTTTATTTTTTTTTTCTTTTAACTTTTATTAAGCTTGAAAAGGACCGTCTTTCAAACGAATACTCGCACCATTTCAATTGATGATGTAAGGAATCAATAAGTTATAATTGAAATATATATTTAGTTAATTCATATGACCTTCGCTATAAATTTTAGCATCAAGTGCCCGAGGAACTAGCCTTCCACTTTTAGACTTTATTTTCTTAAAAAGTGTCCCTTAGGGTATATGAATTTTATCTTTATATACAAATAAGCAACGCGGAAATCAATTATATAGGAAATATTATCCAAAAATTTTAAACATATTGTATGGCAACGAATTCATTACTAAATCTTGTAATTATGTCACTTAAGTCCCAAACCTTTTGATAATTTCTTAGCATAGTCATTCCTACCAATTTTTGGCCAAAAATTGCTAACATGGCGATCTAGTTGACCATCCTCTGTGGCCAAGCGGCGCTAATGTGCATAATCTTCGGATTTTTTTTTTTTAAACTTGTGAATTTTTCCTTTTCCCCTCCCCCCCTTTTTTTTGGCTTGTGGCCAATGATCGGCCACAGGCAAGGGATGGACTTGCATGGGTGATGGTCGACCATTCTAGATGGGACAAGGGCTACAACACCCTTGCTAAGTGAGGGCATCATGGCTCTCGTCAGCCACACATTGTGCAAGCTAGGGTACCTAGCTTGTGGTAGGTTACTGACCATGGCCATGTATTAGTCATAGGCAAAATGAAAAGAGCAGGGAAAAAAAGGAAACAATGAGAAAAAAAAAAAAGGAAATCATAAAAATTTTAGAAAAATTTTAAAAATTAGTTAGTGATTTTTGGTCAAAATTGGTTAAAATGGTTATATTGACAAATTATGTAAATATTTAGGATTAAATTAGCACAATTAAAAGTTAGGACCTAAACTGGTCACTATACAATAAAATTATGACTTTTTAAATAAGTATCTTAGATTACATAATAATAATAATATGACCGAATAGAAAAATGGGTTTATATCAAAAAGGAGGTGGGGCGAGATGGTGAAAAGATAGGATGATTCAATGGATCCCACAAGCTCTAGTTTTTAAGATTAATTAAATGTCTTAGCTCATGCTGTGTCGGCTTTAAAAAAGAAAGATGCTTTATATTATTATGACTCTATGCAAAGTGATGATGTGGTGGTGATCACACGAGATCCTCACGTTGGCCGCAAAAATGTAAGGTGAGGTGCTAACGAGGCACGTGAACCGAGAAAAAAAATTGGCAATTTTACTGTTTTTTGTTGAGAAGTTCTAAAGGACAATTATAATTAGCGCCAACAGGCCAGACAAATCTTCATTCTCCAATAATGATGGCTTGGGAAAATATTTTACATTGTTTAACCAAGCCACTCAAAAGCTTAGAGTGTGTGATTATTAGAAAAAAAAAAAAAACTGATTCACTCAATTAACCCAAAAATGTTAAATTTCACACTAACATAGTTTAGTTTACCCAATTGTTACTTTGAATTTTGGTTGGGGATATATTTAGGTTCTAGCCTATCAGTGCAAGCTTTAATTGATCATACATATTAAACATGATGGTTGCAAATCAATCCACTCAAACCATGCACACTAATTTGAAAGAAAAAACAAGATGATCAATAACGCTTAATTTGGATGAACGCATATGTGCTGTGATCCTAAAGCATTTCAAAATCTCTCCGTGATTCTTATAGGTGGTATTGTCATAGTCAATTACAGGAAATTTTTTCATGTACCATTGGAAAAAAAAAGAATCTCTTCATATTAACTTTTGAGGAATGCCAAATTTCTAAACTTTTTACTTATTAATATTTTCTTATTAAGTTGACAATATCATATTGAATTTTCAGATGAATAAATCCCTTTGAATATCATCTCGGGTATTGCACATATAGCTTTTGATGTCTCAGCAATAGAACGAAAAAGAGTTAAATTACGCATTTTCACCTAGCCCCAGTTTGGCATTATATTATGAATTTATCACACGTGGATGTAGACTGGCCACATCAAAGCACCATACTCTAATACCCAATTCCCCGCAATATATGGTGGACCATTGCTCCATATGTTTGTCTGCAATAATTAACACATGCTCCGCAAAAAAACAAAAAAACATTTATACGCCTCGTCTCTTTTGTTATATCATTTTCGCCAAGAACAAAAAGGAAATTTTATGGCAAAATGATGATGTTTCGATTGTTATAGCAAAGGATAAGTCTCGATTAATTGAAGAACATTAGTGAGAGAAAGATCGAATTAGTGAAAGGGGAGAACTTTAGGGGGGACCATCAAGAAGGGTCAATTCATTGAGTTCTTGCCAAATCCGACGTGAACTCAAGGCAAAGTAGGTCTTCTTTCACTATCTTGGTTTCAATGTATGCATACACAGATAATACACGTGGACATTTTGTGTTGCTTTTGGCTTGCCTTTGTTAAGGTGACCTCCCCCCAAAAAAAAAAAAAAACAAAGAAAAAACAAAAAAACCCACCACACACTCCAAGCATCAAATTGCATTCTTGTGACTCTAATAAATTATGGCCTAAAAGCCAGTGTGGTTTGTGCACACGATTTTGGGTCCAATTGAGTCGTATGCATTGACATTTTGAATGTGCTATAAACAAATTGATATAAAATTTCGTTTTGAATCAATGGATTAATCCCTTGGGATCAAGTTATGATGAATAAATCACGAATCCCTAAGGCTGTCCTTCGCTGGCCTCCTTTGATCGGACGTCAGGGCAACAACAAGAAGAGAGATTCGCGGTACCATACTCCTCATATAACTTGAATTTGATCAAGTTTTCTGGGAAGTACATTGCAATCCATGACTGAATTTCAAATCACGGGCCAAATGGTTTGCAGTCTCCACAAAACCTACTGATTTACCCCAGCCCAAGAAACAAAAGGTGCGTGGGATTAAGCTTAAAGGCCCATCTCAATAACCTGGACCACTCTATTAGAAGTTGACCCGGCCATGGGCTTACAATTATTGGAAAAAATCAAGCTATTATTTAATGTTTGATAGCCCCTCTCATACGAGAAAAGTAGAACTTTGTCTGTGTCTGGGTGCTTAGACTGAACCTATCCATTGACCACTGAAGTCACGCCTGTGAACACCAGCTATATCCAAGTTCCAACGGAGTATAACCTTGTGTTAAATATAATCGATAATCCTCGCTGGCCATTAAAAAAGACCAACATTTCCATTTATCTGATTTGTATATGGAATTAAAAAAATCAATTAACAATATATATTTTATACCTCATATTTTGAAGGTCCAGATCTTTTTTTCTGCACAACATGATTCTTGTTCGATGGCGAAGTATATCTAAGTGAAGCGAATAATCGGTGGCAAGCTCTAGATATGACAAAGAAAAAAACTTCGGTCAGTTAGCTGATGATATCATCCCTGAAATTGCACAGCATAACATTTATTCTAACAGAATGTGCTTTGATTTTGATAATTTTAAGGGGTTATTTCAAATTCCTCTCCGGTACTCCTTTTCTCCAGCTCTTCATTTTGGAATCCAGTTCCTCCTCCTTTTTCTATATCGGGTATCAAATCTTACGACATTTTTATAAATCCTTGAGGATCGGATTCTTGGCGCCAGTAACTGTTAGGATCACAATAAATACAATATTTAATACATATCTATTCAAGTCGAGTGGAGCTAAAATTTTTTGATTTTCTATAGGAGTTGAATTCGAGCAGAATTTTTAATGCTTGATCAAATTTGAGTCATGCTTCGAGTAACGAGTATGCGTGCTAGGTCAAGCTTGCGCTGCTTCATCGACTCAATTACGTCTCCTTGGCCGCATAGAGAAATTGTGAATCTGCCGTTGAGGATTCTTTAGAATATATGTCTCTTTAAATATATCTTTTTCTACCGAGATGCTTGTTTTTTACATTTTCCCCTTTTTTGCCCCACACATTTGATGTTTGATATTAAATGAACAATCAAATTAGCCGTGAGTGTATCCTCTTCTCCCCAGGACTTTCCCGTGTACAGATTTTGTCATAGCTAATAGATTTACTTGTCACGTTATCGATACCACTGCAAAGAATTTATCTTGAAATTATATTTGTTGGAGTAAATCTTATTACCTATAATTTTAGGAAAAAGAATACCTTAAGTGTCTTAACTTTTGTATGACGCTTATCTCAACGGCATAATTTTTTTCTCGATTATTTAAGTACCGTGACTTCAAAAAAAATATTTACTTGAATGTTATAACTTTTTTGGCAATCACCTAGGTGTCATAAATTCTAATAAAATGTTCATTCAAGTGCCATGACCCTTTTAAAAATCATTCAACTTATGTGCCAAAAATCGGACGTAGCATGGCACTTGTGGTAAACATTTTCTAAAAGTTCTAACTGAAGTTATGACATTCAAACGAATGTTTTTAAGAAGTCATGACACTCAATAGTCATGATGCTCAAGTGATTAAAGGAAAAACAAAAGTTATGGCACTCAAATGAACTTTATAAAAAAGTTATAACACTTATGCTGTCTCTATCATAGCCATCATACTTTGAAAAAATTGTCTAGAAAATATGATAACTATTAGTAAGTGCCGTTATTACATATATGAAAACAAAGATACTTACTCTTAACCAATCGAGAGCTCTTTGCATTTGAATAGTTGCTCTGGAGACAGTAGTTACAACATCGAACTTAGGATTGTACTTTGCTGCTGCAAGCATCAATCCTGGCCAATTCTTCTGTTGTAGGCGCTTGAACTAATACGAACTCTTTTTTTTTTTTGCTAGAAACTAATGAGAACTCATTAGTTGAGCTTACCTTCAAAGAGCGTTTGAGAGTTCCTTTCTTGGTGATTCTCCACGACAAGTGTCATCAACCTCCTACCATAATGCGAAATCCAAATAAGCTCCGGGTAAAACTGAATACAAAGCTTCTCGAGTTCATTGATTCCCTTCATTCTAGCTTGACCAAAATAAAAGGATTAGGCGCAAGGGCTAATGGGTATATCGTGTGCATACAAAAGTTGGGTGAAGATGAAAAGATGAGTGCAATTACTGGCAAAAGTTGTGAATAAGTTTTGGGAATCATTGATTTTTTTTTAGTGGTCAGATGGTGTCCGCGCCAATTTTTGTGCACCTCAAGTGATCCACCTCTTCGAATAATCTTAAGAATGAACTCGTTCATTTCGGTCTTGTGGATTCAAAACCTCATTTTTAAAGTGCTCCTAGTAAGTCTTAAATAAAAGATCATAGGAAGAGGAGCAAACTCTTTTAACATCTAGCCAATGCCCTGTTGGTGCGTGCGTGTATCTTGGGGTGGAATTCCAAAATGCACAATTTTGGGACAAGAAATTTGCTCCCACTAAAATCTTCTTCTATTCCGTGCCCTCCCAAATAAATTATTTTGACTTTCCTACCTGCTTTCTCCCCCATTTTCCTACTCTCCACGCCTTTTCGAAGTTGCCAAGTAAAGTGTAATTTTACTATGTTAAATGCTTTTAATTGATTAGCGTACGCCTGCGCATCTCATCTATTGTGACGTTGTCTTATGGGTGATGTGGCGAGAATAGTCAATGACGGAGCCCCCTGTCCTATGCCCAATTTCCGCACCCTCTCAGTAACAGTCAACGAAAATAATTTTTAGGCAATCAGTTATGTCCCATAAGAAAGGTAATCGGTTATTGACACCCAAACTTATCCTTATTATCACGTGCTAGTCACGAGAAATGAAAACATTCAAAATCATCCTCATTGTCACATGCAGGCTGTGATTAACATCAACTTAGCCTCTGTTAGTCATGGAAATGAAGGATGGCCAAGGATTTCAAAAGCCTTTGGGCTAGATTTCAATAGGCCTACAAGTGGAGATATTCGATTCGATGATAAAACAATTGATTGCCACATGTCCAAGTCAAGAGATGCTACCGAAGACAAAGGATTCAGATGGAATTGGCGTCAAGATTTAGGTAGGAATGGTTGATTAAAAGGGCGTGCAAAACCAAAGGAGCGGTTAATACTTGTTGAGCAAGTCATGTAAGCATTGTCGAACAAGTCAAAAGACAACAAGATATGGATAAAGTAATTGAGCAAAGAACGTTGAACATCTTTCAAGGAGGAAGCAATCAACTACCGACAGTTACCAAATTGGCCTATAAATACCGCATGCAATCCAACAGAGAGCCCCCCTAAACAACACACAAAGTTCCTTTGTCTTACCCTTTTAGTTATCTTAGCCTAATTTAGTTTAGCTACAGCTTCAAATTCTCGTTATATATTCCATTCTAGTGAGTGTCTATATCCAAGATAGTGCTGTTGATTAGATTCCAGTACTGTCATACTGTCCAGTGTCGTCGATTAGCTTCCGACGTTATGTCCTTATATCTATTTAGGAGCAGTATCTACTAGGTGTTGTTTTCACTGTCGAGCATTGTCGATTAAGTTCCGAAGTTATGTTCTTGAGCCCAATTAAGAGCAGTGCCTTCTTGGTATTGTTTTCAATGTCCAGTGTTGTCAAATCAGCTTCGATATTATACAAACCATTTTGATTTTAATGGGCTTTCATTAGTATGTCATAATGACTTTGGATCAAATTGTTGATTATACTTCGACATTAGTTATCATTAATTTTAAGCTTGTATTAAGTGACTCCATTAAATTTAGAACCATATAATATATATTTATATATATATACACGTATATGTTAGTATTTGACCATTTCTATCCAATACTAGCATAGAACCTAAGTCCCCTCAAATAAAAATCAAAATATAACATTTGATGAAAGATATTTCGTTGCGGAATCCAAAACCGACAAAGTACTAGTACATATGTTTTCATTGTTCTAATATTTTTCAGAAAAATTTAGATGCTAGATAGAGATGATGAAGCCAACACGATTTCACCAATCAAGATTGAAGGAGAAAGTCCTAGGTTAACATAAATCTTAGTCAATTAGCCTTTAGCTAGATGGTTTCCTAGGTCAACATTAAATCTCGCCTCAATTTACAATTTCAAGGATTCTCTCATTAAAATTTTATTTTAACCATATTCTTGCAATTAGAACTTTGTGAATACCTGAAACCTTTCAAAATATGCAGATATTGACACAGAGAATCATGTATAATTTTGTAGTGCTTCAATGTCTTACAAGGTCACTTTAGAATGCGCCAAATGAGTGCCAACATCGTCGAATCAACCTCTTCGCCTCTTGATTCTAAACATGTATCATTACACTATCGCGACCTACCGAAGGAGAAAATATGTTTAGAGGTACTTGCTTATGAGATGAGTCGAATGGTTCATACAAATGATGATCTTGGTTGGACCATCATTTGCTAACATCGCAAACGACTCATCAATCACAAACGTGGACTCTCTTAAGTCCATATCCCGTGTGACATTAGATATTCGATTTTTATTTAACTAATCATATGTGAATTTCTATATAATAAGTCGCCACTAGCCTATTTAGGTCAATTAAAAATCAAGTAAGATATGTATCTCATTTTTCGCACAACCAGAGATCTTGGAAATGGGAACTTGATTACATTAGTTTTAAAACTAATGGTCTTTTGGTACCTAAACTTGATTACATGCCAACTAAAATGCTAGGGAGCCTATCAAAGAATTTTCGGGTTCATCCTAACAATTCTAAAAATGAAAGTAACGCTCAAAATATTAAAGTGCACAATCAAGTGCAATCGAAGTAAACACATAGACAACTTGATATTGTCTCTAACTAAAGGCATATGAAAATCCTTATTATAAAGCTCTAAAGGTTTATTCAATTTCGGATTTCAATTTTTTAAGGATTTCACTTTTTAATGGAAAACTACCTAATTTTTTAAGCTTTTGCCAAGGATTTCTAATTTTTCTTATTTTGATGAATTTTAAATTTTTTTATGAAATTTTTATGAAATTTTTAATTATTAAAAAGGGACTTCTGACCGGGTCGGGGAACCGGCCCTGGTATGGGTCTAACCCAGACCCTAGGGTCGGGGATGGAGCTTGCAATTCGGATCTGCCCCTGGGCCTAATCCAAATATGGGTCGATCTGCTGGGCTTGAACTATTGCTGTAATTCAAGCCCAATTTCTCTTTAGTCACGTTCAGCCGAAGTCCAACTAAACCTAAATCAGGCCCAACTTCTATTTCATCTAAACCATCCCCAATTCACCATAAGCCTAACCCCGAACCTGTACTTAGTTCATTCAATTGGCCCAACCTTCGTCTTATAATCTGACCCGACCCAGTTTGATTATCCGAATTTGATCTGGTCAAAATTAGAGTTGACCAACTTTTTATTTCTTTTTTTCAGTTTCTATTTTCTTATTTCTTTTCTTTTTTCCACCTGCGTTGTCTTCTTCAAGCGACGTCTTCTTCCCTACAACCGATTGACGGAAGCTTCTCCATGGACGAACTCAACACTCACCACATGAGCACACTTCGAAATCTCAACCAATCCGACGTCAGCGGCCAACCTCACCAACCGTCACTGGGTCGTCACCGCCGGTCATCTCTCAGGCCATCATCGAACCTGTTCGGCGCCATTCAGATGCACTTCAAACTAAATCTATTCTAGAGAACCAACACATATATGCACATCGAAGCAAAGCAATAGGGAACTAGCTGTAGCGGCCCTTAACCGCAGGCATTCTCTGGCAAAGGGAAAGGTATTTCCGGCAAGGTTTTCCTCCATGGGCGACTCAGAAAAAGTGATGGATATGCCACGAAATCGAAGGAAAGCATGGAGAAAAGCACGACATCAGACATAGTTCAACAATCTCAGAACAATCAAACGTTAAACTATAAAACTTCTAAGCATCGATTTGATGGAATGGATTTCGGTGTTTCACTCAAGCATTTTGTCGAACAGTTGATGTGCAATTCGAAGTATGGGATCCGAACTAGATTGTAATGCGATTCTTGACTTAGATTGTAGTAAATAAAACTCCAATTCCGCATTACTCATTTCAAATCAACCTCAATTTCAGACAAGTAACTCGCGATTTCGCTAGTGAACACTAAGTCTCAAATTCGGGCAAAACAGAGCAAGGTTAGAGCATTTGAAGTGAGGAGCTAACCTGATCAAGAATGGAGTCGCCGTTACCGTGCGTTCGCCAACGAGGCTTTAGAATATGACCGGTATCCTTCCTTTTCGTCTGAGGAACGAGTTTAACGGACGCAAGCCTTCGCTCAGCCACGGACGGAGATGGTGGCCCATGGTCGCGAAACATGTTCTCCCGCCAGTCGAGGACCAGAACAGAAGGAAATCAGCAGATTTTTGCCAATTTTCAAAAAGAAAATCTTCGGTTTCCTTTTTCAGCTCTTCTCCTGTCTCTCACTGGTTCTCACTCTGCAAACATCCTCCTTCTCTCCTTCTCTCCTTCTCTCCCTGGTTCAGCCTCACTTTTTCTCCCTCGCCTCCTTTCTTTCTCGGCCTGACCCAGCACACCTTAAGCGAACGTCCTCTCCCCTCACCAAACAGAATCTTTTCTTCCGTCACCGGCGCCTCACCGGCTCTTCTCACAAGCCTCTCGCGCGTCCCTTTTTGCTTCTGTCATCGCCTCTGCATCACAGTCACTCCCCTCGTCAACGTGAGCGTGTGCGAAGGAGAAGAACATAACGAAAGGGGCCGGGCCTTTAGAAAACAAAAATGGACTCAGAATCGGGAAAGAATAAATGAAGGAAAGGGGGCTGAAGGAAAAGAAATGAATTTGGACCCAGAAGAAGTAAAGAGAGTGGCGCTAGAAGGAGGGCTATGCGCATGGGCTTGGCAGGCCCAAAACTTGTTGAAGAGAATGAGCTGGATCCGAATTTTATTTTTTTTATCATTCTTTATTACTATTATTTTTTATTTTTTTTATTGTTGCGAAAATGGACGGGCGCCTAAAAATTCGGGTGTCAACATACACCTTTTTTTCTAAAAAGAAAAGATCACTATCAAATCTTTCAAGGCATTTAGGGTCCATTTGGTTCACAAAAATATTTTAATGACAATTGTATTATGTCTGTTTTCTTGAAATTATGTTTGGTGAGATAACAGTTTTAGATAGGAATGAAACTTGTGCAAAATGATGTAATTTTTTATCATTTTCAATTTTAAGGGTCGAATTGTGAAAACATGGCAACCAAAATTCCTACAAAAAAAAAAAACAAGAAATTTGAAAATTTGAAAATCTGAAAATTTTCCATTTATATTTTGCATGAAAAAAAGCTTTTTATGTAGAAAGACTTTGCCTTGATTTGAATGGAAATTTCTTGCTTGTGTTTTTGGGCCAGAGAAAAGTGAGGCACCCGTTTTTGCCGATAGCTTCATACAACTAACGGCTTGCAAATTAGTCGCCATGAATAGCTTTTATGAGCTTAAGAAAGAAGTGTCTTAACGTGATGAAGACTCTATTGATGTCTAAAACCAAAAATTAGAGAATTTCCATTTTACATTTACGTTTTGTGTGAAAGCTTTTTCTTTAGAAATTTTTTATCTTGAATCGAAAGGAAGTTCCTTGATTGTTTTTTCGGGCCAAACAAAAGTGAGGTGCCCCCTCTTGCTAATAGCTTTATTCAACTAAAGGCTTGCAAAATAATTTACCAGAATAGCTTTTTTGAGCTTAAGAAAGAAGTGGCTTAACTTGGTAAAGACTCCATTGTTGTCTAATAACAAGAAATTGGAAAATTTCCATTTTACATCTACATTTTGTGTGAATATTTTCTTTTTTAGAAAGATTTTTCCTTGAATAAAATTGAAGTTTATTGCTTGTGTTTTTGGGCCTGACAAAAGTGAGGTGCCTGTTTTTGCGGATAGTTTTATTTGGTTAAAGGCTTGCAAATTAATTTGCCTGAATAGCTCTCTTGAGCTAGAGAAAGTGGCTTAACTTGGTAAAGATTCCATCTTGAATTGAATTGAAGTTTCTTGCTTGTGTTTTTGGGGTAGACAAAAGTGAGGTGCTTGTTTTTTCCAATAGCTTTATTCTACTAAAAGCTTGTAAGTTAACTTGCCCAATTAGCTTTCCCGAGCCCGAGAAAGAAGTGGCTTAGCTTGAAAAGACCCATTGGTGGCTAAAACCAAAACTTGGAAAAATTTCATTTTACATCTATATTTTGCGTGAAAGCTTTTTCTTTAGAAAGATTTTTCCTTGAATCGAGTTGAAGTTCTTGCTATGTTTTTGGGCCAAACAAAAGTGAGGTGCTCATTTTTGCTGATAGCTTTATCCGTTAAAGGCTTGCAAATTAACTTGCTTGGTTAGCTTTCCTAAGTCCGAGAAAGGAGTGGCTTAACTTGGTAAAGACTCCATTGGTGTCTAAAACCAAAAATTGGAAAATTTCCAATTACATCTATATTTTGCGCGAAAGATTTTCTTTAGAAAGATTTTTTCTTGAATCGAATTGAAATTTCTTGCTTGTGTTTTCGGGCAGCCAAAAGTGAGGCACCAGTTTTTGCCGATAGCTTTATTTGACTAAAAGCTTGCAGATTAACTTGCCTCAATAGCTTTCCTGAGCCTAAGAAAGAAGTGGTTTAACTTGGTAAAGACTCCATTGATATCTAAAATCGAAAATTAGAAAATTTCTATTTTACATCTACATTTTGTGTGAGAGCTTTTTCTTAAGAAAGATTTTGCCTTGAATTGAATGGAAGTTCCTTGCTTATGTTTTTGGGCTAAACAAAAATGAGGTGCTCGTTTTTGCCGGTAGCTTTCTTTGGCTAAAGGCTTGCGGGTTAACTTGCCTGAGGAGCTTGCTTGAGCCTAAGATAGAAGTGGCTTAACTTGGTGAAGATTCCGTTGGCGTCTAGAATCAAAAATTATAAAATTTCCATTTTACATCTACATTTTGTGTGAAAGCTTTTTCTTTAGAAAGATTCCACCTTGAATTGAATGGAAGTTCCTTACTTGTGTTTTTGGGCAAGACAAAGTTGAGGCATCGGTTTTTGCTGATAGGTTTATTCGGCTAAAGGCTTACAAGTTAAGTTGCTTGAATAGCTTTCTTGAGCTTGAGAAAGAAGTGGCTTAACTTGATAAGAACTCCATTGGTGTCTAAAACTGGAGATTGAAAACTTTCCATTTTACATCTATCTTGTGTGTGAAAGCTTTTTCTTTAGAAAGTTTCTACCTTGACAATCGAATGGAAGTTTCTTGCTTGTATTTTTGGGCCAGACAAAAGTGAGGTGCTAGTTTTTTCCAATAGATTTATTTGGCTGAAGGCTTGCAAATTAACTTGCCTGAGCCCAAGAAAGAAGTGGTATAACTTGGTAAAGACTCCATTGGTGTGTAAAATCGGAAATTGGATATTCTCTATCTTACCTCTATATTTTGCGTGAAAGCTTTTTCTTTAGAAAGATTTCATCTTGAAAATCGAATAGAAGTTCCTTGCTTGTGCTTTTCGGCCATACAAAAGTGAGATGCTCATTTTTGCTGATAGCTTTATTCGGCTAAAGGCTTGCCAATTAATTTGCCTGAATTGCTTTCTTGAATCTAAGAAAGAAGTGGCTTAACTTAATAAGGACTCCATTGGTGTCAAGGGACAGAATGACCTCTATCGTAAGAAAGAGAGATTGAGTCGCCTCAAAGTTATGGTTCGATCACTAAGGATTGAACCTAATGATTTATGGTCCTAAAGCCGGAGCTTACTCGCCAATTTGTATAGGCCTAGTTTATATTCCCAGCGATAATCTCTTTTACATTTAAGTAATCCAACCATTATAGAGTGAATAAAAAATTATATGCTTTACTTGCTCTAGGTGTAGGGGCTTACCTTTACACTAGGCGATGTACTTCTATAAAAAGAAGGAATGAACTCCCCTTAGGGAAACTAAAACTCTTTGATAATTGAATATCTTACCCGTTTTTGCATCCTCTGTTTACTTTGTTGCTGAAAGATTGCAACAAGGAGAGCAACCCAATGGCAAAGGAGCCAAGTAAAATACAAGGAAATTCGAATTCTGTAGATCCACCACCAGGTACATGTTCATGTTCCAACCCAGAAAAATTTATGGTATAAGCGACGTGGTCTTATACTTTCTCTGTTTCCTTTATCTAGTTTGGCGGCACATGTAATTGGAACTAGATACGGGGTATAAATAAATAAATTCCCAACGAACTGAAAAAAAGAAAAAGAAAAAAAAAAAGCAACGTGTACACTTGATTGATTCATTTTCTCGGGCCCATGGGCATCGCTATTCCTTTCAAGAAAATAGTAAGCGAAAGCAAAATGGATTACTCAAAGTCAAATCTCCTAAATTTGATATGACTTGGCAGCACAAGTTCCCTTATAGTTTTGGATGATCATGCAACTGCCTTTTGTCAATCCTAGTTTCGTCGCTCATGAGAACTCAATGACCACCTCATTAAAGTTAATTACCGGAAAATTTCCTCTTATCAGAGACCACATAAGACTCGTCCTTTGAAGACCTGACCTTCGAACTAATCAATTCACTATAGTCGTCTCCAAAAAGGAAATCATGTGGTAGTGTAGTTCTAAATTACAAATAACTTGTTGATAGAAATAGTTGTCACCGGTATGACAAGGTGTAAAGATAACATTATAGATGAGAATTCACAAACAAACACATTGTCCAAAATACATGCATGGTAGAATGTTCTTGCTACAAAACAACAAAAATCTATCTATAGTTAATTAAGTTAATCATGTCAAGGGATTGAATGAACTATATCATAAAAAAGAGGGATAGAGCCACCTTAAAGTAATGGTCCGATCACCAGGGACTGAACTTAATGATATGTGGCCTTGGAGCTCGACCTTGCTAGCCAACGTGTATAGGTCTAGCTTATATTCCTAATGATAAACAATCACCTAGTGAGGACTCATGACCAATACATTAAAATTAATTACCTGAAAATTTCCTCTTATCGGAGAGTTTTGTATAAACAATCACCTAGCAAGGACTAATTATTTTCTATGTTTAGGTAATATGCAAATCAAATTTGCAGTTAGTTGTCCAACAAAGCGATTTCGTGAAGAGCAGAGTGCAAAACAAATGGGTTCCAAATAATTAATTACTAATCATTAAGAGACTACGTGAGACTAATCCTTTGAAGATATGATCCCCAAACTAGTCAATTCACTATAGTCATCTCCAAAAAGGAAATATGTAATGTCATTTTGAGCGAAAAATGACTTGTCAATAAAATGTTTGTCACTATTATGACAAAGTTTAAGATAACATTAAAAAAACGAAAATTCACTAGCAAACACATTGTGCAAGATAAATGCATGGATGAACGTTCTTGCCACAAAAACAAGAAAAATAATATGGATTTTGTAAGAAAAAATAGATAAATTTTTTCCCAACTCTTATGTCTATCCAATAAAGTTAACGATGTACTAAGTTAAGAAAAAAAATGCATGCAATGCTTCGGCATGATAGAAATAATACTGTTGAAAACTTGTATCTTGTACAGATGGTAACTTATAAATTAATTTCATTGATTGATGAAATCGAGATGATTAAGTTAATTGTTTATTTTTAATGATGTATAATTATGTTATAATTATCACGTGGAATTGTGAAGATCCATAAAATTTTGTATAATCTTAATTTATGAACGACATTGCGGATAAGATTAATGGCAACAAGAAATATAAACTCACTAAATACACTTTGTTCAATACATCAAAATTAGAAGAACCAAAAAATTAATTCATGATAATATACCTGTTTTGAAAAGAACTTATCATCTCTATTAAGTTTAACGTTGATTTTTTTTATTTATTTATTACAAGTTGGCATCTAAGTTTAATACAAAAAATTCCATGCATTGAATGAGCCTGATACGAGTCATGTATGCATGATCTAAAGCATGCAAAGTGTAATTAATTTTTCTTAAGTTATTTATATCCATTTCTCTTTTTGGTATCAAAGAGGTTCGCATAGACTTGAGTTCATTAAAGATGGCAATTGTTGAAGCTTGCCAAGACAGTCGCAAAACCAGAGGTTTGTCACTTTGAACTTTTAATTTTTGTTTTTCATAATTCTCGTGTTTCATGCACTTTAACTTTTTTAATCCCAAACATTTCAAGTTTCAGAGCATAAAATGTTGACATATACATTGAAATATAATCCTTTCATAATTTTTTAAAATCTGAATAATATCTTGAGTTTTTCTAAACTGTACAAACTGTAACTAATTTTTCCAAGGTTATTTCTCTTTTTGGTAATAAAGAGGTGCACGAAGAAGGACGTTCAGAAGGCCTGTCAACTCTTGCAAAAGACTTTGAGATGTGGATGAACCAAAGGTCCAGCAAGTTTAAATCTAAAGGTTTGTCACTTTAAACTTTTAATTTTCATTTTCCATATATATTATGCCTTACGCATTGACAGTATTTAGTTCAAAACATTTTGAATTTCATGGCATACGATCATTAAAAAATTGAAATTTCACAAACAAGATGGATGCACGCGTGAAATAAACTAGTGTAGATCCTATCCAACCGCAAAACTTAAGTTGATAAGTGGAGAGAAACTACACGTATATAAACAGCATATACATCTCATGGGATATTTCAACATGCTGATATAATCTCCAGACCATTTTTAAAATCAAAATAATATGTTGAATGATAATAAAGATAGCTCAAGCGAAAAACATTTTTTGGCTTACAAAGAGTAAAGGAAGGTGAAAAAGGTTCGTTGAGTAAACCACCGCCTCTTCGCTTGCATCTGCATTTTATTGGAACTTTGAGCAAGCACAATGATTACACTTGACCTAAAAAACATGGAGTGCAAAAGCCTTAATTTGCAATTTTTGCAGTCACGCCGCAAGCGGTGGTCAATAAAGACCATCGATCATGGTTTCAAGCCGCAGTGAAAGGTGATTGGAAAGAAATCGAGATGATCCTCAATAAAAGCCGCACAGCAATGACAACCAGCGTTATGAAAATAGATAATGATGACTTAACTATGCTCGATGTTGCGATTATGGCCGCACAAGATCAGTTGGTCGAGAAGTTGGTCAAGCACTTCCCTCCAAATTGTGAAGATTTCAATCCTGATAGAGTCCTCTTCTATGATAGAGTCCTCTTCTATGCTGCTTGGGGAGGAAGCATAAGGATAGTAAAGGCATTAGTAGACATTTGATCCTGAACCTACAATTATTCACGATGCCCTAGGGTTTGCTACTCTCTATGCTGCTAATCGTAAGGAGGTTATCTGGTACCTGGCCAGGAGGCTAAAATATACCCCAGAGGACGCAATCATGCAGAAACTTATGCTTTCCGGCCATATGGGTACGATTTTACACTTTCTCGTCTTATCTCATTTCCTTTGTTGTTTACTTGAATTAACTTTTCTTTTCTTGTGTCCCGAAAGACATATGCCTATATTTAGCTCGCAAATACCCCGACTCATTGAATTTCGAAGACACCGAAGGCGTGATGTTTTTGCAATTCTTGGCATTAATGAATGGTTACTTCCTTAGTGGAGCTGGACTCAATTTTTGGGAAAATTTTATTTACAAATGTAGGTATTAATTGCGCTCCTTTAGTTAGATATGTACAATTCAAGTAACTCTATTCATATGGTATTCACTCTTATCTGTTCCCATTTTCAGTGATCCCTCTAGACTTGGTCAACACATTATTTGACGACTCCAAGAACACGAAGATAGCTCAAGGTACTTCTATTGATATGCTTAATGGATGGAATAACACGAAAAAGAGAGCATATCATTTAGGGATCTCGTTGACAAAAAAAGTTAGAAGACGTGGACTACATCTATGTATGCAAATTGATATTATGATCATGATGTATATCACAAATTTAGATCTAATGTAACATTTGGAAAGTTAGTGGAGATATCTTACTCAATGTCAAATTGCCAAGTAGAATTATTAAGAGTTGTAGATATTGGATTTGAGGAAATGAAGGTTGATTGATCCAAGTTATTTTTTAACATAATCAAGCATTATAAAACGGAAGCGATTTTCATTCCATGAGTGCAATATGTATTTTTTGATTTGTCACCGATTCCTAATTAGCTGATATGATTCTTCTCTCCTCTTCATGGTGGTGGCACTACTAGTACTTAACAGGATAAAGACATCACTCTGGAATTTTGCCACAATACCAGGTACACAACTGCCATGTTATATACAGAAAATGGCATTATTCCATCCATGGGTAGACCTCTAAGTTTAAAGTGTATATTGATACTTCCAGTGTATTCCCTTGAGATTATAGTTGTTTATGTGGACCGGCTCTCGATTTGTATATCACGATACGGTTCATTCTAATCAATTGAATTTGAAGTTTAAACTTTATATATCCATAAGGCGATTTTGTAATAATATTTAAGCAAAAATGGGCCTATCAATCCATTGCTGAATCTATCCATTTTTATTTTATTTTTTATAAAAAGAACTCTCTTTTTCTTGTATTACATTTTGTGTGTTCATCACATATCCGTCTATTCTCCGATGCATGCATTTTGATTTTCAAGCCATATCAAGTTTGTTTTCTTGATTTATATCTGAAAGCCATTATTTTCTCTCAACTCTTCTATATATACTTAAGAACATAGCACAAATGTGAAAGCTTCTTCAACCTTTTAATTCTTCATCCTTGGGAAAATTGTTTATCTGATGTTACGTGCAGCACCTTTCATCAAAAGGATTGGAGAATTGAAGGTTAAGCACAATTGCTCGCTTCACTTGGCAGAACTATTTCTTACCGAGAGGAAGAAAAATTTTGATGCTAATGAAATAGTCAGGATTCTATGGACTTCAGATGTTGTCCTTGACGCTGCATCTCGTGGAGTCTTTGAAATTGTGGATTTATGTCTCAAATATTTTCCGGAGTTGTTGTGGAATAACGATTTTGTAGCAGAACTAAAGAAAGAAATTTTGGAGGGACGACACGTTGAGTTGTTTAGACTACTGAGAAGACGCAACCCCGTTCAATGTTTCGCTCCCGACGATTCTTCGAAGAGCATCGCCCAACTGGACGCTCTGATCAAATGGTCACCAAGATGTGTGTCCCCAGATGTTTCTGGAGCAGCTTTTCTTCTGCAGAGGGAACTTCAGTGGTTTCAAGTCAGTTCTCCTTATTTGTTTGCCTCCTTTTTGTGTTCTTCAATTGACATTTACATTGATAGGCGTCCTTTATTATTATGAAGGCATTGGGTACTGGCGCCGCTCTTTTGAAATGGCTGAAAGTTCAACTGGATAAAAAAACATTATGGGAAATTTTTGTAGAACAACGGAAAGAGTTGTTCAAGGAGGCAGAGCTATGGATGAAGGATACATCGTCATCTTGTAGTCTCGTGGCGACTCTCATCATTACGGTAGCTTTTGCTGCAGCTTTTACAGTACCCGGAGGCAACAATGACAGTATGGGGATCCCAATATTTCTTAACAAGGGCTCATTTATGGTATTTGTGGTTGCAGACAGTTTCGCTCTCTTGTCCTCTGTCACTGCCACCTTGATGTTCTTGACTATCCTAACTTCACGCTATACAATTGAAGATTTCCTCCACTCACTACCGAGAAAAATGGTAATGGGCCTCACTTTTCTCATCCTCTCTTTGGCCTCTATGCTGGTAGCGTTCAGCTCTGCTCTTACTATCATCTTGAGCGAACGATTCAAGTGGATTTATATCCCAATTACTTTGTTGGCTGCCTTCCCTGTTGTATTGTTTGCAATCCTACAGCTTCCCTTGTATATTGAAATGGTCGAATCCACTTATTGGCCTCGTCTCTACCGTCCCCTGAAGGCTTGGAAGTGATCTCTACTATTATTGGACAAGGACATGTGATGTAATCTTTCTTTGTACTTGTTACTGTGTGTGAAGTGTGAATAGCATGGACTGTACTCATGTTATAAGACACTGGAAGCGTGACATTAGCCAAAGTATAATATATGCTGCCGAGTGTAAACATTGTCTCAATGTTTTATTTGTGTACTTTATTGCTCACTTTCGTATAAAGGTGAACCCAATTTTCAAAAAAATTGGCAACATGGCCATCAAATATTTCAATGGGGTTCATCCATTCGAATAAGGCAATGATCCACACATATTCTCTACAATACACAAGATGGCCACCCAAGTAGTGCCCCAATACAAGAAATTTTTGATGTAGCAAACCGAGCAAACAACTATTTCAGTTCAATGGAAGCTCAGACTTTGAAATCAGTCGTCATCCACTGTCCACACCTCCACCTCATCCTCTCATCCAACTCTTTGGTTTGACCTCCGACATCTTAATGTGCAATTTTTGCAGTCATACCAAAAGCGGTGGTTGATGACAAATATCGACAATTTTTTAAAGCCGTGTTGAAAGGTGACTGGAAAACTACTGAGGAAAAGCTCAATAGAGACCACGCAGCAATGACGGCCAAAATTATGACCATAGAAAGCAATCACTTTACTATGCTCGATATTGCGATTATGGCTGCACAAGATCCATTGGTCGAGAACCTGGTCAAGCACTTCCCTCCAAAATATAAAAATCTTAATCCCAACAGGGCCTTCTGCTATGCTGCCCGAGGAGGAAGAATAAAGATGGTAAAGGCATTAATAGACAAAATTGACGCTAAACCTAAAATTATAGGCAATGCATTAGAGTTTGGTACTTTATTTGCTCCTTCCCATCTAATGATAATTTGTTCAGCATTACTCTGGCCGGCCATTTGGGTAGGATTTCACACTCACTCATCTCATTCCTTCACTATTTACCTGAATTAACACTTTTGTTCTCGTGTCTCAAAAGACTTATGCTTGTATTTAGCTCACAAATTCCGTGGTCAATGACATCCGAAGGCGGCTACTACAAAGTTTTAATAATCTTAACATAGATACTTCGTTTTTTGGGAAAAATCTATTTAAAAATGTAAGTAGTTCTTGCACTTCTATTGTTAGATATATATAAAATATTTCGAGCAATTCCATTTACATTGTGTTCACTCTATCTGTTCCAATCTTTAGGTATTCCTCTATGCTTGGTCGATCCATCAGTTGACTACTCCAAGGACACGAAGATGGCTCGACGTATTTTTGTTGATTTGTTTAATGGATGGACTTACCCAGAAGGAAAAAAAAAATGCATATCAATCAGGGATCTTATTGACAAAATTGTTATAGGACAAGGACAACATCTATGTCTACAGATTAATATCTTAATCATGATGTATGTCACGAGTTAATATCTAATATAACATTTGGAAAGTACGAGGAGAAGTCTTACTCTATGTCAAATTGCCAAGTAAAATTATTGATAATTTTGGATTTCAGGTAACCGAGGTTGATTGATTGAAGTTGTTTTCAGATGAATTCAAGCATTATAAAACATTAGTAATTTTCATGTCATGAGTGTGATATCTATGTTTTTATTTGTCTTTGTTGACATGATTCTTGTCTCCTCTTTATAATGATAGCACTACTAGCACTTAACCGGTTTAAGATATCACTTTGGAATCTTGCCACAGTAGCAGGTACACGAAAGTGCCATTTATATATATATACAAAGAGAACTTCATTTCATCCATGATTAGAAATCTCTAAATTTAAAGTGCGTACACATACTTTCAATATATCCCTTTGGAATCATAGTTAATAATATGGACCAACTCTCGATAGTATACTACCATAGAATTTGATCGTAATCAATTTAGTTTAAATTTATACTATATGTATGCATCAGGTGAATATGTAAAAATATTCAATCAAAAACATATCAATTGATCCACCGGTGAGTCTACCCATTTATCAAAAAAAAAAAAAACTCTGTTTTTCTTTAATCACATTGTGTGTTTTCATCAATAGATACATCTGTTCTCTAATGCATGCATTTTGATTTTCAAGCCATATCAAGTTTGTTTTCTTGATTAATAACTTAATCCATTATTTTCTCTCAACTACTATATATACATAAGAACACGGCACAAATGTGAAAGCCTCTTCAACCTTTTGATTCTTTCTCGTTGGGAAAATTGTTTTATCTGATATTACATGCAGCACCTTTCATTAGAAGGAGTGGTCATTAGAAGGAGTGGGGAATTGAAGTTAAGGCACGATTGCTCGTTTGACTTTGTAAAACTAGCTCTTATGGAGATAAGGCTTGCAATCAAACTGCCAAAATACTCGAGCCTCTGTTGACATCAGGCATTGTCCTTGACATTGTCCTTGACACTGCAACTCGCGGAATCTTTGAAATTGTGGATTTATGTCTTCAACATTTTCTGGAGTTGATATGGGATAACAATTTCGAAAAAAAAAAAAAAAACTTATAAAAGAAGTTGTGAAGGGATGGCATGTTGAGTTGTTTAGACTAGTGAACGCACACAACCACATTGGACATTCGCCGATAATATCTCGACCGACATAGACGTAATGGAGGCTGTGACCAAATTGTATTCAACAAGTGTATTTTTTGATGTTTCTGGAGCAGCTTTTCTTATGCAGAGGAAACTTGAGTGGTTTCAAATTAGTTCTCTTCATATGTTTGCCTCCCTTTTGTGCTTTTTAATTGACATTTACATTGATAGGCATCCTTTATGTTTCTGAAGGTAGTGGAAGCTGGCAGCTTTCCTTCTTTTAAATGGCTGAAATTTCTAGATAACAAAATAACATACTGGGAAGTTATTGTAAAACAACGCAAAGAGTTGCTGGATGAGGCAAGGCAATGGTTGAAGCATACATCATCATCTTGTAGCCTCATTGCAACTCCCTTCATTACGATAGCTTTCGCTATGGCTTTTACAGTACCTAGAGGCAACGATGGTAGTATGGGGATCCTAGTATTCCTTGAGAAGGGCTTGTTCATGGTATTTGTGGTTGCAGACGCTCTCACTCTCTTCTCCTTTGTCATCTTGGCTATCCTAACTTCAAGCTACGCAATCGAAGATTTCCTTCTCTCAATACCGAGACAAATGACAATGGGCCTCACTTTTCTCTTCCTCTCTTTTACCTTTATGCGGATGGCGTTCAGATCTGCTCTTATGATCGTCTTGAGTGAACAATTGAAGTGGATTCATGTCCAATTACTTTGTTGGCTGTCTTACCTATTGTATTGTTCACAATCCTATAACTTCCCTTGGATATTAAATGGTCGAATCCACCTATTTGCCTTGTCTCTACCGTCCCCTGAAGCTTTGGAAACGATCTTTATTATTATGAGACAAGGATATCTGTGGTGTGATCTTTGTTGTACTTGTTACTGTGTGTGAAATGTTTTAAAACACTGGAAGTTTGACATTACCCATACTCAAAAGTATAAGTTATGCTGCCAAGTGCACTCCTTGTCTCAATGTTTTATTTGTACACTTCATTGCTCATTATTGTATTAAGGTGAACCCAAATTTTCCAATAATTGGCAGCAGAACCATTGATATTTCAATGGGGTTCATCCATTCAAATAAGGCAATCATCCACACAAATTCTCCATACTGCACAAGATTTGTCATGCTAGAAAGTCTTGCCAGGATTTCCTTCACATGTAGAGGAAAAGCTTACGTCATTGCCATCAGTTCTCCGTCTTTTTGTTTGAGAAATTGCAGGAGATAGAATATCCTCATCTATGGTAGCTTCATCTTTGTATCTCACATCAGGGAATAAGCGTCTGTCCCTGGCAGCAGATGATTCAATGGCCACCATCACAGCATGTCGCAACAGGTGCCAAAATGAAGAGCGCCTGCCAGTCTGTTCATCTACCCACCGTCGTGGATGTAGACAAGAAATGGATGTCTCAACTTGCTCTGCCCCACCTGAGGAACAGCGTTGAAGACATGATTCATGTTTTATCCATCCAGTCATTTCAGCACAAGATTTGGTGGAACTACTACATTCAGCATCAACTTCTGTTTTTGGAGTTTGCCAAGAGCAGACTTCATCACATGCCCTTGCAATCACTTGATTAGATAGAGGATCTACAATTGCTGCAGCATTGACCACCTGTAGACGAGAGAAGGGTGTAACAAAAGCAAAATTTGTGCAATTTCCACAACATAAGAGGTTCCCACCAGCATAAAACAAAATTGGACGCACAATTAGGGAGCAAGATGAAGCACTACATTTCCTTCCCGAAACCTCTATTTTACTACATCTATGCATGAACATTTCAAGGGACAAATGTCTAAAGGACCCAGCCTTCAAAATGATCGGATTGTTCTCCACTATTATAAAACAGTTTTCTTCTCGTTTTTTGGTTCCAAAGTCAATACATGTGACACATAAAAACTTCCCATTCCTGTTGAGTTAATTGCAACAAGTAAATCTCACTTCTTGTTACCAAACCCAAAATGATTCTTGAAAGCTAATGCGAGCTATGGTGAGTCCTCTATGGCTTGATGGGAAAATTGTTGAAGGTGCAAACACTGGAACAGTTAGAAATGATACTCGTTGAACGTGTACTTGGATGTGCTTCACTTCACATAATATTGATTCAAAGGAAAATAAAAGGTAGCACCAAAGGAAGGCCTTAGAGCATGCCAAATTGTCTCACAAAATGTCAAAGCAGTAAAATGCTCAGAAAGAAATGATTGCCATGTATAAGAGAATTTCTTTTCTTTTCTTATTTGGTAAGATGGGGAGGCCAGGTTAGTACTCATATTCAAGAACTCTGAGATCTTGACTAGTCAGAGATATAATTAGCTGCAAACTTGATGAAATCACTCAAAGTTACATTCATTAATCGCAAGTCAAGGGCATACCCCAACACTTACCATATTACCATGAGATTTCGCCAATTCCAGAGCATACTTCATAAAACTTACAACTGATTGTGAGTCTTCATCACTAAACCCAGTTATGCCACTGATATTGCTGCTCTGTGGAATATCAGAAGTTGAGAGAACAAATCAGTAATGACATAGGGTATGTATAAATGCACATTATACACATGCATATAGAATAACAGATAATTCCTTGTGATCATTGACAAGAAGTAAAATTAGGAAATGCTAAAATAAAGGCCAGAGATTTGCACAAACTCCATCAAATTGAGTCACGCAAAGAGGTGGAGCTTACATTTGATTGCAAAAGGTGGGAGAGGAGAATGATAAGACTTAAACCCAGCCTAGTGACTTAGAAAGAGTGTTTTCCAATTAACTAGGCAACCCTTGGTCTCTATAGCCAAGATTCATTAGCAGCCATTATGCATAATGGAGATGGCTTGATTTGTTATTCCTTGAAAGTAACTTCTCTGGTTTATATATAACCCCAAACTCCTATCAGTCCAGATGCAATCAAAACTAACATAACTCAGCAGAACGAAGTAAAATCAATCACATCCTAAATTTCTAAAAACAAAGCTTATCAAATTTGAGATGGCCACTCAAACTGCAACTCTTTGTAAGTCTTTGGTTTTTAGACTCCAACTTCCAAGTTATCTGCTTGGAAATAAATTCTGAAGGAGGAAAAAAGTATAAAATGAACACCCAATGCTGCCCAAGAGCATATCAAAATCCATAAGAAAGTTATCCTGGAAAAACCACCTTAACCTGCTCCTTTAATTGAGACAACATTAGAATCAGAGACATCTGCACAGCCAATGCAAATACCCTAAACCAGCAAAAATGTCCTAAAACATGATGGCAATATGTTGATCTTAAGACATGAACATGCATTACCATTACTGATGAGAATATTTAAAAGAGATGTACTAGGTTCGTTGGATGGTATGAGGTAGGCCATAGCTTGCACTGTTCTACCCACTCTTCCTTTGACGATGCAGCATATTTGCAGACCTATTGCAAATTAGCACAAATAAGCACAAAGAACAAAATCCCACTTTGCCATCACATGATGAAGTGAAACAACGCCATTTTCAGGTTACGTATTACAGGGAGTTCTTATGTAGCATATCTTCTTATGCTTATATTTGAATTACAAATATACACTGATTAAGATAAGAATGATATACAGAAAATAAAGCTTTAGAATTTTATTAACAACTAATAGACTTTCCTAATATCAAATCATCTGTGCACTTTGAAAGATTTGAGAAGGATACACACTTCCACCTAATATTAGATGGGATATGGCTTCTTTTAATGCCATAATGAACTTAAAAAGACAAGTTACATGATGAAAAAGAAAAATGATAAAAAATTCAAGAGATGGAAACTTTGTTCAAATTCAGAGTTTGAAAGCCAAATTGATCTATATATACAGTGACATCCTATCCAGCTCTAAAGTGCTATGTTACAGACCCTAACGACATTGACAATACAGATGTTTGCTGTTGCTTCATTATTATCGACCAGTAAAGATGTTCCAACTACTTATTCACTTGAAAGTGCAGTTCACTGGATGCACAGACATAATAGAGCAAACAATATTAGTGTACAACAACCAAAACCAAGAAGCCCTCTTTGGCATAAATAGCCTATGAAGCACTGAAAAAAAAAAAAAAAAACTACAAAGACCAAAAGAGATTCCCAAGCGAAGCCCATAGTGGTCCACTTAGGTCATAAACACAACTTTACCTCCTAAGGCAGCAGAAGCAGAAAGGAGATCATCGCAAAAGAACTCCTTTCAGCTAGGCAAAAAAAAAAAAGGAGGGAGACTTTGTGAAATAAAACTTTCTAGAACTTGGAAAAAGGGAGAAGAGAAAAGGCATCAACAGATGTGAAATATACTAGTGGTTCATTGTCAAATATGCTAGTGGTCCATGATAGGGTAAGATGCTCCGTGAGTAAACATCATTACTCACGGATACCATAACTTGTCAAAACTGTATATGGTTCTCTCTACAAGTTATTGAAGATAATGTAAAACATGGGAAAATCAACATGATATGCTGACAAGAAAACAACCCACTTTTGCCACAAAAGGACTCAACTAATAAGAACTAATTACATCCTTCATGTCACATGGAATTCCATCAAAATCGCCATTTTTGGGAGCCAGACTTAAGATCACTGATAGCTGAATTTTTCCTGTCAAAACCATTACAACAACCAGACAGTTCAAGGAATACATAAAAAATGAGTTAAAGAAGTGCTGAAAAGCTGGGTAGGTCAAAGATGATTTGTTGATGAAAAAAATACAAACACCTATCCCGGGTTTCCATCAAATCGACCTTGCATAGGAAATAATTAGAAGATTCTTCGAGAAAATTACCAGTTCATCCTCAAATGCAAATTATCGTACATTGAGTGGGCCACTGTTTTCATTTGCTTTCTTGTTTTCTCAATTTTCTGTTCTTTCAATCCTATTTACTTCCTGCTAATGTTCCTTTTCTGCACATAAGAGGTATCGTAATCTTATTCAATCAATTTTCATGATTGATGAGGGAAAAACAACAAACTGAGCACTTAAATGAACGAGCAATACAGGTTGTTTTTATAATTGTTCATCAGGTTTTTCAATGCCTTGCATAGCTAATACATACTATAAAAAAGCTAAAGACCAGAAACCAATGGTAGCATTTGAGTTTCATCAGATAACACTCTTCCTGAATCAGGCATTTTGTATTCATAATAGTCCCTTGAAAGAATTTCCAGCAGAAGAAGAAGAAAATTCAGGATACGCATGCAGAACTGAGGAGGCAAGGAGCAAATTCCAATTTCCCCCACAATGTAAGCAAACTATCCACAAAAACCACAGCTTCATCACTCGAGTGTGGCTTAAGACTAAGTGTCTTGTCGAGCAATTACACTGATGATGTGAATATGACTTTAAATATCTAATGCTGATTGATTTGTTATACTCAAGTTAATGACTTACTGTGCTTCCAATGCAGACAAAGCTTTCTCATAACTTTGGGGCTTAAAAGTTCGGATATAATTTCTTCGATCCGATGACAATTGCCATGTGTGGGGTTAGAGGAATCTGTTCCCTCTTTTCTGTTACTTAAAGAGCAGTAAATACACAGGACTGATGTCTGATCAAAAACTACAAGCGTGAGAATAAACAACAGACATTTAATTCTTTGCATGAAATTGTTCCTGTTAAACGACCCAACAACATTGCAATGGTTTTTTTAATACTTTTAAAGGGTAACCCATAAACAAAAGGCAATAGAAAGACCTAGTCAAGCAACTACTCTTATGTTCACTTAATGAGTAAAGCTTCACCTTATTATTTCACAAATCTTCGAATTCCATAACCGACATGCACAGCAAAAATTGATCCTCAATTTCAAAAATGCAAGAAACAATGATGTTCAAATATCAATATCATTAAGTGACCAATCACACCAGTGACAAACATAACACCAATATGCTTATGAACAAAGAATGCACCTCCTTCGAGACACTTCTTCTTCACCCGCTTCACGTGGTGGAGGTCCTCCAATGGCGCAATTTGACTCAAACGCCTAACCAACAACCAAACAATGGATTCCCAAAAAATTTGAGCGGCAAATCAAACCATATACGAAACGGCAATTTCTGAGAAGCGCAGAACGAGCTTTAACACATAAATCCAAAGTAAGACACTGAGAATGACCTCATGATAGTGTTCGTGAGCTTCGGCTGCTGAATCTGAGCTACGACCACGTTCACTGCATGCAGGTAAAGGAAAAAACCAAAAAAACGCAACGAAACGGCGATTCCGAAGTGCGGAACACATCACCAACACGTCAAGTTCGGATTTTTAGCTCAGGATTCGGTCGGTCGGCCATGAAGAATATACCTGTAAGTTGCTGATCAGGCGAAATCGGCGGCCTGCCGGAGACGCGGACGATTCGCCACGCATCGTCGTTCTCGTTGCTCATCGCTCTTCGCAGCTATCTCCGGTCGCCGGGAGCACGAAAAGCGGCGGGAAACCGCGATGAAAGTAGAAGAAGCGGCGACGTTCTCGACAGAGAGAGAAAGAGAGAACTCGTGCCTGATTGTGGGCCTGAATCGGCCCATTCACTTTCAAGCCCGCCCATTCGCTGTTACAGCGGCTCTTTTTTTTTTTCTTTTTTCTTTTTTCCTTTCTAAATTGATTTTCTTTGAAAGATATTTATTGTAATTTTCTTTTATAGTTATCGAATAGTACAGAATTTAACATATTCTTAACATTCGCCATCAGGAGTTTATCACATGCTGAAAAGATAAAAGACCCTGGAAAAGGTAAATAAATTACTTAAAAGATCATAAATCTCGAATGCGTGAACAAGCGGGGGTAAATCCCTATTTATCGTCCGATGAAATAGGGGTCCTGCGAATTCGTCTCCTGGGTATGACTTCTCAAACAAATCTGATCGTACAACGACAATGAATTGCTACGATGCAGATCTAATATGCGTGATGAGTTGATATTTTTTGTTTCTTTTCTTCCTATACGGATCAGCTTTGAATGGTCAAAGGCGGGGAAGAGAGAGAGAGAGAGCCGAGGGTTCTGCCCTCATGTCCGGTCAAAGGAGAGAGAGGACGAGATCGAGACGAAGAAGAACAGTGGAGAGAAAGACAGACTGCAGAAGAGAGAGAGAGAGAGAGAGAGAGGGAGGGAGGGACAGGAGAATCATGAATGTCCAGGCAGTGCGGGGAGAAATAATTGGGGCCGTCCCCTCTGATTCCGTACGCGTCTTGTCCGCACCGGATCCCCCACTCCTCCCTCCCGCTCCCCTCCCCCACCGCCGTCCGATGATCTCTTCGTCTCGAGCCTTGGCGAAACCGACGGCGGCGATCGACGTGGGGACGGTTCGGTGGGGGCAAGAAAAAGGGGGAAAAGCACGTTGAAATTCGATTTTCTCCGATTGGGGCAAACCGAGAAAGTATGATGGTTTCCGAAAGACCATCTCGGCTTTGGGTGAAAATGGGGGAAGGGGGAATTCTTCCTTGTGGACCCGAGTTCATTGAACCATGTGGAATATATCAACAAATTCATCTCATGGGTTTTCACACGTAGAAACTAGGGAATAGAGTGAATGGTCATGATAGAGTCGATAATTCTAAATTTGAAATTCAAAGTTGGATTTGACAAAATGTATTAAAAAAAATTTTAAGTTTGAGTTTTCGATGATTAGTGTTGTGATAATGATTGGAATGTACATTGTTGCAACCTGCAATGATTATGGAAATTGAAAAATTTGCGTTCAAAAATGGGCTACCAAGGGATTTGAATATATTTATTCATGCAATGCAATTCTCATTGACGAACTTTTGAATGGTGATGTACACATTAGAATGTATGTCACATTTGTTTTCACTAGTAGTCTACAAGCCCCTTTATGCTCGACTGGTCCAATTTGGCATAAAGGCACATTCGGATAGATTTAGAAAAGAGCATTTCATTTTCAAGGTTAGCGAGCGAGAGGCTCGAACTAGGTTTGCCCTTCTCAACAAATTCTGCATATTGGTTTTTTAACGGGTAAGCCCGAGCAACAAATTAAACCCAACTGGAGGGCTTGATTTAGGTCAAGCCAATGATTACATCCACAACTGGCAATCTGACTCCAAAAAGGGCCAGTTCCTTTTTGGCCGCGAGAGGGGACACGAACGGTCGCCGCGAGAGCAGGGCAGCGGCAAGGGTGGAAACTGGAGAGAGAGAGGAGGGGATGTACGGAGAAAGTCGTACGAGACTAAAACAGGGTTTTGCTCATTTATAAAAGAAAAATCGTTCTAATCGCAGCCGTTGATTTCTCATGATCTAATGGTAGAGAATGTCGATCTTAATCTAATCAAATCAAACCGTATAGGTCCACTTGATCTAACGGTGATAGCTATTGGCCCTCGTCTCTTAAATTTAATGTAGGGGATTGGGTCTCTGTAATGGCTGAAGTCGTCAATTTCCCTCTAACAAATTTGGCTTGATCGAATCACCTTGTCCATTTAACAGTTCTAAAGAACTTCTTTTGGATATATGACATTGGATTTCTAGTTGTGACGCGTTGCCATAAATCAAATAGCGGAAGTCGCAAAACTCATCCTCATTATTACCTGACATTTGGTTTTGGTCATGTAAAAATATTTCATGACAATTTATTCCGCGAGTCAGTCTCCCTATGGCAACAATTCTTTATTCAAAAGTGGACGAAATATGTTCAATCAACACCAAGTATCCACTCACGATATGATCAGACAAGGAGCACGGAGGGAACACCATGACCGACAACCATGTCCACCGCCCTCTCTGTTCTTTTCTAGGATTGAAAGCGCCACGACCTCTGGCCTCACGTTCGCGCGCCCAACCGTCGTTGCCCTTTCCAATCATCGTGCCGGTTGAGGTCACCGGTTTCGCTTCCCCCATGCATGCAGAGGGACGATAAAAGTCACGTACATGATAAAGTGAAACTCGGAAAGAAAAAAGGTGGGGGAGAAAAAAGTTGGTGCCCCTTTTCATCGTGCATGAATTTGCCTAGGAGCATCGTGTCCCCAACGTGGATCAAAAGCGCTGGACAAATGTCAATCGGGCCATTATTGCCAGCGTCTGATTGCTGCCTTTTTCTCCCCCTCCTTTTCTAATGATGTTTGATATGTTCGACTGTTGTTTATCGAGTTACGAGCGCCTTTCTGTCGTGGTATCATTGGAAAATTACTAAGCGTAGAGTCCTCCAATATAATCCCAAGAAAGGTAGCTCGGCTAAATCTCGAACCAATGAAACTCGCCGACGCCTGAATCGAATTAGAAATTATTTTGAACATTGCGCACATGAGGTGGGAGGACATTATGGCTTAAGAAAAGACCAAGACTTAATGGGCAAAACAAGTAGTATTTTGGCTATTTTTTCTTCATTTTGTTTATGCACAGTGACTAATGATTCCTCATTAATATTCTAGTCCCCAGTCTTGGCTCTCCCACAGAATTAATCCAGAATTTTCCCATGCGCTATGAGCTTATGGGTGCGACTTTTCTTCGGTGGCATAACATTATTATTTCTTCAAATTTAGATAAGTCATTAGTTTGTTTTTTAATTAGCTCTCTTGTCCCCCTTGTAAATACAGACTGTATATTGTGATTGCGACGCAGGATTGGACCAAATCCAATTCAATCTGGAATAAAGGTGCACAGTTTGATCTTCCCTTGTATTTGATTCCAGGGACACTTTATGAGAGTCCTTATCCGTTTGTTTGTTCATAGAGTTATGTGGAAGCGAGGACCTTAATCTTTTGGCCCATATGCTTTTTTAAAGAAAGTTATCTAACTAAAGGATTAGCTCAAAGATAAGTAATGCTCACCCTTCCTAAGTTCTTGACATTATAATATGCGAAATTAAGGGTCGTTTCTTGGTTGGAAACCGGTA
This sequence comes from Eucalyptus guilfoylei, assembly GCA_016097605.1. Lineage (NCBI taxonomy): Eukaryota > Viridiplantae > Streptophyta > Magnoliopsida > Myrtales > Myrtaceae > Eucalyptus > Eucalyptus guilfoylei. Next base: position 37,434,759 of record CM027862.1, on the reverse strand, counting down.
CTAGTAGTATTTATTAGTAAAGGACTGTCGATATAAGTCTATTTGAGTCATCTTATCATAACAAAATTCAATATTATCATCAGCTCAAATTTACGCCTAGGATGATATGAATTGTACAACTTTTATGCTCTGTAGGTATCATTCTTGTTACCTGGTCATGTATCTTGGAAAAGATTATCTTTTACATCAGATATATTCTGAACTATTAATTTTGAGTTAAAATAGGCATAAAAAAATTTCTGGTCTTTAATCTAGCTGGAAAGCATTGGATAATGGTGCATTATCGGTAATTAAATAACCTTTTTAGCAGCACTCAATCACACAAGAATAGGATACACCAATCAGATCAATCACATTCACGCCATAGAATTGATTCTTTCCTTGGTTCTACCGCCATCTTTATGTGTTTTTTATGCTCGAACCTTTCTATAGAGGAATTGGATATGGATTAGAGGATAAAATGAAATCCATGATATCAAAACTTGGGATAAGCTCAACAAATATATTTGAGAAAATCGATTATTTGTATTTATCTTAAAGCCTTCAAAGTGAAAAAAATAACTCACATCAGTTATGCCTACGAGCTTCTAAACACAATTACACTTACCATCCTCATATTTCTAGGAATTTTCGAGTTTGATACCTATAGTTTGTTCCGGCAATAATTTTAGTCCCCTAGTCAATTTCGTTTTTAAATGTCCTCATAGCATTGATTATAACGATTTTAGGTACAATTTTTCATATTTTCATTTAACATGAAATTTCAATGATGCAGGCTATCATTTAAATACATTATATATATATATATATATATATATATGTGTGTGTGTGTGTGTGTGTATAACAGTTTTATAGTTAATATTAATGGCCTTGTTATTTACATTTGATCTTCTTTTCAAGATATATCACACGTACAAATGCGAATCACAACAATTCTTGCTATCACATGAAGTACGAGCTCAGGAGAGTTGACAATCATGATCGAATAAATTGACATGATCAATCTCAAAGGATGAAGTGATGATATTTTTTGAAATACATACCGTGAGAGAGTTTTAATAGTCAAGTATCCCTAAATTGGATCTTTTTCCCATATCGGCCGAGGGGCCGAGGTCGAGTCGCGACAGCAAATATGACGTGTGAAGAAATCTGAAGTATCTTCATGTGAAGAAGAAAGTGAAGAAAAGCAAAGGAGTCAAAAGCAACCTAAGAAAAAGTCTGACAAGCCACGGGAAGGGGAAGAAAATTTGCTCAAAGTACTGTAGCAAAAGCCCTGTTTGATACTGTTCATATACTGTTTGGCATTACATCAAGCCAGTTTGTAAAGCATCCTAAAGGTGCTCCACATTATTAGGTCATGACAAAGTCTATAATGCCCCCAGGCATTACATCAAACCAGTCTGTAAAGCATCCTAAAGGTGCACTACATTATTAGGTCATGACAAAGTCTATAATCCAGTCTTTAAAGCATCCTAAAGGTGCTCTACATTATTAGGTCATGACAAAGTTGCCCCCAGGCATTACATCAAACCAGTCTATACAGCATCCTAAAGGTGCACTACATTATTAGGTCATGACAAAGTCTATAATCCAGTCTTTAAAGCATCCTAAAGGTGCTCTACATTATTAGGTGATGACAAAGTCTATAATGCCTCCAGGCATTACATCAAACCAGTCTGTAAAGCATCCTAAAGGTGCTCTCCATTATTAGGTCATGACAAAGTCTATGATGCCTCCAGCATGCGTTGTATAAAACAAACTTCCGTCAGAAATCCTATTAAGAGTTGGCTAAAAGAGTCGATTCTTGTACGCACTCTCCAATAATTTTCTAAATCTCTTTTCTCTCTTTCTTCTCCCGTGACATGTGTACAATTCGAGAAGGGTCCTCAATAATTTTATAAAGAATTGCAAATTTTCAGACTTGCCCGTGTCCCCTCCCACGGTACATGGAAAAAACGTAAATATGAGCTAATTTCATTGATTAACTTCCCATCCAAAATTTTTGTCCTCCCCATTTTCCGTACTTTTTAAAAATAAGCATAAATTCCATATTCAGTTAACTAGGTCTAATGTGAATAGAGTTATTTAGCCATTCCAATTATTCTATTCTTAGAAAAAAATTCTGAAATTAAGATTTTGAGAATACTTACATTAACTAAAAGTATATGATGATTTTATTAATTGAGGATGAAAATATTCTCACCGTATGAGGCAAAATTAAAGATGTCAATGTATTTCTTTTGTGAGAATAACACATTAGCGCAATTCAGGCTCAAATTATGTTAAAATGATTTTTTGAGTTGGCAATAAAATAAAATTTAAGAAAAAAAGTTGTGAAGAGAATGATTTTCCTCATGTTGTTCATAAAGTACGGATAACAACTACGAATACAAAAATTATGGATATTTATATCACAGATATCGTCATTGTAAAAGTGTATATATATTTCGGTACATACAATCTGAGAAAGAAAATACAAATCTATTTGCCGTATAAGTTACATGTTAAAAATAAAAATTGATTGTTTTGATTACGTAAAATCTATTTGTATCAAGAAAATTTCACATTGCCATTGTACAGGATAAAAGTCCATTGAAATATGATTTATATTATGTACACTGTTGATGTAAAAGTCTTTTTTTATACAGCAGTCTCAGAATAGGAACACAAACCTTAAATCTACATGCTAAACATAAAAATTGTAATATTTGTCATTATTTTTGCACCGCCGGCACACTGAACAAAAATATATCGAAATCTGTTTTTTTGCAAAAAGGGAATGGTGGAAGAAAAGAAAAAATAAATAGGAATTTCCATAAAATTTCTGATGTCATAAAATTTGGAAATGTGGACATCATTCGGGAAAAGAGAAGGGTACATCGTCTTTACAGCTGGAACTTCGGCTCCATCCCCAGGTCGATTATAAAAAGAGAAGGCCCATGGGAGCAGAAAACAACTTCGACTTCAACCCTTGAAATTACTTCTCCGCTTTAGAGTTTTACCTGCTCGCGGCACGGCTTGGAAACCTCCATGGATATCCAAGACAGTTCGATTCCGAAACCACCGCCAGGTATGTTCTGTTCTTTCCTTTCTTTGTCCTGATTTCATCCCAAAAGGTAATGGAAAAATTGGAAAAGTGTCGTTTTTTGGGGGTTAATTTCTAAGATATATAAAATGGCAACATTTTTATTTATTTATTACTTGACAAGTATCCCGACACTTTATAAAGAAAACCCTCGTAAAAAAAGGAAAGAGTGTGAAAGGAGAATAATTTGTGCCGAACTTGATGGCGTGTTTGGTCTGAGAGAATTTTCCAATTTCCTGTTTTTTCTTTCCACAAGTTTTCAATGAAAATACGTTTGGTAGAAATTTTGGTTGTCGTGTTTTCAACATCTGAACTTTAAAACTCAAAACGACCAAAATTGACAGTATTTTTACGAGGTTTGCTTTAAACAACTACACTCAACATGTTTCTATAACTTTCATTCCTGTTGAAAGCTCTTATTTTTCACCCTCCAAACATATTTTCAAGAAAATGGAAGTTGAAGTAAGGAGCAATTTTCACTAAAACATTTTCATAAACCGACTGTACTCTAAATACATGAGCTGACTCAAGAGGCAAAAATGTCGATTCGACTAAGCTGGAACTCATACAGTTATAGTTGTGCTCTTGACCCCAGTCCAAGGTGCCAAAAATCATGCGTTGGACTCAAGTACGTATCCTAAAAAGACACTGCTTAGAATTTTCTGTTGTGACCAACGGAAAATGACTTCTAAATAATTTGGAAAGTCCAACTAAGTTTTCAGAAAAATTTTCTTTTTGAAAAAGAGCTTACTTACAAATTATTAGGAGACGCAAAATTCTTTGTCCCGGTAATTTTAACAAAGTGATTTAAATTGTCACCATAGAACAGTATGAGGACTGGAGTTATAACCAAACAAAGTATGGGGGCTAAAAGTGAGATTTGCCAACCTACTGAGACCGAACAAATATAATTCCTCCAGACCAAAAATGCAAAAGCTAATATAGGTAATTCAGGGAAAAGTGTCAGAAAAGTATAAATTTATTGCATTAGTGTCAGTTTAATCCTAAACTTTTTGACATAATATCAATTTAGTCATTTTGGCTAATTTTGACCAAATATTGCTGATATGGATGCTGATCGACTAAAGAGGCACGGTTGGCATTAACATGAGACAACTTTTAATAATATTTTTATATATTTTTTGAAATTTTCGAATTTTTGAATTTTTTATGTTATTTTCTTTTTCCTTTTCTTTTTCTTTTTTTCCCTTCTCCTCCTTCTTCCTCCAGTCTCTTGCCGGCATGTTGCAATTGGCCAGAAGTGAGGGTCGGCGAGGTTGATGTTCTCACCTCTGGCAAGCCTTGTCGGCTATGGGCAAGGCTCGAGCCCTCATTAGAGTCCGTGAGATCATGCCAGCGAGAGCTCGAGCCCTCGCTAGTGGCCGGGTGAGGCTTGACCTTGCCGGATCGGGCGAGGTTGAGCCTCACCCATGGCCGGCAAGGTCGTCCTCATGGCCTCTGGCGAGAGCTCGAGCCTCACTAGTAGCTAGTGAGGTTGACCTTGACCTCGTTGGTCCTTGTTTCTAGCCAGTTGTCGAGGTTCGGAGAGCGACTGGAGGAAGGAGGAAGAGAAGAAAATAAAAGAAAATAAAAAATTCAAAAAATATTAAAATATTATTAAAAATTGTTCACGTCGGCGTCGGCGGTCTTGCGTCGGTTGACCCGTGTTCATGTTAGCAATATCTTGCCAAAATTAACCGGAGGGACTGAATTGGCATTAGATTAAAGAATTTAAGACTAAATTGACACCAACGCAATAAATTTATGACTTTTTTGACATTTTTCCCGCTAACTGATTCATTTTCCTTGAGCCCATGGGCATGACTACTCCTTTCACGTGAATTGTAAGCACACACACAATGTCGTACAAAGCAATTTCATCAGGGCAAAACAAATGGGTTCTACATAATTAGCTAATTCCCTTAACACATGATCCCCGAACCAATCAATTCACTACAGTCATCTCCCACAAAGAACTATGTAACGTCGTTTTGAGTGAAAAATAACTTGTCAATAAAAGTGGTTGTCACTGTCATGACAAAGTTTAAGATAACATTAGAAAAGAAAATTCACTAACAAACACGTAGTGCAAGATACATGCACGACTGAACGTTCTTGCCACAAAAACAAGAAAAATAACATGGGTTTTCTAAGAAAAATTAGATCAATTATTTTTCCTAACCATTATGTCTGTCCAATAAAGTTAAACGATATACTTATTTATGAACAAAAATCCATGCGATGCATTTGTATGAATGTTGTAAACTTGTATCTTGTATAGGTGGTGACTTATATATTAATTTTATTAATTGATAAAATCGATATGATTATGTTAATTCATAATTTTTTTATTTATTTATGTATAGTTCTATTATAGTTATCATGTGGAATTATGAAGATACATAAATTTTGTATAAACTTAATTTATGAACAATATCGCTTAGGCTACGCATGACAACGCTTCTATTCCGGGGAAGAGTTTTTTTTTTTTCAGAAATAGTTCTTTTCTATTTCTGTTCCGGGGAACAATTTCTGAGTAAAAGAACCTGTTTGATAACTACACAAAATTTCTACTCTTGGAATAGAAAAAGAATAGAAATGTGTTTGGTAACGCAACAATTTCTTTTTTGTATTTATTCATTTTTTATTCTTGCTCACGGATCGTCGATCGTCGGCCGTCGCCGCCGCCCGCCGTTGCCCCCACCGCCGCCGCCGCCTGTCGCCGCCGCCACCCGCTGCCCGTTGCCGCCGCTGCACGACCACCGCCGCTGGCCGTCACCGGCGACTGCCGCCCCAGAGCCCATCGGCCGCCGGCCGCCGGAGGCTCACCTCATACATCCAAAAAATTCCAAACCCGGATTACCCAAAACCTACCATACTCCTCTTCGTACACATATTGGGACTACCAACAAGCTTGGTGGAATGTATTCTTCCGACAAAATACAAACTTCCAACACACTTGACTAGTATTTTTCAAAGACAACTTCCAAAGACAAAACCTACCAAATTGGTTTGACTCATGGTGGGATCTTTTTGGTCCTCTAGAGATAATACTACACCCTACAATCAAATAAGGATACCAAATATTTCGCCAATACTTCATACCAACACCACATGATACAAGGTTTCCATGCCTTATGTACTTTTTCATAATATTCAAAATCTCATGGGTAACAGCATGGGAATTCGAATATAATACATCTACCAAACCTGGTGTACCTCTACTTGTTCGAAAATACAAGACAAAATGGTGGGATGGATTCAAATACCATGAACAAGGATCCGAAGCTGCGGTTAAGACTTGGCTAAACAGCCAAAAAACCTAGATAACTACAGTTCCATCAAATACATCGTTTTTACAGGAAAAATCCATGGCAAGTGCATCACTTGCTGCAGTCCAGAGCAGAGAGAAATACTGCAATGTCCTTAGAACAATGCTCTCAGAAGTGGAAGAATCACAATGCGGATCTTCCAAATCACAAGACAGTCAAGACGGATCCTCACAGTCACATCACAGTGGAAATACCAATGAAGACGACTACTACGGGATTAGCCTAGACAGAAATTAAGACAGGATATCACATGCCAACACTGTTGCAGCGGTGCAAAAGCTATACACTGTAGCAAGATAGGCATATACTGTTCACTATTCACTCAGTACTGTTCACTTTATACTTTTCACTCAGTACTGTTCACTTTACACTATTCAACACTGTAGCACCTCCTATAAACACACTCTCTTGACACAGAAGAAGGGGACTCGAAATTTTCAGATCTCACTTCTCTAGTGATATTTGAAAATTTCAAGTGAGATCTGAAAATTTCGAGTCCCCTTCTTCTGTGTCGAGAGAGTGTATTTATAGGAGGTGCTACAGTGTTGAACAGTGTAAAGTGAACAGTACTGGGTGAATAGTATTAAAGTGAACAGTACTGAGTGAATAGTGAACAGTATATGCCTATCTTGCTATAATGTATAGCCTTTGCGCCGCTGCAACAGTGTTGGCATGTGATATCCTGTCTTAATTTCTATCTAGGCTGATCTCGTAGCAGTTGTCTTCATTGGTGTTTCCACTGTGATGTGACTGTGAGGATTCGTCTTAACTGTCTTGTGATTTGGAAGATCCACATTGTGATTCTTCCGCTTCTGAGAGCATTGTTCTGAGGACATTGCAGTATTCCTCTCTATTCTGGACTGTAGCAAGTGCTGCACTTACCATGGATTTTTCCTGTAAAAACGATGTATTTGATGGAACTGTAGTTATTTGGGTTTTTTGGCTGTTTAACCAAGTCTTAACCGCAGCTTCGGATCCTTGTTCATGGTATTTGAATCCATCCCACCATTTTGTCTTGTATTTTCGGACAAGTAGAGGTACACCAGGTTTGGTAGATGTATTATATTCGAATTCCCATGCTGTTACCCATGAGATTTTGAATATTATGAAAAAGTACATAAGGCATGGAAACCTTGTATCATGTGGTGTTGGTATGAAGTATTGGCGAAATATTTGGTATCCTTGTTTGACTGTAGGGTGTAGTATTATCTCTAGAGGACCAAAAAGATGCCACCATGAGTCAAACCAATTTGGTAGGTTTTGTCTTTGGAAGTTGTCTTTGAAAAATACTAGTCAAGTGTATTGGAAGTTTGTATTTTGTTGGAAGAATACATTCCACCAAGCTTGTTGGTAGTCCCAATATGTGTACGAAGAGGAATATGGTAGGTTTTGGGTAATTTGGGCTTGGAATTTTTTGGATGTATGAGGTAAGGCTCCCCAATGTGAGGGGTGTATGACTTTGCTGATGGATATAGTGGAGCATAGGATGTTTTCTGTATTATTTTTGTCAGCAAAGTGGGTGAACCTCGCTGATTCTGTCTCCACTAAAATTTGCTCATAATAAGCAATGGTTTTATTTGTATTGTGTGGTTTAAAAAACCAATTTTTTGGAAATATGTTTTTTGCAAATTTGATTGGATCTTCATCGAAGAATCCATCTTCTACAGTCAAGATTTTTTGAAATGATGTCTTTGGAAAGAATTTTGATTTTTGAGAATGAGGGGTTGCTTGTGGCCTAATGACCACCTCATTCGAAATTCTTTTGTATTCCGCTTGTCTTTGTTTAGCAAGCGGGGAAGGATTGTTGCTTACCTCAATGGCATTGGATGGCTCATTCTTTACTGTTTTTTGTAAAGAGTGAGCAAGTAATTCCAGTGTCTCTTTAGGTAGTATGTTGGCTAGCTGAGCTAGGGCTAGTATGGATTCTTCTTTTCGAGGGGTGTTTGGTATTGGGTGTTGTTGTAGGAATGATTGATTTTCTGCTATCTGAAGCCATGACTTGATTGCCGTCAAGTTTTTTGGCTTTGGTGGTGTATTAGAGGTTTCGGCAATGGCTTTGCCTTTATCTTTGTCTTTTTTGGGTCTTGGCATGATGGTATCCCCTGTAAAAATTCTCTTGTGAGAAAATCAGGTAATGAATTTGAAGAACCATTTATAAATTCAATGTCGAAATCAAATACTGAAAGTGTGGCTTGCCATCTGGCAAAAATCTATTTTGATGCAATGTTTAATACGTCTTTTTGTAAAAGTCTTTGGCTGATTTGCAATCAATTCTCAAGAGAAAATTTTGGTTTAATAAATCTCCTTGGAATTTTGATATGGACAAAACTATAGCAAGTATTTCTTTTTTTATTGTTGAATAATTTTGTTGGGTGGAATTCCAATGTTTTGAAATAAACTGAACAACTTGTTCTTTGCAATTTTTGACTTATTTGAGAATGCCACCATATCCTATCTCTGAGGCATCTGTTTCAACTATTTTGAAAGTGGATGGGTCAGCTAGATGTAAGCATGGTATTTCTTTAACATGAGTCTTTATTTGTTTGACAATGTTTGTATGGACTGAAGTCCATGGCGGAGGATCCTTTTATAGCCTTTGGTGTAAGGGTTTGCAAATGATGTTTATATTGGGAAAGAAGTCTATAATATAATTGAGACTGCCTAAGAACCTTTATAATTGAGTTTTGTCTTTAATCTCATATGGGAATTTGTCAGTAAATGAGATAGATCTTTCTATGGGAATTATAGTGCCTAAATGGATATAATGACCTAGGAATCTAATTTTTGTCTGGAAGAGTGCAATTTTAGTAGGAGAAACTACTAAACCATTTTGTATGATTATTTTTATGAAAGTAGAAAGATGTTTGAAATGCTGTTCTATATTAGAGGAGAAAACTAGAACATCATCTATATAGACTATAATGTATTCTGAATAAGGATTAAAGATTTCATTCATGATTGTTTGGAATTCTGAAGGGGCATTTTTAAGACCAAATGGCATAACATTCCATTTGTATTGACCAAAAGGGACAGTAAAAGATGTCTTGTATTTATCTTTTTCACTGATTTGTATTTGCCAAAATCCTAACTTCATGTCAAATTTTGAAAATATTTTTGATCTACATAATCTGTTTAACAAATCTTTTTTATTGGGTATTGGATATCTTATCCATCTAAGAGCTGTATTCAGAGGTTTATAATTAATAACTAATCTGGGAACTCCTCTTTCTAGTTTAGCATTTTTATTAACATAGAAAGCAGAACAGCTCCATGGTGATTGGCGTTTCCTTATGAGTTTTTTATTCAAGAGATCTTGTATTTCTGTTTGGCAAAATTTCAGAACTTCTCGATTCATTTGTGTAGGGCGAGCTTTTGTAGGTATTTTGTTTTCGGAAAAATCTTGTTCATAAGGTAAATCAACAATATGCTTCTTTCTTTCCCAAAAAGCATTAGCATATAGTCTTTTCTATGTGTTTTTGTAGGGAAGCTATCTTTTCTATGATGTTTGGTTTTATAAGATTTTCTTCTATTCTTTTGAATTCTAAATCTTCTTTTAAGAATTCAAGCTGGTTTTCTTTGTCTTTTATAAGGCAATTTATTTCTGAAATAGAGTGTTCTTGTAAAATATTTAAGCTTCTCTTCTATGGTTTTGTTATGAAGTTAAAGGTGATTTTTCTATTTAGAGCATGAGTTTCAATATCTTCATTAGTAACTGTAAAAGGTTGGATTAATTGTATGAAAGGTGTTCCAAGAATAACTTGTTGCCTCATATTTTTAATTAAAAGAAAAGATGTTTTATAAGACATTTGGTCTTTTACTATTAAGGCTTCTGGTAATTTGTATTGGATATTTAATTTGTCTCTTGAAGTTGATTTTAGGGATTCAGAAGTTTTATCGAAGTATCTTGTTGGAACAAGGCCTTCTTTGATACAATTGAGATCAGCCCCTCTATCAAAGAGTGTTGTTGTTTCAATAATATACTCATTATTGATTTTTATCATTATATTTATTATCCATTTCCTAGATGTTAATTCTGTTAATAACATAAGGAAGGCTGGGTGAGAAGTATTAGAAGTATTGGTGATTTCATTTTGGTCTTCTAATTTTGTCTTTCCTTTTATGACAAGAGATTTTATATCATAAATTTCTTGTTTCATTTCTAATTGGGTCGCTTTCAAGGCTTGCATTTCTAATTTTTGTTGTTTTATTTCGTTTTGGAGATCATTAATATTTATAGGTATGGACTGGGGTTTTTTGTTTCTATTCAGAATGTTTTTAAGATTGTAGGAAGTATTGGGCTTAGTAGTAATATTCATAGAAGAGTGTAGTCTATCTAAGTATTCTTTTTTGGCTTCAGGGTTTGTTATTTTATCAACAGTGCTGAGAAGGAATTCTTCTTCTTTTGTTAACATATTTATTTCAGGAATAGGTTTGTTGGGAGAGGCGTCTTCATATTCTGAATCAGAAGAGGTTTCTATTTCATTTATTTGAAGACCTTCTTCCTCAAGAAGTTCATCAGAAGAAGTATCATCAGTTTCTACAAAGATGTTATTTAACTGGTTTAAAGTATTTGCATCTAAAGATAGTTCATTTATCTTTTATTAATTCTACATTATTTCGATATATGACCTTTTCTACCACAAGAGTAGCATTTAATGTCTTTAAAATTTTTCTTATCGGTCTGAGGTTTATTTTGGTGTCTACGTTTATTCCTATGAGGTTTAGGTTTGTTGCGATGTTTCTTTATTTCTTTTTCAGAAGGGCAAGTTCCTTTACATTTTGGTTTTGTTTTTTCATTATAAGAAGGGTTGTATTGAGCATAGAAATCTCCTAAACTTCTATTGGTGAGAGATTGTTCTTCCTTGAGTTGTCTTTGTAATTTGATTGTATTACACATTTGTGTTCCTTGCCTGTAAACGTAAGAGACTATTTCTCCATAAGAAAGTAGATCATAAGGTATTTGGCCACTGTATTCTTCCTTAATTCTATCTCTAACCTGGTCACCTATTATTTGGGGTAAACCTGCTAAGAATTTTTCTTTCCAAAATGGCAAAAATTGAAGAAATGAAAATTGGAGATGGGAGAAATCGTAATCTGTATTTTTCTGTATATTCATGTACAAGAGCACTGCTCTATATATGTTACAAGAGAAAGACAGGAAAGAAAATATACAAGATTATATTACGATTACATTCCCACTTTACCAAGCCAATCATAGATTAACTGAATCCTATAATTGGCAATATAATCGATATGGAATCGATATCTGCCATTATATTTCCAACACTCCCCCTTAAGCTGGTGGCCTGTATATGTCAATGACACCTAGCTTGCTCAAAAGATATGTATGCTGTCTTTGAGATAATGGCTTGGTAAAGATATCTGCAGGCTGCTCTACAGTTCCAATTCCTCTTGCTGTGATGATCCCTTCTCGAATCTTGTCTTGAGTGAAATGACAATCAACTTCTATATGTTTAGTCCTCTCATGAAAAACTGGATTTGCCGCTAACTTGAGTGCAGCATCATTGTCACAAAATAGTTCACTGGGTCCCTCGATTCGTACTCCAAGGTCGAAGAGTAACCCACATATCCACATTATCTCACAAACAGTCTTTGTCATGGCTCGATATTCTGATTCGGCTGACGATAGTGACACGGTCGACTGTTTCTTTGTTTTTCCATGAGATGAGTGACTTCCCTAGTTTGATACAAAAACCAGTAACTGATCTCCTTGTCATTGGACAAGTAGCATAATCTGTATCGCAAAAAGCTGTTATCTTCATATCGCAATCACGAGATAAGAAAATACCAAATCCTGGACATCTCTTCAAGTACTTCACAACCTTTAATGCAGCATTCATATGAGATTGCTTCGGCTTGTGCATGAACTGACTGAGTATCTGTACTGTATAACAAATATTGGGTCTTCTCATGGTGAGATAGATTAGTTTTCCAACAAGACGTTGATATCTCAATGGATCTTCCAGCAATGGATCAACTGTGGATGAGGGCAAGCTCATATCGTATTCATGCGTCGTTAGCTTCGCATTTTGTTCAATCGGTATGGCAGCCGGTTTGCATCCTGATAATCCCGCTTCTGAAACTATCTCCAAAATGAACTTTCGTTGACTAAGGCTGATTCCTTTATCAGAGCGAGCTATTTCAATACCTAGGAAATATTTGGGAGGTCCCAAATCCTTGATATGAAAAGCAGAATGCAAATATTTTTTGAATCTTGTGATAGCCAACTCATTGTTTCCCATGATAAGAATGTCGTCAACATATATCAACAAATAAATTGATGAAGTACCTTAAGTCCAAGTAAACAAGGCATAGTCGTGCTTAGAGTGCTGGAATCCTGCGCCAATTAGTGCAGTAGTGAATTTGGCATACCACTGTCTGGAAGCCTGTTTAAGTCCATATAGGATTTGTGTAGACGACACACACGAGACTCCCCCTGTCTGCATAAACCCGGTGGAAGTTCCATGTAAATTTCTTCATCTAAGTCCCCATGTAGGAAGGCATTATGAACATCCATCTGATGTAGTTGCCAATTACGAATAGCTACAATAGATAAGAAGGAACGGACAGTAACTTCTTTAGCTACAGGGGAAAAGGTTTCATGATAATCAAAACCTTCCCGTTGCGTGAAACCCTTCGCAACTAACCGAGCCTTGTATCTTTTGATGGAACCATCTGCCTTGAACTTTATCTTGTAAACCCATTTGCAGCCAATGGGTCTTCGATGTAGAGGTAAAGGAACAATGTCCCACGTGTGGTTTTCAGTCAGTGCTTTAAGCTTGACTTCCATTGCATTCTGCCATTTGGGGTCGCATGCCGCCTCACGATAGGAAGACGGCTCCTGTTCTTCAAAAATCTGACTAATTCAGCATATATGTTCCGGTGACAGCCAACTAAAAGAAACATACGAAGATACCGGATATTGTGTACCTGGAGAATTTAGCGTAGGGCATATGTAATCCTTTGTCCAGGTGGGTGGTCGTGTATGTCGACCAGAATGCTGAGGCTCCGCTACTCTTTCTTCTTTAGTAATGATAGGTAAGGAGTCTTGTGAAGAACACTGTAGCTCCTGTTGTGAAGAAGTGACCGGAGAACCGGATGGCTGATTTTCTTCATCTGAAAGAACGGGTAATTCAGCTCCATGATGAGATGGATTGGTTGTCACGGATGCAGGTTGTTCTGTTGCAACGATTACATATGGAGGTTCCATACATAGATCTTCTTCTGATAAAAAGGGCCGATGATTGGGAGCTGAGATAGAGGATGAGGGGGTACTTTCCCGGAATGGGAATATGTCTTCGTGAAAAACCACATCCCTGCTCACAAAGAAGTGCCCTGTAGAGATCTCCATGACTCGATAACCCTTTTGCAAGGAGGGATATCCCATTAAAATACATGGAATAGCACGAGGGTCCATTTTATCTTGAGGCCCTACTGTCGTGACATAACACAAGCATCCAAATACTCTGAGATGATCAATTCTCGCTTCCTTTCCATAAAGCAATTGAAAATGTGTTCCCCCATTGAGAATCCGTGTTGGCATGCGATTAATCAAATATACTGCCGTAACAACACAGTCTCCCTAAAAATCTTCAGGAATCGAAGCCTGATATTTAAGAGCACGAGCAACCTCTAAGAGGTGCCGATGTTTACGTTCAACTATCCCATTCTGCTGAGGAGTATATGTGCAAGAGCTTTCATGAATTATTCCCTTAGATGATAGAAAAGATTCACACTCTCTAGTATAGAACTCGCATCCATTGTCCGTACGAATTCTTTGAACTGTTTTCTTGAATTGATTTTCAATAAGAGTGAAAAACTTTGATAGAGTTGGGAAAGTTTGGCTCTTTGACTGCATGAGGAAAACCCAAGTCGCACGACTATAACCATCAACAACGGTAAGAAAGAATCGTGACCCATCACGATGTGGTGTGTGATAGGGTTCCCAAATATCAATGTGTAGTAAAGAGAAAGCAATGCTGGCTCGGGAGGTGCTAGTGGGAAAGTGTGTCCGAGACTGTTTAGCTAAGGGACAAATAGAGCATTTTGGATTAGGGAAACGTGCACTATGACCCAAGCGTTGATGGAAAATAAGATTTTTATTATTGATAATAGCATTACAAGAAGTGCTTTTATCAAAAACTTTAGAAGAACTAATCCAAAAGTAAAGTCCTTGTGCAACACTACCCAAGCCCATCGGTTTGCCAGTCGAAAGGTCCTGAAAGAAACAATTGTCGGAGTTGAATATGACACCACAAGAATTGTCTTCACAAGCTTTAGAGACAGATATCAGGTTGAACTCAAACTCTGGAATGTGGAGGACATTTTTAAGGACAATATTGGAGCTAAGGTGAACGGTTCCAACCTTAGTGACATGAGTAACATTGCCATTCGGAAGTCACACATAATATAAATATGGACTTTTCTGAGCACGGGAAAATAATTTCTCATTGCAGATTATATGACCACTTGCACCTAAATCTATAATCCATGCATCAGTTGGTATTGAGTTCGTTTCACCAAGGATAGTACTTGAAAAGCCTGCACTCTTGTCACTTGTGGTTAAACGATCCAGAGCCCTCATGATATTCTGGTATTGGTCTTAGGTAATTGGCTGGTATGCCCCATCAGTCCTTAATGCCGACACCTGATAAGCAGAAAATTCCTTTTCCTTTTTTTCTTTATCACCTGGCTTGCCATGCAATTTCCAGCAAGTTTCTATAGTATGGTGTGGACGTCTGCAATATTCACAAAATTTTTATTTGTTGAAATTTGCCCACCTGGTCTGTGTGATGACGTGGCGTGACGTGAGCTGTTGGATCCCACAAACATTGAGTTGACGTGGCCAAGTTAGAGCCCTCGGATTCTGGCGCACCGAAGGAAGAAAATCCACCGTCGAATCTCCTTTGCTGCCCACCGTTGGATCCAAAAGAGTTGGCAGATGGGTATGAGCCGTTGGATGGCTTCTTTTGATCCTAATCGTCCATCCGTGGGTTTTTAGGGTTCCCACTAGTTCTCCTTGTCGCTGCAGCCGCAAGTCCCCCATAGCTCCCGAAGCTATTGCTTCCTCCATGGCCGCCATGCGTCGGGTCGAGCAAGACAGGGCCTCCGGCGAACGCAGCAGCAAGAGCAACTCCATCAGTTGCTCAAGCGTGCTCGGTGGTTGCCAACTTCTGACTTTCTTCTTGAACGGCCAGCTAATAAATTCGTCCGAGCGAGGGTGTTGGCTCCATCGTCAAGATCTGCGATCTAAAGGTAGTGTATGTCTCGTTTAGGCTTAGCAAGAATCGTGTCACTTTCTCCCTTTCTTTCATAGCCCTATACTGATGAAGTGTTGCTTCAGGTCCGTCCAATCGCTCCTCGGCCGCCTCAAGCTCGCTCCAAAGGGCTGAAAGCCGATTGAAGCAAGCGGCAACCGTGAGGTTCCCTTGCTTCAATTCATAGAGGGCTTGCATTATGGTGAACAATTTCACCCGATCGAGCCGTCCGTACATTTCACGGATGGACTCCCAGAAGGTCTTTGAGTGGTTTGTCGGAGGAAGCCCCGCTGCAACGTCCGGCGCAAGGCAATTTCCAATCCAGGTATGTACCAACTAATTGCACCGGCGCCAGTGCCGTTGAAGGCGTTCTTCTGTTGGGTAGGGCACGGATCCGTCGAGAAATCCCTCTTTGTCTTTGGTGATGAGGGCTCTACGGAAATCGCGTACCCAGGTGCTGTAGTTGTCGGGACCAATGAGCTGTAGCTGAATGAGCTTCAGATCAGGTCCATCCGTCGGTGATGTGAACAGAGGGTCGCCGGCTTCGGGTAGACCGTAGTTACTGGCGGGGAACAGATACGGTAGGTAACCGGGTCCATAAATCGGGTAGGGATTTGGCCCTTGACCCGGTATGGACCCGATCCCTTGGTTCGGATCCCTCCGATCCGCTCCCTGATCCGGGTCAGCTCCATTTCTGTGCATGCTTGGATCTTCTTTTGGCTGTGGTTCGACAACGTGCGAGCTCTCTCCCGTGTATGGCCCATATTGAGTCCATGCCTGTCCTGGACCTATGCCCCATTGGCCTTGAATAGGATACCATGGAAACGGAGGCCAGTGAGTCGGTCCCGAAGCTTGAGCCGAAATAGAAGGAAAAATGGTGGTGTTTTGAGGATCTTCGAACTTTGGGATGGATGTATCCTCCTGCTCATTCGGATTGATTTGAACTGATGAAGCTGGAGTCTGGTCTTGAGGCATCTCTTCCAAAGGTGAATCTCGAGCATTCCCCCCTTTTGCCATGGATCAGAAAATTGAATTCCAACTCGGCCTTTTTTGGTTTGTTTTGCAGACTAGAAAAACCGCAACAACAAAACTCAAAAAAAGGAAACGAGGGCAATTCTGAAAGACAGAAATTCCAAGGTTGCGGAAGCTAGGTCTGGGATCGAGGCTTTGATACCATGATAGAAATTAAAGAAATGAAAATTGGAGAGTGTTTTGGGAGAAATCGTAATCTATATTTTTCTGTATATTCATGTACTAGAGCACTGCTCTATATATATTACAAGAGAAAGACAGGAAAGAAAATATACAAGATTATATTACGATTACATTCCCACTTTACCAAGCCAATCATAGATTAACTGAATCAATTAATTGGCAATATAATCGATATGGAATCGATATCTGCCATTATATTTCCAACACAAAAGGGTTGGTTGCAATCTGGCCTAACAAGGACCCTTTGAAGGAAAAGTTCTTTGTATTCTCTAAATCTTCCTATAGATTTGCACCTCATATTGGATAGGAGGTCTTGGTTCCTATCTCTAATATGTGAAGGATCTCCTATGAAGTGTTGTGAAATAGAGTAAATGAGTATTTTCACCGCATCTTGGATGAGATGTCCTTGTTCATCATCCATGCGTTGTCCAAAGTCATCTATTTTATAAGCAGTTAAAATTTGTATTTTCTGTTCATCGGTTAAATAGTTATCCCACCAACCTTTTAGTTGTCCAGTGAATCCTGCGACTAAAAGATTAGCAACAGCATGGTCTGAAACATCTTGCTGTGTTTTGTAGGCATTAGCAAGCATCACCATGTTGTTTAATATGTTCATAATATTGGCTTCGACTACACCATCTATATTCCATTCATAAATGGCATCTGGGGAGTATTTATTTTGTATTTTTGTGATGATTCTTCTTGGGCAATGTTTGGTGGGGTGGCTCTACTATAGTAAAGTTTTTGGGGTTGTCTCCAATTAAGTCTATTTACCTCAGCGACTGATTCATGATCAGAGTCACTACAGGGTTTGGTCAACGTATTAATAGTAGGTTGATCTGGAGTGTCCCTAATAATTAGTCCTTGGAATTTAAGAGTGTCTAGTATAGGAGCAGGGTCTAGCTTTGATTTCCCTATAAGTTTTTTCTTTTGTTCTATGGCCTTGGCAAACTCTGGGCTAAGGTTTTTTGGGAATTCAAAGGCCTTGAAAATGGGTTTCTTGAGTGTGTCGACTTGTGGTGTGGTTAGTTGAGTAGGATTCTGGATAGTGGATTCTATCCTATTCAATTGTTTTCCAATGGTTACCAAATGTTGATTCGTATAATTGTCTTGTTCAATGACCTTATAAATGTAAAGGGAATCTCCTTCGTCTGGAACCCTAAAAGGAGTAGCTGTTACCTCGCTTTCTCCATGTTGTATTTTTATTCTCCTAAGAGGTGGATGATTGGATTCTATGATTTCACCATTATCAAGTTTCCACTTATAAATTGTTCTTCTAACCAATCAAAGAAAAATATATGGACTTCATATTCATTTATGTAGTCGTAATATTTTTGCTTGATGTCTTTTGCTTTATCAGCAAAGGTTTTGAAGAATCATTCTCTGATTTGTTTGTTGTCTTCAGAATTAAATTCTTTATTAAAGAATGCCTTGTTTGGTTCAAATTGTTTTTCTAAAACATTAAGCTCTGCATCTATCATTTGTGAATAAGTTGGAGAATAATGAGGAGAATCCGTATTTTCTAGGACTGGTTCAGGCCGGTTCTGTTGGTAGACTAGCCTGGAAATCCCTGGTCTATTATCTAGACTACTAATTTTTGGTTCAGGTGGTGTCTCATGATTATTTCTATTGGTATTAGGAGGTAAAGGTGTTGTATCTCGTATGGAAGTATCTCTATGCGTACTTGGAGGAATGGTGATTATAGGTGGAAGATTGGGATTTAGATCTATCGACCTTGAATAGGATGTATGAAATGAAGGACTAGATCTTGAATCAAAAGATCTTCTGGGAAACCTAATAGTGACCCTTCATTCTGGATGTTGAATAACATTGGTCGGATTTGTATTTTGAACAACTTGTTGGGGAATTTGGTTTTCCAATTCCCAATGTTTAGGTAGAGTGACTTGATTCCAATTAATAGACCTAGGAATTGTTATATTTGCTCTAGAAATGTGAGTCTGGAGAAGAAGTGTTTCTCCTCTTGAACTATATTTGAAAGCATTTTCTCCAAAGGCGGAGGCCATGGCTTTGTAATGGATTCTATAGACAAGAGCTAAAGGAATAGATCCATCTGCTACTTTGTAATTTTGGGTAATCCGGACTCAAAATTTTCAGATCTCACTTCTCTCTTCTTCCTCCTCATCCCTCTTGTAAACCCTCATCCCTTCAAGCTTCAAGCTTTCTTACCTTGTACCCCTGGTTACAAAGTAAGTTTGTTTTCAAATATATCTAGCATAGTTTATACAGGGTTACCAACTTACATGATAGTTGGTTAACCTTTTCTTGTAATACATATATCAATACTCCCTGGAGTGCGGATTACCGCCCTAGTGGATGACTTGGTATTCTAGTTTCTGCATTTTTCAATACATGTATTTCAGTTCTATATAATACAAGTTCATACCACCTTCATGGTTGGTTTTTGTTTATGCATACTCTTACTTTATATTATATATATATATATATATATATATATATATATATATATATATATATATATATATATTGGGTACCTTTATCTAGCTTGGCCTCATATTTAATTGAACTAATTACAGGAATTACAGGGACAAAAAAAATTTAAATTCTCCGAACTAAAAATGTAAAATGCAGATAATTGATTCATTTTCTCGGGCCCATGGGCATGACTAACCCTATCAAGTAAACACTTAACACACAAAATGTATTACACATAGTCAAATATTCTACTTTGGTATGACTTGGCTCCACAGGTTTCCTTGTAGTTGTTGCAACTGCTTTTTGTGAATCCAAGTTTCATTACTTACAAGCACTCAATGACCAACACATTAAAACTAGTTACCTAAAATTTCCTCTTATCAGAGAGTTTTGTATAAACAATCACCTATCGAGGACTAAATTTTTTCTGTGTTTACGTAATATGCAAATTAAATTTGCAGTTAGTTGTCCAACAAAGTGATTTCGTCAAGAGCAGAGGGCAAAACAAATAGGTTCCGAATAATTAATTACTAATCATTAAGACACTACGTGAGACTAATCCTTTGTAGATTTGATCCACAAACCAGTCAATTCACTATAGTCATCTCCAAAAAAGAAATATGTAATGTCGTTTTGAGCAAAAAATAACTTGTCAATAAAAATGGTCGTCACTATTATGACAAGTTTAAGATAAAATTAGAAAAGAAAGTTCACTAACAAACAAATTGTGCAAGATACATGCATGGCTGAACGTTCTTGCCCAAAAACAAGAAAAATAATATGGGTTTTGTAAGAAAAATTAGATTAATTCTTTTTCCCAACCTTTTTGTCTATCCAAATAAAGTTAAACGATGCATTTAGTTAAGAAAATAAATTCATGCAAATTAAGAAAAAAAAATCCATGCAATGCATCGGTATGATAGAAATAATAATGTTGTAAACGTGTATCTTTTATAGATGGTGACTTATAAATTAATTTATTAATTGATGAAATCGATATGATTAAATTAATTCATTTATTTTTATTTATGTATAGTCCTGGTATAGTTATCACGTGGAATTTTGAAGATACATAAAATTTTGTACAAACTTGATTTCTGAACGATATTGCGGATAAGATCAATGGCAACGACAAATATAAACTCACTAAAATTAGAAGAACCAAAAACTAATTCATGATAAAACAACTATTTCGAGAAGAACTCATCATCTCTATTAAATTTACTGCTAACTTTTTTTTTGGTTTAAAATTTTACATCTAAGTTTAATACAAAAAATTCCAACCACTGAATGAGCCTGATACTACTCATGTATACATGATTTAAAGCATATAAGGTGTAATTAACTTTCCTAAAGTTATTTATGTCCATTTCTCTCTTTGGTAACAAAGAGGTTCGCATAGACTTGATTTCAAAAGACGTGGCAACTCATCAAGCTCGCCAAGATAGTCTCAAAACAACCAAAGGTTTGTCACTTTGAACATTTAATTTTCTTTTTCATAAATCTTGAGTTTCATGCATTTTAAGGTTTTTAATCCCAAACATTTCAAGTTTCAGAGCACACAAATGATGACATATACATTGAAATATAATCTTTTCATAATTTTTAAAATCTGAATAAGATCTTGACTTTTTATCAAGGTAGGTATTAAGTTTGACATTAATTGTTTTTATTCAAAAGTTTACCATCTAAGTGTAATAAAAAAAAATTCCATGCAATAGTTGTGCAAATATCCATGATATAAAGCATGCAAAGTGTGATGAACTTTTCTAAGGTTGATTATATTCATTTCTCTTCATGGTAACAAAGAAGTTCACAAAGAAGGGAGTTCACAAGGCGTGGCAACTGATAAAGCTTCCCAAGACAGTAGAGGTTCGTTACTTTGAACTTTGAACTTTTGGTTTTTATAAATCTTGTGTTTCATGGATTTGGACTTTTCAATGCAAAACATTTTAGATTTCAAAGTATGCAAATGTTGACGTATAATTTCAGATATAATCTTTTCATGTTATTTAAAATCTGAGCAATATCTTGAATTATAATTTAAAAGCCCAAAAAAACATACTTTGATACCTCCAGAGAGTAAAATAACACGCTTATAGTTTATGAATGATATCGTGGATAAGATCAATGGTGTCAAGAAATAAAATAAAAAAAACAGATCATCCAATACATGAAACCTATGAGGTCCCACAAAATTAATTCATGATTTAATACCTATCTTGAAAAAAAACTCATGATCTCTATTAAGTTTAACTTTGATTTTTTTTTTTTTTTTGCTTAAAATTTTGCCATCCAAATTTCATGCAGAAAATTCCATGTGATGAATGAGCCTAATACTAGTCCTGCATACATGATCTAAACCACACATAGTAAAATTAATTAGGTTATTTATATTCATTTATTGTTTGGTAACAAAGAGGTTCACGCAAAAGGGACTTTTTTTTTTTGGTCGATCCTACTATGTTCCTACTCTAACTCTCACTCTCAGACTTTTGCCTTACCTCATTGCAGGGCGTGGGAGTCGAAACCTACACTTGAAACTAAATCGCCCCCACCCCAACCCCAACCCCAACCCCCTTTGAGAAGGTGGGGATTCGAATCCCCCACCTCCTCTTTTCATGTTGGAAGGGTGGCCACTAGGGCAAACCTCAGTGGTTGCAAAAGGGACTTCATGAGGCATGGAAGCTTCCCAAGTCGGTTGCCAAACAACTAGAAGTTTGTCACTTTGAAATTTTAATATTAGATTTTCATAAATCTTGTGTTTCATGCATTTAGTTTTTTTAGTCGAAAACACTTTAAATTTCACAGCATACAAATACTAACATAAAATTCTTTCTTTTTAAAAAAATCTGAACAATATCTTGAATTATAATGTACCAATAGGAAATACTCTTTTACTTCCAAAGAGTAACAAAACGCGCTCATAATGTACCAATGAAATGGCAACTACAATTAAAACTCACTAAAAACAGATTGTCTGATATATCAAACTTAGAAGGTCCCACAAAATTTAATTCATGATTTGATGCGTGTCCAAAAAAAACTCACGATCTCTGTTGAGTTTAGTGTTATACTTTTTGTTTGTTTAAAAATTTAATACAAATTTAATGCATAAAATTCCATACAATGAATGAGCCTGATACTAGTCATTATACATATTTTAAAGCATATATGGTGCAATTAAATTTTCTAAGGTTAATTGTATTGCTTTCTCTTTTTGGCAACAAAGAGGTTCACGAAGAAGGGAGTTCAAAAGGCATTGCAGCTGATAAAGTTACCCAAGACGGTCGTAATACAAGTAGAGTTTTGTCATGTTGAACTTCCAATTTTCATTCTTCATTGATCTCGTGTTTCATGGATTTTGACTTTTTAATCTGAAATATTTTTTTTTTGCCAACAATATTTTATATTTCAAAGCATACAAATGCTGACGTATAAATTTAAGTATAATCTTTTCATGACTTTTAAAATCTAAATAATATATTGAATTAAAATAGAGAAAGCCCAAAAATACCTACTTTTATACTTCAAAGAGCAAAAGAACACGCTCATAATTTATGAAAGATATTATAGATAAGATCAATGACAATGAGAAAAAAAAATTCACTAAAAACACATTGTCCAATGTAGGAAGTTAGAAGGTCCTACAAAACTAATTCATGATATAATACCTGTCTCGAGAAAAAGTCATGATCTCTGCCAAGTTTAACATTAAATTTTTTATTTGTGTAAAAACCATAGTTTAATGTAGAAAGTTTCATTTAATGAATGAGTTCCTTATTAGTCATGTATACATGATCTAAAGCGTACAAAGTGTAATTGATTTTTCTAAGGTGATTTTTATTCATTTATTTTTAAGGTAACAAAGAAGTTCCCGAAAAAGGAAGTTCAGAAGGCACGACAACTAACAAAGGTTCCCTTGCCGATCACAGAGTAACTAGAGGTTTGTCACTTCGAATTTTTAATTTTAGTTTTTCATATATCTTGTGCTTCATGTATTTTGACTTTGTTAGTCTAAAACATTTTAAATTTCACAGCATAAAAATGCTGACATATAGTTTTTAATATAATCTTTTCACAATACCTGAATAATATCTTAAATTATAATTGAGAAATTCCAAAAGAAATTCTTTTTAACTTCCAAAGAGTGACAGAACGGGCTCGTAATTTATGATAAGTATCCAGGATAAGATCCATGGCGATGAAAAATAAAAACTCACAAAAAGAAAACGTTGTCCAATATATGAAAGTCTGAAGGTCCCACAAAGCTAATTCATGATTTGATACCCATCTCGAAAAAACTCATAATCTCTGTTAAGTTAAACATTAATTTCTTTTTTTATTTAAAATTTTAGCATCTAAGTTTAATGCGGAAAATCCATGCAGTGAATGAGCCCGATGCTAGTCATGAATACTTGATCTAAAGCATAAAAAGTGTAACTAAATTTTCTAAGGTTATTTATGCTCATTTGTCCTGTTGATAATAAAAAGATTCACGAAGAAGGGAGTTTCGAAAGACATGGCAACTGATAAAGCGTCTTAAATGAGTCGCAAACTTTGAACATTTAATTTTTTGTTTTTCATAAATCTCGTGTTTTATGCATACTTTTTAAAATCTGAAACATTGTAAACTTTATAGTATACAAATACGGACATGTAGATTCAAATATAATCTTGTCATCTTTTTTAAAATTGACTAATATCTTGAATTATAATCGAGAAAACCCAGAAAGAAATACTTTTTTTACTTCCAAAGAGTAAAAGAATGCGGTCATAATTTATGAGTGATATTGCCGATAAAATCAATGGCAATAAGAAATAAAAACTAATTAAAAAAACACATTGTTCAAGATATGAAAGTTACAATGTCCTACAAAACTAATCCAGCTTCAGTATTTATCTCGATAAGAAAAAAAAAAAAAACTCATGATCTTTGTTAAATTTAACATTAAAGATTTCTTTGTTTTAAAGTTTATCATATAAGTTCAAGATAGAAAATTCCATGCAATGAATGAGCATGATGGTAGTCATGGGCAGTGATCTAAACCGTACGCACCGTAACTAATTTTTCAAAGGTTCTTTCACTTTTTGGCAACGAAGAGGTGCACGAAGAAGGAAGTTCAGAAGGCATGGCGACTCTTCGTGAAGACTGTCTCGCGTGGTTGGAGAAAATAAGTATGAGGGTAGAATCTGAAGGTTTGTCACTTCAGACTTTCAATTTTTGTTTTTGATAAATCTCGTATTTCATGCATCGACATTATGTAATTTGAAACATATTAAATTTCACAGCATAGAAATTATTAAAAAATGAAATTTGACGAACGAGGCAGACACATGTGTGAATAAATTAGTGCAGACCCTATCTCTGATACTATGTAAGAAAATCCAATCGTAAAATTTAAGCTAACAGATGGAGGGGGACCACAAGTATATAAAGATTATATAAATCCAATAGTCAATTGATGATATGTGTGACGGCCCGAGCGGCGGTGCGTGGGGAGGAGGGATGGTGGTGCGTCCGCACCTCGGTCCCCGGACGTGTGCAAGGAAGGGGTCCCTGTCCCACATCGCTTAGGGAGGGAGTCCTGGGCAAGTTTATAATGGCTTAGGCCCCTCTAAACCTGTGTGACGCATTTTAAAGCCGTGAGGACTCAGTGTCCAAAGCGGAAAATATCACACAGTGGGGCCCGGGTCGTTACAAATGGTATCAGAGCCGATTCCCGACCGCGTGTGGGGTCACAGCGAGGGCGTTGTGCTCCCAAGGGGGGGAAGTGTGACGGCCCGAGCGGCGGTGCGCGGGGAGGAGGGATGGCGGTGTGTCCGCGCCTCGGTCCCCGAACGTGCGCAAGGAAGGGGTCCCTCTTGTCCCACATCACTTAGGGAGGGAGTCCTGGGCCAGTTTATAATGGCTTGGGCCCCTCTAACCTGTGTGACGCGTTTCACACATGCTTCCACTGTGCTGAGAACAAAGCCTTGAGGGAAAAGACCGTGGCTGGGATGACGGTTCGTCCGCGCTAGGGCGGGTGACCCAAAGAGAACAATATTACAGCTTGGGAGAGGGAAGGCCCGAGGGATGGCCCTCTGCCCTTGCGTGACGTGTTTTAAAGCCGTGAGGACTCAGTGTCCAAAGCGGACAATATCACACAGTGGGGCTCGGGTCGTTACAAATAGTATCAGAGCCGACTCCCGACCGCGTGTGGGGCCACAGCGAGGGCGCTGTGCTCCCAAGGAGGGGAGAGTGTACGGCCCGAGCGGCGGTGCGCGGGGAGGAGGGATGGCGGTGCGTCCATGCCTCAGTCCCCGAACGTGTGCAAGGAAGGGGTCCCTGTCCCACATTCGCCTAAGGAGGGAGTCTTGGGCCAGTTTATAATGGCTTAGGCCCCTCTAAACCTGTGTGATGCGTTTTAAAGCCGTGAGGACTCAGTGTCCAAAGCGGACAATATCACACAGTGGGGCCCGGGTCGTCACAATATGTTAATTCAAATATAATCTCTTCATCAATTTTCAAAATTCGAATAATATCTTGAATTGCAATTGAGACAGCCCAAATAAAAAATAAATTTTTCACGTGCAAAGAGTAAAGGAAGGTGAAAGGGGGCCGTTGAGTAAACCACCACCTCTTGCTTGCATCCGCATTTCATTGGAACTTTGAGCAGTGCAATAATTGCACTTAACATGAAAAAAAAGAAGAAGTGCGAAAGCCTTAATTTGCAATTTTTGCAGTCATGCCAAAAGCGGTGGTCAATAAAGACAAACGATCATTGTTTGAAGCCGCACTGAAAGGTGAGTGGAGAGATATCGAGAAGATCCTCAATGAAGACGACGCAGCAATGACAGCCAAAGTTATGACCATCGAAAGTGATGACTTGACCATGCTCGATGTTGCGATTATGGCCGCACAGGATCAGTTGGTTGAGAAGTTCGTCAAGCAATTACCTCCAAAATGTGAAGGTCTCAATCCCAGTAGAGCCATGCGCTATGCTGCCCGGGGAGGAAGCATAAGGATGGTAAAGGCGTTATTAGATAAAATTGGTGCTGAATCTACAATTATTGGCGATGCCCTGGAATTTGCTATTATGTCTGCTCCTTGTCAAAAGGAGGTTATCTGGTACCTGGCCAGGCGTATAACATCCACCCCAACGTCTGATACCATGTGGGGACTTGTTATGGACGGCCATTTAGGTAGGACTTTACATTCGCTCGTCTTATCTTATTCCCTTCGTTGTTTACTGGATTTAACTTTTTTGTTCGTGTCCCAAAAGACACATGCCTGTATTTAGCTCGCAAATATCCCAACTCAATGCCATTCAAAGGCACTGAAGAAGTGATGGTCTTGGCGACAATGACTCGTTACTTCCGGAGTGGAGTTAGACTCAATTTTTGGGAAAAATTTATTTATAAAAGTAGGTATTGGTTGCGCTCCTTTTTGAGATATCTACAATTCGAGTAAACTCCATCCACATGGTATTTACTCTATTTGTTCCCATTTTCAGTGATCCCTCTTTGCTTGGTCGACACATCATTTGACGACTCCAAGAACACAAAGATGGCTCAAGGTACTTGTATTGATCTATTTATTGGATGGACTAACGCAAAAATAAATAAATAAATAAATAAATAAATAAAATCATTCAGGGATCTTATTGACAAAGAAGTTGAAAGACATGGACTCCATCTATGTATACAAATTATTATCTTAACCATGATGTATGTGACAAATGAATATCTAATGTAACATATGGAAAGTTAGTGGAGATATCTTATTCAATGTCAAATTGCCAAGTAGAATTATTGAGAGTTGTAGATTTTGTATTTCAGGTAATGAAGGTTGATTGATCCAAGTTGTTTTCTAACATAATAAAGCATTATAAAACTGGAGCAATTTTCATTTCGTGAGTGCGATATGTATTTTCTGATTCTTCATCAATTCCTAATTTGATGATATGATTCTTTCTCCTCTTCATGGTGGTAGCACTACTAGTACTTACTCGGATCAAGATAGCACTCTGGAATCTTGCCACGATACCAGGTAGACAAAACTGATATATTCAGAAAAATGGCAATATACCATCCATGGGTAGAGACCTTTAAATTTTAAGTGTAAATTGATACTTTCTATATATCTCCTTGAGATCACAGTTATTTATATGGATCGGCTCTCAATTCGTATATTACGTCATGGATCGATTTTGATCAATTTAATTCGAAGTTAAAACTATATATATCCATTAGGCGAATCTAAAATAATATTTAAGCGAATACAGATCTATCGATCCGTCGCTGAATCTAACCATTTTTTAGAAAGGATTTTTTTTCCTCCTCATATGACATTTTGTGTATTCATTATAGGTCCATCTATTATCTGATGCATGTGTTGTTTTCCAAGCCATATCAAGTTTGTTTGGATATATATATATATATATATATATCGGGAGAGGCATCTTCATATTCTAATTTTGAAGAGGTTTCTATTTCATTTATCTGAAGACCTTCTTCCTCAAGAAGTTCATCAGAAGAGGTCTCATCAGTTTCTACAAAGATGTTGTTTAACTGGTGTAAAGTATTATCGTCTAAAGATAGTTCATTCAATCTTTTATTAATCCTACGGTATTTTGAAATATGTCCTTTTCTACCGCAAGAGTAACATTTAATGTCTTTAAAAATTTTCCTATCAGTTTGAGGTTTATTTTGGTGTCTTTGTTTATTCTTATGGGGTTGTGATTTGTAGCAGTGTTTCTTTGTTTCTTTCTCAGAAGGGCAAGTCCCTTTGCATTTTGATTTTGTTTTTTCATTATAAGAGGGGTCGTATTGGGCACAAAAGTCTCCTAAACTTCTGTTAGTGAGAGATTGTTCTTTCTTGAGTTGTCTTTGTAATTTGATTGTATTACACATTTGTGTTCCTTGCCTGTAAACATGAGAGACTATTTCTTCGTATGAAAGTAGATCATAAGGTATTTGGCCACTGTATTCTTCTCTAATTCTATCCCTAACTTGGTCACTTATTATTTGGGGTAAACCTGCCAAGTATTTTTCTTTCCAAAAGGGTTGGTTGCAATCTGGTCTAACAAGAATCCTTTGAAGGAAAAGTTCTTTGTATTCTCTAAATCTCCGTAGGGATTTGCATCGCATGTTGGATAGGAGATCTTGGTTCCTATCTCTAGTATGTGAAGGGTCTCCTATGAAGTGTTGTGAAATGGAGTAAATAAGAGTATTCACCCCATCTTAGATGAGATGTCCTTGATCATCATCCATGCGTTGTCCAAAGTCGTCTATTTTATAAGCAGTTAGAATTTGTATTCTCTGTCCATCGGTCAAATAGTTATCCCACCAACCTTTTAGTTGTCCAGTGAATCCGGCTACTAAAAGATTAGCAACAGCATGATTAGAAACATCTTGCTGTGTTTTGTAGGCATTAGCAAGCATTACCATGTTATTTAAAATATTCATAATATTGCTTTCGACTACACCATCTCTATTCCATTCATAGATGGCATCTAGAGAGCATTTATTTTGTATTTTTTGCGATGATTCTTCTTGGGCAATGTCTAGTGGGGTAGCTCTACTATAATAAAGTTTTTGGGGTTGTCTCCAATTGAGCCTGTTTACCTCAGCGACTGATTCATTATCAGAGTTACTAGAGGGTTTTGTCAAAGTACTAATAGTGGGTTGATCTGGAGTGTCCCTAATAATTAGTCCTTGGAATTTAGGAGTGTCTAGTATAGGAGCAGGGTCTAGCTTTGATTTCCCTAGAAGTTTTTTCTTTTGTTCTATGGCTTTGGCAAACTTTGGACTAAGGTTTTTTGGGAATTCAAAGGCCTTAAAAATGGGTTTCTTGAGTGTGTCGACTTGTGGTGTGATTAGTTGAGTAGGATTTTGGATAGTAGATTCTATCCTATTCAACTGTTTTCCTATGGTTACCAAATGTTGATTTGTATAATTGTTTTGTTCAATAACCTTATAAGTATAAACGGAATCTGTTTTGTCCGAAACCCTAAAAGGAGTAGCTGTTACCTTGCTTTCTCCATGTTGTATTTTTATTCTCCTAAGGGGTGGATGATTGGATTCTATGGTTTCACTATTATCAAGTTTCCACTTATAATGATGATCTAAAACAACTATTTCTTTTGGTTCAAGGAATTGTTCTTCTAACCAATCACAGAAAAATATATGGACTTCATATTTATATATGTAGACGTAATATTTTTGCTTGATATCTTTTGCTTTGTCAGCAAAGATTTTGAAGAACCATTCTCTGATTTGTTTGTTATCTTCAGAATTAAATTCGTTGTTAAGGAATGCCCTGTTTGGTTCAAATTTTTTTTCTAAGACATTAAGTTCTGCATCTATCATTTGTGAATAAGTTGGAGAATGATGAGGAGAATCGGTATTTTCTAGGACTGGTTCAGGCTGGCTCTGTTGGTAGACTGGCCTGGAAATCCCTGATCTATTATCTAGACCACTAATTTCTGGTTCAGGTGATGTCTCATGATTATTTCTATTGGTATTAGGAGGTAAAGGTGTTGTATCTCGTGTGGAAGTATCTCTATGCGTACTTGGAGGAATGGTGATTATAGGTGGAAGATTGGGATTTAGATCTATCGACCTTGAATAAGATGTATGAAATAAAGGACTAGATCTTGAATCGAAAGATCTTCTAGGAAACCTAATAGTGACCCTTCCTTTTGGATGTTGAATAACATTGGTCGGATTTGTATTTTGAACAACTTGTTGAGGAATTTGGTTTTCCAATTCCCATTGTTCAGGTAGAATGACTTGATTCCAATTAATAGACCTAGGAATTGTTGTATTTGCTCTAGAAATGTCAGTCTGGAGGAGAAGTGTTCTCCTCTTGGACTATGTTTGAAAGCATTTTCTCCAAAGGCGGAGGCCATGGCTTTGTAATGGATCCTATAGACAAGAGCTAAAGGAATAGATCCATCTGCTACTTTGTAATTATGAGTTTTTATTTGGAGTGTGAGGGCTCTAAGAATATTCTTATCCTTAAGGGATACTGAGAAATTGGGGTAACAGTCAAAATGTATTCGTCCTTTGCAAAGACTTGTCTCTACTGTACCAATAAATGATTCATCATAGTTTAAGAGACGTGAATCTCGTAAAACTAAGAGAATGGAAGTATTAAGACCTTCCTTTGTAAGAGGTTTGATTCCTACTTGGACTAGTCCTATATGAATATAATTATATTTTTGTTTATGCTTCTTGATAGATTCTTGATTCAAAAGATGTATTTTCTCATAAGAGTTAGAAAGAGGAATATCTCTTTCTTCAATAGCTATGACATAATCTAATTTTTTGAAAAAATTCAATTTTGATTATTTGTATATTTCCTTAAGCTGGACTTTAGGAATTTCCCAATTTTCTATAGATTTGTTGAAATCTTCTATCCTTACTTCTTCTTTATGTATAGGACCTAGATTTGAGTCCATTTGTGATAGAGAACTAGAGGAAGATGTAGATCTTCTAAGTAAGCTCATACTTAAGATCGGAACTGCTCATTCTTTAGAACCGTTACAGAGCTAAACCAACGGTCTCACTACCTCTCAAGGACTTACGGCCTAGACCACTTTGTAGAAACAAGAAGGATGCCAACGAATGGCTCTCGATCTGTGAGTATGGTCTTAAAAAGACTATCTATAACTTCCCACTGGCTCTGATACCATAAAAGGGTTTGGATCGGAGTACTATATGAGAGAACAAGGAAGTAAAAGAAATTGACAAATCTAAGAGTATTGAGAACAAAGAAGAAGACTTAAATTAGTCTAAGCGTATAAAACTGTATAAGAACTAAATAAAGTCTCGAGAATTGAAAATAATGTAAAGGGCAAAAGCAATATATAAAATATAAAGCAAGAGTATGCAGAAACAAAAACCAACCATGAAGGTGGTATGAACTTGTATTATATAAACTGGAAATTACATGTATTGGAGAATGCAGAAACTAGGGGGGTGCATGAAAACCATTCTGTTCCAGAAATAGTTTCTGGAACAGAAATAGATTTTTCTATTTCTATTTCTAAAAGAGTTTCTAAGCAAAAATAACCGTTTGATAACGACACAAAATTTCTACTCTAAAAATAGAAATTCGTTTGATAACGACACAAAATTTCTTCCTTTCGGACGATGGCGGACCGGTGGATGGCGGTGACGGACGGTGGCGGGCGGGCGACCGATGGACGGTGGTCGGCGGCGACGGCGACAGGCGCGGCGGCCCGGCGGCGGCGGGCGGCAACCGACGGCGGGTGGCGCGTCGGCGACTGCGCCTGGCGGCAACCGACGGTGGCCGGCGACCGGCGGCGGCGACCGGCGAATGGTGGCGGCGGCGGCGGCGACAGCGGCGGCGGCGGCGGCGGCGGCCGGTCGGCAACCGATGGACGGTGGTCGGCGGCAACGGATTAAGGACCGGTTGAAGAACGATGAGAAAATTTTTTATTTCTGATTTCTGTTTCAGAAATAGAGAAGTAGATTTTTTCTACTTCTGATTTCTCTTCCAAACCTATTTCTGGAATAGAAATCTATTCCAGAAATAGAAAAACGGAGACGGTTTATCAAACGGATTTCTCTTCCAGAAACAGGTCTGGAACAGAAAAACTATTTCTGGAACATAAATTTTGGGTTATCATGCACCCCCTAGATTATCAAGTCATCCACTAGGGCGGTAATCCACACTCTAGGGAGTATTGATATATGTATTACAGGAAAAAGGTTAACCAACTATCATACAGGTTGGTAACCCTGTATAAACCATGCTAAATGTATTTGAAAACAAACTTACTTTGTGACCAGGGGTACAAGGTAAGAAAGTTTGAGGCTTGAAGGGATGAGGGTTTACAAGAGGGAGTGAGGAAGAAGAAGAGAGAAGATAAGATCTGAAAAATCGAGTCTCTTTCTTCTGTGTTGAGCGAGCGTATTTATAGGAGGTGCTACAGTGAAAGTGCTATAGTGCTGAACAGTGTAAAAGTGAACAGTACTATGTGAATAGTACTGAGTAAACAGTGTATGCCTATTGCGCTACAGTGTATAGCCTTTGTGCCGCCGCAACAGTGTTGGCATGTGATATCCTATCTTAATTTCAGGCAAGATTGATCCCGTAGCAATCATCTTCAGTGGTGTTTCCACTGTGATATGACTATGAGGATCCGTCTTAACTGTCTTGTGATTTGGAAGATCCACATTGTGATTCTTCCGCTTCTGAGAGTATCGTTCTAAGGACATTGTAGTATTCCTCTCTGCTCTGGACTACAGCAAGTGCTACACTTGCAATGGATTTCTTCTGTAAGAATGATGTATTTGATGGGACTGTAGTTATCTGGGTATTTTGGCTATTTAGCCAAATTCTAACTGCAGCTTCGGATCCCTGTTCATGGTATTTGAATCTGTCCCACCATTTTGTTTTGTATCTCCGGACAAGTATAGGTATACCAGGTTTGTTGGATGTATTATAATCAAATTCCCATGCTGTTACCCACGAGATTTTGAATATTATGAAGAAGTGCATAAGGCATGGGAACCTTGTATCATGTGGTGTTGGTACAAAGTATTCACGGAATATTTGGTATCCTTGTTTGACTGTAGGGTGTAGTATTATATCTAAAGGACCAAAGAGATCCCACCAGGAGTCAAACCAGTTTGGTAGGTTTTGTCTTGGGAAGTTGTCTTTGAAGAATACTAGCCAAGTGTTCATATCGCCAAAAATAATTCCCTACCGGAAGTTTCCGAAGCCTTTGTTTGTTTCAGGACCCGTGAGCATGGTCCTTGTTTGTGTGTGACCTCCCAATGTCTATAAAATGCAAGGAGGATGTAATGTGTTGGGCAGAGTCTCTTGAAGTAAAGTGAGTGTTTTGTGTAAAACTCTCAATGGAGAAGAAGAAAAGGAGTTTAGAAAGCCATTGAGAGTTTTACACAAAATACTCACTTTACTTCAAGGGACTCTGCTCAACACATTATATCCTCCTTGTCTTTTATAGACATTGGGAGGTCAACACAAACAAGGACCATGCTCACGGGTCCTGAAACAAACAGAGACTCCGGAAACTTCTGGTAGGGAATTATTTTTGGCGATATGAACACTTGGCTAGTATTCTTCAAAGACAACTTCCCAAGACAAAACCTACCAAACTGGTTTGACTCCTGGTGGGATCTCTTTGGTCCTTTAGATATGATATTACACCCTACAGTCAAACAACGATACCAAATATTCCGTGAATACTTTGTACCAACACCACATGATACAATGTTCCCATGCCTTATGCACTTCTTCATAATATTCAAAATATCGTAGGTAACAGTATGGGAATTTGATTATAATACATCCAACAAACCTGGTGTACCTATACTTGTCCGGAGATACGAAACAAAATGGTGGGACTGATTCAAATACCATGAACAGGGATCCGAAGTTGCGGTTAGAACTTGGTTAAATAGCCAAAATACCCAGATAACTACAGTCCCATCAAATACATTATTCTTGCAGGAGAAATCCATTGCAAGTGCAGCACTTGCTGCAGTCCAGAGCAGAGAGGAATACTGCAATGTCCTCAGAACGATGCTCTCAGAAGCGGAAGAATCACAATATGGATCTTCCAAATCACAAGACAGTCAAGACGGATCCTCACAGTCACATCACAGTGGAAACACCAATGAAGATGACTACTACGGCATCAATCTTGCCCGAAATTAAGACAGGATATCACATGCCAACACTGTTGCAGCGGTGCAAAGGCTATACACTGTAGTGCGATAGGCATACACTGTTCACTCAAAACTATTCACACAGTACTGTTCACTTTTACACTGTTCAGCACTGTAGTACTTTCACTGTAGCACCTCTTATAAATACGCTCTCTCAACACAGAAGAAGGGGATTCGATTTTTCAGATCTGATCTTCTCTCTTCTTCTTCCTCACTCCCTCATGTAAACCTTCATCCCTTTCAAGCCTTAAGCTTTCTTACCTTGTACCCCTGGTCACAAAGTAAGTTTGTTTTCAAATACATTTAGCATAGTTTATACAGGGTTACCAACCTGCATGATAGTTGGTTAACCTTTTCTTGTAATATATCTATCAATACTCCGTGGAGTGCGGATTACCGCCCTAGTGGATGACTTGATAATCTAGTTTCTGCATTCTCCAATACATGTAATTTCCAGTTTATATAATACAAGTTCATACCACCTTCATAGTTGGTTTTTGTTTTTGCATACTCTTGCTTTATATTTTATATATTGATTTTGCCCTTTACATTATTTTCAATTCTCGAGACTTTATTTAGTTCTTATACAATTTTATACGCTTAGACTAATTTAAGTCTTCTTCTTTGTTCTCAATACTCTTAGATTTGTCAATCTCTTTTACTTCCTTGTTCTCTCATATAGTACTCCAATCCAAACTCCTTTATGGTATCAGAGCTAGTGGGAAGGTATAGATAGTCTTTTTAAGACCATACTCACAGATCGAGAGCCATTCGTTGGCATCCTTCTTGTTTCTACAGAGTGGTCCAGGCCGTAAGTCCCTGAGAAGCAGTGAGACCGTTGGTTTAGCTCTATAACGGTTCTAAAGAAGGAACAGTTCTGATCTTAAGTATGAGCTTACTTAGAAGATCTACATCTTCCTTTAGTTCTCTATCACAAATGGACTCAAATCTAGGTCCTATACATAAAGAAGAAGTAAGGATAGAAGATTTCAACAAATCTATAGAAAATTGGGAAATTCCTAAAGTCCAGCTTAAGGAAATATACAAACAATCAAAATTGAATTTTTTCAAAAAATTAGATTATGTCATAACTACTGAAGAAAGAGATATTCCTCTTTCTAACTCTTATGAGAAAATACATCTTTTGAATCAAGAATCTATCAAGAAGCATAAACAAAAATACAATTATATTCATATAGGACTAGTCCAAGTAGGAATCAAACCTCTTACAAAAGAAGGTCTTAATACTTCCATTCTCTTAGTTTTACGAGATTCACGTCTCTTAAACTATGATGAATCCATTCTTGGTATAGTAGAGACAAGTCTCTGCAAAGGACCAATACATTTTGACTGTTACCCCAATTTCTCAGTATCCCTTAAGGATAAGAATATTTTTAGAGCCCTCACACTCCAAATAAAAACTCATGATTACAAAGTAGCAAATGGATCTATTCCTTTAGCTCTTGTCTATAGGATCCATTACAAAGCCATGGCCTCCGCCTTTGGAGAAAATGCTTTCAAACATAGTCAAAGAGGAGAAACACTTCTCCTCCAGACTGACATTTCTAGAGCAAATACAACAATTTCTAGGTCTATTAATTGGAATCAAGTCACTCTACCTGAACAATGGGAATTGGAAAACCAAATTCCTTAACAAGTTGTTCAAAATACAAATCCGACCAATGTTATTCAACATCCAGAAGGAAGGGTCACTATTAGGTTTCCCAGAAGATCTTTCGATTCAATATCTAGTCCTTCATTTCATACATCTTATTCAAGGTCGATAGATCTAAATCCCAATCTTTCACCTATAATCACCATTCCTCCAAGTATGCATAGAGATACTTCTATACTAGATACAACACCTTTGCCTCCTAATACCAATAGAAATAATCATGAGACACCACCTGAACCAGAAATTAGTGGTCTAGATTATAGATCAGGGATTTCCAGGCCAGTCTACCAACAGAGCCAGCCTGAACCAGTCCTAGAAAATACCGATTCTCCTCATCATTCTCCAACTTATTCAC
Organism: Eucalyptus guilfoylei; assembly: GCA_016097605.1. NCBI lineage: Eukaryota > Viridiplantae > Streptophyta > Magnoliopsida > Myrtales > Myrtaceae > Eucalyptus > Eucalyptus guilfoylei. The sequence goes on along the minus strand of CM027862.1, from coordinate 37,398,656 downwards.
AAATGATAGATGCAGAACTTAATGTCTTAGAAAAACAATTTGAACCAAACAGGGCATTCCTTAACAACGAATTTAATTTTGAAGACAACAAACAAATCAGAGAATGGTTCTTCAAAATCTTTGCTGACAAAGCAAAAGATATCAAGCAAAAATATTATGACTACATATATAAATATGAAGTCCATATATTTTTCTTTGATTGATTAGAAGAACAATTCTTTGAAGCAAAAGAAATAGTTGTTTTAGATCATCATTATAAGTGGAAACTTGATAATAGTGAAACCATAGAATCCAATCATCCACCCCTTGGGAGAATAAAAATACAACATGGAGAAAGCGAGGTAGCAGTTACTCCTTTTAGGGTTCCGGACAAAACAGATTCCCTTTATACTTATAAGGTTATTGAACAAAACAATTATACAAATCAACATTTGGTAACCATAGTAAAACAATTGAATAGGATAGAATCTACTATCAAGAATCCTACTTAACTAATCACACCACAAGTTGACACACTCAAGAAACCCATTTTTAAGGCCTTTGAATTCGCAAAAAACCTTAGTCTAGAGTTTGCCAAAGCCATAGAACAAAAGAAAAAACTTCTAGAGAAATCAAAGCTAGACCCTGCTCCTATACTAGACACCCCTAAATTCCAAGGACTAATTATTAGGGGCACTTCAGATCAACCCACTATTAGTACTTTGACAAAACCTTCTAGTGACTCTAATAATCAATCAGTCACTGAGGTAAACAGACTCAATTGGAGACAACCCCAAAAACTTTATTATAGTAGAGCTACCCCATCAGACATTGCCCCAGAAGAATCATCGCAAAAAATACAAAATAAATACTCTCCAGATGCCATTTATGAATGGAATATAGATGGTGTAGCCGAAAGCAATATTATGAATATTTTAAATAACATGGTAATGCTTGCTAATGCCTACAAAACACAACAAGATGTTTCTGATCATGCTGTTGCTAATCTTTTAGGGGGTGAATGATAACCATTCTGTTCCATAAATAGGTTCTGGAAGAGAAATAGATTTTTCTATTTCTATTTCTAGATGAGTTTCTGAGCAAAAATACCCGCTTGATAACGACACAAAATTTCTACTTCAAAAATAGAAATTCGTTTGATAATGACATAAAATTTCTTTCTTTCGGACGGTGGTGGATCGGCGGCCCGCCGGTCGCCGTTCGCAAGCCGCTGGCCCGCCGGCCACCAGCCGGCGGATGGAGGACTGGTTCAACGAATGACGAGAAGATTTTTTATTTCTCATTTCTGTTCCAGAAATAGAAAAGTAGAAAATTCTTGTTTCTGATTTCTATTCCAAACCTATTTCTAGAACAAGAATCTATTTCAGAAATAGAAAATGAAATAATTTTACTAAACGGATTTCTATTCCAGAAACAAGTCTGGAATAGAAAAAAAATTTCTGGAACAGAAACTGAGGTTTGTCATGCACCCCCTAGTAGCCGGATTCACTGGACAACTAAAAGGTTGGTGGAATAACTATTTGACCGATGAACAAATAATACAAATTGTAACTACTTATAAAAAAGATGACTTTGGACAACGCATGGATGATGATCAATGACATCTCATCCAAGATGCGGTGAATACTCTTATTTATTCCATTTCACAACACTTCATAAGAGACCCTTCACATATTAGAGATAGGAATCAAGATCTCCTATCCAACATGCGATGCAAATCCTTAGGGAGATTTAGAGAATACAAAGAACTTTTCCTTCAAAAGGTTCTTGTTAGATCAAATTGCAACCAACCCTTTTGGAAAGAAAAATTATTAGCAAGTTTACCCCAAATAATAGGTGACCAAGTTAGGGATAGAATTAGTTGATGATCTAAATGTGACTAGCCAAGCTCAAGAGGTCAGATTGTTATTAAAACAGCAAGTTGGGGCCAAAATGCAATTTCCAAAAGTTGAGGGACCAATTCATAATTTTTTGCAAAATTTTGCTGACTAGCCAAGCTCAGGAGGTCAGATTGTTAGTAAAACGGCAAGTTGGGGCCAAAATGCAATTTCCAAAAGTTGAGGGACCAATTCACAAATTTTTGCAAAATTTTGCCAAAGCCCTTAAATCATCATCTTGGCCCCCAATTAAGTTGAAATTGAACTTGGGCCAGGTTGAATCAATCAAATCGGGCCCAAAGGATCAAATTTACATTGAATTGGGCATTCTCGAGCAAGAAAATAGCCAACTTTGAGAGACTTTCTTGAAAAATTGGGCAGAGACAATTGCAAAGACTGGCCAAGATCTTAAATTATTATACATAAGCTTGCTAATTGATCAAAAATTGCACCCAAATTGATGGATTAGGATGCTCAAATCAGCTACCAAACCCCAGTCCACGATTTAGTCTCAATTCGGAGTTGCTGAGTAAGCAAGTTTGTAACCCCACCATATCCTACTCAGCAGCCCAATCAGCCTGATCTTTGCACGTGATGGAACACCATAATTAATAGTGCAAGTGGACAAAAATTGGCTAGTGGATAAGCTGTTGAAAGCACGGGAAAATCGCAGCAAAATCCGCACACTCGACAGCTACAAAATTTGAAAATTTTGGCCAAGTTAGAAAGTATGTGAACTAGTTCAGTTAGCAGGCTCGGTAGGGAGGCAAAAGCCGACCAAGAGATTGCTTAATTCAATGGATAAGATCTATGAAGCAAGCTCTTTTGAGGGTTAAAAGGTAGGAGACAAGACGGAGAAGAGGGAGCTCACGGTCGTTCTCAAAAAACACCTCCAAAAGCAACTCAAGAAAAGAAAACCCATAAATTCCTGATCAACCCTTGCAGAGGAGTGAAATTTTCAAAAACTTGTAGCCAAAATTAGCCAAAACCTTCAACTAGAGAGTGAAAATTCACTCAAATATCTTTCCAACCATAGGTTGCACGTCCCAAATGGAGATCGGGAAGGCCACCTAAAGCCCCCCGAAACAGTACCCTCCTGTCTAGCCAAGAAAGTCAAAAAATTTATAGTGTTGAGCTCGGTTGGTCACGGGTGAGGGAAAGCAAGTGTTTTTGAGAAAATTGAGAAAAAATGAGGAAAACCATGACTTGTACCCCAAACTAGAATACATATAGTTTGGCTTGATGTTAAGTTTCCCAACAAAAGAGATCCTGAAGTCTAATTTTGGAGATCAACGAAAACCTTCGTTGTCAGTTTTTTTCTCTGCAGATCTCATTTTTCAGTTTGAAGCAACCAACTTCCACGTGCTTCCGGAGGACAAGTTTTTGGTTTCCTTGGCCAAGAGTCACTTGCAAAAGAAACTAGGAAGCCAGGTAAGCATCCTAGATGTATTTTTGTTTCAGTTTGAACATGTTTTGATCATGAAAATCAAGAGGAAAACCAGTTCGGAAAATTGATTTCTGAGGCTGGAAATTTTCTAAAAAGTGTTTAAAATCTCTTCAATAGCCCTACATGCTTGACTTGCTACTCCCCTTTGCATGCGTTTTTTTGTCTTCATGAGCTTAATGAATGTTGTATAGGAGTACAAATGATGCTGAGGTCAGCTTGGTTTGGTCTTTAAATCCCCGTGTAAACTATGAGATCGTCTAAAACTTTGCCAAAAATCAAGCCTATCCACATTGATTCATGGCCGGTCAGTGTGGACTTTGCATGTGTGTTCTTGGAGAGGTCGTTTCGATATGTTTGATTGATCATTCTCTGTGATGTTTGTTGCATTTGAAAGTCCATGTTACCTACTTTCATTTTGATTAAGTGATGTTTTCCATAGATCTTGCATGTGATGAGTGTCGGGGCTTAAATAGGGGCATGCAACCTGTTTGCTTGACTTGGGTTCAAACCCAGATTTGCAAAATCAACTCAAACCCTCATATTTGAGGACGATTTCAGCTTGATTTTTGTGTGTTTTAGATTATGATTTCTATTTAATATTGTTCTTTGCATGTGGTAGTATAACCTTGATATTTTGGTTTCACATGAGATTGCTTATGGGTCAAGATTGAAGGCCATAAACATGGCTTGAGGAAGTTGCTTGGGGTGGTTCAATGCACACCAAATGTTTGACGAAATGCCCATAACAAGCTTTGATCTTGAAACGGTCGATTTGAGCTCAGTTCTTATTATATTCATGTACTGGGCAATTCCATATTAGTGTAAATTAGCATAAATCGGTTTAGAGAATATTTTTAAATAAAAATTAAAAAATCGAAAAATCCGAAAATTTCAAAAAAATTACATAAAAGTGATGGATGGTATCAAATTAAGGCAAAAATGACATCTATGAGATTTTCCTAATTTTATAAGGTCATTTTTCCTAATTTAATGCTATTTTGGTATTTTATAATGCTTTTTGTAAATAATCCATTTTGCATAAATTAAAATTATTTAGAGTAATTTCATGCATTTTTAAATTTCCATTTCACTCAAGGAGGTCCTGTCCCGGGGCGTGATAACAAGGCCATGTAATATTATTTGCCCGACATGTATTGAGTTTTCCTTTTCCGCATTTATTTTCAAATCATTTCGATCTCTTGGATGTTTACTTATCACACCGTTTTTCATTAATTTGAGTGTAAATTTCTCTTCTAAATTAGGTTAGGATTAGTCTAAACATTAAGGAAATCAAACCTACAAAAAAACACATTTGCATGGACGCTTAGTTGTTTCATAAGGATTATAATTGGTAATCAAGATTGTGTGGCCATTTAGATAAACAACATTTCAAGTTAGTGGTACCGTAAGGGCGCTAATAAAAACATTGGCGTAAACAAGTCCCCGTTCCTAGAAATCTCTGGTTGCGTAGGAATCGAGACAACACTCCCATGTCTCGATTGGTTTCTAGCCGACCCCAATAGGTTAGTGGCGACTCCTAGAAATATTTAGGTTGTTAAGAATTGAAATACGAAATCTAACGTCGCGCAAGGTATGGGCTTGGGAGAGTCCGCGCCTAATTCAGGGCCATTGATCCGCCTTTTTAGGCAAATACCCCTAAACCTCTTACTTTTTCCCTAGACGGAGAAAGAGAGGTCGCGATAGCTTGGCAACTCCACTTGGGAATTGGTTGCAAACCTTAGAGGACTTAGGCTGTAATAACTTGGTTGGTTGTTCACTAACATGGTCTTCATTTGATAGCGCGTGTCAAAGTCGCGTGGAAAACAAGGTTAATCCGCTAACAACATGTTAAATGTTTTGGTAGGTTTGGAGTAATAAGGGGTGGAGTGTCTATTAACCTATTTCTTTTGCAGGGAGGCGTGGGAATAGATGTCTATATGGATGAAATTGAAAGTGCTGTTTGGATATCAATTGTTGTGCGTGCCTTTATACTTACTTTAGCACTACACATTTACACACACAACTCGCGATCTAAAACCCTGATCGCACCAGGAAGCCCATAGGAGGTGCCAAAAGATGGAACCTGTGCGGGGAATGACCCATGGTTATCCACTTTTGGTTTTGCTCATTTTGATTAATGATAAAGAGAATTGTCCGACGTAAGTGCGGAGTGGGGAAAACTCTTTTGATCCAATCAAAATGGGGACCTTAAACCTTTAGAATTCCACCTTTATGCATCAAACCTCACAAGTTTACATCTGCTTGTCTATGTGATTGAAAAAAAATAAAAAAAGGTCTTCACCCACTATAAGTATGATTTCTCCATCTACTTGCTCACTTCGGATTGAAATTTTCATTTATTGGAGATTCGCAGAAATCAATGGAATGCCTTTGGCGATATAGGCTTGGCATTCACTCTTAATAAATAGACATTTCAAATACCTTTGATTTGGCCCTATAGAACATATGTTTTTGTTTAAATTTTCAATTACGAACTCAAAGTCACTTTTGTATAGAAATTCTTCCAAGTCAAGATTACATTTTGGGGCATGGAATTAAAATCAAATTTTCAATAATATTCTTTCTTGGTCACATTTCGAAATTAAAATTCAAATCACATTTTGTGTATTGTTTTCTCAAGATAAAAATCAGCTTACCTTTGCATGAGTGAAACCACAAATTAATCTTTCAAAATCGATGCCCCATTTGTGTATGACACTTTTGGAATAGAGTAGGCATTCAATTGATAGCTGCGAATCGATCTTTTAGTGAAATCTCCTCTTACTAATAAAATCTCGACGAAATACCAAATTCTCGTAAGTGGAGACTACGGGGAAGGTATCGTTGCCTTGATTTCATTGTAAGAGGCGGCTTTACTGAAAGATCAATTTTTCATTCATGTACTGACATTATCTTCCTTTCGCAGGTCATGCGTGACAGCTACTCCTTGAACTCCTCTTGCTTCACCATGCCAAAAGTGGACTTTAATGCTAGGACAAGAATTGTGCTTATTATGCTTCTCTATGAAAGAGCTTCTTATACTTTATCCTTGTCATTATTCCTATTAGGAACCGTGTTCTACGTTTTGGGTTTTGATTGTGGATCCAATCGAATGCTTTTGTAAATCATGCAACTCATATTTTTGAATAATGAAGTTAAAGTTCATAATAGTCATATTCTTTAAAACACTTGAAGTGTTTCAAACGAACCCTCTGGGCTGAGTTTTATGCCTTAGCTTCAAAATGTTTGAAAATGAGTTTCAAGAAGAACTTGCATAATATTTTATCTCTTCACTTAATCGCTTTCGTAGGTTGATCCGCAGGATGATGCTTTGAGGGGGTAAGGTTATAATCGTTCCAATAGGGATTTCTTGTGCAACAACTGACTCAGTCATACATTTTTGTTAAACAGGCAAAATGACGGTTTTGTTCAAGATTGACATTTACTTCATCTGGAAAGACGAAAGTGCAGGCCTTTCCCTAACAGAGCAAGTCATGAGATGCATCGATTCATGCTCATTTATGGGCATATTAGGTTGAGTCATGAACTGCAGGAGCATTTTCGCAGCATATGAATTCAAACATTGTGATTAAGTGTGAAAAGAACTATCAAAGCCTCGAAGATCACAAATCTACTGGCCTAACACGGCTTCCACAGAAGTTCTACATCCTGGATGACCTCATATTAATTTGACATTCTTCATGGAAGAAGAAATCTGTAGATATTCTTTGGCATCAAACTACTTCACTGGTTGTGAACAAGAAGCATCTACAATCCCTACACTTCCAACGGTTTCTTGGCATTCAATCCTGTATGGAGATGATTATTGGTGGTCA